>OX101808.2:12585761-14985761 GCA_944452925.2 Chrysolina oricalcia | reverse complement strand
GATAATAAGAAAACTGTTGGGGCATTATTCATTGATCTTACTAAGGCCTTTGGTAGCCTAAATTTAGATTTTGTCGAAGAAAAACTATACGCTTTGGGATGTGGTGGAAACGTTTTGACTTGGCTGATGTCATACTTAAGATATAGGAAAATAGCAGTCAAAATAAATAAAACTCAGTCAAATGAGGCAATTGTTAATCTTGGTGTTCCTCAGGGTTCTGTGCTGGGTCCAATTATATTTATAATGTATATTAATGACCTACCAGCATTTATGAAAACGAAGTGTAAGGTCATATATGCAGATGATGTTTCGTTTGCAACCTGTGGCAGCTCTCCCGAAGAACTGGCAGATGATTTGAATTTACTATATAATAAATTTACTGAATGGTGTTTGAACAATCATTTAGATCTGAATCACGGGAAAACGGTTCTAATGAAATTTAACATAACAAATGATCACATCACATCTTTTGAAATGAACACTAAAAATATTAACATTACGTCTTCCGAGACAACAAAATTCCTTGGAACTTTTCTCGACTCATCAATTTCTTTTCAGACATGTATCATATTTCTAAGAAGATATGTAGCAGTTACTATGCAATCTTACAACTCAAAAATATATTCTCCCAATAACAACTAATGAATATCTACTATGCGATGACTTACTCGCACTTATCTTATAATGTTATAATATAGGGAAACTCTAGATTTTCAATAAAATTGTTTATTTTACCAAAAAAAATAATACGTCTCATCTTTGGTATTCATAAGCGAACTTCCTGTAGAGGCTTCTTTCAAGAAATCAAAATTTTTACTCTCCCCTGTATTTATATCTATCTATTCGTTAAAAATAATTTGAATGACTTCATTAAAAGTGCTGACAAACATAACTATAAGACAAGGCATGGTAATCTTCGAATACCGCCTCATCGGACAACTTTCTATGAAAAGAGTCCATCTTATACAGGTATACAGTTGTTTAATAAACTACCAATCACTATAAGAGATATCCAAAATCTGAATGTATTTTTAAAAAATCTCTCAAAGATCTCCTGTTGCAATACTCATTCTATAGTCTGAATGAATTTCTGGAATGTAGTTTTTAATATCTTTTTATTATTTATATATTTACCTATGTATAACAACATATTTTTTTTATTATATTTTCTCTATTGACTCTTCCAATATCGTGTAAATGATCTGAATGGAATAAAATATTATTTATTTATTAATTTATTTATTTATCGATCGCCATAGAACTAGTATTAGTAGTATTTATTAATCACCAAGTTATATGAATTTATGAAAGGACACAATAAAAAAGGAAAGATTAACACAAGCAGAAAAATGAGTTTGTCAAACCATATGTTATAAATTGATTGATTCTCATCAGAGGTAACATATAGGTATTAATGATCCACTTGAGTTTTTAGAAAACTTGCCTGTGGAATATCAGTATTCCAAAAATCTTTCATTAGAAGATAGCCATGATATGATGTTTTTTAAATTACTCTAGCATACATTATGGTGCTCACTTCCTAATGGTTTTAACAATATCTGTATAATGGTAAAATTATACATTGGAAAGACGCATAAAATATAAAATTCAAACGTATGAAAATTGTAAACGTGTAAGTGATGTAAAGTTGTGAAATGTAGAGATATAGAAGAGTAAACGTGTAAAGATAAGAAATAATACAATATAAAATACAGGTACGTGTTTCAAATAGTTGAAATGCTAGAATGAATATAGTAATGTTGATTGTAAATATTCACTACAATTTATTCATGTCAATTTTTGTTTCTGAGCCATTCGATCACAGAACTCTTGAATATCTTAAACACTCGTTCCATTTTTATCTGATGTAGGGCAAGATTGTACAATTTAAGAAGACCATTTGTAATTGATCTTTGTTCAATAGCTATGTTAATTTTTGGTATAACTGGCTTTCAGAAATTAATTTTTGATTTGGAAAATGAATATCAAAATGCTTGTTCCGAATGAAAATATCTCAGACTCATCAACTCACAATGTTGGAATATTTTTGCCTATCGAGAACTGAAATCTAGGATATAGGTAAATTTTGGAAATCGTGACTGGAGTACTATGTATAAGTGATTGTGCTGTTGTAGCGGTCCGGTTCCAGCTCTATTGCCTCCTTCTTAAAGACATTTATTCCCGAAATGTCATCTCGGGAGAATTTGATAGAAGTAACACTCCATATTCCTCATTTTTAGTCATGGAAGATGGTTACAACATACCAAAATCTTGACGCCAACAGTTCTAAATATCGTCTCGAATATATACTTCTTCTAACCAGATCCACAAGATTCTGGTCCATCATCGTATCTCTCAGTCTTCTGAAACCCTTCCAGACATCTTCACAGGATTGTTTATAAGTAACTACGTAGTAGATCCCAAGTAGCACACCTATATTGGTAAAATATTGGTACAATATTGTGAACATATTGATGAAATATTTGAAATGCAATATTGGCGAAAAAAAAAGGTGAACATTCGGCGATATTGGTCCAATATTACTTGAATAATATTGGCGAAATATTCTCGAACTGATATTGGCCTCAAAATATTCGGCGATATTGTTACAATATCGCTGATACAATCTTCTGACAATATTGGCACAATATTCAAAAGTTATATTGTCGAGAAGTAAAATGTGAACAGTTTGCGATATTGGTCGAATATTGTTTAGACATTTCAAAAATAGTATTGGTGAAATATTCTTGAAGCAATAATGGCCTCAAAACATTTATCAAAACGTGACACCAGAGTCTGCCTTTTGATCGCCATAACCACTGAGTGAGCTGTCTTGAAAACAAGTTATGGGAAGTATTTAATATACTTTTGTAGGTTTTAAAAGACGTTCTATATGTAGAGCCACCTAGCGGATTTTCATCCAGGTTTGATCACGATATAATTCTAATATGTTTCATTGAATATTCGGCCAATATTCAAATTTCATCCCAATCTAGATGTAGAAAACAATATGAAGACAATATTGTTTTAACAGTATCGATAAATATTATTGAACCAATATTGACCCAATATTAATTGATAAGATTTGTTGAACATTATTGGCGAAATGATATTCAACCAATGTGTAATCACACTTGAAGATATAATATAGCTTTTATTCCTAGAATCGATATGAGGAGAATATTGGAATTGCAATATTTATTCTAGATGTTGAAAACGATGTGAAGACAATATTGTTTTATCGATATTGGTAAATATCATTCAACCAATATTGACTCAATATGAGTTATTACAATTTGTCAAATAAAGTGGAAATGATATTCAACCAATATGCTTTCAAACTTGAAAATACAATATTGTTTTTTATCCTATAATCGATATGACTAGAATATTTGGATTGCAATATTTATTCTAGATGTGGAAAACAGTATATACCAATATTGTATTATCGATATTGGTAGAAATTATTCAACCAATATTGACCCAATATTTTATATGATAATCTACATTCAAAACTAGTTCAACCAATATTCCACCAATATTATTAATATAATATTGTTTTTTGAATATCCACCCATATTGGACCAATATTGATTTTTCATTTACAATATATGGATGGTGCTATGCAACAATGCGGTTAAGCCACATTTCAGAGCAAAATGAGTTAAGCACGTAGATTGTTAGGGAAAAGGCTGTACAACGTTGAGGTAAAATGAGTTATGACACAGCTCGATTTCATCGCCCTCTAGTCGAATAAACATCAACCCACAAACTATATATCGCCCAAGCGTCAATTAACAATAATGGTTTAAACGCCATTGACTCAGTAGAAGTTTTGCTGGCAGTTTTGTGCAAATTGTGCAGTGAACAGAAAGTGTATGAACTTATTATCAGTTGAAGGTAAACTATGATATGTTGCTATATTATGTTTGATAGGGTATGCATGAATTTTCGAAACGAAAAAGTTCGAAAATGTCGGTATTACATTTCTAACCTAGAAATATACTAAAATACTTTGATTGTCTCTTCAGATTCAGTTTAGTAATTTCATTGATTCCGAAATAATTAACCTCGTATCTTAGAACATTATCCAAAATTCAGAAATGTATTTGATCAATGAATACCGGGTAAATTTGAATTTGAAATGAATTTGTGGGATAAACCATTTTTGAAAAACGTTCGTTTTCAGGATGGGATCTAGAGGGAAATTGCTGGTGGAATTGGCGAGACAAAATAATGAGAATGTGCAATTACTATCCGACATCTCCGACAATTACGACGAACCATTTTCACCATCTGGAAGTGAATATCTACCCTCTGACGATTCTATGCAGTTACAAAATGAGATATTATCGAACGAGAATAGTGAAAATGGTTCAGCTGAAAATGGTTCAATTGAAAATGAACAAGACAATTTTTTGAGTGAGTCAGAGCATCGCCCGAAAAGGGGAAGAAAGAGAAAATATCCATTGCTAACTCGTGAGCTGCGGAAGAAATTTTACAATGAAAATATGCCCCATGTAACGATCCGAGGAAAACAAGTAAATTCCAAACATTTCAACTCAGAAGTTCGGTGTGGATGCAAAAATAAATGCTGTGAGCTGATAAGCGAGGAGGCTAGAGAAAAGTTTTTCACCCAATTTTGGACAATAGGATCATTCTCTGGCAGATGTGCTTTTCTCAATGGTCACGTGAAGCAAATAAACAAAAAGCGAACCTATACCAAGGCAGCTATATCAAAACGTAATAAAACCAGAAGTTATGAAATGCATGGTCAGAAAGTCTGTAAAATGGCTTTTCTCAAAACATTACAAATTACTCAAAATAGATTAGACGTTGCATTGAAAAAAGAAAACGATCCAATAATCACAGACAATCGAGGAAGTAAAAGTGGAGGAAAGAATAAATGCTCGCCAGAAAAAGTTCAGGAAGTAATAGACCACGTCAACTCATTTCCAAAGTATGTCTCGCATTATTGTCGAAAAGAAACTAATTCAAAATTTTTGGGGTCTGAGCTGAATCTAACAAAACTGTACGATCTTTATTTAACACAATCGAAGCAATTAAAACCAGTAAGTTTCTCTACATACAAATCCATATTTTATAAAAACTTTAATCTCCGATTCAAATCACCAAAAAAGGACACTTGCCTAGTGTGTGACGTTTTTAAAACCAACTCTCTCTTGCCATCAGGTGAAAATCTTGAAACTCTGAGATCTGAACACGATTTGCATCTTCAAGTAGCAGAAAAACTTCGAGAAACTATGAATAATGATCTAGCAGAAGCTAAAACAAACGAGGAACTGGAAACATTGACATTCGATCTGCAAAAACTCAGAAAATCAGAACCAACTATATTATTCATGAAGGGCCCTGATATCGAAAAAGAAGCACAAAAAGTCAGTATTGAAAAAGGTGGAAAAGGACGGAAACCAATGCTTCGGGAAGTCGAAACACCATGCTTGTGGCCTGACGGCAAAATTTTGTCAGCAGAAAAAGTGAAGGACATCAAAGAGATTATGAAGCTCGTCCCTAAGGATGCCAAGCATTTTTACAAATTTTTATCAACAGCGATTACGCACGAATTCGAAGATGATGTTGATGGATTCGGTGAGGAAATTGATTTCGAACTTGAAGGAAATGAGGAGGCAGAAGATAAGGAAGAAACCGACGCGGAAGAACAGACCCAACAGGCGAATAAAAATACAGAGTAACTCAAATTGGACTTTTGACGATAGTAGTTTTTAATGAAAAGTTCAAACTAATTTTTCAGTTTTTCATGTTAGTTCAAACATATATTTTCATGTGAGATATGATAATCATTGTGCTTAAATTTTTTTGCATGTCACAATTCAACTATTGCCCGATAAACAAAAATGAGTTAAGCGGTAAATTGTTTTTTTTTCATAAAAAAAAGAACGATTCTGAGGTTAGATGCTGGTCAATGTGTTTTACTATGGTTCTATTCTGTGAAAAATAATTTGATATGTCAGGAAAATTACCTAATTATTTTCCATGGAAAGCTCAACTTCAAAGCTCAATATCTCCAAACTATGCTGATGTTGGTTAACTGAATTGTTGTGTAACACCATCCATATCTATATTGGCCCAATATGGAACCAAGATTCATCCGATATGATGTGCTACCTGGGATGTCTCTCAGTTCCATCTTTAACTATAGTACCTCTTCAAATTATGTCCCAGTGGTGTTCAACTGTGACCAAATTTCCTGAAGAATATCTCAGCGATGCCCTGGGACATTCGAAAATCCTCCGCCACACATCGAGCTAGCGCTTAATCAGCTGGCACCTTCGAAAAGTCTAGTGACTTTTCTCGAATTAATCCATATAGCACTATTATTGTCTGTTCGAGTACAAGAGTACAAGAACATGTGGAATGTCATTTCATCTTACGGTGTTCTTAGAATGCAGATTTAGTTGTGAATTTCATCGTAAGGAGCCAACCTATTGGAATGAAGGACCCTGAGTTTTACTCGGGGTGGCTCGAGGGGTTCACTAGACCAGGTGGTTCATCTTCTTGATGATCGTGTGAGTACGTTCCTACCAATTCTACAGGCCATGCCGACACTTCGGGTTGTACAGCTGAACTAGGTCCTACATCGGCATTGATGTATAAGTCTCTTCCATTTTATCGCTGGCACTTCGGATGTTCTCGTTCATGGATGTAGTCCATTCTCTGCCTCTCCCGCGGAGGATTTGCACTGCTGAGCGTAAGCAATCAGGAAAAAAGAAGGTACTGGTACTAGTCTCTCTTGTGGTCAGATACTACCTTAGATGAGTGGAGGTTATTCGTTCCATCCATCCACTACACCACTTCATCGGACTCCGGATGTAGAACTGTGATTCTCTTCTTCCGGAAATTCAGCATTTTACACATTTCCTGAAGGAGATTTTATTCGAAATTTCTGTTTTTGTCCGATTATAGGTCCAATGGAACACGAAATAGATATATTCTTTCCTTTATGAAGACATCGGCGATGGTGAAGGCTCACTTTATGCACATCAGTGATTACTTGGGAATGACCTCATTATCCTGTGATATCAACTCATGAAACCAGAAGTGAACGAGGTAGAAATACAAATTCGGACGCTGAATACAGAGTCCACAGAGCCAGCATGACGAATGACACTGTATCAGTTACTATTATTATTATTAGTATTTAATTTTGATGCAAATTATTTTATTCGTGCGAAGAACGATTTTATATTCGTAGGAAACAAATTTTTCAAACCAACAAGTATTATAATGATATGACTTTCCTTTCCCCCCTTACGATTGGAAAGAAGCAACTTTGGCCTACCCTAGAACTAATACTGGTCCCGAGCTTTGAAGTTATGTTCAGCAAAAGCAACCGCAAACTAGTTAGTGTCTCTTTTTTATAAATGATGGCAATCATTCCACCCTTCACCGAGACAAATTCAATTTTATGACCCTTTCATCGTCAGCATGGAAACTTGCAGACAGCCTCATTTCTATTATCTCAATAGACAACAAAGCTCCGGAACTTTTTGGTTAGATGAAGGTATTTAATAAAACATTGGACAATGGATACGAAACGCGTGCTAGCTCGTGGACTTTATCTAAAGTTCCATCTTGAATGTATGCGTCACTCATGCTTCCCAACCATTGAGGCAGTATTTGGGTGAAAATTTGAGCAGTGAAGCACACAACGGTGTTGAATTAAGATTATGAATCTCCTCACCAGTCCAGCCAATTATTGCTCTTTCTGGGTCAATGATCGAAAAGAATCGCTACTTGCAAGATCCCTTAAATAAATCATGTAATTTTTTTTTATTTGGTGTTTTGGCATCGACTGCTATGGTCATTAGCCATGTGTTATGGGTAGGCCTTGTTACTAACTCCATACGCCACCTTAAGAGCAGCACTGTTAATTGGAACGCAACAGTGAATCGTGCAGGACTCACCCCAGTCGAGCCACGAAATTTTAATAATATAAGAGGTCAAATTAAATGAAAAAATCCCAGCCGCAACTGGGGCTCGAACTCTGGACCTTTCGACTCAGAGTCAGACGCTCTAACTACTGCACCACACCCTGACATAAATCATGTTATTGTTGAAAAATAAAAATAATGAATTATTTCACAATTTTTTAAAAGATTTTCCCAAAAATGGCGAGGACTGTATGATACCTTCAGAGAGGATCTTTTTTTTACTTGATCAAGAAAGAAGTGGAGTTGGTGCTGATGGTGAACCACAATCGAAGTGGAAAAATATATCAAAAGTATGCTTTTTGGATTCTTTCTGTTTCGAATAGAACCAAATTCCACGTTTTCAATTATGTATCATAAGTTATCATTCTTTTTCAAAAAATTGGAGATATTGAAGAAGTTTAATTCTTATCATGAAAGGCTTTGACTTTGATGTTTCTAAGTTTGACTTTCAATTTGTTACACTTAGTGACATTTTTGTTATTGTACACGTCATTGGGTTTTTGGCAAAAACTGGCTTTCACGAATGAAGAAAAGAGAGATATGATACAAATTTATTACAAATACCATAGAAACAGTGTTAGGATATCGGAAATGTATTTAAATTTGTATCCCGAAAGACGACAACCACATCGAACTAGGTCCAAGTTATTGGATCAAAATCTCACCGAGTTTGGTTCATTTGAAAAGCCGAGGAAAAATACGGAAAAAGAATGGACCAGAAAACTAAAGAAAATTTCATATGAGGTAAATTAGACATTGCGTCCGTTTAAGTAAAAATTAATAATTTGCAGATAAACATGAATCTACATGTCAAGTGTACTCCGATATGAAAATATGTCATACGAGTGCTTGGAGACATTTAAAAAAAAGTGGTTTAAAATTACATGGTGGTTCTTCGGGTAGTAAGGCCGACGTGTTTTCAGAGAAGAACTCGACGTTTCGCCAACACGAGTGGTTAGCATTTTCAAGAGTTATTTTAAAAAATTTCGCTTTCTGTAGTCGCTGTCAAATGCTTGACATTTGTTATACGTTGTCTCAATAAATACCTGTGATTTGACGTTCTTACATCTGATTCAATCAGATGTAAGAACGTCAAATCACAGGTATTTATTGAGACAACGTATAACAAATGTCAAGCATTTGACAGCGACTACAGAAAGCGAAAATTTTTAAAATAACTCTTGAAAATGCTAACCACTCGTGTTGGCGAAACGTCGAGTTCTTCTCTGAAAACACGTCGGCCTTACTACCCGAAGAACCACCATGTAAGTGACGATGGCCGCGAAAGCCTTTCACAATTTGTGGTTTAAAATGTTACAAAATACACATATCTCAAAAATTGCGTCCATGTTATCCCAAAACGCGACTAGAATTTTGTAATTGGCTATTAAGAAGACCTGATTTTCCTGTTTTCCTGGAAAATGTTATTTGGACAGATGAAAGCACTTTCACGAATTGTGAGATATTCAACCGAAATAACGAACACATTTGGAGCATTAATAACCCCAGGCAGCTCCTAAAAATTTGACCTCAAGTGCGATTTAGTATTAACGTGTGGGCAGGATTTTACAAAGGTAGAATTTTGGGTCCTCATTTATTTGACGGAATTCTGAATGGAGAAACCTATCACCAGTTTTCAATGTCGATTTTCTAAAACTATTTGGATGATCTACCTTTGGCTAACTATGATAACATCTGGTTTCAACATGATGGTACTCCACCGCTCACTACCAGACGAGTATCTAATTACTTGACTGAAAGGTTTGGTGATAAGTGGATAGGGAATAATGGGCCGGTGAGGTGGCCAGCAAGGTCTCCAGACTTAAATGTTATGGATACCTTCTCATGGGGTAAACTGAAATATAGAGTTTATGGTCATAGGGAATATCAAGATACCTTCAACACAGCATTGTTAGAGAGTTCGGAAGATTGAGGAGGAGGGAAATTAATCATGCAGTGAATAATATTCGAAGAAGGGCACAGTTGTATTATCATGAACAAGGCCAGCAATTTGAGCAGTTGCTGTGATTTAATTTTGTCTTTACATTTCAGTTGATTATTGTTATTTGTTCAAAGTTCTATTTTCATTGAAAAGGACACAATGTTTAATTTACCTCATACACACCTCATTTATCAAATTTTGATTGTTGATTCTGTCTCCGTATTTTTTCATTGGCTTTTCAAATGATCCAAACTCGGTGAGATTTTGATCTAATAACTTGAACGTAGTTCAATGTGGTTGTCGTCTTTCGGGATACAAGTTTAAAAACATTTCCGATGCCCTAACACTGTTTCTATGGTACTTGTAATAAATTTGTATCATATCTATTTTTTCTTCATTCGTGAAATCCATTTTATGCCAGAAATACAATGACTTATACAATAACGAAATGTCATTGAGTGTAATAAATTGAAAGTCAAATTAAGAAACATCAAAATCAAAGCCTATTATGATAAGAAATAATTTTTTTCAATATCTCCAATTTTTCGAAAAAGAATGATAACTTATGATACATCATTGAAAAGGTAAAATCTGGTTCTATTCAAAACAGAAAGAATCCAATGTAGCGCCCATGAGAAAAAATAAAGTTGATGATGGTGGCCGGAAGACAAAACGTCGGAGAGCAAATCTGAAAACACCATTATGTAGCAGGGAAAAAGTGGCAATGTGGAAGTGCAATTTATTTTCGAATCCTTTAAAAATGAAGCCACAAAAAAAAACATTTTCCGAAATATCTGTTTTTCCGGACAACTCCGGATATACTCGGAATTTCAGAACTTCCTCAACGGCGTATTATTAGTCAGGTGAATGCGTAACTTTGCCCCAATTTAATCATCTTCGTATCTCTCATATTTTCCGAGATCCCAATGGTGATGATTGTTCATTTTTCGACAATTTGAAGGTCCATACTCCAGGGGCGTTGTGCCAGGCATTCAACGTGTTGACAAGGTAGGTTGGAGTCAATCAGGACCCGATACAATAAAGAAAAATTCAAGCTTCTTGGTAGATTCGAACTTATGGCAGAAGCTACATAATTTTCGAATGGCTACGAGTAAGTGCATTCAATAAATTACTCAATAAATAATCTACTCAACACTAATTTCGTCGCACCCCAAAATTTTGACCATATTAAAATCTGAATAACTATTTTCTGCATTGAACAATTTGAATTCTGTAAACTCTGTTCGCTAGCCCAGTCCTTCAGCTATAATCTCGTATTTCTTCCAAACATAAGGTTTTCCGCATAAAATCGCTACAGTGTATTATCTGAAACTGTGCAAAATTTCTGAATTTTCAAAAGGATCCCAAATGAAGAAATATTTATTTTTTTCAAATTTGACAGCAGTGGCATGAAGATGAACTCATTACCTCAAGACATTTTTCGAATTGTCTTATTATCTCTTTTGTTTACAGGGTGATCTCAAAAAATTAACTTTTTGTGTTGAGGTGCGTTTCAATTTAACGTCTGACGTCCGGTAACGGACGATGTATGACGTCATAGTTGTTTCGTAGGGCGATATCTTTCGGATTGAATTTTGAAACGCTCTCCTAAATCGTGGTGTAAATAGTTGACGGTCGGACGTTCCACTCAAGAATTTTGAAACGATGGAATGAAGTTTTCGGACAGGACGTTCTAATATCGAAACGCTTCGTAAAAAAAGTTAGACGTCGGACGCACGTCGGACGTAATATTGAAACGCACCTTTGCAGTCATAACTTTTTTCCTCGTCAACCGATTTTCAAAATCTCCGGCTCATTTTGAAGCTGAAACTTCAGATGAAGAGATATGAAGATCAGAATAGACTCAAGATAAAGATTGAAAATCAAGGGTTTCCTCAAATGTGACCTAAATCTGAAACACCCTAAAAATCCGGTTGGGAGGAGAATTAAATGAAAATCAACTTGTTTTCGGAATGATCATCCATTCTGAACACGTCCAGATCTTTCTTGCTGTCAGTAGTCAACAATTGTGCATGAAAAATCCCAATTGTAACGGCAGGATTTTGAAAAAAAATAAATCAACCCATTGTTCGCCTGAAATGCATGGCCGTAACCAAGGTAACAAGAATCACAATCAATGACTGACAAGCTAGGTTAGACGTCAATTTTGATTCGTTTGCAAAAAAAATATTATCATATCGATGCCGCATCTAACGCCCGACCAGCTGGAACTGATTCCACGAATGACGGAGCAAGGATTATCGGTAAAACTTCCGTTACATTGAGCATCTGATTTTCAAAAAATTTTTTTTTGGAACTTACGTATTTCGGGCTGTTTTACAAAAAATCCAAATGAAATTTTTGGCGATCTCGTCTATTTTCGAAGATATAGGGCAATTTTGTTGAGAAATTTCACCATTTGACAGATCGAATTCCTGTTATTGAAAACACATCAAATTTGTCCTTCTTCTGATAAAAACATTACACACTCTTATTTATTGGTTTTTATCACTTTTTAGTGGAAAAAACTATTATTTTTTCAAGAAATTCATTCTTCTTCGGATCGTAACAATTTCTAGCTATTTTTCATTGTTTACACTAAATATCCGGTATTTTAATTTTTATAATAGTGGTAACGTGATTGTCATTCTTCATGTTTCGTCGGCTTTCGCTTCCTTTTCGAATTCAAATGTCAAATAACTCAAATTTAGCATTTGGTTTTCTGGAAAATGTATGGAATATGGGTAAAATCCGGATTTTGACGAAATTTTCACAGATGCTTTAAACATGACCGAAATGCAATATTCAATAAAAATTTTCCGTGGAAGACCTTTTTCTATCAAAATACACAAACCCAATCTGTTGGACGTAGTACTCGTGAAATGCACTGTGTTGAGCTGTAAATCCTTTTATGAATACAGCTTACATGAGTAAAGTAATACTAAAGATTTAAAAAAAGGAAAGAATTGGTCATTATTCAATAGAATGAATTGAAAAGACAAGTTTATAAGATATTTCATTTTGTTTGTCAGAAATGTTTAATGAGAAAGCTGTCATAAATAGTAAATAATGGAATGAAGGCTCGTTCATACCCTTGCGAAATTTCGCTTTTTTTTGCGATTCGACTCACACGATAAAAAAATTGCGGTAAAGGATGAATCGTAACATATCATTTTCTAGTATTTGGGGTTAGATATTACTACATTACCGAAAAATGACTTGATGAATCATCATTAATCGCAATTTTTTTCTCCGTACGAGTTGAATCGTAAAAAATGCGAATATTCGCATAGTTATGAACGATCCTCAAAGAACCCACTTAAGATCCATGAGAAATTAAAAACAGTACAATGCGACGTTGTTAGCTTTCCTGAAACTCCTGCATACTATGATAAATATGAAATGTTCGTAGTTAATACTTTTCAAAAAAATCGGCGCTCTTAAGACTCTCGTGAATTTGCGACTTGTTAACCGAGTGTGCGTGCGTTTTTACTGCTTCTACTCTGTAGAGATTTCTAAAATTCATGTAGAAACGCTCATTCCTTATATGTTGGTGATGAATAATATAAGAATTACGCATTCCTATTACCACTCTACTACTTTATCGATTTCTCTCAGCTTTAGCTAGACACGCTTATCCCTCATTTTTTGGTGAATAACAATACAAGAAATACGCGAGCGAAGCGAGCGCGCATTCCAGTTATCACTTTACTAATTCATCGATTTCTATCAACTTTATCTAGACACGCCCATCCCTCATTTGTTGGTGAAGATCAATTCAACAAATACGCGAGCGAAGCAAGCGCGCTTGCCCGACATTTCGCAAATCGATGAAGTAGTAAAGTGATAACTGGAATGCGCGCGCTCGCTTCGCTCGCGTATTTCTTGTATTGTTCTTCACCAACCAATGAGGGATGGGCGTGTCTAGCTAAAACTGAGAGAAATCGATAAAGTAGTAGAGTGGTAATAGGAATGCGCACGTTCGCGTAATTCTTATATTATTCTTCACCAACAAATGAGGAATGAGCGTTTCTACATGAATTTCAGAAAACTCTACAGAGTAGAAGCAGTAGAAACGCACGCACACTCGGTTAACAAGTCGCAAATTTACGAGAGTCTTAAGAGCTCCGATTTTTTTTGAACGTCGCATTGTACTGTTTTTAATTTCTCATGGATCTTAAGTGGGTTCTTTGAGGATCGTTCATAACTATGCGAATATTCGCATTTTTTACGATTCAACTCGTACGGAGAAAAAATTGCGATTAATGATGATTCATCAAGTCATTTTTCGGTAATGTAGTAATATCTAACCCCAAATACTAGAAAATGATATGTTACGATTCATTCTTTACCGCAATTTTTTTATCGTGTGAGTCGAATCGCAAAAAAATGCGAAATTTCGCAAGGGTATGAACGAGCCTTCATTCCATTATTTACTATTTATGACAGCTTTCTCATTAAACATTTCTGACAAACAATATGAAATATCTTATAAACTTGTCTTTTCAATTCATTCTATTGAATAATGACCAATTCTTTCCTTTTTTTAAATCTTTAGTATTACTTTACTCATGTAAGCTGTATTCATAAAAGGATTTACAGCTCAACACAGTGCATTTCACGAGTACTACCTCCAACAGATTGGGTTTGTGTATTTTGATAGAAAAAGGTCTTCCACGGAAAATTTTTATTGAATATTGCATTTCGGTCATGTTTAAAGCATCTGTGAAAATTTCGTCAAATTCCGGATTTTACCCATATTCCATACTTTTTCCAGAAAACCAAATGCTAAATTTGAGTTATTTGACATTTGAATTCGAAAAGAAAGCGAAAGCCGACGAAACACGAAGAATGACAATCACGTTACCACCATTATAAAAATTAAAATACCGGATATTTAGTGTAAACAATGAAAAATAGCTAGAAATTGTTACGATCCGAAGAAGAATGAATTTCTTGAAAAAATAATAGTTTTTTCCACTAAAAAGTGATAAAAACCAATAAATAAGAGTGTGTGTAATGTTTTTATCAGAAGAAGGACAAATTTGATGTGTTTTCAATAACAGAAATTTGATCTGTCAAATGGTGAAATTTCTCAACTAGACGAGACCGCCAAAAATTTCATTTGGATTTTTTGTAAAACAGCCCGAAATACGTAAGTTCCAAAAAAACATTTTTGAAAATCAGATGCTCAATGTAACGGAAGTTTTACCGGATTATCTACTCTCCAAATTGCCAATCTACTTGGAACAACAGATCCGCCCAAAGGGCCCACGTCCGAGCTAACGCTGGGGATATTCAGTATCGACCTAGGGGGCCTAGAAGGGGTACAAGAAGAAGAACAACTCCCGCTCAAGACCGCCTTATTGGAAGATTGGTACGGCGGACTCGGACTTCAACCGCTCCCAAAATTCGTCGTGAATTGATCGATGCTACGGGAATTCAGGTTTCAAGTCAGACAATCCGACGCCGGATCCACGATCTTGGATTACACGCAAGGAGACGAGCTGCCTACCCCTTACTGAAACCTGTACATCGAGCAGCAAGACGATTATTGTTGTTAAAAAAAAAATGTTATTTCCGTCAACCGATGGGGGGGAAGAACATCAAAACTGGGAAATAGCAAGGTGTATGTTTACGGATGAGAGTAGGTTCAACTTGTTTCGAAAGGATGGTCGTGTGTTGGTTTGGAGAGGGGGGAATGAAAGGTTTTTGGAAGGAAATATGGAGGCCAGGGTTTCTTTTGGAGGTGGAGGAGTGACTGTGTGGGGTGGAATATCGATGAATGGGATGAGTGAATTAGTGATTCTGAGAGGAGAGAGTATGAACGGTGAGAGGTATAGAGATTTATGTATGAGAGAAATCGTGGTCCCTTACGCCGCAAATATCGGATACAACTTTCTTCTCGTTGATGACAATGCGAGACCGCATAGGGCTCACATTGTCAAAGAGTTTTTGAGGGATCACGGTATTGAGCGAATGAACTGGCCGCTTTTCTCTAAGGATATGAATCCGATGGAACATGTCTGGAGTCGTATGAAATTGAAATTGAAAGAAAGGGAAGGGCAAATGGAAAATTTGGATTACTTGGTGAATGCGGTACAGCAAGAATGGATAGCTGCACCACAGGAGTTCTTTGATAGTCTGATAGACAGCATGCCGGAAAGGGTCAATGAAGTAATTGCCAAAAGGGGAGGGCCCACTAAATACTGAATATCATAAATATTTTTCAATTCTAATGTTATCCAAGTTATTTTCTCTTTGTTGTTGTTCAATAAAAACTCAATAAAACTTGTTTTCTTGTTCTTGCTTACTAACACGATTAATGCTTCACGATTGAGAAAAAAACCGCTATTGTGGAATGAGCCTCAGCTGGTCAGGCTTGTCAGTCACTGAATGTGATTTTTGTTACCTTGGTTACGGGCCATGCATTTCAGGCGAACAATAGGTTGATTTTATTTTTTTTTTCAAAATCCTGCCGTTACAATTGGGTTTTTCCATGTACAATTCTTGACTACTGACAGCAAGAAAGGTCTGGACGTATTCAGAATGGATGATCATTCCGAAAACAAGTTGATTTTCATTTAATTCTCCTCCCAACCGGATGTTGACGGTGTTTCAGATTTAGGTCACATTTGAGGAAACCCTTGATCTTCAATCTTCATCTTGAGTCTATTCTGATCTTGATATCTCTTCATCTAAAGTTTCAGCTTCAAAAAGAGCCGGAGATTTTGAAAATCGGTTGACGAGGAAAAAAGTTATGACTGCAAAACCAAAAAGGTAATTTTTTGAGAACACCCTGTAAACAAAATAGATAATAAGACAATTCGAAAAATGTATTGAGGTAACTGCTGTCAAATTGAAAAAAAAAATTTTTTCTTCATTTGGGATCCTTTTGAAAATTCAGAAATTTTGCACAGTTTCAATTTTATGCGGAAAACCTTATGTTTTGAAGAAGTAAGAGATTATAGCTGAAGGACTGGGCTAGCGGCGAACAGTATTTACAGAATTCAAATTGTTCAATGCAGAAAAAAGTTATTCAGATTTTAATAGGGTCAAAATTTTGGGGTGCGACGAAATTAGTGTTGAGTAGTTTATTAAACTGATGTATTCTCTCTTCTTTTGCCTTGGGTTCAATCGAAGAGAAATGGGTCTGGGATGACTGGTTGCAGATTGTGTACAGATTTTTTTTAATTATATTTTTATTGATTTTCCAAGGTTATGGAAGGAAGGAAGGAAGGAACTAAAACTTAATTTTTATCGACCTTTGTTATGATTTCTTGTTCTATCCCACATTGTCAAAAAACGCTACCCAAAACCAATATGGTAATTTCCAATTCGTTTCACAAGGAAAACACATTCTTATTGCCCTGAAGATGTCAAAAGATATACGACGAAGCGTTGGCTTTCAATAAATGTGTAGACCACTTTCCAAAAAAACTTTATCCATAAATAATAACGATAATCTTCTGTTTTCATCCAGTTATCTCGAAAACGGCTACTCCTACCGATACCAAACATATGGATATTCTTTTTCATTATACTTATCTGAAAACACTATATTTACATGCGCATTCAGCATACCGAAAAAGGGTTTTTTCCGCATGCACGGAAAATTTTACAATTCCCTGGTGACATTTTAGCTGCATATTTACATGTCAAAATTAAATGAAATGTTTTTGACAGTTCTCTAGAAATCGCAAATTGTTTGAATATATCCTTACCAACAGGGTAAATAACGCTTGTTTTATGGCAATTCCTGGATAGTTTCGTACCATAAACATTTCAATTAATAATACCATTCATTACTCGTCCATAAATGCTTTTTCTGTGTTTGCATGACTTCACGTGTTCGGCTTCGCCTCCCACGGGAACATGTCTCGCACGCACGGAAAAAGCCTATTTTCTGAACTCCTAATGAAAATAAACATTTTTTGTTACAGAAAAATGTTGTATGACATAAAAAAGGGATACTAAGAAACACAATGTCAACGCCCTGTTTTTCAGAGAGCAGAGACTTCTGTTAATAAATGTTTACAAAATCTCCTCCATGAAATATCCCACGGATTCGACCATTCGAAAGATCTAGAGTTGTCTGAATATATTTCAATTGGGTGATTGAATGAAAGACACGTATTGCTTACATTTTTATATTTATAATGATCTCGATGCACAGAATTCTGAACCCGCTATACGACATACAAATTCCGAGTAATGCAACTGAAATCCTTTCAATGTCTTATTTCTCTTTTGACATACATGGCACAAATGTATTACAAATGTTAGTAAGGTTATTCTGGACTTTCATTGTCTAAAAAAGAACAAAGAAAAATTCAATTCTCTGCAATTTTATTCACGACGTTTCAACTGTTAAAATCTACAGTCGTTATCAAGTGTATAAATGGATAAAAGGATACTTCTTATATGATATGGCTAATTTCACCAACAATGTCTTCAGTAAAGCAAGCATAGAAATCCATAATGTGAGAAAACCCTTAATTAGTGCCATGGATCAACTGAAATTGCGATAAGAATTACCAATGATGTACCGGAGGGGCCTGGCACTGTTATGAACAAGCTTACCTGAACAAAGGCAAACTACCCCTAGGCTTATGACACAAAATTAGCCATATTATATATAAGCAGTATCCTTGAGAGTGTCAAATTTATACTCTTGAAAACTACTGAAGATTTTAACAGTTGAAACGTCGTGAATAAAATTGCAGACCATTGAATTTTTCCTTTTTCTTTTCAGACAATGAAATTCCAGAATGACCCTACTCAAAGTGAAACACTGTCAACCACTTTCAAATATTACAAATGTATTACAACTCCCACATTTGCTAGCGATACTTCTGATGATTGTCAGAACTCTTCATTCCTCAATCGCATAAAAGGCCTAATACGAGTTGATAACACGACAATATTTCATTTTTCTGTAACCTGAAACACACAGCGGTGACATCGTACCGGAAATTACAACAAAGGTTGGATAAATAGCAAAACTCTCTTGGTGAGTGTGTTGGTTAGGATGATTAGTGGGATCATCAAGCAGGAGCCCGGAAACCATTAAAAGTGCCAATTTATCAGTAGGGACTGTTTTTATGGCAACGATTAATTGCTGAAAAACTTCCGAAACACACACAGTGGCGATTCGTCAAAGGTGCATGGAGCCTTATAGCGGGTGTCCACGAAAGGTGCCTCGCACCTATAACTTTTTAAATTTTTGAAGATAATGGAATGAAATTGTGAGACTCGGTATACTATATATAGAACTGCATTTTTGCAGGTGACTAAACTTCATTTTTGATTTTAAATGGGATACTCCGTATATCTTCACTTATTTTGTCTCCAAATAACATTCTGAATATTAACATGTACCACTCATCACTTTTTTTCAAAACGATTTTTTATATTTTGGTTTTGAATCAACAGATCAATGAATATGTTTACTTATTTCAGACTTATAGATTTGGGACAAATACAACTTTCGATCAAAATATTTTTGCTATGTAAAATTTTTTTTTGAAATTTGTTTTCTGATTTTTTTTCAAACGATAACATTGTGGGTCGTCGAGATGGGAAAGAATGCCATATATCATTATGATTATTCTGATACCGACCACCGACCACCGACCACTATTAGGTTTCGAACAAACTTCTGTTAAAAACATAAACAGTATACTTCAGATCTTAGTTTAAAATGAAACATATTCTGAGAATAATATGGGATTCAGGTATATCCTTGCACGAAAATTATCAACATGAAATTAGAACCGTAACTTACATAATAGTTGGCTAATATACTTTTGCCGAAGCTAGGTAAAATAAGGTATCGACCACAAAATGCTTTTCTAGGAACCATAACAATTTTGATTTATCAATTGTGTAGGTCCTTTAATAAATGTTATTTCATTCACAGAAGATATAACATAATAGGAGAGGAACGACGTGATCTTTTTGAGTTTTTCAATTAACGTTTGGTTAAAAATAATATGATATATTGATAGTACTAATTTTTACATCGACAAAAGTTGCAACTTTCGAGTATTACAAAAATCATATTCTCAACTAAAAGGAAGATATTCATTCAAAACAATCCTAATTGTAGATAATTATGGTTACATTTTGGATATTTGGATATTCAAGGTCCATATTTTGCAGATTCAGACAAAAATGATGCACACATACTTCAAAATAAATTGAATGTAGATGTCAGTCAAGATTATCGCAGAATTATAACAAAATCTAGATGAATAGTTGAGGTTAGGCATGGTCATTTGATGACAATGTTAAAATTTTTGTTTAATAAAATCAATAGGTACAGTCATATTAAAAATATAAAATGTGTCTTCATGATATCAGGTGCAATAATTAATAAGTACCATACGTTTATTGGAAAGAGATATACCAACCTAGAATTAGCCCATATATAATGTTGGAAAATATAACTCCTCTGGAAATGAAAGGAACCGAAAATAAAAGTTAAGCTATTATTATTCTTGTAGAAGTGAAGGAACTGCAAGAGTTCCACCTCATTTGTCTTGAAAATTGACATGGGATAATGCTAAGATCCATTTAGCATTTTTTGGACCTCTGATCGGATCCTTACAGAACACCTGCACGCTATAGACCAATCATAGCTCTCGTCACGTGGTCATTTGTCATCTGTCTCAGTTTCTATTTGTCATGAGACATCTACTTCAGTTGTCATCCTTCATCCGTCATCCGCCATCTTCATCTCCTGGTTGTCACTTGTCACAAGAAGTGCAGAATGGAGTTACGCATTTTCTCATGTTGATTTCCGTAAGAAATGAGGAGAAACTCTTGCTGTTCTTTCATACATACACAAATAAGTTGCTATTATTGCTATCGTAGTTTTTTTTCATTTCAAAGATAGTCATGTTTTTTCAGTTTTCAATTAAGAATATTTTTTTATTTAACATGAAAACTTTTCAAAATATTAACTTGAACGATTGAAAATTGCGACTAAAATTTGTCTTTTGGTCCTAGATAATTTCATATTTTTCAAAAATATATCATGACTGAACTAGTTTTTTCCTTTTGAGCTCTGAAGACCTCATCTTTCCCGGCACAAATGCCCCAGCACACAATGGCATAAGAAAGTCAAGATAGAATATTTCCAAAATAATGAAAAAGTACGAGTTGAGTCATATTCATTAGTTGCCAAAGGACTGACAGTTTTTTCAGTACTGTATCGACTTGGCATGACCACGTTTGATGCTTATCAATGGAAATTCACAGATCAATCAATCAATCAAACTTTTATTAAATAAGTTTTCTTCCACAATAAATATTAGAAAAAATCAAAACTTCACTGCAAAATATACTTACTAATTCAACAGGTCAAATGCTGTGAAATTATTTTAATATAAAAAATCAGTTATTATATTTATAAATATATATAAAATGAAATAAAGTAAGGTATGAGTTGTACATTGCACAAACACGCTCTTAGTGCAGTTCGTGCAACAGCTCAGCATGGTCAACAAGATCAAAGGCTTTGCTCGTGTAAAAAAATAAGCCTAAAATTTGCTCTTTTTTGTCTAACATTTCTAGTACGTGTTTATTAAGATGATCAATTGCGGTAATAGTAGATTTATCTTTTTTATAACCATTCTGACTGGAAGAAAATAATCTGAAAGTTTCAAAATAACCATATAATCTTTGATAAAAACAATGTTCATTAATCTTAAAAAACTGGTTGAGTAGTGATATGGGTCTATAAGAGGAACAATCTGCACGATAACCTTTGTTTTTGTGAATAGGTAAATTTTTTGATATTTTCAAGATATCAGGAAAACTCCCCTCAATGAACGTAGTGTTCACGATATTACTCAATGGTTCAGAAATGACTTTTTTTATAACATGACCAGGAATTTCGTCAATACCTGAAGATTTTTTCTTCTAAACTTTTTTAATAATCTCTTCCATCTCAAATTTTGTCGTATGATATAGATAACTACTCTGTATGGAGGAAAAAATGAAATTTATATTATTTATGTCAGGTGTGGATATGCTACTACTCACAGTTGAGAAGTACTAAAAAGGTTGCTAATGGTCAATTTATCAGAATTATCTTCATTTTCAGAAATTTTAAGAAATGGTACACCACTGCCTGTATAATGACTTTGTGCTTCCTTGGTTATTTTCCAAGATTATTTCACCTTGTTGTCTGCTGAAGAGATTCTGTCGTCATTATACGTTTTTTTGGCATGTTTCAGTTTAGCCTGATATGTTATTTTGATCTCTTGATACTCCCGATGATATAAACCATTTCCATATATTTTATTCAACTCACATATCTCAGTTCTCTCCCTACTCATTCCTTTCAACTCATTAGAAATCCATTGAGGGCTCTTACATTTTTTAAAAATTTTTTGGTAACCCTGAATTATCCAAATGTTCTCTCGTTAAGTTTCTAGAATATACTATTTTTCAGATTAATAAAGCTGGCGGGTACCACTTCGATTTCAGATCCATTCAACACTAGATGACATTTTAGATAATGTATCTAGATTGCCACTTGAAGTTGTAACAACAGCATCACCTGCAGGTATTGCTACATAATGACAAGGAAATTCTTGCAAAAGTCTATCAAAGAAAATTATGAATGAAAGTGGTGCCAGTATACCCTGTGGGACGCCACTGGTAACTGGAATAATGATGGAGAAAAATGGAATATCAATGGATATTAGGTTAGATTTTTGGTCTCCATCAATGAGGTGATATTTTCGTAGCCTTTTGTAATGGTTGGTTCTTCATTATTGTCTTATAAGTAATTCGCTGTTTTTGTATTTTACACAAAAATTACCCACTCATCGCTTCTCATCAACTTGCCATCAAAACCATCGAATACAAGGAATGACGAAAACACTTTTCTGAAAAGAAAAAGTGCGAAAACTAAACGTTTCCGAAATAACTCAATCCTCTGTTAGTATTGTGGTGTTGACGTCAAATGGATCGTATTGATGTTTGAGTAGCTTAGTAATTAGTTTTCTGTAGATGTGATTCCCAAAAATAATACTGGTCACCAACCTTTTATAAAAGAGTTAATCAATAATGATGGTGAGAGACTGTTCTACTTTAGGAAGTTATTCAGTCGAAAGAGGACTTTAGAAAGGTAGCCCAGGTAGCATATCATATCGGCTGAATCTTGGTTCCATATTGGGCCAATATAGATATATTGTAAATGAAAAATCAATATTGGTCCAATATGGGTGAATATTCAAAAAATAATATTATATTAATAATATTGGTGGAATATTGGTTGAACTAGTTTTGAATGTAGATTATCACACGGAATATTGGGTCAATATTGGTTGAATAATTTCTACCAATATCGATAATACAATATTGGTTATATATTGTTTTCCACATCTGAATAAATATTGCAATCCAAATATTCCAGTCATATCGATTATAGGGGAAAAAACTATATTGTATTTCCAAGTTTGTTAGAATATTGGTTGAATATCATTTCCACTTTATTTGACAAATTGTAATAACTCATATTGATTCAATATTGGTTGAATGATATTTACCAATATCGATAAAACAATATTGTCTTCACATCGTTATTAACATCTAGAATAAATATCGCCTTCCCAATATTCCCCTAATATCGATTCTAGGAATAAAAACTATATTGTATCTCCAAGTGTGATTACACATTGGTTGAATATCATTTCGCCAATATTCAACAAATCTTATTAATTAATATTGGGTCAATATTGGTTCAATATTGGTTCAATAATACTTATCGATATTGTTAAAACAATATTGTCTTCATGTTGTTTCCTACATCTAGATTGAGATGAAATTTGAATATTGGCCGAATATTCAATGAAACATATTGAAATTATATCATGATCAAACCTGGATAAAAATCCGCTAGGGGGCTCTACATATAGAACGTCTTCTAAAACCTACGAAAGTATATTAAATATACTTCCCAACTTGTTTTCAAGACAGCTCACTCAGAGGTTATGGCGATCAAAAGGCAGACTCTGGTGTCACCTTCATCAACTAAAAGACATTTAATAATTTACCAAGGTATATTGACATCTACCAATACATCCAAATGATATTGTACCAATATCGATAAATATTGTTCCAATATCGATAAATATTTTGAGGCCATTATTGCTTCAAGAATATTTCACCAAAACTGTTTCTAAAATATTCAAACAATATTCGACCAATATTGCAAAATGTTCACATTTTACTTCTCGACAATATAACTTTTGAATATTGTGCCAATATTGTTAGAATATTGAATCAGCGATATTGTACCAATATCGCCGAACATTTTGATGCCAATATTAGTTCAAGAATATTTTGCCAATATTAGTTCAAGAATATTTTGCCAATATTATTCAAGTAATATTGGACCAATATCGCCGAATGTTCACATTTTTTTTCTCGCCAATATTGCATTTCAAATATTTCGCCAATATGTTCACAATATTGTACCAATATTTTACCAATATAGGTGTGCTACTTGGGAGGTGAACAAAAAAGTATTTGATTGTCTATAATTCAGAACATTTGTATCTTTTGTAGCTTCATTATCATTTTTAGAGTCGTATTTAGGACTCTTTCACAAAATGTCGTCTCATTTGTAGACTTAGTCTTTGTCATTATTGAAATTTTGATATTGGCCGAATATGCAATAAATAGTATTGAAATAAATCAAGATCAAAGAAGGGGAAGAAACCGCTAGGTGTCTCTACATATAGAAGGTCAGCTGAAACCTAAGAAAATATATTGAATGCTTCTCACGACTTGTTTTTTAAGATAGTTTACACAGGGGTTATGACGACCAAACGGAAAACTCTGGTGACAGCTTGATTTGAGTAGAACTGTAGTAATTGTAGCAGTTCCGAGTATCTGAATTTCTTTAAAAATAGTTCAGCAAAGTTTTCAAATATTCAAATGATATTGTACGAATATCGCTGATTGTTTTGAGGCACATATTTCTTCAAGAATATTTCACAAATAATATGTCAAAAAGGTCTAAGCACTATTGGACTAATATCGTGAAATGTACAATTATTTTTCTCGCCAATTCTACATTTGAATATTCTCATATACCATTATCCATTATCTGAATTTGATTGTGCTACTTGGTATGTCACCAAAACAGTAACGTCTTGTGAAAAAGCCAAAATTGTTTTAGTTAATTTGAACTTTTTCAGATTTGAACACTGACAAAATTTTATGATTTTATTCATGGGAATAGTCCTGCTGAAGTTGTATCTTATCAGGGCAAAATTATTCTTTCGAATTTTCCTAGAATTTACAAAAAAAAATATTTTCAGACTTCGGAAGATAGGAAACACCCAACCGTGCTGAGAATCAAATTTCCTTCACGAAATCAAACTTTCAATAACTACTTAGTAGCAAAATAGTTTTCTATCTGCACAAATCTGTGATTTTAAAGATGGTTTACGTTTGTATTTTTATATGGAATACACTCTCAACAATAAATTGAAAATTAAAGAAATGAAGCATGAAACAGAAAAAAAAATTCCAATGTAATTAGAAATCAACGATGAGTATTACTAGTGGAACTGTTTGTGATCAAATTCGTATAAATCCGAATGTTCGCGGAACTTTTAATCAAGTTTTCAAAGAGTACATCATTCAAAGAATCCAGCAATCGTGATTAAAAGCCGTGTTTGTTTTTACTGTCATTAGCAGACATACAATCAGATCTATTTACCTATTGTTAACATCACTATCACGAAAACCGTAATAGATGTAGAGGAGGTTGATTGCCTTTTTGTAGTTTGAGTGAGTTGAGAATAGCAAGTACTTTTTGAAACACTGGTAAACGAACGCAGAGCCGTATTTTGAAGAAACACGAAATTCTTTGTCAACATGAATGAAACGAATGGTTTTGGTTATCATTTCATTTGTGAAATAATCTTAACAATTACAACTCGCGTTATCGATGATAATCATAAATTCCTTCTATTTTTCTAAAAAAAATGATGTTGCTTCAGGTATCCACACTTACGCTTCGCTCTCGTGTGATTGCCAAGCAACATAATTGGTTTCTCAAAATTGAATGAATTTTTCTTTGATAATCGATATACTTGTTGTATCACCTACAAAAATAAATACGGTGTCCATGGAAATCCATAAAGAAATTGAACAATAATGATACACCCAGAAAGAATTGAAAAAAATCGTGTAAGGGTTGAAACTAAATAATCGCAATAAATGCAATACGGGCCGGGGAGGTAGTGCCGGTAGAGCGTTCGCTTTTCAAGCAAGGGGCCGTGGGTTCGAATCACATCATGGCCATTGGTCTCATACATGGCATCACTTGTAAAGAGGTAAGGGCTGCGTCTGTCCTAGCTCGCACAAGTCTCTCGAAGGATTATGTGTAGGTGTGCAACCAATTGATGGAAATAACAATTTTTACATTTTTTCAAACTGTTTTTGATTTTAGATATATCTAAAATTGTAACTAATAGAACTATTGGGACTCATATTAATCAAATAATGAATACACTTCAAAATGTTATGGGTGACGACTTAGAAAACGTTGAGTAGAATTTCAGAAAAATGCATGTGGATAAAGACATAAAATCCCAAGTGGCATCTAATTCCGTTACTTATGATTGGTTGACGCGTTTTTTTGTTTCAAATATGTCTGCAGCTTGTTAAATATTTCATGATTGTATTCGACATTCAGTATGTGAAAGTGTGAGATAAATCCACGAAAATGAATGAATGGGTATAAACTATGTTAGTAGTGATGATTCAATGTATCTTACTCGCACTACCAATAGTACTGTGAGCTGCCAAACATTTTCCTTCAGAATTATAACCTCAGAGAAACCCTAATCAAAATACAAAGTGTCAGAAAAAATTCAAGTAATAAAAAGGAAACAAGAAGATTCATATTCTGAAAACGAGTGGATGAGCTGTTTTATATTAATTCTACAATTCTTCAGTACAATGGAATAGTTTTTTGAAAGTTGAATGAATATAAATACATTTTTTTACGACCATTAAGAAAAATGAACATTTCAATTGCGTCTTCGATTAAGAAACCTACCACGTTGTAACACCGATTTTCATTTCCCACGGGCTAGATGTATCGAAATATTTCATTTCCTACGACTTTCATTAACTACTAGACTGTCAGTATAGGTAGGTGTTAACGTATTTTACGAACATAAATAATATCGAATCAAGTTTGTTTAAGTCTGTCTAATAATTTGACATTTCACATCAGTAGATAATTACAAAATTCGATTGAAAAAATTAAGTTATTAAAAATGATTAGCGATAGTGAGGATGATTTAACAATCAAATTAATAAATTTATATCAGAAGCTCCTGATAATGCCTATCTTCTGACAAAGGTATGATTTTCCTTTCATAAAACCAGAATAATTTCAATAAAAAGATTGATTACAATCGGATTCTATATTTTTGAATAGTTGACAGGTACTTTCTATATGGCAGTTAATTTGAACAAATTATTATGTGCTCTAGTAACGACGAGTGTTGATTCAGATGACACATGGACTTTGGATGGTGGGAGCGAGGGTTCAAATCCACGCAGCCACATTTTTTTTTCATTTTATGAAATCGATTAGTGTTTGATTTTTTCTGCATGAAGTTTTTTTATTTCCAAGTTGTCAAAATTTGAAAATTTTGAATGTTATTTGTTTCACGACGTAGGTAGGTACGTGTACAAAAAGATAAAATACATGTTTCATTCAACGGTTGAAGAAAGAAAAAATTATCTAAACCATGTAAAAATGACGGCAGGAGAGTTTATGATAAAAAGGATTATTAAAAATATTACAGATTTGCTAATGATTCAGATGATCGTAGAAAAAGTATAGTGTACAATGAGCATGAAATGACCCATTCGCTCGTACTACAAAATTTCATATACCTACTCGTGGGAAATGTATGTCATTTCATGCTCATTGTACAATATACTGTTTTTGCCACCTTAGGTTGTGGGATAATGATTGTGTACAACTCGCTGTAAAGAGTTCCAAAATGCTCGTGATGATTAACACACTATGCTCATGTTTATTATTTACCACAAAGCACAAAATCAATTTTTTATGTATAAATTGGACTAGGTAAATAAAAGGTGAGAGTTCAGTTTTCTTTCAATACCAGGAAGAAAGAAACTGGTCTTCCACTCAAACCGTTACTAAAACTGAACTTAAAACTAATAATACAACTACTGACTAGTATACAATGAACAGAAAAAAGCGAGAGAAAAGCAGGAGAAAGAAAGAGAGAAAATAGGAAAAGATAGAAGAGGGAGAGGGTGAAAATAAGCTTTAGATTATTTAGATTAGTTCACTTTACGAGGGTAGTGATTTCTTCGGGTTGTGAATCCGCTTGTTTGTATGACGACACTGTGAGAATTATATTTATTTGTTTTTTTTGCTCTGAGTCTGGTGGAACTTTTAATTTTGAAGTTCACGCAAAAATTCAAACATTTACTTTTTTAAGTAAAAACAAGACCCACTGTAGTTGGTTATCTTGAAGGTATTCATGTAACTGGCAATATTCTATGAAAAACTTCGTTTGAAAATTTCATTTCTATGTCAAGGAATGGTGATCGAGAAAGTTTGTTGAGTGTTTATAACATGTATATCTCTTCTAAATATGACTTTATCATGGAGATAGTTGGGTTGCTTGAATTTCAATAGTTTTTAAAAGGTACAAAGGATATGTAGTTTACGCCTGTTAGACATATTTAGCCATTCTTCTTCAATTTTATGTGAATTTCTCTGCCTTCTTTTTATACCCAAAATAAGTCTCAAACAACAGTTCTGAACTTTCTGAATACACTGACTATCCACGCTATCTAAACAAGGCCAATAAACGATGTCGCAGTAGTCGAACTGAGAAAGAAGTAACGAATCAAGGTTTCCCCAAACCAACGCGGAAACGCGGGAGCGGTAGCGGGAACTGGATCAATGGGAGACTAAATTCGATAGTGATATGAAAAAATACATACCGGTGTGATTATTCGTATTCCGAAATGCAGACAAGAAGAGAAATATATATGGTTTGCTACGTTTACCGTTTTTTTAGCAATTCGCACGGTTCCCTTGTGCCGTTCCCACTCCCGCTCTCGCTCCCGCGTTTCGGCTTTGGTTTGACGGAACCATAACACAGCATTTTTTTCACAACATGGCCCAAATAGTGTTTGTGTGGGTAAATCATCTTCAAGCTTCTATAACATCTTTTCAACATAGTATTGACTGACCTGTTCTTCCAATCTTAATTTTTGATCTAGTAGCAATCCCAGATTTTTGGCACTCTTACTGAAAGGGATTGTGTCATTTCCCAGCCTCAATTCAAGATTATAACAAATGCTTTCGGAAAGTCCAGAAAAATGAGTACAGTTGCCTTGTTCTCATCAATACTTTTGATAATGTCATCTGTTATATTTGCAAGTGCACTAACACAACTGTAACCAGGTCTGAACCCGGATTGCTTGTGTGGTAAAATTGTATACCGTTTAACAAAGATTCGTATTTGTATTTCCATAATTTTTTGTAGTACTTTAGACAAAGCAGGAAGAATGCTGATTGATCTGAGTTGATTGAAATCGTTTGGTTGGTTCACCTTCGGTAACGGAACAATGTTGGCCATTTTTCAGGAAGAGGAAAAAAATGCCTCAAAAGACATTCATATATTAAATGTGTTATATAAGGAATTATAGTAGGGGAGCAATAGTGGACGAATGATGATGTTTACTTGATCAGTACCAAAAGCTTTCGAGCTGATATTGTGAATCACATTCGAAACCGTTGTTTTGTTAACGTGTTCGAACGAGAGATAGCCATTGATGCTATCTTTCATGTGTTCAGAATATAAATCAATCAAGTTTTCGCTAGGTTTTAACATGTTTTTTTGAAATATTAGTAAAATGATTATTCTGTTGGTTTACGTCGGAAGTTGCATCGGTATTTCTCTATTTTTATTTTTACAACTGTTCAGTTTTTTAAGTTCATTCCATTTTTTCCTTTGACAAACAATTTTTAAATTTAAATTTCAGAAATGCTTTTTTCTCAGATTTTATTGCAAAAGTAGTGTAATTTCTCAATTGTTTGTAGTATTCCCAGTGATGGGGTTGTTTGAATTTTTTTGGTGCCTTATCTCTTAATTGTTGCATGTATTTTATATTATCTGTTATCCAGGGGAAATATTTATAATTTTTCCTTTGCCGTACTTTTACACTCTCCAAGATATTAATGTGACCTCGAGGAAAATTACACGACGAATTCTGTAGAACTGCATCGAAGCAAAGCTGTTTCGGATCAAGTTTCGCATTTACGACCTGGAAACGAGATATGAAGTTTCAGCACATGCATCTCGGGCCCCTTCACATATAAATCATGCCTGTTCGTAGTGATGTTGGATAAATATTTTACTACGTTCCACAACGCCGACGAAACGAGTTCTCCTAAACGAATTTTTGAACTGACAGGATGAGACACTCATAACATTGCAGCCATGGACTAATACCGTCGCATTGCTAGGCAACAAAGCTCTCGCGTCAATTTGAATATATTGGATGATTCGTTTTACTTTGTAGCACAAACATTAATACTCTTCAAAAATATAGGTGGATTTTTCTCTTTTTCGAAGCTTCTGTTAGATTTTACCATATTGGAAAAAAATAATCCGTAGTTGATTAACTGATCAATTGACCACCATGGAATTAAAAAAGTTGATTATGTGCACGCCATCGAAATCGAGTGTATACAGAAGTTAATTTGATTGACTGAAAATGAATGGCATTCGGCGGAAAATAATTTGAGTTGATTAGTTTCATTATATTCCTGCGCCATTTTTCTAATTGTTGCAATCAAAAAACAGAATATCTTGAGCTTCAAGTTCACGAAAGAGATGTTTCCTTGTAGTATTATTCTAGAACAAAACAAAATCAATCCGTTCCGTTTTATAATAGGCGATGAAATCATCAAATCGCAATATTATTTTGAATAAGTATACATTAACCCATTAGTGACCATCGTACCTACTCAGGTACACCAAAATTATTGTGAATGTTGTGACATCTAGCGTGCAGTAGCCCAAGTTTAGTGTTTGGAACAGTTTCTGTAACGTTCACTTCCTTGGTAAGTGGTAACGGTTTCTGCTTTATCGTAGTTTATTACAAATTATAACATCGGATATGAGCACATGTCTAACAGTTTTTGAGGTTACTAGAGGTGAGTGGAACAAATTATCAATAGGGGATATGGTTTATTGATAATGATCATGTTTCGTATGACACATGTTCAAATATACATGTAATTCTCGTGACAGCATATCACATCATCATTGAATGGTTTCATATTGTTGCTATATTGTAAATGCATGGAGACTCTACACGATGACCAATCAAGCTGATAAAATGGACTTGTTGCTGTTTCAACGAAACATTTGCCGTCATTACCTCAGATCCTACGGCAAGGCCATCCAAAGAAGACCAACTTCGAACAGACCATCAGGTTCACTACCAAGAAGTATCTTAGAAGATCCTTTGGGTCATTACCCTCAAAAAATCCAAAATCCCCTTAGATGTCGTCAATGCCACATGCGAGTTAGGTGGAGGTGCGAAAAATGTCAGGTGACTCTTTGCACTGAAAAAAGGGAATGTTTCAGAACGTTCCACTCCCAAAATCCAATAAACTGAAAAATTATTGATTCTTGATTATGTTCGTAGAAAAAGTTAGTTTTTTGTAGTATTTTATATTCAATCCCGTTGATCTCATTGTACTTGCTTGTGTACGCCTAGTTTTTCAAAAAATAAATAATGCAAATTCTGAAACTGTCATTTTATGAGTATTATGAACACCCTTTATTATCATAATTGTATGTTTGACCTCCTTATCGTTCCTAGAAAATCGGTGGGCAATAATGGGTTAACATTTTCAAATTTGATTTTGTTCTTTCCGTCATCCGGCCGCACCCTTACGGCAACCCTCAGAAGTCTTCGAAAGACCTGTGCGAGCTATGCATAATTTGTTATGATCATTAGGTATATTGTTATAATCAATATTTTGTGTTTACCGTAAGAAAACTGTTGATGTTGATTTGAATGTCATGTGAGACACATAAAATAAAAATAAAAATAAAATATTCAAATATAATTATTTGACATTCATACATATAGTTTGGAGACAAGGATTGAAGAAACACAGAATTCATATCAATTATTCGAGAAAAGACACGATATATCAAAGGTTTTTAACTTAAACTTAATGTTTGTATAAATGGCGCTATTTGATATAACAGATTCAACTTTCGCTTTTGACATATATTTAAGCACACTTTCAGAATGATGTTGATTAAATAAACCTTCAGTCAATCCCCTTCAAATACAATAAATCAACCATCTGCAGCGGAAGATATTCTTCAGATATAAATGCTCAACTTCGAAGCATTTGACGAAAATTGTGAAAACTTTGACAGTTATTGTCAAAGGCTGGAAATTTTCTTCAGATTTAAGCTCAATTTATAAACTCATTAAGTACAACTGTTTATAAACTCCACAGCGACACGTTGCGCCGGAGTTGACGCAGGAAAATAACCAACTTTCAACTTTGACAGCTACTGCGTTTTATGGTTTTATTTATTAGATTAGTCTAGGCGAATAACATACAACTACGGATGAAGGGTTGTTTTTGAGTCTTTTGGAATTATTTACTCATATAATTGAAATATAATTTTAAATTGAATACGCATGTGCTGGTGCAGCGGTTGACTAGTTCATAAATTAACAAATTTTTCCACAACTGCAACTGCAACGGCTGCGTCGAAAAAGATACTGAAACGAACGAAGCAGAAGTATGCTTCTAATAAACTGTTTAGTTAGTAGACAATACAAACTGATATCTAGCTTGACATCTCCAGAGCTTCCACCTACTTAAAGTTAAACTAATTTCTCTTCTGAGATAAATCATCTCATTCTCAGAAGAAATATTTTGACCGAGCAGCACCGATTCTTTTCAAGAATTCAGTCTCCAGGTGAATCAATTTCAAATTATGTTTTACACTGAAACACCTCATCAAAACTTCAAAACTAAGTGCAATAAAATTGTATGTTCTAAAGGTGTTATTAACATGTTGAATGCACAAATCATTGGAGGTTTGCTCGATTCTAGTACAAGGGAAAAACTCCACAGTAAGAAGATTGAAACTTTTCGAATACAATACCAAGAAGTCTACAAAAGCTGTTCAACGTCGCCAAGAAATGTGCATGACATTGAATATCATCAAAATCGTATAGTCGTTGGTGAATGACATTCTATAAATGATATTGGAAGGATCACATTCTAACCATTAGTTAATCAATCTGGAGTTTAACTGGAACCTGAAAAACTGACCCTGACGGGATTATGCCTCCATTGCGACAAGAACTAACAGTCATCAATCTCAAAACTGTTTCATTGAAGGAAAACTTCGATGCAATTTTTGCAACAAGAAAGGCCACATTGAAAGAGTCTGTATCTCATTACTTCTCAAGTAAAATCCAAGAAATATCAAAAATGTCAATGACATTGTCAGGTTTGACTTTTCTGACGAATAATTCTAAAAGCGTGTTACGTTTCATGCATTCATCGCATCACTGTTGCAGACATATCAAGCGTTCCGTTTCAACTAACATTGACGTTGGTGGGTTGAATCGGAACGATTTTTGCTTGCGTGGTGCATGCCGTTTCCCGCAGATGTTGACATTTATCACTTTATCAGCCAAATTCTGATGTAACAAAAACAAATCTGTTAATCTAGTAAATAAATTAATATGGGTAGTACGAAGTGTTAATGGCAAGAGCAGGAAGCGAGCTTTGTGAAAATGAGAGTAGCTCAGATTCTGATACAAGTAATACCTAGTTATGAGGATAATATCGTCTGTCCCACGCCAAAACCGCGAATATGCTAATTCCAGGGTGCTGACTTCAATATGTAGAATTCTAATTTTCTACCAAAATTTTCAATGCCAAACTCACGAAAGTGCTATCAGGTTGTCTACTGTGAATGAGAGTGAATTCGCAAATGTGAAAACTTACCTAGGTTTTCAAAGCAAGCAGCACGAATATTCTCAAAACTCTTCTCATCCGAAATGACAAATTGCACATTCGTGGTTTTGGCATGAGACCGACGATATGATGTTAAATGAATGACGATTTTTTCTTCCATTGTACAATCAGGTAAATGTGATAATGCACGATACTTGACACTTCATCAAATATCAAATATAAACTTTTAATTCGGTTTCTGACGTTTCTGTTTGAACGTGGAAGCACAGACAAGAAACTCTTTGTTTTGACTTTTGAGTTTGACAGATCTAACTTGGATCGCATTCATCGCTGCTAGACGAACGGGCAGTAGTTCATGCACTCATGTCTCAAGGCCAAAGAGGGGAATATAAAAGTGGGCGTGTCAATGCGCTCCCAATGTAGGAAACGGAACGGTTATATGCGCATTATGTCCTCAACGGTAATTCATCCGTTTTCGATCCAAAAATTATTATCAAAATTGAAATCAATAAATTTTTTTTGCAATTTTGAATGCAATTCAGGAAATCAAGTTACCATAATTTATAAACGTGATTTTGACGAACTTAACTTGAGAATTCCCCTCTAAAAGTCGAATATTTGCTTCAGCTCTTATACAGAACACCTCTTCAGACCTCTAGGCTACATCACAGTGACAGTTTCATATAGGAGATCTATACATTGATTACGGTACTCCTATTATAGAAAAAACATGGATACGAGAATTAGAAATCAATATTTCTGATGTTAACTCCGTTTCTTGTCCTGATACAGGTTGATTGTATTTTTGGTTGAATGAACTATTATTATGAAGTCATCAGGCAGCTAAATCTGAAGATATCAAGTTTCCCAAATATTTTTCTCTGTCCTACAGCTGGAATTTCGAAATGTAACAACCCCTTGTTACCTTCGCAGAAGTGCTTGTTTATTATTGCTCTTATTAGTATTTTCACCCCTGGAACACCCGAAATGAAAATTATTACCCTCACTCCACTTCGAAGTAGAAGCACTTCGTTGAGAAATTTGTTAATTACAGTGGTTGGCCACATATGTATATCTAGTGAATAGACGGTGATATTTATGATCCAATTACTTCCTTGGGTATTTCTCCTGAGTAAGTGTTAGCAACTCAAGACTAAATTTAGTCTTTGTGAAGCGGAACAAAGACGATAATAATACCCACTGATACTTGAATCACTTAATTTTCGCTAATTGGCGACGGAGCAACCCGCATTTGTAAACGGTAAACTGGTAAGTAATCATACAGGAAGTTCGAGAAATATGTCGGAATTGACAAAGTATCTTATATTTTTTACTCATTCGACAAGGTGATTCAAAAATATTTATTGACATTAAATCACATATAAACAAAACATAGTACGCCCACACAAGAAATAAAATAAAAATCAAAGCAAAAACGTCCTCTTCTTGCACCAAAAGTGATATGAAGAAAGGGAAATTCGATCATGCTGGGTAGATGGGATACATTCCTGTCCTTCCCATTGGTAGGTGAATCCACCCTGCGATATACTGCAAAAAATCATGCTAAAATCTCGTGAAAGGTACTGTATATTTCTCATGTTTCGGAACGGAAATTAACTGGAGCATGTCATCATTTCCCCACTGATACAGTAATTTCAAAAGTCTTATGTATTCATTTACCAAACCATTTTTAATTTTCCATAATTCATCCTATAAAATTTCATCGGAATTAATTTTACAACATTAGGAAATAGTTGAAATTTTGGAAACTTCCGTTCCTTATAATTGTAATAATTCCTCTTGCAAATACTGTATTTTCATATCGTAATAAATCGTAAAATTCATAAAAAGATATAGTTAAGATCATTTGCCTTGCGTCGCGTTGTGCGCATCCTCTAGACATTCCTGATGATGGATTGTTATGTTTTTATGTGGTGTGTTTGTGTTTTATGAAGTGTGTGAAAATTGGTCATATTCCAATGCAATACATGCACTCATAAAATATGCAGTACTATTTGAGAAAATGCGTGTTCGTTATCATTTGCATATTGGTGCAATATATTTGTTGCTATCTGAGTTGTGATTTGGTATGTTTTTGAAATACTGTACTGGCTGTAGGTAATATGTTTTTAGGTTCTACAAGACTTTTTTCTCCTTCACAGTTATAGTAATTTAAAAGAACCAAGTATTAAAATAATTCTCTTTTCAACCCTCTGCATGTTTTCTAATTTCGTGTAAACGGTTTCTCACAAATATGATCTATATTACTTTCGAAACTTTCAAGGTCATGGGCACTCAGCGCCATCTGTGGAGTAATCACAATGTACCTTCTCTAAAAATGTAGTTTTGGTAATGCTATTCAAAAAATGTTCTGTCCCGTTTGCTACGAATCCACCCATTCAAATTTATTAATGTTATGGTTGAATTCAGATCCATACTTTCTTATACTCGATATTTCGAATGAATATTGTGAAATAAAACATTAACGGAATGAAAAAAACATACGTCTGAAGAGAGAATTGAATTCTTTTTTTAACGATGTATAACTTGAACTCCCTGTGTTCGAAATCTTCAAGTTGATGTGCCCTCAGCTCCATCTGTCGCGTAATCATCATGTCTTTCAATTCAGAAAGTAGTGTCGTTGATACATATCATTCCAAACGGGCTTCCTTCAATTTTTGTACGTCAAACCGTTACAAAGTTAACAGGGAGGAGGGGGTCATTGAAAAACCGCATTTTCTCTCTTGGATTTTGATGTCTTCCGTTTCTCGTCAAGCTTCAAACTATTTGCAGGAGGAAAATAAGCATGATTCTTCGTTGGTATTTTATTTACTGTTTTCCACTATCTCACTAGAAAACTTAATTTTCGCACTACAAACAAGAGAGGAAGGGAGTGTTTTTCTCCAGGAAAAGAACAGAAGTTGTTCTCTTCTGCTGTCGTCCAACCTTTTTTTTATTACACTCTATTACTTTTCATATTGCTCTCTAGATTTTTCAGGGAGAAAATACATCGAGATCTTTTGGCTCGTCATCTTCGCTGAAACTCATTTTCAAAAGCGACTTGAAAGTCAATTTCAAATCCAAATTCAAATTGGTGTAGTCACAAATTTTCACGCTTTTACATATTGTTGTTTTGAATAATATTTCAAGAGCGGGCATACTAGCCTAGGCAGGATTGCTTGTCTGCCATGTGCATGAACTGAGAAATTTTTAAGATAAATGTATATTCAGTTGACAAGGTGGGAAGGAAATTAATATTACATTTCTGATATTACATGGTTTAACTTTCGGAAATTATTGACACAGTGGAGAGGATCTTTTTATTGGCTCACGTTTATGACGCATTTAGTATATCATAAAATTTCTTGGGATAATTCGTAACATATTTTTATTTGTAATTGGTAAGGTGTTGGAATATTTGTGACCGAAGAAAAAGAAAGTTCTTTGTGTTAATGTTTTTTTAAAGGATTTTCATATCGATATCCATGTTTGTGGTAGTTTATCCTAATCTTTTTCTGTTTGAATTTCTCTTGGTTTTATGAACATTCTCTTCAGCCATTTATGAGTGTTTGACATTCAATATATTTGCTTCTTCATATTGCTTATCGATGGAAAAACGTTTATTTATTTTTTCAGGATAATTTTTAGTAGTGTGCTTTGAGTTGTCTGCACAATATTCAGTGTGTTGTTTAAAGCTCCACCCCATATTGTGATCCAGTAAGATAAAATTGATTCGGATAAGGAGTTATATAGCATAATGAGATTTTTCCTGGAGAGGGTGTCTCTTAAGGAATAAAAATTGTACATAAGTGTTTTAAGGCGTTTGTTAACATGTATGAATGAATAGAATAACTTCCACATAAGTTTTTGTGACAGTTCACAGAGTGTAGTTTCAGTGACAAACTATGTGGTTGACTGACGATCGTTGGTGTGAATGCCACGAATTTAGTGTTATCAAAATGTAGGGTGAGCTTATTTAAATTCAACCATGCATATATCTTCTGTAGATTTGTTTCGAAGGCACGTTTAACATCCTCCCAATTCTTTCTCGTGCAAATTAGAGCTGTGTCGTGAGCGTAACTGATAAGGTGGCCTAGACCATCTATTTTTGAAATATTGTTCATGTATACAAGGAAGAGTATTGGGCCCAATACTGTACTTGTGGTACCCCGATTAAAACTATTGACTCTGTACTGACCTCATCCCCAATTTTTACCTTCTGAACCCTATTTGTTAAATTATATTTGGACAGAAGATTGAGTGGGAGACCGCGAATACCGTAGTGTCTCAATTTGTTCAGTAGAATTTCGTGCGAGACTGTGTCAAAGGCCTTGACGAGATCTAGGAGAACTGCTATGCATTTTGATGATTCGATTCGTCCAAGGCCTTGACTGTTTGCTCTAGAAAATCAACTACTGCATTTTCAGTATTTGAGTTGTGGATGAAGCCATTTTGCCTGTCAGTAATGACGTTGTGTCTGTGAAAAAAATCTGTCAATCTTTTTTACTACTTGTTCGAAAATTTTGGCTATATTATTGATTACAGAGATTGGCCTGTGGTTATTTGGTTGACTACGGTTACCTGCCGTAAGAATCGGAGTGATGAGTTATTCTTTCCATTGTTACGGAATGTCTCCACTTGATAGGCATAATTTAATTATATGGATTAGTGGTAATACAATGTATTCATGTATGGTTCTTAGAGTTTTCACAGAGAGTTTATCTGGGCCAGAAGAGCATTAATTTTTTAGGCTTGATAAATGAGTAATAATTTCGTTTTCCGTTACAGTTTCAAGAAAGATGGTAGAGTCAATTTTGTCACGTTCAGAGAAGGTTTGTTGCATATTCATATTTTGTATATTGTCAGACATTTTTATACCTAGGTTCGTGAAGTGTTCATTCTTATAATAATAATTATTATTATTATGTCTTTATTTTGCAAAATACTAATTTACAAAATTACAGAATATACATGTACATTCAATATAAAATTGCACAAAATGTTATATAATTAATCAAGTTTAAAAAATAACGAGCACATTTAAAAAAATATTTGTAAATAATATTTCACATATACATTAAACAAATATTGTAAATAACATGTCAAACGTCATTCGTCATTACATATGAAATAAATAAAAGCTGGTAAAAATATTATCAATAAATAATATTTCACATGTTGAACAACAAGCTATAACAACTGTATTACCAAAAATATCATAGCAACAAATCGTTGGCAACACACGATGTAACACAAACAATTTTCTCATCTTATTATAACCTCATGCTGTTTCACAACTTTCTTATGAGTATGCATGCATTATAAATTTCAGGACGATATTACAAAAAAATATGACTTCAAAGGCAGTTGAAAAAACTATACAGGGTCTCTCACGACGAGCGCTCGTTAGGAATATATGGAGAACGATTCAAAATAAAAACTTGATATTATGTGTTAGTGGGTCGTACAAAATGGCCTTCGCAACTAAAATATTTTCAACTTCCGGTCTCTTTCCATTATACAAATGGAACACCCTGTATTTTATTACATTTTTCAATTTCTAAGCCCATTTTAGGCCCACTTTGTATAACAATGCCTATACCCAAATTTGTTAGTTTTCAGTTTACAGTTACAGCACCATTCCGAAAAAATCATAACTCATAGACAGTAACAGTTGAAAATGTGAAATTTCACAGAATCACACCTTGAGCAACAAGTTATGAACAGGTTCATCGAATTTTCAAAAATAATTTACATGGTGGTCGAAATTTCCACCTAAAACATAACATCGAGAAAACTGATGAAACACGATTTTTTCAAATGGAAACCATACACTATTCTATTAGTTTTGGATACTACGAAAAAAAATATCAAATTCATGAAGAATGTCTCATACCTAAAATACACGACTGGCAAGATATATCTGATTTTGGGAAATATTTGAAATGTAAATCATTCGAAGCAATACCAAACCAAGAAAGCTTTGAAAACAAATGAACTAATATTAACTCTGTCGTTGGTAAAAGGTAACTCAACATGAAATTGGATGGATTGAAATAAAATACTATCAGAGAGATGAATTATATCTTTGTTTATTGATATCGAATACAGTAATTTTATTTTGTTTATATTTTTTAACGTCAGATTTTACTTTAATTTTAGAATTTAACTTATTTTCTTTAAATGCTGATAATATTGTGGTTCATTTCAACAGATGTGCGAATACATTGCCAATTTGTTCTAGACAAGAACATATTCTTTTTTGCATACCACTATTTGTAGCTTTCTGTATGGAGTCAGGAATCAAATTATTGAAAGCTCTCAGAACCCTTTGTTTCATGATTTATTTATCACTCACAGGATCCGCATAAACATTTTCTTTGATATATTCCCAGATGAAGAAGTCCAGTGGCGTCAGGTCTGGAGAGCGAGGAGGAAATTTAAATGGCTCATTGTAGCAAAGCCACTGATCTTCGAGTATCCCATAGAACAACCCAGCAACTGTAGCAGTACCATGTGCAGGGGCTCCATCCATCTGATACCATAACTTGGAACGGTATGGATTCACCAACCACATTCCTAATTATATGCGAATATCTATCGCTATTCAAATTCTCATCATGAAGGTATAAACATAAAATTTGGTCTTCCGTTATAGCGCAAAAAACAGTAAAACTGCATGGATTCTGGAAGTTGCGCTGGCGAACGAGCTTTGGATTGTCTGCTGCCCAAAAATTACTATTATGGCGGTTGAATACATACCATTCTTGGCATATTTGGCTTCATCTGTCCATATAATGTTCTTCATGAACTCAGTGTCCTCCTGTATCTTGATAAGAAACCATTCGCAGAATTCCACTCGTGCAGGTAAGTCGCGAGGTTTCAGATTTCGAACCTGGTGATATTTAAAGGGACGCCACTTATGTTTGATTAAAATCAGGTTTATTGACGATCATGAAATTCTAAGTGACTTTTCTGCGTCTTTCAACGAATTTTCTGGATAGGCTGTGAAGTAAGTCAAAACTACAATTTCGATGTCCTCATTGTTTACGAGTGGTTTTTTTTTTTTTGTGACATACGAAAAAGATCCGCAATCAAGGCAATGTTTCTTAGAAGTCTTCTCAGAATATTTTTATTGGGTCAGTGTAGATTTGGAAATCTTTCTACAAAAACACGACAAGTTTTGTCCATTATCCTATTGCATTCGTCATAAATGATTATTAAATTCAGGAAATCTTCAATAGAATACCCCAAACGAGACATTTTGCACACAAATAGAAAACTACGAAATACACGTCAATTATATCGCATCAAATTTTGACATATTTGTTGTAACTTCATTTGTTTTCAAAGCTTGCTTGGTTTGGTATTGCTTCGAATGATTTACATTTCAAATATTTCCCAAAATCGAATATATCTTGTATTTTAGGTATAGGACATTCTTCATGAACTTGATATATTTTTCGAAGTATCCAAAAATAATAGAATATAGTGTATGGTTTCCATTTGAAAAAATCGTGTATCATCAGTTTTCTCGATGTTATGTTTTAGGTGGAAATTTCGACCACCCTGTAAATTATTTTTTAAAATCGATGGACCTGCTCATAACTTGATGCTGAAGGTGTGATTCTGTTAAAACTTCACATTTTCAACTGTTACTATCTATGAGTTATGATATTTTCGGAGTGATGCTGTAACTGTCAAATTTTTCAGAAAAAAATCAATGTCTCGAAAACTAACAAATTTGGGTATAGGCATTGTTTCACAAAGTGGGCCTAAAATGTGCTGAGAAATTCAAAAATTTAATAAAATACAGGGTGTTCCATTTGAAATAAGGAAGTTGCCCTCAACTTCCGGTATAACGGATAGAGAACGGAAGTTAAAAAAAATCAGTTGAGAAGGCCATTTTGTAAAACCCACTTCCTTAAAATTTCTTTTATTTTGAATCGTTCTCCATATATTCCTAACGAACACTCGTCGTGAAATACCCTGTATACAACATACTTATTTCAGGAGGAAAATGCCTGTACTCCCGCGGATATGAAACAATGCGTAGAAGGAAAATCCTAATTTACATTGGTAGTGGGTTATTACCTGTGCATCCTATCAAGTAAGCTAAGGTCGGTGATCTAGTATCAGGGATGCACAAATAAGCAGTTGTGTTTTAGAAGGTGGAAACATTTAATATGTTGGTTACATTACAGTGTTGAAGTTGAAACAATCGATAAAGATGAAAAACGCTGATACAGCTTCATTAATTTGAATGGTAATGTATTTAATATATCATTAATGGTAATCAGTCAATCTACTCTCATTCAATTTGAATGAGTGTCACAAATATGTGTGATGATTATTGATTATTCATATAGTAATTAAGGTCATACATTAAATATACTGTTCAATAATTGAACAGGTAGAGTGGATTGCTGTAACGATATGAATTATGAATATCATTTAGATCCTATTTATTTCACTACTACATAATACCATGTTGTGGAGCCATTACTGTATCCATATCAAACAAACTTCAAACAGCCATAACTCTTTCAATCATCATGAAACAATAATTTTCATCAGAAACTTCTGAAAATGGATGTTGATTATAATTCACAATGGTTCCTGTTTCCAAATTTTCTTGAAAAGGATCACACTGTTGAACTGACTTTACGAAGTTGGAAACTTATCATCGCATGTCAATGCATATTATACAATTTTAGCATTGAATCATTAAAAAATCTGCAATAAAAATACGATAAGTAGCTAAAAGTTATTTTGTGACTCAAAGACATGTCTCATTGAATCATTAACAAATCTATATTGAAAATCAAAAAAATAGCTTGAAAGTATTCCTTTCAGCATTACCTACAAATTGAAGTTCACATAAAACGGGCTCAATGGTATAAGCTGATCTTGTATACTCGCATGTGAGTCGTGGTGGTAGAAGTTTCGCTTCTCAACCATACACAGAGAGAAATAAATGTATGTTTTCTACAAAATTGTGAATGATTTCAGCACAATTTGTTTCTAAAACCCTGTCTTAGAGTATATACGAACATGCCCACTTAGAACGTGGGTGCCGTTCCTGGCGGAGGATTAGGGTTCGGCTAGGCGTTGCAACCGAGTGGTGGACTGGCGAAAGTTCATGGCTCAGCAAGCAACTGGCTGTCCTGATCCTCATCCTTCCAACTGGCGAAGGATGAAGAGAAAATATACAAGTATATAGGCTGTGACAGATGATATGTTAACATAGTTAAAAATAATAAATTTGATTTGATTAGATTAGATTTGATTTGTTTCTAAAAAGTTGACAGCACCATTTTGTACATTTTTCTTCTATAATTATTGTATTAGAGATATTGTTTATAAACGATTCACTTCAGTGTTGTATTATTTTGAATAGCTTTGTTTAATTTTATCCACCAATATTATTTACTTACCGTATACAAGGAATGCATAAAAACTAAATTTTTTGTTTGAAAGACAAACACAAATTATGTTCTATTGTTGCACCATCTTGTACATTATTACTTGTGGTATACACAAAATATACTAAATTGATCGGTATGTTGTGCGACGAATGTTAACAACTTGTGTACTGTTTATGCATAAATTGTATAAGAATGATGAACCTGAAATGTAATAAATTGCAACAATGTATGTACCTAGTGTAGGTATTTTAAATATAAGTTGCAAAAAATGTCACAAATTTGTGTACTCGGCATACATAAATTGTGTAGGTATATTGTACTCACATATTTGTGTTCAAAGCAAGGCCAAATTTTATAGCTGCCATTTGTAATTTTAAAAAAGGATACACTTGAGGCACATAACATCCAAACGGAATAAGATAAGAATAAGAATCAGTTTCATCCTGCTCGCTTCTTTATATCTCATTCTGTTCAGAAATTATAAGCTTTCTTCAAAAAATTTTAATAAAATTAAAAGTCATTGAAATAATGTTTATTTCATCACAAAGAAGTAATAACATAAATAACTGAGCTCTAAACTATAATTACAAATAAAATGACAGAAACAGGAAATACCTAACAAAACATAAATTAACCATACATTCTGTTATTTTAGAACACGTTGAATAATAATAAATTATAAAGTAATCTTCGTGTCAAACTATACTTATTCAAGTAGGAAGTAGGTGAGACGATGCCCTTATCAAACCTTTACAAATTATAAAAATGAGTAATTTTGTAGGTTTCATGTTATAACGAAAAATAATAGCAAAACTAACCTTCAAAGTTAGCAACCCTGCAAATATTCACTTCCATTTGACACAAAACCACACACACATAAGCAAATAATGAATAATAGGTAAGTACACTTGGCCAGCTTCGCTCTTCGATCAGCATAAACAATCAAACAATGATGGACTGGGCATTTGCAGTATTTGGACATTCAAGATACGACAGGTGTACGTACCGCGCATGCGTATTTAGTAGGGTGGGACGTGGCCTTGGTCAAGTTGCGGCAAATTACACAATTGTGTTGAAATAGAACACAATTTGTGCATATCAAAAAAAGTGCACAACGGATGTGAGATGAGTTCCGTGCGTTGTAGATGTTTTCCATATGAGTTGTGTTATGGTAGATGTGCATATTTTTGTATATTTTTAGGCAATGTGGAAATGCAAGACTATACAAATTGACTTGAACAAATATTTATTGAATTTCACGAAACGCGTATGATGAAAGAATGGACAATTATGTAAAATATCTACACAACTATGTCTTACACAACGTTGTGCATGAACATGCTGCAGTATTTTTCTCTGTGTAAGGGCATGGACCCATGTCCCAGCACGGTCACTGGTGTCGAGCATGACATCATACGTTGAAAAGTAAGGGTCTCGTCTTCTGAGAGTTTCGGGAAGGGTGCAAGTTGACGGAAAACACCCTTTTTTTGTTTGAATGGACAATTGAACAAATTGAAGCGGAATATCAGCAAAATTAAAACGACTATATGTTTGAAATACCTATATTCAATCCAGGGCCAATTCAAAATTATTCAGATAGTTTGTATTCCAATTTGAAACTATCGATTGTCTGTGTTTTTCAACCTCACAAGGAAAATATTTTTTTTAAGGAGAAATTTTATTTTTTAGCAGAATGTTGTCGTAAACAGTGTCATACCTAAATTTGCCTAGATCACGTATATCACCTACTGATAACTCTGCATGGAAGTATAAAGAGTCCAAAGTGCTGAAAAACAAATGATCAATTGTGAAAATCAAATTAGTCAATCTACAAAATAAATGTACTTTTTCTACACCTCTTCATTCTCGTTGATGTTTGATGAACAGACATGTATTAATTCGATCTGTATAGTAAATATCATTCACATACAATAGATACTTCTAAATGGAAATTTTTACAATTTTCTGCAGGAAGCAATATCAAAGGTTTCAGCAAATTATTCTTCGACGTGATTTGCTACAGTTTTTCCCTTTGTACTTTCTCATGCTGACTCAATAATGATAATAATAAATGTATTTCCGCATCTCGCTCTTATCATTGGCTGATGATGATGATGAGGAAGGCATGTAGATATAACTACGACACCACCAACATAACGTCACCAATTCATTTCAAATGAATGAAAACAAGTGTGCCATGGTTCATAAAATGAGGAAGATCCAAGGAACACGGAAAGGATTTGTAGCTCGTAGGATGAAAATTCCTATATCATATTGATATATGAGAGACTTTTACTTGAGGGTTCAACAACGCTGGTACCAATATGTAGCCTCAACTGAAAAATTTCTTCGTAGCAAGTCTCAGCAGTGAACCTCAACAGATCTAAGATAAGCACAATCACCGACTTACTAACCGGACTCTGCTGCTTTTGTTCTCATTTTGTCGCTCCAAGGCCCATTTTATATCCTTGTTTGGCGTCTTTCATTTAGTAAACTCAACGAAATCATTTAGATGCAGAGCAGGTATCACTATTCATTGCAATCCATCAGAATTACTTGCATCAGTTTTCCTTTACAATTCATCTCGTCGAACTCGATTTGCAATAACAGCTTGAAAATTACCATAACGCGTATAAAACTTTCCTGTGGTTTCAGTGGAATTCGTCGAATTGAATTTTACCCGGAAATCGTCTAATTGAAGGAAATTTATTGTTGGATGGAGTGGCTGGAGCCTGGATTCATTGAGGTTATTGGTAATTTGGTTTTATTCCGTTGATAATTGAAAATTGTTTCAAAATTGGATTAGGTACAGCCTTATGAAAGTTTGATTTTTCAAGTGAGCTATTCAGCAATTATTAGAGCATACTCTTATATGATTTCAAGAGTGAATTTTCTCTTACAGTCAGAGATAAAAAGTGTTATTTTGTCGGATAGCTCATACTGAACACAAAATTCAATCAGGTAGTTTTCAATCTAACAAACTCGAGTGTCACGCATTTTTGAAGAAAAGTTGACGTGATTGAATTATCTTAAAAAATTCATGAATGAGATAAAATGTCTAAAATGAATTCAAACAATGGAGGATTCAGTAAGAAAATTTTAACACTTTCAATAATGCTAATTTCTTCTGACATTGAGATCATTCGGAGACAAAACCAGTTGTTGTCTTTTTTGTGAAGGTTTTTAACTGAAGAAGTAGTGCCATCATTTATCATTTCGTGAGTATTGTTACAGATTTTGGTAAATTTGTCCTCATCGTCTGTGTTCATGATGACTGTGGCTACACATCCATTAGCAGGATGTAGTTCAATTTGATCATCTGATCTGAAAGATTTTATTGCACTCTTTTGGTATTTATTTAAATTTATTTCTTCTTTCTTTAATATAATATTTTCGTCAATATATTCTCGTTAGAAATGAAAGGAATCCTCAACAGATCTTCAAACATATTTGGAATATTCAGTTAAGGGATAATTATGAAGTATTATCTTCTTCATTATGAGAAATAAATTCTCCTTTCACATTTAAAATAAAATCCCATTCTTACATAAAAGCAAAATGTCAACTATCAATGTCAAATATGACAGAAATATTTCCACTCAACAATTTTGCCTATGCTACCCTGGAGGATAAGAATTTTCGGAAAGTTTTTGGGTAGTCACGACAACGAAACAAAACCCAACTTTCTGATTGGCTAAAAAAGTGTGAGAAATTTTCAACCTCAATTTCAATTTCTGGAGCAAGAAAATACTGAATTTCTGAGGAAGAAACAAACCTAATTTTCTGAGTCTGATAAGAAAATAACATGAAAGAAAGCTTGTAAATATATTATGTATCACTTCCGTTGTTATGAACCCTCTAAATCTGCGAACTATGAATTTTTTTGTCATCACTTTGCAAAAGCTTTATTATGATACTCCGTGATACTGGTTGTTCACTGCTATTGAATGTTCATGTGTCATCTTCACTATAAGGGATATCAGACTGCCTATAGAGGTTTATATCCACTCAACCGTCTGCATTGGGAACTTCTCCAAATTATTCAGAAATATGAATAAAAATGGTATTTGATTTATTTCTTTGATGATGGAAATAGAATGATACAAAACAACCATTATCAAATTTGTGTATTCAAATGAAAGCTAAATGGAATTTTTATTAATGTTAATTTTTCTGACACAACAGCTGAAAGTAAACTGGTAAATTGGTACTGGAGAGGAAGGCTTGAGCAGATCTGAAACTTCATCAAATTGTTATTGTTTGGTTTGACTATAATCCTTTCCGGAATACTACAAAAAGCAGTTCCAGTAATCACTTTTGCTACTCCACAATATATTGATCCATCCTGCTAAACATCAAGAGTAAAGCCCTGAATACGAAAGTAGACTTGGATTTGTGGAAAACTCATCCGTATCAAATCTGCATGTTTATCTATTAGTTTGGAGAATTCCCCATGATATTATTCAGGACCGTATATACCAGATATTCTGTACACTTGTTATGCATCTGGTGAACGGTCAGACTCTCTGAACTCTGAGTATAATTTAGTTGAAGAGAACGTTTTCATGGAACCATCCGCATGGCGCTGAAGGGCTTTAAATTTTGCCTGATTTAATCTGAAAACTGGGTTTCAATAGATAGAGAACATATAAATGGATGTATGGGACTTTATAAACTAGATAATTAGTGGATTTTGTTAGTGACTTCCAGCAGTTCAACGGGGAAATCCTGAAATGGAACAATGAGCTAGCTCACTAGACCACATAACATCCAACTTGATAACAGAAGAATTGTTATTTGTACAATTCCCAAGATTTACAGCTGCCGAATAGGAACACTATTGCTTTAAAAAATAAATACCAAATATTATTTTATAAAATGTGAGATTTTCCTCGGCGGAAATTGTTGTGGAAGAAATCTATTTTTCTGACAACTGAGTTTCGATAAATAGAGGAAATATAAGTGGATGTGATTCTATGAACTAGATAGGTAGTTGATTATGTTAGTTACTCCTTGCGGTTCACTGGGAAAATCATAAATAGACCAATGAGTTCACTTACTTGACCATATGAAATCCAACTTGGTATCAGAAGAATTGTTATTTGTACAATTCTCAAGATTTACAGCTATAAAGGAAGAATATCGCTTTTGGGAATAAATACCGCATATCTCTTATCAGGCAATTTAAGATTTTCTTTTGCGCAAAATTGTTATAACTATGCTATTTTTCACGTCTCTATCTCAAAATCTGAGAATCTCTAATATTGCAAAAATTACTACATGTATCTACTCAAACAAGTCGAAAGGATACGTAAATGAAACTGAAAAATAAAATCTTCAATAGATTTTATACAGGAGGAAAAATATACGGTCATTCCAACAATAACTTCAGGTACTGTGTGTGACAGGAATAAACTATGTGCACGATTACAACAAGTTGTTAACTTTTTCGGAATATTCCACATATTACTATAGGAGTCTTGAAGGTAACCAAAAAATATCAATAGTTTCACTCTTTTAATTGAAAATACTAATATACTATCTAGACTTCTCCCAGTGTAACAATCTGAAATATTTTCGAGCGAATCAAAAACAAAATCGGCGACTTTAATTTGCGATATAAAACGTCGACAAATTTCCTAGGACTCCTCTCTTCTCAAAAAAAGTTGCGAAAACTACCGGAAATAAAATCGGAAAAATCCGTAAAAATTACAAAGAATATCGAACCATCGAATCATAGAATTTCGAATAATTTCACCCTCCTGCCCCCCTGAATAGAGAACGCATAAGGATTTGGAAAATTTTCAGAAGGTTCCGAAAATTCTTTTAGAAAAAAGCTGCAAAAACTCGCAAAAATAAGATCTAAAAAATCAGTACAAATATTGAGAAACATCGGACCATCGACTGATTTGATTTCGAATAATTTTTCCCCCTACCCCTCTGATGATTTCGGAAAAATTTGAGACTGGATCGCAAGTGGAAAATTATGTCGGAAAAAATAATATATCAGCTGAGGGTGCGAGCCTCCCTTCCTCCTTGATAAAAGTTGCGAAAACTCGTGAAATTCAAAAATTTCGTAACGTCAAATAATTAAATTTTTGATAATTTTATCCCTCTACCACCTGAAGGCTAGATAGAGAATGCGGAGTTATTTGAAAAAATTTCAAACGGTTTTGGACGTGACAGAATACGTAAAAAAAAATGTTAGTCGGAAGGGCTCGACCCCTCTCTTGAAATAAGTTGCAAAAATTCTACAAAATAAAATCGGAATATTAAAAAAAAAATCTAAAAAACATCGGACCATCGAATAATTTAATGTCGAATGATTGAACCCCCCCTCCCCAGCCACCAAACCCTTTCAAGGCTACATAGAGAATAGAGGGAGCGTAGGAATTCGGAATAATTTCCAGCGGTTCTGACGTGGATAATACGACGAAAAAGAAATGTCGAAGGCTCAGAACCTTCTCCATTTCGATAGAAGTTGTGGAAAATTGGAAAAATTCGCCAAAATAGTAAAAAACATTGAACCATCGTATAATTATTGTAAGTTGGTCAAACTTAAAACTTAAAAAATAATATTTAATGAATGAGAAGAAACATTTTTTTATAATTTCTTAAACCCTTGAGGTGAGACGTCATTATACTTGGAATAAAGCCTGAAGCTTCCAGAAAATTTTTGAAAGACCTTTATCAAATTTCAGTTCAACGATTTATAAGTAAGAGATTGTTTTTAAGAAGATTTTTTTGTGCATTGTATACAGAATAACATCAAAGATTCAGAATGATTCATGTGTTTTACATGATTTGCATTCAACTCATTTTCATATGAAATTGCCCTCGTCTTTGATATTGAATTCGCAGTGAGTTTCTTAGTTACGGTGCAGTCAACCACTCGGGATTCAAACAAACTTCGGATTGTTTTTCATTAGATCACCGGCTAACGTTATTGATAATGGACCAACTCTTCCAAACTTTATTTCATGCCTTATAAATCCTCTGTTTACAGTTACTCTTTTCAGCTTGCTTCAAAGTTTTTCGATAAATTGTTCTATATTAACTCTTTAAGTCGAAAATATTGGTTCATGAATTCCTTGATATATGAAATGATCTTGGATCTTTCAGTCAGACAGCGCTTCTTTTTTGTGTTTCAGACTATTTCAATAAAAAATTATTTATGAAATAAGTTCTAGGGTTGAGTGAAAAACGACTAGAACAGTTCAGCATGATGTAAAAAAGAAGTGCATAGTTGTTCCCAAGCCGTGTTAATGGAACCTTTTTTGATTACAACTAACCGTAACCTACTAGCTTTTCATGTGACATACGATTTATTACAGGCAACTGGTATTAATGAAGTAAAATATTCGACAGCTAATTCGTGATATTGAACAAACATAGAAATGTAAAGAATAAAGTCGAATTATGCTAGAAATGTACTCTAGCGACAATAAAATAGTTGTCAACTGCAAATATAGCGATCGGATCATTTCAGAAATTACATTTCTATGATATTAAAATGCAGACTGTATTCTGTAATAACAACAAGAATGTCTACTGGTGAAGTTCTTCAACATGTTACAGTCTAATTTCAGATCAAGATTTTTCAAGCTAAGTAACTGTTTATTATTACATATACTAATATTTTCAGTGAACCTTATCCATATTCAAGCAAACTATCAAAATGTTCTGTTATTCGAGCTCAATATGTAAACATAAAAGCCCCCGTATAAACGTATAAATGAATAAGGCAGTGAGAACCGACCGTTAGTTTTTTGTCAAAAACAATATTTGATGTGATGGAAAAGGATGGCCAATCGGAGTACTTTTCTGGTGGTACTCCGCGCATTCATGATCATGAGTGCCATTTAACATTTTCAAATTGAAAGCGAATTCAGTATGAACAGATTTCAAGCGAGAGCATAGAGGTGTTTACTTGTTCGTATTCAAAATTACGATTTATTAATTTCATCGAATATAACCCGTGTGAGGGGTTCAAATCTCTGCGTTTAGTTGAAAGTGATTACCAAGTTAGTTTGGTGTCTGTTTCCTCATCTCTAGGAGGATATAAAGCCGAAATCTATCTCTGAGGCCATCCACCATCTAAGGTATGAGTAAAGAACTTCACTTCATGACGAACCCTTAAATTATTGTTCTCCTTTTCATTTATCAGGCCTCTTATTCTCTTATTATTGGGTACAATCCCTGGAATTCTGCACGGGGAGGAATCTTCACAGATCCTGCTGGAGTCCAGAGGACCACCCTCAGTGCATGCAGTTATGGTAGCCAATGATTTGGATGTGTACCCCTTTATTTCCTTACGTTCATTGTGCCTATTGCCTTCAACCATCAATTTTAAACCATATAGGACTTTTAATCTATATAACATTTCTAGACTTGTTACAACCCCTAGTACGCACTGGGCTAGGACCTTTAGCCCTAAGAACTTGCTGTCTTGTATATTCGACGTTTTGATAAATATAAACCATCTTTACTCTCCCTTCAGACTGGGTTTATAGTTAATATTACCATCACCCAGAACCTCCCCTGCTCCACTGATTTATTCAGCGTTCTATCCTACTATATATTTGTGATAATCGGTAGGGCTCTATAAATCTTTGGTACAATCAAAAATCGAGTCATAAAAAACCGTATCAAATAGTTTTGCGAAGAATGAGGAAAATGATTAAGATGTCTAAAAACCCTGGTATGTCGATTCATACTTGCAAAACTGTGGGATACAACGGGAGACAATTAGCCAGCTTGATTAAGAGAAAACAAGTGAAATCGTGAGCTGTTCCCCAAATATTCCGCATTTGCGTGTACCGCCACGGTCGGTTTTCCTGTTAAGGTAAATTTACAATCACAGAAGTTTTCAAGTATTACCGACGAATGAACTGAATAGAGAAACCTAATTATTGGAATTTACTGAATCACTATCATCAATCAGTTTTATTTGATACGTTTTCGACTAATTTATATAATTTTTTACTGAAATGCTAATAACTACAATAATAACCACGCATTTCAATTGGAACTATTGAAATTAAGCTTCATGAAAATTCAGCCATCAGAACCTGTCAATCTTGTGCTAATATAAGCAGGAATGGCGGGATTCCGTGTGAGATATATTCGAGCGCCATTATTTTCATTAAAATGTTTCCTAATAAAACAATATACTATGTGATAATCATCATAATATGGTGGTACTCACTTTCGATGAATAATTTTGTCGTCTCTCTGGATTGCCCATAAATGATACAAAAACGGAACATGATCAAATTATCATTGTTCAAACTAAACAGAAAACGATTAGATATTCACAAATTTTATTAGTTTTTATTAACAAAGAAACAAGGTGTACTGCCATACCATGACGGTGCTCATTGCCATAATTCTATACAATAGGAATAATTGGGTCCAAAATCCATCTAAAAACAACTATTTTCCTGGCTAATACCACGACGAACGTTGAATCACATCCAATGAATTTCTGTGCAGAGTTCCTACAAGGCTATCTCTGCAATTGCTAGTTGCATACAAATGTTAATTGAAACATTTGGACCACCTACAGATCAATTTCATGGTGTTGCCTCTCATCAGTATAGGGTAGGTATCTGCAGACAAATAACTAATGTCTGCAACAAATGGTTTAATTGACAATTCATGTCAAAACAAAAGCTAGGACCGAGGTGGTAGTGTAGCTTCCACTAAACCACGAGCACCATCTCAACTTCTGCCTCTCAACCAAAGCGATACCCAAAGGTGCGTGATTAAGTACAAGAACCACCAATACAAATAAAGAAATCTGCATTGTTCACAATGAGCGCTTGTCAACAAAGAAACAATAGGATGTCCTGCCATACCAGTACGGTGCTCATTGCCATAATCCTATTCAATAGGAATAATTGGGTCGAAAATCCATCAGAAATCAACTACACGACGAACGTTGTTGTTTCTTTATTGTTGTTGTTGTTTCTTTGTTGACAAGCGCTCATTGTGAACAATGCAGATTTCTTTATTTTCAGTTTTTATTAGTTTATTTCTGTAAAGTTTGTGGAGATCGAATCGTTTTCTGTGTATTTTATACAATTACTATGGATTTTTATCAATCAGACAAATTGAATTTTTAATGAATGAATTACTATTGAATGAATGATGAATTTCAGAGAAAATATATAGGAACATGGAGAAACACATTAATAATAGTCATCAATACAAGGAAATTGCACTACGAAATTTAGATTCCGTCACAACTATTCATTTTTGAATAGTATTTGAAGTTTGTTGAAATTCCTTAAAATTGACAACAGTCATCAATCACCATATCCCTGGAATATTGCCAGAACTAAAATTGTATAAGGGCGCCATCTCTGGAACCGACTTCTTCCTTTGTTCATTTGTCTAATGAAAAATCTAAACAAAATCGAATTACTCATTCAAAATGATATAATGCTTGTCCATCTAAATCGTTTGATAGCAGAAAATGAGTGCAGCAGATGCGCAGTTTACCAATTCAAATTTCATCCGATCATCAGAACGTATATGCCCCGATTATGCACTATCAGGTACCGTATTAGGAAACCTGTGAAGCGGCTATGTGTTGCGAAATCCCATCCAGGTTTATCAATATAGGACGGGGATGTGAAATGAGTAAACATTTGGCCAAAGGGAATACTGAAGAGAGGAAGAAGCTACGTCGCATATTCCAATTCCACACTGAAACCACTGATACCTGAACTTCAATGTGGGTGTTAATGAACGGCTGTTTCGACCATCTTTCACCCTCTTCAGGTGTGCAGTGATCATTCGTTTATTCTCATATGGCATTTCACATGGACTTCAACTGAACTGGTGCTTTCAAACAAAAGAATCTTACTATAATAATACCTGGCAATAATGAATAAGTCAAATCATTATTATTATATAATTATAATAGGCCTGGTGAATAAAAAATGGTTTATATCTTTATAGAAATTTTCAAGTAGTGAAAAGGGTTAACAACCCAATTGTACCGTTTTCTACTTTTGACAAATTATGAGTCAACCATGGAGCTCAATTTAAAGATGAATGAAATTGATAGAACTTTACTACAAACAATTTTCATAGTGAGACGAGGCTATGCAACCAGCCAAGGCATTGAATCTGCTTTTCTGCAGTGTGGAACTTATAATTGTTTCTTCAAATTTGTTCCAATTCCATGAAAAATCGACATTTCTATATTTATTAATTGCGTTTCATCATCAATATCCAAATTATTAAATTATTTCATCAAAGGTAACTGGGCTCTTCGTTACTATGTCTACCGCTTATGACGTTTGTTGAATTGTTTGTGTTTTGTTCATAGACTGGGAGATGGTGACAGACTCCACGATTTTCTCGTTTGTGCCTTTGAGACCAGTGAAAGATATGAAAATTCTGATCAAAATTATGAAAAATTTGAGCGGTCGCCGCGTGGCCTTCATATAAAAAAAAATGCAATTCCGGCACTTAACCTCACTAAGACATCTGCAAACCTTTTTTATGAGACATGTATGATGGAAACTTCCATTATTTCAATTGGCAGCATCGAGAACATCATCTAATTTTTTTTTACAAGTTTATGCTATCATTGGTAGCCTTTGGCCACGTGCAACCCTTATGCCTATAATTTTTTCGATGCTATTGTCTATCTTAACATGCCGTTGATGTACATGGCAGCGGCGATAAAATCGTCCCAAAACACATATATTTTTTAATGAAAATCGAATTTTTTACATGGAAGCCACGCGGTGACCGCCCAAATTTTTCATCATTCTTGTCAGAATTTTCATATCTTTCACTGGTTTCAGAGGCATAAACGAGAAAATCGTCACCTGAAATCTGTCGCCAATATTTTGACAGGCTTAAAATGCTTTTATTGCCTGTCAAGTATCACTAAGAAGCCGCTTCTGATGTCGAGAAAAAAGCGTTCAGACACGGAAATACAGAGGTTCGGAATCCACTTTTTTGTAAGCTGTAAGATGTCAGACGAGAAATCCAATACGTAAATTGAGAAGAGAAGCGGACCAAGAATGGATCCTTGCGGAACTGCAGTTGTTATCCCAAGAGATGTGGATATGTTTACACCAATCCTGACTCGTTGACTCCTATGCCTCAAGTATTCGTGAAAAAATGTAGACGCTCCTGGAGCTAGTCCTATGTGATGTAGTTTAGCGCACAACATTTCGTAACTCAAAGTGCCAACAGCTTTACTAAAGTCCAAGAGAGCTATCACTGTTGCAGTTATATTCAGCAAGGCAGTCTCACAACTATGACTCTTCCGGAACCCTGACTGCTCTTCAGGAATGATAGAAAACTTGGTTAGATGTTGTCGCAATTGATTTTCTACTTCTCTTTCCAATGTTTTGGATAGACAAGGCAAAAGGCTAAGTTCTTTTGTATAAGGTCTTTGAAACGATCTATTTTTTGCTATTTAGGTATTGGTGGCATGATTGCTTGTTTCCAACTATTAGGAAAGACGTCATTTACCGAACACTTATTGATGATTTGTGTGATAAATGGTAAAATGAATGGGCAGCACATTAGTATGAGCTTCAGAATCAAACCATCTCCACCTTGAGCAATGGACTTCATACTGCAAAGAATAGTTTATATCCGTTCTTCCGTCACTTGTTGAAGTATTAATTTGTCAACATTTGGGAGAGTATTTTGGTTATAAAATGTTATCATATCTCCATCTGGTATTACAATTGACATAATAATCATTTAAAGAGAGAGCATCACTAAAGTTTGGAGAGATCTCGAAGTTATTGTTGATACCTATATTAGGAATTTTGGGATCTTTCCAGACCCTAAAAACGTTCCTGCTTGACAGTGATGCGAGATTTCAATAATGTTGATAACTTCTTGATTCTGAGTTCAGGGCATTAAAGTGGGGAATTGCTGATTTTCTCAGTTTTTTTATTCAGATTGAAAAGCTTGGTTGATTTCATGTAGTGTTCATGATTTTAATATTTTTTTTTATTGTGATGATATATCCAACAGACTAAACAGTCCAATTACAGGAGTATATAACGTAAGAGCTATACTTATGTGTGTTACACTATATCCATTTAACAAATTCATTTACGAACAAAAACAAGAAAAAGTACCAAATGTTAATAAAAGCAAAATACAATAAAAAAGTCAATCAAAAAGAGTCAAACAAAAGAGAGGAGATATGCTTATTTCAGTTCGGAATCATCCTATGTAGAGTATTTTTAAATTATGATGCAAATAAAAAGAAAATGTCTAAGGAGGGCAAGTTGTTAAAACTTCTGCACATGTAAATGAATGGGCTATTGAAATGATATTGTGAATTTGGAATATTGATGTGAAATGTTAAATTATTTCTATAAGTCAGGCGAGGTACATGAAATTCAATAGGAATAGCAGGCAAGATGAGTAAATGTCGTTATGAATCAATTCATAAATGATAAATGAATATCAGTTCAGCAATTTCACGACGTTTTTTTCAAGGATGAGAATTAAATTCATTCAAGAGGAGGCTGTAATCGTAGTGTTTCTCAGGATGGTATTTTTTGGAGTATAAAATTTTTAAGAATCTACGTTGAACTCCCTCTAGTTTATCAATGTATTTTGTATGGTATGGATTCCATATTTGGCTACCATATTCAAGTTTCGATCTAACAAAACTGAAATAGATATATCTCATAGCATTGGCCAGTTTGAATTTTTTACAATTACGTACATTGAAACCCAGTAGTTTAATCGATTCACTAACAATGTATTCGATATGAGAAGAAAATGTTAATTAGGTGTCAAAAATTATACCTAAGTCCGTAAATTTATTCACACGGAGGATTGTAGCATTATTAAGGTCATAGAAGAAAGTTTACATACGTCATAATTTCACACTTTTGTATGTTTAAGGGAAGGTTATTTAGGTGACACCATTCAGATAAATTATCAAGATCTTTCTGTAACGAGATGCAGTCTGTAATATCACCAATTTGTTTGAAATCTTCATGTCATCAGCAAAAAGAAGTTTGTTGGAAAGTTTCAGGTTAGATGGACTCAAAAATGTATTGCTGAAAAAATGCACTGTTTCATATACTGTTATACATACCGTGAAGATGTCAAAATAAATTGACGAAAGGTTGGCTTTGAAGAAATAGAGTTTTCTTTAATCTGAGATCTCAAATCGTCAAAAATCAAAATCATATTTCTTGTTGTTGGGGGAATAACTCCTTCCATTTCGCCATCTGAATAGTGTCACTGACATTAATCCGGAAGGGTTTCCACCCCCTTTTTTTCATTAACTTGGAAATATACCAAACATTAACCTCTTCGGTTCATTCAGCAAATGAGAAAAGCTTGCAACTTCAAGGTGAAAAACTGAGGAATGTGCCATAGTAGCCCGAGAGCTCTCTGTAATGACAAAAGTGGTCAGTGTTGTCCAATTTAGTTCCACTCTCTTGGCCTGAAAATTATCTAAATGATGACAACACACTGGCGACAATATTAACACTACCAAGTGTAACTGTAATTGACAGAAGGTAGCGAACCGAATTATTGAGGTCCTATGATACTTTCCCAACTGCAATAACACCGAGTTTCCTCGAGTAGCGTGGAGGACCTCCGCTGTAGCGATAATCACAAGATGTGCTCGCCTAAGAACACATTTACACGTGCGTGCGGATCACGAAGTAAATTAGAGAGCCATGTACGTCATGTTCCGACTGGAAATCATGTTAGTCGTAGATAGTGGAACAATCCAGCTCACTGCGATTCCAACAACGCAACGCCAACTGGCATCCTGAGTTGAACATGGTTACGAACAATAGATTAAGAGAGCTATTGTCGTATTCAATTGTAATTTATCAGAGCAAAGAAACAGTACGAAATCGAACAATCATTCTGGCAACTACCGTAGTACTTCAAAGAAGCTGCGTTGCGCCACTTCAATTTTCCAGGGTGTCCCAAACTCGGTTTTCCGAAATAAAAGTTAGTTTTCTAAAAAAATTGCATTATTTTGCCATAATTTGTATTGGGTACATAGGAAATGTCATGGAACATGTCATTATGAAAATTCGAAGATTAGTACATTATAGCTATTTATATAGATCTTAACGCCCGGTGGGTAACATTGACCCGAGGGCCCTTGGCCCGAGGGATGAATGTTGTTCGTTTGGGCGTTAGTATCTAGTAACGCTCGTGGTGCATACAAGATTTTATTTTTCACAAAACAATTATTTTAAACGACGTTGCTCACTTAATAAATTTCTTCTCATAGTATGTACTGCGTTCTAGTTGGCAACTGAGCACAAGTGAGCTTCTATGCAATTGCCATGGAAACATTGACAACCTCTTCAATGTTTCCATGCTAAAAGTTGTTTATTCAATAAAATGACGCTGCATTTTTGTAAGAATTGACAAGCTTATTAGTGGAGGAAACTTAAAATGGTTGTGTTCATTATGATTATGGAGATCCCACAGAAAGTGATGCTCAAAGCTGAAAAAGCGTTAGGAAATTCGAATTTCACCCATATACTTATACGACAAGGGGTATGACCATTTTTTGATATGGAAAGATGGAAACAGAGTTAATACCGTAAATGAAACTCTCTTAATGGCATACTTCCAGGAACTGGTGAGTTTATCTCATGAAAAATATTAATATTTATTTTACATTATTTCAGTCTGAAAAATATAGTGCAAACAATCTATGGACCAAATACCCACAGCTGAAATCAACATTGATTGTTGAAGAAATCATTAATATATCAGCATTCAGTCAACTGGTGGCCTTTCTGAAAGTTAAATCAAAAGGATACATTCCTAAAAAATCAAAGGTGTTGGAAGGTGGACAAGTATTACTTTTCATAAAAAAAGCTCCAGATGATACTTTTCTGTTACATAAAGTTGTTCTGGTAATGGACGTATTCGGAGGCTTAAATCGTGATGAAATGGTCAAGATGACAATTGATGACATTGAAGACAGAGGAGCCGGTCCATGGGCGTTATGGGTCTGTTAATAGCAACCGTTGCCAAGGTATTATGAAGCAGTAATGGACAAGTGAAAAATAAGTATTAAAACGTTTGCGCGTTCATTAACGTAAATTTGATTGGCAACGAATCAAAGTGGAAGACTACAATTATTCAAATAAGTTCAAATATTGTTTATTCTTCATGGTCAATGTGATAAATTATAATAAGACCAGACATAAGGTTGTACAAAGAATGATTAATATACAGATTATAACAAATGCAATAGCTTTTTAGGAGACCTGGAAAATAAGTAATTTTTTGTACTTCTTTATGACAGAAACTCAATTGAATTCTCTGTTTGTCAAACTAACAGATTGTTTTGCTTTTTTCTGGTCACTGCATACTACAGATTATTTCAATAAGGAAATATTACCTATTTCGAATCGTTATACTGGGAGTTGAAAAAGATGGATTATAATGCATATTTAACTGCAGATATTTTGAATCTGTTTTTTATTCACTGTTACTGCAAAAATATGATTTCAAGAACACGTAGAAAATTCAATGACCTGACCACAAATGAATAGAAAAAAATTTAGAAGACTCGAACGGAATTATGCTTTGTTTGGAAATGTTGAGGCGCCAAGAGGCTATCCTTCAAAACGTGTTGATTTCTGTGAATGGATTTCAACATGGACTCATGAAGTTCCAAATTTCCTTCAGAAAATTACATGGCACACGTTTTGCCCATGGAAATTACCAGAAGTTTATGGCAATAGATAAATCGTGTGTCATGTACCAGTCTTTACTAAGCAGGTGTATTCACGAAGTATCATAAATATTGTTTGATCTTTTGGCCCCTTTATTATGAAATTCCTAACAAGGCTGCTCAGTATGGCTGTTAGGAAGTCCCAAGTTCCTTTGATGATCTCTGGTTTGCTTGGATAAAACTAATTTGTACGAAACCAGTAGTATATTTTTCAATTCTTCCAAATATACGAAAATATAACAGTTTTATTAATTTTTTTCCATAATTTCGTAAAAGAAAGAAATTTATTTATTTAGCTGAGAGCTAACATACAAATGAGTACTAGTACTAATATATCACTAAAACTAATTTATAAAGTTAAACAATAAAAATTTCAACCGTCAAAAATTTACAAACTGCGATCACTACAAAAAACATGGTGAATACATGTAAATATAAATATAAATAGATTTTCCACAAAAAAGTTTTATCACATTTCGTTATGTTAACTAATTTGAAAAATGCTCTTTCAATCACTTAATAAATATGCCAATGTTTCCAGACGTTTTAATCGCTTCAGGTAAGTTATTACATTCACTCATGATATCTTTTCTGAACCGAACATTCTCACTTAAATAAGTCGGAAGCAAATTATTTAGAATCTTATATATAAAAACTAATGTACGAAATTGAATGTATTCTTTAAATGTAATATTCACCAATTTCCATAGTTGATTCAAATTTCCTTTAAATAATCTGACAACAACAGTTTCTAAATTTTGTTTTCATCTAGCACTCTATCACAAAATATGAGTTCAAGTGTACTACCCGTCTTAAAAATTCAGAATTGTCGTTACTCATTCGGTAATGACCGAAGTCGTAATGACAGTGTTTATAGAAAATTTCTGAATATTGGTCTAGTTTAGTGAAGTTGAAAGTACTATATTCGACGCGATGGAATTAAAATATAGAGCAGAGCTAGTGATTCAGTGTTTTTCTTCTTTAAATCCATCAATAAATGACTGAGATATGGATTATTTAAATTCACGTATTTTAGCGCGGAACGTCTGTAGTCTCCGACTCGTCTGTGACGTCACGCCATATGTCTGAGATCGCCACACCACAAATAATTACGTATTAGTCCATTCTCGTTTATAATGAAGTAATCGTAAATTGAACCACAATTGTTAATCAACGACTCGTTAAATAACGACAGTTCAGAGAATAGCTATAATATATTCCACATAAAATATGTGACCCTATTGCAACTACCTCATGGTATATGTAGACCGAAATGCACAAACGATACTGAATACCAAGGATCATTCTTTATCAAAAAGGAGAAGAGTGTGATTCAAAAGTAAACTGATGCTTGAATATTCCATCACTATGTTCATCGTGAAATGTAGATAATGAATTAATAAATTCACTTTTCTATGTAGTAACGAAGCATAAATTTTTGAGGCTCCGTTACTAGAGCAGTTTCATGAGCTATACAGCTCTGTCAGGACGTATGAGGCTACCCTCTCCGATATTTAGTAGGTTGCCAACTTCTATCTGGCAACAAACCTTAGTTCATTACAACTGACAAGGTGTTGTACCGATTCACCTGACTGTAGAATGTTATTTTTATAAACTATAATGGAAATGATTCTTTACATCTGCAGCTACTTACGATCATGTAAAATCATGTAGAACTGATTGTCATAGGGATGTCTAGGGAAAATAATTGTATGACAAATGTTGTAGGGCCCCTTTTGTTACATAGATATGCTCGAAACTACCCCTATAACTTCCCTGGCATTGTAAGGGCACGTAGACACACATTTTCGACTTTTTAAAGTATCAGCCACCATCTCTGATTTTCGTAGAATCCGAATCCGTTGGAAAAATTAAGTATTTTCCAGTAATAACGAAAATACTTTGAAAAATAGCGAAAGAAACCTGGCCTTGAACCCAGTCCTAGAAAAACTATATCTCAAAATGACAAAAACTGATACTGTTTTTTGCTAAAGTTCTTACTTGACTTTTCGTTAAGCTCCAAAACATATAAAGATGAAAGCCCGCTCTCCGGAGGGGGTTAGATGATATCTTGTACTTCAGTCAGTCCAGTCTTCGCAGTTCTCGAATTTTTCCAAACCAGTTTTATTTTCACCAGTCAGTGAAGTGTCCTTGGCATCGACCGTCAGTCGTCACTTCGATCGTCCAAGGTAACCTTACAATGATTCGACTTCCGGAAATGGTGGAGGACAGACGGCGTCCTTAGTTGGAAGTCAAGTAAATGTGTGTGAATGTAAAATTTGTTGAAAATTAGCAGTATTGTGCATCGTTTATAAGTGTTTTGTGAATTTGTCTACTTCTCTAGCTTCCTACGCCGGAAACCAGGCCGGATGACAACGGATTTGTCGGAGCTAGGGGCATACTGCTATTTGAACCTACTAGAACTTATAATATGGGATGCAGTATTGCCTAGAGCAAGACAACTGCATTCCAGAAAACTGGAAGCTGGATATATGTCTAAACGACGAAGTCCATTTAATTAAGAATAGAATAGTAACCTTACAATACTGCGCCTAGATTTCCGTATCCGGGATTCTGTGATATACAGTTCCATTGTTTATTGAATTTATTCTTGTTTTTCGCCGTTGCTAGTACTCATTCCCGCTTTTGTTAGACATAAATTCACACTCTCAGTATTAACGTGCCTTTGAGAACTTTTCAACAGCCTAATTTATTTTAGCCAGGTGTTCATTTACCGTCACCGGCTTCTTAGCCATTACCTTACCGTCTCTCGTCAAGAAACGTTTCCTTTTATTTTTCTTCCGTGATTCCTGTCACAAGACAGCACCGTCTGCGTATTCATATATTTTTTACGACTAATCCAGTGACTGCTTGATTTTCCAATTGATAAGTTCAATTCACAGTGTCTGGAGGTTGTCGAGTGTTAGACTGTGGAGCGTCAGGTGTTCATCGAACACGACTTTACCCAGACTTCTATTCGTCATACCAGGTCGACACTTGGAATTGATCTTCTCAAGGAGAGGCTGAGCAGGAAAATTAAAATCTGATAACCACCGTGATCGTTTTTTTTACCGCCCTCACAGCCGACTATTCGACACACCACTAGCCAGGTCTGGAGGATTTCGAGCCAGGGCTATTGAGGTTGCGGGTCTTCCTTTGAAGGCTTCACTCTAAAGCTCTCGGGTCGATTAACCTTGCTCCTGGTGTTGCCGAGGAAGAGGTCAACGCGGAGGCAGGTACCCTATAATTTATTCAGAACAACCGTGCTCAACCGTTGAGTAACCGAACACCGTCATACCGCAAGACTCTTGGCTCTGTCATTCCATCTGTCAAGCTCCGTGTGGCAATTTTGGAAAGTGTGTCTACGAGTCTATGTCATGTCATTTGACCTAACAAAATAGGGTTAAGGATATTATTTTTGTACATAATTAATTCCGAAATAACCACATTTGATATTCGTTTTCTTTTGTAATGAACTGAAAAGACCCAATCCTGGAATTTACCAAATCAAAAGGACAATAAACAAGAGTGTGAACCGTTCCCTTTGCGTTTTATTACGAGAAATTTATATTCAGCATTTCAGTTATTATTTTGTGGTGTGGGGAGAGTCAGAGGTATTAACGACAAACCAGCAACCGGTATTCAGTTTCGCAAGTGGTGCAACTAAAGCCTGCATCCACTTTGCAATCAAGTTTCGGTCAAAACAGCTGACCCCTGGATACCGACCGATCTCCATCTGTTGCTACCCTGGTAGTGGAGCATACCACTATAAAAAGCTGGTGCACGAGCCAAATTAAAGGACATCTAAATCCCCAGTAGTCTCAGGGCCAATTGTATGCGCTTGACCGTACAAACTTCGGGGTTGAGATTTGATATAGTATCAAATTCACAACCCCGTCCGAAAAAAGCGTTACAATGTGACGGTGATAAAGAAACTCTTGGATATCATAAAACAAATTGAAGATTGAAAACGACTTCAGTGAACGCCTCAATCCTCTCAGATCATAAATTATTTCTATCCCATCAGCATTTGTGTGGGCGAATCTGTTCTGCGAACCCCATCCGAGAGTCCCAGTAAGCATTTTTCGGAAAATTTAAATTGAACACTTGTTAAAGTAACATAAGGAAATCCATTATTTTATAGAGCTCTAACGTCGAAACGACTCTGGAGGGATTCGCGAAATCAGTTTTCGTTGTAATCAGAGTTTCATTGGATGCGCCATCTCATTTCAGAACTGCAGGATAATGGCCCAACTTCAACTTTGTTCCGATGCTCCAGTCATTTGTGCGATTCCATTTCCAGGGAAGAAAGACCATCCTATATTCTCTTCGTGAAAACTGCGCTCATTTGATGCTTGAATCGTGGATTCTGTTTGCGTTGTGGGTGGAATATTATTTTGGTAGTTGCTGTGATGAGAAAAGACTCGAACAGGATGTATGGTAAAGTATCATAGAAAAAAAAGAAATGTTCGAATATAGTATTTTGATTAATTTGAAATATAAATATGTAACAGAACGTAATTTGGGAATTTATTTTGAATATTCACCAAAATGCACGATCATTTTAGGGCACATATGGATGCCATTAAATTCAGCACCTAGTTGACGATACCAAGAATGGTCCGAAAACTTTGCACATGTATTGCTATGAAAATCGTACCAATACAGGCGAGAGTTATACGAGGGGAATTTAATAATTCGAACAAAATATTTTGTATCCAATAATCAGTTTCATTATGCATTCCGTTGAGAGAATTGATTCAAACCATAACCGAGTGTTACAGAAAGATCCATGACATAGAATTAGTAGAAATTCCTTAAGTATATTTATTGCCCAAACAGAAATTGGGATTACGAGACCCAGCCTAAATTGAGGACAGATATTGCATGCTCCTAACCTTCAGACCTGTTTTAAATCTTGAGAGAGTTGGATGTTTGCTAGTAACGTGACCTTTTCTGGTAGATGATTCGTTTTGGAGTATCAGTTTAATGCTTTGTAAATTAATACCTTTTTGAATAGTCTAACAACATAAATATCATGAAAGGACCCCACACATTTCCTATGGGAAATGGCTTTCTGTGAATTTGGCTGAATTTTTTGTATTTTGTAGATCTAGATAAGCTGATCAAGAGTGTCTATAGTCACAAAGCTCAAAAATGGACATTTTTCGAGATATGGAGATTTGAAAATGGATTTTTTCCATTTTTTGTAATTTTTGCTCTTATTTCTTGATGGGATGGCATTTAAATATTCGGCGCCCACAATCCGACTGAGAAATGGTATTTCTCAGTTATGTTAGGCACCGCCATCAAACAATTTTCATACACTGCTCCACACTGGTTATGAAATGAGGTACTATTTCCAAGATCTTCCATACATCTTTTTATGCTACCAAATAGCGCCAGTATAATTCAAATTGTCAAAAAACGTCATATGTTGGATATTTTTTGAAGAGAGACCATAATAACTGATACTGAATATATCTAATGTCCAATGGCAAAAATGGACAAATCATAATACTTGTTATGTTCGCCACTGATTTATCTTGGAATTATATCCAAGGAAATGTTTGGTATCAGTGTTGCGAGGATAACACTTCTGATGATATACGTGAGATACGTTATCCAAAAAAGAATCCTTGTGTATCGCCATTTTAAGATATGGATTATAATTCTTCAAAGAACCCACAATCTTTCATTTAATGTATTGAGCTCAATACATAACAAAACTGTGTTCACAGAGACAACAAATGTGACCACTATCGATGTCATTTACAAGAAATTATGTGATTTATTTCCCACAAATCTCGATAATCTGACAATGGTGTGCCAAGACATTTTCCTCAGGGTGGCTCGAAATGGATTATAGCATCTCACAGCCAAACAAATCCGTGAAAATGTCTGCATCTTTGATACTTTGTAGTACTTTCCAGGTAGAATAGGGAAGTTCAGGTGTTGGAAGCAAACTATTAATGGAACTTTTGATATTTACCACCGAATTCTTGAAAATACTATTTTTTTTATAAATGTTGCATTAGAGTTTACACTTATAATTGAGTATCTACTCATATGATCGTTTGCAAAATGAATGGCTAGATCAATCAAAAATAATGTAATAGTAGGAGTAAAAATCATAATAATAATGATATTAAATAAAAAACAAAAATAATCTATCTTGGCAATATCAAAAAATCATTTATGAGCGAAGCGGATTGATTTTTCCTTTTAGTCTAAGATCCGGTATAAGAAATATATACCCTCATCTGTTATTTAGTGATAAACAAGAATTTAAGCTAGATAATATTTGCATCTACATATTGCAAATAGGTTGCCTAGCTAAATTTGGGCCAGATGATGTTAAACAATAAAAGGTTTACTTAAATTTTTTTGATCAACTTCCCTGATCAGTTATTTAAAAAAATCGAGCACCAGCTGAAAAAATATACCCCAATTAAAGGAAAAAATAAAGGTTGCCTACTATCCCCTCGGCCCAACTATGGAGTTGCCAGGTATGAACAGGTAAGAAAGCGTAGTTAGTATACCCTCATAAGTTATTTCATTGAATTATATATCAAATGAAAGGTAATTTCATGGGCAATCCAACTACATTAGGTTGCCTTATCAAAAAGTTCGTTAAATCCATGGTTGCCTAGATTATTATTTTAATTTGCACTATCAACAATATTGCTGATTAATTTCAATTCTCATTTGTTTTCTATGCCAGTACCAAGACATCTCGTGTACTGGTGAGTTCCTGAAAACTAACAAATGCAAACTAGCCCAAATATTAAAGTATTGCGTCAAAACAGTTGAGCCTACTGGTTTCGATATTGAAATAATAGTCGGCTTTTATTACATGTATAGTATCGGATCATCTATGCCTCAGACATTCGACAAGGTTGCTGAATCGATCTTGATAAAATTATGCTCAACTAACGCCTCAGAAGTACACATTATTTTTGATAGACACATAACACCTTCCATCAAAGACTGTGAACGTCAAAGTCGGCTGGAGTTCGATAGACCGTATGTCATCCAAGGACCTCTTCAACCAAGACCTAGCGATTTTCTCGGAAATCTCAAAAATCATCATTTCAAAGAAGCCTTGGTACAATTCTTGGCTAGATACTGGGACAATGATAATCTATTTTCAATAATCCAAGACAAAAAAGTTTTTATAACAGTTGGGGAACACTGTTTTTCGTATCAAACTATTGGGAATCACGTCGTGAAACATGAAGAAGAAGATTATTCATGTCAACATGAAGAGGCAGATACGCGGATAATGTTTCATATATCGAAAGCGCCACCTTATACGAAAATATTGGTCAAAGCAAATGATACCGATCTATTGGTTATTTTACTTGCTAATATCCACAAAGTTCCTCAGACTCAAATTTGGTTAGCGAGTTCATCATCAAAGAAAAGCACTAAGAAAGATGTGGATTGCGTTAACTGTACTGAGCTTGCAATGAAATTGGGTCCTAATTTATGCCTGGGTCTGCCAGCCTTCCACGCATATACGGGCTGTGATTACACAGCGGCATTTTATAACAAAGGGAAAGTCAAGCCTTTTAAAATATTCTCAAAACGGAACAATTTCCAGGAAACATTCGCATCTTTGACGGATCCAGAAGATGTACTCCACGAAGAGAAAATGCAACGTGTTCAGGAATTTACTGTCCTTCTTTATGGGATCAAGCAGTTTAACAATATCAATGAAGCTAGATATCAGTTGTTCGAAAAAACATATTCAATGAAGAAAGACCAAAAGCATTTTATAAAGAAGATTAAAGGCATCGACTCCAATCTGATTCCACCGTGCTGGATCTCACTAAAACAGAAAATTTTGAGCACTATATATGTCAATTCCATGTGGCTCCATGCAACCGATGCTGCGTTAAATTCAATCCCGAAGATTGTGGCTGGTTTTTAGATGACTATTTGAAGCCGACCCAACACCCTTACATGTCAACGACATATTAATAGAAATAAAAAACAAAGAAAACGATGAAAACTGTGAATTTGATTTTGCCATTGGCACTTCTGACGAGTCAGAATCCGAATGAGTTTTTTACTTATTATTTTGTATTTCGTCAATAAAAAAAAATGTTCATATCATTACGTGATATTTTATCTGACCTTACCAGTATTTAGTCCGCGCTTTCACGGTCAGACACCTCTCCTTTGAAAAACGTGCATTTTGCACGAAAAAACTTATTGCTTCATAGTTATAATGATGTATTATCGCTGATAAAACTCGTTGCATCTTTGTTCTACCTAATGGAATAGCGCACGCAACGGTTCTCTGTCACTCTTAACGGTAGAAAATTTACAAACTTAAATCTAGGTAACCATGGATTTAACCAACTTTTTGATGAGGCAACCTAATGTAGTTGGATTGTGCATGAAATTAGCTTTCATTTGATATATAATTCAATGAAATACCTTATGAGGGTATAATAACTACGCTTTCTTACCTGTTCATACCTGGCAACTCCATAGTTGGGCCGAGGGGATAGTAGGCAACCTTCGCACTATTTATATTGTTGATATAATTATAGTTATATGTTATCAGTAAATCACTTTACCCATGATCCAACTGATAATATTTCAAATGATTTCTTGAGATTATTATTATTATTATGAATGCTACTTTTACTATTATAATATTTTTGAATGATCTACTCATTCATTTTACCAAAAATCATATGAACAAATAGAATTCAATTATTTGTGTAAGCTTTGATGCAACATTTATAAAAAATTATAGTAGTTTCAAGAGTTCGGGGGCAAATATCAGAAGTTCCATTCATAGTTTGCTTCCATCATCTAAACTTCCACATTCTACCTGGAAAGTACTACAAGGTATCAAAGATGCAGACATTTTCACGGATTCGTTTGGATGTGAGATGCTATCATCCATTCACCCTGAGAAAAATGTCTTGGCACACCATTGTCTGGTTATCGAGATCTGTGTGGGATAAATGACATATTATATGTAAATGACATCAATAGTGATAGGAATTATTATCTCTGACGATATATGATTATGATTTTTTTCGTTTTCCCCCATTAAAGCTCTCTGAGACTCGTTATGATAATTTTGGAAAACATATTTGATATTATTGGACATCAGATATATCTAGAATCAGTTATTCCAGAGAATACCGAACACATGTTGTTTCTTGAAAATATAAATCATTCTGGCGTTATCTTGTAGCATGAGAAGTTTGATAGAAGATCTTGGAATTAGTACATCATGTCATGTCCAGTGTGGAGCAGTGTATGAAAAATTATTGATGGCGGTGCCGAATGTAACTGAGAAATAACATTCCTCAGTCGGGTTCTGGGCGCCGAACATTTAAATTACATCCCCACAACAAATTAAAGCTTCCCGATTGATGGGCAAATAACACAAAAAGTGAAAAAAATCCATTTTGAAAGCTCCATATCTCGAAAACTGTCTATTTTTGAGGTTTGTGGCTATGAACACTTTTGATCAGCTCATCAAGAACTACAACATACCAAAAATTTAGCCAAAATTCCCATAAGAAATGTGCGGGGTCCTTTCATTCAATTCGCTGATTCTAATTGAACTGATAAATTGAAAACTTCTTAGTTATTCCGGCGTTCTAATTTTTTCTTTCGGCATAATAAATGATTTTGGCCGATTTCTTTGTTTTATCAAGTCAAATTTGATCTTCCACCTGTGCCTTCGGCCCATATATTAATAAGTAACAATTTGATAAGTATTTTAATAGATTGAAATCCAGTGAAGTGTTAAAGATAATAATAGATAAAGTAACTTGATTAATTTATTTATTTATTATTTATTTATTTATTTATTCACTTTCAGAAACAGGATGCTAACATACTGTCAAGAAATGTCGTCAATGTAAATAGATCAAAATGTAAAATGTAAAAATAAAAACAGACATATGAAGAACTACTAACAAATGAACAGATTTTTAAGTACATGCATAAAATTCCCTAACTGTGTAACAATTTGTTTCTAACAGAAATACTTTCACTTTTTTCTTAAAACTATTCAAATTTCTACTACTTTTAATACTATCTGGTATCTTATTGTAAAACATACATCCCATGTAAAATAAACCTTTCTGGTACAGAGTAGTATCATGCTTGTTAGGTAAGAGCTGATCTTTTTTTCTTGTATTATATGAGTGCTGAGCTCTTACTTCGTTGAACCTTTCCCTATTCTTGAAAATATAACAAGCAACTTCATATATATACACAGATACTAAAGTTAAAATTTTAGAGGATTTAAAAATATTTCTGCATGAATCATAGAATCCAAGATTGCCTAAAATTCGTACCGCACGTTTTTGCAATTTAAAAACTCTCTCAGCATCTGAGGCATATCCCCAGTGAACTATAGCATATTTCATACATGAGTGAAAACAGGCGAAATAAAGTAGTCTAACTATATTCTGACTGCAGTGCTTAGACCTTACTGCTAAGGCATAACAAGTTTTAGACAATTTAACACCAAGCTCATGAATATGATCTGACCATTTGAGGTGATAATCTATCTTTAAACCGAGCATTTTAGTTTCTCTTGTATAATTAATATTATTGTGTGTGCAGAACTGGTAGCACCTTCCTCATATGGTTTGCTGGAGATTGAGATTTGATAGGTAAGTTAATGTATAATTTTTCTGATGTGTTCCTAAATAAACGCTGATATAAAATACTGACAAGGGCATCGCTCGGCCTATCAATTAATAGTATCAGCTCTGATGAAACTCTATTTCATCGGAATAGCGTTTTATTATAAAAACTTGGTTTCAGTAATACTCAATTAACTCTAAGATTATTGTTTTGGATGAATTAGATCATTTCATCTCACCCTAATAATCGGTTCGTTCAAATTTCTTTATGAAAATTACTCAAATCAATGCAATTATTGTATAGAGTCAAAGCGTATCAATGCGTGATGAACAAGAATTTGAATTACTTGAATAATATTTGTGTTGGAGACTCACTTCAGAGTATGCGAGAATAATTAAATTTCGCAATTTTTCAGATTATTACTGTTACTGAGGTACCAAGTTTTGTTTTGACAGAAGTCGTAAATAAAAATTTCAAAAAAGAAGCAATCGTCAAAAAGATTTTCAATTACGCTTTTCACTTCGCGTGCAGCTCTGTAAACCATATTTACGCACTCATTCGTTCATTGTACTTGTTGTACAATTGTTAATAAATACTCAAAGGTAATTCAAAAGTTTATTTTGAACAGCCTCCTGACCCCACACTTACGAGATCAAGACTACGTGACCTAGCTCGCTATCGAAGAATCTACAATTTGGCTTATTAATAATAATAATAATTTTATTGCTTCTAAAAACGTGTGTAAGAATAATAATAAAAAAAATTAAATATGCTTAAAAAATAATTTGGTTTATTATTTCATAAAATTTGTTTGCATTGTGAATGACTTTTTGCTGCCTGACTCTTCCTGAGAGAAAAAGAAAGAAAGAAAAAGAAAGAGCTTCCATTCTTGGTAGGTATATAGGACATAAAATGTTTGGCAAAACGTAAATGGTCATTTTTGATTTCGTTTCTTCAATAGTTCTGAATTGAAATAAATATAGAAAAATACAATACCTTTTTTTGTCACTTCATCGGTTATGTTTTTGAACCAAACAATATGTTGATTCAAATGAAATTTTTTTCTCTATCGAGTGACTCATATTTTGCAAACAAGTATTTCAGTTGCTTTAACCAATTCTGTCAATTCTGGAATCATTCATATGGTTTCTAAGAAAGATTATCCAAATTCAATCCGATATTTATTCACTATAATAATACGATACATGTTGAATTGAAATTTTGTAATTTTTTTTTGTGAATAAATCATTATTATATTATTATATTATTTTATTACATATTCTAAGATAAATATTTATAATGAATAGTACAAAAAACTTCCAATCAAATAACAATAAGAAAAAATGTATTACAATGAATTAACAATATACCCTAAAGGTAACTGCTCAAAAAATAATAGATTTGTTTTTTCACAAACAAAGGATTGGGAGGATATCGGTGAAACTTCATGTCATTATACTCGTGCTATTTGTCTGCATATAGATGTTTATAGTAGGCTGTGTAATGTCCAGAAAAAGTTTTCCTACTATGATCAGTAAGAACATGGAGATTGTGCTGAGTAGGATTTACGTTATTTGCTGCATATCTAAACCTTCCAAATGAAAATCAATTTGGACGTTTATTTTTCCTTCCGTTGATAATCTCTTCGGATGAATTATCAATATTTTAGGAAATTCATGGATTGATGGAAATTTTGGGCATGTTTTCCTTCCCATACAATTTGAACAAGTGAGTTTCTGAAGTTTCCTCCATGATGAAAGAGTTCAAACATTGTGAAAAACTAAGTTGGCCTTTTCTTTCCGGAATTGGAAGTAAGAGAATCCAGAAAAGTATATAGGTGACTAAATGGTGTCCACAATTAATAGGTGTATTCCATTGTTGATTTCAATTGACAAACGAATTAAGTTATCCATTATAATTGAATATTCTACTATTTTTTATCAAGTCCATGATTCATTGGCCTTTTCAGAATCACTTAATTTTTCATCTAGTTCAGTCACTATAGGATTAGGCTTTACTTTAATAAATAAGAAAAGGAAGAAAAAATATAACTTTTGTCCAGTTTCCACTAACACTTTACTACTTTATCACGACCGGTTTCGGCTTTTACACCATTTTCAAGTAACTACAGATTTCATCAAGTTCGTGAATATTCTTTTTCAATTATTAAATCTGTAGTTAGTTGAAAATGGTGTAAAAGCCGAAACCGGTCGTAATAAAGTAGTAAAGTGTTAGTGGAAACTGGACAAAAGTTATATTTTTTATTCCTTTTCATATTTCATCATGAATTTCCACAAAATAAATGGATCATCAATCAAACAAGTTTACTTTAATACTGTCAACATCTTCATGAAGGCATTCCAGACGTATTGGTTATGATCCATGAAACGTGGAGCAAATCTTTGTACCTGACTTTTCAAGAAAATAGTGTTCAAAACCATAACAAATACGTCTTCCGACAACAGTTCCTGTATGACTCTTGCAAATGCTTTTACTGTTCAGATTGATTATATTCTTCATATATATTTTTCACCCTTCAAAATATTTTTTCTACATTCATGCAAGAAGCAAAACTTTATTGAACTATATTCAGTGAAAAAAGATGTTATTTATTGCACTAGTGCAATAAAGTTTTTATTGCACTCATCTGTCATTCTACTTCAACGTGCTGTAATCAAGACAAACATAAACGTTTAAACCTACTACTTATTTAGCAGATATTCTGTGAGATTGGCAATAGGTACTTCACTACGAAATATTCATATTGAAAATTGCACCAATTGTTCATTCACTTTCAACATTGAGGGTAGAAATAAAGTTTGAGTTAAATTGTTCGTAACGTATTAGTTCCTGTTTCAATGCAAATCGATATTAATAATAAAGTATTCAAGTTGCGCTTTTCATTTTCCTACACCTAGTGGCGCACCTCAATAAATCATTTTTTGCTTTTTGCATGAACGTAGAAAAAATGTTGTATGCAACTCGTGCAAAAATTGTTTATTGCACTCGACGTGTTGTCCAACTCGGCCTAACGGTCTCGTCGGACAATTTCACGTCGAGTGCAATAAACATTCACTTTTTGCACTTGTTGCATAAATAACTATTAAAAACAATGAGTTTCACTTCTCATGGAAACACCCTCGCATCTTCCGTAATTTTTAACGAGAACCATGAAATTTCCTGGATTGAAATGAACTCACTGCACAAAAGGGGTCTCTACGTGATATATATACACTGCACGCCAGTAGAGATGGAACCACCAATTTTTCCGGAAAGTTATATTAGGGTACAAAATTGGCCCGAAATTCCTTCGGATTCGTGTTCAGGATCCCCAAATTACTACTAATACATCTGTCTCCTGAAAAATTCTGATTCGTTCATTTGTTTCACTTCTTATGGAAACGCCACCGTATCTTTCGTAATTTTCAACAAAAAATCATGAAATTTTCAGGATCGATAGATACACTATAAATGAGCTCACTGCACAAAAGTGGTTAGCCCACGTGATATACACGTGATGGAAAAATGGTTGGCTCCATAGCAGACTTGAGTGACAAGTTCTCTGTGCTGTTGAGCACCCTCATGATCAGATCAGCCACAAGTGCTACAACAGATTGTTTCGGCAAATAAACTTTGGAGATGATTTTGGTTTTCTCATAAGGTTTTCTTCCTTGAATAGAGGAAAATTTCACCAAAACCCTATATAATAGTGCGGAGGGCTAACTCTTATTGCGGAGGCAAAGGTCGTGGTACAGTTATTGGTGAGGAACCCAAAGATATTCCCAGAAATTCAATTTATGGCAGATACAATGAAATAACCAAGTCGAAGTTGTCATTTGGACGCCATCTACAGAAATTCGGATTACTTATTCCATTCTCAAAGCCAGTCTCTGTAGAAAGCCTTTATTACACTGAAAAAGAAAATACTCCAGACATACAAATAAAACAATTATAAAAAAAATATATTTAATAAAGTAAGCAATTTTCGTTTGCAAAGCCAAACAAATATTTGAAAAAATAATATCCAATGAAGTAGTACTTTGTGTTTGCAAAGCCAAACAATTATTAAAAAAACTAATACTCAATAAAGTAAGTAATTGTCGTTTGCAAAGCCAAAATCAGGGCGTGATAGGAGTTTGAAAACGTCTGAAGTGTTGGTAACTTGGTAACAGACAGGTTAAAGTGACAAAATTTGATTCCTAGAAGTACCTAGGTATACGTTATGTTATTTATATTGTCATATCAACTTACATGATTCTGAATACTGAATTAAATGCATTTAAACCTTACATACTTTTCCTGGCCAACAACTTCGTCTCTTGTAGTTGGTAGATTGTCTTCCTAACCCCTCTTGGACTCATCGTTGACAAATTCATCTCTCTGAATTCTCCTGATCCACCACCTGGTTCTGGACACCTGATTGTGTGTAAAATTCAGCCAGTTGTGATAGCAAATACCAAATGGTTCTTTGACTACTGTTGTTTGATCCAATAATTCATGTTCCTTTTATTGAATTTATTGTCTCCTGGTCTATTAATCGGCAATACAAATCATCGCTCTTCCAATAGCGAGAAAAAGACTTTGTATAAGAGTCAGGAGTATTTAAATTCAAATACTCATCATCGATTATCGATTTTATCGATTCAAATGGTTTTTCGATTTTATCGATTCATTCATCTTTAACTTGAACCATCTTCGAGTCAAATGATTTTTAACTTAAACCATTTTCAAATGATTTTTCCTGGCAGAACTCTACACAAAAAAAAATTGTTGTTGAACATATCCAATGACACCTTTTGAAATTTATTAAATTCTATTGGAAATACTTTATGAATGACAAAAATACGTATTTCCATGAATTCCACATTAAATTCTGAATAGATAGTTACCTCTTTGGACCTCGTACCAAGTACTCCGAACCCATGGGATACTTCCCCAGCATTTTTCAAGCGGAAATTCACGCCATACAAGATGCATTCATTTCAACCTCGACAGGAACTACCGGAACAAGGAAATTGCAATCCTCTCCGATAGTCAAGCAGCCATCAAAGCGTTGAGCTCATATAACATCAACTCGAAGATGGTCTGGGAATGCCTAGAAAAACTTAATGATCTAGGCAGGAACAACAAGGTGATCCTCCTCTGGGTGCCTGGGCACGTCGGAGTAGAGGGCAATGAATAAGCAGACACCCTGGCACGAAAAGGGGCATCTACGCCACTGATCGGGCCAGAACCATTCTGCGGACTTGGAAAATCTTACTTCCAAGAAGAACTCAATAAAACTGAAGAAGCAATGAGAGCAACATGCTGGCAAAGACTTCCAGGGCTAAGGCAGGCCAAAGATCTCCTCTGCAATTTCGACCGAGCAAGATCGAAAACACTGATTAACCTCAGCAAAATTAGTCTAAAGACAATCACAGGATTTCTAACGGGGCATTGCAGACTCAAAGAACACCTAAGGAAGCTAGGCTTAGAGGAGGACAACACCTGCAGATTCTGTGGGGAACATCCAGAAACACCTCACCACATATTGATGGAGTGTTATGCTGTACACCACAAAAGATTAAATATACTGGGATCACACCAGCTGACTGTGGAAAAAATAACACAAATGGAACCCTCAAAATCCTAAAATTCCTGAAGGAATTGAGGCTTGAGGGGTTGCTGTAAACGAGAACACCTTGAGATAGCAGAAGAAGATGGGGCACAATAGGTCTAACTAGGTCGCAGCGCATCAGTCACCATCCATACCTACCAATACCAATACCAATACCTCTTGATAAGCTGTTTAACTTGACACTAATGGGATGATCAAAAATAATTATTTCATCACCAGCGTAGTTCGTTCAGTGAGCCAGGAACAGAAATGGACGATGGGAAACCTTGTGTTTCCTTCTGCCCCAAATTGAATATCAAACGGAAATTCCGTATTACTTCCTGCTCCCTACCAATGTTACCAATTGTTACATTATTCAAGGAACGCCTTGCCATATTCATAACCTCACTGAAATAGAAGCCAACATCTGACCTCTCTCTCTCCTTGTTTGTGAATTTCAATAAATGCTTTTAGTTTCTACTGAGCAACCTATTAAAACAGGTGTACCCATTTTCAACAATCAATTAAAAAGGAAGAAGAAAAGTCATTTTGACCATGTCAGAGGGTGACAGCTATGATTAACCTACAATATAATAGGTATACACAATACAAACCAATCCATTCAGAAATAATGAAACAAATAAGAAGGCTGTTTAATTTGAAATCCAAGTAGGGTGTTCAGAAGGATTCTTCGAGCTGTAAAATAAAATGTTTAACAACAAAACACTGCACGTCACGATCGGATTGAAAATCAGTTGGTGTTTTTGGTATCACTTGCACACTTCCCTGCTCAAAGGTAAGAATGAACGTTTGGAGAAATGCAAACGTTATTTTCTCCAAGTTGAAAACTAATTATATTCAAAGTGTTCACATCAATGTTATTATAACAGGTGTTGATTTCCTGTCGAGTGTGGGTAATTTTATGTTCCCCAGGAGGAAATGTGTAGTCGACTACTAGAGTTTCGTTGGTACGAGCCCCAATAATCAATAACGTTTACCGGAGTATGTATCTTTCAGCAGTCAACAATCCGTTTTCTTAATTTGATTTTTCGTCTTCAACTGCGTGAGAGATGAGCCCTCTTTATGCAAGATTTCTTCTTTCAAACTTTTAATCTGTGCTCTGCTGTCTACCGGATCGCACTTTCATCAGTAGGGTATAAATCTCATTACTGGAAATGTCTCTGCTGTTCATTTTATTGACGAGAATATCCCGTCTTCACGAGGAAGATTTAAATTGTTAGTGACATAAACTAGCTGCCGTTTCCATTTTGTCGAGGTCCCATAGGAAGTTTGTTCTTGAAATTTGTCAAGTTTTGGATGCAGGTATATTATCAACGTGCACAGAGAGAAAAGACTGCAGCAGGTTTATGCACAACGTTGTGTAAGACACAGTTGTGTAGATATTTTACACAATTGTCCATGCTTTCATCATACGCGTTTTGTGAAATTCAATAAATATTTGTGCAAGTCAATTTATAGAGTATTCATGCACTTCCACATTACATAAAAATACACAAAAATATGCACATCTACCATAACACAATTTACATGGAAAACATCTACAACGCATTGAACTCATCTTACACCCGTTGTGCACTTTCTATTTGATATGCACAAATTATATACTATTTCAACACAATTGTGTAATTTGTCACAACTTGACCAAGGCGTCGTCTCACCCAACTAAATACGCATGCGCGGCACTCCAAATGTCCAGTACATCAGTGTTTGATTCTTTTATGCTGATCGAAGGGCGAAGCAGGTTAAGTGTACTGACCTATTATTTATTATTTACTCATATGTATGTGGTTTTGTGTCAACTTCCATTAGAATATTTGCAAACTGATACCAATATTTGAAGGTTAGTATTGCTATTATTTTTTGTTATAACATGAAACCTAAAAACTGACTCATTTTCACCATTTTTAACGGTTTGAAAGGTGCATCCTCGTACCTACTTCCTACTTGAATAAATATAGTTTGACACAAAGATTACTTTAAACTTTATTATTATTCAATGTGTTCCAAAATAACAAAATGGATGGTTCATTTATGTTCTGTTTGGTATTTTGTGTTTCTGTTATTTTATTTCTAATTAGAGTTTATAGTTCAGTTATTTTTGTTATTAGTTCTTTGTGATGAAATAAACATTATTTGAATGACATTTGATTTTATTTCAACCTTCTGGAAAATGAAGCTTGTAATTTCTGAACAGAATAAGATATGAAGAAGCGAGCAGGTTGAAACTGATGCTTATTCTTATATTATTCCGTTTGGATGTTATGTGCCTCAAGTGTATCCTTTTTTAAAATTATAAATGGTACCTATAAAAATTGGCCTTGCTTTTTACACAAATATGTACAATATACCTACACAATTCATGTATGCGGAGTACACAAATTTGTGACATTTTTTGCATTCTACAATGAAAATACCTACACAATTTGTACAAACTAGGTACACAAATTGTTGCCATTCATTACAAATTATGCATAAACAGTACACAAGTTTTTGACATTTGTCGCACAACATACCGATTAACTTTGTATATTTTGTGTATAAAATTAAAACAAAACTATTCAGAATAAAACAACACTGAAGTGTATCGTTTATACACAATATCTCTAATACAATATTATAGAAGAAAAAAGAACAAATTGGTGCTGTCAACTTTTTAGAAACAAATTGTGCTGAAATTATTTACAATTGTGTAAAAAACTTACATTTATTTCTCTCTCTGTGGTTGATGGATGATTTCAATAATAATATCTAGTTTTGATGAAAATATGAAAGATTTTGTTTATTCAAACAATAATTATTTTATCTTCCAGAAAGAAAATTGAGAAGAGAGGAAGAAAATAAAATTTATCAAAACATTGGAGGTTATAATTTGAACTTGATCAGATGAATGAACAATAATAGACGGCATCACTCCGAAATATGGGTTTCAACTTAAATGTTCCACATACTTGGTAAAGCGAAAACAATAGATAATTCAATAAAAGACAAAACTGCAGACTCTTGGCAAAAGAAGAAAGAAGAAAATAAGAAGAACCAAAACTATATGATAAAATGAACCCGTAACAACTTATGAGTTGTTAATTTTCAAGGATTATGTGCTCATGGAACAGGTTCTCGTGTTAATATTGCATCAAAGACGGTTTTACTTTCCAATATCGTTTAGAAAAACATTCCATAACACTCCACGGAGTTACCTCGTACCGTGGAGGTTCGTGTTCACAGGAAATGAATGATGGAGCAGAATAATTCTGCAGTTCTGTACCCTAACTCAACTGACAACTCCAACTGAAATGTTTGTTCTGCTGCTGATGAATATTTATCTGATTTGCTCAGATAAATCGTTCACACATTCAGTAACGTTACACGATACACTGAAATTGTACATGCCATTAGTGTCGTATATATGCCGCCGAACAATTACTGGAGCAAGTGACGTATCACAAATTGAATCAAAGCCTGAATTGCTACACTACGAAATAGAACTAGAGATATCATCTACTTTACCCGTACACTTAATTACCTAAAGGGTCTCACTAATCGAAAACCTTGTACCCATTTACCTATCCGTGCCAAGATAATGTATGGGGAGATCCAGTAATTTCAGTAATTGGATCAAAGGATTGTATGAGTTTTTTCTATTGAATCTAATTTCAATGAAAGGGTTAGATTTATTCATTCAACTCATTTCTCTCTCTCTCCTTTTACAATTTAATGATGAAACGTGAATGACCTGAACGAAATTGTGAACCCGCATTTTGCTCAGTATGTTGGTAGATTGAAGAACAAGCGAACAAAATTTTTAACAAAATGTTTATGGTCATGGTGGCCGTGATGGTAGAGTGTACTCTCAGTATGATCACCCTTCTCGTGCATGGCATCACACGTGAAAACGTAAGAGCTACATCTTCCCTAGCTCGCACAAGTCTCTCGAGGACTTCTGAGGGTTGCGCGTAGAGTTGCAGCTGTTTGAACAAAATAACAATTTGAACATTTTTTTAATATGGATGGTTTTGTAATTATATGATGAGTAATTGAATAATGACAGTAACCATATATCAACCGATATTCAGATCTAGAAGAAAGAAAGAAATGAATCAGCAAGATTAATGGAATCACACTGTTACGAAAGATGAGCTTATTCTTTCTGCAACTGACTTTGTGTCCAGAAAATAACAAAATTATTCGGTAGAACCCAATTAATTTTTCATCACGTAACAATCAGAAAGTTTTTTCCCGTAAAACAGAAATAGCTATTTACATACCAAGGGAGGAAAATCATGCTTTTCCTCCCGCGGATAGTTTGATGTCCGCGGGGGAAAAGCATTTTCCTCCTGAGGTATGTATATAGTTTTTTCTACTACCTTTAAGGTCGTCATTTTTATAACGTCCTAAAAATTATAATGAGTGCATACTTATAAGAACAACTGCAGAAAGTAGTGGAACTATACAATGCGGCTATATGACAAAATATTAAGTAAGCGTTGCGTCGTCGTCATCGTGTTGACAACGATTTGTTGCTATGTCGTTGTTTTGTAATACAAACATAACAGTTGTCATAAGCTGTCACGTTGTTTACCCCTTTAAGTTGCTTCTAAGTTTTGAAAATGAGTTCTAGCGAAGACGACCTGCCAAAAGATCTGGCTGAATAGGCAAAATTGATTTCAGTGCATCTTCTTCCTGATAAATCGAGAGGAAAAGTACTATTTTCCTCCAGGAGTGAGGAAAAGTACTATTTTCCTCCAGGAGTGAGGAAAAGTACTATTTTCCTCCAGGAGTGAGGAAAAGTATCATTTTCCTCCCTTCTTTAGGGGTCGAAAATAAAGTTTTCTAGTGAAGTAGTAGAAAAATACTATATTCCCGGAAACTTTTTGCCATGAACAAATTGTTGCTCTTCATATCGAAGATTCATCAACTGATGAATAATATTTTTGTGATAACATTATAATGATTATAAACCGTCACTGAGGGTATAGATGTCGGCCTCTTGAATGTCAGGTAGCATTGGAAGTCGAAGAACAGAAAGAACGAAAATTTAAAAAAATTACTACCTCTTCTATCCCGAAGCTATAGAATCTTATGGAGTGTTCGGTTCTTGTGCAATATTTTTCATAAGATAAATTGGTAAGAATATTTATCAAGTAACGATTGATAAAAAATCCACCAGCTTTCTCATTTCGCAATTCAAAGAGGAAACGCAGCATCAGTGTCGGGAACCATTCCTGCCGGTCATCAACTGGATGAATTCTCCATCAATCCAACAAAATGAATAGGCCGCTTTAATGATGTATCGACATCTCCAAAGCTCACTCGATCTACCATCCATCCATCCAAATCAATATCCAACAGTCTTAACTCTAATACTTCATCACACCGATCTAGTGACAGGGGCAATCTGCACATCATAGTCTATTCCGAAGACGATAGCAGTGGCGAACGCAGCACAAACAGTTTCAACACTAACTTGCCCATTACTGTCAAAACTCTAGGTCTTTATGGGTTGAGAAATATTGGCAACACATGCTTCATGAGTATTATCTAGTGTTTATCGAACACAAGATGGTTATTGGAGTATTTGGAAAGAGACGCTTACACAAGGGATATAAACACTAACATATCTAGGGAGTGGGCTTTATTCAAAGCATTTGGTCAGATGATTCCTTGAAATGTCAAATCCAAAGCATCGCTCCTCGTTTCAACGGTTTTGCCTAGGAAGATACTCAAGAGTTCTTACGATTCCTGTTAGAGGGTCCACTTGAAGACGTCAATAGAGTACCGGAAAAGCCGATACCCACAATGAGAGAGATAGATGAGAAATTGAGTGACAGTGGGAAGGAAGGCTCAAGAGTCATGGTCAAGATACTTAGGGTAGGACAATTCCAAATTTGTAGACAACTTCGTTGGCCTAAATCGAAATGTAATTATTGTGGTCTGTTTCGATCCATTTTGTGCAAAGAGAGAAGGAAGTGCACGAAATCCCTATCAGTTCAGAAATTCCCGAAATTTTTAGTAATGCATTTGAAACAGTTTTCTTCATCAGAAAATTTCCTAGGGAAATTGAATGTTTCCATTGATTTTCCTCCAGAAAGATTGGATATGAGTAATTATAAAGCAGAAAACGTACCCCCTTGTCGATATTCTCTATAAGCATTATCTAATCATAGTGGAACTACCTATAGCGGACACTACACAGCCTACTGTAGACATCCGTATGCAAGCACGTGGCATGAATATAATGATTCACATGTGACCCAATTTCATCTAGATCCCTGCTCTTCTATGAGCGGGAAAGCACTAAATCGCTGCTTTCAGATCATACTAAGTTTTATTTTATATTTCATTTGTATTTTTATTGGACGTTGGTTTAACACTCGGTACAGGAGAAAGTGATATATTGACAACCGAACTCATTGTTAAAATCACTAGATGAGTACTAACAGGATGTGTGCACTGCTACCCTCTTCAACTCTGTACCAAAAATTTCACCACTAGACACAAGCTGGACGCCAAAATGACTTGTCTGAGTTGGCAAAGCACCTGAGAGTTTTTTAAGAAGTGGGTTCTTCGGTGGGGTGATGAATGAAGGACACTCCTGTTTCTAAAGCTTCCATATCAAACACCATATACAAAATAATAAATCTTTAACATTAAAGCCATGAGCCAAGAGTGGATTTCCCCTTGACAGTTTAACCACCCTGAACATCAAAGACATGAGTCAAGAGTGGATTTCCCCTTGACAGTTCGTCCACCACTGTCAGTTCCCATCAAAGCGTAATTACTTAAAATAGGTACTATCCGGTACACCACCCTGTACAGCTGTGATGTTGAGGTCTTGAAATCGAAAGGAATTCCACCGAAGCCCAGAATCAATGATTTTTTTTCATAACGATACTCTAATGTAAAAGTGAAAGTCATTATTGTTGAAGTTTTATCATAAAATGAATGTGGATTTTCATCAGTTATCGACTACATCACTTCAACAGATTCAATGTATTCAGTGCGTGTTCCTTTGGTAGGTATTATTTGAAATCAGCAGGACGATCTGATTGATGACAATGAGGATCTCATTATCCTGGCACATCTTTTCATATCCTTCTCTCAGAATATCATTGGAGTACACCATTGGAGTATTCGTTGCGGGCTCCGTAGCCTGCTTTGTTATTAGGTTTCATGGCAATGAATCAGAATAATGCACTTTGCTTCCTATCCCTTGTGAATGGGACAACAGCAATTATTCGTTATATATTGGGCATTGTAGTCGTTGGAATTTTTCTGGCGTAACAATGAAAGTAAACTATCATCCAATTCAACAACTCGAAGTAAAATATTACAATTGATTACGAAACCAAAAGTTGATTAATTTATGTCTTTCGTTGTTGTCAAAGTGATAATTAATTTTTTTCAAGGAATCGTTCATCATCGGTGGACTGCACTGCAATCAAAAACAATAGTATAGTGCTAATTTGACCGATTGAATTATTAAAATCTAGTGGCTCGACTGGGGTGAGTCCTGCACGATTCACTGTTGCGTTCCAATTAACAGTGCTGCTCCTAAAGTGGCGTATGGAGTTAGTACCAAGGCCTACTCAGAACACATGGCTAATGACCATCGCAGTCGATGCCAAAACACCAAGGAAAAAAAATAGTATAGTGCTTTGTCTTGAAAGTAATATTCTGTATTATTTTGGAATATAGTTTTTTCGTGCAGGACGCTCTACTACTTCAGCAGTAATGAGTTTATGTGAAAAAATCCTCAATTCTATTGAAGCAGGTGAAATTCCGTTAGGAGTTTTTTGTGACCTCAGTCGGGCCTTCGACTGTGTCATACACAATTGTTGAACAAATTATATTACGACGGTATAAGAGAACTACTACATCAATGGTTCCAGTCATATCTGGCAGATCGAAACCAAAATGTGAAAATCAACAATTTTGGGGTTCCTCAAGGATCGATTCTGGGTCCATTATTGTTTCTATTGTATATCAACGAATTACCATCTATTACTTCATATGCATTTATATGTGGGTATGCTGTTGATATGCCACATTATTATTCACTGGTAAAAATGAATCAGAAATGCAAGACAAAATAAACTGTACAACGTCCACCTTATGTACTTGGTTAAGTGATAAATCTTTGTATTTGAATCCCACAAAAACTACCATTTTGATTTTTCACTCCTCTCAAAATCATAACCTACCGAATCTAACTGTTGCTATCAATGATACCAAAGTAGGAACTCAAGGAATTACTACGTTTTTAGGTATAAATTTGAACAACAATATCTCTTTCAGTACTCACTACAGTACACTAAGCAAATCATTGAACTCAAAATGTTACCAAATCAGGGTTTTCAAAAATGTTCTGGACAATCGAGGTGTGGAACAATATTACTTTGGTCAGACCCAGTGGTTATCATGTGGAATACTGTTATAGGGAAACTCCACAGGAGTCCAAGACGTATTTATTTCCCAAAAACGGATAATTAGATGAATCGCAGGAGTATTGTCAACATTCTCATGTAACCCTTTCAAGTGACTCGAAATCCTGCTTCTAGTTGGACTTTTCATTCTGGAACTCTTAGTTTATGTTTACCAAAATGGAAATTCTTTTACAAGAAATCAAATCCTTCGCGAACATAATATCAGAAAAAGAAATGATTTCCATAACCTCTCACACTTTCATTCAAAATATTAGGTCTGAGATTATATAATGTTCTTCCGGATCCCATAAAGAATACTAACAAAGTTCATTGTTTTAAAAAAGAGTCATGTAAGTTACCTCTATATATAAGTCCATACACAATAACGGAGTTTTATGAATATTTAAAAAATTTTGAAAAAAAAAATTTGTGCTATTCTTGTGTATTTATATTGCATTTGTATTTGTATTGCAATCTATGAGTATAGGTACCTGATCAATGTATTGTATGTTGAATAACTTTAATTAGTTTTAGCCTTCGACTTGTCCAATAGCTATTTTTATGTGCTCATTTTTTAAGGATTGAATTTTCTGTCTATCTTTCTATCTATCTATATATCTATCATAATGGTAAGAATACTGACTATCATTTTCGTCTCAGAGTATAGACAAAATATTGGTGTGGAAGAGTTTTATCCACGAGTTTGAAAGATATTAGATAGATAGATAGATTTATTGGAGCTATCAATTTAAACAATTGAAGAACTCAAGTCAGAAAAATACAACAATACAAAAATGTCTCCTAATATAAATAAAATGTCACTTGATATAAGTGAATACAATGGTTGTGTAAAAAAAATTTGTACAAATAAAAGTAAATAGTAAATATAATATCTCAATCATAGCTTAACAATTTAAATAAATAAAATAAAATTTAATCAAAAACTGTTATTTTCATTTGTCCATAAATTCCTATAATGAATACGGTTCAATACCACATGACAGATCAATAACATGTTTTTTTAAAAATTGATCTTGAACGAACTTCTTTGATAGTCAATGGTAAATGGTTGTAGAATTTTATGGATGCGTAATGTGGCCCTTTATCTGTATTTTTCAATCTATGCTCAGGAACAATGTAATTGGATTTTTGTCTGGTGGAATACGCATGTTTATATTTGTCTTCTTCAAAATCTGATTTTTCAATAAATAAAATAAATAAAAAGTACACAATATAAAAATATATCGCATTTACAGTAAGCATTTTATTAGCTTCGAAGTTACCACGACAAGTATCTGTATATTTCATATTAAATATTGTTTTCAAGATACGTGTTTGAATGATGAAAATACGATCTAGTTGTGTACTCCCTCCCCACATTAATATACCATATTTCAGTAGAGGATAAACAGTCCCATTAGGTATATGGCTTTTTCAGTGCATCGATTTTCAAACGACTTCTCAGAACTCGAATTGCATATAATTTACTTGCAAGTTTTTTTTGCTAGATAGTCAATACGTACCTCATAATTTAATTTCTCATCAATGTAAATCCCTAACTGGTTGTACTAGCTGAAATAGCTAATCTTTCAGTACTGAGCTGAGTTTTGAATATTATGCAGTGTTTTAGAGGTGTTTAAAAATAATTTACTGTAATTAAAATATGTGGATGCTACAGAAATGTTCTTTACAGCATAGTTTTCTAAATTAAGGTTCCTGTTCACTGGTACAATGAGATTGGAATCATCTGCATAGCTCACAACTGTAGTACTTGATTGATTGAAAATTTCTGAGAAATCATTCATGTAAGTAATAAATAACAATGGACCCAGAACACTAACCTCTACGCCTCTTTCTATTTCAGCAAAACCTGAGAAAAATCAGTATTTTATTGCCTGATTTGTACTTTTTGCTTCCTGTTACTCAAATAAGATATCAAGGGATTCAAATCATTTCGTCTTATTCCATAATTGAAAAGCTTTCGAAGTAAAATGTGATGATCAACACAGTCAAACGCTTTACTGAGATCCAGAAAAATACCACAAGCACATGTTTCTTGTTCAATTAACTGTTGAATTTCATCTACAAATTTGAACAAAGCTGTTTCAGTACTTTTTCCTCTAAGAAAACCATGCTGAAAATCATCGAATAAACCATGTGCATTCAAAAAATTCATAATTCTCAATGATATAATCACCTCAAATAATTTAGAAATGGATGTTAACATACTTATTGGTCTGTAGTATGTCTTGTCATTATGTTCACCTTTTTTATACAGGGGTATAACTACGGCCAGTTTCATTTGATCTCGATAGATACCGGATACTAGGCAGTCATTGAAAATGTGACAGAGAACTGGTGATAAGGACGGGATACACTTTTTTTTAATTTTTGATGGAAGACTGTCTATACCACTGCTCATTTTATTCTTGAGTTCGCCGCTAGCTTGAATTTTTTCCTCTTCACTCACTGGATAAAGAAATATAGTGTTATGATTTGATTTACTACAGAAAAGATTTTCACTGTGATATATTAACTGACTCTCTCTAGAGGGTGCAGAATTCAAAAAATGAACAATGAATTTATATTACCATATTTAAAATCAAACTATCCCATTCTCAATTCCGTCCTAGTAATAGAATTCTTAATTAAATATTATCAGGGAAGTGGTGAAGAATTTATTTATGCCGATAAGAATGTGTTAGAATACCGACGCTGCTTCAACCAGATTTTTCAGTGAAAATTTCACACCTCACTTTTAGAGAACCAAAACATTCGTTCTTATTTAGATGCCATGGCAACCCAAAAAATTTCCGGAAATTTTTATCCTCCTGGGTACCCTGGCCGAAATTAATAAGTGGAAATTTTTCTGTCAAATATTTGACAGGTGATAGTTTATATTTTGCTTTGATGTACAAATGGAATTGTATTATTCATTTGAAATGAGATAATATTTCATATTTATGTATTTATTAAATATTTCGAATGTGTCTGAATATTTTCTTCACGATAATCGCAGAATTTGCAAATTCTGAAATCAAATTTCAGAAACATTTCAATACACCAGTTGTCTACGTAAATCAAAGGCCCCGTGGCGAGTCGGTAAAGTGTCCGCCTCGTGGTCGTGTGGTCACTAGTTCATTCCCAGAGGAGCAAGAACATTTTTCCTTTTTTTTGATTAAATTTTAAAAAATCAAATTGAAATTTTGTTAAGTGGGTTTTACATATCAATATTTTCATGCATCTTTTTTTATGAGGCGCCGTTTGGGTAAAAAGTATTTTGTGATCATATAAAATTTTGTGTCAATATATTTATTAGTTGTGGCAATATTTTTTATATTGCTTTCCGGTTTATTTATTTATGACAAAACGCAATATATTTACGTTTCTAGCGTTCCAAATATATAAAAACGTGAATTCCCATAAATTTATAAATTCGATCTATTTCATGTTGTCAATAGATGGCGCTACCTACGCGATTTATTACACTTTCGAGAATATAGCTGCCGAATGATGTCGCAGCCGCCAGAAACTATTCTCAGAATACTTTTTCATTAGTTTTGATGATTAATCATTGGATTATTCAAAGTCAAATACCTTAGAACTGAAAAAATTAAAGGTTGTATTGAATCGCGTCGGCAGCGCCATCTCTTGACGACATAAAATAGATCGAATTTATAAATATATGGTCATTTACGTTTTAATATATTTTCAACTCTTGAAATTTAAATATATTGTGCTTCGCATAAAATAAATATATCGGAAATAAAAATAAAAATATTGCTTCAACTAATAAATATATTGACACAAAATTTTACATATTTGCAAATATTTCGAAATCGCGCACCCTCAGAAAAATCCTAGATCCGCCCTTGAGAATAATAGAATGTTTGAACAAAAGTGGTGGTCAAATTGAACATTTACGCTAGAGTTCTGTCAATATTGTGCAATATTTTTGATTGAATTATTACAATTTTCTTTTGTTTCCATTGAATAACTCGATAGAGGTTGAACTTGGATATAGAAAAAGCTGAAATAACTCATCTTAAAATTCAATTTTCAGGAAAAAAATTGTAGGAGCCATTTGAAAAAGTTTTTGACAATTTTATAATGCGACATTCGAAAATCGCCTGTGCCCCCATGGTACAAAATGGGACCGTCAATGGAACATCAGGTGTTAACCTGGACTACCAGCTAACTGCTCCATAAATTTAATTTCCTAATTTAGAATGGTTTACTGGATACACGTGTTTTCGTAAACTACTACAACGGTAATTTTTTTCAGAAAAACGGACATATTTCAAAAACTGTAATAGATAAGTGAACATAACTTATGTTGTCTCAAATAATAATCAGAAGGCACATAGAACCATGACAAAAAAAATTAAGTTTCCATTTAAAATAAGAAAGTTGGTACCGACATTTGGCATACCCTGTATAGTTGTAGAACTAAAAACATTTGAGGTAGAACGCACATGATCAATTATGACAGCATGCCAAATTTCAAGTTTCTAGTCCAACTAATGCATGACCCATGTAAATCACGCTGTAAGTCTGTTTTTGTAATTTTTTTCAGTTCCTCATATTTTTTGTACTATGCATATAAATAGTTCAGGTGAACCATAGTTAGTTATTTCTTATGAATTGTTGGATATATTTTGGTGTAAAATTTTCTTACCGAATCCCCCGCGTGCTTGAATTAATTGCAGGAAATTTATCTCGTACATGAATTTTTTAAGAAAATTACCCTCGTCGCTGCGCGACTCGTGTAATTTTCAAAAAATTCATGTACTCGAAAAATTTCCGGCAATAATTCAAGCACTTGGGAGATTACAAGTGAAAATTTTACTATCCCCAATAACGATCCTTACTGCAGTATACGGAATGATCAAAAACAAAATAATAAAAGTGATGGGTGAGAGCTCCTGGCTTATAAAGAAATAAAATTACTACAATTGTGTGCCGCCTGTGCTGAAATTATATTTAAAATGCTTCATATACAGAGAGTAATTTTTAGTACAGAAAGTATAAGATGGAGAACCTCCTAAATGTTCTTGTGTTATTCCCTGGAACAAAATCAATCAATCAGAAACAGCAAATAACTCATCCCGTTCTTGGTCACCTATCAATGAAGGAAATATCATTTAATGAGTTTTTATATGAGTTTTTGTAAAAATTTTACAAAATACAGAATGAGAAATTGGTTAAGGCTTTCGCGGCCGAAGTTTTCAGTGTCACAATTTTCACTCGGGTTTGAAGGCCGTCGTCTTTTGGAATTTCTTCCTGACGATTCTCTGGCGCGAGTGGCTAGCTTCTTCAGAAGCTTATACATCATGAATAATCTCAGAAGACTGGAGATTCCATCTGCGGAGATTGTATTTATTCTCTCTTAGTTAGTCTTGTGCGTTATTTACCGTATCTAGATTTGGTACATTCTCACTAACCCTAATTGACCCCTTTCTACCTGCTGGCTGAACCCTTTGTTTTCTAGAGTGCACACGGTGAGGACACTTACAAGTTAATTTCTCATGTGCCTAGAGTCCTCACTGCTGATTCACATAAAATGACGCATGCGTTTGATGTCTCCCTACTCCAAATAAAATTTGCTCAAACGAACCGGCATAGATGTAGACTCGTGTTGGTTATTTATGCGAGTGTTTTTTTTTATGCTGATGAGTACCAAGAAGAATAAACTCCTAACAAGGAGACCTTGATCAGCTCTAGCCAATCAGATTACTTCAGCTCTAACGCGTCATAGTGGCGTATGGGGACATGCGGTCGGGTGACCCAAACAAAGTTACATATACAGTGGCCCAAAGATAGCAATCAAGGTAGTCGTTAAGGGGGGGCGTCTGGGAACAAATTCCAACAGGAACACACGGAATCAAACTGGATACATGTTCAACATTGGGTCACATCTATTTTATCTTACTGAAACTGTAATTTAATTACGTCAAGCGCATAAGTTATTTTATAGAAGAGAGTTCCTACGGAATTGACAATTATTCACATTTTGATTTCAATATTTCCTAGAGGGTAAGTTCTACAAGGTTAATATAATAATAATAATAATGTCTTTATTTCCACATCCCAAATAATTAATGAATGCAATAATTAAAGTGATAAAAAAATAAAATAAAATGAATGAGGAAGTCTCAAGGGGAAGTTCACCAGTTGGTGCTCTGCCACTTAACCAAGGTGAGGTATGGCATTGTAGAGTTTGTACACATTAAACTGGAAACATCTTTCAAAAATAGAGGTTCTGTGTGGAGGACATGACAGTAGATTTTTATTTCTGATATTAATGTTATGGGCATCAGTTCTGTACTTTAATTTATCATATAGGTATGTTGGGCTTTTATACAATAAAATTTTGTAAAACAGACAAAAGGCTTGAAACCTAAATCTTCCTTTCATTGAAAGCCACTTCAACTCGTCCAGTTTGTGAGATACATGATCATATTTTCTGATACCATATATGAATCTGATACATGAATTCTGTACACGTTGTACTTTATTATATATGTCTTGATCGATACAAAAGCTGTAAATGGAAGAACAATAATTGAATTGTGACAACACTAGAGTTTCGCATAAAACTTGTTTTATGGCTATTGGTAAGTAACGCCTATGAGGATACAGTAACCTAAGAGCTCCATATGCTCTCTGGATATTACGTTTGACATGCTCGTCGAATCTCAAAGAGTCATCTAAAATCAAACCTAAACTTTTTGCATTATCCGTAATTCCAATAACGTAGTTACATAGATCCTCATTTTCAACCATACAAAAGTCGTGCGGTAAAGTAACTTTTCAGCACTACTGAGGAAAAGTAAATTTTCAGGAAAAGTTAATTATCCGCACGATTTTTGTATTGTTGAAAACCGTACGGAAAAGTACAACTTTCAATCAAAACGAAAAATCGCGCGGAAAAGTTACTTTTCCGCGCGCTCGTAGGAAAAAATATTTCTGACTAGTTTTTGCTAATGAAAGTGGACCCATTGCACTGCTCATATAATGGGAGTGAGACTTGGTGTAAAACTGATCACATTTTTATTTAGGATTTTGATACTACATAGAGTTTGTCCTCAATACTGCACTTTTCACTCTCACTTTGGTACTGCAGACTTTTGTCACTTTAAAATAGCTCAACCATGCCATGCTGTAGAGTGGTTATTGTTGTAAATAAAAATACTGAATATCTTTTTGATACCTCTTTTTAGATAATGGTGGATTTATGCACCCCTACCTAAGAACTAAACCTAAGACTCAAAACTAAGAGTGAAACAATGCAAATGTTCTTAGTACTAGGGAAAGTTCCATAAACCTTCGTGTGGTTCTTTATTGTTAAATTCTTAGTTGTTAGGTTTGGGTTTAGTTCTCAGGTAGGGTTGCATAAATCTGCCATGAGTTGAGAAAGCTGAAGAACATGTCAATACCTGATAAAGATAATTAGGATACAAAAATAAATAATAATACATGGATACATTATATTGAAAATATATCCAAATTCAAGTCCAATCCAAATTCAAGTCCAATTAACAAAAAGAATACACAGCAAAACAAGCAAACAAGATAAAATTGATATCAAAACATTTTGAGTCAAACCAACGCTCTCATCAGAATTCAGAAACAAGAATGAACGATTATAAAATTACAATATTATTTACAAATTGAAATTCATAGTCTATTTATTATTGTCTGTGCACAAATCACAATCATTCCTTGGTGTCACAAATCATATGAAAACTGGTTCCATACTGCGCCACTGGTGAATATGGATGTCGGACATGACTTGTCCTATTACGTCACACGACGTCACAAAATGTATTTTCATCTCTTTCTGTTCGTGCCACCATTGTCTTATGGGGATTGATATCTCTTTGTTAGGAGTTTATTCTTCTTGGATGAGTACTACCTGTTTTATCTGAAATATCAATAATAGTGGAAAATGATAGGTGTGTTTCAAGATAATTTGATTAATAAAGCATATGAAAATACATTTTCATTGTTGTCACAGTATATGCATAAGAAAAAGTGATTATTTTAATGCATACTTTGTGGTGTGCGCAGCTTGAGGACACTAGGAACAAGTAGTGCTCTTCTCTTTATTTTCAGATCATAATCAGATCAAAATTTTCGAAGATAGGAATCCTGTTTTATTAGACATGAATACCCCTTTTCCGTAATAAGGGCTCAGGTATTAGCAAAATTAATTATTTGGACGCAATCGGCTTCAAACTGCCATCTAACATTGAAACAATTTGCCGAGACATCTGGACCAAAACTTACTGAAAAAATAGAAATGCCTTCCGACATGTTCCTCTATATTTTTTAGAATCGAGTTTTGGAACACATAGTTTTTTATACTTTGCAAAAACCTGGGGGTAATCCCAATGGCATTGTACCAACTAATGTCACAGAAATAAAAAGTTTCATTGTGTAGCACCAAGTTGGAACCTCATAAGTCCAGATGGCATTGTACTGGGTAACAAATTTGATATTTTGTTAAATTTTCCATAAAAACACTCATTTGATTCAGATGTAACGTCGCATTATGCCTCTTCGACAAAAAAAGTGTTCTCACCGTGAGCACTCCCTTTTAAAGCTAAATCAATGTCAAATCGTATAAAATAAACTTTTAAATCTATTCAATAATGTATTAATAATCATCTGCAACTGAATATTTGAATTTTTTCTCAAAAAAATGATTCCGGCCTCAAAGGGTTAATGTCGTTGATATCCTTTATTATTTCAGAATTGATCATTACCGTAACTGGGTTAGGCATATTATCGAAAACATGCCTTACCCAGTTTACACCGTTAACACTTAAAAGATCTGTCGAACTTTGAAACATCCATGGCCGATTTCACCAACTGATTCCTAAAGTTAGGAAATACCTAAATCGAATTTAGAAATACCAAAGTGCAATTTGGGTTTCACTATACTTTTAGTGATGCTTAGGAGTGATAGGAAATACCATCGTGTCCACTTTTAAGCATTACTTAACGCTTGTTGAAACGTAAATTGCACTTGGGCATTCCTAAATTGGATTTAGGAATCAGTTGGTGAAATCGGCCATCAGTGATTCAATCTATCAATACATTGAATTACGGTAATAAGCAATTCTGAAATACCAAAGGATATCAACGACATTAAGGTAGAAAGGGGTCAATTAGGGTTAGTGAGAATGTACCAAATCCAGATAAGGCAATTAACGTTCAAGACTACCTAAGTCAGAATAATTACAATCTCCGCAGACGGAATCTCCAGTCATGAGATTATTCATGATGTATAACGTATAACGAAACGTTAGGAAGAAATTCCAAAAAACGGCGGTCTTCAAACCCGAGTGAAAATTGTGATACTGAAAAGACAGAATGCCACTATAACTTCATCCTATCTCAAATAAAACATGTAAACATTTTCCTCAATCGAAACCTTCTCCGGTCGAAACATGCATGTTCTCCAATCGTTCCGCGGGAAATTGAGTCAAAATACGATACCTGACATCGCTCAAGCTCTCACTGATTACTTTAAACTCCCCCTCAATCTGAAACTCGAGGCGAGGAAAACGAAAGGGATTGACTCAATCCAAAGCCTTTCTCGCAGTGTCATTTGGCGTCGTGTTATATGAAATGGAATGACGAACATTTTGCTGAGACCTTATGAAATTAAATCCAGGCGCATTCACTGAATTAATTTAACGGGTCTCTGGAAAGCGTCGGTTACAGTATTACTCCAGTTGCATGTTCAACCCTAATCTGATTGAATTTTTATCAATTATACAGACTTATGGTTGAAGTTCGCGTTTGATGTGAGATCACAGAGCAGTAATTATTGAAATGGGTCGGCAAAGTACGGTGATTAAAATAGAAATTAGATACGTTACAATAGTATATGAAGTTACTAGTGTGGAAAGTGAAATGGCACTTTCCATACAAGTAATGTACACTATTTTTCCGACGACCACAGATTAATGCATAATTGCAAATTTTTTAAAATTATTTTACTTTATTTTATTTATTTAGTACATCATTCTACAGCCAGGGCCTTTTACAGAATGAGGTAAAAAATTTTGAGGACTTTTCGCCATATTACACATTAAAAGAAAAGTAGAAAATCATATAGTATAAAATATAATACATGCAGAAATTCCGTGTGTGAACTGAAAAAAACTCAGTGAGAAAAAAGTTCACACACGGCACTACAGCAGTGATAGAAAGAATTTGATGTATAATAAAAAACAAGAAAAATCATGTTAGAATAGCCCGCTTAATGTCGATTGGCTTACAATGAAAAATCTCCACATTACTCTGAATTGACAAGTGGTCTCGACGTATAGTATACAGAGGCCAGAATTGAAGTACATTCGTTAGTGGAGCGGGAAAGTAAAATGTAGGAATATTACGTACAGGTAGCCGAGGCACATGTAAACTTATTTTTGAGAGCAAAAATGGACAGTCAATTCGTGAGACAAGGATTTTATGCAAAAATGTTATTCCTAAATATTCACGACGTTTATACAGAGAGTTGACTTGATATCTTGAGAGCAGTTGATCGTGTGGAACGCCACGATTTGGATAAACTCCATCACATCTAAAACTCATGTACTTCAAAAATCGCCTCAGAATATTTTCTATGTTATTTATATAAGTGCTGTATCCAGGATTCCATACAACGCTGCCATATTCAAGTTTTGATCTCACAAGTGCATCGAAGAGGAGTAAGTGAGTTTCAGTTTCAATAAACCATTTGGAATTTCTGATAATGAAACCAAGTATTTTTAAACCGTTTTTATCAATGGTACTTACGTGATGTGAAAATGTTAACTTTGCATCGAAGACTATTCCCAGATCTTTTAACTCTGCCACTTTCTGCAGATGATGGCCATTTACGGTGTAGGTTGATTCAATTGGTGTTTTTTACGAGTATAGGTGACGACATTACACTTTTTTATTTTCAGAGGTGAGGAATTGACTTCGCACCATTCACTCAATATATTTATGTCATTCTGAAGACAGCAACTATCACCCAGAGAGGTGATTTGACGAAACAGTTTACAGTCATCTGCATATACGAGGATTTTCGAGTCAATGCCCATACAAATGTCATTTATAAAAATTATAAATAATAATGGACCAAGTACAGATCCTTGAGGGACACCAGAAGATGACTTTATTTCTACAGAGCTGAAGCCATGGTACTGAACCCTCAAATGCCTTCCGCTCAGATAAGACTCCAGAAAAAGAATGAAGTTGTTGGTCAAGCCAAATGATGAGAGTTTTCTAAGAAGTATACCGTGATCAAGCCTATCAAAGGCCTTGGAAAAATCTGTGTAAATGACATCGACTTGAGAGGACTTGTCCAAGGCATCTGCAATGAATTGAGTGACGCATGTTAAATTACTTGTAGTTGTTCGACCCTTAATTAAACCATGCTGATTTTCTACGATCTGACATGTGCAAATGAAACACCATATAAGACCATTTCAAACAATTCACTGAAGTTACATAGTATAACAATCGGTCTGTAATTCTCAACCATATTTTTGTCACCTTTCTTGAAGACAGGGCAAATTTTACCATCTTTCCATGTATTGGGAAAATGAAGTGATGCCAGAGCCAAGTTGAAAATGGTAGATAGTGGTTTAGCGAATATTAAAGTACAGTCTTTCAAGAGAAACGATGGAATGCCATCGGGACCTGTTGTAATTTTTGGTTTGCATTTCTTCAGCGACTTCAGTACGTCATTTTCAGTGATTTTGGTAACAGAAAAGGTTGGTATATTAGTAAAATCGTTTGTTTCAGATTGCCGATACTTCGATGACTCAATGTAGGCAGATTCAAAAAAGGAAGCAAAGCCATCGACTACTTGTTGGGGGTCAGTTAATTGGTCATCCTTATAATTCAAAGAACTAGGAATAGATGAACTATCACGAAGATTATTCACATGCGCCCAAAACTTAGATGGTTCATTTGCTAAGTTATCTTCAGTTTTACGAATATAATTGGTATGAGCAATGGAAATATCTTTTTTTAAGTCTCTGCGAAGAGCTTTGTATTTTTTGAGGTGTTCCGCATCAGCCCCTGATTTATATTTTTTCAAATAACTACTTTTTGCTTTCAATTTCCTTATGATATCACCAGTAAACCACAGTGGGTAGGATGATTTTCTAGCAGTGCTTTTAGGAACATATTCTGTGAAGATGTTATTTAATAAATTGTAAAACTCATCACAAGCGATGTCGACGTTATTATGATTTTTCAAAAAATTTCAATTTGTTTTCAAAAGCTCAACATAAAGTGCAGGAAAATTAGATTTTTTGAAGTTGAATTTTTTTAAGCTATTTGTTATAAATTTTTTTGGTTTCGGAAGGAAATTCAGAGAAAATTCCAGCGGGGGGTTATGCACGTCAATGGGAACCAGAGGAAATAATGACTGTTGAATGTTCATTGGAAGTCTACTACATACTAAATCTAAGATTTTTTTGTTGATGTTACGAGATTCATTTTATTGGGTAAGGCCTAAAAAATTCAAAAATTTTTCTAAAGAATTGATTAATTTATTATTATGTGAATTGGTACCGAAAAGAGAAACATAATCGGGAATATTGAAATCTCCAATTACTATTAAATTACTGTCATCATTCAGTAAACATTGAAGACTGCATTTGGCTTCAAAGACATCATCGTAGGAATCCAAAGATGTATTCGGTGGTATGTAGATGTTAGAATTAAATAAGAAAAAGAATTGTAGAAAATGATTTTCGCACCAACGATATCAATATCGGGAAGAGATTCGGTTATGAAGTTCAGATCCAAAGGCTCAACATGAAATCGTGAGTCAATGGCTATTAATACCCCACCACCTCTAGTTGCAGTTGTGAGATCGAGATTTCGGTCTTTTCTATAAACGATGTACCGATCACTAACAATTTCAGAATTCAGAATGCCAGGAGTCAACCAAGTCTCTGACAAGCATATCAAATCAAAGTCATTTTGGGCTATATTGTTATAAATGAGATGAGTTTTTGGTCGCAGACCTCTGACGTTCTGATAAAACCCAAGCAATTTTTCAGTTATATTAGATGACGAAAAGTTTTCCACAGACTCGTTTTTAAGCATTGATTACTACTTGGTAACAAATGTAGAAGATTTCAGATAATTAAAATTTTTCTATAATTGTGTCACTTTTCTCCATCCCATACAGCATAATCGGTACTTGACAATTTGGCATTTGTGCAGTTTATACATTTACGTTCGGTACTAGTCATAGGATGGCTACGAGAGCACTTTGGACATACAATTTTTGTTTGCCTACAGTTAGACTGTCCATGATTGAAACCTCTGCATTTGTAACAGATTCTTACATCTGTCGCCTCAAACGGTACAAACATCATAATACACATAAAGTTGTATTTGTTCCATCACATATCCATAGGTGGCTGCATCTAGTTCGACAAGCGCTTGAAAAATGTTCGGATCTTTATTTGAGGCCCATGTTTTCAAAATTTTCAAGTGAGTGTCATCAGAAAAAAACATCGTTCTGTCCCTTTAAATATTTAATCAGATCTTCCTGGAAGTAGTTTTCCATAAGACCAACAATTTTAACCTTGGGAATGAATCTTTTGACATCGGAAATGTTGTACTCTGAAGAAAGTTTTTCAGAGGCAACATTCTTGAAGTTCTTCGCGCCTTCAGGGTCGTCGCAACTAATTACGATACCACCGTCTTTTATATGTTTTACCTGGGATACTTTCAAATTTAAATTAACAGGATCAATATTTTTCATGATGTCCAATTTTGTTTTCGAATTGGTTTGCTCAACGTCCTTTGGCTTGATAACGACCATCGATTTCGATTTGACAATATTTGCGAAAGCTGTCGAACCTTATGCAGAAACTCATTCAAAGATCTGAAAATTTTAACTTTAGCGTCTGCATATATTTTAGAACTGTCTGTGTATATGTTAAAAAAAGATATTTTCCCCTCAAAATGATAGCCGTCATGATTACAACACTCGAAACAAAAGATATTTTATAGTACCATTCACCAAACTTTGAATAACTCAAAATGCCCCAAACTTCAAAGCACCAAAAATCTACAATTTCATTCCGGTTGACATTAAAAAAGTAGTACGATAAAAGATGAAGAAATTGAAAGAGTTCCTTGTTCAGCATAGCTTTCATACTATTGATGATTTCTTACATCATTTCTGGGAGAAATTATTTTTTTACTCAATCGATTAATTCATTCAATTGTTTCCAGTCGATATTTTTCATTTGTGTAAATCTTTCATTTGACTGCAATCTTGAAACCAACTGCTTGTATTTCACTCTGTAGGGATGTTTCCCAATATTTTTGTCTTTCTTTTGACTTTTTCAATACAGCATATGTACTGTCTTAAGGAAATGAAACATGTTCTATTCTATTTTCTTCTATTCTATCCCTAACGGAACAGAAAATAATAATTAATAGTAATAATTTATTATTTTCCTTACAAAAAAAACAATACATTCAGAAATTATGGACGTACATGATAACATAATATAACGTTGGTAAATGAATGGTTTGGTGTTAGGTCTGTTGACCGATTCTTCTTATTGTACTTTGTTCTTGTATATAATACCTTCTTCAACTGGAACGATACATAAACAGATGTTGTCCCTTCAACTGTAAGTTATCTGATTGAAATCGAACCGAACCAAACATGGAAAAACATTATCCCATATATCCCGTTTTAATTGCTTCTTAAAACGCTCTAGGGACTATTTTTCCAAGCGCTGCGTTTGCTGAAACGAGTTTCACACGTCCCCACTGGGAACCTAATTAGCAGAGAAGTTTTCGCACACACACACACACTCACATAACTTTCGTAAATGTATTACTCAGATATCCTTTTACTGCAGTTTGTGATACCAATCACAGTAATTACTGAACAGAGCGATCAGACGATGAGGAAACAAACAGGTAAGAAATGAGTACATCTACTAGAAGGAAAATGAAAGGATTTTTTTTATCCTATTCAAAATAGTTCAGTGGAAAAACAATACTTTTGCAGTGAGGGAAAATTTTATATGTGAATTATTTTTTTTTGTTCATTTTGGTTGTGGTACATATATATGCTGAGTTGAATTATATTTTTTCCTACTACCGCTTACCAAAGTAGCCTTTGACTCTGTCAGATCTCAACGCAAAGTTGCCGTTTTTCGGGAAATGTAATTTTTTAACAGCTTTTACGCTCTAGAGCGAGAATATTAACATAACGCTCGATCTCCCTAGCTTTTGTTGAAAACGAACCTATTCTTGCATGATGGAAAGTGAAAACATTAAATTCAAATCTTTCTAAGGAACTGCGGTGGTGTCAAGGTTAGAGATATGCCTACCAATCTGGCTTCGACCTCGGCGTGAGTTCAATCTCGGAGTTCGGTGTTTTTTTTTTAGGCAAGATATTTTCCTTTTTTTCTTTTGTTAGAGATGTAAATTATGGGATACTTGAGTGTAAATTTCCTCACAGGTAAAATGTGCCTATGTTAAATGAAGTGTCGATCGTTTTTATATCTGAGAGCTGCGTGTGTAGAAAAAAATCATGTGTGTATTTCGAGCACAAAGTGTCATTGCCGCTCTCCAAAGATTACAGCGCGCTAACTCTCTTTGTCGAGCGGCAATCAATCACTTGGCGCTCTAAATACACAAATAGCTATTATCTATACAAGGTAAGGACATTATTTTGTTTCGTTTTCTCACATACAGGTGTTTCTGAATTTATGCAAACATTTTATAATGAGAAGATTCATGGTTCAACCACTGAAGAGATATCAACCCTGAGAGGACAAAATTAAACTTAATTTATATCAACCCTGAGAGGACAAAATTAAACTTAATTTTTTAATGAGTTTTTCCTAATGCTGATATCTTTCGAATGAAATGATGAAATACCTACATTATAATATGTGATGAAGTAGGTAAATATGCATGTATGGCATCTCTCAATAGCCAACCCAACAGTACCATAACGCTGGCTACACAGTTGGCGGTTTTTGCCGCGACGGTAATTAAATAAGAATTACATAAGAGCTTCCACACTTGTCGACATAAATTACGAGCGGCAAATTTGCCGTTAGCGGTCGATGTGCAACCGCACATTGCCACTACTTGTGCGGCAATTTTACCGCGCCGTCCATGCAGTGGTTGGTGTACGTGACTTAATGCATGCTTACAAAGTTGGCGGTTTTTTCTTGTTTTCGAGCTACGAGCAGGGAGCAGGGGTTACCACAGTGGGGTTTGAAGTTGATTCACGAGCCTCAAGTTACCTGATATTTACCAAAATGAGTGACTTGATCGATAAGGAAATCCTAATATCTTAAGTTGAAAGTACAGTCGAAAACAATTGAAGAACTTCATGTCATCATTCCTCAAATCTCCAAACATTGTATAAAATGCCCCAAATTCTTTTCATTTCTGGTATATGGGATGAATCCAAATGAGGCGATTTTTTATTTTCTTGTTCTTTCTGCGGCAGTATAACAACAGAACAAGAATTTGTTGCTGTTCCATTTTATAATTGTTTATGAATTGTGTGCAATTCCATGCAACTGTACGGAGAAACTGAAGTGCGGTGTTTTCGTCGCTGAATATCGACACTGGCAGATAACCTATAGTCCATCCCCATGGCGCATGGCTACAGCATCTCAGGGCTCATCCAAGGTGTGCTTAGCTGGGAGCATCCCGCACAGGAAATCATGAGACGAAGGACTCAACCACATTCCGGAATAATTCCCAGGGCCACCAGTAATCCATGTATATGCAGTAACCTGTCCACAATCAGGGCCAAGCAGTATCGACCTATCTCAAATCCGTGTAGCCTTCAATTTCACAGCAATAGTGAAACAAAACTGGCAGAAACAGGGATGTTTTTTTTTTCTTTTTCTAAAAGACAAACAAAAATCAGAAAATTGCGTCCTTAAACGATACACACCCAGAGAGATAGAAATGCTTACCTGGCGCATTCCCTCCGAAACGAAGTGCTACCGTACATATCACCGATGGGGCCACAAGGAACAAGGGCAATGGCAAGCAAAACAAGTCGAACTTCGAACACGCCAAGAAACACACAATAATTCACAACACAAAGTCGATGATGATGGTCAATTGCTTTGTACACATCCGCCATGATAGCCCTAGTTGCTGTGCTAGTATTCACAAAATTTATCCGAAGTCTGCACCTGCACCTGCTGACTAATGAAGACACCCACGCATATGCCGCTAACCCAGAGATCTACAATACAAATCACATCCTGATCGATGACGCCACCTGTCGTACAATAGACATATGATGCTACGCGCCGGACGGCGCCATTAGGAACTACTTCAAATGAACATTCTGTGAAAAAAAAAAACAATGTGTCAGTGCCGGACTAAGAACTCGTAGGTGTATTGGAACGTTTCAATAAATGGACATACATATAATTTTAGTTTAATTGGAATTAATTAACTTTCTTGGGCGAAACGTGACTTCTTTTTCAAATAAATATTTTTTTTTCTTGATTACTGTATAAATGGGAGATAACATTTTTAATTTTTTCAACACATTTATTTTTTATGTAGGAATTGTTTTGTTTGGTGTATACTATTCTGGATAGTTATTTTTCATTCGTTATTAGTGTATTTTTTTTTTCGTTTAAGGTATACTATTTATTTTTCCACATTGTTCACTTATATACTATTTCTTTTAAAGGTGGGGTCCACCTTTTTTGGTCGGTGGGCATGTGTCACATTATTGGGGAAAATCAATAAAACTCATATTTACTTTCATTTGGGAAAAACACATTCAAATTCACTTTAAATAAAATTATTTATTTCTCTCGAATCCGAGGCATATCAGGAAGTATCCAATTCACATCGTGTTGAGTAGTATTGACAAGAATTGCTGAGACTGCTATTTCGGCATAATTGTGATTATTGACCTTTTACGATGGGAATGGGAATACGCTGATGAAGGATTTATCACCTTTGATTTGGAGAGAGAGTTTTTTTCGAAGGGACAGTTGCTAGCTGGTCTCCTCAAGGTGTGACACGCCACCGATTCTGAAATGACTGAATTATTTTTGTAAGTACAATTTCTAGTGTTTCTATTGAAAGGATTTAATTAGATGTGTTGAATTTATCCAACTGTTTTAATTATTCACCACCTTACCTAAATGAACTGGGCTTATAATAATTTTGAGTGAAACCCCAATATAGGGAAGTTGGTAATTGGTTACCAAAACCCTAATTCTAGAGCCCCATGGCCTGGGGCGTGACATTTTGACATTTAGCCGCTTAGCGTAAAAATGTGCTCAATTATTTTGAGCGACGACGGCAAATTTTCCGCGACGACGGAAACCGCCAAGTGTGTAGCCGGCGTTATGCTTAACTAGGAATGTCCTTCTAAAATGTTTGCGGAATTTGGAAGATATTGTCACGAATCCCAGGGACCGAGTCAGACTCAAATACGAAACTACATTTTTATGAAATAATTTGACTTTCAATAAGCAATTTTTTGTATCAATAACTTTATCAAATACACATTCCATGAGTATACAAATAAATCATTCAGGTGATCATTTAGGTGATAATAATTAATAATTTGCATTATAATACCGAAATTTTCAAAAGTTTCCACTATTTTCGATTAACGGATATCTCTGGTATCTCACTAATTTTATTACAGGATTTCTGGTGAAATCATCAGGTATTTCTTGATTGACAAGAATTTTCTTCTACAAGATGTAAACAATGACTTTATCGAAGTATCTTACTATAGTTTGAGTTAGGCTACTTTTGAACGTGAGTGGGCCCGTATCAGGTCCTCCACTGCGGCCAATGGCCTATTGTGACTCACCCTATGGTTTTACTTCTTTCAGTATATCCAATCTCTCAACGAAATTTAGGAATGTATTGGGAGAACAATTTAGCAGGTTTAATGGCTTTACTGTCGTATCGCCAAATATTGAAAATCTGGTTCTGGTCACTGCAGGGCATGTACACAGAATGTGCTTAGCCGTTTGATCATCCTCCATGCATAGCCGGCACTCTGCATCTTGTGTAAGTCTGATTTTATGCATGTGATGTTTGAGTTTGCAGTGGCCGTGAGCAAACCTGGTATAACTCTGAGATACGCTCTACTGAGTTCTAGCAGTTTGTCCTGTTTTTTCCTTGTACAAGCAGAAATGCTAGGCCCAGTAGACTACGCCAGTACTCAAGTCGTTTATTGTCTGCTCAAGCTGTTATGACAAGTATCTTACTGACAAAGATACAATAATAAATTTCAACTGATGATTTCTCCGTTATTTCATTAAAGCAATTTTTGGTGGAAGTGTTTATTGATGACTTGTAAATCCTGTTGAAAAATATACTCAACTAAATAATCAACTCATCTAATAACTGTTGTGAACTTTGAAGCTTCTAAATTTTAGAAAAACCGTTATTCTGATGATCACTACAACTTGAATCGATTGCAAAACATCACAATAAAAGATGCTGAATTGCGGCAGGCTATGACCACCCGCATATGAGTTTCGAAGTTGATGGCTTTCACCAGGGCATTGACCACTTTCACCAGGGTAAGGATAGGTCGGACAACACTGCTGTCCGTGTAGTTTTGATTGTAGACGAAACAAATCTGTATGCTGGTCAACTTGAGTAAACACAAATGAGAAAATTAGGAAATTTGTTGGAGTAACAGTAGCGATGAAGTTACTTTCACGAAACCCCAAAGTTTAAGAAGGAATAAAAAGGAGCCGTGATGAGGAAGGAGGATTAAAAAAAAATTCAAAGACACTGACAAAAAGTACGACTCGTACTGTTTCTGAAACAATGACGGTATCGAAATTGAACACAGTGAAAAGAGCAATAAAAATTGTTTTAATTCGAACAACTTTAATTTAGATTTGTTGAGTTTATTCAACGAATCACTAGGAAAAATACTGGTACTGGCGATACGAAATAGATAAATATTGGGAAATGCCAACGGCTGAAGGATGGAACGATATTCTAGATTTGTGGCAACGCAATCAAAACGTTTTACTTACTATCTATACCTCCAACGTCGGCTTCCATTGGAAGACACTTCTCCAGAGCATTATTAACTGTGAAGGAAACACGAAATGGATTGAGTGATGCTATAAGGTCTCTGCATGGATAGTTGGACCTCAAATATTCATTTATTAATGATTGTTTTGTTTTTGTTGTTTTTTTTAGTTAACCAGCTGTCGTCCCCTTACGAACGGCAGCCCTCAGAAGTCGAAACTTGTGCATGCCAAGGATTAACGAGGTCTTACCTTTTCACGTCCGATTCCTAGCACTTTATAATAATAATAATAATAAATGGTCTTTATTTTTTTTGGCGGAAATCAGCTTTCGCTATTCTTCCACTCAACCAAAATACATTCGTATATAAATGATATACACATGACTATATTTATACATTTTCCTTAAAATTAGCTTAAATCTATAAAGGATTGGTACCTTATGATACAGAAATATGACATTTGAGATAATGTAAAGCCAGGTGTGATCATTGTTTACCCAGCAGGATAGCTTTCGTTTTATATTTAAACGCTGATAACGAAACAATTTTCAGTACACTCGGATAGGAATTATATTCAGCTACAGCACTGCAAGAGAAGGATCGTTCATATAGTGCTGAGGAGTGTCGAGGAATAGTGAGAAGATCTATGTGTCGAAGGTTTCTAGCGTGAAAATAATGACGTGGTTTGATTTTTGAACAAAGGTATTCAGGGCATTGGTTTCTCAATAGTTTATGAGTGAAACACACAATATGATGTTTCCAGCGCTTCATCATTTTGAGCCAGTTCAATTCATTTATGTAGTTAGATACATGATCTTTATAATTCAACAAAAATATGAAACGTATGCAGGCATTTTGAACCTTCTGAATTCTAGTGGTATTAACCAGATCAAGACAAGGGCCGTAAACTACATCGCGGTAATTGAAAATGGACAGAATCAGTGTCTTATGATAATCTCTTTCTCTTTACAAATTAAGTATTTTTTTTTTCATTGTTTTAGAAATTGTTTCATTTTTTACTGATTACAGTTTCAAAAGCAGTTTTTTAATTGTTCGATTTTCCATCTGAGAAATATTCCCCTGCCCTCCCACTTTTCAAAGATACAACTTTTACTCACATATTTCAGTACTGTTCCTTACTTTTAGGAAATGGATACATTATATAAAACTTATTCTAGATACCCACATACATAATACCTAATTCTGAACCGTTTAAAAATATGTATCCATTCATTCATACGGGGCCAGGTAGCCGAGTGGTTGAAGCGACATTGTTTCATTCACTTTTGGCTGCCAGTCAAAGGGTCAAACCCTAGCGACTGCAGAACTTTTTCTGATGGCCTGATAAAGTGCTAGGAATCGCACGTAAATAGGTAAGACCTCCTTAATCCTTAGCTCGCACAAGTTTCGACTTCTGAGGGCTGCCGTTCGTAAGGGGACGACAGCTGGTTAACGAAAAAAACAATTTTAACAACAAAAAAACAATTCATTAAAACTCCCATCATCAATTTCTGGTGTTTATTAGTGGAAAATAAAAATTCCAAATATTTTCATTGCATGTATGCTGAAATTTTGAGTGAGCTGAAAAAAGCCTGACGCTTGGTATGATGAGGTTTGAGCTTGGTAATAAGAAGCTTGAGATGTTGTTTTCTTCAAAAGCTTGGCTTGGTTTGATGAAAATGAAGTTGGCTTTGCTTGATTTTTGTTGAGCTTAGCTTGATTTCAAACCTAACTCAAGCCCAGCTTTCACAAATCAAGCCAAGCCCGTGAATTTCTGGAAACAACATTCCTGGTAAACCAGTGATAAATAGAATCACTGAAACAGATAACTATAATACTCAATTCCTCATTCGAATGGTGATTGAATCAATTTTGTACAGATTATTATAATATCATATAGATGTAGCTAATTCAAGGATTGCTTATACATCCCTGGAAATCAGGATCGCTCACGAACGAACACTGAACTCCGACAATATGAATGGCAGTAGAAATGTTTATTCCTCGATTATTTCCAAAACTCTAATGTCCTCGGCATTATGTTCTTTTTTCATTACGTCTATTTTGATGTCTTTTTTTTTTTCAAAATAAGTTAATGTTGATGGTAAATAAATTCTCCATTAATATGTTAGCATAAATTCCCATGCGGATTGGATACAGAAAAAGTCACAGTCAAGTGAATATTGACCGAGTTTTCAATCATTAGAAATTTTGTGACTTTCTTTTTTAATTCAGAGCCATGGTAGGTGGCTATAGACTATATTGGTGATATTGTCGTGAATTGGGGTTTGTTCACGACTAACTGGGTAGATACTGATACTGAAAACAGAATTTATTCAACTTTGTAATACGATTGAAATGAATGGATGAATTGATGAATCTCTTCTAGACTAGTTACTTTTTATATAAATTATTCGGAAAAGACTTATAAGTAGTTACAATAATAATTAAGACTGGCAGATACAAATTGGGAACATTTTCTGTGTAGTCTATTCAATATAACTTTACTCTTCCAAATTCCCCCATTGCCCTCACTAGTTGTGGAGACGGCAGAACTCTAACTTCGACCACCTGATCGAAATATAAGTAGCCTTTTTGGAAACTCTGGTTTTCTGTGTATATGACACAGTTCAGGACAAGTTGTGTTTCAAAATATGATAACTTCGCTCGCATACTGAATTGTAAAATGTAACAAGGTTACCCACGTACTGAATTATAGTTTAATATACAGTATGTTCGGTATATTTTTGACAAAATTAAAGTTCACCCGAAATCATCCACATTAACACTCATGTGGAACGAGAATCCAATTCCATTGAAAAATGGCTTTTTGGTGCAAGTGTCAAACTGAGAATGACCTGAAGTATATCCATGTCGAGAAAACCAACATTTGATCTTCATTTGCAAGTATAATGTTATCAACAATCAGAAGGGGTAATTTTCATATTTCCGTTGTCTGCATATCAAAATTCACGTCATTGCTTTCAAGAGGAATATTGTTAATGAACTGAGAACCTTGTTCATTCCCGAAGATTCTCGAATGGAAGTTTTTCCATTCAGAAAAGCAAATTCATCTATAACAGGAAACAAATATGCAGATTAATGAAGCCGATGGTATATGTCAGATGAATTTATGTTAGGAATACGAAATGAATTGATGTTTGTAGTATTGCATATTATTACTGTTGTGAACATACATAATACTTTATTATCAATCTTTGAGGATGAATTCAAGCGGTCATTCCAAATGTACGAGGATGTTTTGATATCTAGTTAGCCTAGACCATTTCCCTGCATGAACAAAATATTGCATTATCATAGCAACGAATAATAACTTATTAGAAGTGTCAGTGTAAAGTTTGTCATCAAAAAAGTAAACCAGATTTACACAATAAATTAAAAGAAAAAATATGTCCACCGAAATTGTGAAAATCGAAAAATTGGAGTATCGAGACATCATCAAGTACATGTATTTAAATGTGTTAAGAGGTAAGCAGATTTACGAAGATATGCTCAATACCCTTGGTGATCAATGTCCTTCGTATGCGACCGTGAAAAATTGGACTGCAAGCTCGATCGGGAAGACCAGTTTCTGTGTCAGTCCCTGAAAATATCGATGCAGTTCATGACATGATTTTAACAAACCGTCGAATTGGGCTAAAACGGATATCTGAAGCACTGAATATTTATAGTTCACGTCAATTTGGATATGAGAAAAATTGCTGCAAAATGGATCCCCAAATGTTTGAATGTTGACCAAAAGCGTGCAAGGGTAGTAGCATCGCGTTCGATTTGTGCTCGATTTGAAAACGATGTAGACTTCTTAAACCGAATTGTTACTATGGATGAGACTTGGGTACATTTCTACGATCCAGAAACAAAGCAACAATCGATGGAATGGCGACACTCCGGTTCTCCAAGACTTAAGAAGTTTCGTTTCCAAAAATCTGCTGGAAAAGTTCTTGCTTCAGTTTTTTGGGATTGCCATGTAGTAATCATGGTTGATTTTTTGGATAAGGATTGAACAATAACTGGAGATTATTATTCGATATTACTGACCACTCTACGGGAAAAAATCAAAGAGAAAAGCCGTGGAAAGCTATCCAAAGGTGTTTCGTTTTTGCAGGACAACGACCCTGCACACAAATCTCATGTTGCCATGCAAAAAATTCGTGATTTATGGTTTGAATTACTAGAACACCCCCCTTATTCACCAGATTTGGCTCCGTCTGACTATCATCTCTCTCTTCAACTGAAAAATAGTTTGAAAGGTCGTAAATTTTTTTCAACGAGGAGGTGGTAAAAGCTGTGGAGGTCTGGTTTGCAGAGAAAGAAGAAATATTTTTTTTGAACCGTCTAGAGACGTTGCAGATTCGCTGTAATAAATGTATCCAATTAAGAGGAGAATATGTTGAGTAATGAAATATTTTGACAGTGAAATTTTGTTTGGTTCTATAGTAGGCTAATAATTTTTCAATATATCCTCGTGTCTATTTTTTTTTTCAATCAAGTCAATTTCATTTATATAAGGGATGTGACCCATATGAAGAAAATAATGGTGCAGACACTTATTCTGTGAGTTGTACAAAGTTGTACTGGTAATCTATCATATCATACCAATGTCTTTAACCAAATTTATAAATAAATGCTTTTTTTTAAATATTACTTGACTTCCTGAAAATATCCAAGGTGATATTTCAAACCAGTTTCGATTATTTGAACTTTTGAAAAATTATTTGAAGTTATTCTGAAAAATTTTAATTACTCCTTATTTCGAAACAGAAAACTCTCTTCAATCACAAATTTGATTGGGAAAAGAATATTCAACCTCATCGGCTATTAGCAAATTGACAAAAATGGTGAATGAAAGTTTCGAAAAGAGCGATTTGATTTATGCAAATTACCTGGATTTGACAGAGAATTATGTTTGCGGCCATCATAATATGTGACTTGGAAAACTTCAATGATATAATTTTCACGAAGAATATACTGAATTTATGAAATATCATTTAGGAAATCGACTTTGAATCGATATTCTTCAAGGATCCATTTTAGGACCACTGTTTCTTACCCTGTTCATACCCTTTGCTGATGATGCCGGAACGTTCATAAATTCTGGAACAAATTTAAATGTTCTATTGTTGAAAGTGGAAGAGAAAAATAGATTTTGATCATAAAAATTGAAACGACTCGAAAACAGATGCTTTTCAGCATGAGGAATACGAACGGAATCAGGTTCACAACTATGTGTACCAAATTTCTAGGAGTTTACATTGACGAAAAACTGGCCTGGCAACATCACAGTGAATTTGTGTGTGTGCGAAACTATCGAGCATTACTATCTTACTACGAAGTCTTTCGGGAACTGCGAACCTGAGTACCAGACTTTCACGACCCCATTCAGTTATCCATATCCTATGCTTAGTATGTTACCATTGAGACACCGAAGTCAGTACTCTCAAATCGTCAGTATACAGGGCAAATCAAATTCGACCCCCACCATTGGGATCTCCTAAACTACAGGAGATACGTCGAAGTTTAAATTGGGGCAAAGTTGCGCATTCTGGTGCTTAACAAAATACTGTTTTGAAACTTCGTTTTTATTTTTTCTATCGTTATTTGACAACATAGCTCAAAACGAAAAGTACATTTTTATTGATACTTTTTTTCAGCTACACGTTTTCATGTTCAGATTTACTATCCGACTTTTCGTCTTCTCGCATTCATCATTAATTTTTTTTTCTGTTATGGGCGCCATATTGTTTTTTATACAGAAAAATAGTGATTCTCATTCTGATTTCACTGATGTATAATTTGTTATGATTTGCACTTCTGAAACCACAGATATTAAAAAAAAACAACTTCATCTGAGATGGTCATGACTCCATCGAAAATTTTGTTTAATAAACACTAGTTGTCAGAACTCATTAAACATCATAAGTTTGCACAAATACTCAAGTCGAAATGTCCTCATTCTCTCAAATGAAGAAAAACGAGATATGTTGAAACTTTATTATAAATTTGATAGGAATAGTACAAAAACAACACAAATTATTTATTTTGAAAGACAACAGCCGGATAGAACATTATTCGGAATTTTGGGCAATCACTTGGCTGAGTACGGTGCATTTCAAAAAACAAGAATAAAATCATGAGCATGTAAAAAATGAACAAAAAGTGTTCGAAACGATGGCCTTCCTCTTGAATACATAACCGAGCTCGTCGTCTCAAATTAAGAACAGCCCTAACAATATCCCTTCTTCTGATAGACCTGAATTGCGTGTTGATATTGTCTCTAAGTTTATCTACTGTGTCATATTCTTGCTCTCCATAGATTCGGTTCTTTAAAGTGCCCCACAAGAAAGTATCCAAAACTGTAAGGTCAGATGACCTTGCCAGCCACCTCACTGGTCCAGAATTTCCTAACCACCTATTAGGAAATCTTTGGTGTAAATATTCGCAAACTGCTCTTTTATTGTGTGGAGGAGCCCCGTCATGCTGAAACCAGCAGATGTTATAATTAACAAGGGGAAACGTATCCACATATTCTTCGAATTCGTTTCTTAAGAACCGAAGATAGGTTTCCCCGTTCAAAGTATTAGAGAAGAAATGAGGTCCAAGTATTCGGTCGTCATAAATTCCAGCCCACACATTCAAACGAAACCGAACTTGTGGTCTGATTTCTCTGAAGTGTCGTGGATTATTTTCCCTCCAAATGTGCTCATTATTTCTATTAAAAACACTACAGTTCGAAAAAGTACTTTCGTCGGTCCAAATAATGTTTTTCAAGAAGTTTGTAGGGTCTACCCTATTCGAGAGCCAGCTACAAAATTCCTTCCTTCTCTCAGGATCAAATGGATGTAATTTTTGTGAAATATGTATCTTATAACATTTCAAACCACTTTTTTTGAATTACCTCCAAACGCTCGTCTGTGGCACATCCATTTCTGCCGAGACTTGATGTGTTGATTTGGAAGGATCTGCATTTATCTAAAAAAAGTACTAAAAATAATTATACTTCTTCGAATATGGAATGAACAATTATTTTACCTCGGCTAATAAGTTACGTCTAATATTTTGTTCCATTCTGCTTCCATATTTCATTCTTGGTTTTTGAAACGCACCGTACTCAGCCAAGTGTTTGTCCAAAATTCCGAATAATGTTCTATCCGGCTGTTGTCTTTCCGGATATAATTCAAAATAAATTTGTGCTGTTTTCGTACTATTCCTATCAAATTTATAATAAAGTTTCTACATATCTCGTTTTTCTTCATTTGAGAATGAGGACATTTTGACTGAAGTATTTGTGCAAACTTATGATGTTTAATGAGTTCTGACAACTAGTGTTTATTAAACAAAAATTTTTGATAGAATCATGACCATCTCAGATGAAGTTGTTTTTTTTTTAATATCTGTGGTTTCAGAAGTGCAAATCATAACAAATTATACATCAATGAAATCAGAATGAGAATCACTATTTTTCTGTATAAAAAAACAATATAATAATAATAATAATAATAATATTTATTCACTTACATACATCAATTCATTTACAAACCATAGTACTTAAGTATGTATATTTAGACATTCATGCGCATGCCTAAAAAAAAGAGATTTCTTGCGAATAAATTCATGTGACCCACAAAGGAAATCCTGTGCGTGGGTATCAGTAAATTATCAACAATTATTCTCTCGGTGATATGGCGCCCATAACAGAAAAAAAAAGTTGATGATGAATGCCAGAAGACAAAACGTCGAATAGTAAATATGAACATAAAAACATGTAGCTGAAAAAAAGTATTATTGAAAATATACTTTCGTTTTTCAGCTATGTTGTCAAATAACGATAGAAAAAAATAAAAACGAAAATTCCGATTTTCAGTTTTTTCCCGATATTTCCGGAAATACTCGGAATTTTCCAAGTTTCAAAACAGTATTTTGTTGAGCACCAGAATACGCAACTTTGCCCCAATTTAAGCTTCGACGTATCTCCTGTAGTTTAGGAGATCCCAATGGTGGGTTCGAATTTGAATTGCCCTTTATATAGGAGAACACTGCATTGTTTCTGGTATGGAATATGGGGACGACTGTATGCACAAACTCAAACAGTTTGAAGTATTAACGTTTATACATATTATACAATGGATCTTATATACTGAGGAAAATTCACATGAATATATAAATTATTCCCAAATTCATTACTACCGCACAAGGAATTGTCAAAACATCCGAGCCAATTATTTGATAGTGTCAAAAACACGTGATGGAATCTCTTATTAGCCACCTCAAAATTACAACGCCCTCCCTGTGGAATCCAAGGATCTAGAACTCCCCAATTTCAAAAAGACGCTCATTAAATTTCTTCCCGAGTATGCATTTAGTGATGTCAACGAGTTTATTAACAATTTCAGAACAACTCATCAGTCCAAAGTTTCACCTACTTTCAATGGCAGTCAGGCATAATACAACCGTTGTTATTTTGTGTCTCAATGTTGGTGTATTTTTAATAAGTATCTATAAATTACTCGTTCAGAAACATTTGTGTAATTGTGGAACAATGAATGATTTATTGATTTCAAAGTTGATTCAGAAAAAAACCTCATACTATATTTTAAATTACTAAATCTTGGCTGGAACAAGAATTTCCCATTCAATCATAGTATTGAATCTAAGATGTCGATGAATACAATACTACTTGAATATTACTGCTACTACTAAATTTCTAAGACAATGATGTTACTGACCGAATAGAGGTTTGGGAGCTTATATTTCCATGAGTTATGTTGGGAGCTTATAATAGTTGAGTAATTGCTATTGGGTTCCGGGCCAACAAGGTATTTCACCTATTAATCTTCTGAATTATACTTTGCGGTAGAGAAACGTTGTCTGCATTTATTCTACAATTTTTAGTTGATGTTTCAATCTGCAAAGAGAATGGTTTATCAATCTCCTGGAATTTGTAATAGTATCTTTTGGCAAAATTATTTACTAGGTGAAAGGACTAGGTGATATTATTCCATAATGAAATAATAAAATACTCAGACAGCGCTTAGATGAAGAAAAGTGAACCGAATGTTGTCGCGAACGAATCCATTATCTGGTGTGGTATAACATAACGCTATTCTCTCGAAATAGAACCTTGTCACATCTAATTTAGACAGAGCGGAGTCGACAAGAACTATATATCAACGTGGACCCTCTTGTCAAGGAACTAGATATCATACCGCACAGAATTTAAGATTCAACTCACTCCATTCTGTTGTTTTTCCACCATTCGTTTGAAACGTCATACGTTACTTTCGTTGTTGACAAAGGCTGGAGACTTTTTCGCCAAATGTATTTTTTGTTAGTTTGCGAATTTTAATTCCAGTGACTTTAAGATTTTGTTCTATTCTGTTAAATGAAAACACACTTTCTGCAATAGTCCTTGACGTCGGCTTGACAATTAGCGTAGTAAAACAGTTGCCTCATGACTGGGGGGCCAGATTGCTGAACTTACGACATCTAGTTTACTTTCATTTTTATTTTTTCCTTTTCAGTGCATTCGAACGAAAGCTCATCTTGATTTTCTTCTATTCCAATTTGATTTGTTTTTGTTTAGCTGTAAGTAACCAGAGGATTTCTTAGTCTATTCTTACCTTCTCGTCCGATGTCTTCGAGCTGCCATCAAGAATTCGTTGATTTTGACAAAATATCTATAATCTCTGAGTCCTAAAACTCCCATTTCCCAGTGTGGAGTGGAAATGAACTATTTGCACAAAACTCTTCTACCAGTTTGGAGCCGCTATTTTTAGTTATTGACTATTAACATAAAATTCCTAATCTCCAACTCCAAAAACCCTCACATACCAATTTTGAACAGAATCAGTCCATAATCACAAAACGTGTTCGCCATATTGGAGCCCACCATTTTCTCATCGGAATTGTGAACACGAGAAAATTTTCAAAAAAAGATAATTTGATGTAGCCCGCTGAAAGAAGCAAACTTCCTTTAAAAATCTTAAAAAATTACGGTATATCTTTTATGAAGTGATATTATTTTTGTAGTGAATTGGAGTAACCTATGACTAACACAACTGAGGTAGTCGACATCTTATTTCATCATTTTTCTGCAAAAGTGAATTAGGTAATTATTGTGTACGTTATTAACTGAAAAACGTGTTATTGATATTATTTATGCAAGGAGATATGTTATCAGCTTTTGGATTGATGATTTTGTTCCATCCGTTGTGTTGGATACAAATTATTCTATGCATTTAAATCTTATGTTAATTTCAAAAGAAACTTCATTTTGGGACATATCTGTTTTTTAACTGAAGTTTGTTTGGAACCTAATAGTGTCGTATTATCTCATCTTATCTTATTATTATTTCATAATAGACAATGAGTTTGCTATAAACCTAATCTTGTCCTTAATAATGTGCCCATATCAAGCACAGCTATACACGCAAAATTATTGGAAATGAACATTGATGAACATCTAAACAGGAAAATACATTGCACAAAACTAATTTCCATTCTTCGTTATCAATGTTACTTATTGAAAAATCTACGAACAGTTCTCACATTCAATTAACTGCAGGTGGTGTATTATGCACAAGTGGAAAGTCGTCTATACGATATGGTGTTTGTTTCTGAGGTTGGTCCATTATGACTGATAATGTGTTTACAGCACAGAAAACATTGCAAATGTGTCTAGTACCACCAGCTATAAAAACCTATTTATTAGTCACAAAATATTAACGCTTCCATCTCTATATTTATTTGAACTATGTCTTCAGTATTCAGGAATAGATCAACATTTATTAAAAATTCTGATGTTCATCAAATGAACACTCGTAATCGAGAACAATTCAATGTACCACATAGCAAAAATAATGTTGAATTTAATTCTCCGAATAAAAATAGCCTTCGAGCTTTCAACAAACTACCACAGTAACTCAGAAACTGTTCTTCATTGACTACTTTCAAAAGAAAACTCAAGGAGTGTCTGATATCGAAATGTTTTTATTTTATAAAAATTCACTACCTACTAATTAGCGAATAAGTGATAAAAATCTGTGTTTTGTCTGATATACATTTATGTTGTCATGTTACTTTCTGTTCTACTCATGTGTATTATGTAGGTACTTATATTCATTGATTTTTCCGATTCATTTTTATTGTCATATGGAAATAAAAGTATTAATATTATTATTATTAGTCTTATTGAAATGCTTTTTTTTCCTAACTCGACGAGGCACCATGTTGCCAATTGAAACATCAAATCAGTAATAGAAATTTAAGAAGCAAATTTTGCATAGCAGATACATTTCAACCGAAAACAGTAAAGTTGTATTTTCCCAAAATTTTAGGACTGAAATAAGTGATTCGTAGGCATGTATAGCCTTCTAGGAGAAAAATTAATTTTAAAATAAAAAATACATTTGGTTACAAAAAGACAAAATGTTCCATTTGAAAATCCTAAGTTTTTGGCACTTCCGGTGAAACAGGAAGATTCATGAAGCTGAATCAATAAATTGTCAAAAAATACATACTCATGTTGAATAAAGATTCTTCCAATTTTGTTCAGTTATCTTAGAAAACAAAAATGTTATAGAGGCGAGCATACATCCAGTATACTACATAATAACTTTCAGATGTGGTTCAATATCTGTCGTGACATCAGCCAGGGAAGTAGTTGTTATCTGTCAGATTATTTCCTCATATTTTCCACTTTGTGGAAATATTTGGAGAGAAGGATACTTCGACTTTGTCGATTTTATTCACATTTATTTGTACTCTCCGGCAAAACCTTTACTCTTTCTGGAGTCTTTACTGTCTCGAGGAGTGCTTATTGATCTTCTTAACAGATGAGTCTGCGACTGACCTTCAGCTAAGTCGCTGCCTCATTAGATAAACAATAAACTATAATTCATTTGGTATAGGAACAAGACAACTCAAAGTTGTCGGACCTACCCTTGCACTGATGAGAGGCAAGAACCTCGAAACATGTCTGCAGGTAGTCATCCCCAGCCAAATTGAGGATAATCTTTTGTTTGTCTACAATAAGCACTTCACTTGCAATTGAGTTTTCTTGAAAGAACGTTGCACAAATATCTGTCAGATGTAGTTCAATATTCGTCGTGGCATTCGCCAGGGACGAAGTTATTTTCTGTCAGATTTTTGCCTCATATTTTCTACCTAGTGGAAATATCTGGTGAAGAGGCTACTTCGACTTTGTCGATTGTATCCACATTTATTTGCACTCTCTGGCAAAACCTTAGAACTTGTCCGAATCATTTATATTTACATAACTTTTGACTTACTGCATTTTTTCCCTCTTAATACATTTATATAAAAGTCAATGGAGCGAATTATTCTGCAATAAAACATCAATGTGAAGTATACACTATTGTCTAACACTTAGAAACGGGAAATTGACTGAATATTTTCTGAACTCAAAATACTGCGAAGATTTCTTGAAAGAAAACATTAAAAGCTTCTCCGACAAATATCACAAAATACGGAAAAGAAAAGTCAATATCCTTCTTCTTGAGGAACCTTAATATCCTGTGTATGGATCTAATGAACTGTGAAAAGACGCAAGGAGTTTGATGTTTCCTGAAGTCGTGATATTTTCTTTGTAGAAATAATATGTGATGAAAAAAGAAACAATCGAATTAAATGTTGGATGGAGTCAGTTGGCATTCGTTGTTGGTTTAAAAAGGTAGTGAAAAGAGTAATGGACAAATAATGTAAGAATGATTAAATGAGAAGAGATTTTCTAAATAATGGAAGTAAATAGAAGGGCACATTCAATTCATACGTATTGAATATTCACTCAGACAAAATCAAACAACAAAAAATTTGGTATAGATATCATTTCTATCACTGGTTCATTTCTATCAAAAGGCAATGAGCAAATCAAGCCGAACTCTCAATTACTGAAAAGAGGCAAATATAAAAAAAAATATACCAAATATTTGAATTTCAATAAATTCATTTATCTATTTATTGGGGTTCAATATAAACTGTCGAATGCCCACTCCACACAACTCATATTGATTTTTTATGACATTCAACATTTCTAAATGTACTAATATGAATGAAACAATTGCTGTGGAAATTCAAAACCCCATACAGATTGTTCTGAAAATTTGTGATTGTGAGTTTTTAAAAGCTATAAAAATACTTGTGAAATTCAAAACAAAAGTCTTGGGGAGCATGTAATATATGATTCATGCATCAATGGTACACCTCGATCACTAACAATTTTAATGCACTGCAAATAAAATATGAACTGATGTGTGAATTTTCGAAACGACAGCTCTTCCTTACAGTCCTTAATATTATCTATTGTGCCTGGCTTGAGTAAAAGCAACAAGCTGAAACTTTAGGTGTTTCCAAACGAAGTAGATCTTTTAGAGTTTTGGCAGAGAGTCGCTGAACATCTGATTTTCTATAAAGAACCTAAGCACCTCAATGTTTTTCAAATTTCATAATAAATTACCATGTTCAATAACTATATTGAAAGTGTTCACTTACTTCCTGAATGAAATTCACCTTGATAGAGGTTACTTTGTACATTGTAATAAACGTATTTTGAGAAAAAAAACTAATATTTTTGTTTGGTTCTATACATCTTCAAAAATACCAATAAACGCAACTGTCAGGAGAACAATTTTTTTTGGTAAATACTGCATTGGCATCCGGAAGGGTTTTTAGCCAAACTATCCAATTTGCTGATGATTTGAAGTATAAATCAAACCGGTACGTTGGTATTCTACGTTTTGAAATAAAACATAGCTTATGAGAACACAGCAAAGTAGTTATTGTAAAGAACTTGTTCATTCTTCATTTTGTTGAGGCATAATTACCAAATTGACAAATTTCATTTTAAATTTATTTCAGCGAAATTCCGTATTCCGTTCACGGAAAGTCTGAAAGTTACTTTATCATTGTTTGACGAGAATGTACATAAATCACTGACTTAACAGCTGTTATAGAGAAGAAGCCACTCTTGTGTCTGTTCGTGGACAAAGGCTGCTTGATCCCTTCAGAAAGTTTATATCCCTTCTATAGACGCAAACATTCGCAGAATTATCGAGTCCCTGCACATTTGATCCTCTTATGATGTAACATGAGAGAAGCAAATGTTGGCCAGAGAATATTACTTTATATCTCACAATGTGGTATAATCCCTTTTTCAAATGTGATGATTTCAAGTTCAAAGTTCCATCGGTGCATGATGATTTCAAAGTATACTGTACTTCGATAATTTTGAGGCTAAGAGGAGCATAAAGGTTTCCCCAAACCAACGCGGGAACGCGGGAGCGGGATGAATGCAAAACTAAATTCTATATAGTGGGATATGTAAATATACATACCGGTGTGATTATTCTTATTCCGAAAACAAGCACTTTAAGTCTTACAAATCCAGGTTCATTCATTTTTTTCAAGGTTATTGAACTTTATGAAATTATTACTCTAAGATCAGTTAGTAGATTTATATTTCCTCCTGGGACCCTGCGTCCATCAGCATGGACGATCGGAATTTATTTTACTAAATCCATACGCACCTGCATATCGATGTCAAATCCCGACGTTCACGTCGTTGGATATGTTCTCTACGTCACAAAAAATTCAAACCTGTAGATTCATGCGGTTTCTTGTTTACATTCCATTATTATTGTCATGGCGTCGAACAAGAAAACATCTTTAGACCGTAAGTACCTTTTTTCATATTTTCATATGTTTTTATTGCGTTTTTTTGTTCAGAAATTATTCGATTATGATTTATCAACACGATTACCTCATAATTCGTCGGATTTTTCTTTAAATTTTTTTCTGTGGTTAGGTTTCTGTTGCGTTCATTTGAATGGACATTGAGTTGTTCTGCCACTTTTTTCAAACACATTCTGATATGTAACTTTTCACAAATATTTATGAAATATTGGTGTTTTTCAGAGGTGTTTGGTCGAAAACGATATTTGCGGCCAGGCGAAGACGATGAGAGACTATTATAAATGTTGTAGGCTGATACTTCTGACAGATGGATTCGAAGACGAATCAGAGGACGAAGAAGAAGTGAACTTGAATGAAGGAGAACATGATGGCGATATAGAACATGCGTTGATGGAGGATGAGGAAAGAGAGGAACAGACGATGAATTACGACGTTCACGAGACAGAAGTTGATTCAGATGAATCGGACAGTGAGGAGGATAACATCCCGTTGATTGCTTTCAAAAAAAAATAAAAATACTTCGCAAAAACCACAAAAGCTATCGTGGAGGAAAAGTGATGTATTTTCTGGGTTTAATTTTGGGAATGAAGTTGATGTTGGTATAAGAAATGAAAGGAATAATTTCAAAGTATCTGATTACATGCTATTGTATTTCAATCATAATGATTTTGTGTGCATTTGTGAGTGCACAAATGTCAGATACATGTTGCTACATAACAAACCAATGCATCTAACGTCATCTGAGGTAAAACATTTTTTTGGAATATCAGTAATAATGTCTTGTCTCAAGTATCCTCGGATCAGAATGTATTGGGCCAAAAATACCCGAGTATCGCGAATAGCTCAAACTATGACAAGAGACCGATATTTTTGTATCAGATCTCATCTCAAAGTTGTGATCAATGGAAACGTCTCAGAAGAATCCCGCAAAAATGATAAATTATGGAAGGTGAGACCTATCATGAATAGAGTGAGACAGGGATGCTTATTTTTGCCAAGGAAAAATATCATTGCAATCGACGAACAGATGATTCCGTTTACGGGAGTATGCGGAGTGAAACAATTCGTTCGAGGAAAGCCGAAACCAGAAGGGTTATAAAATTTCGTGTGTGCGGCTCCTAATGGGCTCGTATTAGACTTCGAAGTTTACCAAAGAAAGGACACTCTTTTTGAGAATTCAATGAAAAACATAGGCATTGGTGCGTCAGCGGTGATTAGACTCGTTCAGACATTGAAAGAGGGTTCTCATGTATTTATGGATAGGTATTTTACCACAATGCCCTTGCTTGAACTATTACTTGAGAAAAAGATGCATGGTACTGGAACCATTATGAAATCGAGGGTTCCCCAATCTGTCCATCTAACTAATGAAAACATCCTGAAGAGATTGGGTAGGGGATCTTCAGAACAAAAAGTTAGAGAGGATAACAAAATCAACATCGTTCAATGGTATGACATGAAATCCATCCTAATAGCTTCTACTACTCTGGGAACACAACCAGAAGATCACTGTCGGAGATGGTCCAAAGTAGAGAAAAAATTCATGAGCCATTGTAGCACAATACAATGAATCTATGGGTGGCATTGATCTGATTGATCGTATGATTTCCTATTATAGAATGAGTGCTAGAAGTAAAAAATGGACTATACGAACTATTTTTAATTTTTTTGACTTGGCAATAGACAATTCATGGATATTATATCGTGATGACCGACTCAAATTGGGGGATACGAAGAAACGTATCAAACAATCATTCAGTTTCAAATTGAAAGTAGCTGATTGGCTCTTAACTGATGATATTGAAGTTTCTGACGAAGATATTGACATTGCTCGACCTATTGTCACCAGAAATAGACCACAGCTCTCATTTTCACCTCTCACATCAAGTCAACCAAATACAAGAAGAAACCAACATTTGCCTCTTCTAGCTGGTGATTTGAAAAATTCGGTTAGGTGTAAAAACCCCAACTGCAAGAAACAAACTGAGTTTTTTTGTGAAAAGTGTGCAAAATTCTTATGTATTACTTCAAATCAAAACTGTTTTTATGATTTTCATAAGAAATAATAAATGTTCACAAAGAACCCATGTCCATCCAAATGGACAGACTTTTTTTTTCAAAATTTAATGTAGAATATTTTTTTTTTCAAAATCTGAAACAATAATTTGCAGGAAACTTCAATAATCATATTGAGATTTTGCAAATTTAACTTTCGGGTCCCAGGAGGATATTATAGACATAGATAATTCAGAGAGTAAATGACCAAGTTCAACAATCAAAACGTTGTAGTTCTTATTTTTTCCTGGTACTATTTCTCTTAAAAGGCTACAAGATAAGTCCTACATAAAGTTTATAAGTTAAGCCGGCCATCTTAGATGTTAAGATTGCGACCACTTTTATTATGTACACAAACGAGCCATATCAACCACTGACATATCAATAAATAAGAAAGTTATAACAAAGTCCATATGATTCAGTTTTTTTGTGGATCACATGGAAAATACAGTTTTACTAAATACGTAAAATATGTATGGCAAAACATGTTTCACAGAGGACTTGCGCTAAAAGACAAATGCTGAGATTTTGTAATATTTCTTATTTTATTAAAATCTAACAGGAAATATAGAAATTATAGACTTGAGAAAAAAGTGTCATTGTTTATTTGGCACCTATACTAAATACAGGCCTGAGAGCTGAATTATTGGTCTTAGAGGATTGGGCACATGAGAACATTTGATCAGAAACTCAATACCAATAACATATGTGAATTTTAAGCAAATCGCACTGTGGGACAATTTCCTATGCTATTGTGCGGGGTCCTTTCAAACATATTTTTTCGTAGATATCTGTTTGACATATACATTTTTTCTAGTAATATATTTTAAGCTTCTTGCTTCTGTTTTGAGTTACAGTTTCCCGAGGGTATATTTGTCTATTTCATTCCTTGTGATTTTATAAATTTTTTGGTATATTTGGCTGTCCACTTCTTTTTGAGTTCATCAAGTATTTATAATCTTGCACGCATTCCGCAGAAGGGCTCAGGTCTCGAAAATGTTGTTTTAGTCCTTTCTTTGCGAGTATGTCAGAATTTTAATTTTTCTCCACTCCAGTGTGTTCCGGGACACATAGAAATAAGACGAAGTATCTAACAGATCTTCTAAGAGTACGATATCGTAGGACTGGTCTGAAAAATCGAAACTGACTTGAGCGCTGCAACTCCTTCGTATACCAAAATGCTATCGTCAACTGAGGCGACTACACTTCACCAATGAAAAAAATCATTATAAAGGAAAGGTATTTCACTTTGAGTAATTCTCGAAAGGTAACGATGGATTTGCAGATGAAATCCTTGTCAGGTGCGCAATTTCTAACAGGAATGTATCTCGACATTTTGTGGGAAGAGTTAGGGGTGACGATTTGAATAGTCAGATATATAGTGATAAATGCCTTTCCAAATTACTTCAGTTTGTCTACGAGCATCATGCTAATGACGATATAAGTTTTGGCCAGACCTAGCATCATACCATTACTCAAGAGACTCCCAAAACTGACTTCGACAACACGACGTGCCTCTTGTTCCCAAAAAAAATAATCTTCCAAACTTGCCAATAGAGGATTTTTGGGCTTTACGGTCTAGGGAGGTCGATAGTATTGTTTCCCAGATAACATGGAAGGTTGGCCCGATGTTTTTAAGGCAATTGTTCCTCTGCATTTCAAGTTCTGGTCAGACACTTGAAAATAACGCTTATCCGGCATCCCGGCGGCCACTGGCCGCCCGTGCTTCAACGACAACAAATTTTAGTGCACGATTGATGCCGGTCAATTATATGCATATTTCTTCAATTGACTGTAATTCAAATTGCACTTCTATAGCATACAATTTTATATAGCTGAATTCAGAAACCTCACCATAATTATAAATTTTCAGGAGAAATAAAAATTCGAGTAAAAAATTATATACAGGGGACACATTTCGACAAATTCATGATGTTCAAATTGAATCAAGCTTGAATATGCCAAAATGTACATGAATGCGTTTATTTTTACTAAAATTAATTTTGATAGAGTTTAAAAAATCACACGTATTTATAACATGTTTCCATAGCTAGAATCCAGGTACTCAAACTCAATATTCTTGAAAAAAAAAATTTAAATCAACATAACGCATATTTATTGAAACAAAGCAATGTATCAAAATAATACACCATATATTGTGTTATTAGATATCGATAAAACTTAACATTATTTTACAAACATGAATTTTTGAAATTCACAATGAACCGCTCCTATGTTGTACTAAAAAATGGTTCTGTTTTGCATCTGGATGGAATGAATATCAGAATAATACGTACTACACCAAATAAAAAATTTCCAAAAACTTTGCATTTCTAATTTAAAATGTAATTTGTATTTGAATGTGTATGATCACAAGAAGAAAAAAAGTCGGGTTAAATTCAACAAATTTTTATTTATTAATATTGAATCCCAGAATAAATCTGAAAATTAGACAAAAATTCGACAATAAAAAAATGTATTGGAATTTGACAGAAAAATGTTTAGTTACCTACATTTCATCATATTATATTGCTATTGGTAAATTTCCACTAATTACTTAGTTGATATTTTCAGAACAATAACTTTTATCATCTGCAATTAGCATTCAAAACCAAAAAATAAACAATAGTTTGAATTTAAATTCACATACTTATTTATTTATGTGTAAGTGAAATATAAAACTGGAAATATTCCTAACTAAAATACTATGTACTTTCTATGTACCTACTTGCCACTTCATTCACAACATCTTTTTATCCAAATTTTTTAAATCACAGGATTGATAAATCAATGAATTCTTTTCAATTTTTGTTGCTTAGTTGAAGTCCTGCAGATCAGAAAAAAGGAAAATCCCAATTGCTCCTGATATCAACTCCCAATAATAACCCTGAGGGTGGGTTGTACAAAACAAGTTCAACAACAGGTTAGGTAAACTCGCTCCAGTTGCTAGGGATGAGCCAAGGAAATTTCTAGTTCTTTAGCAACTGAACTCAGTTAAGTTGAACTATTGGTGAACTTGTTTTGTACAACCCGCCCTTAGTCATAATTTTAATCATATTCTGGATTGTTCCTTCTATTCCTTCCTCCGTCTCTATCTGATGCATTCCGTAAAAATAATCTGGTGGTATCTTCCATCTGTTGTTGAGTGGTATTTTCAGACATTGGGTTCACCTCACTGAAACTAAAATAAAAATAGTCATCACCCATTTCCTCAACAGAATATGGTAGAATAATAAAATTAAGAAATTATTTCAATTTCATATTGTTGATTGAACCAACACACAGCTAAATATTTATGAAATACGTATTTATGAAAAAATATTCTTACCCAACAAGTTTTATCATGTCATATCATATCGGTAGATAACTGAAGTTATTTTCATTATTTCTTCTTGTCCAATTGTTACTGACAGCCAAGTTTGTATTTGTTTTAAAATCCTCTCTTTAGTGTCAACTGAATCTTTTCCACATACTGTCTTCAAAAAGTTACTCTGAAATGAATAATACTGAAAATGTTTAATAACAAATTCAAAGGTTGTACAAAAAAGGTAGCATTTAACATATAATATAACGGTCTGGGGAAATGCAGTTTCATCTCAAAGACTGCTTATATCACAAAAAAGGATAATACGATTAATATTTGGATTAAAACGTACTAAATCATGCAAGTCATATTTCATCGAAAACAATCTTCTTACTGTGCCTTGTATATACATCATGAGATCTATACTACTAATAAAAAGGAAACTTTCTAATTTATTGACAAATAGCGATAATCACAACTATAATACAAGACACGGCAATCTTCTACAGATACCAAGCCATAAAACAAGATTTTTCGAAAACGCTTCCTCTTATGCAGGAATACAGCTATACAATGAATTACCAGATGAAATTGTTAGTGAAAAGAATTACAACATTTTCAAAAATAAATTGAGAAAACTCCTAGTGAGAAAATGTTACTATAAAGTAAATGAATTCTTAGGAGAATGACAATGATATCGGTATATTTCTGTTTTGTTGCTGGTTTAATATTTGTGTTAGCTTCTACTTGTGATATTTTTTAACCATTTTATATATTTTTTGTCCTTATATTAAAATTTCTGCTTTTTTATGTATAATTTTACAATGACCAAATGAAATTATTTTATTTGTATATCCACTATATATTTTATTTATATATTTCATTAACGTAATTTTTAATATTATTTTATATATATACAATGCTGACTATTTTATACTGACTCTTCCAATATCATGTAACAATGATCTTAATGGAAATAAAATATTATTATTATAATTATGTTAATAATATCTTACTATGAAGGCAAACTTCTCGATGTCCAGCTGAGAATGAGTTCTTGTTTTATAGAAAAGCAAAAGCAACTATTATAAACTAGGTACCTACTCAACTAAATTCGATATTTCACAGATATTTTCCTGTAATGAAATTAAGTACATAATAATTTTTGTCACTATGCAGAAAACTATATACATATCACTTCTTCATATAATAGGTTGCTTGTGCCACATATCAAGAAATTGGTCATCGAAATAAGATGCTTACTTCACGTTACTCATGTTTTCATCAATGTGCAGTCAGTCACAATTTCTTATTTCAACTAGTATGTTTTCTTGATTGCAGAACTTTTGTTCCGACCATATTTGATTTATACACTAGGAATTAAATCTGATGTTACTCACTCCATTGTTATACTAACCCAGTTTTTTAAATCAAAAGTGGAAAGGATAAACCCGATAAACCGCACCAATAACCATGAAAGAGATTGGAATACACATTACCCACGCATCGCAATGAACCAAACATACCAAACAACAAAATATCCAATATGGCCACCTGCGGAATACACGACACAGAACATTGGATGACGTCAGTGCGCAGTCTCCAAATATAACATTAACGGGGCACTTAGCCAGCAACGTTTTGGCACTCTCAAATGTTTTGGGAAATAAGTTTTGAAAGCGCTTGACAAGTAATCCACCACAAACTGCAAAAACTAAATTGGATAGTGGTTTATAAAAGTCACTTCTGAAGTACTCCTGAAGCACTTCTTGCAAGTGCCGTAATTTCACATAGTCGGTCGTTACTTTTCAGGCAGATCGATGTTATCTGGGAGTTGGGTATTGAGTTGTAATTTATGATAACTAGTTAAAGTATAAATGAATTTCTACATTGAAATAAAAATCGGTTATGATTTTGTGCCAAAACTTTTAGGACATATAGGTACGTTATGTTCCACATTGTCAAAAATCGAGTTTGACAATGAGGTAGTACAATGCTCGAAGTAAAAAAGAATACTTTTGTTCTCTGTCCACCAATACGAAAAAGTGTAAGCAGCGTATACGAACAATGTAATGCTTTTCCCGAGAACCTGAATATAAAACGGAATTACATCCATATTGCCTTCTTGTTTACATTTAAACAACGCCGCCGCTACATTCTGATTAATGCCCTCTCTTGGGCGACGTCTTTAGCGCTGACTAGGCCAGACTGGAAAATTGTCTACACTTTTGAGTATTCTCGAATAATACGTAACATTTCACTGCGAACATTTAGGGTTTCTGTTGCGGCATTGTAGCGAAGTGAAATGAACTGAAACGTTGAAGTCTGGAGGGCGAGATTTTCGTCAAGACATTCTACTAGTACATTTCAATGAATTCGTTTCTGTTTACATGATGTGATAAGGAAGACGAGTTCTGAAATGTATTGGTATGATGAATAATGAGGAATTAATCTCTTTTATCTTTTGGTTCTAGAGGAAAAAAATCCTGTAATGTTCATTGAAGATAGTGGAGAAACTAGTTAGAAACTTGCGATATATTCACATTTCTGCCGCGTCTGTTTCTCTGACATTTTCCGAAGCAGTTTTGCCGGTGGTTAAAAGGACTTATTCAGGAAAACGGATGTTTGAAAATTCTCCAGAGTGATGATAGAGGGCTTCAGTGTGTGTTTAAACGCTGCACTTCATTACTGTATTCCATCACTGGTTGGGGTTTATATATACGTATAATATTGGTAGAATATTCGTACAATATTGTGAATATTTTGGCAAAATATTTGAATCTCAATATTGGTGAGAAAAAAATATGAACATTCGGCAGTATAGGTCCAATATCACTGGTAAAATATTATGATAATATTGGCAAAATATTAAAACGTAATATCGGCGAGAAATAAAATGTTTTAGATAAAAAATCAGTACCCATTAACGGTTTCAGAAGAAACATGAGTTATGAAAACATTGAAAGAATGATTTCTGTACTGTCAACCTGGGATGATATTTATCACATTTCTGAAGTAGAAATGCATTTCAATAGTTTTCATGACACATTCATTAATTATTTTAACACAATATGTCCAATGAAGTCAGTCAAGATCAAAAAACACTCAGAAAACACTGCAAGAAGCAGCATGATTTATAAGTAGAAAAAACTTAGAGTGCATTCTTTTTGAATAAATTTTTTTCATCAGATAATATCAACAAATCCGCATGGAATGTTATTTCAAAACTGACTGGAAAATCCTCGTGCCAAAAAAATATATCCATCGAGATAAGCAATACTCCAATGGATTATCCTCTTGTTCTTGCCAACTCTTTCAATAAATATTTCATTGATGCTCTTCATACAGTCATAAATAATATTAAATGTATAAATAGATCTGATAACAATATTAATAATAGAAACATATCGAATAGCATGCTTAAATCTCACATATCTGAAGAAGATGTTGCCTCTATCATACACAGAATGGAAAACAAACACTATTATGGAACAGACGGAATCTCTAGTAATTTCGTTCAAAAAATAGCTCCATTTATTATCAAACCTTCGACACATAATAATCCCTCTCTGAGTTAAGGTATTTTTCCATCTCGATTGAAAAATGCTACTGATTCTCCTGTTTCAAAAAATGAAATTCTGAAAGCATGGAAAACTATCGTCCAATATCAGTACTACCTGCTATTTCCAAAATATTTGAATAATATGTTGGCACGGCTTCTCAAATTCCTTGATCGACATTGAATTTTACACGTTACATCGTTTCTGTGCAGGATGCTCTACTGCTACAGCAGTGATGAGTTTATATAAAAAAATCCTCAATTCTATTGAAGCAGGTGAAACTCCGTTGGGAGTTTTTTGTGACCTCAGTCGGGCCTTCGACTGTGTTAATTATACACAATTGTTGAACAAATCATATCAGGTCGGTATTAGGGGAATACCACAAAAATACAAAATCTTAATTTTTTTCAAATACCCTGCACAACAATATTGGAGTTCCTCAAGGATCAATTCTGGGTCCAATATTGTTTCTGTTATATATCACTGACGACGCTACATCATTATTCACTGGTGAAAATGGATCAGAAATGCAAGATAAAATAAACCGTACAACGTCAACCTTATGTTCTTGGTTGAGTGATAATTCTTTGTATTTGAATCCCACAAAAACTAACAATTTGATTTATCACACCTCTCAAAATCATAACCTGCCGAATTGAACTGTTACTATCAATGATTCCAAAGTAGAAACTTACAAAAGTACTACGTTTTAGGTATAAATATGAACAACAATTCAGTACTCACTGCAGTAAACTGAGAAAATTATTGACAATCGAGATCTGAAACAATATTACTTTGGTCAGATCCAGTCGCGATTATCATATGGATTACTGCTATGGGAGAATTCAACAGGAGTACAAGACGTGTTTATTTCCCAAAATCGGATAATTGGAGCAATCGCAGCAGTATCTTCAACATTCTCATGTCGTAGCCTTTTCAAGAGACTCGAAACACTGCCTCTAGTTGGACTTTTCTTTCTGGAACTCTTAGTTTATGTTCAACAAAATAGATATTCTGTTAGTAGAAATAAAATCCTTCACGGCTATCATAATTTGAATAATTTTGGATTTTGGTAGTGTCGATGGCTGTAGGTACTCAAACAACGCTGATTGCGGCAACCCATTTGGATGGATGACCGAATTAATTGGACGGTTTCAAATATCTAGAATTTTGATCTATCATATAATAATAGTCTCGTCTTTCCTCGTTTTCACAAATCTCTCGAAGATGATTGACGAAAAGTACATATTTTATAAATTTCAATTTTCAAACAAAATATTATTCACCCTTGTGACATAATTCACCAAATTGTTTCCGGGACCGTTTTGGTGAAAGATATCCTTTGAATTTTCATCCAAAAACAGGGCTCGACTCAAGAAGTTAACGATCAGATACGAAATCAAATTTTCTGAGAAGTCGCAATTCCCTAAGTTACATCCATTTTTTAACAATTCAATTCTCTTGTTGTGGAACTTGTGAATATATGAATAGGATATCAACGGAAAAGAAAGGAAAAGGTGTGGGAATATGGAAGTTTGAAAGGCGACTACACGGTTTTTTATTTGCGTTCTGCTATTATCATATAAATTGAAGTCCCTTATCCGTTCATCGGATATAAAAGGTAACAAAATGTGTATCGCTATGCGACAACATGATAGAAGATATGGAGGGATGCGAATTTAATACTGATGATCCTGCAAGAACACTTTTTTATTTGATCACCAAAGTAAAAATGATAATGAGTTCTTTTGAACAATAAAATAGACACGAAGAAGCACAAAAGTTTTAGTAATATTACTGGAGCTGAATGGGTTTTCACTTGTTTGCACTTGTTCTCGAGATAAAAAATACGACAGAAACAGTATGAAAATGGTATTTTTATTAGTTTTCGAATTTCGCCTCAGATTTATCAAATTTTCGCTCTCATAGAAGGGGAGATTATACAGGGTGTTATTTAAGTACGTGGCCAAACTTGAAGGGGTGATTCTTTTAGTGATTCTAAGATGAAAAGTTCATATAAACATAGGTCTGGTAATGCTTCGTTTTCAAGATACAGGGTGTCAAAATTTTTAAAAGAAATCGTTTTGCTCGTAAATATTTTAATAACCCTTCAACCGATTTTATTGAAATTTGGCAGTGTTATTGAAGGTCGTAAAGGGCGAATTTAACCCTAACTATATCAAAATTATCATGTCCAGTGGCGTCCCGGAAGGCACTGTAACCAATATTTTTGACTGAAAACATGTGCGCAACTGATTTTTTTGTAATTTTTGTATTTGTTTCACATTGAGCAACTGAAATTACAACTTTTTTATATCTAGAATTTTTTTCGTATCTTGCTTTGTTTTTGAGAAAAAACATAAAAATCACTTCATAGCACGTCCCTGGCAAAACACAATAAAAAATTGTTTTTATAGGGTTTTTAATGATTACATGTGAATATGTTATGCTTAAAAATTGTTTGTTTCATTTGGCCAGTGCGTGCATAGTGGTAACGCCCGAAATTCCAAAGCAACATCAAACTAGAAACACCCTTTATTAAAACCACACTGAAACAAAAATGGTACCTAGGCAATTTGTTTCTGTAAGAATACATTCAATATTAACTAACACAAAACTTAAAATAGTTGCTCAAAATGTCCTCCTTCAACTTCAATGCAAGCTAATATGAATGAAACAATTGCTGTGGAAATTCAAAACCCCATACAGATTGTTCTGAAAATTTGTGATTGTGAGTTTTTAAAAGCTATAAAAATACTTGTGAAATTCAAAACAAAAGTCTTGGGGAGCATGTAATATATGATTCATGCATCAATGGTACACCTCGATCACTAACAATTTTAATGCACTGCAAATAAAATATGAACTGATGTGTGAATTTTCGAAACGACAGCTCTTCCTTACAGTCCTTAATATTATCTATTGTGCCTGGCTTGAGTAAAAGCAACAAGCTGAAACTTTAGGTGTTTCCAAACGAAGTAGATCTTTTAGAGTTTTGGCAGAGAGTCGCTGAACATCTGATTTTCTATAAAGAACCTAAGCACCTCAATGTTTTTCAAATTTCATAATAAATTACCATGTTCAATAACTATATTGAAAGTGTTCACTTACTTCCTGAATGAAATTCACCTTGATAGAGGTTACTTTGTACATTGTAATAAACGTATTTTGAGAAAAAAAACTAATATTTTTGTTTGGTTCTATACATCTTCAAAAATACCAATAAACGCAACTGTCAGGAGAACAATTTTTTTTGGTAAATACTGCATTGGCATCCGGAAGGGTTTTTAGCCAAACTATCCAATTTGCTGATGATTTGAAGTATAAATCAAACCGGTACGTTGGTATTCTACGTTTTGAAATAAAACATAGCTTATGAGAACACAGCAAAGTAGTTATTGTAAAGAACTTGTTCATTCTTCATTTTGTTGAGGCATAATTACCAAATTGACAAATTTCATTTTAAATTTATTTCAGCGAAATTCCGTATTCCGTTCACGGAAAGTCTGAAAGTTACTTTATCATTGTTTGACGAGAATGTACATAAATCACTGACTTAACAGCTGTTATAGAGAAGAAGCCACTCTTGTGTCTGTTCGTGGACAAAGGCTGCTTGATCCCTTCAGAAAGTTTATATCCCTTCTATAGACGCAAACATTCGCAGAATTATCGAGTCCCTGCACATTTGATCCTCTTATGATGTAACATGAGAGAAGCAAATGTTGGCCAGAGAATATTACTTTATATCTCACAATGTGGTATAATCCCTTTTTCAAATGTGATGATTTCAAGTTCAAAGTTCCATCGGTGCATGATGATTTCAAAGTATACTGTACTTCGATAATTTTGAGGCTAAGAGGAGCATAAAGGTTTCCCCAAACCAACGCGGGAACGCGGGAGCGGGATGAATGCAAAACTAAATTCTATATAGTGGGATATGTAAATATACATACCGGTGTGATTATTCTTATTCCGAAAACAAGCACTTTAAGTCTTACAAATCCAGGTTCATTCATTTTTTTCAAGGTTATTGAACTTTATGAAATTATTACTCTAAGATCAGTTAGTAGATTTATATTTCCTCCTGGGACCCTGCGTCCATCAGCATGGACGATCGGAATTTATTTTACTAAATCCATACGCACCTGCATATCGATGTCAAATCCCAACGTTCACGTCGTTGGATATGTTCTCTACGTCACAAAAAATTCAAACCTGTAGATTCATGCGGTTTCTTGTTTACATTCCATTATTATTGTCATGGCGTCGAACAAGAAAACATCTTTAGACCGTAAGTACCTTTTTTCATATTTTCATATGTTTTTATTGCGTTTTTTTGTTCAGAAATTATTCGATTATGATTTATCAACACGATTACCTCATAATTCGTCGGATTTTTCTTTAAATTTTTTTCTGTGGTTAGGTTTCTGTTGCGTTCATTTGAATGGACATTGAGTTGTTCTGCCACTTTTTTCAAACACATTCTGATATGTAACTTTTCACAAATATTTATGAAATATTGGTGTTTTTCAGAGGTGTTTGGTCGAAAACGATATTTGCGGCCAGGCGAAGACGATGAGAGACTATTATAAATGTTGTAGGCTGATACTTCTGACAGATGGATTCGAAGACGAATCAGAGGACGAAGAAGAAGTGAACTTGAATGAAGGAGAACATGATGGCGATATAGAACATGCGTTGATGGAGGATGAGGAAAGAGAGGAACAGACGATGAATTACGACGTTCACGAGACAGAAGTTGATTCAGATGAATCGGACAGTGAGGAGGATAACATCCCGTTGATTGCTTTCAAAAAAAAATAAAAATACTTCGCAAAAACCACAAAAGCTATCGTGGAGGAAAAGTGATGTATTTTCTGGGTTTAATTTTGGGAATGAAGTTGATGTTGGTATAAGAAATGAAAGGAATAATTTCAAAGTATCTGATTACATGCTATTGTATTTCAATCATAATGATTTTGTGTGCATTTGTGAGTGCACAAATGTCAGATACATGTTGCTACATAACAAACCAATGCATCTAACGTCATCTGAGGTAAAACATTTTTTTGGAATATCAGTAATAATGTCTTGTCTCAAGTATCCTCGGATCAGAATGTATTGGGCCAAAAATACCCGAGTATCGCGAATAGCTCAAACTATGACAAGAGACCGATATTTTTGTATCAGATCTCATCTCAAAGTTGTGATCAATGGAAACGTCTCAGAAGAATCCCGCAAAAATGATAAATTATGGAAGGTGAGACCTATCATGAATAGAGTGAGACAGGGATGCTTATTTTTGCCAAGGAAAAATATCATTGCAATCGACGAACAGATGATTCCGTTTACGGGAGTATGCGGAGTGAAACAATTCGTTCGAGGAAAGCCGAAACCAGAAGGGTTATAAAATTTCGTGTGTGCGGCTCCTAATGGGCTCGTATTAGACTTCGAAGTTTACCAAAGAAAGGACACTCTTTTTGAGAATTCAATGAAAAACATAGGCATTGGTGCGTCAGCGGTGATTAGACTCGTTCAGACATTGAAAGAGGGTTCTCATGTATTTATGGATAGGTATTTTACCACAATGCCCTTGCTTGAACTATTACTTGAGAAAAAGATGCATGGTACTGGAACCATTATGAAATCGAGGGTTCCCCAATCTGTCCATCTAACTAATGAAAACATCCTGAAGAGATTGGGTAGGGGATCTTCAGAACAAAAAGTTAGAGAGGATAACAAAATCAACATCGTTCAATGGTATGACATGAAATCCATCCTAATAGCTTCTACTACTCTGGGAACACAACCAGAAGATCACTGTCGGAGATGGTCCAAAGTAGAGAAAAAATTCATGAGCCATTGTAGCACAATACAATGAATCTATGGGTGGCATTGATCTGATTGATCGTATGATTTCCTATTATAGAATGAGTGCTAGAAGTAAAAAATGGACTATACGAACTATTTTTAATTTTTTTGACTTGGCAATAGACAATTCATGGATATTATATCGTGATGACCGACTCAAATTGGGGGATACGAAGAAACGTATCAAACAATCATTCAGTTTCAAATTGAAAGTAGCTGATTGGCTCTTAACTGATGATATTGAAGTTTCTGACGAAGATATTGACATTGCTCGACCTATTGTCACCAGAAATAGACCACAGCTCTCATTTTCACCTCTCACATCAAGTCAACCAAATACAAGAAGAAACCAACATTTGCCTCTTCTAGCTGGTGATTTGAAAAATTCGGTTAGGTGTAAAAACCCCAACTGCAAGAAACAAACTGAGTTTTTTTGTGAAAAGTGTGCAAAATTCTTATGTATTACTTCAAATCAAAACTGTTTTTATGATTTTCATAAGAAATAATAAATGTTCACAAAGAACCCATGTCCATCCAAATGGACAGACTTTTTTTTTCAAAATTTAATGTAGAATATTTTTTTTTTCAAAATCTGAAACAATAATTTGCAGGAAACTTCAATAATCATATTGAGATTTTGCAAATTTAACTTTCGGGTCCCAGGAGGATATTATAGACATAGATAATTCAGAGAGTAAATGACCAAGTTCAACAATCAAAACGTTGTAGTTCTTATTTTTTCCTGGTACTATTTCTCTTAAAAGGCTACAAGATAAGTCCTACATAAAGTTTATAAGTTAAGCCGGCCATCTTAGATGTTAAGATGGCGACCACTTTTATTATGTACACAAACGAGCCATATCAACCACTGACATATCAATAAATAAGAAAGTTATAACAAAGTCCATATGATTCAGTTTTTTTGTGGATCACATGGAAAATACAGTTTTACTAAATACGTAAAATATGTATGGCAAAACATGTTTCACAGAGGACTTGCGCTAAAAGACAAATGCTGAGATTTTGTAATATTTCTTATTTTATTAAAATCTAACAGGAAATATAGAAATTATAGACTTGAGAAAAAAGTGTCATTGTTTATTTGGCACCTATACTAAATACAGGCCTGAGAGCTGAATTATTGGTCTTAGAGGATTGGGCACATGAGAACATTTGATCAGAAACTCAATACCAATAACATATGTGAATTTTAAGCAAATCGCACTGTGGGACAATTTCCTATGCTATTGTGCGGGGTCCTTTCAAACATATTTTTTCGTAGATATCTGTTTGACATATACATTTTTTCTAGTAATATATTTTAAGCTTCTTGCTTCTGTTTTGAGTTACAGTTTCCCGAGGGTATATTTGTCTATTTCATTCCTTGTGATTTTATAAATTTTTTGGTATATTTGGCTGTCCACTTCTTTTTGAGTTCATCAAGTATTTATAATCTTGCACGCATTCCGCAGAAGGGCTCAGGTCTCGAAAATGTTGTTTTAGTCCTTTCTTTGCGAGTATGTCAGAATTTTAATTTTTCTCCACTCCAGTGTGTTCCGGGACACATAGAAATAAGACGAAGTATCTAACAGATCTTCTAAGAGTACGATATCGTAGGACTGGTCTGAAAAATCGAAACTGACTTGAGCGCTGCAACTCCTTCGTATACCAAAATGCTATCGTCAACTGAGGCGACTACACTTCACCAATGAAAAAAATCATTATAAAGGAAAGGTATTTCACTTTGAGTAATTCTCGAAAGGTAACGATGGATTTGCAGATGAAATCCTTGTCAGGTGCGCAATTTCTAACAGGAATGTATCTCGACATTTTGTGGGAAGAGTTAGGGGTGACGATTTGAATAGTCAGATATATAGTGATAAATGCCTTTCCAAATTACTTCAGTTTGTCTACGAGCATCATGCTAATGACGATATAAGTTTTGGCCAGACCTAGCATCATACCATTACTCAAGAGACTCCCAAAACTGACTTCGACAACACGACGTGCCTCTTGTTCCCAAAAAAAATAATCTTCCAAACTTGCCAATAGAGGATTTTTGGGCTTTACGGTCTAGGGAGGTCGATAGTATTGTTTCCCAGATAACATGGAAGGTTGGCCCGATGTTTTTAAGGCAATTGTTCCTCTGCATTTCAAGTTCTGGTCAGACACTTGAAAATAACGCTTATCCGGCATCCCGGCGGCCACTGGCCGCCCGTGCTTCAACGACAACAAATTTTAGTGCACGATTGATGCCGGTCAATTATATGCATATTTCTTCAATTGACTGTAATTCAAATTGCACTTCTATAGCATACAATTTTATATAGCTGAATTCAGAAACCTCACCATAATTATAAATTTTCAGGAGAAATAAAAATTCGAGTAAAAAATTATATACAGGGGACACATTTCGACAAATTCATGATGTTCAAATTGAATCAAGCTTGAATATGCCAAAATGTACATGAATGCGTTTATTTTTACTAAAATTAATTTTGATAGAGTTTAAAAAATCACACGTATTTATAACATGTTTCCATAGCTAGAATCCAGGTACTCAAACTCAATATTCTTGAAAAAAAAAATTTAAATCAACATAACGCATATTTATTGAAACAAAGCAATGTATCAAAATAATACACCATATATTGTGTTATTAGATATCGATAAAACTTAACATTATTTTACAAACATGAATTTTTGAAATTCACAATGAACCGCTCCTATGTTGTACTAAAAAATGGTTCTGTTTTGCATCTGGATGGAATGAATATCAGAATAATACGTACTACACCAAATAAAAAATTTCCAAAAACTTTGCATTTCTAATTTAAAATGTAATTTGTATTTGAATGTGTATGATCACAAGAAGAAAAAAAGTCGGGTTAAATTCAACAAATTTTTATTTATTAATATTGAATCCCAGAATAAATCTGAAAATTAGACAAAAATTCGACAATAAAAAAATGTATTGGAATTTGACAGAAAAATGTTTAGTTACCTACATTTCATCATATTATATTGCTATTGGTAAATTTCCACTAATTACTTAGTTGATATTTTCAGAACAATAACTTTTATCATCTGCAATTAGCATTCAAAACCAAAAAATAAACAATAGTTTGAATTTAAATTCACATACTTATTTATTTATGTGTAAGTGAAATATAAAACTGGAAATATTCCTAACTAAAATACTATGTACTTTCTATGTACCTACTTGCCACTTCATTCACAACATCTTTTTATCCAAATTTTTTAAATCACAGGATTGATAAATCAATGAATTCTTTTCAATTTTTGTTGCTTAGTTGAAGTCCTGCAGATCAGAAAAAAGGAAAATCCCAATTGCTCCTGATATCAACTCCCAATAATAACCCTGAGGGTGGGTTGTACAAAACAAGTTCAACAACAGGTTAGGTAAACTCGCTCCAGTTGCTAGGGATGAGCCAAGGAAATTTCTAGTTCTTTAGCAACTGAACTCAGTTAAGTTGAACTATTGGTGAACTTGTTTTGTACAACCCGCCCTTAGTCATAATTTTAATCATATTCTGGATTGTTCCTTCTATTCCTTCCTCCGTCTCTATCTGATGCATTCCGTAAAAATAATCTGGTGGTATCTTCCATCTGTTGTTGAGTGGTATTTTCAGACATTGGGTTCACCTCACTGAAACTAAAATAAAAATAGTCATCACCCATTTCCTCAACAGAATATGGTAGAATAATAAAATTAAGAAATTATTTCAATTTCATATTGTTGATTGAACCAACACACAGCTAAATATTTATGAAATACGTATTTATGAAAAAATATTCTTACCCAACAAGTTTTATCATGTCATATCATATCGGTAGATAACTGAAGTTATTTTCATTATTTCTTCTTGTCCAATTGTTACTGACAGCCAAGTTTGTATTTGTTTTAAAATCCTCTCTTTAGTGTCAACTGAATCTTTTCCACATACTGTCTTCAAAAAGTTACTCTGAAATGAATAATACTGAAAATGTTTAATAACAAATTCAAAGGTTGTACAAAAAAGGTAGCATTTAACATATAATATAACGGTCTGGGGAAATGCAGTTTCATCTCAAAGACTGCTTATATCACAAAAAAGGATAATACGATTAATATTTGGATTAAAACGTACTAAATCATGCAAGTCATATTTCATCGAAAACAATCTTCTTACTGTGCCTTGTATATACATCATGAGATCTATACTACTAATAAAAAGGAAACTTTCTAATTTATTGACAAATAGCGATAATCACAACTATAATACAAGACACGGCAATCTTCTACAGATACCAAGCCATAAAACAAGATTTTTCGAAAACGCTTCCTCTTATGCAGGAATACAGCTATACAATGAATTACCAGATGAAATTGTTAGTGAAAAGAATTACAACATTTTCAAAAATAAATTGAGAAAACTCCTAGTGAGAAAATGTTACTATAAAGTAAATGAATTCTTAGGAGAATGACAATGATATCGGTATATTTCTGTTTTGTTGCTGGTTTAATATTTGTGTTAGCTTCTACTTGTGATATTTTTTAACCATTTTATATATTTTTTGTCCTTATATTAAAATTTCTGCTTTTTTATGTATAATTTTACAATGACCAAATGAAATTATTTTATTTGTATATCCACTATATATTTTATTTATATATTTCATTAACGTAATTTTTAATATTATTTTATATATATACAATGCTGACTATTTTATACTGACTCTTCCAATATCATGTAACAATGATCTTAATGGAAATAAAATATTATTATTATAATTATGTTAATAATATCTTACTATGAAGGCAAACTTCTCGATGTCCAGCTGAGAATGAGTTCTTGTTTTATAGAAAAGCAAAAGCAACTATTATAAACTAGGTACCTACTCAACTAAATTCGATATTTCACAGATATTTTCCTGTAATGAAATTAAGTACATAATAATTTTTGTCACTATGCAGAAAACTATATACATATCACTTCTTCATATAATAGGTTGCTTGTGCCACATATCAAGAAATTGGTCATCGAAATAAGATGCTTACTTCACGTTACTCATGTTTTCATCAATGTGCAGTCAGTCACAATTTCTTATTTCAACTAGTATGTTTTCTTGATTGCAGAACTTTTGTTCCGACCATATTTGATTTATACACTAGGAATTAAATCTGATGTTACTCACTCCATTGTTATACTAACCCAGTTTTTTAAATCAAAAGTGGAAAGGATAAACCCGATAAACCGCACCAATAACCATGAAAGAGATTGGAATACACATTACCCACGCATCGCAATGAACCAAACATACCAAACAACAAAATATCCAATATGGCCACCTGCGGAATACACGACACAGAACATTGGATGACGTCAGTGCGCAGTCTCCAAATATAACATTAACGGGGCACTTAGCCAGCAACGTTTTGGCACTCTCAAATGTTTTGGGAAATAAGTTTTGAAAGCGCTTGACAAGTAATCCACCACAAACTGCAAAAACTAAATTGGATAGTGGTTTATAAAAGTCACTTCTGAAGTACTCCTGAAGCACTTCTTGCAAGTGCCGTAATTTCACATAGTCGGTCGTTACTTTTCAGGCAGATCGATGTTATCTGGGAGTTGGGTATTGAGTTGTAATTTATGATAACTAGTTAAAGTATAAATGAATTTCTACATTGAAATAAAAATCGGTTATGATTTTGTGCCAAAACTTTTAGGACATATAGGTACGTTATGTTCCACATTGTCAAAAATCGAGTTTGACAATGAGGTAGTACAATGCTCGAAGTAAAAAAGAATACTTTTGTTCTCTGTCCACCAATACGAAAAAGTGTAAGCAGCGTATACGAACAATGTAATGCTTTTCCCGAGAACCTGAATATAAAACGGAATTACATCCATATTGCCTTCTTGTTTACATTTAAACAACGCCGCCGCTACATTCTGATTAATGCCCTCTCTTGGGCGACGTCTTTAGCGCTGACTAGGCCAGACTGGAAAATTGTCTACACTTTTGAGTATTCTCGAATAATACGTAACATTTCACTGCGAACATTTAGGGTTTCTGTTGCGGCATTGTAGCGAAGTGAAATGAACTGAAACGTTGAAGTCTGGAGGGCGAGATTTTCGTCAAGACATTCTACTAGTACATTTCAATGAATTCGTTTCTGTTTACATGATGTGATAAGGAAGACGAGTTCTGAAATGTATTGGTATGATGAATAATGAGGAATTAATCTCTTTTATCTTTTGGTTCTAGAGGAAAAAAATCCTGTAATGTTCATTGAAGATAGTGGAGAAACTAGTTAGAAACTTGCGATATATTCACATTTCTGCCGCGTCTGTTTCTCTGACATTTTCCGAAGCAGTTTTGCCGGTGGTTAAAAGGACTTATTCAGGAAAACGGATGTTTGAAAATTCTCCAGAGTGATGATAGAGGGCTTCAGTGTGTGTTTAAACGCTGCACTTCATTACTGTATTCCATCACTGGTTGGGGTTTATATATACGTATAATATTGGTAGAATATTCGTACAATATTGTGAATATTTTGGCAAAATATTTGAATCTCAATATTGGTGAGAAAAAAATATGAACATTCGGCAGTATAGGTCCAATATCACTGGTAAAATATTATGATAATATTGGCAAAATATTAAAACGTAATATCGGCGAGAAATAAAATGTTTTAGATAAAAAATCAGTACCCATTAACGGTTTCAGAAGAAACATGAGTTATGAAAACATTGAAAGAATGATTTCTGTACTGTCAACCTGGGATGATATTTATCACATTTCTGAAGTAGAAATGCATTTCAATAGTTTTCATGACACATTCATTAATTATTTTAACACAATATGTCCAATGAAGTCAGTCAAGATCAAAAAACACTCAGAAAACACTGCAAGAAGCAGCATGATTTATAAGTAGAAAAAACTTAGAGTGCATTCTTTTTGAATAAATTTTTTTCATCAGATAATATCAACAAATCCGCATGGAATGTTATTTCAAAACTGACTGGAAAATCCTCGTGCCAAAAAAATATATCCATCGAGATAAGCAATACTCCAATGGATTATCCTCTTGTTCTTGCCAACTCTTTCAATAAATATTTCATTGATGCTCTTCATACAGTCATAAATAATATTAAATGTATAAATAGATCTGATAACAATATTAATAATAGAAACATATCGAATAGCATGCTTAAATCTCACATATCTGAAGAAGATGTTGCCTCTATCATACACAGAATGGAAAACAAACACTATTATGGAACAGACGGAATCTCTAGTAATTTCGTTCAAAAAATAGCTCCATTTATTATCAAACCTTCGACACATAATAATCCCTCTCTGAGTTAAGGTATTTTTCCATCTCGATTGAAAAATGCTACTGATTCTCCTGTTTCAAAAAATGAAATTCTGAAAGCATGGAAAACTATCGTCCAATATCAGTACTACCTGCTATTTCCAAAATATTTGAATAATATGTTGGCACGGCTTCTCAAATTCCTTGATCGACATTGAATTTTACACGTTACATCGTTTCTGTGCAGGATGCTCTACTGCTACAGCAGTGATGAGTTTATATAAAAAAATCCTCAATTCTATTGAAGCAGGTGAAACTCCGTTGGGAGTTTTTTGTGACCTCAGTCGGGCCTTCGACTGTGTTAATTATACACAATTGTTGAACAAATCATATCAGGTCGGTATTAGGGGAATACCACAAAAATACAAAATCTTAATTTTTTTCAAATACCCTGCACAACAATATTGGAGTTCCTCAAGGATCAATTCTGGGTCCAATATTGTTTCTGTTATATATCACTGACGACGCTACATCATTATTCACTGGTGAAAATGGATCAGAAATGCAAGATAAAATAAACCGTACAACGTCAACCTTATGTTCTTGGTTGAGTGATAATTCTTTGTATTTGAATCCCACAAAAACTAACAATTTGATTTATCACACCTCTCAAAATCATAACCTGCCGAATTGAACTGTTACTATCAATGATTCCAAAGTAGAAACTTACAAAAGTACTACGTTTTAGGTATAAATATGAACAACAATTCAGTACTCACTGCAGTAAACTGAGAAAATTATTGACAATCGAGATCTGAAACAATATTACTTTGGTCAGATCCAGTCGCGATTATCATATGGATTACTGCTATGGGAGAATTCAACAGGAGTACAAGACGTGTTTATTTCCCAAAATCGGATAATTGGAGCAATCGCAGCAGTATCTTCAACATTCTCATGTCGTAGCCTTTTCAAGAGACTCGAAACACTGCCTCTAGTTGGACTTTTCTTTCTGGAACTCTTAGTTTATGTTCAACAAAATAGATATTCTGTTAGTAGAAATAAAATCCTTCACGGCTATCATAATTTGAATAATTTTGGATTTTGGTAGTGTCGATGGCTGTAGGTACTCAAACAACGCTGATTGCGGCAACCCATTTGGATGGATGACCGAATTAATTGGACGGTTTCAAATATCTAGAATTTTGATCTATCATATAATAATAGTCTCGTCTTTCCTCGTTTTCACAAATCTCTCGAAGATGATTGACGAAAAGTACATATTTTATAAATTTCAATTTTCAAACAAAATATTATTCACCCTTGTGACATAATTCACCAAATTGTTTCCGGGACCGTTTTGGTGAAAGATATCCTTTGAATTTTCATCCAAAAACAGGGCTCGACTCAAGAAGTTAACGATCAGATACGAAATCAAATTTTCTGAGAAGTCGCAATTCCCTAAGTTACATCCATTTTTTAACAATTCAATTCTCTTGTTGTGGAACTTGTGAATATATGAATAGGATATCAACGGAAAAGAAAGGAAAAGGTGTGGGAATATGGAAGTTTGAAAGGCGACTACACGGTTTTTTATTTGCGTTCTGCTATTATCATATAAATTGAAGTCCCTTATCCGTTCATCGGATATAAAAGGTAACAAAATGTGTATCGCTATGCGACAACATGATAGAAGATATGGAGGGATGCGAATTTAATACTGATGATCCTGCAAGAACACTTTTTTATTTGATCACCAAAGTAAAAATGATAATGAGTTCTTTTGAACAATAAAATAGACACGAAGAAGCACAAAAGTTTTAGTAATATTACTGGAGCTGAATGGGTTTTCACTTGTTTGCACTTGTTCTCGAGATAAAAAATACGACAGAAACAGTATGAAAATGGTATTTTTATTAGTTTTCGAATTTCGCCTCAGATTTATCAAATTTTCGCTCTCATAGAAGGGGAGATTATACAGGGTGTTATTTAAGTACGTGGCCAAACTTGAAGGGGTGATTCTTTTAGTGATTCTAAGATGAAAAGTTCATATAAACATAGGTCTGGTAATGCTTCGTTTTCAAGATACAGGGTGTCAAAATTTTTAAAAGAAATCGTTTTGCTCGTAAATATTTTAATAATCCTTCAACCGATTTTATTGAAATTTGGCAGTGTTATTGAAGGTCGTAAAGGGCGAATTTAACCCTAACTATATCAAAATTATCATGTCCAGTGGCGTCCCGGAAGGCACTGTAACCAATATTTTTGACTGAAAACATGTGCGCAACTGATTTTTTTGTAATTTTTGTATTTGTTTCACATTGAGCAACTGAAATTACAACTTTTTTATATCTAGAATTTTTTTCGTATCTTGCTTTGTTTTTGAGAAAAAACATAAAAATCACTTCATAGCACGTCCCTGGCAAAACACAATAAAAAATTGTTTTTATAGGGTTTTTAATGATTACATGTGAATATGTTATGCTTAAAAATTGTTTGTTTCATTTGGCCAGTGCGTGCATAGTGGTAACGCCCGAAATTCCAAAGCAACATCAAACTAGAAACACCCTTTATTAAAACCACACTGAAACAAAAATGGTACCTAGGCAATTTGTTTCTGTAAGAATACATTCAATATTAACTAACACAAAACTTAAAATAGTTGCTCAAAATGTCCTCCTTCAACTTCAATGCAAGCATTAACTCGTCTTAACATCGATTCCCGAACACGTTGAAATATTTCCGGCGTATCCCAGGTAGCACATCATATCGGCTGAATCTTGGTTCCATATTGGGCCAATATAGATATATTGTAAATGAAAAATCAATATTGGTCCAATATGGGTGAATATTCAAAAAACAATATTATATTAATAATATTGGTGGAATATTGGTTGAACTAGTTTTGAATGTAGATTATCACACGAAATATTGGGTCAATATTGGTTGAATAATTTCTACCAATATCGATAATACAGTATTGGTTATATATTGTTTTCCACATCTAGAATAAATATTGCAATCCAAATATTCCAGTCATATCGATTATAGGGGAAAAAAACTATATTGTATTTTCAAGTTTGTTAGAATATTGGTTGAATATCATTTTCACTTTATTTGACAAATTGTAATAACTCATATTGAGTCATTATTGGTTGAACGATATTTACCAATATCAATAAAACAATACTGTCTTTACATCGTTTTTAACATCTAGAATAAATATCGCAATCCCAATATTCCCCTAATATCGATTCTAGGAATAAAAACTATTTTGTATCTCCATGTGTGATTACACATTGGTTGAATATCATTTCGCCAATATTCAACAAATCTTATTAATCAATATTGGGTCAATATTGGTTCAATAATATTTATCGATATCGTTAAAACAATATTGTCTTTATATTGTTTCCTACATCTAGATTGAGATGAAATTTGAATATTGGTCGAATATTCAATGAAACATATTGAAATTTTATCATGATCAAACTTGGATAAAAATCCGCTAGGTGGCTCTACTTATAGAACGTCTTCTAAAACCTAGGAAAGTATATTAAATACTTCCCTTAGCTTGTTTTCAAGACAGCTCACTCAGCGGTTATAGCGATCAAAAGGCAGACTCTGGTGTCACCTGCATCAACTAAAGGACATTTAATAATTTACCAAGGTATATTGACATCCACCAATATATTCAAATGATATTGTAACAATATCGATAAATATTGTACCAATATCGATAAATATTCTACCAATATTGATAAATATTGTACCGATGTCGATAAATATTTTGAGGCCATTATTGCTTCAAGAATATTCCACCAAAACTATTTCTAAATTATTCAAACAATATTCGACCAATATCGCAAAATGTTCACATTTTACTTCTCGACAATATAACTTTTGAATATTGTGCCAATATTGTCAGAATATTGTATCAGCTATATTGTACCAATTTTGCCGAACATTTTGAGGCCAATATTAGTTCAAGAATATTTCGCCAATATTATTCATGTAATATTGGACCAATATCGCCGAATGTTCACATTTTTTTTCTCGCCAATATTGCATTTCAAATATTTCGCCAATATGTTCACAATATTGTATCAATATTTTACCAATATAGGTGTGCTACCTGGGATGTCTTATCTGATCACATGAATCCCGTATTCGTTGGATTAATTCTTCTTCAGTGTTGACTGGAGTTTTATAAACGAGGGACTTCAAATGTCCACAAAGGAAAAAATCCAAGGGATTTAAATCCGGTGACCTGGGGGGGCATGACTGTGGACCTGCGCGACCGATCCAGTTTTCTCCATAAGTTTCATCCAGAAATTGACGTGCTACTATGCTGAAGTGAGGTGGAGCCCCATGGTGCATGAACCACATTGCTCCTCTCAGTAGTACAGGTAATACAAATTCCAAAAAATGACGATACTCTTGACCATTTAATCTCGGGGGTAAAAAATGAGGTCCAATGAGATAATCGCCAACAATACCAACCCAGACATTCACGGAAAACTGCTGTTGATAATTATTTTCTATAACCGCATGGAGATTTTCTTCTGCCCAGATATGGTTGTTATGAAAGTTCATAATTGAATTGTGGGAAAAACACGCTTCATCGGTAAATAATATACTGGATAAAAATGTCGGAGATGCAACCTGTTGTTGCAAAAGCCACGTAGTATAAACAACTCGCTTGGGAAAATCCGCAGGAAATAACGCTTGAACACGCTGTATGTGGTAAGGATACAGTTGGTACTCTTTCAAAATCTTCCATACAGTAAAGTGAGAAATGTTTAATTGTTGTGCAATTTTGCGTGTGCTTGTATCGGGGCAACGCTCAACTTCATGTAAAACTTCTTCCTCCAGCGCCACTGTTCTTACCGTTGCAGGTCTCCCAATAAGAGCAGCCGACCTTTGAAAGGTGCCTGATTCGCACAGCCTTTCATGTATTCTCTCAAATGTTTGCCTATTTGGAACATTTCGATGAGAATATCTTTCTTGATAAATGCGTCTAGCCGCTGTGGAATTGCCTTGGGCTATTCCATAGAGAAAATGCATATCGGCCATTTCCGAGTTTGTAAACCGAACCATTTTCAGATATCAGTAACAAATTTTATATCTCAAAACTCTTGAAAACACTTCAAATAATTACTATCAAATAATTACGTATGTACCGTTTCAATTTGTGACAGTTATGAAGTTAAATTTGTTTGAACATTTGTTGTTCCTTCCATGGCCCTCTTACTTGAGTTTCAAAACACTGCAGTAATACATAACAACATTATTTGTTTCATCGAAAACAGGTAATATAAGCGAAAAAAATTAAAAGATGACTTCCATGTAATATTAATTGTTTAATCATAAATAAAAATGTCTTTATTGCATGTCCATGGACAACAATGAGCCCATTTTGCAGCACGAGCCGAAGCCAAGAGCCGAAGGCAAGTGCTGCAATTCATACATACATATTTTTTTTTTCATTGCATTAATTTTGATAGAAAATTCTAAGACTAGAATAGAATAGAGTATTGACATGAAAAAATATTAGTAAGACACCAAATTTTGATGGTTTAGTAGTTGAAATGTTTTATTGTGTTGTCACAGGGATGTGCAATGAAGTGATTTTTATGTTTTTTCTCAAAAACAAAGCAAGATACGAAAAAAATTCTAGAAATAAAAAAGTTGTAATTTCAAATGCTAAATGTGAAACAAATACAAAAATTGCAAAAAAATCAGTGGCGCACATGTTTTCTGTCAAAAATATTGGTTACAACAGTGCCTTCCGGGACGCCACTGGACATGATAATTTTGATATAGTTAGGGTTAAATTCGCCCTTTACGACCATCAATAACACTGCAAAATTTCAATAAAATTGGTTGAAGGGTTATTAAGATATTTACGACAAAAACGATTTCTTTTAAAAATTTTGACACCCTGTATCTTGAAAACGAAGCATTACCGGACATATGTTTACATGAACTTTTCGTCTTAGAATCACTCAAAGAATCACCCCTTTAAGTTTGGCTACGTACTTAAATAACACCCTGTATAATATTCCATATTTCAGTTGAATTCTAAGGTGGCACCATTCATTGTTCGAGAGGTAAACGCCTTGAAAATGACAAAAACAGTATAAAAATGGGATTTTTTTTACTTTTCGAATTTCAGTGTAGAATATCAAATGTTATTCTGATTCACTATTAAATCATTTTATCAAGTACGTTATATATGGGAAAGAGTTTATTATTAGAATATTGAAAAATAATTTTTGGTGGTCGATTGTTCTTGTTCGACAACCTATGTTAATACAGAGTTTCAAGCATTGAATAAAAAAAATAAAAAATATCAATTCTTTTGTATATTTCGATATCTTTATCAATTTTTTTCTTGTGATTATTTTCAAAGTAGTCAATCATTTCGATGATAATGACATATATTCCTCATTTCTCCACACCAGATGGTACTGAAGTGACATAATTGGTTTTTGCTAGGATCCTTGCTGTTCATATCTAACAGCTATCAGAATTCCATGGCTATTGTGATAATAGCAATCTGAACACATCGCGATTTCTTGATGATAATCAGGTTTCGATGATAATCGTGTTTTAGCGTACCACTCCGCATATCGTCTCGAAAATACGTCGTCAAATTCAAGTTTTCGAGTTTATGTACCTACGAGGTGAAAGGTTCATGCACGATTATCATCGAATCATGATGCCAATCAGGATAGCGTTTTCAGATTGCCGTATAATCACAATAGTCGTGGAATTCGTATATAACTGTTAGATAAGAAACAAAAACCAATATTTTCTGCTTATTGCCATCTATTGGGGAAGAAATGAAAAAGCTCCGTCATTATCATCGGAATACTAATGTTCCACTACTTACAGTAGAACTATTCTATGGAGCGAACTTCACATGTGTATGGAGATCAGAAAAAAAAATAATTGACATTTTCAATTCTTCTTTGATGGTTAAATTTCAGTAAATGAGTAAAAAATTGAATTCTAGGCATTTTTTTCAGACAACATTTTTCTATATCTTGCTATCTTACCCCACTGTTGGTCTCTTTACTTTTTTTTAATTTTTCTTCATACTAGTGGTCTCGTTACAATTGACATGCACAATCGATAACACAAAATTTTGTTTCCAATACCCTGATATAGTATATTTCAGTACGAGTTCAGAAAAATAGGCTTTTTCCGTGCGTGCGGGAAATTTTCAAATTTGGAATCACAGCAAGGGTAGTGAACTCTTGATCAAAATTCTATTTTTTGGTCCCCCCTGTACACCGTTTGTAAATTCAGAATTTTGATAACTCGAATTCAACAAGCATTCCGTAAAGCACCAATTTTTATGATGAATAAAAATTTCTGATAAATCGATAATAAAAAAGTTTCCATATGGTGCAAATTTTTGAAACTCACTGTATATAGTCATGACCACCTTCTGATAGGCAATCCATTTTAGTTGTATTCGTCTATTTATGTAACTTCATAAAAAGTATGTTTCATCCGGTTAACAGATGGGTGAAGGTCGACCTCTCTTCGTCTCCTAGACTAAATGCGTCTCATTGATTTGTTATTCTACATATGGTTGCCGAAAAAATAGTGTACGCAACACGTCCGGAAACAGTTTTGGAGTCGCAGACTTCCAGGACTCGTTAACGCTCGTCCTAGAATTTGGTCTACTCTTTAAAAAAAAACAGTATTTTCTGGACTTGTTACATAATAGATATTTATGTATCAAGGGCGTAAAGTAGGCGTTTATGGCTTGCGGCGGGAGTTTGCTCCCTATATAACTAGGTTTAGAGTACAATTGTATTAGTTAGTTTTTATACTTGATAATGAGATAAAGCCCGAAATCGGTCGTAAATATAAAAAACTAGTGGAAATAAGACAAAAATTGTTTTTCTTCGTTTCATTAAAGTAATTAAGGGTAACATAATATGAGGAATGTGAAACTATAGTACCTGAGTGCTATATTGGAGAATCTATTTCAAATAAATAGATCATCACCGAAAAAATTGCCAACGATTATGAACAAATGTTAGAAAGAGTATTGCTCTATTGAACTGAAATGATTCTAATTCGTGTTAGGAATTGCATGAAATGATTTGTGAGTATAGACAATTTGAGAATTTTGTCTACTTTACGGCCCGCCGGGCCATAATGCGCCCACGGGCGGTAAAGTGCCACTTTACGCCCGGCGAACCGGGCGGTAAAGTGTACTTTACCGCCCACTAGTGCATAAATTACTATAATGGACGAGTAATGAATGATATTTTTCATTATATCTACCTGTAAACCACAGATTGTTAAGGAACATCTATTTTTAATGATGAAGGAACAAATTTGAAATATTTATGGTACGAAATATCTAGAAAATACCACAAAACAAGCGTTATTTATCCTGTTGGTAAGGAAATATTCAAACAATTTGCGATTTCTAGAGAACTGTCAACAACATATTATCTAATTTTGACATGTCATTGTGAAAAGGCAGTTATAAGGACACCAGCGCACGCAAAAACTTTTGGTTGCGGACGCACGCAAAAAACCCTTTATTAGTATGCTGAATAAGCATGTAAATATAGTGTTTTCTGATACGTATAATGAAAATATTTTTTCATTATGTTACATACTTCAAGGTGGTCACTGTATATCAAGTGAAGATGATTTTGTTTCAGTAAGTTCCTTAGTTGCATTTCGGAGTGTAGTCAAAAAAGATGGCAAATCGTTTTTGAATGATATCAAAAATATAAGTGGTCGTAAAACTAATATTTTCCAACATAATTGTGTTTGAAAAATCAGTTGAAGCCTGTGAATTCATCGGCTCCAACCGATTTTTTACTGTGGAGGTGTTTACACAGTGCAGCTTGTTTAAGAACCATCCCCCTGTTAACTTTTTTTGACATATAGACATGCATCAAAAACTGATTCGGATAGTTACACCGATACTCTTTTCTGAAACGAAAGACATTGTGATCACTCCATATGGGGGCGTGGTGGGCGCGGGAGCGCACCCCAATTTAAGATTTCAATTGGCATGGGGGGTCAAGTGAAGCACCGTTTAGAAGAGAATTCAACTCTTTTTTCAACCATCTGAATTTTTTTGGAAATCGTTAATATTTTTTTACCACATGCACTCGAAATATCAAGTATAACTACGGATCTGAATAGTACCCTGATCTCGATAAATTTGAACGGTTTGATATGGAGCAATTGGATAAAAATATTTTGGATGGTATTACCGGTACTACTTCGTAAGATACATTGCACTTACTCAACAGACGGCGCTGGGGGCACATCAACTTGAAAATTTTGAAATGTAAAGAGATCGAAATTGTGAAAATAAGTATCAACGTAAATTTAAAAAAGTATATGATTGAAAATAGTATTGAATTCTCTTTTCAAAGGTGTCTAATTTGAACCACCATGCTATTTGAAATTTTTCAATTGATGTTTCTCTTGGCGCCCCCTATCGGGCAATAGTAATGTCTTTCATTCCAAACAGAAGTATCGGTGATACCATTTAAAATGGTTTCTGTTTCAACCTTTTTACGTCAAACCGTTCAAAATTTAACAAGTGGGGGGCTCTATAGATTTTTATGCTATTCAATTGTCTGTCACGATACACACTAGTAGTTGTGTCTTTATTATCATTCTTGTTCTTCTGTGGCTAGTATATAATCAAAGATTTTCAGCACTATATTGATACTGATATTGAATTTTATTACGGGGATTCAGTTTTATTGCTAAAGATTTTGTAACGTAATTTGCTAATCATTCCAAATTTTATCCTTCTATAAAGAACAAAATTAATGCCCAGAGCGTAAATTTCATCCCGCCAAACATAAAATCTTTGCAATAAACTGTATATTTGATGGAAAGAACGAAGGCCATTATTCCAAGCTTGTTTCATACGATTTATAGACGAATTTCAAAACCATAAACGTCCGAACTTCGCCCCAAATTTCATTAAATTGAAGGTGATTCAATGCAATTAACTGTGTGTGCCATAATGAACGTTCCATTCTTGTTTACAACAGATTAGAATCAGGAAATAGTGAACAGTTTGGACAACATGACAACCTGAAGCCGTGTCCCTTTGTCACAGGGAAATCTAATTTGGGGTTTATCGGCATCGCTGATAGTTGGTTTTTATTGAAATTGAAGCATATTGAGTACTAGAACCGAATCAATATTGTAATCAGTATTTTATTGCGTACATCGTTGAAATTGTCGAAGATATGCAGTGACATTTTAGCAGCAGATAGAAAGTACATAATGACTGATATGAACGTCGGATAATGGGTTTCTTGCAGAGACATAATATATTGGCGGCTGAACAGTTCGGTTTCCAAAACAAAAAGAGTACGAATTATGCAATCTTTGATTTTATTGAAAGAGTGTATATGAGCCTAAACGAAACAGAGTCGGCTAGAGCAATATTTCTTGATCGTTCTGAGGTAAGTCATGAAGTACTCTTAAAAAAGCTCTTACATTACGGATTTCGCGGCACATCTCTAGACTGGATCAGATCTTACCTCACTAATCGAAATCAAAAAGTACTATTAAACAATTCTAGTTCTAACGGGGAAAAAATTCCCCAGGGTTCAGTTTTGGGCCCTATTCTATTTCTGCTCTATATCAACGATATGGCCAACCTAGATATTTCCGGACATCTTACATTGTTTGCTGATGATACCACGATTCTCTGGCACAATGATGATCATGTTGCTCTGGTTCGAACTATTCCTGTTGACGTAGAAAATAATCAAAAAGTGGTGTGAGGCTAACCTGCTGACATTAAATGTTACTAAAACGAATCTGGTCACTTTCAAGATTAGTCTAGACAAGTTGCTTTAGGTTCTCAAGTAATTAAACGCAAGCCCGAAACAAATTTTTTTGGGGTACAAATTGACCACAAACTGAAGTTCGAAGCGCATATAACGACTCTTAAAAAATGTTGTCCTCTGGTTGTTACGTTGTCAATATAATATCTCTCGAACTCGGAATGGCATCTTCCTTAACTGCATACTACTATTTATTGAGTCCCACCTACGGTATGCAATTCCATTCTGGGGTTCTTGCAGTCAAGTTTTATTCCAAAGTGTTTTCGTCCTCCAGCAACGAGCTTTAAAATATATCTTCAAAGTGAAGATGCGTGAATCGTGCAGGCCAATTTTTGTCAGTGAAATAATATTGACGCTTTATGAAATTTTCATTTCAGAAACAGCTTGCTTGATGCACAAATACAGGGAGAAATTCATTAACTTCAACACGAAGCGATTTACATCTCCGGAAAATGTTCGAAGGTTATTCGGATAGAAATTTTTTTGCTGATTATAGAAAAAAATACAGAGCAAAAATAATTAATTTGAAGGTGCAATTAACATAAGAACAATTAGAAAAATCAAATGAAGATCCAGACGTGTTACTTTCTATAACTGATGAAGATGCATTTCCACTACGCATGCTGTCAATAATTTGATTATGATGGTCTTTGTCAATATTCGAGTAGGGTTTTATTGAGTTGGCATTGTTATGACCCGTAATTTTTATAAGCTCTTGCTCTTGTACACCACTTTTGGCCAATCGACTGACCGCGGTTGATCTATTATAGTGATTAGTAATTTGTTTTTCTTTGGTGTTCAAGCCAATCTCCTCGGCAGACGATTTTCTCCAATTTTTAATCGTATTTATTCCAATAGGCATATTATCATACCAGTGATCATTTTCGGCCCTCCAGTGATGATTTGTTCTTAGGAATAATCTATTGATTTTAATATTTTTGGCCGCTTTTCGACATCAAATTTTTAAATAATCTGACAAGACAAACGTTGCTGTCGTTGTTTTTTCCTAAAAAATTGCTTGCAGTACACATTCTTGAACCACCTTGTCCAAGTCTTGCTGAGCACAGGGTTATATCAACTCGGTTTGTTACAGAACCATCGTTGTTTGATTTGGTACGAAAAGAGTCAGTCAAGCAAGCAGTAGTTTCCCCACCTCGCCAAGCTAATTCTACCGCGGCTATGTGATAGAATTTCCGTTGCAGCTCTTCGGGGGTATTTTCATTCCATAAATTGATCATTTTGGTTATTTCTGTTGAACTCAATGCTGCTGAACTTTGTTTCCTTTTACAGGGATCCGATTGCAGTTTTCGTCGTATAGAATCGCGGACAGCTCGCCCTTGTTGAAATACAACACTTTTGAATGGGTCAATAATAACTTTCATTTCTTTATAACAGTTTTCTTGTAACAGCTTTCTTGTTAGGTTCCACATGGTTTTGACCGTAGCTTCTTTAAACTCTGTACCATCTTTTCTTCTCATGTTCAGAGCCCAATCTTTTAATATCGACGCCAATTATTCCACTGTCAGATTTCCATTTAATTGATACTTTCTATCACTACAAAGGTCCATAAAAGCTTTCCACACAAATCTTTTACTGTAAACAGTATTTTTTGGGATATTTGCTTTTATAATTTCATTAATATTCTTGTCAGTATTATGACCAAATCGTGACATATTGAAATATTATATATTTGAAACATCAAAATCAAAATAAATAATCAAATTATATTCATGGCAACGTCATAGGGTGAAAACATCCCATGGGGTCTATTTTCAGTATAATGTTGTTCTGATTGGTTGTGTTCAATCAAATGACCTCAAATTGACTGATTTCATTGAATTTCTACTAGAGCAAAAAAAATTCATTGGAATAGTCCAGTCAACACCCATTTTCCCGTAGAATTTTGAGAATCAATATCGATTTTCTTGAAAATTTGGATTTGGGTAGTAATCAAATCCTTCTTTAAAATTTACCCTACGCTTAAGCAGGCTTTTGCCCTGGGGGTAAAAACAACCCCATCTAGGAGATGAATTTTTTTCTGATCAAAAACGGAAGTCCATAGATTCACTGAATCTCAGCAAGTTTTGTTCCAACTGTGCATTTTTCATCGAAAAAAACCCACGATTTTAAACCGTTTTTCATGAATAACTTCAAAAATATTGGTTTTATCAAAAAATTGTTTCGAAAAAATGTAGAAAATAAAAAAACAAAGATTTTTGTACATGGAACATCTTTGTAAACTCAAGTACGATGGAGTTGTAGCTCTTTGAAGGGTGGTTATTTTTGAGAACCCCGAAATTTCAAATAACTCGAATATAGTAAAATTTTTGGGGAAAACTCAGGAGGCATTTTTAAAAGTACATTAAAAACCTTCCAAATGAGCTCTGATCAAGACTTTTTCATCAGAATTGACTGACTTATGACCAAAATAGAGTCACTCCCTGTTTTTTTTTATGTAACAATTAAACCCTCGTCATTACAACCCTAATATAAATTAACTTGCAATTAACGTTATTTAGGTATAATTGATATGATCCATGTGAGTTGTCCGGTTTGGAATGCTTAGTTTTGTAAAAATAAATCATTAAATTGAAAACGACATTTTTATAAATTAGAAAAAAAAGTGCATTTTTCTTAAATGAACCGAAAATTATTACTAACATAGAAAATTATTTCAAATAATAATTCCAAATTTTGCATTCATGCACTAATTATGGCTTACCCAACCCCTTTGAACTCACCCCTTTTCAAAAATAAGGATAGCAAACATTTTTAACGTTTTAAGCCATTGAAATTCTCTACAAAATGCTTTTTTTCAAAGTCGTTTGCTCAAGAAATTAAGGAGTTATCGTCGAACAACCAACTGATTTTTTTTCCAAAGACCAAGACTGATCAGTCTTGGTCTTGGACTTGGTTTCGAAAAACAAACGTAGTCTTGGTCTTGGTATTAATCTCGATGCTTCAAGACCAAGACGAGATTGGCTCAGTCTTGGTCTTGATAGTCTTGGTCTTGGATCAAAATGCTTCCAGAAATTTGAATTATTCAATATTTTTCAATAAATAAATATGTTATCTACCTTCTATGTGGTATTTTTGGATATGAATATAACCCATATACAGGGTGAGTTAAAGAAGCTGCGGTAATAGGTTGTCGAAAATTGCAAAATCTCACTTTTTACCTGTCATTATTTCAAAAACAGTTGAAGATAGTTATAGAATATTGATTATAATATATTCAACCTAAAATTCAAATAGGTATGCATCAATATACAGGATGATGTATTTGAAATAAAAAATCGTTGCCAACTTTAGCTGGAAATCACAACAACGCAGTATCAAAAATATTTCCAAAAATTTCAAATCATAACAAATAACTTCTGTATTAACTTTTTTTATATCTTCAATAGGACGAGGTATGGACCACTGCGACCTTACAACATACACCTATTTTTTGTCAACTGTAACGCTGAAATACTGAATCTGAAAAATGTATTTTTGATTTTGAGTGAACGAAAATTAAAAACCATATGAAAAATAAATAATTGAAATGAAATGCCATAACATTTTCCATCAGAATTTTCTTAATGTTGAGTTGATTTGAGTCCATTATTTTTCTTTCGATGGTCTTGGTCTCGAAAGTCAAGTCTTGGTCTTGAGAAGATTTATAAAGTCTTGGTCTTAGTCTCACTGACGTATCGTATATAGTTATGTTACCTACTATATTTTATCCATTCGTGACTGAAAATTAATGAAACGATATGAAATGAGATAAAACTTTGTCAAAAATGAAGCCCGTCTTTTTAATGCTTGGTATAAGCATTATCGGAAAGCCATGTGGGGTCCTTTGCCACAATGGCCTCACTAAAACTTTGTTTTCTGTTCCGTGCCAAGAGATATTTCACTTCCTGTCAACTGAATATGAAAAAATTGTGTAATACTAAATGAATGGTATTCAGAAATAATAATTCCCTTCCATACACAGGTGATAAACTCAGTCCTGAAAATCACGAACAAATAAGCCTATCCTGAATACCATACAAATGTACGGAACAATTCACCGCGAGAGCTCTTAAAGACTTTATGTTAAAACGACGTACTCTCCACAATATACAATACGAATTTCCACCATCACAATCTTCAACCACGAATCCATTTACTACGTTAATCAATGAACGAAAGCCCTAGACTCTGGCCAGGCCATCAACAATGTGTATTTATACTTTCACAAGGCCCTCTATCTCGTGTTTCATTAGAGTTTGCTCTACACACTGAACGCTACGGGTTGAAATGGATCCAAAGCTATTGGTATAATAGAATTTGTAGAATGAAGTATCTAACATATACCCGGGTTATACAGTGTGTCTAACTGTTCATGTAACTACCGTAACTAACCTTACTTTTGTAGAATCGGAAGGCACACCAAAAACGTACAAATTAAACTCAAATTGATATACTCTGCACGCCAGCAACGATGGAACCACCGATATTTTCGAAAAGTAGGTCAAAAATGCCTCCGAACTCGTAGTAAGAACGACCGTTTCATTACTAATACACTTTGCTATTGAAATATGAAAAAATAGCGCCATTACTATTCCCATAAGAATACCACGTAACACTTGACTTCTGAATTTAAAATTGCCACATGAAATTTGCATTATTCATCAATTTATCGAATGTGATTTTCAGTCAACTAATTGGATAGTATACTGGACGAAATTTTTTTCCAAAACCTCAAAATAATTCCATTGTACGTTTTGCACAGCATTTGTAGAGTGGTTTGTTACAAACTTTTATAATTTTCATCTCATTTTCTGTGGAACTTTCATTACATTTTTTGAAAATAATTCCACTAATTACATTTTAGAAGTGTATGTATGGTTGAAAACTTTCTGTTACGTTGTGAAACACCCTCTATATTTTGTCATCGTAAAGTGTGGTCAAGTGTAATTATTATAAGGAAATATGCAACTTTTCTTTCAAGTAAGGTTATTTTTACAATATCTATCTGATGTATTTCAATGTCTAGGTGGCCTTAGGAAGTGAAGTAGTTGTTTTCTGATAGATATTGCAAAAAATAGCTTCATTCAATGTCAACTATCTAGATGAAAATGCAAATTTTCATTTTCGGATTTTTTCTTTCAAGTTAGGATCTTGCCTTGTCTGAAAAGTTGTTCACTTCTGTAAGGTATCAGAAAAATTTCCATTTCTGGTGGAGTCATGTTTTTTCAATTTTCGATTGAGAATATTTCCCTTTTTTGTATGTTTTACTTCTGTCGGATCGAAACCACTGATAATAAAACAAGATTATTGCAATCATTCAATGATAATGAATTTATACGTACATCCAAATTATGAAACTGACAACGTTGAGCATTGTTGAATGCAATTTGTATAAATTTTTCTTGGATTTATTGCTTCCACGGATTGTTTAAAAAACACTTTTTTCATTGGATTTCTGAATCCATCGCTTATTTGAATGAGTGTGAGCGTTGAATATCATATTCTGGCATGCTTGATTTGAAAGTGCAGACATCACAAGCAGTACCAATATTTGCCTTCATTTCGTAGCAGCTGGTGAAAAATCCTGACCCCATTCTGAAGGTGATAATTTCGTAACCCTACTTATTGTTGAGTTGATGATCATTCACCTTCTTTCCTTTCTTCAGAGAATTGAGAAACCGCTTATCAAATGCAGAAGAGCCATCCAGAACTATCCTGTTCCAAGAGTCAGTGAGATATAAATGTCACCATACACTGGAAATCAGTTGTTGACGCTAATGATGAGGTGATGGTTGACACCATCAGCTTTGAGCAATGGAAACTGTATATCCATACTTGGATGCATCTGAAGAACCGTCATAATCTATAATATCTAATAAATGATCCAAATTTGATCAGGGATGTTAAAGTTCGTCTGGAAATCAAAAGTCCAAGAAATTATTGTGACCAAGGGCATGTATTCCAATTATAAATCTTATTGAACGTTTCAGTATTTATGGGGAATCATGAGTACGTGATAGTTTTGTGTTTTATGATAGATTCGTTTGTGAAAAGCGGATATTTTGATAAAATATACTTGAGCATGGAGATGCTATAATGGATGACAAGGAATTTAATGTACAAGACCTTTGTAATGAAGATAGTGTTGCAGTTTTCATTTCTCCATTCCTTGAAAACATTGAAGAATTATATTTTTGTATAGTCATGGAGATAGATTTATAATCTTAAATTTTGGATATATTATGTCATTTCAATTAATTCAATTTGAGGATCCATGATTTTTATCTACAATGCTATCTTTCACTGGTTGTTATTAATCTTATTTCATGACTTTTCGGAGCACTGGATTCTGAAGATTAATAACAGTCTAGAGATGTAATTTGTGTACATAATTTACTATCTCTAAAATATTTCATTAGCATATTCACGATTTTAGTGTTACGATGTATACTCATATGCTCCATTTGAACTTCTCCAGCTGATATTTTATGACTTATTCTGGGAGCTCTCTTGGTTCAAGAGTGATAATATAGTTAATGAATACATAAATAATAGATAAAATACATTGTGTAAAATACATCTTTAACATATCAAAATATAAATGTGAGGTTTAATTTCAAGTATCGTTGTGTGAAATGCAATATATTTCCAACAAAAGGTATATTATATCAATTATAAAGAATGCTATACTTGCTTTGTTTGGGTAATATTTTGCAACAGCATGAAAAATAGTTGGGTTATCATTGTAACTGATCACTATTGGTACAAATCATATAGCCGTACAAAAAGGATGGTCTGCAATACTTGCAATCACGCGCTTGCTACGTTCCACTCGTATCTTTTGAATTATATTTATGGCTTGTCTCCATGACGCTGAGTGATATTGTTTGTATCTCCAAAAATTTCGGTATCAGAACTCCTTAATAGATAACACATCCTCAAAGGCTTCAGATATATCTCCCAGATCATCCCACTATCGTAAAAACCACAAAAAAACTTGTTTTTGAAATTTTCCTGAAAAATGCTCATTTTCTATATGCCAGCAAATTATATTTTACAGATCTTTCACGGCATGGAAAAATCATACATATTCAAATTCATGATTTCTCGTTATGTAAGCATTTCTTATGGAAAATCGTTTCGCGAGTTTATTTTGTCCAAACGACTACTAGCGCCACGTAAGGAGCCAACGTGGATTGAATGATAATCATAAAGCAACATTGTGTATATTGGACATACAGGACGATTTCTCAAAACCAGAATATCCGAACATGAGCGTGGCATAAGGAAAATACTTATAAAAACAACAAATAAAACATTCGAAACAAAATCTACACAAATTCGATTTTAATATTACTGGAACTGTGAGAAAACAACGGAACCATAAGAAAGAAGCAAATAGGTGAATCAAATGAAACATCACAAAAATGATACCAAAATATAACTCAGTTTCAACGTAATGAGTAACTTCAAGTTTTTACATTAAGAACAAATCAGGCACGCAAACCTTATCAATGAGTAAAACTTTTTGAAAAATAGCTTTTCCAATCTCTACTCGATATCTTCATTCAGTAACAAACTCTTTCTTGCTCTTTTTCTCTCTTTCTCTTTCTCTGGTAATGACAAATATTACAGTTACATTATCTTGAGGAATTCGAAGAGTATTCATATAAACGCCCCTTTTCCTACAATCTATTCCATCATTTCATCCATAACAATATTATTACAAAAAAAAAACGTTTTCACACTCTGAATGTGTACATATCTTATCAGTTCATTGTGCTTTTAATAATTTGATTCTCAATTTACTGCAGTATTCTCTAATATTTAATCAATATTGATTATTAATCGCATTATCTATTGTAGTGCCTGAGGATAACATAATATAAGTCGAAACGTATACAACCGATCCTCAGTGGTTATAGTTGTTTTGATCAGTTTGCAATGAATTACAATTCTCAATAGTAATGAGGTACATTGAGTAGTGTGCTATGGCAGGGTGTGACTGAAGGAAATCATTAAAAAATATGATCCAAAATCGATGATTAAAAAAATTTTCCTTTTCATTTTTACAACAAACGATGTTACTTTAGGCAACTATTTGCGAGCTCATGTGTTTTCCAGGCAACAAATTTGTTTATAAAAATCGAAGCAATTGTATTTTGATAAATTATCGTTGAGACACTTGTATCATATAAGGACAAGCGCAACAAATCAAGATTCGGTGGATACGGATGAGACACAGTGTTTATAAGATATTGATACAAATGTCAGAAATCTTCAAAAAAATTAAATGTTTGCTTGAAATCACATGTGCAAACTTCTAGATGGATCAGTTCTCAACTTTGAATTTATGGAGCGTGCTCCTGGATGGTTTCGAGAATTTATAACCACCAGAACTATCCCAAAAACTATGTCAATTTCATGAATTCATGTTGTTTATATCACTGGATGTCGAGTCAATGCCATCCCATATAGTATCTATGATTCACTTTCAGAAACGAAATGGAGATGAAACGATGTGCCCTTTCCATCAATATCCCGAATTGCCTCCGCAAGAATCGCGTGTTTTTCCGCATGGAAGAGAAATACATTTTATCCATTTGAGAAATGACTGGCACTGAGGAATTGTGTGAACTACCAATGGGAGTAATACATTATCTCGAGGCGTGGAGTCTATTCCGAATAGCAGATTTCCAAAGAATCGGAAAAGCTGCAAAGGGGAATATAAATTTGTTCCAGAACAGCCACCTTAGAATATTTGGTGATATGATGAGCGAAAGGGATGAAAGACTCTGAAAGGAACTTCGAATGAGTTTTGTTCCGACATCATCTTCTATTGTTGCTTAAAAACTTTCATTTGTAGAAGGGGTAGATGTTTTTGAAACAAAGGGTAGATGTTTTTGAAACAGTACAAACCTTTACATATTAAAGGAAAATCCAAGTAAACTACTGTTGCTTCAGATTTATAATGATTTTGGAACCAATTAAATTTGTTTGCTCTAAAATGATCTCAGTCTCAACGTCCCTCCTATAGGACATGAACTTTGATTGAATGTAATGGACAAACAGTTCTGATTCGATCCTTTCAGATACCGTCAGGTACATACGGTGGCGACATCTCTTGACTCTATTAACATTCTTCCACAACCACAAATGAGCTGACTTGTTGGCACATAGTAATCAACACTTGAAATCTCATATTTGTAGGTGCTACTTTCATTGAATTACCACTCTGTTTATTTTTGTAAACACCGACAGCAGGTAAGAAAAATATGTCAGTTTTGTTGACAAAGATATAAAACATAATGTTTTTTCATAGACCTGTATTTTGGTGTGTAAATACATGTTTCTGGTATTATTAGAGGAATTCTGATTTTTCACATTGGTTGAATTATTGTTTTGATGATTTTAGCGTATTATTTGACATGTTTGTGAATTCTGTTTCAGTGAAAATATCACACCACCATTTTCAAGCCAATTAGAGAATATCTATTTGTTTGGAATCATGGTTACCATTAATTCGATTTAATGAGATTTCTTCATTATTGACACAAAAACTCTGCAACAGAATAAATGTATAAGTTATTATTCTGCAATGCCAGTTAGTTGAACTGTCAGCAAAATAATTGTTTACAATTTTTCCATAGCCACCTGAGGTTTTACTTGTTTCATGTAGGTATTTGGAAATTGCAATAATGGCATTCACAAATTAATGAAAAAAATGCTTTCCACCTGCTTCTGTGATCATTACTTAGAGTATAACTTTATAACAGTTATACTAATTTATTTTAAACAATTTTTACTAATTTCATTATACTAAAATCGGTGTACCATTATTATTTTTACAATTTTGTTTAGATACTCTGTACCTGGAATTTTAATACTTAATAACACTCAATACTGTCGACATTATAATAGTGTACTCAAACTAAGAGTAATGAATGAATGAAAAAATTGGAAAATTTCACTAACGCAATTTTCTAATTACATGGTGAATTAGGAACTTAACGCCTTTTCGCAAGTTTTCACCTAGCGTTTGTGTCACACTGTATATCAAATTTCGGATAAGCAGTATGCTGAATGGTTCGTAGTCAAGTATCCATAAAATCAAAATATACCAAATGTTACCAAAAAAACTGTGACTTTTTGACTCAACCAGTATAAAATTTAAATTTTTCGATTTTGACATATTCAAATGATGTGTATTTCGAAGTGTTGATCACATCTTCATTTTATTGGGTCGAATAAAAATTACATTTTGGCTAATGCTTGACTCACCCTGTAAGTACCAATATTTTTCATTGAAAAATAGTCTATAATCATTAGCTTATAAGTAAGCCATATTTGTCGCGCAAAACTCTTTTATTCAAGATGTTTTCCTACGAGCAACGTTACTTTAAATGGCCATTCTCCAACTTTGATACTTTGTATCTCGAAAATTAGTTAAAGGATTGAGTTAGGCCCAGGGTACCAGGAGGTCATGTTCCACAACATACCAAAAATTCAGAAAATTAAGCAATGACAACTGAAAAATTGATTACCTAAACCATATTCTTCTTCCGCTTCAACCTAAGCAATTGGTATATTCGTCGGCAAGTCTTCAGCACAAAACAACTACTGCCCCCTACGACCGGTGAATTATATGTATTAGATTCTTGACAAAGTTTTCTACACGAACTACTTTGCAGTGCTCTTCAAATACCAAGGATGAAATTATTTTTTGATTCAACTGGGGGTTTCTTGGTTATTACCACTCATCAGCGAAAACTAGTTTGCCCAATTAAATAGAAAAATTACTTCAGCTTTTGTTGGGAATTCTTGAGATAAACACTGAAGCCATCCTGCACCATCTCAAGCTCCCAGACTATTAATCTAAAAATAAAAAAAGGAAAGTGAATAACAAAATGTAATCCATTTTTCATTTGTCATCGTTAGATTATTGGTATTATCATTATTTTCTGATGAAAAATTGTTGCGACAGTTGATCAGTCAGATTATTTCAATTGTTTTGCAACCATTATGAACATAATCCAAATAGCTGGTAGTTGCCTCTCCTAGCAGGAGGGTTTAATAATAATAATAATAATAATTATTATTATTTCGAAAATCACATATATATATATATATATATATATATATATATATATATATATATATATATATATATATATATATATATATAAAGATTACATACACATTCAGAACGAAATATTCGTCATAACAATATAATATCTAAGAATTTAACAAAGAGGCATTTAAGTAATCTTGTACTGTATAGGGTTCAATATCTACCAGAATTTTGTGTATTGCATTTTTGAAAAGGTTTCGACTTTCTATCAGTCTAATATTCTGAGGTAATTCACACAGTTTCATGCAAGAATATTTTGTGCCCCTTAGAAACATGAGACATTTTTCAATGTAAATTGCTGCAATAGTTAGAATTTTATTACTTTTAAAAATGCTTCTGCACGAAGCTCTAAAACCAAGCTGTTTAATAGTTCTAAGTGCTCTTTTCTGGCATATAAATATTTTTTTCTACTGAGTTGCAACTACCATAGAAAATTGAACCGTATCTAACAAGAGATTCGGAATTTGAAAAATAAATGACTCTCAGACCATCTTCACTCAGGTACTGTGACATTACCCTCAATGTATAGCAGACTGAGTTTAATCTTTTAGTGAGTTCTACTATATGACTTTCCCATGATAGAGCTGCCTCTAGTATTACTCCTAAAAGTTTTGTTTCTGTACCTATATTGATATTAGCTTCATCTAACTGAATGCTATTTGGATATTGTAACTGCGTCCTATTTGTTTTGAACATTAGACAACTTTTTTTCGTTTAATAGTAGTTTCTCATTCGAGATCCACTCTGACATTGTTGTATAGATATTTTCTGCATTATCAAGTATTGTTCTGAAATCCTGTGCGGTTATTAAAATGTTGGTATCATTGGCATAATTAGTAAGAAAGCAATTCGTGTTCGCCATATAGTTGGGCATATCATTTATATACAAGATGAATATTATTGGACCAATTATACTACCCTGTGGAATTCCCATTTTTACAAGTTCCGTTTTAGACTTAACATTCTCACCCTGTTTGGTAATTATTGTTTGCTGAGATCTTTCTGATAAATAAGAAGTTAGCCAGGCGTACACAGAACCATTTATTCCACATAGATTTCGTTATTTCAGTAGGCTTTTGTTAAGTCCAAAAATAAACCCATTATAACTTCATTTCTCTCAAGTGCCTGCAATATGTTTTCAGTGAATTCATAAAGTGCTGTGTGGGTTCCCTTTCCTTTTAAGTATGCATGTTGACCTGTGCAGAACATGTCGTTTTGTAGTAGGTAGTCCATTAATCTATTGCTCATACATTTTTCAAACACTTTTGAGAAACTTGGTAGTAGGCTAATTGGTCTGTAATTTTCAATTTGTGTGACATCACCTTTTTTTTGTAAAGGTCTGATAATTGCTAATTTCAATCCATCTGGAAACACCCCCCTTCTAAATGATATACTAACTGCATATGTTAAAGGTATAATGATCTCATTTACACAACATTTTATTAATGAAATTGGAATATCATCCTCACCACTGCTTTGTTTATTTTTAAATTTTTTTATCACAAACAAAATTTCATTTTCTGTAATTGGCCTAAGAAACATAGATCTATCAGCTTGTTGAATGTAAGATATGTGCCAATCAGAATCTTGTAGCATCGACGCGTCATAGTGACGTACTTGGACATGAGTACAGAGTCGAACTCGAACCAATAAACAAAACTGTCACATGTAACTCTCATATACCAAGAGCAAGTCCGTCACTGTCTATGAAGAATGGCGGCCATGACATGTCCAACTACGTCACATTTCGTCACAAATGTTCTTTCATCTCTTTCTATAAATGCCCCCACTGTCTTATGGGGATTATACTCTCCTGGTAAAATAACGTTTAGTCTCCTTGGGTAGTTGCTACCTCTTTTTCTAGTCAACTTCTTTCTCATGACATACTGCAAACATTTCGAAACGTAACGTAGTTAAATAAATACTTTACTTCAACTTAATTTCAGTTTTGAACCAGAATTCAATTTAGATTGATTGTTTCCATAAAAGATTCAGTACGTCTACTCTGTATTAATAATGTATCCTTTCTGATTCTCAATGCTGGAATACATCAACATTGACGTCACATGTAGCGCCACCAAAGCAATCAAAATAAATAATTCAGGGCCATATCTGCCGGCAGTTTGAAAACCAATTTCTACGTTATCCGATTATGCAAATGAATATATGGCTCCGAATGGTTATGCAAGTGTGACTTGAAGTATAGAGTATGCCACTACAAAGTTCTACCGGAAAGTTTCGATTATTTTGCTGAGAAATACTCAGTCTTTTTGATTCAATTAAAATCTTCCTTCCTATTGGGTCACGTATGTTCTTGTTACTGTCGATAAACTTCATTCCATCTATTGAATCCATTTTATTTTGTTGTCATTTTATTTTGTAATGCAGTAGGTACTCGCAGAGAAATTCTCGCAGGAAATACTAGATCAGGAAATTGAAAAACTAGCGAAAACAAAGACCAATGCATTTGAAGAGGTATGTTCTTTGAGAATGGCCAAAAGTGCTAGGTTTGCTGGTGGAATCAGTCGTTAAAAGGCCTGAGAAAAGTGGATGAATTAGAAAAACTAGGAAAAACATGACCAAGGCATTTGAAGATGCATAGTTTTTGAGAATGACCCCAAAGCACTGGGGTTGCTGGTGGAACCAGTCGTTGAAGGGCTTGAGAAAATTGACCAAAATGCAAAAAGAAATTTCAAAAAGGACATGATAAAAGGTGAAAGAGCTTACTGTGGGGAATTCCGTTACAGAATCCGCCTAACTTATAAGAATCCCAAGCAACGAGACAGAAGGTTCCACAACAACCTTGATGAAAAGGAATGGGACCTGTACAACTTCCTTCGAAGATTCGCTTAGACATCTGCTGGAGCTACACTTCAACGAGCTCCGCCAATACAGCAGGTGTGGTTTAGTTACTGGCAGAGAGGGTCGTTACGCCCGATACTATAGCCTGGGCAGTAAACGAGTAAAACCCAAATAATGCAGCAGACCTGAACTTCTTACCTTGAACTTCTTAACCCAATATTGGGGAGGATATTCGGGACCAGTATTTATCCCTAAGGCAGAAAAAAGAGACTACACAATAACATAGTTCTTCAGACCCATTAGCATTTCACAGTTCCCGATTGAAATGCTGGAATATGTGTCTGTTGGAGGGGCTACTTCCACAGAAATCAACATGCATACAAAAGAGGAAGATTGAGTGAATCTGCAATCCACACTGTAGTTTAGAGAATGAAAAGGCCATTAGGGTGAGGTGGGGGAGGAGGAGAGCCACCCTTAAACTACCCCTCAATCACGTCCGATAAATCGTAAAATCCCGAAATTTGAAAAATCCTCGACAAGCTAAATGGAGATAAAATCCTTTCATTTTCCTATTATTGTACTCTGTGGATCCAGCTGAACAAGATCTATGCCTGAAAGTATTTTGCTGGGCACGATTTCACCCATAAACTACGCGTCAAACAAGTCCGAAAAATAAAAAAATCCCGAACTTTGAAAAATCCTCAAATAGCTAAATGGACATAAGATCCATAATTCATTAATCACCTGTGTGGATACTGGTGAACAAGACCTACACCAGAGAGTACTTTGCCAGGCACGAATTCACCCTTAACTACCCCTCAAACAAGTCCGAAAATTCGTAAAATCCCAAACTTGGAAAAATCCGCAACAATCTAAATGCAGGTAGAATCAATATAATATTATATCAATAGGCTCTTTGGATACTAGTGAAAGAGACCTATACCTGAGATTATTTTACCGGGCACGATTCCACCCTCAAACTACCCCTCAAACACGTCCGAAAAATCGAAAAAACCCTAAATTTGAAATATCCTCGACAAGCTAATTGCAGATAAAATGAATGCAATTTTCTATTAATGTACTCTTCGGATCCAGTTGAAGAAGATCTATACCTAAGAGTATTTTGCCGGGAACGATTTCACCCCCTTAAACTACCCCTCAAACAAGTCCGAAAAATCGTAAAATGCCGAAATTGGAAAAATCCTCAACAACCCAAATGCATTTAGAATCAATATTGTTCTATATCAATGAACTCTCTGGATACTAGTGAACGAGACCTATACCAGATATTACTTTTCCGGGCACGATTTCACCCTTAAACTACATCTCAAACACGTCCGATAAATCGTAAAATCCCGAAATTTGAAAAATCCTCGACAAGCTAAATGGAGATAAAATCCTTGATTTTTTTCGAATGATGTACTCTGTGGATCCAGCTGAAGAAGATCTATATCTGAGAGTATTTTGCCGGGCACGATTTCACCCATAAACTACCCGTCGAACAAGTCCGAAAAATAAAAAAATCCCGTACTTTGAAAAATCCTCAAATAGCTAAATGGACATAAAATCCATAATTTTCTTATTAATCGTCTCTGTGGATACTGGGTGAACGAGACCTACACCTGAGAGTATTTTTGCCGGTCACGATTTCACTCTTGTACTACCCCTCAAACAAGTCCGAAAAATCGTAAAATCCCAAACTTGGAAAAATTCGCAACAATCTAAATGCAGGTAGAATCAATATCTTCTTCTATTAATAGGCTCTTTGGATATTAGTAAAAGAGACCTATACCAGAGATTATTTTGCCGGTCACGATTTCACCCTCAAACTACCCCTCATACTACCCGTCAAATTTCCCCTCAAACACGTCCGAAAAATCGTAAATTCCGGAAATTTGAAAAATCCTCGACAAGCTATATGCAAATGAAATGAATGCATTTTTTCATTAATGTACTCTGTGGATCCAGCTAAACAAGATCTATACCTGAGAGTATTTTGCCGGGCACGATTTCACCCTTAAACTACCCCTCAACAAGTCCGAAAAATCGTAAAATCCCGAAATTGGAAAAATCCTCAACAACCTAAAAGCATTTAGAATTAATATTGTTCTATATCAGTGAGCTCTGTGGATACTAGTGAACGAGACCTATACCAGATATTATTTTTCCGGGAACGATTCCACCCTAAACTACCCTTCAAACACCTCCGAAACCGTAAATCCCGAATTTTGAAATATCCTCAACAAGCTAAACGCAGTTAAAATCAATATATTTTTAAAGAATGGACTCTTTGGAAACTACTGAAAGGGACCTATACCATGGATTATATGGAAATAAAATGAATGCATTTTTCCATTAATTTACTCTGTGGATCCAGCTGAACTAGATCTGTGCCTGAGAGTAGTTCGCCGGGCACGATTTCACCTTTAAACTACCCCTCAAACAAGTCCGAAAAATCGTTAAATCCCGAAATTTGAAAAATCCTCGACAAGCTTAATGGAGATATAATAAATGATATCTTCTCTTAATGTACTCTCTTGATCCAGCTGAACAGGACCTATACCAGAGATCATTTTGCCGGGAACGACTTCACCCTCAAACTACCCCTCAAACCAATCCTCAAACACTTCCGAAAAATCGTAAAATCACGAAATTTGAAATATTCTCGACAAGCTAAATGCAGATAAAATGAATGCATTTTTCTATAAATGTACTCTTTGGATCCAGTTGAACAAAATCTATACCTGAGAGTATTTTGCCGGGCACGATTTCACCCTTAAACTACCCCTCAAACAAGTCCAAAAAATCGTAAAAGCCCGAAATTGGAAAAATCCTCAACAACCCAAATGCATTTAGATTCAATATTGTTCTATATCAATGAACTCTGTGGATACTAGTGAACGAGATCTATACCAGATATTATTTTTCCGGGCACGATTCGACCCTTAAACTACACCTCAAACACGATCGATAAATCGTAAAATCCCGAACTTTGAAAAATCCTCGACAAGCTAAATGAAGATAAAATCCTTGATTTTTTTCGAATGATGTACTCTGTGGATCCAGCTGAACAAGATCTATACCTGAGAGTATTTTGCCGGGCACGATTTCACCCATAAACTACCCGTCAAACAAGTCCGAAAAATCAAAAAATCCCATAATTTAAAAAATCCTCAAATAGCTAAATGGACATAAAATCCATAATTTTCTTATTAATCGTCTCTGTGGATACTGGGTGAACGAGACCTACACCTGAGAGTATTTTTGCCGGGCACGATTTCACTCTTGTACTACCCCTCAAACAAGTCCGAAAAATCGTAAAATCCCAAACTTGGAAAAATTCGCAACAATCTAAATGCAGGTAGAATCAATATCTTCTTCTATTAATAGGCTCTTTGGATATTAGTAAAAGAGACCTATACCAGAGATTATTTTGCCGGTCACGATTTCACCCTCAAACTACCCCTCATACTACCCGTCAAATTTCCCCTCAAACACGTCCGAAAAATCGTAAATTCCGGAAATTTGAAAAATCCTCGACAAGCTATATGCAGATGAAATGAATGCATTTTTTCATTAATGTACTCTGTGGATCCAGCTGAACAAGATCTATACCTGAGAGTATTTTGCCGGGCACGATTTCACCCTTAAACTACCCCTCAACAAGTCCGAAAAATCGTAAAATCCCGAAATTGGAAAAATCCTTAACAACCTAAAAGCATTTAGAATTAATATTGTTCTATATCAGTGAGCTCTGTGGATACTAGTGAACGAGACCTATACCAGATATTATTTTTCCGGGAACGATTCCACCCTAAACTACCCTTCAAACACGTCCGAAACCGTAAATCCCGAATTTTGAAATATCCTCAACAAGCTAAACGCAGTTAAAATCAATATATTTTTAAAGAATGGACTCTTTGGAAACTACTGAAAGGGACCTATACCATGGATTATTTGGCCGGGCACGATTTCACCCTCAAAAAAACCCTCAAACACGTCCAAAAAATCGTAAAATCCCGAAATTTGAAAAATCCTCTACAAGCTATATGGAAATAAAATGAATGCATTTTTCCATTAATTTACTCTGTGGATCCAGCTGAACTAGATCTGTGCCTGAGAGTAGTTCGCCGGGCACGATTTCACCTTTAAACTACCCCTCAAACAAGTCCGAAAAATCGTTAAATCCCGAAATTTGAAAAATCCTCGACAAGCTTAATGGAGATAAAATAAATGATATCTTCTCTTAATGTACTCTCTTGATCCAGCTGAACAGGACCTATACCAGAGATCATTTTGCCGGGAACGACTTCACCCTCAAACTACCCCTCAAACCTATCCTCAAACACTTCCGAAAAATCGTAAAATCACGAAATTTGAAATATTCTCGACAAGCTAAATGCAGATAAAATGAATGCATTTTTCTATTAATGTACTCTTTGGATCCAGTTGAACAAAATCTATACCTGAGAGTATTTTGCCGGGCACGATTTCACCCTTAAACTACCCCTCAAACAAGTCCAAAAAATCGTAAAAGCCCGAAATTGGAAAAATCCTCAACAACCCAAATGCATTTAGATTCAATATTGTTCTATATCAATGAACTCTGTGGATACTAGTGAACGAGATCTATACCAGATATTATTTTTCCGGGAACGATTCCACCCTCAAACTACCCCTCAAACTACCTGTCAAACTACCCCTCAAACACGTCCGAAAAATCATAAAATCCGGAAATTTGAAAAATCCTCGACAAGCTAAATGCAGATGAATTAAATGCATTTTTCTATTAAAATGTACTCTGTGGATCCAGCTGAACAAGATCTATACCCTAGAGTATTTTGCCGATTCCACCCTTAAACTACCCCTCAAACACGTCCGAAAATCGAAAAATCCCGATCTTTGAAAAATCCTCAACAAGCTTAATGCAGTTAGAATCACTATTTTTTCTATAAATAGACTCTTTGGATACTAGTGAAAGGGACCTATACCAGAGATTATTTTGCCGGGCACGATTTCACACTTAAGGAAGCTGCCTCTCTCCCTATCCATGGTACTGAGTCATGGAAGAATTCTTGGGTAAACTCACAGATAAATTTTCTGAGGCACATGCATTTGATGACGATGGAGTTATCGCAGGCTACCTGCGGAATAATGGGAGGATGGTGCTGTAGAGCTGGTCAATGAGTGAGTCCGACAGAAACAGAGTAAAAAAACTAGAGGTGGTCTTGAACTCCAAACTTTCATGGAGGTCGCATAATAACAGGTGCAATGACAACGATTCCAACCTCAGTGTTGCCACCGCTTTCAGTCTGAATCAAGAAGAAGGCAATGAAGGATTCAACCCTTTGTAGTCTGGGTAAACGATGTTAGGTCATGAAAAAATCTCGGAGCAAGAGATTCTGATTTCCGCCCTCAGAGAGAAAAGCGCATAAGATAGACTGCGATGGAATAGAGAGTTTGCTCTACCTTTTCTCAAGCAGAGAAGAACAGGAAAGAAATACGGTGGAGCCCAGTTGTTATCCGGACGATTCGCGTCTGACTGACAAACATGCTTTAGTTGCGACATTTACCTGGAAGAGAGACATGTACAAGAAAGCTGAGTTTTGGATAGATATACAACAGTTTTCCAATTCCATTCTAACCGGGATTAGTCAGGCCAGGTTAGGTTGGCTACTGATTCACGCATTTTCAACTCAGTTTACGGGTAGCTGTCAAGTTATTTAAACTTCCCTCAGGATCCCGGAGTTTGCCGAAAGACTCGAAATCATATTTGTCTGAAAGATTTTATCTGCAATTCACACCCAATAAAGAACGTCAAATGCCATCCATTGTGTGATAACGTGGTTTGTGTTCTTCTTCTTATGAATTTTACGGAATTTTACATTTTATCAGATTTGCGACAATTTGTGTGAATAAGCGATATTCAACTAGTGGAAAGTGTAATAATTAAGGTTAATGAACATATGGTCATCATGGGGGCAAAAAATTGCAGAATGCAGTAACTGAAGCTAGATGGTAGTTGGAAGAGAAGAAGGATGCATCTTGCCAAGAATAGAATGCATAAAAAAGCAAAGTTAGCTAGTATGAAAATTTGGTTGAAATAATGGAGATCATTAACATACTATGAACAATCCCGAACGACTTGACCGTACATGAAAGTAACAGGAGGACAGTGTCTATAGAAGTTTTCAAGTTGACCATAGACATTCTGAGGACATTATTGTAAACGCCTAAAAATGTTTTTTACGTCTGGAGAACTTTCCAATAGAGCCTCAAGTTGTTCCCATAACGTACTATGAACATCTCAGAATACTTTATAAGGATTTTCTGAGATGTTATTTGTCCATGGATTATGGTATCAGAAAGACATCCTAGGGACGTCCTTGGGTTGGCCCCCTACGTTTTGGACGCTTTAATAGGTGCTCAAAAGGTTTTTGTACCATCTGGGATAATATAAATGGGTCTTTGTTGAAATAAATTAAATAGTTATTTTAATTAAAATTTGATCAGTTTAAAAGCGTTAAGACTATTTTCATTACACTACATACCTACTCTTCAACCTGACAGACACGAATGGGATTTGCTAAAGTTGACAATACTAATAATGGCTGGTTCATAGACAAAACTTCTCTTTTTACTTTTTCTTTTACCTTTTCCTTAACTTTAAACAGCTTTTTAAACACAAATTGGTGTGTTTTGATTCCAAACATTTCGCGTAGAATGTAAAAATATTTCTACTTTAACGATTTCTCAAGCAGAAGTTTAATCCTACGAACTTATGTTAGGGTAAAAGTAAAAGTATGTTGTATGGACGCTACTACTCAAGCCCACTAGATCTGCTGTCTCAAAGTAATACTAAAATATAAAGTAATAGTAAAAGTTTGGTATATGAATCAGCCATAAGCAAACATGACACACATCATGAAGACATACACTTGCACAGCGTAGAAACGCACAAGAAACGCTACAAAAGCACAAAGACAACTACTTATAGAAAAAAAATGAAATATCAAAAATACACATTCAGAAGACAACCCGAGAAATCGACACTTGAACTTTTAAACACCTACAAATACAATAAGACGACGTACAGTACCCTAATGATAATGGAAAATATAACTCTCTTGGAAGAAAATCCCTTGTCCAAATTGTGACTGGAAAATAAGAAACAAAAACTGCATTCATTGAATAAAAAGTATGGTAATGTAATGAATTCGACCCGCTGCTTCCTGGAGAGTGGTTGATGGAATGGATTTTCCTAGCAGGGAACTCGCTAGAGAAATGGTGGAAGCAGCAGGTGGTATACCGAACGGAGAGTGGGATTGAATCACGTCCTACAGAAAACTGCATCTTCATGTACCACTTTTACTCTGATTCAAAAAGAGCGGCGGAAATTCAACGTGAAAACTGGCAAACCGATACATCTTCATGGGAGCTTGCATATCCAAAATCGTCTTTTCCACTAGTTAAAGATTATTTGGACAATGCTTCTGAAATGTTCAAACGATCTGGTAGTAAGTGCTTGAAAAGGATTTGAAAAATAAAATGGAAAAACTATCGGAAGACATTGAGGAACTTAAAAAAAGATTAAATCAGAATATCAGTCGGACCGATAACAAAATAAGAGCAATCTGGAGCTAGATGAATTCAAAATTTGGAAGGAAGAATCGTGATAAGCTGGTATTCACTTAAACATAAAAAATGTGGAAATAACTGATCCTAAGCGTGATATTTTCTGCATCTTCAGCTTAGGCTATTTCTGCTCGAACTAAATAAACAGTGAATCTTTTTTTATAAATGATTGATAAACTCTGTTATGTCGAGTTTTTTAATTACGGTGGTAATTTACGAGGTGCGTATTGAGTTACAAAATCTGAAATGGGGGGGCTTTCTTAGCTCGTTCTGATGTTACAGTGGAATTTTTTTCACAGATACGATGATCTAACTCTGTTTTATAGGTTTTTTTGAATACGGTTGTGGTTTCTAAGGTGAGTACTGAGGAATGAAATCTGAAATGGTGTAGTTATGCCTTTTCAGCTCATTCTGAATGATCGTCAAAAAATGAAGTTCCAGAATCTATGAATTAACCCTAAAGTGGGGTAGGTGTGCTTTCTCAGCGCATTCTTAATAATCAGTGAAAGAGAGATTTCCGGAATATATAAATCAACTTTGTATTGTAGATTTTTTTTCATTGGGGGGTAGTTTCCAGGGTGCGTATTGACTAACACGATCTGAAATAGTCTAGGTTTGCTTTCTCAGTGGAAAATAAATTTGCAGAAACGATGAATTAACTCTATTTTCTAGTTTTTTTTTAATTCGGGGGTAGTTTCTAGAGTGAGTATTGAGACACAAAATATAAAATCGCATTCTGAATGTACAGTGGAGAAATTTCCAGAATCTGTAAACTACTTAACTCTGTTTTGTAGATAAACGGTGGATTATCTCTGTTATGTAGATTTTTTTTAGTTCGGGATATTTTCCAGGGTTTGTGATGAGTTACAAAATATGGAATGGGGTAGCTATGCTCTTTCAGTTCGTTGTGAATATACAGTGAAAGATAAATTCATAGAAATAATGAATTGACTCTGTTTCAAAGGTTTTTTGAATACGTGTGTAGTTTCTAAGGTTAGTATTGAGACAAAAATCTGAAATGAAGTAGGTACGCTTTCTTAGCTCGTTCTGGATGAACGAGATGGATGCATTTCCAGAAACTAGGAATTACCCGTGTTCTGTATTTTTTTTTGATACGGCGGTAACCAACCACGAGTCCTGACATAAAATTAAAACACGAAATATCACCAAAACAAGTAACTACCTGTCTCAGCCAGTACCAAATGTGACTTTCTCAATATCAAATCATGAACATTTCAGTGGAGGTTTGGTTTGGTCACAACTTCATTTCATAGGGTCAATAAATAATGCTGGGCTCACCCTGTTTCCAACAATATTTTTTATAAAAAAATAGTCTGAGTAACCAATATTAGTCTCACAAGACATTTACATTCGAAATTTTTCTATAAGAGATATTATTTTAAAAAATTGCCACTTACTTTATTGAACAATATGGACCTCAAAAACTAATCATTGGAATGAGTTGTACAATTCCGTTAAGGAGGTTAAACTCTACCAATTACCAACAATTCAAAGAAATCAACTGGTGAAACTTTTTCCCTCAGGCCTGGTCCTTCAACAACGTCCAACATATACATATACGAAACTATGTTAATATCATCTGTCTTATAGAATAATTCTCTGTCCAACCCCTTAAAATATAACATATTCAAGAGCAGAATTAAGTTTTTGATTATTTTTTCAATTCCGTGTTACCCAACGTAAAATTTTGGTTATCAAATAAGCTCATGAAGATGTAAATTTTTCACTATGACAGCAGCCCACTCTTTGAATTAAAATTGTGGTTCAAACAAGGTACGTACCATAGATTTTTTTTGTTGAAATCTCATATCATTCTTACTGCGAGACAAAAAGGTTGTGAAATACGACAGGAATTCTGAATAATAATTTTAATTTTAATTCAACAAAAAAATTTAGACATGAAATATAATCAGGCTTGTTAATTTCACTCTTTTATAACATAATGACTTTGACAAACCGTCTTCAACTTTTCTTATTCTTCATCATTGAAACACATTCCCCCTTAGTCCATTCCCTTCTCGTTATCAAAGAACCTCATTCAACCTAGACGCAGTATTGTCAAGCACAATAATTGTAGCCAGCGCTATACAGTTTGGTAATTGGAAAATTGTTTCCTTTTCATCGATTAATGGATTTCCATTATCCTGTGATAAAGGGCCGAGTGTAATTATATAACGTCGAACACGCAAGTTTGATCGATATCGCTGGTTAACCGATTTTTGAGTGGAGCAGTACTGACGATGTGGTTTTCGGTAACTCAAAAATGAGGCTTCGATGAAAATATCAATAATTGAATTATTTTCTACCAAAATCCATCAGAGCAGCAGAAATAATGAAGTTGCGAGATTTTTCCAATATTTAAAATAGTCTCAGTATACAGTCTCAATATTATTGCTCTGCATGAGGCAAGTTTAATTTTCGTTAGTATGCTGTTACAAACAACATAGTTTTTCTACGGATAATTAGACCAAGCTATAGAGTTTTTTTCCCACACAAAATGAAAAACGCAAAGATAGCTTGTTAATGAAAACCCCAGTTTTCGCCCCAGCAAAATCGCTTTGTAGAATTTTTTTAAACAAGAAATAGTGAAAAAAATAACAACTTTTTGTTTTCTTTTGCAAATATCTCAAAGATTATTTAAGGAATCTTTTTACAGTCACTGGAACCAACAAAATGGATTTCCATACGACCGTATCGGTGCATTTTCCACTGAGAAAATCCGGGAAAACCGAAAAAAAGACCATTTGTCAAAAATTAATAATTTTCATAAATCTGAAGCTGGACAAACAATATTGCGAAAACTGATAGATAATAATATGTGGTTCACCTGCGCGGAAGATATTTTCTGTCCGATGTGTGGGTTTTTCACAATCGCGTTATAAACAATTTAAGGGCAGATCTTGCAAAATGCGCCGATTCATGGGAAGATGATCTCATTACCTTGAGAAATTTTCTGAATAATCTCCTTATCTCTGTTATTCACAGGGTGATCTCAAAAAATAAAATTTTCGGTTTTGCTGTCATAACTTTTTTCCTCGTCAACAAATTTTCAAAATGTCAGGTTTATTTTAGAGCTGAAACTTCAGAGGAAGAGTTATGTAGATCAGAATTGACTAAAGATGAAGATTGAAGATCAAGGGTTTCCTCAAAGGTGACCCAAATTTGAAACACCCTCGATATTCCGGTTGGGAGGAGAATTAAATAAAAATCAAGTCGTTTTCGGAAGGATAATTCATTTTGGACACGTCCAGATCTCTCTTGCTTTCAGTAGTCAAGAATTGTGCGTGAGAAAACCCAATTGAAACGAAATGTATTTCAAAGAAAAAAAACAAAAATCAGCCCACTGTTCGCCTGAAAAGCATGGTTCGTAACCAACGTAACAAGAATCACAATAAGTGACTGACAGGCCCGATCTAAGGCTCATTCCACAGTAGCGGTTTTTTCTCAATCGTGAAGCAATGCTCTTGTAATGAAGCAAGTATGAGAAAACAAGTTTCATTGAATTTTTATTGAACCATTTCTCTTTGATGTAACAAAGAGAAAGGGTACCTTGGATAACATTAGAATTACAAAAATATTGATAAAATTTAGTATTTAGTGGGTCCTCCTTTTTTGTAAATCACCTCATCATCTCCAATATGAGTCTGAGATCGGTTGACGAGGAAAAAAGTCATGAATGCAAAACCAAACCAAAAAGTGAATGTTTTGAGAGTACCCCGTACATAAAAGAGATTTGAAGACAATTCGGAAAATATCTCAATTCCAAGGTATTGAGATCATCTTCATACCTTTGCTGACAAATTTGAAAAAAAACTTTTTCTTCATTTAGGATCATTTTGAAAATCTCGAAATTGTGCACAGTTTTATGTAAAGCACCTTAAGTTTCGATGAAGTACTAAATTATAGCTGAAGAATTGAGCTAGCGAAAAGTGTGAACAGAATTCAAATTGTTTGAAACAGAAAAAAGTTATTTAGATTTTCCCAAGGACAAAATTTTGGGGTGCAACGATATCCGTGTTGAGTCGTTTATTCAGAAATAGTTTTTTCATAGCTGATTGTGATTTTCAATTTCTTCTTCTACACCAATGTTCTTGATGAAGAGAAAATGAAAGTATCGAAAGCTTGAACTGAAATGAAAAGTTCACCTATTTATTTTGTCTACGACTGCAATACCTGACAATTCCAGCTAACCAGCTGTTCATTATAATCTTCCAGTATATGATCAGTAGAAGTAAATAAAGTATTTTCTCAAGCAGTAATATGAAAACATGATAGTTAGTTATGTCTTTATTATTTTCCACATCAAAAATAGTACATATAAATTAATAAATTAACGACATTTTTAAAGAAATTGGAGAATGAAGGGCGAAATGCATTTTATTTATTACTTCATCAGGAAAATGTTCTTTCCATTTAACCCTTACATCAGTTTGTTCATAAATATTATATAATCAATGTAAAATATATTCATTATGATTATAACTGATTGATAATTTGAATATTAACACATATGATTATACTAAGTTTCAAGACATTTGGTATGTGAAAGAACGTCTGTTCATTTCAGTTTTATATACTGGTGGGGACAAAAAACCTTTGAATCTCAAACTCGAATTGTATACATCCGTTCTGAAAGTTATTTTATTATAAAGGTATATGAAGGTAGGTTAATTTTGTGATATAATGCATTTGTATGTACTCTTTTGTACCTTATTCATGTGTGATATTCTTCGGAATTTTTTGTTGCCATATATCAATCTTAAGCAGGAATTCTGTACTTTCTGGATTTTCTATATGTAAACACTAGTCAAATGTGGGCCGCTTAACGAAACAACAAAATTAAAATATGACAAATCTAATGTTTCAGATAATGTTATTTTAAAACTTTAGGGAAAAACTGCCGTTTCCCATAAATCAATGTTAGTGAGCCATATGCACGTTGAATTAGTTTGTTAACACGTTTTTCAAATCTCAGATCTGAGTCTAAGATGACTTCTACATTTTTTAGCACGATGTATGCAGAACCAAACAACAGCAATTTGGATTTTGTGCAATTGATCATTAGGCTGAATCAGTATAAGTTGCTGATTCCTCATTTATAATGTCACAAGCTATCCACTAGTGAAAGAGGAAAACAGTAATAGATTTGTGTGTCGTCCGCATAGACATGGATCTTACATAGCTTCCGAGAGTTGATCAAATTGATAGTGTATATAGAAAAAAGCAACGGGCCCAGGATAGAACTCTGAGGATTACCTAACTTCAACATCGAATATTCAGATTGGACTGATTCAAGCGTGGCCATATCAGAAAAATGTATATGGCCCATTTCTAAGTAGCAGGTCAGTATTTATAGTATCAAATGCAGTTGTGTAATCTATACATCGAAATATCAATGAATCAGTAAGCAGATAGCTAAATTCAGTTACCAATTCCCTTCTCACCATAACATCTACGCTGGCTGAGATATCTGCATCAATTTATCAAAATCAGTAACTTCAACCAACGGCTGTGTGACACTGTATAGGACATACTCCGCAATCCATTGGGAAAAGATATTTCAACTTCGGATTCCACACGATATCACATGGTGAAGGTAGAGGAAATATTTCATTATTAGTATAAGTTATATGACCTCAAAAGTTATACAGTATCTTTATCTTACTGGAAACGTATATTTTCCAAGTTGCTCAGAGAAAATGGAAATGTCACAATAAATTATGTTGTTTGTCTGGAATAGAAGAAACGTCGCTGATACCAATAGAGACACTGGAATATTAACAAGTAGGGCAAATAACAGGGTTGGTTAGTTTGTTGATTGAGTTCGCTGAATTGGATTTGTTTGTGATAGAAAAACTAGTTTGTTTTGATTTTCTGCTTGACCTCATAGTTCATACGAATAGAAGTCTTCAGTGGATGTAGAATTGAGATATCAACTTGTGAAAATAAGAATGTTTTATACTTGAAATTTGATCGATGTCTGAAGAAATTCGTGATATACCTATTAAAATTTCCTAATAACTCTGGAGTTTTTGGTTTAAGAAATGACAATTATCTCAAGGTACTACTTCCCTCAGATGATTTTCTTCCGAAAAAGGTGAAATCGAGATATGATATGAATAAAATATTTTTCAATCCCTCATAGTTTGAAATATTTTCTATTTTTAGTTTTGCGATTTGCAATAAGAAAGTCGATCTCTTTCACCTGCACGAAATCGTTAAAGAAACGTGTTTAAAACATACCTTTACAATGAACCGCTTTTACGAACGGTTAGAGAAACGGAATAGTATATTGTGTATCTAGTAGTAATAGCAATACATTCCCGGACGACAATGTAAATTGTTGGCCGAGGCGTTAAGCCGAGGCCAACAAGCATTGAAGTCTGGGAATGTGCTTTTACTACGAGGTACACATTCTGTTTTTTCTGAAATCGCAATCAGCATTATCATAAATTGAGGATTCGAAATTACGTGCTTTCCTGAAACGTTAAAGTGACAACTATAAACCAAAGACCGATTTTGACGGCCTAGGCCGGAAAAGTACTTTCCCGGACCGTTTTCGGACCTGAACGGTACGGGAATAGTATATTGTGTATCTAGTAGTAAAAGCAATACATTCCCGGACGACAATGTAAATCCGAGGCCAACAAGCATTGAAGTCTGGGAATGTGCTTTTACTACGAGGTACACATACTATTTTTTCTGAAATCGCAATAAGCATTATCAAAAATTAAGGAATTCTACATATTGTTTGCGTGAATTCAATAACTGTCTAAAATGTAAACAAGCTGTCAAAAATTTTCTCGGATCCGGAAAATACTGTTTTTTGGATGAGTAGACCAAATTCTAGGACAAGCGTTAGCGAGTCCTGGAAGTCTGCGAGTCCAAAAAACTGTTTTCGGACGTGTTGCGTACACTATTTTTTCGGCAACCATGTAGAATAACAAATCAATGAGACGCATTTAGTCTAAGAGACGAAGAGAGGTCGACTTTCACCCATCTGTTAACTGGATGAAACGATTCCAAATTTGAATATTTCGAACAATTTAGTTCTTATTTGTATTATATATTGAAATTCGAACAGAAGATAGGTACCAACAGAAACATTCTAATTCTTATTTATATTGATATTTGTATTAAAATTCGAGCACTTCCCGGCCTAATCCGGGAAGTACGTACTTCCCGGACTAGGCCCGCTAAAAAAAGAAATTACTATCAAAATGTTTCTGAATTCTTGCTTTTTGTTCTCGAGTCATTGAACACTAAAGTACATAACGTTTTGACGTCTTAGGCGTACACTTGAAATGTTTGGCCTCGAAAAACAGAGCAAGTACAATGTAAAACGAAAAGGAAAAAAAAATGGCCCACGTGTTGTTTCGACATAATAGTCAAAAAGTGCTGTGATTGCGGAATTGTTTTTTATGTTTATGTTTCTATGTTTTAAATGTAAATCGATAGGAAAAGGTGATACGAACCAAATAAGATAGGTATGACAAGGATTGAATAGTCGAAAATATGTTTTATTGAATTCATTACTACCGTTTTCGCGAAAATTTATTTTTCTCAAAGCATTTTTCAGTAAATCTTTCAGAAATAAAAATAAATGGAAATTCTTTGATATTATCTAATTCAAAGTGTGGTTATTTGAGTGTGCAACATTTGGAAATCTTTTCAATTAGTTGCACAACGAAAATTCAAATAATATTGACGAAACTTTTGAACCAAACAGCCAAAGAATGTGTGTCAGAAAATATAAAAATTGTACGAGGGTAAAGAAAACTTATATTATTCTAAATGATAAAAATAAAATCGACAAAGTCGAAGTACACTTCTCTCCAAATATTTCCACAAAGTGGAAAATATGAGGCAAAAATCTGACAGAAAACAACTACTTCCATGGCTAATGCCACGACGGATATTGAACTACATCTGACAGATATTTGTGCAACGTTCTTCAAAGAAGACTCAGTTGCAAGTGCTTATTGTAGACAAACAAACGATTATCCTTAATTTGGCTGGGGATGACCACCTGCAGACATGTTTCGAGGTTGTTGCCTCTCATCAGTGCAAGGGTAGGTCCGACAACTATGGTGTATTCACTTATAGCTGTGAAATTGTCACCCAAAACTGTCGATGTACGGCCAACATGATTTCTGATGTTTTAATGCGGTAGGATATCTTACGCATCATAACATAGATGGCGGATAGTCATTATAGATTCATGACTTGACAGGATGTCATAAATCACTAACTTACGAACGAAAGAAAAACAAGAATCAATAAAGAACTAGGTACCCAACAATATAAATAAGTCGCAAAACTATCGAACTGAAAGAAAAGTATTAGTAGAGCAGAAAAAACACGATAAATACCAAGATGAAATTTAAATTTGAATACGTTGATGCCAATGACAATTAACCAAACAAAATCAATGTCAACATTCGAATATTCCAAAATGTCTCAGTAGGCACTCCGGTTCGGAATATTGGAAACGGCTATTTTCGACGTATGCGCCATCCATTGACGAATGGAACAGTCATGCCCATTGAAATTACAGAATCGAGAACTTTGTGTGAAATAATATCGAATCATTTAATACACCATGGTTTCTATACATCTTGTCTTGTCCCTGCCAAATGAATTACAACCCATTGTTTATCTAATACTTCTCTACGGATAAAGCAGCGACCTACAGTAAGTCAGTCGCTGCGCCATCCGCCAGGAAAATCAATAAGCATTCCTTGAGACAGCAAAAGACTCCAGGTAGAGTAAATGCGTATATTATTCTTTTCGTATTTGTTTCGAAGATAATGTAAATATGAATTTAATGGTGGACAGAATTTAAATAAATCAGAGGGAATGGTAACCTCACTGTGGATATCTCAGACAGATGTCCAGTGAAATTAAAGAATACTTTTTGATCGCTGGACTTCAAACATCATACGATTACGATACGATTTATGTTGAGGAAAATTAATTCTCAGTTAAACGAAATGACCTCGTATACGAGAATAATACCTACGCAAATCAAATGTGAAACCTGAGATGGTGTTTCAAAGTATCATTCCATCAATAATTATAACATTTCCGGTATTTAGATCATAAGTGAAATAATCGCCATAATACTCAATCCTTCGGTACGGGTATCTCAGGATGATGTTTATCGTACATAAATTTCCCAAATTAAAAGCAAACTCGTTTAGAATACTATCTACATAAACTTCAGACTATATTACCTGTCAGGAAATTGCATTACCTTTGATGAGAAAGTGCGCGAAAGCAGAGATCACTATTATGTCGAAGCTCTGACTATGAATGTCATTAGATACCTTTTCGATGTTTCACTTTGTTGAGTGGAGATTTCAAACAGACAGATAAGAATGATTGTCAATATCAGCAATACTAGAATATCAATTGAAAACACTGGGTGACTGGGTGACTCAGCCATACTCAGGAATACTTCTGCAGTACCCCCATCAGTGGCCGGATGGAAAAGATCGCCCAACCTGGATGACCTCAAACTTTGTGTCTCGATAGAGAAGAGTCCGTATCACTCCGCAGTAAGAGGAAGAGTATACGCACGCTATTGGAAGACGATCGATCTGGTTCCAAACGAGTCCACCAACATCACATCAAATTCAGTGTCATTTGTACAACCATACTCAAACCACTAAGAATTTAAAACGATTCAATAGGAGAAAAGGAAATTTTGATTCGATAATGTTATCTATTTGTCATACAAAACTGATGAGCAACAACTCTTCACTTATATGAGTACAATTGGTACAGATTGGTTTGAGTTAACAGTGTGGCTTTTTTCGCCAACTACCATTTCCTCTACTTTTGAAAGATTTGACGTACAAAGATGGAGCAACAACCATTTTGAATGGTATCATCGATTATAAATTTTCGTTGAAAAGTGAATTCAATTATCTTTTCAACAACCTGAATTCTTTTGATTTTCATTAATACCTACGTATTTTCAGAATTTCGGGATGTTGGCATTTCGAAATTTTCAAATTCATGTGCCCCCAACGCCATCTGTTGAACAATTACAATGAATCTTTTCTCAAAAATTAGTATCGGTAATACCATTCAAAATAAATTAGGAAAGGCTTTCGCGGCCATCGTCACTTACATGGTGGTTCTTCGGGTTGTAAGGCCGACGTATGTTTAGAAAAGATCTCGACGTTTCGCCAACACGAGTGGTTAGCATTTTCAAGATATATTTTCAAAGTTTCTGGTTTCTCAAGTCGCTGTCAAATGCTTGACATTTGCTATACGTTGTCTCAATGAATACCTGTGATTTGACGTTCTTACATCTGATTGGTCCATAGCGTTAGCTGACACCATAGAATCGTTCGTACCGTTATTTTGTGGGTAGGGAGCTAATTGATAATTTTTGAGAACTGGAAGCCAAACCTTGTTCAATTGTAGTCCTTCTTCGGTTCTGTGGAAGTTGTTGTGGTGTTTCTGAATTTCAATTCCATCCCGGAAGAGTCTTGGGTAATAGGCAGATGTTGAAGAGATGACTTGGGTTTCTTCAAATTTCACTCTATGGTTATCGTTGTTGGGAGTATATTCTGCGACAGCGGATTTCTGTGTGTACCCTAACCGACAGCAAGCTCTTTGATTCTTGTTTTGACGGAGCGTTTCGTGCTTCCGATATAAACGCTGCCACATGAACATGGACGGCGATAAACCCCAAAGTGGTCTTTCAGTTTTTTTGAAGGTTCATAAACGGTAATCTCACATTTTCGTAGAATACGGCCAATACGATCTGTAACTCTGGGAATATATGGTAAGAATGATTTTCTTTTTTCGGTGTTGGTTTGACTACTACTTTGTTCACTGGATGGACAGTCATTTGGTCTACTATTGATTCTTCCGTCTCTGATTTCTCTTCTATTTTTCATACACCTCTCAATATCTCTTTCTTTGTACCCATTAGAAAGAAGAGCGTTTTTTTAGATGTTTCAGTTCAGCTTCCAGGTATTCAGGTTCGCAAATTCTTCTAGCTCGACCAGCTAATGTCTTGATTGCACCTTGTTTTTGGCACGGAAAAATATGTCATTCAGATCCACACTTATCCATACGTATATTTCGAGTGCATATTGTGAAAAGAATATTAACGATATGGTTGAAAAGAGAACTGATTTTGGATTTCAACTACTATTAAAATGTGCACTATATAATAATTGGCATTTAGGAAATAAATCAACTTTGCCAACACTCAAATCATCATTCAGTGAACAATTCATCCCATAAAGGAATACAGCATAATATGAAACGTTGATCTTCAAGAGCATGAATCAAGAAGGGAATAAAAGCTTCGATGCTTTTTTTGAGAGAATAAGTACTGATATTCAAATCGTAATGTTAAGAATATGAAAACCGAAAGTTTAAAAATTAAACCATTCAAGTAAGTGAACATTACTACTGAAAATTTGAGGAATAATTAGAAATTGTCGAAATAAATGTGGCATTCTGAATAATTATTTACTTAACGTAGGTATATGAAGACGAGGAAATTGTCACTTGTGAAAACTGGCAAGTTCTTGAATTATTGTTGGAAAGTTTTCGAGTATAGGTACATGAAATTTTGGAAAATTATCCCGGATACGATATAGTCTGATGAAGTCCAATAATTTTGTACATTTACAATAGTAGTGAATTCAACATAAGTAATATCTCAATCAGCAATTTAATGTCACAGTTTTAAAAAGAGGAACATTATTATTCAGTTCAATAGGTATTGGTAAATAGTCACTCTCTTGGAGTTCTCTTTCTTGTGAGATCGATAAATAAATTGATAACCCTATTCATCAATCAAAATTGATGGTCCGTTGTTATAACCCTCTGTTATTATGATATGATGGATACTATAATAGTTGTTTGGGTGAATTGGCGAGATTGATCGATGAACTCTTTACTCTGCTTTCGGAAAATAATAACAGTATTGGAATTGCATAAGCCTAATATTGAGTCAATATATAATTTAACTAAAAATGCGAATCACTATACACTGCAATTCCAGCAGGTATTCTGTGTTAAAGTCTGTATTCAATTTGTTACTGAAGGTGGTACTATGTTGATGGTTGAATCATTTATCAAAATTAACGTCATTCAAGCCTGGAAAGATATAAGAAAATTAATTTGAGCTGACGCATGACGCTTTTCTTAGTATCGTAAATGTGAATGAATGGAAATTGATTCTGAAGTTTTTTCTCTTTCTTATCCGTTGTCGTTTTCATGATAAAAGGGTTTGAAAAAAATTCCTCGCACAGTAGTATTGAATTACTTCTTTACAACAATCGCATCGATTTCTATCTCAATGCATAAGAAAACGACAAAGAGTGTGAAAGAGAGGAGCAGTCACTCAATAAATCTCTTAACGAAAGGATATTATTCATACTGACTTTCCCAAACCACTGAAAAAGAACTTTTTTTAATTTCTACCAATAATTGTTTTTATGAATGAACTGGGCTGTTTAGAGAGTATTGTAAATTCTTTCACAGAAAGATCATTTACAGGTAGATCGCATTTTAAATCTTTTCTGTAGGACAAATTTTTTTGTCTTCCTTTATAACTTTCAATCGTGGGCTCAGCTTCAATTTCAAGGACAAGGTTCTAGAAAGGAATATTACCTTAACATATTTTTTTATCATTTTGCTTCGAAACGAATTCAAGATCTGGATACGAGAATGACCAAACTTGGAAGGATGTATATTGAAAAATTACATCGAATTAATTGTAAATAATGTCCTTGATAATGTTCTGGGTGTGATAATTCTGTCAGATGATGAATTCAAAAAACTCTTCATACTTTTGAGGATCGTGACCCTAAACAAAGTGTCATATTGCAAGAACAGTCAGAGAAGTTACTACACATACTGATGGAAAACTGAACTAAATTGAATTATTAGTTCAGCAATTATAAACAAGTCATCAAAAATATCAAAGAAAAAACAGAAACAAAATAACATATAAGCTCAAAATAAACGTAAACAAAGTTGGTACATTGTAAGTAGTTCAAGAGGCAAATCCAATAATCCATAAAAATGAATGGTAAGTTATTCCTATCCTCTCTACAGTTATTACATAATAGAAGTATTGGAAATGAGTATTATGGAGTTCTAGTCAAAGTCCATGGTATATTTAAGAACGCTCAATGTCTCTAATTATTTATATTCAAAAGACACACACCTACTTTAACTGAATGTTTCAATAACGTGAAGAAAAAAATTGGACTCATACGCAAAATGTTCACATTTTATGTCTCGCCAATACATCGTTTGAATATTTTGCCAATATATCCATAATATTGTACCAGTGATGTTCTACCCATATCGCTAGATATTTTGAGGCCAATGTTGATTCGAGAATATTTGTCCAATATTATTCAAGTAATACTGGACCAATATCGCTGAATATTCACATTTTTTTTCTCGCCAATGTTGCGATTCAAATATTTTGCCAATTTGTTCACAAAATTGTAGCAATATTCTGCCAATATGAGTGTGCTACTTAACTGGGTTGGGATATTTGTCCACTCAAACCATCTAAATCCACCAATATCTCTTGAGTCACATTGAACTGTCCCTTGGGGAGTACCCCAAGGGTCAGTTCTGGGGCCAATTCCCTTCACAATCTATATCAACAGTATACTTGAATATGATTCTACTGGAACTCCTGTTTGTTTTGCAGATGACACTGCCATACTGTATAGTGCTGAAAATTAGAACGAACTAAAGATCCAAACGGTAGAAGACATTGATAAACTTTTCAATCGTTTCAATAAAAAAACATTATCTAAAAATTACGAAAAAACTTTCTACTTGCCATTCTCGTGCTACGAAAATTCACAACTTCAATATACTATAATACGTCTAATAGAAAAAATTAAATATTCAGAAGTGGTGTTAGATATGCAATTCATGTGGAACTATTATGTTGACCGAATAGCGAAAACATTGCGAAGTCTCCTGAATAGATTCAAGTAATTTCTGAAAATCTTGGACATCCCGCAAATGGAAAAAAATTATCATGCACTCATAGAGTCTCGTCGTACATATGGAATATTGGGTTGGAGTGGATTAGCATCATCATAACTGAAACAGTCGATGTACTGCAGAAAAAAATTTTAAAAGTCATTTTCAGTAAACCAGTTAGGTATTATTCAGATGCCTTATTTAAAGATTCGAAAATACTCGACCTAGCAAGATTGAACAATTTGGGTCCAATATATGTCATGCGGGCTCCATGTCCATGTTGATGTTTTTTGATTTTTTTTTCTGTTTTGGAATATAAATATTAACGCTTGTTTGAAACAAAGATATTTCAAACTCATCAACTCACAATATTGAAATATTTGTGCCGATGGAAAACGAAAATCTAAGTTATAGATAATTGGTGTATCAAAAGCGATTTTGCAGTTGTATTAAAGACGCCACCCCATCCTAGATATCCGTAAATCAAGAGAGACTGGAGTAAAGAAAAATATATACAGCGCAAATCATTTATACTCAGTACGTTTTTAAGTGTTTCAAAACCATATAAAAGGGCTCTTAGTCTCTTACAAAGATACTTGCATTTTCAATTTGAGATTTTGGTCAATGTTTATTCCGAGATATTCAACTGAATTCGATTGTTAAATGAATATTGATGTTTCGTGCATTGGGAAAATCACGACTGTTACTACGAAATGAAATGTAAGATGTTTTATCAATATTTATTGTCATTAAACTATCATCAAGCCGGTTAACTATGGTGTCAATATCTTTCCTTGTATGAGATATTACATTTCCCCAGGTTGTTCCATCAATTAATAACACTGTATCATAAACATAGATCATTTTGCAAGAAATATCATTGGATAGCATATCATTTGAATATAGTATGAACAGTATTGGCCCCAAGACGGTACCATGGAGAACTCCATACTTGATTTCTAATGGGACGATCAATACGCCATCTATTGTAACCATTTGTGTCCTTTCATTTGGTAGTTTCTGATGAGATCATTCGCCAGACATCTGATACCAAGATTATTCAATTTCCACAGTAATTTTTCATGATTAATGGTATCAAATGTGTCTCAAATATGTATGGTTATTATATGAATGAACATTATTATTATTATTTAAAAAAAATAGACTTGAGATCATGACGTAAGATGAGAGATCGAACTGCTCCATGAGCAGCGTCAATAAGAATCAGTGAGTACGACGCATTGTCCACCACCATTTCTCAAGTGAAACGCCATAACTACATGTCACAAAGTCAAAGAATTTGAATTCGTTACTTATTTTTTGCCATAATGCAACAAAGATTGAAATCACTCGAAAGAAACAAAAGGCCACTTTCGTGTTCGACATGAGAGTCATGCATTCAACGTAATTACGGATTTCTCCAATTCATTGTGAGATTAACTGGTTATTCATGGTGTACGATCACGCACTGTTTCCAGGACAAACGATTCATACGCTTGAAAGGATGAATCGATACTTTACAAAGAGATTTTCTGATAATCAGAATTGTATAAAACATTGGAATGGAATTATGCGGCATTTTAATCGAATGTTGCTTTATAGTTAAAAATTTGAAATAATGTGCAATGATAAGGGTGTTATCTAAAATAATATATTTCACTGAATCAACATCACAATTAAAACAAAATATGTGAACAACATGGTTCGACGATGAGAGCAAAGCTCTTGTTTCGCAAAAACATATTACTAATAATAATAATAGCAATTGTAGTACACAAAACGGAATATATGAAAAATAAATAAAATATGTATGAATACTACGAATCACCGTGAGAGAGTAAGATATAAAAACGTTCATTAAACAAATATGACACACACTATGAAAAAATTATGTACAAGTACATAAAATCTTAGGCATATATGGATGAAATTAGGCTACATAGGTAACTGAAAAAATTAAATAAGTACCAAACAAAGAAATAGATAAAATATTGGAAAAATATGACGAAGAATAAACATTATTCGAAATAGATATAACGGTAGGCTCCTATGACTACCAATAGTATATGTACAATACAGTAAAAAAATACGGTTCAATATTTAACAAACATTTTTGTGTTCTCTGAAAATAGGAAAAAAATTTGAGAAGTTCAGTTCTATAATGTTCATTAGCTTTTTCTTTAAGTTCTTGTCTTCGCGATGGAATTATTGAGGTGTTCATACAGAGTGGTCATGTATCAAAATTATATTATAAAAATAGGATTTCGTTCGAATATTCATTTTTCTGGAGATTAAAACGCTACAATATCTCCATTATTCGAAATCCCCTTACCGGAGAATATCCATGACAAACACTCATCAACCCTTTGCGTTTGCAGTGCTGGAACCAGTCGTTATACAGCCGGTTGAGGCGAATATTGGTGTCAACAAAGTCCGTAAGGAAAGTCATCAAAAAATTCAAAAACAGATCGACATTTAAATTTTCATCATAAATGTATGGCCCAATTATTGAGTCCAATAAACCGGCCCATACATTTACGCTGAAGCGTATTTGTGATCACCGTTCCTAATGTCCAGGGGGATTCTCAGTGTGTCGATTGATCATGCCCATGTTTGTGAATTTGCATTCAACCGTGAATATTACATTACGTAAACATTTGGATTTTGCTACAACTGGTTCATTACAAATCTACAAAACCCTACCCGTGAACCACAATATCCGTGATGTGAATTTTGAACGATATTTGTGTTTTTTCCGTCCACACCTCCTGATGGGATATGCAAAGATTTGATGCAATTTTATATGTGGGAATCAAACTATAATCTTTTAACCAGAGAACCAGGAAAAAAATTCGATTACCAGATGATTAGTTCTTCCGTTCCATTCACCGCTTGCAGAACTGCCTCATCTACATTCTCTCTATCGTCTGTCTAGAAATCTCAAATGAACCATAATCGCTACATTTCCATGGAGCAATAAAAAATAATTTCATGCTGACTGCTCTATGTCTGGATACCGTTGAAGATTTGGACGTGATTTGCTCATTTCGATGACAGGCGTAATGAACCAGGAGCTTATCACGCTTTGCTTCACTTGAAAACTGGCATTCTTATGGATGTACCCAATGAAAAATTCAAGAGTTTTGGTCGCATATTTAACTGGAGAGTTGAAAAAAAATAATTCTTTTGTTATCAGGAATAATAAGACTTTTGATAAAATAATTTAAAAGTATAACATTATTCTTTAGGACGCCCTAAAGAATGACCAAAGTTGAGTGTTGTAACTCTGGCATCAAGAACGCATTGGAGAATACAATGACAGATTTGAATTTCTCGTTGAAAACTGCTTCGAAAACGTCCTCGTTTGAGTCTCTTCGCTTTAACTTAAAAAAATTATATACCAAATTTTTTCTTCAATAGCTCAAAAACTATAGAGGGCACATAAGTTTTTTTCTTCAGATAATTGCTCAGCATGGCGATGCGCAGCTTTGCTCTAATTTAACTAAACTGGTATCTCTTAAAGGAACTGTGATCCCCATGGGGAAGTTCGAAAACAGGTATGGTGTTAATTCATCCGCTATCATCTGCCAGACGGTGTATGCATAATACTCAAGATGCATCTTGTCTTCCATGTCCTCAATATATTGTCACGGTGATAGGTACTCAGGTACTAAGCGTTGGTTCTTTGAAAGGTTCATTTTCTGCGTTTCACTATTTTTAATATCCAACGAGCTAACAGCCTTAGGGTTTTTATGATAACATGCTTTATTATTATTAATACAATACAATACAAAATCATACAATACATAATAACTAACAAGATACAATACAATATGAATAAAATATAAGGTAGAGATAAAATTAACAATAAAAGTAAAAAGATCACGTGTTAACTAAAATGTTAGTGATTGTGATCAATTGTCGCAAACACTCTGTTTGTTTGGGGTAATACCATAAAAGACTTAGCCATGAGCATAGGAATGGTACACAATTATTGTATTGCAAAATGAATTTGGTTAGTCTATTTTTATCTGTGTTACGTTATTCTAAAGCTAACAGACAACAACCTAAAAAGATAGAAAATACGGAAGAAAAAAGGGAGAAAGTTATTATATGTGTGTATAAAATACATAGTGGGGATAGTTCCTTTTTGGATAAAATTATTAGGTTTCTGGCTACCAGCATGAAACTTTCCACACTTTGGCTTAATGTGTGTTAGATCAAAATTCTGCCCAGACCCCATAGTTCAGACCCCCTGGTTCAAAAAGGCGGACAAAGTTCAAAAAGAAAATTTGCTGATATCGGGTATGTTTGATATTATGTAATATGCTTAAGGGTTATGAATAATAAAATATAACAAAACAGCAATAGCTACCCCCATGTGGGACCCTTAGTAACATACAAAATGGCGGAGTAATGGCAAAAATACAAGAAAAAAAATGAAATACAATGAAATAAAGTTATAATTAAACAAAAATAACCGATGAAAAGTAAAAATGAAATTATGAAAAGCAGTGAAAATCTGGAATGAATGTTATTTGAAAATAGTTATACACTGCCAACGCACTGTCCATCGCACACACATAGTGAAATGCATGGTAGATTATGCTTGCGGCATTTACACGACGACTTGCATGTATTCTTGCATTTACAAGAAATAAGTTCCTGACACTGAACAGATGTTTCTGGATGATTCGTCCATAATGGTTGATAACCAAGTGGAAGTTCTTGTTTCTTCCATCCGCAATCTTCTGGGTTGGCAAGTATTGGATTGCTGGCAAGGCATTGGCGCCAGATGTCAGCCTGTAAGGAAGCTCGTTTTATATGCAGCTTCAGTGCTTCAGACGTTGGTGGAATATTTTCTATCGAACAGTTGTGCCGTGTAAACAGAATAAACATTGTAAACAGCAGTTGTGGAAGATGGATTATGATCCACATCATCAATTGCTTTTGTAGTAAATACTCCTTGTTGTACTCCTGGTGGGCATACTAATCCCTCTGTTTGGTATTTCTCACACAGTGCATTCGTTATTGACCCCATCAACTGCAACACACGTTCATAACTGACTGACACACCCAGTGACGCAAGCTTTTGTACCAAACCTTTATTCCTAGTGCTTTCATATAGCAATAGGCCAATATACAGCGGCATTGGAGTTTCAGAACTTATTTTATGACGTTAATTTTCAATGGATCCCTTACGTGCATGTTTCACTGCATTAAAACGTATCAATTGTGCAATTGTGAGGGCATCCTTCCTATCAGTCTGAACATTTGTATCTATGTTTAAGCCTTCGAGTTTCATTCTAATAAATGTAATCACTGAATTGGGAACACAGAATTTTCCTTGAAATTCGTCCAAATGATCCATTAAATGTTGGATATTCTTGAAACATGTCACGGCGGAGGATCTTTGCTGCACGTGCCAAGCACATTCCGTCGCTCATTGCGTTATATGCACACGCATCTTTGACAGCACTGCCTATATTTTCTTCAAAGCTGAAAATAACCTCCCTACCAGATTTATCAGATCTCAACCCAGGTACAAATGATAGCAGTTCATCCTTCAATTTAGTCATGCATAATTTTCAAATCCAAGGGACTTCATTCTTGTCTCAAACAAATTGCTCAATTCGGCAAGTTTCAAAACAGGCGATGTATCACTGAATAAATACAAATCGTGAATGTACTCAACAAGTTCAGCCAGAACTGTACCATATACAAGTTTTACCTCATCGCTTATACTTGCTTCAGATTGTTTTTGTGCACTTCTCCCTTGTGTTCTGAAGGCAACATAACACCGCTTATGATACTTGGACTCCATTGCAACTAAATCTGTGGATGTTAATTTTGCTAATAACTTCACATCACATAATTGCACTGCTATACTGTAAATTGTTGGTCCAATTCCTAATGTAGATCTCTCAACGAGGCGTTCGTTTGTGGCATCGCCATCACAAAATAAACACACATCTTTGGGGTCCTTGACATTGAATAACGATATTGTAGATGTCTCTGATGTGGAGGGTTTATTAATAACACTCGTACACACTTTATTCATTTGCCTCTGAAGTTTGTAACTGTCATATTTGTTACGGCAAATTTTATGAAACACTGCATTATGGTATTTTAGGGTTTTTTCCACCCCCTCTCCTTCATCTAACTGTTGCAGTCGGACTGTTTTTGGAAGTAGTCCGCGATCACTAAAACTTTTTAACGATTCCGACACAGATTTATAGCCAATATCAGTTGGATGATTAAGGGCAAGCCGGAATCATCTTGACACTGAAAACAGAGTTCCTAAGAGATTATTGGCTGCAGAGGTAATGGAGGCGATGATACATCCTTCAGATCCACAAACTGAACTTTACGTTTTCTGGACATTTTGACAGCGACTGTACTTCAACAATTACCTGCAATAAAAAATTAAGGAATTGCGATTAAGGCATTGACAAAAAATTAAGGAATTGACAAAAATAACAAGATATATAACCCTTAAGCATATTAGATGATATCAAACATGCCCGTTTTCAGCAAATTTTCTTTTTAAACTTAGTAGCATCGCCATTTTGGCCGCCATTTTGAACCAGGGGGTCTGAACAATGGGGTCTGGGCAGAATTTTGATCTAACACAGATTAAGCCAACGTGTGGAAAGTTTCATGCTGGTAGCCAGAAACCTAATAATTTTCTGCTATCCCACCCCACTAATATTTCTCGACAGGTGAATTCTCAGAAATCAAAATATTACAAAATCAATTTTATTCTTTTGTACGATGTTGATGTAGACATACGGTTACATTTATTTCATTTAATTTTTCTTTGAATTATTTCATTAATTTCTTGTATTGGTACTGTTAAGATCCATGCTCTGATTTTTTTCTTGAAGAAATGTAAATGGTTGTTTTGTTTCATTTCATCGGGAATTTCAGAATATACTATGGGACAGAGGTAAGTGAGATATCTCTGGTTTTTGGTGGTCGCACTTTTGGAATTTTTGCAGTTCTCTGTTTAATTCTGGTGTTATGATGGTTATGGTCGATTTGGCTCATAATTACGTTGTGTTTATGATGACTAGTGGCAAGATTGAAGAAGAATAGTTGTCGGCAAGAAAAAACTTATGTTTCTTCAAAGAGTTCTTGTTAATTATTGTATAAGTGTTTTAGATATCATTTTATTTGCGCAAGAATGTTTAAACGCGAGAGCGAAGCTCCAGCGTTTAAATTTCTTAAGCAAATAAAATGTATCTAAAACACGCATGCAATACAACGTTTTATTCACAATCACATTCATTTAGAATCAGAATCGCGGAAATTTTTCATAACAAAATGATTTGACGTTTTGCTCTGACAGCGGCTGTCACCTCCTCAAAAATCATTGAAATAACATACAAAAATATCGGGAGGTGTTGAATGGTTGCTATGTATTTTCGATTGTTTATCGACTCCATTTGTAAAAATTTGTGAAGTTGGTGAAAATAAGTAAAATGTGATTGATATTCAAGATTGTATTTTTCATTATTCCACTAGTGGATAAAGTGGTACTTTATACGGTTCATAAGTGTGGATAAAACTTCAATTATAAGGTGATTGTGGATAAATGACTTTTAATATCCACTCTTCCCACACAGCACAGTTACGTTTCTGAAATATTGCAGAAATATGCTTCTGACATATTCGAAATATTTTTGTTATATTGCGAAAGATATATGAAATATTTCAGGAATGTTGCAGAAATATCCAAATGTCCGCCGCATAACCTAACAAGACAATATTACAGAAATATTTTTGGATATATTCCTGCAATATTCTGGAAACATTTTATAATATTTATGACATATTTCAGTTTTATTGCAAAATATGTGTAAAATATTTCAGGAATATTGCAGAAATATCCAAATCTCCACCCCATAACCTAACGTGAAAATATTGCAAATATATTTCTGCAATGTTGTAGAATATGGCATAAGTTCAACTGGCACTGAAAAATAGTAGATGACATGATAAAATAAATTTATTCACTTTCTGGGTTTTCTACAGAGCAGATATTATGTTTTTTTTTATTTCTGTCCACTTCTCTGGAAGCTCTCAGTTTGGCTTCAGCCAACCAATTAGAAATCGGTTCAATGATGACTTCATCTTCTGTGGCAGCCGCTTTATGTATTCGAACAGTCTCTGAAAACATATCTTGGATAAGCATAAGCAGAAACAGATAAATGAAATGATAAATCTTTGAAGTGAATAAAATATATTCATAACATTCCCGCTTGAACAGAATATGATGGAATGGAGTTAAGTGTTTAATTCTATTATGCCATTTTGTCAATTACCGGCAATACTATATTTATTCAAGCTAACATCTTTACAACAAGATATGTACCTATAATATCTATAAAATATGTGCTTTTACCTTGAATAATTCAATCAACTTCACCTCTTTTAATCACAGCTATTAAACAACATAAAAGATTAAAGTGTTTTTACGAATATAAGTAGCCATTCCATTTGATATTTTGATGAAGGCAGCCGGATTGTCATTTGTCAATTGTCAAAACCTTGAAGTCGGTTATCTTTGTTCATCTTGTGTTTGCTCATAAACTTGTTTCTCTCTAATTGAATCGTGATCAAATCGGTCAATATTATTTTGGGATTACTACCAAATAGATCAAATTAATTGAAAAGAGATGATGAATGATTTTGTAACCCCTCTTTCAATTCGAGAGATGAGAGTATGAATATAAAAGGTTTGTTTATCTGGTTATGAAAAATATTGGTTCGAGGTCGTCAGGATCATGCGCAGTTGACGAGAAGTGTTCATTTAAGGTTCATATTCGTTCACTTTTGTTGAACTGCGCATGATTCTGACGTCCCAAGACTTGTTATTTTCGAAACCAGAACAAACCTTTATATAAGACCTCTCTAAAACGATTTCAGACTCTGATCCCGAATTATATACCACACTAAGAGATTTTTTTAAATTTAATTGAATTAAGTCAATGTTGCTGCAATAGTTCTGAGAGTTTGCAGTTGCTCTGGAATAATTTTGTCGTCATGTATACGCAGAAATGTAAAATTGAACTTTGTCAAAAAACTATCAGTATTTGTAACATTGCAGCAATATTTCTGAATATTGCATCTGTAATATAGAAATTGAATATTTCTGCAATATTTCTGGGATATTTCAACTGCAATTGCAATATTGTAATATTGTGGCAATATTCCCTAGATATTGCGTGCTGTGTGGGTTGCGTCACATCTATAGCGTTTAGATAATTATCAGTGATTCCTCTCCGAACGGTTGTTGCGTAGTTTATGAGTTTTTGCACTAAACTAAGATATTATATTTTCAGTTGATCGAGTGGAAACAATTTTCTGAAAAATCTGAATTTATGTATGAGCAATCTAATTTTTTTGGTAAATGTTCGGCTTATTTATTCAATCTGACACTTTTATCTATGAGTCCAAGGTATTTGATATGGTTTTTCATTTTCATTTGTATGACGTTTCCGTTATTGTTAAAAGGGAGTGTATTAATTTGGGAATTTATAAATATAGATAGTGAAAGGGATAAAAATAGTTTTGTTAATATTTATCGTAAAATTTCTATTTTCGAACTATTGTATTATGTTGATGAAGTCATTTTCCACTTTATTCTGAATATACTTATTATCATGATCACAGAACACCTAACCTACAGAGAAGCGATACTCAATGGCGGCACTTTGATCCTTTGGGGTCAAATTTTTGAGACCTTGATTTAAAACTTGTATAATGTCATTTCTGGGCGGTAAATTCAAACTGTCGGTTGGCAAACATCGCCATTGGATTTGCGGGCTCGCGTAATTTTATAGTTCTCAATGAAAGATAAGGATAAAAATTAAAGTTATAATTTTATTAAACTTGATTGTAAAATTGTTGAACGTGGATTATATGTGTAGGAGTACTTGCTTTTATGCCTCCTGAACTCAAAATGCTGAGGTTTCAATAACAATTGAAGATACGTCCCTAGGATGGTCTAAATAGTTTCGAGCCCAAACTTCTCCTACAAAATTGTTCTAAATGCTTCCTTATAATATTATTTTGATCAGCAATTTACTTTCACATGTTTCCACCATATATAAACGGAGAACTTGGATAAAAACCAAAATTATTTCAAGTCATGGGCTAACTCTTTTTTATGCGTTTATAAAAAGTATGTGAAGTAGATGTGAAAAATACCAAATTACATTTTCCTTTGGAAAGAGTAGAAAATACCACTGAAATAGTGTGCCTTTTCAATTTTCAAATAGTTTTTCTATTACTCATCAACTGAATTCTATAGAAACGAACGCTTTAAAGTACTCTGAAATTACTTTCTTCTGATATTATTATTTTTTCTGATTGTCGTATGCTATGATTATTATCATTGTAAATAATAAGCACAATAAACACCAGAACAAAGCTTTAATATTCTAAGAAGAGATCTTGAAACAACCTCAAATATTTATGTTACTTAATTTGTGATGAAGTAACACAACAGAAATAGAATTGAATTTCTTTCACAACAGTAGCAAGTTAGTGTACTCGTTAGTGTACCTACTAGTTAAAAAAAAACATTAAGAAAATAATATATAATATATATATATATTATTTATTCATTTCATAAAAATACTTCAAAATACAAATGCATTAATTTAAAAAAACTGTTGGTAAATAAAAATGTCATTTTCAATCATGAAGAATAAAAATATATAACTGTAAAATTATACAGGTCTGTTTTGTCAATCCTCAAACATACAAGCATGGAAGTTATATCTGCAAGTTTTTGAGATAAAAATTGTCAAAATCCTCAAGGGAAAACTTTTTTCCGTATTCAAGACTTTTCTCGCAGCACTTTTTTTTTTATTTTCTTCAATGTCTCTGTTTCTGCTTACGTGGAGTCTGTGAACTCAAAGAAGCTGGAGTTGGAGTCATTTCAGAGGGGGATAACAAGCTGCTAGGAGTTTTCTCTAGATCATCCACCTTTATAAAAAAAATCCCATGAATACTAGTCTAAAAGTCATAGAACATTTCAAACTGAAATATGATAGTCCTAAATTAATTGAAATTCAATGTTAATAGCAATTCTTACAATTTACAATAAAAAACCACTGAACTAAAAATCAGTTGATTTCAAAAGTAGCAAAAATAATACCTGATGATTCACTCAATTCAACTCAAGAGCTATTTTCCCATAAAAATGATCTACGACCATTTAATATTTTAATCTTACATATTTGAGCAGGATCTTCCATAGCAAGAGTTCCACAACTTACAGATAGTTGTCTCGATGTGGTAGAAACATCCAAAACTGAAGTTGATGGAATTATTTGCAAATCTGAAAAACATTCTTGATTAATAGGTAAGTAAAGCAGTTGCTATTTTGGTCTGAGTTATAAAAACGTTGTCTCATATTCGGTGCCACCAGTTCAAAATTTATGATCAATTTTGTTAATAAAGGGAATATTTGTGTTTGAACAGTTGATATGGTGCCATTTCAAGTGCATATCAATCTTCACCCTCAAGTATTTGACAAACCTTGCAGTTCCTATCTCTATTGAAGCACCCTCAATATCAATCAATAATATTTAGAAGGTCAGTAATGAAGGCATGTACCATTCAAATGGCATAAGAAACTTTTCATATGTGTTGACAGAGCCAGTAATTTATAGAAATTCAATACTGGTAATTCTGACAAATCACTGAACTATATCAGTTGATTTTAAAAGTAGCATAAATAATATAATACTTTGATATTTTAATCTTACCTGACATATTTGAGTGGAATGATTCTTCCATCGCCTGAGCTCCACAACTTACAGATACTTGTTCCGATGTGGATGGATCTTTCGAGAACGAAGTTGATGGAAATATTTCTATATCTAAAAATCAGAAAGAAATTATTGATTTCCATCAAGAATACTCAACGCATTCATTTTATTCTTACCTGATGAAATATTAATTTTCACTCCTTAACATCTCCTTCTTTGAGAACATTATCATCCCAGTTTTTCGTTTCGAGGCGTGGGGAAAAATTGTTGGGACTGCTCGAGGAATTAAAAATTTCTTCAATTTGGATTTGTTTGAAAACATGTTACTCACAAAATAAGTTCACAGAGTCGATAATGACCATACAAAGCTTCTGGTGATTTGTCCAATAAATCTTCTCGATTTGCAAGCTCTCAACCAATTTCTGGCTCTGAAAAATGTATTATGTGTAAAGAAAGTATTTAGTTGATTTATTTGATTAAAAATACATGTAAGAGTGCGACAATAACTTTAAGCTATTTTGGACAAATAATACCTTTCAACATCTCTTGGAAATCTGAAAAGAGACGTCGTCCTATTCCTAGACTTTGAGATACATCCTCGAAAAGCACAAACGCTTCCACCTTGGTAGCTAGCCATCTGTGTAACCACAAATGTTTGTTATTAACACGATAAATGTGACAGTTGGAAATTAATTATACAAATACAAGATACAAAGCACTTTGTTCGCAAATAGCAAACAACTATCAATATTATTCAATATCAATGACAACAATCCAACGTCTAGAATCTGAGGTTGACAAGAAACAAGCCAAACTTCGCGCATGTGCAAAGATATTTTGTTTTGGAGGGAAGCTTAAATGTCGCTTCTGTGTAGGTTAGTGTTCTGTGTCATGATCCAATAAATTCGATTAGTTGCCTGGTGTTAGGTAAGTGATGTTTTTGTTGGAATTATGTTAAAGATTATATATTTCTTTGATTAATGAACTAGTTAAGTGATGTAGAAAATACTATATTTGACGCGAAGGCATTAAAATATAGATCAGAACTAGTAAATCAGTGTTTTTTATTTATTTTAATCCATCAATAAATGACTGAGATATAGATTATTTAAATTTACGTATTTTAGCGCTGAACGTATTTGGTCTCCGAGTCGTCTGTGACGTCACGCCACATGTCTGAGATCGCCACACCGCAAATAATTATGTATTAGATCTTTAGCCGCGCCAACGCACACATATGTAGTACTTTTAGATCCAATTAAGTCACGCCTCATTAGTTTGCACCACTTCTTCCTTTTATTCATGTCATTTGGTACATGAAAAAGCCATCGTGTAATGAATAATACACTACACGAACGGCGCAAGTGATTGTACACCGATAAACTTGCAAACACTCTGTGAATACCAGTCTTGTTCATGTGGCGTGACGTCACACACTAGAGCGCTGTGTACTATGAAATTATTCTTCCAAGCGCAACTTCAAAGTTCCATAACTTTTTCATTTCTAGAGATATTTCAATGATTCTTTCACATTTTTCTTTCATTTTACTCAAATTTTCAGAATTATTCAATGATAAAAAAATGAAAGACTAATCCATTGTGGAATGTTAATGTTATTATTTTTTCTCAGATTTCGATTGTGTATTTGAATTTGTAGTGAAAGTGAACAAGCTTCTTGAGAACCCATTAATATCTTTTATTTCAGAACCCTACAACCGATCCTGATACAGAGTATAAATCACCGGCGAATTCCTCAAAAATAGAGAGGTTTCTATATCATATGAAAAAAGTTTTGTCAGCTTTCAACACCTTCACTGTCTCATTCTATCGACATCGAAATATGCACGCCTGAGAATGTATCTGATCAAATTCGAGACAATGGATGTTGTGGTCTTCCACTGACACAAAGCGGAATGTATCACTCTTTGTCGATTACTTGTCGTCCGACCAAAGCTTTAACGAGCCCTTTAGCTGAAGGACCGACGGCAGTTCGGTTCGGTGCACCGTCTAACTACTTCGTCAAGAGTTTGCCCCAGTTTCGTTCTGCACAATAATCAAGCCTTATATCTAAATGCATTATTGATGAGAAACAACGTGAATCTGGAGATATGTTTTCTTTGAAATAGTTCTTATTATTTCAAGCAAAGGAGGACTCTATCGGTTGCTACGTAGAAAGTTCAACCAATAGCGCACCCGTGGGGGCCAAGGAGGTTCACTTGATTAATTTACTACCAAAAAAACAACACACAATATACATGTTTTTTACGTTGCTATTTCTTTCGGCAGTATGTTAAACCAGTAACTGAGAATAACATTGTTCTGCACATTTTTTAAACTTGGCTGTATCAAGTTCTTCAGGCCTAGAAGGAAACGAAATAGCGGACGCCCTAGCCAAAGGGGGCGGGGGGCGAAACAACGTTCACTGAACCAGAACCGGTAATCGGTTTAGCATATAGCACTGCCAAGAATGTCATAACAGCTTAGGCAGACAATACAAGACTCTACTACTGGCGTAGTCTACTGGGCCTAGCCCATTCCAAAGCATTTATTGCTTGTACAAGGAAAAACAGGACTCTGACAAACTGCTATAAATCAGGAGAGCGAATCTCAGAGTTAAAGTGGGTTTGCTTACTAATCAGACTTGCACAAGATGCAGAGTGCCGGCTATGCATGGAGGATGATGAAACGGCTAAAAACATTCTGTGTCCATGCCCTGCAGCGGCCAGAACCAGATTCTCAATATTTGGCGATACGACAGTAAGGCCAGGAAACCTGGTGAATTGTTCTCCCAATGCATTCCTCAATTTCGTCAAGATATTGGATATACTGGGAGAAATATAACCATAGGGTGAGCCATTGGCCGCAGTGGAGGGCCTGATATGGGCCTACTCACGTTCAAACCCAACCTAACCTATCAAGTTCTTGCGAAGTGCCGGCAGTTAGAAACTGTTTACGTACCTTTGAAAAAAAATTTTTTTTTCATACCACATAAAGATAGTACGTATGTTTTCAAAGAATCTTTGAAGGGTGCAGAAATTCATTCTAGTCATAAAAAATTTACAAGGCTTTGTGCTACAAGATGGGTTGAGAAGTGAAATTTTGTTGCAGTTTGTGAGGTCATAAATGAACGATTTGTTATGATTTCGATAAATCGTCCATTAATGACCCCTATTAAGGACCAGTTTGTCATTAATTTTTGATTTCTCTGTGAATGCATAATTGTTGCATAGGCATCAAACATAAACGAATTCAGATGTGATGGACGCTAAAAATGGATATTGACGATGAATTTATGTTGCCAGATATTGCGGAAACTGCTGAAGTACCACCTTCAACTTCATTGCCAGAAAAAAATTAAACTCCTTCATTACAACAAGAGTGAGAGACGGAAAAATATTGTAATTACCTCTTATATTAAAATACGATAAATGTTCTCCATCATTAATCGCCTTCATTAATACAGAACTTGATTAAATAACTATAAAATATCAGTAACGATGGAAATATGTACAATTTGCAAGTTGAAGGGTCAGTTTTACCGGTTCCAGTTTAACTCCAGATAACTAACTAATAGTTTAAATAGTGAATGACATACTTCAAATGGCATTGAAAGGTTCACATTCTAACCATCAGTTAATCAATATGAAGCTTAAATGGAACCTGTGAAACTGGCCCTTAGAATTGTATGTCCAATGTGTGAAGAAACTTGTTCCTTCACAACATATCAATCGCTACTGTTATCGAATCAATAATAATTAATAATGCTGAAACACAACAGTCATAAAAACTTTTCAATATTATTAACAATCTTCAGTAAATCATTGTAAACGAGTATTATCCCCTGTCGGATAAGAACATGCAAGCAATATACTTACTATAATTATTCTTACTTCAGTTTATCATTATTAGACTGATGCCAAAACGAATTCTAAATGCTCAAAATGAGAAACAGAGTAACAGGCAAAGACCAGGTGGAGAAAGTTGCTGAGGTTTCAACTTTGTGGAAAAACAAAATAAACATGAAAACACTCAAAATAGTGAAATGGGGATGCAGTTTAGGGGTTGAAAACGTTTTTTTTGGGATTTGTGACAAAACACGACCTATTATCAGCAAATTTTCCTTGGGAAAGGTGTAGATAATAAAATAATCAAAAACTGTTGAATTCAACACTTTTCCACATTACCTCAAATTGTCCGTCAAAATGGTGAAAAACCAATTTTTTATTATTTAATTTTTTTCTCTCGAATAAATGATGAGGTTTTTTGGTGTTTTCTTGTATTTCGAAGGTCTTTAAGTAATTATTTCATTAAATTTGTTGAAATTGCGAAATATGTTCGATAAAAAAGTTGTTGAAATTAAAAAATCTTCTTTTTCAACACTTTTTGACATAACCTCAAATTAACCGTCAAAATGGGAAAAAAAGATTTTTTAGTAAATTTTTTTCTCGCTTTAAATGATTCAGTTCAGATGAAAATTTGTATATATATATTTTTTTGTTCCGAACAAGCATGAGTTTTTCGCAAATGAGAAGACTTCTAGTTTTTGAGTTATTTGAATTTTTCGGAAAAATACCCTTATCTTTCACGAATAATTGTCTTCATATTTTTTTGTATTTCAAAAGGCTCTGAGTCATCAATTCAATTGTTCAAATGTCTACTTGAGAATGGTCTATGAAAATAGGTGGTTTATTGATTGTTAAACAACTTAAAATTTAGAAAAATGTTTTCCTGTATCATGATTTTCTACACATATTGTCAATTATTTCCGAATTTCTTCATTATTTTTATGACAAATGTAGTTTATATTGAATTATATATAGTAAAATATTGGAATACATAATTTCACTACAAAATTAATTTAATAATATAATTTTTGTTCTTTTATACCACTATAGAAAATCATTGAAAATATGTAGAAATACATGATTCAGAGAGACTTGTTGTCGGTTTTTCTTAATTCTAAGCGATTCAGTGATCAATAAACCAACAAGCTACATTTGAAAGTAGACATTTCAACAATTAAAATGATCACTAACAGACCTTAGAAAAACAAAAAAAAAACTAGAACAATTGTGGAAGATCATCTGCTATCGATGAAGTTCAAAAGAAATTCTTAAAATTCCTTAGCTTTAAAATTAATGGAATTTATCCTCCAAGAGGTTTTAATTATGTTGATTTGACTTTGTATCGTTGGAAAATGTAGAAATCAAGCCTCCGGTTTATGCTTGTATAAATTATTCAATGGTAAAATTGACTGTCCGGCATTACTGTCGCAAATTGATATTTTTGTTCCAAGAATAACATCTAGACACAACACTACTTTCCTGTGCAAAATAGCTCAAACAAATTTAATGTTGAAGGCACCAAAATATTTTATGTGCAGTAATGCAAACAAACTTTCTAGTATCTGTGATTTATTTTCTTGCAGTGTTTGTGAACTCAAGAATAAATCTTATGCTCATCTTTGAATTTTTGTGATCGAAGTATTCAAATAGGACTTATGATTGTCATTCATTCATATTCAGAAAATGGTGCTACTACTTAAGCTTGTATTGTGACTTTATTTTATAAATTTCTCTGTAAATGGGAATCTACTATTACTATTATTATTATTTTTTAGAAAAATGTTCCTCACTCGAAAACTAGTTGTCTTTCGAATTGCCAAATAATCATGATCATTCATTACCAAAAAAAACATATTTCTACAAATTTTCATCTTAATTGAATCATTAATACGCGAGAAAAATTAAATACTGAAAAATCGGATTTTTACCATTTTGACAGTCAATTTGAGGTTATGTCGACAAGTGTTACGAACAAATGTTTTCGATTTTTCTATTTTCTATAAATTTTTCTTCAATTATTTTCTGCTAAGAGGTCACTGCAAATCATAAAAACCGTTTTCAACCCCTAAACTGCATCCCCATTTCACCAATTTGAGTATTTTCGTGTTTAATTTTGTTTTTTCCTCAAAGTTGGAACCTCAACAACATTTTCCACCTGGTCCTTGTCTGTCAATTTTTTCTTTTTCGCAAAAATTATAGGCACCATTCTGAATCGTATTATTTTAGAAAATAAGCTTCGTTACTGGTCACTTTCTTGTTCGTGTAATTCATACGAGAGAACAGTACATTTTCTAGCTATCTGTACTTATATTGAAATCAACATTAATATTTGAAAACATGGTCCACATTCCTCAATATTATGCCAATGATTTCAGGAGTCAGTGAACAAGGCAACAAGAGAATCATGGTGAATCAGCTGAACTAACTTCCGAATCCTTCCTCTTCGAAACAATCAGAGAGCCGAAGACCAGCCACAATACAATATCCCAAACACTGGTCTGCTTCTGTTGTAATCAGTTATACCAAATTTTGCCTACTGCATCGTTCGACTGTGATTGGAATGCGTCCAATGAACTTACTAGTTAAATGAGAACTATAGTCCAGTTGGCGGAGGTCACGAGAACAAGAAAGTAGCGATTGCGATTGCTATTTTTTCAATGGTTAGTTTAGAGTATATTGGTTAATATGAGAAAAAGTTCATTAGTCAATCGATTTCCTAAAGTCAAAAAAGATTTCGAATTTTTTTTTTTCAAAATCCTAGAGTATTTTGGGCTGGGATGTATATGATGAAAAATAAAGTATACCATCTTGTAGGGTTTTTTCTACCAAAAATCTTTAGGACCTATTTTGCAGAACCTGGCGTATTACATTTTAATCTGATACGTACTTACGAGATCTCAAATTGGAATTTGAAAAACTCTATTTTCAAGTAGGAAATCTGAACTTTCTAATGGTATAGCAAATTTTTAGTTTTTATGAAACATTGGATAGAAAAAAAACGCGTGTATATAATAGAGAAACGATAGTCGTTGCTGACTAGTTAGAAATAAAACCAGTTGATACTGGGGTTAGCAGCAAGTTAAAAGTGTACTCTTTTATAGAGTATATTCCAAGCTCTCGTAAATTTTATTTACATATTCAGGGAACTACAAAGAATTATTCTTGTCAATTTCACATTTTGATGGTTTTCAATTTTACTCACAACTATAGTGAGGTTGGTTGACATGTTCTTAATTCATTCAATAGTGACTTCACAGTTTAAAATTGTAAATAATACTCGTATATAAATGGGCTTTACGAATATAAATAACAGAATTTTTTTTAATTTCAGTCAAAAAACAAAAGACTTGTTGATCATATCCAGGTGTCAATAGAAAAAAAATCTGTAATTTTCAAGTCAATGTTACCAACTGTAATCTTGTACCAACTGTTGAAAATTGATATATACGACTGTTGTTCTGTAAATTAGAAAAAATTACATTTCAAATTGAGTAGTTATAGAGATATTATTGTTTATAGGGAGAGTGTGGTCCAACGACAGTAAGAAGGAACACATCTCACTTAAATGATCTATATCAGTTATTTTATTCATACAATTTTTATCATGAGATATCAAGGCCATTTCTAAAAAAGTTCTCTTATTCAAATGTGTCTCTTTAGCTAATATTTTTGTTGAATTATAATTTATTCGATGGTCTTTGTTTACGTGATCAGCAAGAGCGTATCTTTCAGGACGAAGTCTACAATCACTTTCATGTGAGGAAATTCTACTTTTCAGGCATCTAGAAGTCTGGCCAATATAATTTTTATCACAGTCCTGAAAAGGAATGCTATACACTACATTTGAAGTAGAAGTTAATGGAATTTTATCTTTTACTCTTGAATAAATTGATCTAATTGGTAAAATAGATTTATTTGCTATTTTGATATTGCACACTAAATGAAGAAGCCTGGACAATCTTGGTGTAATATCTTTTATATATGGAAGTGAAGTAAATGTAGGAATTGTAGGATTAGTATTAGCAACATAGCCATTAGTGGATATGTTAAGACTGCAAGATATGAAATCTGTTTCAATATTTAATGGTGTGTTGAACAGAATACTTTTCAGTAAGCTATGTGGATAAGCATTGTCTGAAAAGTGTGTAAAGAGAATATACTGTTTTTTTTATGAAAGGATTTGTCTGAGATTTTGAGTACTCTAGCTTTCATCTGTTTCACAAGGTTTATTTCCATTGAACGCTTGTGATAAGACTCGAAGTTAATATAGCTGCCAGAACTGCATGCATGGTTTCCTGTACCAGTCTATAGGTATTTTGTTATTAAGATTACGTATGAATCTTCTTCTCTTCGTAGTGTTGAACATTTATTTTGATACTGTTATACTAAACAGATGAATACTCAAAGAATAGAATGTATATAGTGGACAGGTAAGAAAAAACCCAGGTAAGAAATAAAATCGAATGCAATATATAATATATATATATATATATATATATATATATATATATATATATATATATATATATATATATATATATATATATATATATATATTGTTGTGTTATTTTGAGTTTATTATAGTTTGAAATTATTATTAAATATTTCAAATTTCAGATTGCCCAGGCCAAATACTTACACTCTTTCAGATCTTACCTTTTCTTTCTTTTTCAGCTACTCAGCTCAGTCGGTGCGCCAAACATGTAGATCTCAATTTCAAGCGGAGTTCTTGGAAAAGGACGTTTGATAACTTTAAATCAAATGTATTGTAATAGAAATGGAAATCTTTGTAGAAAATAAATAATATAGTAGATTCAAACTCAAATTTGTTTTTTATTTCATAAACCAGTTGTAATAAATAAGAAAATGTGAACACTTTTGTAAATATCAAGTATTCAAAACCTTAATTTGCCTATTTCCTGCGACATATACCTTATATCTAATAAGTTTTCCTTCAGAAATAATGACAATATACAAAATTATTAATTCAATCGTGCTATTTGATTACGATTCCGTTACCGGTCATCTAACTACGGCCTATTACGTTGAACATTCCCATTGCAGAAAGAAGAAGTGTCTAGCATAAAACATAACCATGAATATTTCATAATTGTTTTTGTTATGAGATTCTCCAACACAGGTAGATATTAATTATAGTTATTAGCAATAAACCTTGTCTGTGGTTATTGTTTATTTTAAAAAAAGTTTGTTCACTGAGTTCAAGAAATTTTAGATACCAAGTCTCCTTGAGGATTGTGTCGAATTGACGAAGTATTTGACAATAATTCGTTTATCAGAAGTACTGGTATTTCAGCTTGGTCACAGCTTAGATAAGCACATAAGCTGTGGCTTGGTATTTGGAAATGTTAAGTCTAAAAATACCTTTTGTCTGGACCATTTGGATATAGGACGCTGCTCGGACTGCTACTTCCAGCTCTGGAGATAGGATGCTGCTCGGCCTGCTACTTCCAGCTATGACTTCTCGTGGTGCTCCTCCAAGGTAAGTGGAACCTTGTTGTGCCGATCTTATTAGTTGTTTCCTGCATAAATCTTCCACTCTTGGTTGGTTTCTATTGATTTTTCTTGATATTTCTGGTTTTTAACAATCTCTCTGGCATCCAACTTTTTTCCACCCGTTTCTATATATCATCCTCCTCTTTCATTTTTCCGTTTCCAAGGACCTTTCCATCGGTTTTTCACAACACTCGCGATCACAAATCATTTTAAATTTTTCCTTATTCTTATTATTCTAATTAATGCTTGAACTATGTACACATATTATTAATGATTCTATGATTTTGAAATAATCTTTATCTATTCTAAAGTTTTCACATTTTCTTCTTATTCAAGAAAATATAATTCAGAAACTCATTTGACTTGTTTTATTTGAAGTTTCTACCATCCATTTCAACTGTCAAATCTTAGATTTATTTGACTGAATACCAAATTTTCTATACTGTGTGATATTTTATTATAACTTAAAGTTATTGTCCGGAAATGTTGTTGCCATTATTTGATATGCATCATAGACTGACTCGTACTCTCCTATTTCAATCTAGAACTTGGAATACCAACCTTCTGACTGCTTTTTACTGAAATTTTAGTATGTTGTTGAAGTTGTAAGAGTCTTCAGAGTTGAGGCATCGTATTTGTTTGGGTTTTCTGATATTTTATATAATTTTGAAACTTTTTGACCCACTTTTTTATTATCTGCCAAGTTTTCATAACAATATATATATATATATATATATATATATATATATATATATATATATATATATATATATATATATATATATATATATATTTTTATACAAGATTTTATCAAAAACGAAAAATAAACTATACCATTAGAAAGTTTGGATTTCCTACTTGAAAATAGAGTATTTGAAATTTCAATTTCAGATCTCGTAAGTACGTATCAGATTATAATGTAATACGCCCGATTCTTAAAAATAGGTCTTCACGCGGCTGACCAGTCATCTCGTGATTTTTTTGTGGACAAACTATAACTCTGACCAAAAAAGTGCGAAAGATCTTTTTGGTAGAAAAAAACTCTCCCTACAAAATGTTATATTTTATCTTCCATTATATCCATTTCATCCCAAACTATTCTAGGATTTTGAAAATTAAAATATTTTTCGATATTTTTTTTTACTTCAGGGAATCGATTGACCAATGAACTTTTTCTTATATCAACCAATATTCTCTAAACAAATTATTGAAAGAAAAATAAGCGAAATTGCTAATTACTTGTGCTTTTAGTGTAAACTTTACTTTACCAACTGGGCTACTAGTTGATCTTGATGTTTCGCTCCGATACAATAACGAGTATATTATCCGTAGTCATTCGCTTGTCAGTTCGGGCAATACCTCAATGATGGAAAACTCAACCGGTTCGAATCTCTGGACCGTGTAACAACTTCGTAGAGAGTTAGTCCCAGTTCCACAACAAACAATTTCCATGCTTGAGCACAATTAATATTCCCCAATGCAATATTCATCAAGAATACCGTTGGCAGCGAGATATATTCCACTTAGCCTGTTTCTTACTACTTCAAGAGTTTGAGTTGATATTTACCCAGGCTCAGTTATTATAATAATGAAGATAAGTTAATTCCACATGAATAAATCCATTGTTAATGAAGCAATGATCTTGTCGTAACGGGATACATGTAGACCAAGCCATATAGAGGTTTATTTCCCACAAAAAAAACGCGAATGGACTATACTAATTTTATAAGATAATTCGTTGATGAAAACCCCAGTTTTCGCCCCAGCCAAATCGCTTTGTGGAATTTTTAAACAGGTAATAATGAAAAAAATTACGACTTTTTTTGTTTTTTGGAAATATCTCAAAGATTATTCATGGAATCCTTTAACAATCTCCAGAACTTATGTAGAAATTCATGTAACCTACAAAATGGATTTTCGTATGTACAGATTGGTGCATTTTCCACTGAAAATATCCAGAAAAACCTCTAAGAAGATACAAATTTTGAAAAATTTTTAATTTTTATAAATCTTAAGCTGGACAAACAATATTGCGGAAACTGATAGTGATAGTATGTAGTTTAACTGTGCGCAAGATGTTTTCTGTCCGATTTGTAGTTTTTGCACAATCGCGTTATGAACAATTTAAGGGCACATCTTGCAAGATGCGCCAATATAAGGGAAATCGTCGTATTCAAATTCGGTAAATGGCATCTGGAAGTAGAGATCAATATATACAATTTGTATATTTTCTGGATCTTCACCAGAGAGATGGGAAATGTTTCGAAAATGTCACTGAGAGTGGATCAAAACGCTCCAAAGTGCATTCGAAGTCACCCGAAGTTGCAATGAAGTATGGGCCGTGGTGGTCGGCTGGTAAAAGCGCACGCCTCGCAAGCGTGGGGTCGTGGATTCGATCCACCGATTCACCGGTCTCGTGCATGGCATCACACGTTAAAAGGTAAGGTCTGCGTCTTCCCTAGCTCACACAAGTCTCTCGAGACTTCCGAGGGTTGCGCGTAGGGGTGCAATCGGTTGACGGAAATAACAATTTTAACAAAAAAGAGTTCGGACGACTTCGAGTGTACTTTGAAGCATTTCAGGTGAAAATCCAAAATATGCAAATTGTAGATATTGATCTCTACTTTCAAATGCGTTTACAGAATTTGAACAACATGATTTCCCTCAAATTGGCGCATTCAGATAGACTTGCCCTAACATTGTTTATAACGCGATTGTGCAAAAACTACGAATCGGATAGAAACCGTCTTACACACAGTTGAACCACATGTTATTATCTATCAGTTTCCACAATATGGTTGTCCAATTTTAGACTTTAGAATTTTTTAAAATGGTCTCTTTTTCGAGGATTTTCCGGATTTTCTCAGTGAAAACTGCTACGATCTGGTCGTATAAAAAAACCATTTCGTATGTTTTATAATTCTCTACGGAAGTTCTATTAACTGTAAACCGATTTATCCAATAATTTTTGAGGTGTTTGCAAAAAACGGTGTTTTATGATTTTATTTCAAAAGGTCTTGGAGTCTAATAAAATTGAGTAAGGCTTGTGTCATCCATGGTTGTTGAGATTTTCTCCGAAAAAGGAACATCTATTAGTCTGTTATTTTAGGCCGAAAGGGTAATGCAATATTATAATGGATGGTAATGACTGTCTGAGAAGGTTTATTAAACATTTAGAAATGGTATTCATTGCTGAACTTCAATACCTTCAAATAAAATAAAAATCTGCTTCTATATCTATTGTAAATTTTGAATCTTTATTGTTGTTATATTCGTTAAAGGTTTCTTCGAAACATACTATTGCGTCACCTATATGCTGAAAATAATTGTACTGATTCGTTATAGGAGCTTTGTGCTTTGGTCAGAGACTATATCAAACCTCGAAAGCTTCAAAGTTATTATCGAGAATTTGTAGGAGCTTCGACTCATCGGTCTGGGTGGAGATAAACCTTGCATCTCACCACTAGAAAAGTACATGCAAATTGAAAGAGTAAATCACAATAGAATAGATGAGGAGCTTCATACTGTTCATACAGCTGATATACCGGGTGCCCACGGAAGCTGTCTCGCACCTATAACTTTTTTGTTTTTAAAGATAATGGAATTAAATTTGGAGGATCTGCATAAAACATAATACTGCGTTTATTAACAAGTAACTCAAGTTTATGGAAATTCCGGTTTCATAGAAGTGACATAAAATTCCGATTTTTAACTTCTTTTGTAACCACCAACTTTTTTCAATTTTAAAATTAATTTTTCAATCTTGAATGCTATGGATACGTTCAAATCACTAATTGCAGTCCCAAAATATTAGGAAGAATACAACTTCACTGTTTCCGGTCAAAATCTATGTGTTATGTGAAATTTGATTTTGGAATTGAAATTGCCAATTTTTTCAAATGGCAATATGATGGCTCTTCGGGTTGGAAAAAAGAGACCATATTATTAGGATTCATTTGATACCCAACTCTAATAGGTTTAAAACAAAGTTTCGGTATAAAACTCAAAAAACTACGTTAGATGTCTTATAAAATAAAGCATCTTCTGGTATCAAAATGAGACCTGAATGCATCGAGTAACCTGTGACAAACACCACTGATAAAACAAAATCATTCAGGAGGTCGACTTCTTATTTCAACCCGTTTCTTCAAAAGTAAATTAAGTATTTATTGTGTAATTAATTAAAGAACATTTTTATAATAATATTTAAGCAACAAAATATTTTATTAATTTGAGTTGGTTTAAAACCCAATATATGCAGTATAAAATGAATCATAATCAAATGCTCCTTTTTCACAACCCAACGAGCCACTATGTTGCCATTTGAAAAATATTTGTATTACAACTTTTCAAATGTAATTTTGCATAGCAGATACATTTTGATCAAAAATTAAAGTTGTATCATTCTCAAAATTTCCAGACTGAATTGGCGGTTATAAACGGATGAGTGCGTTGAAATGAAAGATTATTTTGCAAGACAGCGTGTTATCTAAAAATTGCTCTTGACTATTTTAATATTTTGGCGAAAGAGCTCGAATCTGAAGAATTATCGCTCCGCAGTGCAATTAGGTACCACTAATTTTTTTTGATAATTGCATTTCTCTTCTGAATAATTCCATATATAAGGAAAATATCTGAAGTACATTCTCACCTTGCTGGGATGAATTTGAATACAATAATTTCCAAGCCAATCAAAGCAGTCGGGGGAAGAGGGTGAAAATACCTGTCTCTGTTTTCTCTTACACGTTCTCCGTTGCAATGTTCTTCCTCTGTATATGGCAAAATTGTTTCAGAATCAGTACATACACTCTCAAACACTAGCTTGTTCCATTGCACCTCGAAATTTACTCAGATACTTTGGTGGATCAAAAACTCTCCTTTATCTCTGATAATAGGAAAGAATAAAGAACTTTTCATAGTCTGGAGCGAAAAAAACCAACTCAGTCATTCCTTGTTACAATGAGTTTCAGTGACATACAATGAGTTTCTGTGACATATCTGTGATTGATTCACTTCAGTGCAAGCCACATCCGACATCATTATTCATGAATATCACGCCTCTATAGATTTGATCTCAATATGAATTACTCTCTTCGTGTGAATTGGGAACGTTTTGGGATTCGGTGAACTACGAACTGCGATATAAACAGCTCGATCAATGATGATTGCATTTCGGATTCTAGTTGCCGGATAGAATATATTTTATGCAAATTCATTGTGATTAGAATCGTAACAACTCTTCGTAGCCATTTTCAGCATGTGTTCTTCGTATCACTTGGGATTACCTATCATGCATAAATTATAAAACAGAACGAGTGAATAGTAACATGCATGGAATGGAGAAGTGTTCATCTACAGTGCGCCCATAAGATAGGGAATAAACTCAATAATAAATCCTGGGAAAGGTCGATTTTATTTTGGGCTGGATCAGTTTTTGAAATATACCCAAAATAAATAGGATTATACACATTTGAGTAAAACTAACATTTCAATATTTTTTAATCGAACACCCAATATATTTTTCCAAATTTGGTTATAATTTATAATTTAGTACAAATTCAGTTATATCAGTCAAATTATGTCAAATTATGTCAAATTATGTCAGATTATGTCAAACGGATGCAGACATTTTATTACTAATCAAATTTGCAACGCACGTTTCTCTGAATCATTTTATTTCACTACTTACAGTTGTTATTGAAGAGGTAAAATGAGTTCTCCACTTAGAAATGATTCTCTTATGCTGTCCAACAATTGTGCATTATTTAACAAAGATGTAGTCCTTTTTTCATCCTGACAGTCGAAACAATGCCGAGAAAATTATAAATGAAGAACTCGAAAGACTGATAATTTGCATATGAACCAATCGAAATCATCTCTCATGATATCTGGTGAGGAAAATGATATATAAAAAAAAAGGTATGTATAAGAGTTGGTGATAAAAATCTGACTTGCACAAACATTGTGAAAAATCTCGGACTTGTGTTTAATAACGACCTTCGTTTCAAAAACCACGTTATTCAATGCCTCCAAAGAGGTTATGTCATATCAGTTACTGTGTTGTTTTATATGGCCCCTTGTCTTGACAACATTGAGAAAAATCGAATCAATTACGTTTCATATCTGGCATCAGAAAGTTTGATTGCATCTCACACAAGTTTAAATATTCCGAATGACCTGACATGAAGGAAAGGCGGCAATATCACTCTCATGAGATCATTACTAATAAAAATGTCCTACATATTCATCTCATGATATTAAGTATCGTACCGATGTTCATAATTTGAATTTGAGATTTAGGGGTTTTATCTCACTACCACTACAAATAAAACAAATTTTTTTAATAGATGTCTTTCTTATAAAATATTCTTCCTATATAACGACTGTTGGTGACAATGAAATCCGCCAAGCTTAGGTACTGTTTTTAAATCAATATTGAAGAAAGAACTACATAACAAGTCTTAGTCCTGCATATATATATATATATATATATATATATATATATATATATATATATATATATATATATATATATATATATATATATATATATATATATTAGAAGGAGAAAAGTTATTGGGTATAACCCTCAAAATGTTGTGCAACCGTAGACACGTGTTTCGAGCTTAAGCTCTCGTCAGTACGGTAAAAGCAAGTGCGAAGATTTACAACATTTGAGGGTTATACCCAATAACTTTTCTCCTTATATTTTCATATATTGCCCCTCGCTAAATCCATCCTTATTTATATATATATATATATATGAATATTGAAATACATCTAAAATATTTCGCCTGTACATAAATTATTAGGTTAGATGAAGATGATTGTCGATCGTTTTCGATTATTTTTCTCACGAGCAAACGTATACGATTTCGTAGTTATAGAATTTGAAGGGGCTGAACTAGATACTTTTTTAATTTCAGTAACCTTTTTTATAGCATGAGTTAATTATCACATTCCATGAAATGATATTATTATTCTACCATGTATGCAAAGATAAACGATATCAATACTATTGGGAACTTTGCAAATCAGCCATTTTTCCTTTATCAGTAGACATCAATCAAACACATTTTTCGGAAATGATAATATTGAATCTCTATGAATCAATGGAGCATACCATGTGTCTCTCATCTCATGGAAACACCCCAGCAACTTCCACTGTCTCTGTCGTGGAACTGTGAAATTTGCAGGATTATTAGATACACCTAAAATATATTCAGAAGTCTCCGAGAAGAACGCTGCAGCTATACATACATACACAGAATTGAGGCTATTTTTATAAAGATGAAACTACTGTCAATATGGACGTACTCAAACTATGAAAATTTTATCAATGAAAATGACAGGAAAATAACTTCTTAGATCGACGAACTATTCAAAAACGAGTTCAACGATGAGAGTATTACGGGAAAACTACCTCTGAATTATTTCACAGGAATTTAAAAACCCTGATGCATAACAAGACTACTTCATCAATCCAAGCTCACTGTAGATCCTTATGGGTCCTGTTCAATTGGGTGTTTTGAATAGGTTGTGAAAGACATTTTGAATTTCAGCTCATTTTCTGCTTTCCTTGAGAAATATAAATACTAACCAGCAAAAAACAATCAACTTCAATCAATCAATTCGAGAAATTATGCAGGCAAATCTATAATAAATGCCAGAAAAAACTACTGGTGCATTAATTCATAAACTCGAATACAAGCAAATGCACTCATGTGTGCAGTTTACCTAACATGTAGCAAATGCAATAGGAATCGATTGAAATAACCATAATAAGCATAAACATATACACTGGACATAATTCACTACTTGAAATTAATGATGAGTAACCAACAAAAATATATCGAAAATCGAGTTTCCTCAAATAATAAACAAGGCATATTATAATGTGGTCAGATCTATCAAACAAAATGATAATTGAATAACGAACTGATTCATATTTCAAAGGATAACATTTTCCAACATATAATAGTACAGAAATCGTTTCAATAAAATTGTATCCCACACATGACGAGATTTCATGAAGGAAGGTCGTCGTCGAATTGGGTAGAGTGGAATATTGACAATTCAGTCCTTCAATTTTATAACGCAAGGGTTCAAAACTCCCTGTTTCATGCGTTTTTTGTGATATTTAGTTGTTGTAACAAGCTAGAGCCGAACCTGTTCGATAGTCGTCTTAGCTACGCTAGAGAGAACTTGTTACTAATTATTGCCTTTCGTCAGTAACATTCGAGGCCCTTTCGAAGAATGGTATGCCAGGCAACTATAAGTGCGGCTCGTCTTGTCTTTTCTAGAATAATAATAATAGTGTTGCATACAGGGGACCAGTCTTTTGTAGATCAACAATATAGATAGAGAATTGTCCTACCCTTTCTTTATTGCCTACGCGGACGATATCAGCTTTCTGATATCTGCTAAAGAAACGCAAGTTTTTGCTAGTCAATACGAAGAAATTTTTAATGCGGCTTCCCGTATTCCAACCAACAGAATTTATTTCTCAACAGTAAGAAAACTCAAGTGATACTTTTCCACAATTACCAAACGAAAACAGACGCATTTCAACCAAACACGAATCATACCATCATAAACACATGTGATAAAGTCACGTATCTAGGAATTCACATGGACGGGTATCTGAACTGGAACACACTCTGTGGACAGTTAGTTTCTGAATTGAGCTCACTGATTTACATGTTCAATTTAAGAACGGTTATGAAAAATATGCAACTAATGAGCAAATATCATGCCCAAGTTGAAGCCAGGTTGCCAGGTTGCGCAAAAATGAGTAAGAGCATTTTTATTGAACAAGAAGCTATTTTAAGGTGTATATTGAAGGTTCCAAAACGCAGCTCATGTAGAACACTATTTCAAAACCAAAAAATTTTGACCCTAGTCAACTTATTCATATATGTGTTGTCGATATACATTTCCACCAATAAAACCGACTTTACTCTCAACGGCGATATCCATGATAAAAATACGCGCCAAATCATTTGATACATATAAAACAAACTAAATTAAAAATTAGTCAAAATGTTCAAGACTCCATTGGACCAAAAATTTTCAATCGTTTACCAGAAACAATTAAATCTATTAGGAATTTTGTGAAATTCGAAAAAAGTCTGAATACTTTTTTTTTTCTAGAAAATTGTTTTTATACACTCGACGAGTTTTTTCATGTGACCAATCTGTGATATCTCTGGTCATATTGTGTTTTATATGTGTGTTCTTCAACCTAACTCTATTTATATGTATACTGTCTTTGCTATTGCATTTTTAGTTTTATATTTATTATTCCTAAACTGAATGAAAATTTTTGTCATTCGAAGGAAATAGGCGGATTTGATTTGATACAATGGGATGAATTGAGTCCGTGAAAATACATTATTTTCATCGGTGAAAATAAATTAATCACAGTTGTATTATTTTTATTACATATCTAAGAATCGATATCTTACTACAACCTAACTTTGCCATCTACCTTTGGTTATCCTCTTGTTTTCTGGACATTCAAAATTTTATTTTAATCATGAAGTGAAAATAAAAGTAAAAAATATTTTTTAAACAAACTCTCATCAATAAACTATCGTACTGATATTTGTTGTGTGAAAAACAAATATCTTTTATAGTTATTTATTCAACTAGTGTATTATTGAAGGCGATTAGCGATCGAGATATTTCAACGCATGAGCGAAGCGACCGCGTTAGTTTTCGAGATCATCAATCGCATTTTGATATAACAGTTGATTACAATATTTTTCCGTCTACCTCACTCTTGTTCAAATAAAAGAAATTTTTTTTTTTTGGCAATGACGTTGAAGATGCTACTTCAGCAGTTTCCGCTACATCAGGCAACATACATTTTTCGTCAATATCCATTTTAGCGTCCACAACATGTGAATTCGTTTATGTTTGGTTGCCTATGCAACAAACATGCATTCATAGAGGAATCAACCAATAATGACAAATCGACCATTAATATCGAGCTATCCGCGGGGATAGCTCGAACGGACAGCGCCGGTTCACCGATATCTGAAACCAAGCAACGCTAGGCGAGGCCATGGTTTGGATGGGTGACCAACGGACCTCCTTTCGATATTCTCCTCGGATCGTGCTAGGAATCGCACGCTAAAAGGTAAGATCTCGTTAATCCTTGGCTCGCACAAGTTTCGACTTTTGAGGGCTGCCGCTCGTAAGGGGACGACAGCTGGTTAACGGAAAAAACAATTTTAAAAACAATTTTTTTAATAGATGTCAATAATCGACGATTTCTTGAAACCATCTATTAATAACAAATATTTCATTAGTAGGAGTTATTAATGATCGATTTCATTTGCATTGAAGAACATCAAACAGACATGTTAATACGAGGTAGTTGAAAAAATCATCGAATAATTTCTCAAAAGCTTGAGGAATTATTTCAGTTGTAATGACGTCTTACGCCTAAAGCTTTCCTGAAAATTTTGCAATTACTTTTATAAGTTCAGATATCATCCCATCGGGGCCAGGGTTTTTAATTTTTCTGTATTAGGATGATATTTTTTCTGCTGGAAAAAAGAAAATAATTCAGAGGTCTATTCTCTTCAGAATCATCTCGTTTGATTTTTTCTCATAACTGTTACCTATATTTATGATGAAGTCATTAAAAATAGGTATTATGCAATGATCACAGGACCGTTGTTTGAATCATTTCCTGCTTTTACCTTAGAGATAGATCCGATATTTTTGGTATCTTTAAGACGTTCATTAAATTTGTTTCTATAAAATTTTACTTTGGCAGTTTTGATCAATTTACTGAGTATACTTTCATACGATTATATTCATTTTTTAGTTTGAAATTTTTTGGTTGTTCAATTGCCCTCTTTTACAATTTGCTTTTGATGTTTACCAATTCAACCAATGCACCCGTTGTCAATTATTATTATTATTTCCTAAAATTTTTATGACTTATTCTGATACATCTCTTAGACGTTTTGATGGCATTTTGTTTACTATTCATGAATTTGCATACTGTCTGGTCAAGGTCTTCACACGAATATATTTCTGACCAGATTCAATTGCCTGAAAGTTCTTGGATTATATCGTGTTTTACTATGTCTATTTGGGAGAATGGTTTGTATAGCTGTAGTAAAATGATGAATGGTTATGCAGGTATCTTATGTAGTAGATAATTTTATATCATAATCATCACTTTTAGAGTTCACAAAGATATATTATTTATGCATGTGGAAGACGAGTGCCTCGTTATTGTGTTTATAGCCGAAATAAAGCCATGTACTTTGAGAATCATTATCAGGATCACGAAGATCAATGTTCGCATCCCTTAAAATTGATTTATTTTTTAAATTGTCTCTAGCACTTTTTAAAATATTTTTCAGATCTTCCACAAATTATTCCACCGACATACAGATCCAGCTAGAAGAATTATTCGCCTATCCGATATTTTTCTCTATTTTTACGTATTTTTCCGATTTTAATTTCGCGAGTTTTGGCAACTCTTGTTCCAAGAAGAAAGGACCACCAAACCCCCGGCCGACATAACCTATTCGTCGTAATTTTCCACGTCCAAACCTGTTCTAAATTTTTCCGAATGTTTTCTATCTAGCCTTCAATGGGACAAGGGGTGATACGTTCTTGAATCAGTTCATTCCAAGGCTCGATCTGACCTTTTTCGAGAAGCCCGATCTCTATTATTTTACAAGTGATTTTCGACGTCTGAAACATTTGGTTCAAATTCCTGAGCATTCTGTATTCAGCATTCAAGTTGGCATTGGATGGAGTTTTTTCAATCATTCATAATAATAATGTTATTTATTTCAAAAATCACATGCACATAAAAAAGATTAAGAAAAATTCTTTATAAGAATATTCAACAAAGAGGCATTTAGGTAATCTTGAACTGTATAGGTTTCAATATCCACCAGTATTATGTGTTTTGCATTTTTGAAATGTTTTCGACTTATTTCTATCAGTCTAATATTCTGAGGTAATTTATTCAAAATTTTCATGCAAGAATATTTTGTACTCTTTTTTGTAACAGGCAGTCTGTGAATAGGGTGTATGTAATACCTGTCTCCATTATTGTATGAATGTGTTGGTAAATTTATGTTGAAATAATCCTCATCATTAAATAGAAATATTAGACATTGTATATTGCCGTTTAACAGTTGAAATTTCATTACTTTCAGAAATGCTTATGCAAGAAGCTCTGAAACCACTTTTTTATTAGTTCTCATGCTCTTTTCTGGCAATTATATAACTTTTCCTTGACATAGCTGTCTCTAGTATTACGCCTAAAAGTTTTGTTTCTGCACCTATATTGATTGCAGCTTCATCTAAGTAAATGCTTTTTAGATATCCTAACTGCAACCTATATTGATTGCAGCTTCATCTAAGTAAATGCTTTTTAGATATCCTAACTGCAACCTATTTGTTTTGAACATCAGACAATTTTTTATTAGATATTAGTAGTTTCTCATTCGAAATCGACTCTGACCGTATAAATATTTTCAGCGTTATCGAGTATAGTTTCGACATCCTGGCAGTTATCAAAATGTTGGTATCATCGGCCTAATTAGTTAGAAAGCAATTTGTATTCGCGATTCAGTTTGGCATATCAAGTATATACAAGATGAATATTATTGGACCGATTACACTACCCTGTGGAATCCCCATCTTAACAACTTCGGGTTTTGACTCAACATTCTCACCCTGTTTGGTAATTATTGTAAACTGATCTTGCTGATGAAGGAGAATTCAGCCAAGCAAAGACAAAACCATTTTTTCCAAATAGTTTTAATTTTTTCAGTAGAAGTTGTTGGCTTTTATGAAGTTCAAAAATGAACCCATTATAACTTCATCAAGTGCCTGCAAGATATTATATTGTCATCAGTTCTCAAAACGTTGCGGAGACAGACAAATATACAGAGAGGCAGGCAGGCAGACAAACTGAGCAAGTTGAAAAAAACCTTGTAAAAAGGAAAAGAAACCATGATTCTAATCTGTTTCCATGGACACATAAAATTTATGCGGTATTGCCGCAGTGTTTATAAATCAATCCACGCATAGGCAGGCTATTAACTATTACTAGCTCCTGTGGTCGAACGAGTAATGGTTTTTGCCGAGTCTGTTAGCATAACTTAATCAGTCTAGAGCGTCTAGAACAAAAAATAAAGCTACTCCTGGCACACTTCAGATTAATTGCAGTAAATGTCACGCTCAACAGAAAAACCTGACATTTATTCGAAAGGGTGTCCAGGTGGCTAGCCACGATTGTTTTCAACCCTCGACAATTTTTACCCGAATCGATAGTCTAGTGTGGGTTGGGAGCATTTATGCGTTATATCCACTGTATATATAGCCTCAAGCTTTTTACACGCTTTCCAGTTTTATGGAAGTCATGTGAATATTCTATCGGTTTACGATGCCCTATGACGTGTGCGAGTTATTTGAATGTGGTGGAGTTATTTACGGATGCTTACTTAAAATATTGTCAATGAACTGTTCATGAGTATCTGGAACATTTTCATTCATGAAGAGTGGAGGACCCAACCTGAGGAACAGATCGTATCAAATCAAAATATGCTCTATCGTCGAAAAACGTATTATTCTTATTGAGATTGAGATTAAGATGATGAAAAATGGATGGGGAAATCCAATCTTCCGCAAAAATCTATACAATAGGTATTCACAGAAAACAGCCACGGTCTCTACGACCATAGAATTATATGTGTTAGTTATCTTGCAAAGTTTTAGAAAAGGTATTTAACACAAACGCGAGTGTCATCTAGCGTGATTAGTTACAAACATGAATATTTGACGTCATTTTAATGCAGGTTTCTTCAATAAACCCTGATTTTAATGATTTTCTATTGTTTTAATCAAGTCACGACATGACTTGGAGGCCAGATCACTGAAGTTACTACATGACTTGGATATAAGATCACTGTCGCCATCTACATGTCGCATCTATTTGAATCCAATATAAATCCCATAAGGTTGGCTAACTATCTTACTTCTATATAAACAATGCCCATACTGTTTTTTTGATTCAACGGTAATCATATGACAATTGAAAAGTTAATGTTAACAGCTTCCGTTCTTTAAGATTGTTCAACGGCCGGCGGCCGGTTGTTATAATCCTCGGCTGCGCCTCGGCTGTGTGTCGTTCAAGACTTTTCGTAACCGCGCTGAAAGATTACATTTTGATTTCGAGGAAAGAACAAACCGCGTACCTCGTAATTCTACAGAAAAATCCCCCTACATCGTTGTTGTCATGGAACAGCTCAACAATATCACAACAATATTATAAACAACGTCAGTTTTTCTGTGTACGTGAGTTCGCTTTAACAACGACTATGTATGAAATTGAGGATCAAAATCAAATTTCTTTAGAAATATTGGGAGAATCATGTGCAGCGAGTGTTGATTTACTGCCGGGAATAACTCAAGAGCGATATCAAAAAGACTAGTCGAAATCGGTCTTAACGTGCGAGTGTGAGGCTTAATCACCGACTAACTTTCTAGTTTTATCTTTTTCCATTGTGTTCAATCATACACTTTCAAATAAAGTCCCAACTATAAATGAGACAGACATATACGATTTTCACATACGAAAAGAAAATGTGTTGATATTTTTCAGCGGCTCTAAACTTTTAGACTCACCGGCTTTGTTTTGATTAATGGATAACAGTTCTGTATATTAGACAGTTTGAAGTTTAATAATTATAATAATAATTTTTATTCACCAAAAATAAGTACAATAGTAATAATAATAAAATATGCTAACATTTTGTATGGCAAATATACTGAAGAACTCCCCACAGAAGTAAACTTGTGCGTGGGTTGAATATTTCCATTTATATTGGCATGTTTAGTTCGGGTATTTTTTTTACTGCATTGTTTCATTAAATATAAGAGTATATACAATGTAATAAAGACTTACCTAACCTAATGTATAGTAGACATGCAAATTGAAGTAACAATAAAATAATTTAACACTATAAAAAACATTCAACAGCAATGACCAATCATTATTTCTCAATTATTGTTCTACAATAGATAAAAGGGATCCCTGGTATCTATAAACTTTTGAATATCTTATAATGCTGCGAATCTATTGAATAGTATTAAATTTGAATAATTTGTAAGAGTTGAGACGTTTTAGTGATTCTGGGATAGCGTTGAATAATTTTGGTCCTAGATAATTTAAGGACCTTTGTCCTATTACCTTTTCAGTTTTGGGTACTATAACTTGTAACCTGATTTTTTTGTCTTGTTGAGTGGTTATGGGAAATTGGAATTAATTCTGTCTTATGTCGGAATTGGTTGAGCAGGATTATTTTGGAATAGAGTTGATAGATGTCAAAGAAATTAGATTCGCAGTATACATTTTCTGTTGGATAAGTTCTTGGTTTCTTGAAAATTATTTTAATGATATAGTTTTGTATTTTCTGGATACTAGCAAGATGTGTGTGAGCTGCACCCCGCCATGCAATCAGTCCATATGTCAGATGGGTCTTTACCAAAGCAAAATATAAGGTTCGCAAGTGGCGTATTGAAAGTATATTCGATAGATATTTGAATTTATGAAGTGTATTTCTTATTTTCCTTATCACATAGTTGATTTGTTTGTCCCATCTCAAGTGACAATCAATATATATTCCCAAATACTTGACTTTCGTTGTTGAGTTTATAACTATCCTTTGCTGGCCTACTGCTACAGGTTTAGCATCGAAGTTGGGAAGGTGAGCTCTGTATGATGCGAAAGGGAGAAAATAGGTTTTTTCAAAATTGATAGTAAACAGTTTGCTGCTGAAATATTGATATATTCCATTCAAGTCTTCCTGTACAATGTTCTTGAGTGTCTCCCATGAGTTACTTGAATAGAATATAGCGGTATCATCAGCAAAACTTATGATGTGACCTGATACTTTTTGATGAAAGAGGTCATTGATATATATGTTAAAAAGAATGGGTCCCAAGACGGTTCCTTGCGGTACCCCAAGTTCAATTTTTCTCAATTCGCTTATGGAATCACCAATTCTCACACATTGTGGCCTTCCTGATAAGTAGCTTTTCATGAGCTCAAGAGCTATACCTCTGAAGCCTATATTTTCTAAGGAAGATAGCAGTTGAGTGTGATCAACCGTATCAAACGCTTTTGCCAAATCAACAAATACACACAGTGATTTTTGTTTGGTGTCTATGGAGTTGTTTATCATATTTGTTAATCTGGCAATCGCGTCCGATGTTGATTTACCATTGCGAAAACCAAATTGCTTTTCTGAAAGAATCTTATATCTATCTAGGTAGCTGACAAATCGAATTTGTATTAGTTTCTCTAGAAGATTGGCGAATGCTGAAATTAACGATATTGGCCTGTAGTTGGTAATATTTTTTCGATCTCCTTTTTTGTGTATAGGTGATATTATAGCTATTTTGAAAGGTTTCGGAAATTTTCCTTCCCTCAGCGACCTGTTCATCAGATAGCAAAGAGGGTTCACAATAACCGCCGCGATGTCTTTGATGAGTTCTGACCTAATTCCGTCAATTCCAGGTGCTTTATTTGGTTTCAAAGTTTCTATCACTTGCAAAATTTCGTTTTCGTCTGTTTCATTCAGGAAAATGGAGTTGATTGTGGTTTGGTTAGATATGTTAGGTATAATTTGTGTGTTTTGAGAATTTTTAATTCGTTCGGCTAGTTTTCCACCTACATTCGTAAAAAATTCGCAAAACTCTTCTGCCATTTCTGCATCGTTTTCGATCACACCATGTGTTGTTCTTATTCCTTTGATTTCTTCTTTTTTTTTTGTTTTCGACCCAGTAAACTCTATAACACATTCCCATAGTTTTTTACTCATGTTTTTGTTGGATTCTATCTTCCTTTCACAGTAGTCCGCTTTTGGTCTCCTCAATAGAGTGGTTAGAGTATTTTTATGATTTCTATAATTTCGTATGTTACATTCAGTATAATTATATTTCATTAAGCGGTACAATTTTTTCTCTTTATTGAGTTTATCAGCCCTGTCGTTATCCATGGTTGTCGTTTCCTATTCTTGTTTTTTAAAAATCTTATTTTGGTACTTTCTTCTATAAAGGTTTTTCTTTTACAAATGAAGTATTCCGCACAATCGTCCAGATCCTGGATTTCATATAATCTCTCCCAGTTTGCACATTTTAATTTTTCTGTCAGTTCATTCTTTTGTATATTTTCCACTTTTTGTTTCTTATTTTCATTTTTCGTTTCAGGAAATACCACGCTATTGAGGATAAGAAAGTGGTCAGTGATATTGGTTTCAGTGATGGATGGTATGTTTATGTGTTCGATTTTGGAAATGGCTTTGATAAATAGATGATCGATACAAGATTTTTGCTCACCCTGTATTCTTGTGTAGTTATTTATCGTACTTGTGAAACCTTCACCACTCATCAGAAGTGCAGAAAATTGTGTACGAGAAAAAGAATAATATAATCCCCAAAATTTCCAAAAAATGTAAAAGAAAAAAACCAAAGACTGAAGATTTGAGAGATGGTATCAAAATGGAAGTACGCAGTGTAACTTATGATTTATATAAATTGAAATCATACGTTGCGCTTCCAGTTTTGAAAGATGCTCTGAAAGAGCAAGGTGTTTTAGAAATTGGACTGCGTTGTCAAAATTGAAATGCCTCAAATTGTCCAGTTTTTGAAAAAATATACAGAAAATTACAATTCAAAGTTAAGACAAATTGTGTTTTTAGACGAAACGTGGATATTTTCCAATGGGTGTAGGTCAAAATCGTAGCAGGATGAGTCCGTAAATAGCGTTAAAAGAAAAAGAGGACGCAGTCCGGGAAAACGATACATTATATTACATGCCAGTTCTTCAAAAGATATTACGTGAGCATGGCCATGAGGTATAACGGCTACCACCTAATCTGGGCTGGGGCTAAATCATACTATGATAAACATATGGGTAATGGCCTTATATCCGATGAGGTGGAGATGGTTTGGGAAGCTACACTGGACCACATTAAGGAAGAATATTGGAAGAAATCGGTTGAACATACCGAAAAATCAACAAGGGATTGGTGGAATCGAGAACGCTTACTCGATGTCGAAGTAGCACCTGTGATATTAGTTCCATTTGAAAACGATTCCGAAATTGATGATTTTATTAGTGACATCGAGTGTTTCTTGTTAAAATGAATTCTATTAATATTTCTTTTACTTCATCAAACAATTATTCTCATCCACATAGTTTTTTAGAAAGGTGTTTGGTTTGAACGTGAATGGGCCCGTAACAGGCCCTCCACTGCGGCCAATAGCCTATTGTGGCTTAGGAAGGTGTTATGGCAGTTCAAAAGGTATCGCTGCAAGTAACTGCTTTCGCAACTGTACCTACTGTTTATTCCAATAACATTGCACAAACGATTTTCGTGCTAAACATGAATGATATCGTGAAAATATACCTTAGTAAATAATTACAAAACATTTTGGTAACCTCTAGGTTTTTCAATTTGATTCATATGCACGCTGACCTTTGAACCCGCACGATAAGACCGATTTTGACACTATGAAATTTTTGAAGAGTGGCGTAAAAGCAAGAATGTGAAGGTGGTTAATGAAGATGTATTATTAGCCTAGTCGAAAGGAAAATCAGAGGTTTATTCTTCTAACTCACTGTGGACCAAGATTTTAATGTTGAAACTTGCTGTGAAAGTTTATGAGAACACTGAAATTTCAAGGTTAGTTATTTTAAATCGTACACCATATTAGAGTATTACCTACAGAAATGGTATTTGGAAAATCATTTTTGTTCTTGAGACGAGAGTCTGATGGATACACACCAAAGAAAGCAAAAATTTGGTCTGAAGAAGAAGTAACTAAGTTTTTGCTGGAGGCAGATGATCATACTTGATTACTTGAGAAGGTTGTATTAATGTGTGGTATTTTTGGCGCGTGTAGACGTGACGAACTTGTTGAGATGACTGTGGATGATTTTGAAAGTACCAGAACCAGAGTTTTGGTTACATTGAGTTATACTAAAAAAAAGAAGAAATGATTTGTCATTTCTAAAGAAGGACTTTCTTTTGATGCCTATGGTTTATACCAAAAATACGTGGATTTGCGGCCTTCAAATTTGGAAAATCGGCGATTCTTCATTGGTTATAGGAATGGTAAATGTGTAGAACAAGTTGTGGGTATTCATACTATTGGAGCTGTTCCTAAGAAAATTGCAGAATTCTTAAAATTGAAAAATCCAACGACACGGAGTGTTCTCAATTTTACGAGTACGTCAAAGGCACTTATACACTCATTTCAATCATAAGAGCAATTGTTCATTATGCCTGCATCGTGACTTCAAAAACAATGGTGGAAATAAATTTCAGGTCAGGATAATGTTCCTTATGTTTTATTACATCTTATCAAGTGGGTAATGGACATCTGCTGTCACGTATTGTTTCATATTATGAAACTGAGAACTTGGCGTTGTAAACTAGCAACAAACTTTCAAGCACGGCGTGTTTTAATCTTGAAGATTCCGTATTCATTTGAATGCATTTGACAAAGCTTATAATGCAGGTGTAATGCCAAATACTTTTTGTTGCACTTCAATACATCCCACTGTCGCGCTTCTTGTCAGCAAAAATCAAATGCGGACTTCATGATTTTTTTTTTCTTCTTTTTAGCGACCTCATTCCCAAATATTCATGCGATATATTCTCCATTCACGCGAAACACCCACCGCCTCTTTCGCATTTTTTTCGTATTAACTCAATTTTTAACGCCCTGCTGCCTGGGCTAATTGATTTTATCGACCGATTCTGGTGTGGTGACGTTTTATGGGCGGCCGATACGTCATAAATAATGCTCGAACGACTGCGCCTAAATTCAGTTGTCCAATATTTTATTGTTGGAATACTTTTCAGCCCGCCCAAACAGTATTCCCTCATTTGGCCCTGAGGATATGAAACAGATAAACAACTCTACACTGATCTGATCGTCTTCTCAAGACTTATACCACAATTTTATCGGATAAACTTTCATTTTGAACGAAAACTTGGTTGCTTTGATAATTGACGAGAGTAAATAATATGATAAAATCATGACACCGGAGGTAGAGTAGAACAAAATTGGAGTTCATCAGATGAAAAGAAAACCTTGATTTTCATTACATTACAGTTGTATACATTGAGAAAAAAATATTATTCGAATAAACAATTAGTGAAAGTACAGTTTTGACTGACAATCCTACCCGAAGAAGACTGCTGAATTTGATAATCTTCCTCTCTTAGATTTGTCACCAAACTAGAATGATGGTGTGAGTTCAACGCCAATTCTCTAAAGCCATACCTTCGCTTCAGAGAGTTGGCGTTAGAATGTCCAGTCAGCTTGATAATAATTTGTTGTTCTGAGACTCCTGCTTTGGCAGGAGTAGAAATTGTGCTAGTCCTTTCAGGGGTGATTTAGTAATTTTATGTTCCAGATTTATGCCAATTCTTTTCTGCAAAAATTGTGGTCGACTTTAAGATTAGACCAATGGGCACATTTTTGTACCATCTATTGGCATTTTATTTTTTTCGAAACAGAGTTGGTGTTGAAATAATCTATCTAAAGAAATATGTTTGTTTCGTTTTTCTAAGAGCTTTCATGTCCAAATTGAGCTGTTTGTTATTGTGTTTACGGCTTTGAAATAATAAATTTCACACGGAGAACTTTCACCACCTCTTCAGGCTAATTCAAAAGCAGCGATATACTGGGTGTCCGGTAAACCTTGTACAATAATGGAACTGGTGATATACCAGGTCATGACTGTTCAGAATATCGGAATTTCACCTAAGTAAAAATCTCACCGTTTTCGAGATAATGAGCAATTTTTAAATTTCTGGAAAATTACTACCTCACCTTGGATTTTTGAGTGCCATGTCTACAAATTGAGACCAATTCAAATATCTTTGCTGCTGAAGATCACTGATGAGTTTTGCTGTCAGACGTACAAAACAGTTTTTCAGAAAACGATACAACTTTTCAAGAAATGAGGTTACAATGCCAGATTTGAGTTTCACCAATTTTTTTAACAACAGTTTGACATTATTGTTTGAAAAAAACATAACCAAGTGGAAGTGGATATTCAGTACAAAAGAATGTCCATTTTGTCCAAACTCTACCATAGTATAAAACATTCGATAATCATTTTTGGAAAGAATAGGATTTCGATTATATTAGATTGTGATGTTATTCTGAGCTAAAATCAACTCGATTAGACTTTGTCAGTAATGTCTTTTATTTTTATCCTATCAAGATGAAATGATTGAATAATTATGAGTAATATCGAATCAACTGCGTAAAAGCATTCGATTCAATGAGATGTAAAGAAGTAAATACTAATTCAACGTTTTTTTGAATCAACATACTCTATAAACCACAATGACGATTATTCAACATCGCACTGAATAATTTTACAAAATTGTTATTTTCCATCCACTCGTACGAAGAGACGACATCTTTTCAAGAAGAACCTTTTCAGATGCGTTATAGGTTATAGTCCCCAAATAAGCGATTCTCTGAGCAGCATTGTGCAATCGGATATCGTTCTGCATAAAGCGCAGCTGCAGCAGTAGCACTACCTCCACATTCACCATAAATGTAGTGCATATGCGCATATTCTCGGGGAGTATATAGTGAGTACGGCATGACAAAGAAATAAATACCACTGAATGAAACAAGCGGAATAATTTAAAAAAACTACGACAGAAGTAACAAGTTGTTCAAACGAAATGTGACAGCCACAACTACTAGATTTTTTCAATTCTATCCACAGAAGATACGTTTATGCACAATGCTGTATTCAATTTTTTCAGGAAACTATTGCTTCTACGGACACAACACAGGAAAAGTTTTTAATTTTCGAAAAGGATTCAGATCCTAAAAAATTTTGCACTTATTTGGTTACACCCTGTATATCTGTCGGTCTCTGAAACTTCGTTGTAATCTGAATGTTGGACAATTTTGACATTTATCATTTCGATACTTTTATTAGGATTAATTACATGAAAAGGTAATTTTATTGACATACTATTCAATGCTACCAAGCAGTCTATTCTTTATTATTAATAATCATTTCCACATTTTATCGTGATAAAATCGAAATAAATAATATTTGGGCGTAAGTATAAAAGTTGATGGAAGCCTAGAATAAAACCACGCCTAATTCAATGGAAATCACTTCCTCCAAAAATAACTATAGTTCGTTTAATACCATGGTAGAGTCTGAACAAAATGAACATTCTTTTGAATTGAATGTCAATTTCCAATTGGTTATGTTTTTTTCAGACAATAATGTCAAATTTAAAAAAAAATTGATTTGTCATTTTACCCTCATTTCTTGAATTTTTTTTTCATTTTCTGAAAAACTGTTCTGTACGTCTGAAAGCATCACTCATCAGTTATCTTCAGCAGAAAAGATATTTGAATTTGTCTCAATTTGTATACATGGCACTCAAAAATCCAATTTGAGGTAGCGATTTTCCAGAAATTCTTAAAATGCCCATTATCTCGAAAACGGTGATATTTTTATTGAGGTCATATTCCGATATTCTGAACAATTATGACCTGGTCTATCACCAGTTTCAATATTGTACAAGGTTTCCCGGACACCCTGTATAACAGTTTTTTTTTAAATTTCCATTGGATTATTTTCATCCCACTGTTCCTTCCTTCTTCCTTGTCGCTTGCTTTTAGCATTTTTGGCGTTTCTAGTGGCTTAAAATATCACATCTATGAAAGGGTCAAACAAAATCTTATATATTATATTAATCCTTTATTTAGTCTAAGACTAATGTACATGTATAAATATATAAAATAAAATATAAGTCACTTAATTAATTAGATAAAAATACAATAAAAATAAAATCAGACAGCAAGAAACATATCAGTAAACAAATAAAATAAAAGAACGATAAATAAATATCAAAGTCAAGGCTTGCACTCATTCAGCATGATGTTCTTTGATTTTACTTTAAATATAGGTAGCGACCGTGCGTTTGTCAGGTCATCCGGGAGGTCATTAAAATTACTCAATCCTTTGAAAAAAACTGAATTTTGTGATTTAATTGTTTTAACAGGCTCAATGAATATATTATTTCTCGATCGGGTGTTATAACCATGGTGTTAATCCTTGTAATATTTTCCTCGCACAATTTTGGTTACAGTATCCCACATTGTTTTAACTACGTACCCCTTACAGTCATTTCCGTCTGATTTCTTCATATTATACGCCCAATCTGCCAATGTGTTTGAGTTTTGCGGCTGCCTTGTTGAAGGTAAACGTTCATACCACTTTCTTCGACAAAATAATTCAAACTGCCTTCAAATTAATGTTTTGCTTATTTTTGTTTTTTTTAATGGTGTTATTGCAGAATTTATTATGTTTTTCAGTAGTTGCACTACAAAATCGTTGCAAACAGTTACATTCCTATTCATCCGATATCAAACTGTCAAAACTGACGATTCTTTTGGACGATTTCATAGATGAGTTAAATTATCGTATGTTATATCACTAGTCCAATAAATTTAGATTAAACTATCAAAATATTTTGAGCATGATTTAGCTTGGAAAATAGTTGAATGCTAAATTATTGTGCATGAAATTCTTTATCAAAAAATCGTGTGAAAGTGACGAGATTATTTCTTGAATGAATTTCTTTATTATAAGTACATTGAGAAACTTTTTATTTTCATTTTGTATCCGTACTGTTGCAATGAAAATTGCAATTTGTGAATGTCACAAATATTTGTTTTCCATTGCTATTTATATTAGATGAGACACTGATATTCAATGGAGACGAATGGGTAGATGAAGCTGGAACAGAGGCTGACAGATTGTTGGCAGTTGTTGAAAGACCGGTTTTTTTAATATCATACATGTTTCTCATTTTGGTAATTATATCCAGATGATGAGTGGGATCCATTTGAAGATATGTTTTTATAGAAGATGTACTGTTATGTACTATGATTTTGATTAGTTGCTGTTCTTGAGCTCCACTTTCAGCTAGCTTACTAACTGCTGTTGTGATTTTTGCTTTCTTGATTCCGATTGTCTGTGCTGCTTCTCGGGTCCATTTCGATATTTGATTTATTCTTATCAGGAAATTTTTGTAACAGGTAGATTTGGGTCTTTTCCAAAAAGAATAACCTATCCGATTTAATATTATTGCCTCTTTTGCTGAGAAGCTTTTTGAATAATCTTGCAGGGCACATTTTTGTTTCTGTAGTATTCTGAACCCACCATTTGCTATCCGTAAGCTTTTTATCGCCTCCTTGTGCAGTTTTAGTGAATATGGAGTTGTATTCTATTCTACTCACAACAAGAAAAAAATTACACTTCTAGACAGAAATGCTTTTCAACATTTTAAAGTAGCTTCGCCACCTCTCCACGCCAATTCAACGGGTATTATATGGTATATTGACATATGCCATTTCAAGTCATTAGCTCTAGTTCACCTACTACCCTCATTTTGATTATTTCTAAATCTTGTTCGTAAACTATCATTGTTACATTAAAACCTATACATAAATTGATTTATTTTAATAATGGCTAGTACGTCAAGATCTTGTATTAACGATCCTGATACATTTTATTATTTTTGTGGTGAATACATACTGAAAGATCAGCGTAAATCGATTAAAAACACTGTGAGTCGTTTGTATTTTGCTTAATGTGAAACTCGACACCAAGATAAAGACAAGTGTGGGTACCTCATAGTGTATGTAAAATATGCTTTGACCATTTGCGATAATGGGAGAATAGGTCTTTAAACTTTGGAGTGCCTATGACATGGCAAAAAAATCATAATGACAACTGTTACTTTTGTATGACTAATATAGTGGGCATGAACGAAAACAATTGCCATAAATGTAAATACCCCAATATTCATTCAGCACAAAGACCTATTTCTCATTCAGAGAATGTTCCAATACCAGCTTTTCAAACGGTAGTGCAGCACTATCTCAGAAAGATCAAGCTGAAATACCTATTTCTTCCCAAGTAGGTGATGACTTTGAAACTGCGGAGAAAAATCAAATCCTAAGCCATTATCGCAGAATGAGCTTAATGACCTCATCAGAGACTTAGATCAAGATTAAAAGAAAAAAATAGGATCTAAGCGAAAAACAAGGGTAACGTTTCCACCAAGACATGAAAACAATAAAGAATAGATACCAAGGAAGGTGGACCGACTATTGCTAGGGAATCATGCGAGATTGCCCTAGTCAGTTTCATTCGAATAAATCACTTAAAAGACAATTTCTTGATGTCCAGTGCAGATGAAATAAATTTTTTTTTGAAAAGTCTTTTTTTTATCTCGGAAACTAGAGCTGACAGAAGAAATCTGGTAACATTTTTGATATTGCCATGTAAGAAATACCTAATATCAGGTCTAAAATTCCCTGCATCAAAATGGTTGCCAAATCGATACTTTCACTCAAAATATTCCTGAAACGTAAATTCACTTTTGCTTAAGCTTCAAATACGAGACGTTTCAGAATCAAACGCTTCCTTGATGATGTTTGTTAATATATTACTTTGGTTACGCATCTCAACAATGCATTGAAGAAGCCTTCGCTGCGAATTTTGCATGTAAACATTTCAATTTCTGACGTATTTTTGTTGCATTATGTCAAACTATTTGTCCAGAAATCCTATCGAAAATGGAGTTTTTACTGATGAAAGTCAATATCAGGTCATTCAAACTATTAAGAAATTATTGTTTTTTTATAAACTGTTGCCAAGAATTGTAAGAATCTATGAAAAACGACACAACGAATACCAATATGAAGGTCGAAAATTTAATCGCGATTAAGCTTCTCTTGTGAAATAATCACTTTTTAAACAAAATATTTTCGAAAAATGGTAGCGTCTGATCGGTCCATTTCATCATGAATGGAATATTCTACAAAAATTGTCAAACCGATGTTGTTCTATTCCATTTCCCAAAATAATCAACATTCGGTGACCAACAAAAGTGATTTTCGCCAAAGATACATGTGAAATTTCGGACCATATATTAACAGATAAAAAATTGTAGACCACTCGACTTTTCTATCGCTGCAAAAAACGAAAATAGTTCCTGTTATATGCGATTTGGGATTTTATAGCCAGACCGAATCCGGCGAATAAAATGGAGGCGGATAAATTGGATCTTTTACAATGGAGCAGATTCATAAACTTGAATCAAAAGGAGTCATGTAAATACCATTCTCACAAAATGCTTGCTTTGCAATTCGATAAAAACTTCAGAAATGTTTGGAATATTTTAGCTTTCAGCGTTATAAACTGGTCACAAAGGACTGAAGAACTGAATATAAAAGAAATCGTTCGGAAAATATTTCAAATGGAAATGATGTTTGCTTCCTAATTCGCTACAAAAACTTTTGTTTCAGGAGGATCTCTGTGTAACTGAGAAAAATGCTTCCTGGAATGAAAAAGAATACACAGACAGGGGGTGGATTAAGAACTACTCAATTTCTTTCTGTATGGTGCTTTCTTTCAGATACTTTCCATATCTAAACTTGTTGTGGACACGGGTGCCTGTAATTTTTGTGAAAAAGAAAAGAAGAACATGTTTCTGAGGTTCCAACTTTAAGGAAAATTATTTAAACAGGAAAACATACTCAAAATGGTGAAATGGGGATGCAGTTTAGGGGTTGAATACGGTTTTTTGCGATTTGCGGCGAAACGTGACCTTCTAGCGGAATATGTTCGATAAAAAACTGTAGATATTAAAAAAATTTAAAACTTTTGTATTCAACACTTTTTGACATAACCCCACATTAACCGTCAAAATTGTGGAAAACCTATTTTTCAGTATTCAATATTTTTCTCGTAGACGAATGATTTAATTCAGATGAAAATTTGTTGAAATATGTCTTTTTTGCTGTCGAATAAGCGTGTTTCTTTCGCGATTAAGAAGACGAAAGGTTTTCGAGTCAAGTATATATTTCTTAAAAAAATACTCTTATTTTCCACGAACAATTGTATTTCGAAGGTCTATTAGTGATCATTTTGATTGTTAAAATGCATCCTTTATGTAACTTGGTGGTTCATTGATCGTTAAACCACTTAAAATTGAGAAGAACCAAGAAAAGTATCTCTGAATCATCATTTTCTCAATATTTTCAGTGATTTTCAATAGTTGGAGAAAAAACAAAAACGGTATTGATAAATTAGTTTTGCATTCAAATATTTTATTATAAATAATTTAATACTAACTACTTTTTATTATAAAAATATTAAAGAGATTCGAAAATTATTGAAAATATTGAGATACTTTTTTCTCAATTATAAGCGGATTACCGATCAATGAACCACCAAGTTATAAAGACCATTTCAAAGTAGATATTTCGAAAATTAAAATGATCACTCATAGACCTTCGAAATACAAAAAAATATCAAGACAATTGTGGAAGATAAGGGTTCTATTTTTCGAAAAATGTACATAACTCAAAAACTGGTTGTCTCTGAACCGCGAAAAAATCATCATCCGCACTGGAAAAGGATTCTTCATAAAAAGTTTGAGCTTATGTCAAGAAGTGTTGAATACAAAAGTTTACGATTTTTTCATAATCTACAAGTTATTTTTCAAAATTTTTTCTCTGGGAGGTTATGTTTCACCACAAATGGCAAAAAAACGTTTTGAACCCCTGAAGTGCATCCCCATCCCACCAGTTTGAGTGTTTTCGTGTTGAAATTTTTTTTTTTCATCAAATTTGGAACCTTGACAACATTTATTACCCGGTCCTTGCCTATTACTTTTTTTCTTATTTTTAGCGTTTCAAATTCGTTTTGGCACCAGGCTCATTGTTTTACAGATATATAAGACCAATCATCATTTTTCCAATTCTCTCATTAGCATTCCAAAACATAATTGGAGAACAGGTGACCACTAATATTAGTGATGTTCAATGTGAATTTCGAGCTTACTGTAGTACAAGTCCAGCATCAGATCTTGTGATATTTTCAAATCAATTGATGAAGAAAACAATACCTACTGGGCTACTGCAAAGCTTTCGATACGTTGCATTCTTTCGTTATATGTTAAAAACTCAATAAAAAAAAAATATTTTTCTGGCAGTGCAGCTTCACTTCTGGAGATTTGTTCAACTGGACGAACTAAAACTGTCATTTTGAGTGCTCATCAATCTTCTTCCTTGACAAGTCACGGTGTTCCACAATGTTCTGTATTGGGATCATTCCTCTTTGCACTCCACATATGCGATTTTCAAGAGTATATAAGGTCAATCAAAATACACCATTATCCGGAAGACATTAAATTATTATATATGTATGTCATTTCGTTTCAGTGAAGTCATTATAAGCGACGATAATATAAACGTGAACATTGAACTTATCTTTAAATCGTCTTGTGCACACAACTCAATTTTTAAATAAATAAACTTAAGATAATTTTTTAGAGAAAAGCTTTTATTTAAGTGCACTCCATATATACGATTTTCATGAGTATGTAAGATCAATCAAAATACACCATCACCTGAGAGACATTCAATTATTATATTGTATTTCAATCAGTTTCAGTGAAGTCATCATAAGCGAGGATAATATAAACCGAAACATTGAACTTCGAATTGTCTTGTGCACACAAACTCAATTTTTGAATAAATAAACTTAAGATAACTTTTTAGAGAAAAGCTTTTATTTAAATGCACTAAAAAGAAGAAAATGAATTCTGAAGTGAGCTATACCCAACATTCTGATACATTACAAAATTTTAAATAATACAAAAGTTGTCTTCAAATTGTTTGGCAATATGAAGATTTTTGTAAAAATATTCTTGTACAGATGAACATTATTCAAATTTTGTTTTGAAAAAGCTCAAATACAGGCCAACGAAATGAACAATGCCTTCGTAGGTTTTCCTAAAATTTTTCCATGCTTTTTTCTCGGTTTTGGCCTATTCTGGTTTCAGTAGCTGCAGAAGGTTTGAGAGACAGATTAATTTCCGCCAATGCTGTTTGATTTAGTTCATCTCCAACCATTCAGCAAGGTTTTGGTTCTAGGCAACTTCAAATAACTAGAAAGTTCTTCATTCGAAACTTTCAATTTCTGTAGTTTGTAGCATCAAGCCACCACCAGAAGTAGGTATTATGGTGGACAGTTCTTGTAGATTCCTGCTTAGCACGTCCAGCTGTGTATGACTTTTTTCTACTAAAGTAATTATCAGCCTTTCATACGAGCTTTTGAGAAATATGTCAATTTTTTTTACTGTTTTATGAGATGAGACCGCGTAAGCTGGACAAGCTGACAGCAAGTGCATTATGGTCTCAGGATTCCCACGACACTCACTGCCTCTAATGTCAGAGACCTCTACATTCATCAATCGACTACGGTAGACCAGGAAATTGAAGACATCATTCTGGCAGGCCATTAGGAATCCCTTGGTCAAGGAATTGGCTCATTCTTATGTAGCTGTAGAAGGATCTCGGTGTCTTCACAGCTTCGATATGAGCTTATTGTTGAAAGGGTTCCATCTCGGTCACAGAGTTTGAGTTCGATCGTTCAGTGTCGGATGGGAACAAGCTCATCGATGGTACGGGCTGCTGCCTTCAAAAAAAAGTTATACCTTGTTACCTTTTTTAAATGCTGAGAAAGGAATCTAAACTCCTAATGACTCTACAGGCTCCATCCAGTACCATCATGTTACGGACCTATATATACACTACAATCGTGGAATTCAATGTCCTCCATGTTGTCTGGGGAAGCATAAAAGTGGAATCGATGATTTAAGATGTGAGCTTCTTTGGAGATGCATCAATTTGAGAATTTTACTTCTAGTTATCAAGTTCATTCCATAACTCGAAAGAAGTTGGGTAGGATCGGTACGGCGAACATCTTAGTTGCAGCAACTTTGTCTGTCCCTGACAGTTCTAATGACCAGATGATAAATGGTATGATTATTGATGTTTGGTATTCAAGATCTTGTAAATCAATTATTCCACTTATGGTAAAATAGCGTGTTTTGATTGGTTGAAATTTTTGTGTTGATAACTGAAAACATCATGTTTTCGTTTTTGTAGTTCGGCTATGTATATGATGTGTTTTCGATTTTGTAGTTCGATTCCTGATTGGTTTTTTTTCAAAAAACAAACCTACCACTAGCAAGCTGTTATAATGACACAACACCAAACTCTGACCCAAACCAATCAAGCACTCACCTTCAATTCATATCAACTTCACAATTTTCGACAAATTTTGCATACTCATTAAATAATAAATTCACTAAACCAAAATGTTTTCAAAACATTAACCTCAAGCGAGAAGCAGTAGAAATACAACGACGAAACTACTAATGACGCGCTCGGTGATTGGTAACTGAAATAGCGGGATGTTTGAAATATCAAATAAATGTTTGTGATAGATCTACAGCTGTCAGTCAGTTGGCAAGTTCCGGAATCGAAGAACAACAGATAATTAAAGTCACTGGCCATAGTACTTCAACGTCACTAGAACCATTTTTACAATTCAACAAGAAACACCAAGCTGAAATAATTTCAGAGTTTAGGAATGAAGATGTAATTATATTCACATCTCAGACGGTTGTATCTACTTGTACAAGAAGGACTAAAAATGGTTTCTATTTTATTCATGAAATAATCTTAACAAATACAACTCGTGTTATCGGAGATTATCTCAAATTCCTTCTCGTTTTCGAAACAAATTATGTTGCTTCAGGCAACCACACTTGCGCAAGCGCTCATGTGGTTGCCAAGAACAATAATTTGTTTATCAAAATCGAAGGAATTTCTATTTCGATAATCACCGATACACTTGTTGTATAACCTACGAAAATTATATTTCAGCATAACACTCTCGTAAGCTCAAGAACGGTAGTATGGATTTCACTATCAAACTTGGATTGAATAATTCCCACCAGAAAAATATGATAGGTTGCATTCACGTACAAACCAGTCATTCCTGATTCTCTGGGTAACCCATGACCATTTTTCCTCCTGTAATCCCCCACGCGCCTATGTTTCCATCGGAAAACGAATCTGTGATACAAAAGCGGTTCACACTTATTTATGGAAGTATTTGTTAACCGACTCAAGTTCCACCCAGGATGTGCGGAAGGAAGTAAAACTAACCGTGAGCTGAATGCAGGAGTGAGAAATCGTCTGTATATTCCAAAGTTCAGCAATATTTGTGTACTGCCCTGCAAGAAAGCTACGAAACGACGGGGAGAAGGCCGTTCCGAAGACAAATTGTTAGCTGAGCGATATTTTTTTAGTAGTAAGTGGAGGCTCGTGGGTTTGAATAGATTGCTGAATTTTGATGTTTTTTCTAAGTGAACAAATTGAAAGAAGAGTGTTTTTGAACACATGGGAATTTGGGTTTCCCGAATGTTTTCACCCTGAGGATGCTCAACAGCATGGATCGTAATGGATGTATTTTTAGTGGTATGGTTAATGAAGAGTTTGAGCACTAGTTTGTTATTGTGGAAATAAAGCGGACAACAAGTTCTTAATATGTTAATCCTTTATTTAGTCCAAGATTACATGTCTGAAAAAATGTAATGTTTACATAGATAAAAAGACTTGAACCTGTATCTCAAAGAGCAGGTATATAAAGAAGATTGAAATACAATAATCACAATCAGACTGCAGGAAAAGTATAGTAATAATAATATATAATAAATCTCGCTCTTCCATGTAACCATTTTATATCGATAAATTAACTCCTGTATAAAATGTGTCATTTAAAGATGACTGTATTGTCATTTTGACAGCGATAAAAAAGGTGCATCGTTTTTTATCACCGATTAAAACGCCTGTTCCTCTTTAGCGTCTACATCTAGTATGCTTACGTCACTTTAATATCTGCCCTGTCCTTATTTAAGTATTGTTGATAGTTGATACTGAAACATTACAACATGAGTCGTTTTGGGGAAGTTTCGACTCAACAAATAACAAAAAATATAGAAAAAGAAATCCCGCAATCTACAAAAAATAATAAAGCGTCAATATGGAGACAATTTATATTCGGTCGTTAATTTATCTTGCGAAAAAACACTCGAGCTTTTCTTTTAAGGATAAAGTTCTTTTTCACTCAAAATTTTTCCATCGGTAATTTTGCTCATAAAACTGACATTTGACAAAATCGCTCGACCTTCGGTCTCTCGATTTTGTCATGTCAGTTTTTCTCGTAAAATTACTGATTGACAAAATTATTTCGTTACAAAAAGAAATTTATCCGATAAAAAGAAAGCTCTTGTGTTTTTACTGTTGATAAATTAACTCCTGTATCAAATGTGTCATTTAAAGATGACTGTATTGTCATTTTGACAGCGATAAAAAAAGTGCATCGTTTATTATCACCGATAAAAACGCCTGTTCCTCTTTAGCTTCTACATCTAGTATGCTTACGTCACTTTAATGTCTGCCCTGTCAGTTATTTAAGTATTGTTGATAGTTGAATAGTTGATATTGAAACATTACAACATGAGTCGTAATGGGGAAGTTTCGAATCAACAAATAACAAAAGATATAGAAAAAGCAATCCCGCAATCTACAAAAAATACTAAAGCGTCAATATGCAGACAATTTATATTCGGTCGTTAATTTATCTTGCCAAAAAACACTCGAGCTTTTCTTTTAAGGATTAATTTTCTTTTTAACTCAAAATTTTTCCATCAGTAATTTTGCTCGAAAAACTGACATTTGACAAAATCGCTCGACCTTCGGTCTCGCAATTTTGTCATGTCAGTTTTTCTCTGACTGATTTTGACTGCTCGTACAAGCAGAGCTTGTACGAGCAAAGGAGAACAAGATAATAGATTCCATTACAGTATACTATTTGGGGATAGATTGAGTTTTATTTTATCGCTAGTAGGCAAGTAGAGTAGTTTCAGCGTAAAGTGCGACCTTTGAAGTGAGCTTGAAATGTGTTTGTCGAACATCATATTATTTTCCATTTGAAGCCCAAGATTTTTAAAGTAATTCGTGAAGGATAGAGCTTTATCATTCATAGAAATATTGAAGTTTGAATCAATCAAAATTTCTTCACGGTTCTGACTAAGGAGCATGATTTTCGTCTTGGCTTCATTTAATATACAGGGTGGGTCACGGTCGATTTTACCTTAGACGTTTACGGAGAACGGGACATAGGATCATTCTGAAAATTTGGTTTCTCAAGTAGTTGCTCTTGGTCTATCGATCTAAAATAATTTCAGCCATGCAGCGTTGCCGCTTATACCAGAAAGTAGCAGCATCTTTGTTCTAACGTTTAAATAAATTTTGTATAAATTAGGAAAAAAAAATTTAAAAAATTACCATATTTTTCAACATGAAAGTTGATTTTTCTTGAAAACGGTAAAATTTAGAGCTTATGACCAAGAGTACCTTTTTTGTGTAAAAAACATTGGCGGTTCAAGTGGGTGGCTCATACTTCTTCCAGTGGTGTAGAAGTTGGAGAAAAAAAACACCCACCTTCAGAGTCTTCATCAATTATGAATTTAAAAAAATTAAAAATCTGCACAAAACATAGCTTATTATAAGTAGAAAATGCATTCAGAATCTGTTTTCTGTGCGATAAACGGTTCCAGAGATATTCGCAAAAAACTATATCTTTTTTAAATTTCAACTCCCTGTATCTCAAAAATGTTGAATTTTAGAGGGTAAGTTAATAGAAACTTTTTTTCATGTTTTTAAACGAGCTATCACATCTGGAAGTTCTGAGTATTTATTATAAAACACCCTGTATAATTAGGTAACACGACTAAATATACCGTCGAAAAATATACTGCCAAAAATCTCCGGTCCAATAATATTCCAGGAGCCCGGTAAAAATTTGGTCAGTCATTTCCTCTCAAGCGATATTTAGTGGAATGCATCAGAGAGTCGTATTATATAGATTCGTGAAAGTCAGCTGCGATTCCGTTGGTGGAGGGGGGATGATCAGCACAGTAGCTTCCTACGCACGAAGAAAAGAAATATATTCAATTATGTCCTCCTTTCCGGAAACATGTCAAATTGACGCAATCCGAATATAAGGTAAAATTTTATTTGAAAGGAAATCATAGAAGGTACAATTTTTTTTGTGTTCGACCAACTAGCTGTCGTATAATACACCATGCTATAGTCAGCTGATTTTTTTCTTTCTTCAAGATATTGCTTTAGCGATAATTTAATATGTTTTGAGGTAGGAAAACAAAATTGAATACATTTCTTTTTTTGTGCGTGGGAGGCTACCACCGCTCATCCCCCCACGGAACCGCAGCTGACGTTCACGAAGCTTTATAATATAACTCTCTGATGCATTCCACTAATTTTCGCTTGAGAGGAACTTGGTCATGGAAATCTGTCACTGGCTCCCGGACTATAATATCCTCAGACAATAATATCCTGACCGATAATATCATCAATTTCCTACCATAGATGTCTACCAAATGTCTATCAAAGATGAGTTCATTCTGGTTAGTTCAGACTAAAAAATAACTTCCACAAAATGTATGTTTAATTCAAGTGCCCATCAACTGTCTACGTAAGGTTAGTTAGTTCTGGTAAGATCAGACTAAAAAATCATTTCCCCAAAAATGTTAGATTATTATTGGTCAGTATATTTTACTTTTCTTCAACAAAATTCTAAAAAACTCCCAATTCTATTATTTTTGTAAAAACTACAACAACCTTCGACTTTTCAAGTGATAAAATAGAAATGTAAGGAAGAAAAATGCACGTTCGTATAAAGGAAATAAAAGATGATATAACTTCTCATAAACTCAAATCGTATCATCGTATTATAATGAACACAGTGTACAAATACTTTCTTGGGGCATCACATGATATGGGTTGCAGTTAAAAATTTTGGGGTTGGATATTTTAGGTTGGCTACTTTAGGTCGGCTGCTGGACACAATTTCGATAACTGCCGCCAGTACTTTACTGATACATCACTCTCCATCCTGAAGAAAACGATTTCTTTGTTTTGTAAACCCGAATTCATACTCCAGAGCTATGGTTCATCCTTAGTTTTGAAATTAACACACTGTATGTTAATCGGACCAGCCCACTTTTCGAATAATCAATATTAGTAGTCTATGTAATGGTATATTATTTACAAACCATTTTCAATAGAACTATCAATGCTCTCTCGGCAACTTATTAATATGTGGGGAAATCCAAATTATATACTTACTTTATCGAGTGGAGAAGGAAATTGTTTCTTGAATAATTTAATATTGAAGAATACAGCTGCGTACTCAGTAAAAATGAGCTGACGGTGTCCAAAACTTCCCAATTGAAATTAGCTGACACCACAAGATTGATTACGTGTATTTTTTACTCATTTTATAAATTCTAAAACAAAATTACTGTAGTAGTGAAAGTGGAAAACTTTCTCTTATGAAATTTTCATCAATCGTTCCACCGTCAAGAGTTTGAGATTAACCCAATGAATAATATCTTTACACTCCTTCGATATCACCCTGTTTTTCCTCAATATTTTCTTTTCCGGGCCTTTTTTCCAATGAATGGCAAAAGTTTTTATCACAAATTATCAACAAAGTTCCACCTGAATGTTCGAATGATAAACTCTTACCAGTCTCAAATGTTCACAGTCGCAATAATATACCAGCGAATTCCTTTAATTTCTATGTCAAATCCAAAAAAAAAAAACATATTAATAAGAACCTCTGGCTGTAGGATGTTCTGGCATTTTTTTGCTTTGGCTTTGGTTCTGAAAATTATTCGAAAATTGATATTAGAACGAAGGTGTATTGTTGGTTGCATGTCGCTTCCCCCTAAAACGAATATGGTCGTTCAGAATTTTGTTGCATTGCGCATGTCTCCAGTACCTATATGTAGCGAAAATCGAGTGACATCATATCCATATTTCCTCTATACTTTCCTTCTTCTGGATGGTGAAATATGGAACATGAAACATGAATGGGATATCCAGTTGAGAGGTTTTGAACTTTTCATTCCGATTAAGATACAGTCCGTTATTTTATCATTTTGTTTAATGACTTTTTGCGTTATAATTGAAACCAAACAAAATTTCACCATACACCATACTAAATTAAATGTTTCCCCACAGAATATCAAAGCAAGCAAACATTTTTTTCCATGAAAATGTGAGCTCAAATATTTGCAGAATAATCAACGATAGTAATCTCTCGTCATTATTTTGTTCGTGAATAGTTTCATCAGTACGCAAACTCAAATCGATTCCTTTCCAATACCTGATATTCCAAAACTAAAGAGGATAGAGTCAGCAAAATAAAACAACAAAAGATCAGCAGTAACTTATTTTTTACACTTCCGGGACTAAAGTGCCTCATACTTGTGGTATATCTCAATATAATCAGAATTTGAAACAGTAAACGTTCTTGCGCAATAGGTCTTCGTATCAGGTATTTTAACAATCAATATAGATCCAGTATCTTCAATGGTGTCAATAGTTATATATAATAATTCTTCACGGCGACAAGCACCGCTGAAACCCAAAATTAGGACAACCTACAAATAGAAATTATTAAAATCACTACTAATCCAAGTAAATTTGTTTCGTTATCAGCATCTTGAATAAATTTATTGATATCATCTCTCGATAAAACTTTTGAATTCTTTCCTCTGTATCTGACGTTTTTGTTCTTAATGAGCGGGACCAATTTTGGAAACTTCCTTATATCGATATTTTCCTTAATATTCAATGTACTTTTCAACATTGAATTGCCACTCCATAACGTTGGAGGTTTTATAATTTTTGATTTTTCCTCAAAATAGCATACAAGCACATTCTCAGACACCTTTTTTACATGTTTCTTGTCGCTCCATATTGGTCATAATTATGTTTTCTCATATATTAACTTGGATTTGGCCGGTACCCAGTTAACACAAACATCTAGGAGATGTTGCTTCTTTCTTGATTATTATGGTAACAAAATAAGTTGCATTTCGACGTCACTGTTACCACTTAGTGATGCCGAATGATATGAATTGTTCACAGTTTTCTTCTCATCAGTGTCGCTTTGAGGCACAACATGTGAAGAAAATTGCAAAGCACATCAACATGAATTTTATTTCATTGCGATTTTGTCGGTGTAGGAGGAATTTGGTTGGTAACACAATTGGGAATGACATCACCATCACGGCACAAAATGGCCAGAGGTGTTTGTCTAGTCGAGAGTCAAGTACTTCTGATAGTGTGTAGTGTTTTGTTTGCTTCTTTTTATTTCATTAGATAAATCAAATGTGTTTATTAACATTACCCAATTATTATTTCTACCAAAAACTGTATCTCTTCAAGGACCAGAACGGCGAGTAGAAACTAAGAAACGTAAATTCAGTGATTTACAGAATTTGGCATTTTCAGGATAGGAACTGATTTCACCGCGAAATAAATGCTGTCCAGAGGATTGGAGTTGAATTATAGATTTTTCTTAATTTCTGTAAATTGTTTTTTTTTCATGATTTGGACATTGCTTGATAATTTTTTTTTTGTTTGTGAAAAGTATATACTACGTAATCAACTCACGCATTTGTTTTCTAGCATTCCATTCCATATGAACCGTAATTGATTAGTGAGAATAATAATAATGAGGTATAATTTCTATTCATGGACATGGTGATCTTTGTTTTATTCTTGACACACAGGTGAATCAGAAAGTAAAGCGCATTTTCAAATAAGAACCAGTCCATTCAATTTCACATTGTTACATCGAAACGGTCTCAATGTGCATTCGATTCCGAAGTATAAATGGAATGTCACATTGGGCTCATTTTGCATCACATTTTGATTTCTCGACATTACCAACGAGGCGCCGAATAGACGTTTATGCGATGATAATGGAAGTCACTTTGTGATTCACTGGTGTGATCTGAAACATGAATGTGAGTCCCACTACCATCTCGGATACCATTCTGTGTTGACTGGGTAACATAATAGATACTATTGCATTTGCTTTCTCAGATATATCTGATGGGGCGTAGCTACCACTATCATAATCAACATCCATCTTCTTGAAAATAACTTGAAATTGAAGCAACTACGAGCAAACACAGTCAAACAGTCAACCAACCGTTTCTATAGTAACGACCACTGGATGCTGCGACATTGCATTGGAAGTATTGATAACATCAAAGATAACATTAATGGAAAAGAGGAGTATTATTTAGTTATTTTGGACTTATTTTTTTCAGACAGGAAAAATTTTTGAATACGATTTTACTAAAAACAATGAATAATATTTTCAAGACAACAGTCGATTGAAAGCGATAACTTATCGTCAAGACGTATTGAAAGTATTTATTTTTGATATATTTCAGACGATGTGAATTCACATTCACCGTTGTAATAAAAATGTTGTTTATATTTCGTGTATAAAATTCGTGTTTTCATTGGCCAAAAATTAACACTCTCATATGCTATTGAAAAAAAAACTCATTTTACGCACTCAATACAAAAATAACTAATGTATCACATGCGTGAAATACGTTTATGGCCTTCAGCGTTTAACTCATTCCTCAGGCCATAAACGCCTACTCTACGCCCTTGATACACAAATAACTATGATGTAACAATGAAGCCCCACCGGAGGAAAGAGGATGAGAAGACCCAGATCAAAATGGATGCAAGAAGTTGAAGAGATTCACGTGTAACTTGCCATCATCAATAATCAAAATGTCAGTTCTACTCTTGGTAACGGAGATATCTCAACGAGGCGAAAATTATTCTATTGTCTTGTCACTCTCCGAAAAATTTCTCGAGCCTTCGTGTTTGTTTTCTCTGTAATTCTGCTTGAAATCTCATCATAATATGGTCCATAACGGAACACATTGTTTCATGCAAGTACTCACCAACAAAGCTAACGGTCTGAGCTATGTGCTGGCCACTCCACTAGCAAATGTTTTCTCTTTTGGAATGTTCCATCAGCATAACAATGGGGTGACATCATTTCAGATTCAAACCGTGGTCTCCATTTAGTGTACCTTCGATGTGGAATGGACCTATTATGTTAGCACCAGTGATAAATAGATCCATTTATCAAGCGAGCTGAAATATAGGTATAGTGTGTTAGGGGTATCACTGCCAAGATTTCAGCAGTTTGAACCGAAACACACAAGATAATTATATGGAACGTAAGCCCATATTCAATCAATCAATCAATCACTTCATAATCCTTTCGACATAAACATGTATGGGAATTTCCACAAGATCTTAAATTATTTCCAGATATTTTTTTGAGGGCACAAATATTTTGAAAATTATTTTGGAAAAAAATTATTAATCCAATCTGACATTTTAAATTAATTTCACTGCTTGTCCACCATGTTTCGTAAATAAAAAAAAATTACCATCTTCAGTTAAACCAAATGCTAAAACTCAGATGGGTACCAGCTCAGTCTAGCTCATGAATATTTTGAAATTTTCTAAAAATATTCATGAGCGAGGAAAAATTTCCAGTTATTAATTTGACTTCGTGTGGTATACGGTAAGAAAATTCCACACCGACTTGCGGTGGAAATCAAATATTTTAAAATTTATTTTTCGGTTCTCAACAATGCGAATTATTTTCTTCATCAAGTCACCAGCGAAACATAAAATGTGTGGTCGACTTGATTGTTGTGTTGCCATGGTAACTAAGTGAGACCCTAAGCTCGAAATTAGTATTTCTCTTTTGAAGCTGTCAAGTGGCACGACGTAAAAAAATGTTTCACTTCGGTCAAGAAAGTAAAGAAAATATTCGCCAGGAGATTGAGCAGTTGACACCCGCGAATACCAGGAAATCAAAGTCAAGCGTATGGAGGCAGTTTACAAACTTTTGCGCAGAAAAATCGTATCATTTCGATAGAGCGTATATACCTGTGGAAGAACTGGCGCTTATTCTTGAAGACTATGGGTTCAATATGCGAAAAAAGAACTCCGAAGACTACTAGGAGAGTGTTATCAAAGTTTTATGGAATTCCAATGCCAAGCAGTTGCAGGAATATTTTTTTGAAAAGTATACCCGCAAATTTAATCCATTCTCTGACATACAATTTTTGGATATTGGCATGAAAAACTGGCTCCAAAGACAGAGAAAATACAGCTTTCACCATCGGCTCAGAAGTGTGGCAGTTCAAATCTATACCATTCGGGTTCAGTAATGATGCAGAACATTTGAAGACAAAATGGAGGTTTATATTAAGTATTCCATTGTTTTGTCACTTTTAAGTAAATTTTTTGGTCATTGAGTGTGTTCGATTTCTTGATTAATAATTCTTATCATAGCATTTGTTTTGAAATGAGCCGATTCAGCGGGTGACTTCTCTTTATTGCTAAATTGTCTCTCGGAAATAATTCAATGTCCGTCACGATAATAGCCAAAAACTCAATGTTGATTATTGTATAAACTGAAAAATGTACAGACTACTTCAAGAGATTGAACATGTACGATTATTAATTCCCCATATTTACTTTCGGTTATTTCAAACAAATACGTTCTAATGGAAATTGTTCGGCATACAAATCTGACTATATATCTCTGTAACAAAAAACGAGAATATCTGATGAATATCTTCGCAACAATGGATTGAAATGAATTGGAAAATCACGTACCGATACATTTAATGTTCTGCAAGTTTGATTACAATTTGCAGCGTTGAACTCAATACGAAGGGTCATTTGAAGTTGCCATGGTATTTAATTATAAATGAACTGGGTCGAAGACAGCCTCCAGGTAAATATGCCATACATCGAAAATGGCTGTATTGATTTTACTCTTCGGTAAAATCAACTCGGCGTATTTAACAGATCTAAAAAATATGCTATTATGATACTAAAAATCTCTCAAACTGAACTCATTTCTGTTCATGTTTTCAGACCCATTAGGTATTCTTGCAGAAAAATAATTTTTCTAGCAGGACGCTATATTTCACATCATTATTTTCAACCTGGTTCAGGCTGATTTCAATTTATCCAGTTGACACAAAATTTTAAGAAAAAAATCAAGTAATGTAATTGTTACAAACCTGCAATTTAAGGAAAACAGGTGTTGGAATTATTATCCACTTTAGATCTCCAAATACTATGCGTCTTAAATAGAAATATAACGTTCAATTGCAATTTTAATCAATTCATTCGACAATAAATCAAAATTCTAAAAAATCAAAATTGTTGTTATTTTTATATATCATAGCAACTTGAATTTCCTCGAAAATTGAGTTGAATACTGTATGTTCAGCCCAATAACCAACTCCAAACATTATGCAAAGCTTGAACATTCCCCCCATTTTGAAAGATTATTTCGAAACAAAGAGAAATTAACACAATTCACGCAGTATCAGTCATTGGACGGGGACATAATTTTGATATGGCACGTTTAAGTTCTCCATTTTGAGTTTTCACTGTTGAAACAGGAATCTTGTTGTCAGGTTCAGGAAAGACAGCAGTGACTATTCCTAAACGCCAGTGAATAGGTTCCAAATTGTCTTCTTTGATGAAGGTCAACTGTCCAATTTCAAGGTTTTTTTCTCTTTCGTCCATTTATTTCTTTGCTGCAGTTCTGTCAGATATTCTTTGGACCATCCGGACCAAAAATATTGAAGCAATATCTGGATATGTTGGAATTGGGAGGATAGATGGTTCGTAGGATCTGGTAACGTAGTAAGGCGTCGTCCAATTAGGAAGTGGGATGGGGTGAGGACATCCAAATCATTAGGATTTGATGATAATGGGAATAGTGGTCGGGAGTTGAGAACTGCCTCAATTTGAGAAAGTAAAATTGAAAAACCTTCATACGCCAGTGAAGCTGTCCCCAGTATTCTTTTTAAATGATGTTTGCATGAACGAACTTCAGCTTCCCACAAACCCCCAAAATTAGGAGAATTAGCTGGAATAAATTTCCATGAAATACCATCGCAAATGTTGAAATTAAAGAATCCGATTGACTTCGTAAAAATTCACCTACTTCTGCTGGTTTGCCTCTTCGAGATACAAGTCTACGGAAGCAAGCAATGAATGCTTTCGAAGTCAAATGAACTAATTTGCTGTATTATCGCTTACAATTGAGCGAATTATAAATGAAAATATATTCTCGACGGAGAAATTATGAAAAGTGTTCGATAAGCAAAATAAAATAAACAAGGGAGGGCCGCAAAGAGTTCGGAAGTTGAAGGGCCAAGAAGATGTTGGGATTTATTGACTACTACAATTTCAATGCGTTCAAAACTATAATTGGATACCAATAATCTGAATACACGACTTTGAGACGAAAAAGTTGATTATCCCAATTTTTCATTTCTATCGAAATTTTTTCCCAGACTATTGATATTACGGAAAACATTTTTTGAAGATAACGTGTTTAAAACTATAATTGATGGCCTCAATAATTAGATACACGACCGGGTACTCACTTAAATTTTTTTGATGATGATATGAAAAAATTTCATAGAATCTTTTTGTTGATCTGTTTATGGAAAAAAAACTGTTTGAATAATTTTTTTTTATATTTCGTTTCGTTTTCGAATTTTTGATGTTCAAAAACAAAAAAAAACAGAAAATTCTTCCGATTCCACATCTCAGTTTTTTTTTTTCAAGATATAAAAAATATATTCATAAAATTTTCGTTAATCTGTTTGCGGACAATGAAACTGTTTATGTACATTTTTTCGATATTTCATTTCGTTTTCGAGTTTTTGATTTTAAAAAAAAGTCCATATCACATCCATTTTTTTTTTTTTGAAAATATGTAGAAATTTCATGGGAACTCTTCGTGAAACTCTTTGAGAACTATAAAACTGTTCATATACATTTTTTCGATATTCTGTTTCGTTTTCGAGTTTTAATCCAAAATTCAGGATATATTTTTGAATCCATGTATCCATGTATCCATGTAGACCTGTTCAAGGACAATAAAACTTCAGGAATAAATTTTCGTGATGTCTCATTTCGTTATCGAGTTTTAGGTGATTTTGACAGTAAATACAAATTTTGTAATTTCTCTTCAGTTTTTCAATAATTTTTCAACTTTCTAATCGAGTTGAAGTAAAACGGTTTCCATAGTGTGTGGGGCTTGTGAAGAAGTGAGAAGCGATTTTTAAAAATCAGTTTTATTATTAGTACGGTCAATATTTCAATTTTTATGTTTTTTTAACTACTGATTTATTTAAAAAAAAAATCGAACTTTTTTTTGAATATTTCTAGATGGCGGTCTGAAAATATCACTCGATAAATTTTCATGGTATCGACCGTTTTTGAGATATGTCATATTTTCAAAATTTTGAATTTTCATTTTCCGATTTCAACCATTTTCCGGAAAGTTCTGGCATACCGTTTTTCGATGGATCTGTTCGATCGTTAAAGCTCTATCGATTGCCATTTCACAATTTTAGTTCAAATCTTTCGTTTAACCTCATTTGGATTTTGAAAAAGTTCTTTTTTTTCGGAAAATAACATTTTCTGATCATTCCCAAAATTCCATGTTTTATTTTATAGGATAGAATTATTTAAACATGTGTCCTTTGCTTCCTAGTAACAGGATATGAAAGTTTTGATAAAAAATCGGTTATTAATCAATTACTCAAAAGCTTACTCAGCCTTTTTATAATGGATTTCAGCCATTTCATACTTATGGCATTATGGAAAATTGTATTTTCAAATGGTTAATCTCATAAAAATATGAATCTCGGAGAAAAACAGTACCATACAATAATTTATACCAAAAAATATTAGACAAATACGACTTATAATTTCATCTAAAGAAGCTCCTTGCTCCTCGCTCCTTGCTTACAAATACACCAGAATTCATTGAACCACCGAGGACTTTTGAGTAATATATGAAAAATCGATTCTTTATCAAAAATTTTACACCCTGGCGTTACCTGGAATCAAATCAATTTTATATGACATTTTTTCATAACACCCTGTATAGCAACATATTATCAATATCAAAAAAATATGTAGTAGTTTTCACTCTTTTCTTTGATTTTTTTATGGTTATGTAAGATTCTGTTCTTTGTCAGTTTGCGGAGCGATCCATTGTGTTGTAGCTGATAAATGAAGCGATTATTCGAGAAATATTCCACTTGTTCAGGAGCTCAAAATTATTAAATTAATTAACTTCTGTCCTGAATTAATTCATTGTCACGATATTCTCCGATATCAGTTATTAATGGAGATATTCTTCCACTGATGCTTCTTCCATTCATTAGTCTCGTTTCAGCTGTGTATTTATTTGCTATTAAAGAAAGATAGGATCGCTGCGGTTTGTATTTCACAGAGTTCGGAGCAAATGCCATTTCTTTTATTGCCTGCAAAGTCGTTTATGTGCTTACTATATGAACATTGGTTATCACAAATTACTGCCGTAATTCCCAACCTATCTTTTTGTTTCCACATAGATAATCGTTCATGGTATTTCTAATGGTTACTAAATTCTCGTGGCGTTTTATCTTCTCTATAGTTATAGTGTAGTTTCGAAGCACAAAAAACCCCTTTACACCTGAGTTTATGATGGAGAAACTAGAAAATATTCCTTCTCATCACTTATTGGCGATTGCCCGATTTCTGAAACAAATAATAATAAAAATAATAACATTTATCCATGAATATAACAATACAGTGATACACACACAAAAGAAATACAAAAAGATTAAACATTTACAACATCCACAGAAGTATTATACATACTTGTATGTGGTGAATATATGCGGGTTGGGCATATCAAAAAGAATATAATTAATTTGAATTAAAATAATACATAACAGTGTTGAAAATACACGTCTTAGATAATTTTTTTTTGTAATGACTGTTCGTCTTCTTTTTGAAAATATTTTTTATTTATTGAATCGTTTTATATTTTATTCAATACAATTTGTGATATCGTTATGAAGTGGTCTGTGATTGTTGTTGATATATCGTGAGGTAGTATGTTATTGAGGTTTTGTTGTTTTGTTTTGACAAATATATGATCGAGACATGATTCAGATCTACTTCTCTCTCTTGTAGTATCAATTGTTGAATGAAAGCCATACTCACTCATCATATCGAGATAATTTTTTGAGTCTTCAGTTTTTCTCAAAAGATCGATATTTATATCACCCACAATAAGGCTGTAATAATGTTTATCATTCTCTTTATCTAGTATACTATTGAGCTGGCCAAGAAAGTCGTCAATTCGACCTGCTGGAGATCTATGAATGCATAAATCCAAAAGGTCAATTTATCTATAATAATTGAAATTTTCAATAGTAACGTCCATTTATCTCAATATGTTCATGGGAATGGTATGAGTTCATTTTTACCTTCGTTATATAGTGTTATGTAGTAAGAAGGAAGTATCGGGGACTTGTCAAGTTTGTTTTAAAACAATGCAAAATTTTCGAAAATCACTCTAAATCGTTGTCTTCTGATAGGGAAATGCTTCTACAATTACAGTAGAAGAGAATCTTGTATATGCATTCTAGTCGTTCTATATTTAATATTAGATCTTACATGTTATTTTGTTCGTGTCCTTTTTCTTACTTTATAATTTGAATAAATGTTTGTATATTTATCGGAGATTTTCTTCCAAGACTTTTTATGAATGCTTATATGTAAACAATTAACAGAGTGATAATTTTGGATTTGTCGACCAATTTTCTCATTTAGATAATAGAGTTTATTAATTCATTACCTTACTGTATATACCACAATTTCACGAAGCTGAACGTATTCGTTATCATTCGACACTTTCTACTCCCAAGAAAACTGTTTACGTTGTATCTGCATCGAACAAATATTGATGTTTCTATGTGTTTACAGATATTATTAGAAATGAGAATGTCATTTGATCCCTGTTTATACGAACTCCGAGGTTTGAAAAACTGATCAATAACAACAGCAGTCGTGATTCCCTCTAAAATACATCAGATCGTTTCTTTGAGTAAACCCACACTTTCACTGTTTGCTTGTGAGTTTTCCAAGCACTTCCATTCTTTGATTCTCACCATATTTCATTACACTTCGCCAAACGGAATTTAATGAAAAAGTGTATTTCATTCGTGGAAACTTGGGTGGGTTTCATTTCTTGGGATTACATGTTTTAGAGAACTGAATATGAAATCAAGCACACACCATTCACATCATTCCCCAGTTCTAACGAACAGATCCCTCACAATGCTGGTGTACTGATTTGGTAAAAAATTGTTATCTTTCTTCGTTAAATGCAAAAACAATAGGACTATCTGAAAGAGCAATTCCTCTATAAAAACGGTACATTCGGTAGATAAGTGATGATTGTAATCAGTACCTAAAGGTATTGGTTTGTTGATTATTCATTTATAACGTATATCATTATAGATTTTCCTTATTTTTGTTTATGATATTTCATAATTATGAAGTTTGAATTTGTCTTATGTTTGATGAGAAATAATTTTAAAAAGTTTTGATTCTTGGTTTCAAGTTTTTAGTTTCTGGTCGACTTGATTCTTTCCTCAGGGAAAAGTTCCAGTTATCTTGATCGTGAATTTATTTTCCCTAAAAAAAATTTCCAAACCATCCTATGACAATATTTAATTTTACACACAAATAAATCAGTTTTACATATATGGTTGATTTTCGAACAATAAATGGCTATTATTATTCATTCTGATATTTCTCAAATAATATTTTCATTCGAGTACTCCTTTTTTATTTGAAATTTATAATATTTGTATTTTTATTAGTTACCTTCAATTTGACATTTTTTATTAATAACCGGCATCTATTTCCAAAGTCATCATTTATTTGACATGTCAATTTTATCTCACATTTTCTTTATTTATCAACAGATTCCGATGAAATTACAGTCAGTGATATTTTGAGACTCCCTGAATACGGTGGTGTAGTAAAAGTTCTGATAAATTTTTTGAAATTGAAGTGTTGGGTTGATTAAACGGCATATTTTTCAAATTTCATTCCCTCATAACTTTTTTATTGATTGGCGCATTTCAACGTAATCCACATATGAACTATTTGAAAATGTCAATACAGTGGTGTAGTTAGAATTTTTCTAAAAAAATCGCTAGTAATTTTTTTATATTTTAGACCTTGAAAACTCAGATCATTCGGCCCTGAAAATGGAAATTCATTCATGAAATTTGGTGCCCTAGTAGACTTTTTGAATGTCTACCCAATGAAAAAAAAACATTTCAATCGGTTGGAAAATGTAGATTTTATAAGGGTGCTCTGGTCTCAAGTGGAACATACTGTAGGTTATCTTAATTAATTCAAAATCTCAAGATATATACACCCATCAAGAGACTCAAGAATTTTCTTTGCGAAATTATTCTGTTCAAATCAGAAAAAGTTAGGCAAGAATGTGATTAGGTGCGGACTCAGAATACCTTGGTTTGTGTGAATGCAAACCGAACCCTCCTTGTAGAAGTTACTGACCCATTTCGGTTTGAAACTTGGCGAAACGTGCTTATTAGTGAGATTTCCACAGACACAAATCCACCCACGATTATATTATCCCGAAGCAATAAAGCAACTCAGTGATATAATTTTACTGCTGTTCCCAATGTTATGAAAGGAAGTGACTATCTCTCTCATACTTACTCTCTCTCTCTCTCCAATGATAACACTCTCCCTTCGAACATACATGAACATACATGAATACATAGTTGTTGACGAATACTATTGGTTGTCGTTATCACTAGAAATTATTCAGCGAGCGTTGAAGAATGCAGCAAAACAGTTACCTAACGTCAAAATACCCTTGTTTACAATAATGTTTTGAAAAGCACAATGCTATCACAAAATAAATGGGAACCTATTTTCGTAACGGATACCACGGCCAACATTCAGGTATTGATACGATTGGAAGTACACCAAACAGCACAACTTTAGTTGACATATACCAGGTGGAAACAAATTCAGGACGTCATTCAGTTGTTTTTCGGGGAGATATTTGGATCGAAGATATGGTTTTTCAAGAACTCATATTTTCCATAAAAATCAAGAATTTTGAATGGATTCCTTCTGACATTCTCACGTTGTTCGATAGAGCAAGAAATTTCCTTCTCAATGATATATTACAAGTACACATTTGTTCATAAAAGGGAGGCACTGTAGACAATTTTTCAAAAATCAATAGGGCGGCAATGTGATACCTTCTATTGAATTTTCTTCAAGCTGTGTTACTTAAAAAGCAGATAAACGAGACACCCTGATTGGTTTTTGATAAAACATGCAAAAATTTATGATTTATCGCAAATCAGGATTCATCTTAATAATTCTTTCAAATGGCATTCTTTCTCTTGCATTTTTTCGGATATTCCAAATAGAGAATGGTAAAGATGAATGCTTGACGAACTACGCTCCAAATTTCATTTTTTGGTAGATCATCGAGGGTTGTCTTTTTCCTAACACCTTAATAAATAATTACGTCTACATTTTTTATTTTAATATATTTATTTTCAAATAATATTCCTATTTCAAATTGGAAATTCACGTTATCAGTTAGGACTGTTGAAAATACTGTCAAATTCATTTACTAATTTTATGAAAAGGAGAAGATGATTCATATTTTCACATTTGATATTAAATGTACATCCTGTATATTGCTAAAATGATGATGCATACCGAAATGAAGTTAGACAGTCACGAAGACAGACAGATAATGAAGACATTTTTTAAAGTATTTGAATATCTTTGGAGAGTTATTTCATCACGAGTTGGTATAGGAAAGTGTTCTGGTTTCATCCAAGCATTCAAATACATGGGAACTAACACGACCCCAAACCGTTTTTGGGTTTTCCGAAAATAACCAAGGGATTCACCCAATTTGTTGGTTTATAATTAAATGATAACAGGATCGCGAAATGTTCATCATCTTGTTTGTGTTAACTGCTCAATGTGCACTGTTAGAGATAAAACTGGATGTAATAGTTTATTTTTCTTCCACATTGACTTCTCATAACCAGACCGTCTAGAAAAGGCAACTGTTCCTCATTTTCTACTTCAAATTTGAATTTTATTGTCGTAAATCTAAAATTTGAAAAAGAAACAAAGTCCTCGATAAGAAAATATCGAATATTGAGGACTTTGTTACATTTCTTATTATTAGATTTTCTACAAGATTACACGTGAAATTAGTAAAAAAACTTTCACAGTACGAATGCCCATAATATGATTGGAGACAGATGAATATCGGCATTCATTTTATTCGAAATGTGTGAAAGCTTCGTGCCTTCTCATTTAGAAAGGTTTCACAACTGTTTCTGCAGTTTCCAGCAGTGATGCTAGATACTTTATTTCCTGACAATTGAAATGTATAACTCTGTCAGTTCAACTAGTGTTTTCCTAATACTGAATTCACTACGATTTTCAGAATTTTCTACGCCACATACTTTTCTTGGGTAGGAACATATTTTTTGTCAAGGTGCTGATGGTAACAACATTTCAAATTACTGTTTTCTCTATCAGGAGTACGAGTTATATCCAGACATTAAATTCTCTTATGATTTAACAACTCGTTAACATATTTTTGATATCAGTAATTATTATTATCGTAGATGGAACGGATAACAAACACTGTATGCAGTTCGTGTTCGGTCATAAAATTGGTGTATGCGTCTTGCAGCAGTTTATTAAGAAAATGGCGGATGCAGTGAGTGCCTTCCAAGAAGACTAAAAACAAAGTGTTTGATTCCCATAAGACAATGGGGACACTAGTAGAAAGAGATGAAAGAACATTTGTGACGAAATGTGACGTAGTTATACATGTCATGACCGCCGTTCTCTATAGACAGTGACGGACTAGCTCTTGGTATATGAGAGTTACTGCTGACAGTTTTGTTGCTTGATTCGAGTTCGACTCTGTACTCATACCCAAGTACGTCACTATGACGCGTTGATGATACATGTTTCTGATTGGCTAGAGCTTATTAAACCCTCCCCTTGTTTTTAGTCTTGAGTGCCTTCCACATACGCTATTATCTGAGCTTGAACGCTAATTGGGTGAAAGTTGCCCACCAATAGGGATTATCTGATGAATTGTCCATTAATTCAAAATAAAGAGTGATTAGCAACTATCAAACAGAAAGTAACACTTCTACTATATATTGCAACTTCAGAAGTGATTTCTATAACGAAAAATTATTAATTAGTAAGCGGTGCCCGATTGAGTGGGAGGCTCGTTGTGAATAGATCCAGTTCTTTGATGTAGGAACAAGTATATACATCCTGTTCTGAAATAAGTTCAATTAAAAGGAAAAGTTGTATTTCGTCTAAAATTATAACAATTGCAAAGCGCTTTCGACTATTAGGCCATCAGTGCGGTACCTGCAAGTAAGTAATATTGTTTGAAATTTAAAAAAAGAATAGGAAAATTTTGGAAATGAAGTATTTATAAAGGAGATCCAATCCAATCACCCACATCATCAAAAAATAAAAGCAATTTATTGCTATAGTTGTCGTCAAACATATAAGATAAATAAAAAAGGCACAAAAAATGGTCGATTAGCACGAAATTGATTCCCATGCCGCCGACCAGGGTCGGACTAGTACATATGCCACTAAATATTGTGGTGAGTGCAGATCAATCAAGTTAATTTAACAAAAGCACTGCAACTTTTGTATTCAGAAAAATCCATTTTTATAATTATTAATATCCTTAGATTAGGTAAACAACTGCCCCGTCGAAATCTATTTTGCTAATAGCTGCGGGTACCGCATACAGCTGTGATTTCTATTATAACTAAGCCCGACCCTGCTTTGAAAAAAACTTACCTTATTGCTGTGCGGGCATTTACATCTTCCGCGCCAAGTGTTACGTGGGGGCGATAGGTGGAATAATTTGAATAAAGTTAGAGATGTCAATAATTTTATTTATTGATTTATTGTAATTTTTGTCCGAAAAACTGTGTTTGGTTATTGACAAAATAGGAATAAAATTCCTAGTAATTTCCTGAATTTAGCCAATATTCTCATGTGATTACCATATAAGGTTTGTATGGTGTGGTACTATGCATTTTTGGCAGAAATATATACTTTTGGATTGATAACCTGCTTATTTTTTTTGACGGATATGTGAGGACTAGCACAATATTTGCTTATACAGGATGATTCCTAAGATGGACGGATCCGTTCATTAATTTCTCACATTGTAAGGAAAATAATGTCTATAGGTGAACATGTAAAAGACAACAATTCATTTTCGAGATACAGTGCGTTGAAGTTGAAAATTATTATTGAATTTACTTTAATTTCTGGAGGATCACCAAAATACCTAAGAGCAGATGAATAAAAATATGATTCTACGAAACAGAATGCCAGTGTCCAATATTGATTATATTCCCGAATTTGATTTTAGGATATGAAAGAACATTCGGTTTTATGCAAGAAATAAATGAAGGTTCCAGTGGAAAAACGATGAGGTTCCTCTTTTTAAAAAGTTGGGAAAAGCGAAATCTAATGTGGGAGTGTCACCGTTTTTACACTGTGTTGCCTACTTTCGACCGCAGTTTTTTATGGAATATCATTGTTTGTCCCCAGTAAGGTTTGGTATGTTGATACTGTGAACTATAAGCTTACAGATGCTGCTAAAATATCGATTTCGGAAAAAATTGAACCTCATCGTTTTTCCACTTGACCCTTCAAATATGATAGCACTAAAACTTCAAAAAATCACCTATAAAAATCGAGAAAACTGTATTCGGCACCAAAATTCAATGTTATTGTGTCGGATGAAAAGTCCGTTAAAGACACCCATATGATCATTATAATTTTTGAATTGATCATTTACATACCATACTGGGAGCTTCCATCAGAAAAATTCACACAGGGTGCAAATCATCTATTAGAAAATCTTCAACCGCGAAAGTATTATTCCAGTTCAAAGTGAAGTAATTTCTAGCAAAAAATTCTGTATAAATAATGATAACGTGGCAACGCACTATCCGATTTGGAATAATAGGATCATAGAGAGTTCATATAAATAAATCACAGGGCGACTAATTGGAAAATTGAATTTATTTTCATGGAAGGTCATGCTGGTATATGCACTTATTTGAGAATTCTCTTCTCTAGATTATTTTTATATTATCTGAACAAAAACATCTGAATTCCTGACAATCCAGATGTTGAGTAGTGAAGAATGCAGAACTGAATGAACACTCTGTATATACGAGAATGTTTTAATTTTTTTTCTTTGTTATTCTTTTTGTTGAATAACTTTTAAATGAATGATAAATCGAATCATTATACTGCATATATTTTTTAAATTGTATCTTTGTACTTAGTATCGATCTCTAGTATACTCGTTTATCTAAACAAACAGAATTAATTAATCCTCTCTCAAAAATGAATTTGATGCAATTGAAAAATTTTGTACCCACGGCGAATTTACCTATAATGCACCAGCTATTTCAAACTCTTGCACCACTTCCCCCCAACATTATGTGGTCCTTTCCAGGCAGAGATGGACAAGATAAGGCCATTTTTTGAGTCTTTTTTTATTTATCTTATATGTTTGACGACAACTATACATTCACTGTTTTAATGTGTCTTTAACTGAAACCACTGAGCAATTATAAAACAATATGATATTAGTACCCAAATCCTCAAGTCTTTTTGGGATTGTCACCTTTCACAGTCTGGTAACAAGAGAAATGGAGAATCAAGGAAATACTTGTCATCAATTTGTCCCAATAAGTTTTCAAGTTTACAAGATAGCTGTCTTAAAAATGATTCAATTTCGTCAGTAACTAATCGAATTTTGAATCTAACAATCTGGAAATATCAGTTCACAATATTCAATAGCTCAAAATACTTATCTTTTCCGAAAATATTGTCGTTTTGGGGACGATGAGAAAGACATATTCCGACTAAGAGTATAACATAAGTATTATTAGATATTTTGGACAAATTCCGAGTTTTTCAGATAGGTAGGCAAATTCAGAATGGAGGTAGGTACTGACAAAATTAAATAGTTTCTAGGACAACAGTCTTGTAAACGTGGTAACTTATCGGAGAATATTAACTGAATTGCCCTTCTACATTTGAATAGATTTCCCTGATTCAACATTTTTTCATTTTCAGACTATTCAAGGTTACAATCCCGAAACACCATGTCAAGAAAAGAATTTCTCGCAAAAACTGAAACAGTATATCCGTAAACATATATATATTTGTTGTTAGTCATTGTGATCATTGGATAAGCTGATGAAATGACCAAAACGAAAGTAGAGCTAATAAACGTGTACTAACCACTAAGCATTTTTATTCGAGAGGAATGTTAACTTCACCATTCATAATCAAAAAAGTATTTTCATCATTGTTGTTTTTAAAGAGATCATAATAGTTATAGAGCTACCTATATGATTCACTGACAGATAAATAAACCGTCTACTGGGCAAGCAAAATTATTATTAGGGTTGCCCCAAGTCGCCTGGATGTATTTGTCAAATTTTTCCAGGTCGTAGTCAAGGAGGGGGGGTGTTTGAAAACCAGTCAATGGAAAATTATCATCTATAAATTAACTTTCTCAAACGTTTTATATTTTAATTTAGTTGTCTGTATAGTATATTTATGAATTCAATATATTAAATTTAGTTGAGGTATTGTTTAAATTCAATAGGTAGGTGTAAATCTGACTGTTTCGGTATCATTCCTACTAATAATTTTTCTTCTATTTTTACCAATTTCAGCCAACTCTAAAAAAATTCTTGTGAAATTTTTTTAACAATTTTTAATATCATTAAAGTCCATGGAGTGTTTTCATTAATCGCATGATCTGACAATGCGCAAGATTTTACACCTTCTACAATCACTTCAATTTGATGTAATTTGATTTGACCTATCACATTTCTGGAAGATTGTCCTATAAACGTTTGTTTACATAATATAATATAGTGCACAGTATTTCATAAACCAATTTCGATTTTTCTCTGTTCTCTAATAGTGTTTCAATTTTATTAAAGATTCTGGAGACTGTCTCAACATTTCTTTTAGCAAACTTTATATTTTTATTCTTGAAAATCTGAAACAATTTAGGTGTCAATTTTTGTATATGCGGTAATGAGTTGAAGGGAGAAGTGGTTGAATTTATTCGACAACTCGATTTTGTGAATGTGTTTCATACGAACGATGTTTTTCTGGCACACATTTTTTTGACAATTCAGTAAGATCGTTAGTGAACAAACAAGGTACATGTTTTATACAATTATGCTCCATTTTCTTTTTATTTATCATATCTATTGATTCAGTGCGTATTATTTGGAAAGTGCAACTAAGACCACCAATCCAGAGATATTTCAGCCGCAATGGTGGTGGCGACAGCAATTTGCCTTTTATTTATTCGACTAGGTATTGAGAAGCTCCACCCTCAGAGACCCTGTATAGTCAGTGCAGTGTAACATTTAGCAGGCAGGTATTATTATATCCATACGATATATTCCACTGGTGACATCAGAAATATAACACTTTATACTGCCATTTTATTAATTAAAAGGAATAATTCCTACGGTAAACGACTTGGGAGTGGTTGTCTGCTTCGGATTGAGTTTGGAATTGAATCAAAGAGATTCGTCGCACCCTTCCTAGTGATTAGTTACACTGAAAAAACATGTAGGAATCCTTTATAAACAGGGAATAATGTATTGAATATGATACTATTCAGTGGCAGAACTTTCCACAAATGAAGGGATTTAAGAAATCACTCAAAGTAACCGTGTAATTCGGGTGGCCCACTGAATCCATTCACACTACCTTGAGAAACTAGTAAAACCCCTTTTAACACTGGCATAATAACAAATCATGTCAGTATCCAATTTCTAAGTGCTTCCATATACTTCATTAAGCTTGTATCCAGGGAAATTAAAATAAATGTATAACTTTGAAAGAACAAATTATGTGCTGTAATATGCTGAAGGAACATCAAAATGAGTATCATGGATACACTCAAAGCATCGTGAAGTACAAAACAAACATATTAGCAAAATTAAATAAACTAAACTTTTTCCACAAGAAGCTCTTAAATCTGAAGATGAAGGAAATGAATTGATCAAAATCTAAAGAAAATCCAAAGAAAAATCAAGGCACTATATAAGCGAACTCAAACAAATCAAATCTTGTAAAACAAATCAACAACTTTAATCTCCATGCAAACATCCGTGCTCCTCGAACAGAAAGGTACACAACATCAAAGAAACGGGCACATACACGAAGAAAAATATTGGTTTAATGGAAATAAACAAATCTGTACATTCAACACAGAAAGCTTGTTAAAATGAAACGAATCTAAAGAAAAACATTGAACCAAAACATGACTCCCTATCTACTTATACATTCCAGACAATCAATGCACTGACTCGATATTTTTATTATATAAACTCGCTTTCTTGTTCGTCAGTTTGTTTTTTCGTCTCTTCAATACAAATTCTTCAATCAATTCCAAACGGGCTTTAAATGTAGCTCGGAATTGAAGGACAATGCAATATAATTGCTCAATATGTAACTGATATAATAATAATAAAAATAATGATGATTGTCTCTTGGGTACAAGTTTGGCAATTGATTTCAAACCGTCTCCGAATATGATTCAGAACTGGGTAACATTGCAATATTATTACATAACATAATATTATTAATAATAATTAGAATAATAGTGTATGTCAGTTCGGTACAAATTTTGCAAGCGATTTCAAACCAACTTCAAACCTAGCTAAGAACGATGACAACGCAATATTTTCGCATAATATGTTAATAATGATAACGACAGCACAATGAAAATAGTAATAGTAACTGGTTTATTTTGAACTATGGAAACCTTTTTTGTTTCGAGATAATAACTTCTGTAATTCTGTGTTTATTGGGAAAAATTCTCCACTTCATACTTCGTTGTATCAATATGATAAATGTGCCATTGTCATATAGAGATCTATTCGAATCTTATTTCGAGCATGCCCGAACTGACCTAAAATATGACAGTTATCATCTGAACCATTGTCTTGGCATAACCTAACGTTAGTCTGGAAAAAGGCTTCTGGTGCTCTATAGTTATACCACAGAACATTGTTCCTCTCGTTTCTTGAGTGAACCAGCCTCATTTTCGAAATGCCATTCTCTCTTTCGAATTCACTTCAACTATCTCTGATTATCGCACATTATAAAATTTTTGTCGATGATAAGAATTTCTCTGGCCAATGTTCAATATTTTCAAAAAACTTGTTGAAGGAATTTGGAAATGTTTTCTGTTTACGTGCAGACTGCAGGAGTTTCTTATATGCTTCATAGGGTCACTCGTGCAACTAGTACATCGTCTCCATTATTTGTTTACACACTTCTCGATTTCCTGCCTCATTCTCTTCAGTGTCTTTGTCGAAAGTGTGCAATAAGTTGCAAATATGCAAGGGATGAAGAATGATGAAGTTACCAGTTAACACAAACCTCTTGGCGATGTCGCTATCTTGATTTATGTGGTAACAACATTGCCAAATTGGGATGCCAAATATTATAATTGTTCACATTTTTCTTCTCGTTGGTATCGCTTTGAGGTACAAAATGAGCAGAAAATTGCAAATCATAATATCATGAATTTTGATCTCATTCCTGAATCAGAAAGTTACTGTTTTGGCATTACAATGTCATGTCTCTAAGTCGGTAAAATGACATGAGTAACCGTCATTGGGCGTTGTTTGTCAAGACTGTGGAGAGTCGATTAGTGCTTGTAGGTATTGGGTTGACGGCATGGCATCATTCTATGTTCTGTTAAATTATTTCCTTTTCGGTAGGTAATTTAACTGTGTTTGTTAACATCTCATAGGAATTTCCACCAAGACAAGAACGGTTAATTCAGTGTTCTGAAAAATTTGGTATTGTCAGGTTTGGTATTGATTCCATCAGGAAGAAAATGATATCTGGATGAACTGGAGCTGAGTCATTTCTAAATTTGAATATTTGTTTTTGTAATGATTCAGGCCTAACTGGTTCCTTCAATGTTTTGTTTATGAAACCTCTCTATTACGGAATCAACTCACGTATTTTTTTTCCGGCATCCCATACCTTATCAAAATCATAGGTCATCATTTCCCAGGATAATAAAATTGAGGTATTATTTCTATTCATGTTAAAAAAGGGTAGAATTTGTTTCAACATCAAATTTTCCTTATTTGATAAATATTCAGGTTGCCAATTGAACACTGATGTAGCAGTGATTCGATTCAAAATGATATTTTTGATACATGAAGGAATGTCACATTTGTATATAAATAGCAAAGTGGGTGCAGAACATTTGATTGGTATATGGTAATGAAATTCCTAAAGGATCTCAATTACCCAATAAACACATACACGTATCATATACGTTTAAATGTGGTAGTTGACGTTGAGGAAACGTTACTCGTTGAATTTCGCAACGTGACTTTCGTAACCCAAATTCAACCAAACGTTGATTCTACCCTTAAAGAACGTATATGATTCAACGCGTAACTTTTGCCACCATTATCAAACATGTCCTTATCGTGCTTTCATAACGTGTATTCAATTAGAACTGAAGACACATTACATAAACGTTGAATATGACACTATCAAATTACCCGAGGCTTTGGGAAACCTGTATTCTACGTTTCAGTTACTCTTTTTATCTACGTTGATGGAACGTTATGAAATAACGTATTTGATGCGTTGGATAAAGCATTCAATAACAAGTTCATCTTTCACGTAACTTCGAGGCAACTATTTCGATTGCTTATTTTCCAACGTTGTTTCAACTGATAGAAAACATCCATCAGATGCGTTGAAAATCAATTGCTTCGTTTACTCTATGTCAACAGAACTAGTCTTCTTTGGACAACTTCAACGTTTATTCAACTAGACATATACATCGTAACAAATACGTCACTGTAGCCACTAATATGAAACTTGTTCTTTTTGTGGTTTCTCAACGTATATTCTACAAAACCGAGAAACGTTTCATAAGCGTTGATCATGACATTATTCAACAACCCGAAGCTTTGAGCAACCTATTTGTTACGTTTCAGTAACTCTGTTTTTCTACGTTTATTGAACGTTATTACTTTACGTGTTTGAACAGTTGAAAGGAGTATTTAGTAACAACGTAACTTACGTAACTTCGAGACAGCGATATAGATTAATTATTTTTCAACGTTGTTTCAACTGATAGAAAACATCCATCAGAAACGTTGAAAATAAATTGCTTCGTTTACTTCATTTCTGCAGAATTAGTCTTCTTTGAACAACTTCAACGATTATTCAACTATACATATACATTGTAACAAATACGTCACTGTAGCCACCATTATGAAACTTTTTTTTTCGAGGTTTTTCAACGTATATTCAACAGAACTAAGAAACATTTCATTAATGATGATCATGACATTATTCAACAACCCGAAACTTTGAGCAACCTATTTTTTACGTTTCAGTAACTCTGTTTTTCTACGTTGATTGAACGTTATGACTTTACGTGTTTGACCTGTTGAAGGAAGTATTTAATAACAACGTAACTTCGTGACAACCATTTTGATTGCTTATTTTTCAACGTTGTTTCAACTCATAGAAGACATCCATAATTTACATTGAAAATCAATTGCTTTGTTCACTTGATTTCTGCAAAAATAGTCTTCTTTGGGGACCACGTCAACGTTTATTGAACTGGATGCACATCGCAACAAATATGGTACTGTAAACTCCATAATGAAATTTGTTCTTATCGTGGTTTTTCAACGTTTATTCAACAGAACTAAAAAACAATTCGTAAACGTTGAATGTGACACTATTCATCAACCCGAAGATTTTAGAAACTTATTTCCTACGTTTCAGTTTCCCTTTTTTTTTCTACTTTTATTGAACGGAATGGAATTACGTGTTTGATATAATGAAAGAAGTATGTAATAACAACGCATCTTCGCGTAACATCGAGAAAACCATTTTGATTGCCTATTTTTCTAAGTTGTTTCAACTGATAGAATATTATATCCATGAGATACTTCAACGTTAATTCAAGTGGATGCATCCATCGTAACAAATAGAACTAAGAAACTTTGCATAAACGTTAAAAATGGCACTATTCAACAAACCGAAGTAACGCATACTATCTACTTTCATCTCCCATTTATTGAAGATTCGAGGCCTATGATTTGAACTTTTTTTTAAACAAATAATATCTTACTCATCAGTCATTGAAAAACTTAATGAGTATTCTCGATTATTTCATAATTAACCACTCATTGGTAACTCTGTACGATGCACCGTCAGATGGCGTGATCACGTTGACGCTAAACGTTGATTGATAAACAGTTAGTTCTACTGCAGCCGCCATCGATAGTGTCTCGGCATTTCTTCTTTCTTAGGGTTATGTGTGCATCTGTCCGATTCAACCAGAGGATAATTTGGTAAGTATGAATTGTATATTGCACAAACTTCAAATGTTTCCTTATAATCTGTGATATTATATTTGGCACAGTCGTCTTAAGAATGTTGTAAAGTCTGCATGGTTCTCTACAGCAATCAGTATCAGTGATTTATCTGATACAGTATCAATTCTGATGGTATAGAACTATGGAACCTCCCATACGTTATTCCAATTTGCTCAAATCTATATGTAGTAATTATATTTCAAAGCCGTAATTTGTAGTCGATGAATCTAATTGAGATACGTTGATAAAACGTGTATAAAAGGTAGATAATTAAACACGTTGGAAATAGGTGGATGAATAAACGTTGAGTTCATGAAACGTTGATAAATGGTAGATATCAAACTTGTTGAACATGGACCTGGTGGACATAAGTATGTCGTGCATTCGAAATTTTTCAATTCTCAAGAATAGATACTAGTTTGGTATGCAGATAAAATGACGTTCATCAGTGTATATATTATTTATATATTTATTATTTGTTAGGTCACAAGATTGAAGTCAATTGGTGGCACTTCTCCTGAAGATCACAGTAGAAGAATTTTAATATTCATTTCAACGAATGAGCTGGCTTGCCTCTACAACTGGAACGACACATAAGAAGGCTTTCAAGGATATACATGTGATCCAACTCATTTATGGTGAGGTTATCACTCATGTGCCATATTCCATAATAATTATATTGATTGATTTTTGCAGTTGCTATCAAGAAAGAGTTTGAAGCAGCAGATCACATCCAAATAGCAGATACTACAAAAGACTGGTTATATTTTGCGAAGAAACATATGAATGACGCCATCAACTCTAAACAAAAAAAAGAATATTTTATTTATATTAATATATATTTCCTTTGATACGTCCGATAAGCATAGGACATTTTGAATCTCGTGATGAAGTTATCTTTGAGTTACCCTCTGTCTGAATTTATACCAAAATAAAATAATAGTTATTACTAAAAAGTATGTTTTCAGCATTTCCAGTAAAAAAAAGTTCATACGAAGAAAACCCAATATTTTTTTTCTAATTGATCTAGAAGCAATGGATCACCCTGTATAGAGATTGAATACTGCTAACGTTTATTGAACGAACAGTAATTGCATTTTGTAACGTTTGTATAACGTTTCAGGGTGGTGATGACAAAGGTTGATTCATAGTAAAAATATATACGTTGCTTCACCTCAGTTTAATTAACGTTGTTGTAACGTTTAAAATTGGTGGTAATATCGATTAAAAGATATTAATATTCCTCGTTGATTCAACCAAGAATATCAACGTTACCTAATAACTGGAATTCTACGTTTGATTTTGGTGAAATTCTATGATCATCATCAACGTTTAGAATTCGTATCTCAGCAGCGTGACTTCGAAACGAAGATATATCGTTATGCTGCAGTAGAATATAACTGGATAAAAAACGTTGAAACCCCGTGAAAAGGCATAGTTACGTTGTAACCGAATTATAACGTTATATTTCAGTGGAATTTTCATTACATTAAGAACGTGTAAATAACCTTGAATCAACGTGAAGAGGTAACGTTACTATAAAACCTGAAAGAAACGTATTGACTAACGACATTTTGCCGTTTTTTCAACGATGAATAATTGTAGCGTTACTTGAAAAATTCAACGTTTTATTCACGTATCTGTGTTTATTGGGTAACAAATTTTGAAATGTGTAAATTCTTCACTCGTCATTGGGTTTGTTAAAATAATTATACATCATTTGAATCTCATCTTTCCCTGTCTATTTCCTACCCTAATGTGTGAATGAATGTATAAAACATATAGAATTCAGCATGTTGCAAATTATTTTTAAAGAATTTGAAAGGTGAAGTTCTGAAATGAATATCTTTATTACAGTTATTGCTGTTTTAGATGTTTCTGTTCATTATCAATTTGAAATACTGACATGAATATCTCAATAGGTCTGCGAGACTAACTTACAGGAGAGTTACACTGTTATCCACAATTATGACCCATAAAATGAATTAATTTGTGACGTATAAGGTAATTTTACTGACAGTATGAAACCTTCCTTTTCTGTAATATTAGGACCAATAAGGGACGTATGCCTCGATAGTACGTTGTTCCTTCCTTCCGAGCCGGTAATATCACTTTGTCATGGCAACCACGTGTCCAAACTACAACGAAAAATATAATATCATTTTACTACTAATATGAATGTCAGTCTGACAGACGTCATGTCTAGGCATTATTTATAACTATTGAAGAATTCACGACAATGAAACTTTTTTATGTTGGTTCGTGAAATTATCTCAATAAATACTACTCGTGCTCACAATACCATCGATAATTCTGTCAAAAATCTCAAACTTGATCAAGCTGCTAATGGACTCGTGGTGTTACCAAGCAATTCGATCTCGTTGGTTTTTGACAGAATTACTATCGATGGTATTGTTAGCACTCGTGGTATTACCCCCGACAATCGGAAAGTGGAGCGTATTTTTGAATAAGTACCAGTTCAGTCAATTTCACATTGTAACAGTAAAAGCATTCAATTTCGAAGTATAAATGGAATATCACAATGGGCTAGTTCGAGTCACGTTTGGCATCACCATTTGATATCTCCAACTGATCAACGGAACACCGATAGTAATAAGTAATAAAAGTCTCTTTTCGATTCACTGATGTGATCTGAATCATAAAAGTGAAGCCCACAACCATCTCTATGATCATTTTGCGTTAATTGGGACTGCAGTTCGCTGACATAGCCGGTACAAAATTGACATTTCAGAGTAGTGAATTCCATTTAGCAGGTAATTCCATTGAAAAGCATCTCCAATGATGCGGGATATTGTATGAAATATGCTCGTAAATATTCTGTTTTTGTGATTACAATGAAACAAATTATGACATCAACCCGACAGCCATCCATTGTTTTTGGAACAACTCAATAAACAATTCCAAAGCTTCCCGTGATCCATTTCATATTAGTGAAGCCAATGTCATGAAATAACTCGTTCGAAATGCGTAGAAATTTCAAACATGGACGGATTTTTATTCACACAATTCAGGAATACCACAGAAGAATGAGTTATATTTTCGCTGTGATACATTCCTTCATAATAGTGTCCGCTCATGTGTACATATATTTGGAATAATGAAAGTGGAATAGCGAAAACGTGAAGAAGTATACTAGATACTTGACGCTTTCCATGCTTGTGAAAGTGTTCAGTACTCATGAATTATCAACTTAATTTTTTCAATTCAAATTGTGGCGTAACTGTGATTGTTAATGCTGCTGCCCTCTATAGACATTAACATGCTGGTAACGATTCATTTCTCCATCGAGAAGCAGGCACGCAATTACAAAAATTCCGTTGTGAAGCAAAAGATCCTTTTTATAAATGACACTTATTTTTCAAGTCAGCACCAGTATGAATAAAAAAACAGACATCAATCATCTGAGTGAAATATATTCTTATCTATTGACCTAAGATAAGACATTTTTGAAATGTGACTTTTCCGCTGATTATTCTGATTCATGAACAAAAAATATCAAGTTGTCATCCAATGACAGTGGGTGCCAAAGCCTTATGATATTCACCACAATTCATAATACCTGGGTTATGACTTCTACTTTATTAACCACTTTCCTGGCTCATACTATAGAGGGTATTGAATTATATTGAACATGTACTTGTGCAATGAATTATCCCCATTGCAGAAGACTCTTAAAGTACTAAAAATATTATTTTCATTACATCTACATCTCTTGGAACTGCAATTACTGACAGTATACCTTTCACCACCATCAATGAAAATCAATCTGATATTTCTACAGTACGTCTCATTTATAATATCTAACCCTACATTGAGGAAATGACTCCCAGAATATCTAGAATGTTCCACAGCTTACCAAAATAGCGAAGAAAACAATCCTAACAATGAAAACAATCTATAGCAAAGACATAGTTACTCCAACTTCCCAAGTAAATGTTCTATATTATATTTCTTGTCAGAATTGTAAAAAGTATGATATATATTGGTCAAACCTTGAGATTTATAGGTTCCAGGATTATCGCACACTGCAGATAACACACAGAAAGATGTGCTTTAGCAGAACTTCTCAACAAGTTCAACCACCATATGAACTATGACTCTATGATTAGTCTTCAATAATGTGTTACTTCATGTTAACATCGTTGTAATCATTCTCTTCAAAGATGTAAGTAACTGAGTAGATTACAAAACTTTGAGTCTGACTTCACCAAAAATAATCTTTTGTGTAGATACCATGTGACCGAAAGACTTACATCTAGTAGGTACCATGTAGTCGGAAGACATACATCAAGGGCATGTTTCGAAGGAAGAATCCTTCATCTTCAGTGAAATGGAGGTAAATACAAGTTGATCCAAAGAGAAGCAAAAAGGGTTACAAAAGGATTAAGATTTATATTTGTAAATTATAAGACGTACCCAAAGTTTTTCCACCTACCAAGTTATATCTCACCTCCACTGTAATTAATGGATCATCTCCGTTGGGTAATGATATTACGTCAAATTTATATTGAAATTACAACTAATTATATTCACTGTATTTTCCTGACGATGGAAATATATATAATTTCCGGAAGCATGACAAACTTTAAAGGGTTCTCTTCACTTGCTGAGCAACCACTCAACTCAACTAGAGAACAAAAACTGTCCAATGCCAAAACAGAATGAAACAAATAAAAAAAAAAATCCTTTATGAGATCGATTTACCAATTGAAAGCTGAAAGCTCGCCTTTCGGAATATAATCCGATTCTTCAAATCATAACACCTTATATTGATTATGTTTAGAATTGTGGAAACTAGATGAACAAGATTTGACAGTTTTTTTGTCAAATTTTAACTTTCCCTTTTTTTATCAATCTACTGCGAAAATTCAACTTTCCAAATGACAATGAGGACATCTATTATTATTGCTATTTATATTGATTTTTGGAACTGCTGTTTAAAAATTGACCCATGTGTATTTGACATTATTTCTGGAAGTCCTTTCAATGAATGAATTTGGCACTAATGCTGAGGTACCAAGACGTAGTTGACTCACGATAAGACATCAACTTGTGCTTTTTAGATCCAAAACGATATACGCCCATTCATCCTTTCGAAAATGGTAAAATCCTGAAAAAACTTGATTCGGAAATCATTATCTGTTTACCTGAAAAATCATTTAATGATAATTACTGAAAAACCTGTAACATAAAAATCACCAGTTCTTGAAGAAACGTTAAAGATACCTAACTATCCGTTGGAGATAAGTGAGCTGTAGAATTTCCATAAATGCTCAAAAAAACTTGAGCGACGATCTACTCTCCAAGACTTTGTATGGACTTAGCTCACTCACCGACACATATCGATTAAATGTATAAGTAGTCAGAGTTAACCTGTGGGTATATAAAATTTCAAAATGGAAAACGACAGTAGGTACCTGTATTCCAGAAGAAAGCAAAAACTCCAAGCATGAAAATCCGCCTTAGTGCCATTGTGTCACAAGAAAAACTACGAACTGATTAGTTTCATCACCAAAATCACCGCACTCACATTGTTTAAAGTTCAACTTTCAGAGTCACATAGAAGTTCATCCAGAGCTCTAGATTTCCCTCAATGAAACGGTTTGTTTACATTATATATCACTCTGGGGATGAAATCGGATGTCATGTAAAAGTGGGGTTTAGTTCTGGCACAACGCGGTCACTTCAAAGATACGGTAACATCGTGGTGTACATCCGTGCTGTCATTAGGGTGAATTTCTGCACACTGAGTCTAACGCCACCCTGAATGCGGTGGAAGCCCTCGAAAATATAGCGACACAGGCGCACCATTGCCGATCTATACCGACTTCGGTAATCTTTTTAAACGAAATTTTCTTGAAAATATCGGCGAGGTACAATTTATTTTGCTTTACACGTAGACGTTGGAAAGGTAACCTATGTTGACAATAATTGGTTTGCAATTGGATGTCGGAGCTGAGCAGTTATAAGTGGTTTAGTCATAGTAGGTATTCTGATTGAAGGTTTTAGCTGTATTTTGGACGGATTTATCCCAAAATGAAGGGGAATGAGTTCGTTTTGGCGAACGCTTTAAATATAACAATACCACAGGGAAAAACTCATTAATATTGGTTTGAATTTTGGTTCATGGGAATATTGATTGAAAGTTTGATTTTGTGGAGAAAAGAAGACTATGCAAATAAATTTTGAGAAAGAGATTGAATCGTGTAAACTGACTCTGAAAAATGAGAAGCCATTGCGGAACCACCATCCCACATTAATAATAATAATAATAATAATAATAATAATAATAATAATAATAATAATAATAATAATAATAATAATAATAATAATAATAATAATAATAATAATAATAATAATAATAATAATAATAATAATAATAATAATAATAATAATAATAATAATAATAATAATAATAATAATAATAATAATAATAATAATAATAATAATAATAATAATAATAATAATAATAATAATAATAATAATAATAATAATAATAATATATCGTCTTTATTCATCTTGCAAAAAATATAAATTCATACATAATTATTTGGTGTGACATAGATGAAAGGCCGAAGTGTTTTACAAATTAACTATTGAAAAAAGAGAGAAAGAAAAAAAAAGTTTAACAATTTTATAGAAAACAACAAAAAATATTTAAATTTAAATATTTAAATATAATTTTCACATCATACTAGGATGGATTCCTGGGCATTGTAATATAGAAGGAAATGAGAAGGCTGATCAAATTGCTAAAAATGATACTGTTCCATATAAAAGAGGAAAATAACATAATATAGTTTTAATTGCATTTAATAAGGAAATAAGTAAAAACAAATTCCAACATTTCTGTGATGAGTCTGCAATCAATAAAGGTGCCCGATTCCAAGAAATTCAACCTAAAATACAAAAGACACCGTGGTTCTCAATCGGTGTTTCTCTCTCCCGTAAGACTTATACTTCTATTATTAGACTAAGAATAGGCCACTGCTCTCTCCCTTTTCATTTACATAAAATTAATGTATCTGATAACAACATGTGTGATTGTGGAAAAATAGACATAAATCATTTTTAATTTGAATGTGATAATAATAGACGAAATATATATATTCTGCACCCTAATATGATTAAAAAAGGATTATTGCCTCCCTTTTTGAATCAACTTCTACTTTCGGATCTAAATAACGAAAAGATCAAAATTTTTAACAAATTTATAGAAAATGGTAAAACTAAGATTTAAATCATGTGTAATAAGTGACTTATGGAAATTCCCTTAGAAAGATTCTTTTTTGTTCTTATGTATTGTTTTTTTTCTTGCATGTCTCTTGTAGGAACATCTATTCACCATTCCCCTAAATGGTATAACCTCAAAACACATGCTAAAATTTACTAATTAAATCCCATCATATCAAAAATTCCCAACCATAACCTAAATATCCTCAAAAGAAAAAGAAGAACACCTGATCTGGTGAAATTAACACCGGAAGGAGTCAGAAAACCAAAAATCTAAGAAGAACAAAAAATATCTTATACTACTATCATCTCGCAACTATCATTAGAGAGAAGTAATCAATCAATTTCAGTTATATATTAGTTCTTTCAGTTTCTTTTTGAAGTTGATTATATCATAGTTCCGAAAATTGATGGGTAAAGAGTTGTAGTATTTGGAAGCTGTGTATGAAAAGCTTCATTTGTACAAACTGGTTTTGAAGTTTGGAATGACCATGGTGTTTTTGTTTCGTGTTCTTGAAGTATTGTAATTACGGAAGGTGATCAATTTGGCAACTAGGTATGCCAGTGTAGAAGTTGTTACTACTTTGTGTGTTAATGTTAGCAAATGAAGTTTTCTCAATTTTTCCAATCTCAGCCATCCGGATTCCCTGAACTTTGCACTGATGTGATCATACTTCCCAATACCGTAAGCAAAACATATTCAGGAATTTTGAATTCGCTGTATCTGGAGGCGTCACTCTGCAAGAGAGCGGGGCCATAGACGGCGTCGCAATATGAGACCTTGGAGATAATCAAGGATTCAAAAAGGTTCAGTTTGAGTTTTGAGGTGGGTAAAATATCCCAAGAGGGTTACAACTGTCTCAGCACATTGAAGGAACTTCGACATAAGTGACTAACGTGCTCTGCCACCGGTGTTTGTCATGTAGCTTTCAAAACCACTACAATGAAGCCTTTTTCAAAAAGTCGAAAGACGCCGAATGTGAGTGACAATAAATCTGTTTCAATAATTTCAAACTTTGCCAAAATATTCGAAAAACTCGTGAAAAAACGCATGCTGTACTTCTAACACAGTAATAATTTCCTCAGTAAACATAAAATTGGTTCCATAATTGAAAAGTTCACAAATCATGCTAATTTTTCCATAAAAGATGGAATCAACTTAGGTATGTACTGAAATGAGAACCCTCTTTGCATATTTGTGGACAGAGTGAAGGCATTTGATACAGTTAGTCACGTTCAGCTCCTGGACACGCTGGAGGAAAAAGGCTTCAGAGGTATGACCTTAGTGCTTTCGAAGAATTATCTGTAAGGTAGAACACAACATAGCATCAAATTATCTGACAAACAAAATGACTATAGAACAATTCAATATAGCGTTCCTCAGGGAACAGTACTCGGACCACTTCCGTTCAATATATACTTGAATTAACTATTCAATCTGGAGAGTGCTAGTAAAATAGTCAGTTATGCGTATGGCAATGCAGTTATATACAAGACTGGGAACTTTCAAAGGAAGTAGACGAAAAAGTGCAAGATGAGACTTCGTCACGATTCGAATAGCTGTCACAAAGCGCAAATTTCTACGATTGTTGAAAACATCTTCTACTACCTGCTGTAGATCACCGTCAGGAAAGGTTCGTTGAGTTTTTCTTTTGAATTCTCGTGGCATCTGGAAAATATAATACAGTTCACATCGGAGATACAATGGACAACGTGTCAATTGTATCTCCAACAGATGTAATCTCACATTTCATGAAACATACACAAATATATTCCTACTAGTCACCATTGCATGCAAAGTGAACCCCAAACACAAAACATAAAAATAAGTTGCAGAAGAACCTCACGTTCTTATCTCAAAAAGTTATATCAGAGGTGTCTAAAAGCAAACAAGCATTGTAAAAGTCACGATTTTATAACGACGGTTATTTGTTTTTGTCAACTGGTCTCTCACAGTGTTACCAATATGTACAATCGATAGTGGCAGTAAAATTCACATTAGGGCGGGAAATTTGAACCTCCCAGTTCCTTGATCTGGTTGACAATATATTCCACAAGGTTGAAGATCAATTCATGGTCTGCCAGTTGAGAGCCAGCCCTACAAAGGCTTTCACAAGGAAGATATCACTTTCTAGATAATCCCCCGTACACTTGAGGAGAGTAAATCTTAGTTTATTGTTTGATCAAATCGAATCGCATTCAAGATCTTTAGAAACCCGTGGAATAACATCTGATAAAGGTGCAGCTATAAGCCAATAAACAGAGCAATTTTTCTCATAAAAGTTCAACTTAAATTGCTCTGCCGATTTCTTTTCTGCAATTCGGTCGTCACGGAGGGTTGAATAATTAGCAATAAAGTTATCAGCCCCTGGGGGCGTGCAACCCCCCCAAAATCGTAAACTTTTTTCTGGGAGGTATTTTTTTGACATTTCAGCTCTGGGCAATAAATATGAGTGAAAATCGGTATTAATAATGTGGGCGAATTATTTTCAACAATTAAACCCCCTCCCGGGGCATCAACCCCTTCCCGAAATCATGTTTTTTGTGGTATTTTCTATGAAAATGTAAAATTGTCAGTCCTGAGTGATGAAACTGAGCGAAAATTTGTAAAAATAATAGGTATAAATTATTAGAAACGATTTTACCGCCCCCGCATTAGGGGCATATCCCCCGCATCTCGGAAACATTGGGGCGAGAGGGAAGGGGGAAAATATTTGAAAAAACTCTTGAACTACTACTCTTAGATATAAATGTGGGTAAATAATCGTTGAGAACTATCGTTATTGAGATATAGAAGTATTGTTATGAGAATTATTCGCAAATTCAATAGATCAACTTATTGTATAAATCGAACGCGGACCGGAGGTACCGCAATATGATTGTGTTTTTCAATGATATGGAGAAATGAATCCACAAGTAATCACCATCAAGAAATGTATAGGAAAATATATTTATTTACTCATACAACTCATCATTTAATTCATCTTCAGTCTCCTCGTCTTCATCTTCACAATCCGGAACAATCACTGCCAAGTTTCTACAAATATCTGAGGTACATTTATTACAAACATTGGTACATATAGCACATAAAAATCAAAGCGGGTACACTTATGGACGTGTTGAGCAAGTTTGATTCACAAAAATGTCAATATCAAATTGGTAGTTTCCCCTGAATTCCTACTTGGACCTTTAAAATTTTGAAAATTTTGAGTAACATCATGGCCAAGTTTTGGAACAACACTAACACTGGGCGCTTTTGCACTTTGAATGAGCGTATAAAATCCTAAGCATTTATGCATTTTAAGCAAGTTCCATTCAATAAAATGTTAATAACAAACTTGAATTTTCTCCTGAATTCCTTGGTAGACCTTTGGAATTTTGAAAATTTGAGTCATATCTGACATTGCGATATTTTAAAACAGCTGAGTAGAACATGAAAAAAATATTTCAAAAATAAACTTACCATTTTCAATTAATAACAGTGACAAAGCACTAAGAGATGTTTTCTCGTCTCCGACTATCGATGTTATCCCAGTATCCAGTGTTTTCTGCACAGGAACTTTTATATTATTTGACGTTTACATAGAGCAACGTTGAGCTGCTGCCACTGCGCACCGACAGAACCGCGCCCGCCGCTGTATACTTTACAGCGGCGCGCTAGCTGCCGCATTGACAAGGTCCCAAGCCGATATTTTTCAGGTTTTAGAATCTCAATGAGTTTAGAGCAGGTACACTTCGGGACAGTTTCCTTTGGTGCACTGGCTTCCTCGATATCGAATTCCCATATTCCATCAAGGACTGATCTTATTTTTCTTTCCATAGAACAATAATGCGATCAAATGCCGAGTAACCTCTATTTTAAGTACTTAAAAGATTTACTGGATTGCATTTAAAATTTGTACAAGTAACCAAATTTCTATAAATATTTTCAATAAGAGCAGGGTTTTTTCTGCCTACTGGCTTTTCATTCATGTTGATCCGTGCTCTTATCTCTGAATTTGTAACCTAAAATATGCGAAGAATTGAAAACACTCGTATTTAAAACCAACATTATTTGGACCGGTTAAACGTTATGCAATTTGACAATGAAGTATTCCTCAACTGTTCATTTCACTTGCTACAAGTGATAAGACATTTCAGTAATCACAAGCATTATTTCACGAACTCAGGAACTTCAATATTATAAGATTTTCAATTGCAATTTTGCTGCTGGCAACTGCGCGTATAATTATAAATAATATCAGAATACAAAGCTGCGATCTTTATCTTCAAAATGACATAAGATTCATCTGAATTGAACATTTATGTGAGGAGTTATAGAACTTTACTTCACGCGCTGGTTGAAAAAATGCACGTTGGCGGCATTGGCCCCATTGAGAAAGCATATAACTTCAACAATTTTTCTCAAGAATACCGTGCGATTTCTCAAAATTTTGGTAAGAACAGATTTTCAGTAAAAATTTGTGCTCTTTCTGAATATCAAGTTATTTTTTTGATTTAAATTAAAGTTTTTGAGATTTTTCGAAATTACCTCAAAAATTAATTTCAACGCGTTTTTTGGGGGGGTTCCACCCCCTCTGGAGGTGATAATTTTTCTCAGAAGTAATGTGCACACTATGTTCTACAATTAAAAAAAAAATTATCGGCGGAGCAATTTAAGTTGTGGTTGATAGCCCTGTTGATTGGCCTACTATGATTCCTTACTTTGTCGAATCTCATTTACTGAAAGACGTTTCGAGACTTTGATAACGTAGTTGTAATTTTGATTCAACAACTCCAATGAATTCGAAATTAGATAAGGAAATGGATTCTTTGAAAACAGAACTGGAAAATTAACAAAAAATGTCTCTTATTAAATCAAAATTTGATATTTATCAAAGGAAGAGGGTTGAAAATGATTCACCGGTTATCATAATGTGTTTCTATTACCAATTCAATTATCATATAACTTAGTCGTCAATGAGTTTATTTCTCCCTAAGAGATATCTTTATAAGTCTCTTCATGAGGTGAACTTGACCTATGAAGTGCGCAGGAAAAGCGGGATTTTATTTCAGATTAGTTACCTACCCTGTATATTCTGAGTGCTGAACCCTATTTTGTTCGAAAGGTTAGAAAGATGGGAGTATTCTTTGGAATTCACTTTGAAATCCGTACTACCGTACTAGCCAACTTCCCTTCTTCGCGTTACATCATACGATTGATTTATTCGTTATGCCAGACCGGTGAGTGAACTTAAATGCATTCGCGTGTTTGTTGGTCGTATCGGCTACAACCCCCTGAAGGCGAGCTTTTAGTCGATATATACCAACAGGGGATCAAAGTTATGCTGGTTTATTTCGAATCTGAATAGACGCCGAAAAGTCAGCATTCAGGAGGGATTCGAAACGGAAATTGGAAGTTCTTTCCTTTATTCCATTATCTTGTACTCTGTTCATAATTTTATTTTTTATTCAGGGTGTTTATTTGACGTCTATTCGGAAAGAAACTGAAGGGTTTGGTCGCCACTGAGAATTGCGGTTTCTCTCTCGATTGAATGTTTGAAATATTATATAAACGTGGTGAAAAGGGAATGATGATGTAAAAGGACAAAATGACGATGAACAACAATGTGTTTATTTTCTTATAAGAAATTGCAAATACCACAGTTTGTGAGGAATATTCTCAACAAAACTGAATTATATTGGAATCAATTCAACACTTCTCATGACAGATGCTTACAAACACAATACAGTTCTCTTATATCGTTTTGAGATTATTCACATTTCCAGAAACACTGTAGGTAGAGTTCATACTCTGACACCACATAGAACAAACTGACATATACAGGGTGTTTCATAATAAATGCGCAGGACTTCAGGATGTGATAGCTCGTCCAAAAATATGGAAAAAGTTAATATTAACTTACCCTCTAAAATGCACCATTTTCGAGATACAGGGTGTTGAAATTTTAAAAAAATTATCGTTTTTTGCGAATATCTCTGGAACCGTTTATCGCACAGAAAACATATTTCTTAGGCATTTTCTACTCATAATGAGATATATTTTGTGCGGATTTGTTATTTTTTCAAATTGGTGATAATTTTGAATGGGTAGTGGGTGTTTGTTTCTCCAACTTCTACGCCACTGGAAAAAGTACAGTTTTGAGCATCCTATATGAACCGCCAATGTTTTCTACATAAAAAAGGGATTCTTGGTCATAAGCTCTAAAGTTGACCGTTTTCAAGAAAAATCAACTTTCATGTTGTTTAAATAATGTTTTTTCCTCGAAAAATTGCTGCGTGCATTGAAGCTAACGGAGGACATTTCCAACAATTCAACTGAGTATGATTGTTATTGTTTTTTTTATTTTGCAAATTAAGAAGTCAATGTTTGGTTTTGTTACTTGTTTTAACGTTTAAATAAATTTTGTATAATTAGGAAAAAAATAATTTAAAAAAATTTACCATGTTTTTCAACATGAAAGTTGATTTTTCTTGAAAACGGTCACCTTTAGTGCTCATGACCAAGAGTACCTTTATTGTGTAGAAAACATTGGTGGTTCAAGAAAGCTGCTCAAAATCATACTTTTTTCAGTGGCGTAGAAGTTGGAGAAAAAAACACCCACTACCCCTTCAAAATTTTCACCAATCATGAATTTAAAAAAATAAATCTGCACGAAACGTAGCTTATTATGAGTAGAAAATGCATTCAAAATCTGTTCTTCGTGCAATAAACGGTTTCAGAGATATTCGCAAAAAAACATAATTTTTTTTAAAATTTCGACACCCTGTATCTCGAAAATGTTGAATTTTAGAGGGTAAGTTAATAGAAACTTTTTTTCATATTTTTGAACGAGCTGTCACATCCGGAAGTCCTGCGCATTTATTATGAAACACCCTGTATAGATTATCATTTTCATTATAAAAGTTGTATTTCTACAAACGTTCAATGTCTTCATTTTTACTGTAGAGCACGGCAATATAAACCAAACACTAACTGAATTATGAGTTCCTGAATAAGTCCTATAGTGTTTTTGTTTATTAATATCTCATTTTACAGCTCGAAGAACCCTGCTGAATACTCCAGCAAGGCTGGATACATAATTATTCAATAAAATCAATAAAAGATATGTTTGTTCATCTTAAAACAAAGTTTGGTTATATCCAACTGTCAAAGTAAATTTTGATTTTGAATTCTTCTTCGCATTTCATAGATGTATCTTCTTCTTATTTTTCAACCGGTTTGCCAATGAGAGAATTTACCCAGTTCTGACGTAGTTAATAGATATATGGTTCTGACGAAATGTGATAATTCCGTCCAAACCATAAATATAATTCATAACCAAGATGTTGGTTTAATTGTATCTGAGTATAAGCCAACAGTTAATCAACTATTCTCTGATAATGTGACAATTGGTAACACTGATAACACTGATAACACTGGCAACATTGATTTGAGGAAGGGATTCAATTTGGAATTACCGTTTATCCTCCATTTCGCCCATTTCTGCGTCTGGTCTCACTCAATGAACTCGCTGATGGTTTAATTTTTATTTTTGAAAATCACCCAATTAGCGTCTACTGATAACTTTGATTATTAGTTCTGCCAGAAAGCTCATTATTCTTTATTTATATTCATATTATTACTTACTTATTCAGTTATGAATAGTTTAAAACTATCTCAATTGCTCAAAGATTCCTCAATTCAGTTGAGAATTTGAGTCTTCACTTCTCGCCATTGAATGAGCGATGAATGTTGGTGGCCGATTGCCAGAATAGTAAAATACTGGCTGAATTAAACACTCAATCAGGCATCCAGAACCAGGTGGTGAATTCAGAAGCGTTCCAGAGCTGCGGTTACTGAATATAAGAACCAAGGGACTTGAGGAGCTTGAAATATAATATCAATATCCACAGGAGAAAAGTTGTACTATAAGAGTACTATAACCTATTGGTCAGGAAGAGCATGTGAGGTTTGAATGCATTTAACCCATTCAAAAATATGTGAGTTGGTATTACCATTTTCAATAGTAACGAACAGTATAGTACAAAGAACCAAATTTTCTTATACAACCCGATTACTATCATCATTTATAGACTTTTCAAGATTGCGTCAAGCCCTGACCTTGGCTTAACAAACGTTTAATTTATTGAATACTATCTTTTTCATCAATTGTTTTATTCGTATGCCTGGAGTAGTTTCTCTTTGAGGGCCTGTTTTTCAATGCACTTTAACTTCGAGCTAAATTTAACTCATGGCTCATTTGGCAAATGTCATATCCATTCTAACCACGAGTCAAATTTAACCGTGAGTCAAAGTACGCTAACACGACATTAATAAACTGGCCCTATGTGTCGACAGCGACTGGATTTTCGACATATGAGATATGAGCAAGCTGGTCACAAGTAGATATCTGATGACGGAAACAATATTATCGATGAAAAAAACAGAATTCTTTGGGAGATCGTTTTTAATAATGAACAGTCGTTGCCGACCGATGATGAAACCTTTACTCCCATATACACCCACTAAGTAGGATTATAATATTATCGATCATTCACAATTTCTTAGCGTTATAGATCTTCCATGACACGATGTTGATGGCCTTTTCCATTACCTTCGAGAACAAAGATAGGAGTGATATATGTAGGTCTGTAGTTGATATGTAGGGTTTTCTTCTGATTTTGTGGGTCTTGGGGACTGTGGTCAAGCAATTTGGCAAAATCACCTCTCCAAATCGTATTAGAGAGGTTGAATGACTTGAAAAGAACTGGTATTAGTTTGGTAGTACCTACCTGGAGGAAGATCGGAGGAATTCTGTCAGATACACTAGCTTTGTTGGTGTTGAGGCCAAGAAAAATGTGTTCGCCAGTGTTCCATTTCCGTGGGTTAGGAAAAGAAATGGGTTGGAAATGAATTTTCTTCCCACAGCTGTGACAAATGACAAAAATGTTAGGACAGCCAACGAGTTTTGATCGCTTCAAAGCGTTGTAATCCTCTTTTGAAGATCTGATTGCTTCTGGTCTCAAGGACCGGATTTTTGTATCATCAATATTATGCCGTTCACTTGAGGACAACAGCTCTGGGGTAGTTTTTGCCGATACATGGTTCATGAGATGATTTTCTTGTTGACGTGTTCGGTGTATATATTTGAATCTCCATAATCATCATTTCAGAAATTTTTCCGTGCATTTTATTGAATCGTCAGAAGAGAAACGTTTTCTTTTCCATGCAAATGCTGCAAAATTTATACTTCAATCAAACACAACATCTCAAGAAATTGACAAAACAAAGACTCACATAGGTTTTTTTGGTCACTTTAAACTGTCGGAGATCCACGCCTGACACTGAACCACAAATTCTTGATATATTCAGAAAATTATGGAATTGAGTGACCATAGGTTGACATAGATGATGAATGAACTGTACGGAGGAAATCAATATATTACTTTGGTACAAAACATTGCTTGAGAAAAACTTTTCACGATGACATCTTCAAATTCAAGAATCATGATGAGGGATTAGGACCCAGAAACCGAATTCAGATGTAAATCAATGAATGATCAAGGTTTGTAGTTGGTGTCTCCATAAACACGGTGGTCCACTGAAAACAGTGAATCAAGGTACAGAGATATTTTTTCATTCGCTTTGTCATTTCCGTCAACCTGTTGCACCCCTTCGCGGAACTCTCAGAAGTCTTCAAGAGACTTGTGCGAGCTAGGGAAGACGCAGCCCTTAACTTTCAACGTGTGATGCCAGGCAGGAGACCGCTTACCATGCTGGTATCCGAACTCATGACCCTACACTTGAGAGGCGAAACACCAGTGAACCAGCCAACCACCTCTTGAATACATTAAAAAACGTTGGACAAATCAATTTCTGTACTTAGTGATATACATTTCTTTATTATTCTGGTCGCTTTAGCTCGAACCCCTGGAGGCAGTGACATCTATCTTATTTCATTTAAAAAGCAGGAGGTGGATGATACATATTTATAAACGGCAATGAATTAACTTTATTGAAAAACTGATAACAATAGTATGAAGCAACATATGAGAAATCCAGGGCTACTCAAATGGATTCGAGAACGCAATCGCGTTTGAAGCTGCAGAGAAACCCGGAAAAACCTTCAACACCACCGCACCATTAGTTAAACTCGAACCACGGGTTGTCATTTGATGAAATTTTCAAAATAATTTAATTTTAATTACGTTTCATCTTATTTGATGTTTGAAATTTCTGCCGTTCACCTCCATATAATAAGCTGTTTCTCAAAGTGTTCTCTGAAATAAATAATATCCAGACTAATTATTAGATGGCATCCATTTATAACGCTGTTCCGTCAACGTCCTAAAGATGCATGATGGGTGACAAACGTTTCCGACTTTGAATCTCTCCGAAAAAAGTGTATAGGGTGAAAAAGATATCATTGACATAATAAAATCACCTAAAATAAAAACAAAAACAGGAATAGATGGCATTATAATGGAAACAGTTAAAGCAGTAGCTGATGAGTTAGAACCTCTCTTAGTTAGTCTTATCAATGATATATCTGAAAAAGGAAATTACTCATTCACAAAAAAGACCCAAAGAATACAATTTCAAATTATAGACCAATCTCACTGATTACAGCTTTTGCAAAATGTTTCGAAATAACCATTAAATCAAGATTATCCAACTACCTAACCGAATATCATATATTATATCCTTCAAAATAAAATTTGCACAATCATGTATGATAAGGCCTTTACATATTCTACAGATGACTTGTTCAAAGAAACAAAAGTATTTGATTTGAGACAGATATACGTATACAATGAGATTATCTACACTAATGAAAACAAGCAAATTCTACAGCAGATAGAAATACTTACATTACGCGTAATAAATCAAAAGACAATGTAAAAACAAATCTTTTCAAAAAATAAATATGAAAAAAATCGTTTTTCGTAAACGTCAAAATATATAACGTATTACCAAAAATGTACAAAACTTCACATCCTCCAAATAAACTCCCTCTAAATAATAAAAAATATAATAAAAAGATACATGGGACAGATAGAAATAAAATACATTCACTTGTCTGAGATTGATTGCTGTCTATCAATTCCTTCTGTGAATATATGTGTTCATATGTAAACTTCAAGATTATAAACCAATTTTTTTCTTGAATGTTAGAAATAATTATTCCTTTGGAAAACATCATGTAAAACAATCGAGAAATATGACTCATGCGCCACCATTTGTTTCCAAATGGGTTTCTCTCCATTTATTTACAAATGAGATCCAAAGTATAGTGCAACTATTGTAAACATTTTGTGTGAACATTTTTTTTAGTATATTAATTTATTATTATATGGCAGGTAAAGAAAGACTTGATCGACAAACTGCCTCACAGGTTATGCTCTCACGGGAAAATTTTGAAAAATTATTTCATTTCTGTTTTCCATGTTTGTCTGTGCGTTATTCCAGTGCATCAAAATATCTTGATAATAATAATAACAAATATAATAGTATTGAGAAACTCGACGTGAACTCTTTCAATCACGCATTTTCAATTTTTCTTCAAAAATTATTTTATTCAGATTTCAGAGTTCTTGTTTTTTTTAAGATTATTTTGCAAAAGTTATAACTTGATAGGGTCACCGGTTTTGAAAACAAAATTAGGTGTACTACAATACACAATGTAAGTCAATACTTCTGACATACTGGGTCGATTGACTAATTAAATTACAAGGTCAATGGACTAAATAAAAACATTCACTGAATCAACGGTTACTAAATAATCATTTACTAATTTCACTGAACAGTGTGCTTTGGCAGAACAAGTCAATGCCGGAGACCATTCAACACAGAAACTTTGAGTCGTGAAACTGATCTATCTAAAAGAATTTTTATGAAATAGTTCATATTGATAATGATGAAAACTCGTTGAATAGAAGAACTCATCTGAGTAATCTCAGCAAATTACACGTATTCACTCAATTTTGAGAAAGATAGGAAGAATAATCAGAATTATCCACCTTGATGTGAGAACAGAAATTAATTTTGTCACTGCCATTCATACATCAAACAACTCCATTTCATTTATTTCCTTTTTTCGTTTTTTGCCAATTTAATTATACATTCTCACGTTAGTAAGTAGTTCACTAGTCCAGTAAACTACATTTATTGCGTATATTTAGATGTCCAGAGGAAGGCAACAAATATTGCCGAAAGAATGACTGTATCAAAGACTTTTCTTCACAAATACTAGATATTAATATATACTCATATATATATATATATATATATATATATATATATATATATATATATATATATATATATATATATATATATATATATTGTTATGATTTGTAAAAGTATTGTGGTATAATGTATACAGGGTGTCCCTGGACTTCCTCTTTTCCTCTCGGGAATGTATAGATGGGGTCAAAATATCACCAGTACTTCATATAACTTTTTGTCCTAAAAGTCTTCGTAACCAAGTTACGGGCCCTCGAAGTTACAAAATGAAAAATGTTTTTCTTTGATAACTTTTCAAGTGAATATTCAAAATCATCCAAATTTTGGTATTTGACTAAACAAATGAATTCCTTCGATGAGCTTTCATGCAGGAGTCAGTTGTTTTGCTACAAAGTCAGGAACGGACTACCCCCGATGGTCCACACCCCAAAACTTTGAAATGACAGATATTTTTCAATATTTTTCAACAAAATAAGTTTACTTGGACAATTTTATGAATAAAAATACTCGTGTGGAAAGTCGATCGGAGCAACGAGTCTTGATAAAAATGTAGTTTTCTCGACGACATCAAACCCGCTCGTCCACCATTATTTGAAATGAATAATTTTCAAAGCAGAAATAATAATGATAAAGTTAATTCAACAACATTTATAACAGGAATAATACAAAGTATGGTAAAATAAAGTCGTAAACAAAAAGTACAGTACCTATATGGAAGTTTAATTCACAATTGTGAAAGCAGATATTTTTTCAAAAGAAATATCAAGTTCTGTAGATTCGTGGTGTTTTTAAACTAACAAGCTACTCTACTATGAAATATCGAATTCATTCCATATTTTGTATGTATACGTGTGGAATAATCACGTTTCGTGTTGATCAGTTATCTGAATCTCATGAAACTCAACATTTGAATGTTTCAAATTCTTCTTCACAGCTTAACTGTTGAGGAGTTTCACTGATAATAATTTTATGGGAGAAATTCTTTAACCCGAATCTAAATTTAGCTGAAAAAACGCACATCGGAAAAAATATTTACTTATACTAATAAAAAGCAAACGAATAAACTACAAAAACGGCTGCACATGATCAGGTGAAAAATATCCAGGGAATAATTATGTTCAATTTCTTTCACAGATGTTGACAAAAAAACCTTTTAGAAAGTTTTGATAAAAAATGAGAAACTGGAATGCGATTTTGTTTTGTTGAGTGGTGCGTTGTCATATGACTATCATTGTATTGTCAATATTCTATAGGATATTTAGAATTTTTTTGATATGGCCGAACAGTTTACATTCAATGAATATGCAGATATGCATGTATTTTATGGACGAGCATTTTGTAATGCTGCAGAAGCTCGTCGTCTGTATTCCGAGCATTTTCCCAATCGAACGGTTCCGTCAAGAGAAACGTTCGAGCGTGTCGATCGCAGCTTGAGGGAGACAGGTATGTAATAATTGATAATTAATTTGAGCACGTTGTTTTATTTCGATATTATTGTAGGTACAGTTTTGCCAAAACGAGGTGGTGAGGGCGCTCCTAGGACTGTACGTACCGTTGTATTGGAGGAAAATATTTTGGAAGCCGTCGCTGATGATCCTTCAATGAGCATCAGAAATCTATCGGAACAGTTCCATACATCCAAGTCCACTATTCATAGAATAATTAGGGAACAACTACTGCTCCACCCATTTCACATCCAGAAGGTACATGCCATGACTCCTCAAGATTTTCCAGCACGACTGGAATATGCCAATTGGTTCATTGATAAGCAAAGAGAGGATATGACTTTTATTAATCGAGTTTTATTCACTGATGAAGCAGGTTTCAGTAGAGATGGAGTTATCAACTCTCATAATCTCCATATATGGGCCGAAGAAAATCCCCATGGGATATTGCAAACCAAACACCAACGGAAATTCAACGTGAATGTTTGGGCTGGTATCATAGGAAACCATCTTATAGGACCATTCGTTCTACATGACCGATTGAATGGAGAACGTTATTTGGAGTTCATTCAGAACGATTTGAATGGACTTTTGGAACATGTTCCATTGCAAACCCGAAGAGATATGTGGTTTATGCATGATGGCGCTCCTCCTCATTTTAGTTTGATTGTGCGTGACCATCTGAACCATATTTTCCACAATAGATGGATTGGTAGAGGTGGGCCATATTCATGGCCATCGCGGTCTCCGGATTTAAATCCATAGGATTTCTTTCTGTGGGGGCATCTAAAAAGCCTTGTTTACGCTACACCTATTCACACAAGAGATGCTTTGTTGAATAGAATAACATTACATTGTGAAGCCATACGAAACGACCCTGGAATGCTATTTCAAGTACAGAGAGGGTGTCTTCGCAGACTAAGAAAATGTATAGAGAGAGAAGGTGGTCATATCGAGCAGTTTCTGTAGCGGATTTTTCATTTTTGTTTGCTCTTGAGGCTCTTGAGTTTCGTTAGGTAAACGTGTTTGCATTATAAAAATTCGTTATGAACATTTTACCTATCATTTCCATTTTCCTTAAAAATTAATATTTTCGAATAATGGTAGACATCTCATGTTGGATGTCGTCGAACAAAAGTGCATTTTTATCAAAAATCGTTGTACCGATCGATTTTCCACGCGAGTACTTTTGTTCAGGAAATGGTCCAGGTAACTTTGTTTTGTTAAAAAATATTGAAAAATCCCAGTCATTTAAAAGTTTTGAGGTGTGGACCATCGGGTGCAGCCCGTTCCTGACTTTGTAGCAAAACAACTGACTCCTGCATGAAAGCTCATCAAAGTAATTCATTTATTTAGTCAATCACCAAAATTTTGTTGATTTTGAATATTCACTTGAAAAGTTATCAAAGAAAAACATTTTTCATTTTGTAACTTCGAGGGCCCGTAACTTGGTAACGAAGCATTTTAGGAAAAAAAGTTATATTTTCACCCCATCTATACATTTCCGAGAGGAAAAGAGGAAGTCCAGGGACACCCTGTATATATATATATATATATATATATATATATATATATACATAAATCCTTTCTGATGAGTGCGTTAGCACGAAACAGCTGTCAAAGGTTAGAACTCTCGGAATTAAAACGAAATATACTCTATTTTCACTTAGATTCTGCTTGCGTTCCTCATAACGTATTAGAAACTTGATTGAACCTTGGGTTGGTCAGAACAACGAATTGTTGGCTGCCTGTCAATTTGAGGACAAACCTCTACTTTTGGATTCCTTGGTTCGTGTCAAATTAAGTTTCAACTAGTGACTGTAGATGTCATGAATAACTTACTGTTATAGTATGTGTTGCCTCACGGTATTAATTCTTGAGTGGATTCGTTTTGATTTCGAGAGCTCCATAAATCCTTTCTGATGAGTGCGTTAGCACGAAACAGCTGTCAAAGGTTAGAACTCTCGGAATTAAAACGAAATATACTCTATTTTCACTTATATATATATATATATATATATATATATATATATATATATATATATATATATATATATATATATATATATATATTTATAGAAAAATTATAGTATTGAAAAAATATTCCCTGGCTATTTATACCTTCCTTTGTTACCTTTTATTTCTTTTCAGCTCAGTCGGTCTATTGTTCCTGGAGCAGAAACATCTCTCTCTCATAAGCGGGTTCCAATGGGCAATGAAATTACCGATTTGTAAAATTGGGCAATGATATTACCAATTTGTAAAATTGGGCAATGAAATTACCAATTTATGAAATTGAACAATAAAAAATGTTTTTTTTTTATAGAATAACTTTAATGTGAAGTTAAAACCAATAAATCATTACTGATATTTCAAAACATGAACATTTTTCAATATTTCTTATTATTATTCTCCTAACCTGGAAGATAACTACCTTAAAAAATATAAATTGGTTATCACAATATAACAGTTATTCAAAATTCAAATGATAATCCCACAATTCAAAATTAACAAGTTTGCTGTATTGCAAATAAACGCTCCAGTGTACTAACAAATCGAACCAAAGAAACGCACTCAGTTCTATGGTTACAGGTCACAGAACGTAAACACGGATGACAGGGGATAATGTTCTGACGTAAATAATTGTCTATGGCGGTAGAATGTAAAAACTAACCACAATGAACGGATCATGCAGCAAAATAAAGTTCTGGAGGGTATTTGGTATTTGCGATCAGTGCTTGCCGCTTGGAAAATATTGTTTGTGCACAACACACACAGTGAAAGTTAATAAAAAACGGGTACTACCTTATGTGGTGGGTAGACGGAACTCGGCTCCCTTTGCTTCTCAAATCGGCTACCTTATTTACCTTGATGTAAGTGTATTGTTAGGAACTCATCTGGTTTGGCTTCTCAAATCAGCTACCGAATTTATTTTCATGTAGGTGAATGGCAATGTATCAATCTTGAAAATATTTTCTTGTACAATATTTACTCTGCAACCTTTGTTTTTAACTCAGTATTTGCTTATTCCATTTTAGTATGTTTTTTAAAAAGAAACTGATTTTCTTTCATCAAAATTTAAAAAAAAACATTTTTTTCTTCAAATCAAAAAATCTCCTTCATTATTCATCACCTGGGAAACTCTCCTCATTTTATTATTTCTGTTTTTCGCCAATCCCTTTCTTGATTTCATACAAATATAACTGTCACATATTTTTTTCTTTTCATGTTTTAAAATGTCTCTAAAAATTATTCCCTTTTTGTCATCGCACAAATTGATATTTCATGTATCCAAAGTACAACATGTTTCATAAACAATTCTGTAAATTTTTTAGATGAATGAAGTTTAATGTCACTTATGATTTTTGACTTCCAACTTCTGAAAGTAATACAGCATTGGAGGAAACTAACCGAAACACATCAAAGATTTATCAAACCACATATGAGACACTTCCGATCATCTGAGCTCAGTTGAAATAGTAAAAGAAAATGTTTAAAAAATAAATACTTTATGGCAGTTTTTTTTAAGTATCAATTTTCCAAAGTTTTACCAATTTACTATTGTAAAATTCAATATCATAACAATATATATATATATATATATATATATATATATATATATATATATATATATATATATATATATATATACGATACATTATATTTTAATTTTACCTTTTTTCATAATAAATTATGTCATGTTTTTTTAATAAAATATCCTGTGAGGAAATTATATATTTATTCGTTATTACATTGAGAATCTTGTACCTTTGTGAATGCTGTCAAATGAATATAATCATTTTTATGATTCTATTGTCAAATTCTCAAAGAAAACAAAATATTGCAAAAATTTCCCGAAATCGGAAAAAAACGATAAATTTTGAAAATCTGTTCTTCGAAAACTATTTCGTCCTAAGAGACGATTCTGTGAAACTGTAGTCTTCCAAGGTTGAAACAGTAAAAATTTGAAGAAAAATGTAAAATTTTTGTATTTTTGACAATGTTACATTTGCCGATTGTGTGGTTTTCAAGCAACATAATCCGTTTCTCAAATTCAAATGAATTTCGATTATTATCGAAACACGTGTTACTAATTATGATGATAATTTGGCAGTATCCTAGCCTAACCTAACCGTTAGTATCATTAATTTAGTACTGGTACAGTTATACAGTATACAGCAGCAATGGGAGGTTACCGTGATACTATGCTATAATAATTCTTCCAAATTCTTGTTATTTTTCATTTCCTTATCGAAATTCATGCTCGATCATGAGATGCACCTTGGAATTGAAGCATCTCAGAGAAACATATAGTTACTTTCTACCTTTTCAGAGGATAATTCGTATAAAACTATTCGTATATTCGCCAATTAGGAACCATACAATCAATTGGTCTGGTGGAAAATTATTGCATGTAATCACCCTGCGGTGACAGTCGATAATAGTTCCATTGAAAATCCAGTGAATACGTCGTGATTAGAACATATGCTGAATGGTCACCTATTCATTTACCTGTACATCATTTATCCGTCATTGGTGGAAGTGTAGTAGCAAAAGCGTTATATGTAGATCTGATTACAAAATAATTATTCTTGTTGAAAATCATAGGTCACTGCCTCCTAATTAACACACTTAAAATATACATCCGTTCTATTGCGCTTTTTTTTACCCCATCTCGAAAAAACATAACAAAATTGGAAATATCTTTAAAGAATCATGTGTGGATCAAATTACAAGATAACTCTACGGTGGAAAACAATATATAACATTGGTTTTTGAAAGTAAAATATATATGAAGTTGAAAGGAGGGGGTGATTATAAAATTATACTTATACACTAGATATCCACGTAAAATGCTCAAATTATGCTCTAAGACTAGCCCAAGAAAACACTTCACTATAGTAGCTGATTATACTACAGTACTATTTTATCACTCATCTTAGACCTTTTGATGCAGTCTGCTACACAAGCTGATAAAGTTAGTGATATTCAAGCCATGCAGGACTCTATTGGGAAGGAATCTTGCAAAACGTTGCATTTTGTTCATGCATCAACAGGGTGTGATACCACTAGTGCCTTATTTCGTTTCAAAAATATACTGAGATCAGGAATCTTATGTAGATGTGTTTCACTTTTCGGATCATCCGAAGACGTTCCTGCGGAATATTTGATTGAAATTGGCTGTATATTTATAGAGTCAATTTATGGCAACCTAAATGTGCTTCGTTATGAACGATATATTAGGAAAATAGCTTCAGCTAAAACATAATTTGACATAGCTAGATGGCCTCCAACACGAAATGCATCTTAATACCATCTACTTCGAGGGCACTTGCAGTGGTTTATTTCGAAAAATCTTCATATATGTCTACTCCTGATCTACTATGGAAGTTGATCGATGGAAAATATCAGCCAATGTTAACAGACTTAAGACTAGCAGCAGACAAACATGATTAAAAGTTCCTGCCAAACGACAGTTGAAAAGCCATGTTACCCCATGAAATGTACATGTCACCGATATGGACTTCAGTGTTCAATTGTTTATGAAAACTGTTGTGGAAAAGGCTTAACAAACCCAGGAGAGAGTTTTGATTTTGATGAAGGGAAGATTTGATTTTATAAGAACCGCCTTTCATTGTATACAGTTTTCCAAGTTGTGATTTTGTTCAATGTGAAGGCTTAATTTTAAGTAAGGAAAATATATGAAATTTTTTGTGTTTTACTTTATTTAAATAGGTGAGGACACGAAAGAATAGTATTGCTCCAAATATGCTTTAAAATACACAACGCATATATAAACGAACCCAGAAAAAAAAGTAGTTTCAGGAAATCAGCAAAGTTCAAAGTTACTAATATTGGTGCTCTTTGTGATGTACTTTCCAGAGCCCAATCATCCAGTGGTATACACTGCCCGCCAGTCGCGATGGAACAACCCATTGTTACGGTAAATCACATTGGGGGCAAAATAGAAGCGAAATTCCATCATATTCGTGCTCAGGACCCCCAACTCATTACAGATACTCCTTTTTCCTGAAAAAAAATCAGACCTGAAAAATCTGAATCTGTCCCACTTTTCATGAAAGCACCACCGTAACTTCCGTAATTATCAAGGTAGAATGATGAAACACTCAGGACTGGAGGAAATTATGGAATTACACCCACCGTTTTGATGGTGATGGCCTAAGTGATATACACTGCCCGCCAGTCGCGATGGAACCAACCATTTTTCTATCGCTGCTGTCAGGCAGTGTATATCACTTAGGCCAACATCATTGAACCGGTCGATGTATTTCCATAATTTTCTACAGTCCTGAGAGTTTCATCAGTCAACCTTGATAATTACGAAACTTACGGGGGTGATTCCATGAAAAGTGAGACAAATTCGGATTTTTCCGGACTGAATTTTTGTAAGGAAAAAGGAATGTTTATAATGAATTGGGGGTTCTGATCACGAATCTGATGGAATTTCGCTTCTATTTTGCCCCCTATTATGATTTACTGTAAAAATTGGTTGTTCCATCGCGACTGGCGGGCAGTGTATATCACTTAGGCCATCACCGTTGAACCGGTAGGTGCATTTACATAATTTTCTCCAGTCCTGAGAGTTTCATCATTCTACCTTGATAAGTTACGGGGGTGCTTCCATATACAGGGCGTCCCTCCGGGAACGGCGGGAACTGCTTCGATCAATATATAGAAACCATAGGTGGGCCGGATTCGAAAATTTAGGATTTCACTATTGTTGATAAGAGCTATCCGGCACAAACATTTTGAAGATTGTGGCATTTTCGGTTGTACCGGAAGTGGACCCCAACTTCGTTATTTTATACAGGACACCCTGTATATTATCAAGGTTTTAGATTTAACGCATGATTCTGAACATGTTCCATGTATAATGTCCTACACCCAAGTCTAACCGTTTTCGAAATATTTCAAATGTTAAGTTGGAAATTGCGTTTGTAGACCGAAAAATTTTTTTTTTTTTTATTTCTGGACATGATCATTTATTTTCGATTGTGTATCGATTTATTCGTAGGAGAGGACTAGAGTTATACAGGGCGTTCACCAGAAAATGATATAGATCCGTTGAAAAAATTATTATAAGTCCATTTTTTCTAATGGAAACCCTCCAATTTTACTAAGCTAACTTTGAATAAGGTTAACTATGCCTACACTCAACAGTTTTCGAAATATTGGCGAATTAACATGTCTCAGTTCCAGAACATCTCGTATTCTTGAGTTTACTTATTCTTAGTTGACCATGGCGCTTGCAGTTGCGTTGGAAACAATCAACTGCCACGGAAATGTCATTGTAATCAATCATGCCGGATCGTTTGAATTATTCGAATGAAGATTCCTTAAATCTATTTATTATTTATGGCGAATGTAATTGGGTTATCTCAAGATTTATTTGCTTTTCGGTATCTGCAGAAGAAGAAGCCCTCACAAAATACTGTCAAACGAATTATAGAAAACTTCAAAAACTTTGGATCCATCAAAGCAAGAGTGCAGAGAGTAGTGAGTAAAAAACAGGTCACTGAAATGAAATTATAGTCATCATATTATAATTTCATTTCAGTGGTAAAGGTAAGCTTATCGGGCTTTTGCGTTTTCAAACACGAATTTTTCAGACAAAAATCACCCAAAGTATTTCCTTCTTTTCACAATTACAAGCACTAAAAATTTTATTTTTTCACAAAAAATCCACCCTTCTTTATGACAACACATAACCAACAAATATGGATATTTTTATCAATTTATATATAGAGGGTTGGTAACTGCGCGCGCTATTTTGGTGTTTTATTAGAAGTAAACTCAAGAATATGAGATTTTCTGGAACTGAGACATGTTAATTCGCTAATATTTCGAAAACTGTTGAGTGTAGGCATAGATAACCTCATTCAAAGTTAGCTTCATTTTCGGTTCCGAATCGAATGAGAATATAAAATGGGGGGGTTTCCATTTGAAAAAATGGACTTACAATAATTTTTTCAACTGGATCTACATCATTTTCTGGTGAACGCCCTGTATAACTCTAATCGAATTGATATCGAAATTCTACTGAACTGGGTCTCTCCTACGAATAAATCGATACACAATCGAAAATAAATGATCATGTCCATAAATTTAAAAAAAATATTGTTCGTTCTGCAAACGCAATTTTCAACTTAAAATTTGAAATATTTCTAAAACAGTTAGACTTGGGTATAGGACATTATCCATAAAATCATGCGTAAAATCTAAAACCTTGATAATATACAGGGTGTTCCATTCAAAATAACGAAGTTGGGGTCCACTTCCGGTACAACCGGAAGTGCCACAATCTTCAAAATATTCTAGCCGGATAGCACTTATCAACAACAGTGAACTCCCAAATTTTCAAATTCGGCCCACCTATGGTTTTCTATATATTGATCGTTGCAGTTCCTGGAGAGACCCCCTGTATATACACACATATACAAACATATACAGACACATAAGCACATATACTCATATACACCCATATATAGTTACACATAAATAAATTAATAAAATATCGATATAAAAAATGTTATTACAACATTTCGATAATTTTTCGACTTATCAGCTGTCGCTCTAAACGAGTATACAATAAAATAAAATAAAATAAAAGATAGTTAATTTTAAGTATGTTGATAAGGACAATATTACCTATCGTTTACAACAAGAATATTTTTTGGTTCAATTAGTTCAACCAAAACGTGTTTTTTACTTATTTCTATTCCACTATTGTTGTTGTTGTTAAAATTGTTAATTCCGTCAACCGATTGCACCCCTACGCGCAACCCTCAGAAGTATTCGAGAGACTTGTGTGAGCTAGGGAAGACGCAGCCCTTACCTTTTAACGTGTGATGCCATGCACGAGACCGGTGAATCGGTGGATCGAACCCACGACCCCACGCATGCGAGGCGAACACACTACCAGCCGACCACCACGGCCCATATATTAAGCAATATACTCTTATGAACATTAATATTAGAATATATGAAGTTAACGAGCGATACAATTCAGTATCCTTTGATACTCGAGCAAATAATATAAGAGAACTAAAGGAGAAAGGCGACAGAACTTCGGAAAGTATCATTTGGAAAGTAAAAGGACCGCCTATAGATTGAGCAATTGGATGTAGGGAGTTTGGAGAATGACTTCAAATGGAGATATCGATCGAGCTCGTCATGTGTAGAGGATCAACACAGGGTGTTGAAATGAATACGAGTAATCGGATCGGATCGAACGGATAATGAAATGCTGACGTAGCCATTTACTTCTCTGGTTTGTTTTTACACCAAAGGTTGCAAATATTCATGTGGCTTGGTTGATTTGTTATTCATCAAACAGAACGATGCAAATGTATCGAATGAATTCATTATTTCTGAATATAAAACTATTTTGTAAAATTCCTCAAACACGTCGATTTCCTTTTCCGATTGGCAAATTTTTGAACCCCACCCAAAATATATAGGGTTTTCCGCATTCGAGTAAATAGTTATTTATGCAATAAGTGCAATAAACAATTTTTGCACGAGTTGCATACAACATTTTTTCTACGTTCATGCAAAAAGCAAAAAAAGGTTTATTGAGGTGCGGCACTAGGTGTAGGAAAATGAAAAGCGCAACTTGAATACTTTATTATTAATATCGATTTGCATTGAAACAGGAACTAATACGTTACGAACAATTTAACTCAAACTTTATTTTTACCCTCAATGTTGAAAGTGAATGAACAATTGGTGCAATTTTCAATGTGAATATTTCGTAGTGAAGTACCTATTGCCAATCTCACAGAATATCTGCTAAATATGTAGTAGGTTTAAACGTTTATGTTTGTCATGATGACAGCACGTTGAAGTAGAATGACAGATGAGTGCAATAAAAACTTTATTGCACTAGTGCAATAAAGAACTTCTTTTTCCACTGAATATAGTTCAATAAAGTTTTGCTTTTTGCATGAATGTAGAAAAAAGGATTTTAATGGAATTTTAATGGTATTTTTAAATGTGTGTATTTCTTCATATTTGGTTAGGGATCATCATTTCAAATCCAGTGATACTAGGTTTGATGGGATTATGTCAAACGGCCACGGAAATATGAGCAAAAAACTGCTTCATATATTCCCAATGAGTGCGACAGAGACTTTTGACCTCCATCATACTCATTGGACATTGCTCATATCTCCGAAGCCGTTTGACATGATCCCATCAAACCTGGTATCACTGGATTTGTAATGATGATCCCTAACCAAACATGGAGAAATACACTGGGTGTCCCAGTTGAAAATATTACTAAGGACATTTTTACTCGAATGCGGATAATCCTGTATATTTTGGGTGGGGTTCAAAAATTGCCCAATCGTACTGTATATCAACTAATTCTGTGTCTTTTTAGTTTTTCAACCTTTCATTGCTATCAGTAATAATTTTTTTTTCTTTATCATCGATGAATTCTCTAAACCATTTCATTGCTGAATAATTCTGGTAAACGTGTAACAAAACGTAATCTTGATATTTATTTTTAAAGTGCTTGAAAAGGACAACTATTGAATCTTCATCTGGAAGCTATTGAATTCAGCACTTACGATGCCGAGAAGGATACAAAACCTTCGCACATGTATTAGCATCGTTTCAATACAGACTTAAGAGTTATACGAGAGGAATTTAATAATTCGAAGAATATATTTTGTTTCCAATAATCAGTTTCATTAGGAATTCAACGTCATATTTCTACTAAGAAAATTGATTCAAACCATAACCGTTACCGAAAGATCCATGACATAGAATAAGTAGGAATAAGAATAATTGTTTAGATATAAAGAGTTCTTTTTTTCATAATGCGAAGAATATCCATTATGTTTTTTTCCTAGTAACGTCGGAATATCTGAGTTATAAAATATTTAATGCATAAGCAGATTGTAGAAGAAACCGGAAAGAGATTCAATTCAATATTTAATTTTTGAACAACCCTCATATTTATTGCCAGGCCTAAACAAAAATTGGGATTACGAGACCCAGGCTAACTTGAGGACAGATATTTCATGCTCCTAATCTTCTCTCCTTTAAATCTTGAGAGAGTTGAATGTTTGCTAGTAACGTGACCTTTTCTGGTAAATGATCTGTTTCAAAGTATCAGTTTGATGCTTTAGTAAGAGTAATTCCTTTTTGAATGATTTAATAACGTAAATATCATGAAATTTCATTCAATTCACTGTTTTTAATCATTGAGTTTGGATTAAGAACTCATAAATTAAAAACTTCTCAGTTATTCCGGCGTTTCCTTTTTTTTTCTGCAGAATACATATATGATTTTGGCCGATTTCTTTGTTTTATTAAGTTAACCTTGATCTTCCACCTGGGCCCACTGCCCAGATATTGATAATAACAATTCGATAAGTATTCGAATTGACTGAAATCCAGAAAAGTTTTAAAGATAATAATAGATAAAGTAACTTGATTAATTAAAACTAGAGTGTGTGCAAAACTGGTAGCAGCTTCCTGATATGGTTTGCCGGAGATTGAGATTGGATAGGTTAGTAAATATATAATTTTTCTGCCAATATATCCAACGAGAATATATGTACGAACAAGTATTATACTTTCGGAATACCAGAAGTAGTTGGGAATTCCAATGTAATAACCTTTTATTCAAGGGAAACTGAGTTGCGAAGAGAATTTCTTCCACCCGCTGAAGATGACTGCGGCAGTTGCAATTGAAACGTTTGAATATTTTCACCAAACAAGACCACGGCAAAACCTGGAATCCAACGAGAACATTGACGCCAGTCGTGAAACCGTGCATTCCTACATCAATAGAATATTTCGAGTGAATGCGAATTACCAAATACTCATAAAACCACAATTACACTACAATCGTTCAGCTTTTGCTCCACGCTTGTCCGCGCGTCTTGAATCGGTAGACCGCAGAGTCTTTGATCTACATTTTAGTCGTAGCTAGAACGATTTCTCGAAAGCCTCCGACCACGAATAGTCCTGTTGCTTTCCGAAATAAAAAAACTCTCTTTGAAGTACAAGGTTATCATAACAAGGCGGGCTAAAATTGAGGGGTTGAATAGCTTCACTTCCGCTCTTTGACGCGGAGACGGGTAAAGATGCGGTTTTGATCGACAGAAAGGGAATGGAAGTTTCGCCGAGTGCTTTTTTGTCCGCATTCGATGAATTTATCATAAAACAGATGCCTAATACAATAGGAATTTCACGAATTGAATGCCATAGACGTTCCTGAGAAATTTCTTGGCACAAATTGTGATAAATTTGAAAAGAATATTATTATTGGATCATAAAATTGGATCAGCTGACACTCCTAACTAATCGAGGGCGTTAGAACTACTTGATAGGTGTGATGTTTGAAGATTTTTTCTGACACTAATTTTATGTTCCTTTGATTTCCAGAAAAGGTATTCTTGTTTTCTTAGGCCGGCCATTCACGCACAGTTTTAACTGTCAGTTTTTACTGTGAAGTTAAAACTGTACGTGTGTGGCTATTTTAGTCACAGTTCAACTCCAATTTTTCAACTGTACAGTTTAACTGAAAGAAATGAAATTATTCTTATTTTTAACAAAAATGACAAATTGAACTGAGTGTGTGTAGCGGTTTGAACTGGCATTTTCCATACTTCAGTTCAGTTTGCGTCGACAGTCTGTCTATAGAGTGCATCAACATGTCGCGTGAACAAAACTAAGTTATTGTTGACTTCATCGAGCTACATAGATCGGAACCTTGCTTATGGCAAGTTGAATCTGCCGATTACGATGACCTTGCAAGAAGGGATGCAGCGTACAATAAATTGGCAAAGAAGTTCTAGGAATTGGAACCTGGTGCCACAAAAAGAAACTGTTGTAGCAAAAATAAACAGCCTGAGGTCAGCTTTTCGCAAAGAGCGAAATAAAGTTGAGGCATCAAAGAAGTCTGGAACATCTGCAGACAGCATTCACAAGCCGGTGCTTTGGTACTATGACCAGTTTGATTGAACAATTGAACTGCAGGTCTGTGTACATTACAGTTCACAGTTGAAACTGTCGGATTTAACTGCGCAGTTAAAACTGACAGTTGAAACTGTACGTGAGTGGCGGGCCTGATGAGAATTCGTGATTCAAAGTTCATTCAGGTATGAGTAACTTTTTAGCTCCATCCGAGGTATTCATTCACTAACTGACCTGCAACAAACATGTTATGTAACGTTGTCAAATAAAATCTATCTATCATGAAAATAGATAAGATTCGGTTACCAAACTTGAATCGATATTTTGTTACATGCCGAAGATATATACATATAAGAATAAGGATGGATTTAGTGAGGGGCAATATATGAACATATAAGTAGAAAAGTTATTGGGTATGACCATCAAAATGTTGTGCAACCGTAGACACGTGTTTCGAGCTTAAGCTCTCATCAGTACGGTAAAATCAAGTGCGAAGATGTACAACAATTGGGTGTAAAAATAGTATTTTCCTGGGTAGGATTGTCACGCTTGTAGCTATAGCTGCCTCCGTGGCGACGTTAGTTGTTGCCTTGTAAACACAAGGTCTTCTAACCGAAGCCACAAATATGTGGTTGGCTTCCTGTTGTTGACTTCCTTTGTTTCTATTTTTACATCCAATTGTTATACATCTTCGCACTTGATTTTACCGTACTGATGAGAGCTTAAGCTCGAAACACGTGTCTACAGTTGCACAACATTTTGAGGGTTATACCCAATAACTTTTCTACATATAAGAATACATAGATTTATCCGAACACAATCCCCTGGAAGATAATGCAACACGTATTTCGAGCTTAAGTCTCTCGTTAGTACGAAAACCACGACCAACACACGGCTGCAAGCGAAACAATAACAAGCGGAGTCATCAACAAGAGACCAACCACACAATTATGGCTGCGGTCGATTCACCTCATGGTAACAAGGCAATAATCGATATTCGCATACAGAGGCGGATATAGTCACCTGCGCGACAACCAAGTCTAGGAGTATAAACAGAAGGTTTAATAGAATCAATCGAGGGACCTATATCAATGAATACAAAGACTTAACCGGACTCAGTCATCAGGAAGATAATTCAAACGTGTTTCGGGCTTGGGATTTTCGTAAGTGGAAAGTGGGTACGGTGGAACAAAGAAAAAGGATGTGCAACACTCGACTGAAAGCGGAACAACAACAAGTGGAGTCATCAACACAAGACCAACCGTACAATACAGTCACCTGCATGACATCCATGTCCAGGATTATGATCAGAGAGTTCGATAGTATCAATCGAGAGACAGATACAAAAAGATACTCAGATCTAGCCAGATGCAGCCCTCAGGAAGATAATGCAACCGTAGACACGTGTTTCGAGATTAAGGCTCTCATCAGTACGGTGAAACCAAGTGCAAGGATGTACAACACTTGATCACAAACGAAACAACAACAAGTGAAGTCATCAAAAGAAGACCAACTCCACAATTGTAGCTTCGGTCGACTTACCTCATGGTTACAAGGCAAGAAACAATTTTTGCATACGGAGGCGGTGGAGGCGGAGGAGGTGGATATATTCACGTGCGTGACACCCGAGCCCAGGACTATAAACAGAAAGTTTGATAGAATCAATCGAGGGACCTTCATGAGAGAATGAATAGATTTAGCCAGACACAGCTCTCAGGAAGATAATATATGATTGAGGCGATTTTTATGAGTGAAACTTCGTATTTCAAGATGAAATACATTTGCAAAATAATATATAAAACAATTCATATTAGATCTCTCATCTCACCATATCTCTATAACAGATGCTTTCTCGTAAGGATTATTCGCAGCACTCTACAGTGACAAGCCCGAGATTTGGTATGCCAGATGGTTAGGTATACTAGGTATTATTAAAGACTATTTATCAATTTTTTGTGGAATTTTTAAATCGTAAAAAATTCATTTAAAGTCGACAAATTTAAATGGCTTCTTCTCGCCCCATTGCACATTATTGTGACGTACTCGTTATCATAGTCCTAATCACACTCACGGTCTCAATCATGAAATCGAACTAAATTAAAACAATTGGTGAATCTATGGTCCACGGTTTCATCCTTGAATTGTAAAAGAGAGCGAGATGACTATTCTTCCATGTACATGCCAAATATCCATAATTTACGCCCCTATCTAGATAAAATATTTCTCATTGTTTCTGTTTGCATTCATTATTGAATATCTACCGAAAAGCAAAACGACGAAAACGCCCTAATAACATTCTATAACAGTGTCTCAGCACCGCCTACTAGCGAAACTATGTTAAGCAAATATAGAAAGCTCCCAAGGACGTATGAACTTCAATTTTAAATTCCTTTGGAACTTTACATTGTTATTCTTTTTTTCTAAGTGTGGTTTGAATTACACGAAGGTCGGGTAGCGTGTTTTCTGACAAAAAGAGCATGCCTAATCCTTCGAATACGAATACAGACATGAAATGATACTGCAATTGAAGTTTGTGATATGCATTCATTTGGAGTGAATTAGCATAACAGAGAAACTGGAAAAGTTTATATAAACAACTGCAATGTCATAGTTGTTTTTCCAGATTGGCTGTATGGTAAACTCTGGAAGAACTGTTGACCGAATAATGAGAAGGACAGTCGCAAAGTATCGAAAATATGCTAGCCAGACCTGAATCAATTTCTGATCAAAAAATATTTCCGGCGAGGAGAAAAATCATACAACGGCTGTGCATCCACTATCAGGTAAAATAATTGAACGAAAATAAAAGGATTGAGATAAGTTGATTCCACTATTTTTTTAATGTTTCATTCATACTGTAGGGATGGTCCGAAAAAAGTCGAGCTAATTTATAGTCATTTTGACAAAACCAAAAACGCGTGAAATGTTTACACATAAATAAAACTGTCCTTATGATTGAGATTCTATCGGAATTTCACCACATACCAATCATTTGTTCTGCGTTCACTTTGAAAATTATATACCGATATCTAACACCCATTATGTATCAATTTCCCATTTGAATCCACAATCACTGCTACATCAGTATCCAATAATAAAACAGAACTCACCATGTTGTAAAGAGAAACATTCTCAATTGAAAATTGAATCAATACATGACTCCTCTGGAAATGGAAAAAAAAACCTACGATGAAATTGAAGTTACTTTTTTGTAATATCTACTTCTACAACTACTTCCCCGGCTAAAACCACGCTGGATATTGAACTACATCTGATAAATATTGAGAAAGACCCTATATAACTTGAGAGAAAAAATCTGAAAGTGAAATTTTGCATTTTCATTCAGATAGTTGATTATTTATTAAATGTCCAGTTTCCATTAGAGATTCTTATTTATAAATGAGATAAGGGAGAATGTTATTCAGAAGTGTCACTCACAGAAAATCGCTCATTACACTGGTGCGTGAATTGCATCTCTTTTGCTAGGCCTCCAATACATTTTGGTCGACAAAAATCTATTTCACTCTTCTAAGATCATCAGGGAGGTCGGAAGAATTGGAAAACATACTCTTCAGAAGCAATTTCACACTGTAACGATAGAATTGTTGGTCTATTTCTTGTGCGGTGAAATTTTGAAAATATTTTTCTGAAATAAAATATGTCATGGGTATGGCAAGTTGATTTCATTGAAAATATGAACAGGATGTTCATAAAGTCAGTTGTGGAATCATCTGCGACTGGAAGTTGAAATTTAGTCAATATTTTCCATCGTACAAGATAACCTCTCTTGGAAGGGATTCATGTTTTAAAGAGAAACATTCTCAATTGAAAATTGAATCAATGCATGACTCCTCTGGAAATGGAAAAAACCCTGCGATAAAATTGAAGTTACTTTTTTGTAACATCTAACAGAAAACAACTACTTCCCCGGCTAAAGCCACGCTGGACATTGAACTTCATCTGATAGATATAGAGAAAGACCCTATATAACTTTAGCTTTAGCTTTAGCCAGAATTTGAGCAGAATTATCTTCCCATAGAACAATATTGTTCATATCCCGATAGAATGATAATCTCATTTTTAGATCCTCCAGACCAAAGTACGGGATCCTTAATTGTTGTTTTTTTTCGTTAACCACATGTCGTCCCCTTACGAACTACAGCCTTCAGAAGTCGAAACTTGTGCGAGCTAACGATTACCGAGGTCTTACCATTTTACGTGCGATTCCTAGCACTTTCTCGGGCAATAACAAAAATTTCTGCAGTCGCCGTGGTTTGAACCATTGCCAACTGGCAGCCAAAGTGATTGAAACAATGTCGCTTCAACCACTCGGCTACCTGGCCCTCAGCTCAGCTACCTTTCCCTCGATAAATAATACTATGGATAATGAGGTCCATTTTAATCACCTACCTGATACTTATAGATAAAGCTGTATCTCAAAATATCGCAAACATCAGGACAATCCTTCTACCAAACATGCTGTACGCGTCTACTGCTTGGGGGCAATGCGCGAACAGTTATAGGCAGATGATGCAGGCCTTCTTCAATGTCTTCCTGAGAATGGCAACAGACGCACCATGATATATGCCTACCAGGTTTATATATCGAGAATTAGACATCCATCCGGACTACATCGACAGACTGATCAGGCATCACTCTAGACAGAGTGGAGACCCACACGAACCCTCTGCCCACGGAGCTCCTCGAGAACAGACGTGAGCAAGACGACAAATACAGACGACCAGTGAACCAGGGAGACAACGACACCCCTGAAGAAGTGAGCCAGAAGCGAAACCTTTTTCAATAATCATGCTTTTATGTTTCAGATTCCAAGAAGAACCAACCAAGAAGTAAACTCAGTAAATTCACTAAACAACACTTGCCCTCAGCCAAATGTTTTTCAGGCCTTCAGCCAGTTTCATGGGGGGCACCATGCACATTAAGTCAAGTCAAATTCCAACTCATGTCAGATATAAGAGAGTTTCAGGCCGAGAATTGGCCGAGCTCTCCATATCAAACGATCAGATTTTATTCTGCTGATCGCCAATCATCAGGATGGTGAACCGCTTTAATGAGTGGGGGTCGTGGAACGAGGGGGTGAGCTTTCGAGTACGTACGAGCTCTGGGGCGTTCATATTTCTGGGCCTCAACCTTAGGCTCAACCTCAGGCTACTATAGACCTTTTAAGTGATAGACCCTATTATAGTTTGCAAGAGTTTTATGAAGACGTCTTTTAAAAATAAATTCTAGTCACAAATTTTGATGGATTGATTGAGATGGATGTAATTTTTATAATTTTTATATGTGTTTGTACTCTGTTTATTAATGACTTTTTGTATTCTTTATACATTTATTTAGATTTAGACTTATCTCACTTTGTCAACAAGATTAACTCTTTGGCAATAAAGTATATTTATTATTATTACTATTATAGGGGGTGCATGGTGGCCTTTTCAAGCGTTTCTATCTTATATCAATATACGGGTATTTGGCTTCATAAAAACAACATGCCTCCAAATTTCTTAGTAATTACAGAAAAAATTGGGATATAAAAAAATTCTTAGTGGTTTTTTCAAATGTTTTGAGTTCGATAGCGCTATTTGGCTTATACCGTTAGATGCAAAATTATTATATCTATTGAATGGTATAAAACAACTAAAAGGGCGTATCTCAGAAAAAGCGCCTTTAGCATTTTTGAATTAACTAATATTTTGTCTTACGATAGGTCTAAACATTCCATAACATTAAGAGAAGACACAGTCACGCAATGTGATTCCCAACAAAAACCCGATCATGCTTGCGTTCCAGAACGCCATCGTTCCGCAACGAGATGTACTATTTGGTCATACTAATTTTCACCAATTTCTCCACTGAATAAATTGAGTTGTTCAACAGTGTTGCAGGTTAATCCTGCATTGAAATTTATCGAGCTAGGGGAATTTGGGCGAAAGTAAATTGTTATACACCATAACACCGACTTTATTGGACATTAAAATGGGAAATGCTTTCGGCTAACATGCATTATTTAGCAAGAATTTTTACACACGCGATATAACCACTCAGAGTATCAAATTGTTCGAATAAATCAGGTTGTTCCAGTGAGGTTTTACGCTCATGCATGCCGTCACCGCTCCCTGTACCTACATTTTATGGCGGAGAATTCATAAAGGATTTAGACTTCGCATGGAAGTTGTAGAAAGACGCTGTATGTGTCACTTTATCCCATTATTTGTATCAACCGCATTTAATATGGAGGTAACCATTTACTGGATGATGCTCATACGAAGGAAGACGAATCCTCATGTTGTTGCGCTCCTGATGTAAACTAAATTCTCTCTAATTCTCTTTTTGACGTATCGTTAACTATTCTGGAAACGTCATTGATATTTTCAAAACTTTTCTTGTTTGTATTTCATCAAGTGGGACTAGGCATACTTGGAGGAATGACTTAATTTTATCAAATAAAAAAGGATTATCGTAGGTAATACCACAAGTGTATCGGTGATTATCGAAATAGCACACGAGCGCTTGCGCGAGTATGGTTGCCTGAAGCAACATAATTTAATTCGAAACCGAGAAGGAATTAACGATAATCGAGTTGTATTTATTAAGATTATTTCATGAATAAAATCGAAAACATTTTTATTTATTTACTATTCAATTTAACTAGGAACATTAATCCCGCATTTGGTTCTGAAATTATGCAACTAACAAAACATTTACTTGACAGAGCGCGTCATTCGTAGTTTCGTCATTGCATGTCTAGTCTACTGTTTCTCGCTCGAGGTTATGTTTTGATAACATTTTGATTTAGTATTTAGTGATTTGATTAATCAACGAGTATGCAAAATTTGTCGAAAATTGTGAAGTTGATATGAATTAATAGTGACTGCTTATTTAGTTTTGGTCAGAGTTTGGTGTTGTGTCATTATAGCAGCTTGCTAGTGGTAAGTTTGTGTTTTGATAATAACCAATCAGGAATCGAACTACAAAATCGAAAACACATCATATACATATCCAGTAGCCAATCAAGAGCCGAACTACAAAATCGAAAACATGATGTTTTCATTTATCAACACAAAAATTTCAACCAATCATAACACGCTATTTTAGCATAAGTGAAATAATCAATAAAAGAGCCTTTTCCAAATTTTCTATGATATAGAAGTTATGCCAATTTTTTTTTTCATATTCACTAAAGCATTATTCTACGTAGAAGAACATGACAGCAAGGCAAATGTTGCGATATGTAGAGATTTCGACGTTAACTTTTCCAGACAGTAAATCCAGAATGGTATCCGATCTTTCCAAGCAATTCGGTATGCACTAAAAAGTTCATACCGTTACTAGAAAAGCGGGAAACTCCAAAATCTTCCCAGGCAACAATTTTACAAATATTGGAGATCTCATATTCAGACGTTTTCAGTGGACCACTACCAGATTAGGACCCATAAATTCTAAAATATATAATAAAAAGCACAAAAAAAGATCGATTCAATAATAAATTCAATTTCTCTAAGTAACTACTGAAATTGAAATAGTCAAAAATAATTAATCGATTCACATATTATGAAATGAATAAGAGACAACATGTCCTAACAGGAAGGTTCATTGCATTTATAAAAATCCGTAAAAAAAACAACTACTTTCCTGGCTGATACCACGACGAACGATGAATTACATCCGAGGATTTTCCGTGCAGAGTTCCTAAGGCTTTCTGGCAATTGCTTGTTGTATAGAAATGTTTATCGAAACATGAGGACCACCTATAGATCGATTTCGGGGTGTTACCGAAAATAATAACCCTAGAGCTCAACCTGAATTCGATATGAACGTTTTCAATCAATTCTTCCCCAATCACGAATATGACCTTGTTAATGATATTACTACACGTGGAAATTCTTCAATCGAGAATCATATCAATAAATTTCCAAATTCCCTTTTTATACGACCCCCCAGTGAAGAAGAAATTGTTTCAGCCGTGAATAGTCTGGAAACCAAGACTTCTCAAGACAATATCACAAGGAATGTAAAAAGCAATCCTTATACAGTTCAGTCTCTACTTGGAGGAATTGAATTTATTTGATATTCATCAATATAGATTCAGATGCGAAAAAACCACAATAGATGCGGTAAATAGATTAACTAATAATGTTCTTGAAGCTTTTGAAAATGAAAAACTATGTTTAACTATGTTCACTGATCTATCGAAAGCCTTCAAGAAATTGGAATGTTATGGATTGAAAGGTGTTTCTAGAAACGTAATCGAGTCCCACCTCAAATGAAGAACACCAAGAATTTTTAATAATAACACTATTAATCGGGAACGTCCATTCAAATGGGGGATACCGTGGGGATCTTTATTGGGCACTATCCTGTTTTAACATTTTGCAAATGATCAAACTTCACATAAGTCAATGAAACGTGAATTACTAACGATTCTGTATGTAGATCACATTTCTCTTCATGTTGATGAAAGTACTGATATTGATGAAATCCCAGCAGATGCTACAGCCCAAGCCAAAGCATGGCCTGATTATAATGAATAATTTTCGAAAGTGACTAAAACAGAGATATGTTTATGCACTGATTCATAGTATAATAGCTATAATTTTTCACTTGGAGAATAATAACTCTACTATAACTATGATTATTTTTTTCTGTTGAAAATAATTTTCTTTAGCTCACTGGCATTCCTATTATCTGGAAAATATCAGCTTTCGAGCATTCAGTCAGAGAGAGTCTTCTCCTAATAATTTTCTCTATCTTACTAGTATTACTTTTATTTGGAAAATATTGCTTTTGTGCATCAAGTCAGAAAGTGTTTTATCTCAATAATTTTTTCTAACTTCTATTCCTTCTATTTGGAAAATATTACTATTTGAGCATTCAGTCAGATTGTGTTTACTCCTAATCAGATTTATTTGTAGAAGTCCTTCCATTACTAAATTCAGAATATCATCTTGTGGTTTTAAGGATATCCTCCGTCCCAAAAATATTGTACCGACCAATTCTGATCCAAGGATTCAAGGATCTACTTTCCGGATCATCTTCCTCTATATTTGAAATGATTTTAGTTTTTTACTCCACGAAAAACGACATATATAAAAGCATTTAACAAACAATGTACTCTTCTGAAAGCAGGTGGACTTCCTTTTCTATCGTTCCTTTCATCTTCTTCGCATGCCATCCAGAAGGCCTTATACTGGGTAAAGGACTGGTATCACAAAGACGACTCGTAGCTGTTTGAACAAGGGTCTAAAATGCACAGATATCTAGCACTGCAATTGCCATCCACCTGTAGAGACTAGCCACCAACAGGTGAGCCATACCTTCGGTGGTTACCAGGTGGTCATAAATCGTCGACAAAACCAAGTAAGATCCAACCACAACGCTTCATAGGGACCAGCAACAAATCAACCAGCCACCCCAAGTATAGACCAACCAGGACCAACTTCAGTTGAACTAGAATATGTAAATTTTCTGAATTTCATGGCTTTCAGCTAATTCTTCAAATTTTCAGTCATTCTTACCTTCAGCTAATTTTTCCTGATTTGTATAGCCTTCAGCAATAGGTATTCTTCAATTTATAGCCTTCAGTTAATTATGTGGCCTTTATCCTCAGTGTTTGAATTTTAATGAATGAAGTTGTTAATTGTTTCTGCATATTCATCCTGCCTTCACACTGAAGCTATATACAAATCTGATAATATTTATCCTTCTCTTCGGCTTTGTATTTTGCATCCTGGCGTCCTTTTACCTGAACTAGTCAAGTCAACTCATGTTCTATTTGTATAATAATCACCTAATCTGCCTTAACTATTGATCATTTGTTGAAACCACTAACCCTAACTGATACAGCAAAAGCCCTCGACCGCTTCGCGGTCTCGGGATTTTATTAAATTATTGTGCATTCAGCTATTTTCCAAGCAAAGTCATGCTCACAATATTTTGATAGTTTGATAGATTAAATTTATGGGTCTTGTGATATAACATACGATAATAATTATGTCAAAAATCAACGAGATCAGATTGCTTGGTAGAGCTTGTGGATTTTCTTATGGGCTATGACCTTGTATATATCTGCGCGTCGCTTTCAGGCAACAATTCACAAAATTATTGAAGTGGAAACCGAAAACATTGACTCAACTACTTCACTATAATAGCCTAGTCAAAGTTCACACTGGTCGGATTGAAGATTGGTTTGGTAGAAATTATTATTCAATATATAGATTTATTTTTAATACGGCATTTAAAATATTATGGTAATTGTTGGCAACCTAAATTATCGGTATTGGTTTCACTGTCAGACAGTTCTGATTCAGTCCCACTAGTATCTTCTCCAAGATGTATTACTATTTCTTGCAGCTCATCCATAATGTGCTCTCTTGCCATATATGCTTCTTCAACCTTCTCTACATGGGCGCAAATTTTTTGCCAGTTTTGAATTGTCACTTGCTGAAATTTTTCTTCTGTGAGCTGTTGCACATCACCTAGCTTACATGAGACATTACAGGCTGCTACTTCATTCTTTACCAGTGCCCAAATTTTTTCAATAGGGTTTAGCTCCGGATGTTATGGTGGTAAACGTAGTGTTAACATGTCATGTTCTGCTAGAAGCGTATCAACAATATACTTAGTATAAGTTTGTTTATGTGTTTTAATTAATGCAAATAATTCAGCTTTAAAGGCATTGGCATCATATTATGTAATACCTCGTTCCGTTAGCCATTGCTGCATCGCTGCTTTTTTCCACGAAAAATTTGGACGCATTATCTATCACTAAACGCATTTTTGTGGAGCATTAGGGATAAATTTATCTTTTAACCATTGCGTGAAATTTGTAGAATTAATTTGGTCATGGTAGAATTATTTTCTTGGAACTGCTCATGCTTGCAGAATGGTATCTGCAACAAAGGGGTCAACAAATTATTGTCAAACATGCTGTGAGTTTTTTTACATTTGGTTAAATTTAATTTGGATACTATGTTGATGAAAGAGGATGCATTTAAAACGCATTCTTCAGAGTATACAGGACAGGTATTTCTACTATACAGTAAACAGCTGCTTGAATTCAAAATATAACAATAACTAAATTACAAATTGGTTGCAAAAAACCAAAGTGTGTCTTGAGATTAAGGAAGTTCTCAACAGAAAAAACGTATTCCTTCCAGTTAGGGTCGTTACCCGTAATGCGTTTTTGTTTAAATAATTTTGTTTCAAATGTTCTTTTTCACACAATCAATTTTAATGTTAATAATTTAGCACTTTTTTATAACTGCTAAAAATAATTATTATTCAACTTACTTACCTTGTGGATAAAAACTTAACTTATAGCTTGGCAGGTCTTCGGCAATAATAACGTCCAAATAAAATAAACTTAGTAACTTAATGAAAATGAGATATAAAAATTCCTATGTTTTTATGTCACTTTATATTTGTAACACTTTCGTTACTGCAGTTTCGTCCTATATGGACATTATCAAACTATATTTCAAAATAATACTTGAATATACCAATACACTTGCCTTTTATACCAGGTCATTCTCATTCATTAATACTGATAATTAAACCCCTAATAAAAATAACAATATCTACATCTACGTAAATAACCTATATCATTTTTACCTGAAAGTGTGTTCATGGTCGACAATGTGGACGGGCTACATTAAAAACGGGTGAATATACTAAGTAAGTAACTTACATTTTCAAAAACTAAAACGCAATTTGTCTGTACTATATCTTTAATTAGTATGAACACGTGCATCGTCGATCTTTACCAAACGCTCGTAGGACTCGAATGCGGATGTTTTTAAAACTTTTAGTAGACGACAGCCAAAACGTAAATTTGTACTCTGCGACGGTATGAGTCATGGCCCTTAAGAAAATCCACAAGCTCTAACACCACGAGTCCTTCAAACCTTCCTCTATATTTCAAATGATTTTATTTTTTCACTCCACGAAAAACGACATATATAAAACCATTTAACGAACAATGTACTCTTCTGAAAGCAGGTGGACTTCCTTTTCTATCGTTTGTTTGATGAATAATCGTTCAGAAAGTCCAAACAATGGAACAAATGCACTGTAATTGTTAATTTCCACGAAAATCCAATTCGAATCGTTATAGGTTTCAATGCCCGCGTCTCTAGTTAACATTGTTCTATTGTGGAAAAACCCACACAATCAACCTGAGTTTCTCGTAAGAGCATTCGATGATTTCTAGGAACCCTATCAATGATCGCTATTTCTCAATATTCCTCTGCAGGAAACTAATCCAAATTGGTAGGACGTTTTAATGGAATATGAATATCCAGAACACGTACGTTACCACTGGATGCCGGGAAATAATAAATTGAAACAAAAATCGGTCACGTATGCAGGCTGCAATCGACATTTCTTTTATGACTTGTACATTGCTTGTAAAAATTTACATGATGTTGTTGAATTTTTGACGTCATTCGACTACATGATAGAATGGTGAATATAGTCCACAATAAAATAATATTGAATCAAAAGTTACATGTTTTTTGAAATAACTTTAATAATTGAAAAGTACAAAATCAAAATGAGAAACATATAAAATGAATACAAGATGAACATCTGAATTAAACCCAGTATAGACCAGTGCTGATGGACGACAAAAAATGTAAAAGCGAAAAAATGATTGACAGCATGAGACCTACTAAAAGAGGAGCAGAATATTGTTCGAAAAAATAATTTGGAGTCAAGAAGGGTGGAACGGGGTGAACTTCTAGGGATTGAAAGCGATATTTAATGGTTTTTCGCGATTGACAGCGAAAATTGACATTCTATCGAAAATAATTGGATTGCAAAGTTGTTCAAAATGGAGAGATCTACAACTTTGGTATCAACTATTTTTCCACATTACCTCAAATTTTCCGAGAAAATTGGAAAAACCAATTTTTCAGTTTTTAATTTTTTTCTCGCTGAAAAATCTATTTTTTGTTCACGAAATTTGATGGGAATATAACTTAACATCTCTCAAGTGTGCTGTAATTTTTTTGTAGCGGAATACAGATTTTTCCTTTTTTTTCGACAAATTCCGAAAACACGACCTCATTTTCAACTGAAAAGTTTCACCGATGAAGTTCGTCTTTACAAGCTCGCCAGCGGCCAGTTGAAGCGTCTACTTCCAGATTATGTTATAAAAGATTAGCACTACTATAGAATTTTTTCCATAAAACGTGAAAAATTCATATTTATTTATTAAAATCATTGATATTAATAGTTGAAACCTTTCGAGAATAAAAATTTCAATATTAATTTGTACAATAGGTACAGAAAGTAAACAAGGACATAAATAAGGATTTGATTATGATAGAAGGGCGAAAGGAGGTGAACTTTTTGGGGTAAAAATAGTTTCTCACGATTTGCAGCGAAAATTACCTTCCTACAAAAAAAACGAAGGAAAAAGTTGTTGGCAATGAAAAGATCTTTTGAATTCAAGGTTTTTCCACATAACCCCAAATTTTTCGGAAAAATCAGAAAATTTTAATTTTCTTTGAAAATTATATGTTTGTCGCAAAATCTACTGGAAATATGCCTTTTTATGTTCAGAATTAGATGTTTTTTCCGCGAAATATTTATGTTGCCCGAATCTCTTCAAAGTACTCGGAAAGGGGGAGGCTTCTAGTTAGCAAAACGAATTCAGTACGACTAAAATAAGAAATAAAGTAACAGGAAAGGATCAGGTGGAGAATGTTGTAGATTATCCAACTTCGACTAAAAACAATATTTAAAAACGAAGACAATCAAAATGGTGAAATTGGGATTCAGTTTAGTGGTTGAAAACTGTTTTTTGCGATTTGCGGAGAAACGTGACTTCTTAGCAGAAAATGTTTAAGGAAAAAGTTGTGGATAATAAAAAATCCAAAAACTTTCGTTATCAATACTTTACGAGAAAACCCCAAATTGACCGTCAAAATGGTTTCAAACTGATATATGAAAATTTGAGGTTATGTGGAAAAATCTTGGATACAAAAGTAGATCTTTTCATTGCCAACAACTTTATTTTAACTTTTTTTTGTAGAAGGTTAATTTTTGCTGCAAATCGTGAGAAACCATTTTTACCCCCAAAAGTTCACCTTCTTTCGCCCTTCTATCATAATCAAATCCTCACTTATGTCCTTGTTTATTCTTTGTATGTTGAAGGTGACATGAAATTAATATTCTCGGAAGGGTTCAACTATCAATTTCAATAATTTTAATAAACAAATATGAGTGTAGAACAAAAATTAAGAAAATTTATTTTTTAAATCTGTTTTTTAAGTTTTTCGCGTTTTCTGGAAAAAAGTTACATAGTAGTGCTACTCTTTTATTACATAAGCTGAGAGTAAACGCTTCTACGAAAAAACTGGCGGCTGGCGAGATTGAAAAGAAGAATTTTATTGTTGAAACTTTTCTGTTGAAAATGAGGTTGTTTTTTCAGAATTTGTCGAACAAAAAAGGAAAGAGCTCTACGCTACAAAAAAATTACAGCTCACTCAAAATGTAATATTTTATATTTCCACCAAATTTTGTGGAAAAAAAATGATTTTTAAGAGAGAAAAAATTAATAACTGAAAAATTGGTTTTTCCGATTTTTCCAAAAAATTTGTGGTTATGTGTAAAAATGTTCATCACAAGTGTTCCAGATCTTTTTGTTATCAACAACTTTGCAATTCAACTTTTTTCGATAAGAGGTCAACTTTCGTTTCAATTCTCGAAAAACCGTGAAATACCGCTTTCAACCCCTAAAAGTATACCCCTCTTTGGTTTGTACGTATATTACTGATGTGATTTGATAGTTTCAGGTTGGTATAATTCTGATAAATGGAATTTCACCAAATATTGACAACGGCCAATTGAAATTTGAATTCTATTCAAATTAACATGTCAAACAATACTGAATTAGATTGTTTTCGAACAGCTTTATTATTACAAGCTCATGTTTGATCTACCGTGTAGTAAAATAAATATTGTAATCGAATTCTAAACCAGCTCCTCGCATCCAATTGCGCTGATAGTTGGTACACATATGTAACTTCGATTATTTCAATAGCGTGTTATGATTGGTTGAAATGTTTGTGTTGATAAATGAAAACATCATGTTTTCGATTTTGTAGTTCGATTCCTGATTGGTTATTATCAAAACACAAACTTACTGCTAGCAAGCTGCTATAATGACACAACACCAAAGTTTGACCAAAACTAAACAAGCACTCACTATTAATTCTTATCAACTTCACAATTTTCGGCAAATTTTGCATACTCGTTGATTAATCAAATCACTAAATCAAAATGTTATCAAAACATAACCTCGAGCGAGAAGCAGTAGACTAGACATGCAATGACGAAACTACGAATGACGCGCTCTGTCATTGGTAACTGAAATAGAGGGATGTTTGAAATATCAAGTAAATGTTTTGTTAGTTGCATAATTTCAGAACTAAATGCGGGATTAATGTTCCTAGTTAAATTGAATAGTAAATAAATAAAAATGGTTTCGATTTTATTCATGAAATAATCTTAACAAATACAACCCGTGTTATCGGCGATTATCGTTAATTCCTTCTCGGTTTCGAATCAAATTATATTGCTTTAGGCAAGCACACTCGCGCAAGCGCCAAGCAACATAATTTTATTTTCAAATTCAAAGGAATTGCTATTTCGATAATCACCGATACACTTGTGGTATTACCTGCGATAATTCCCATAATTCTATTTCCAAAAATGTTAAAAGGGCCAAATAATGTTTCTAAAATAATGTTTACCTTCACCTTCAAATGGGTATTTTCTTCAGTTTAACTTTGATTCCTCACAGAAATTTGTAGTGTTGCAGTACATTGGTCAATCAATCATTTATTTGTTTCTAAAAAACTATAGTTTTTATAACAAGGGGTTTGGTTGTTACAATTTATCGAATGCTTATTTCTAGTCAATCCATTTTTACATAATGATGTAAATTAGTAATAATAATAATATTAGCATGGAGCAGGTGACATTCACAGGACAATGTAATTAAAAGAAGAAAAATGGATTAGCCTGAATATAACTAAGGAAAAAATTTCGAAAGAACAGCAAACTGTCGATACCATACTAACTAGTAAAAGAGATTCAAAACATAAGTTAAGTATTAGTATTGTTTGTACGTATGGGCCAATGATGACCAAATATATTAGGGGAAAGAAGAAAATGGGAAAAGAAGAAACAAAAACTCCACTTCTAAAAATTTAACAATTTTGTCTTTCGGTTTCTTTGGTACCTTCCGGTTACTGAGTGAAATAAGTTCGTGAAAAGATATGAATTCATTCGTTCAATATTATAGACCTTAATTTCAAAATGTTCCATAGATGATGAAATATCGATTTTGACGTAGTGAGCGTAATATTGTTGAGTGACTCTACGAAATGTTCGGGACTGATGAGGAAATCAAGGTTCGGTAGTCTCATTGAAGTGTAAATTGGACAATCAAATAAAATATGAAAAATCGTTCCGGAGCAAGCTCTACTACATATCGTACAAATTTGTGGGTTTATTTTGTATGAGCAGCCTCTAAAGTTGAATTCGATATTGTAATCATTGTTCCGAAGCTGGGCTAGTATACGTGTCATATGAAGAGGTAAGTTGAGGTTCAGATAATTCTGGCTACCAGGTATTATGGTTAAAAGTAAAGTAAGATCTTCTTGTATCAGTTTTTTCCTGAACGTCTCTAGAAGTGATTCCCTTCCTCTGTTAAGTAGAGTTCCGTCAACTGTTACCCAGTTTTCATTGTGACCAGCTAAGATTAAATATTCTCTCAACAGGCTCATCCAATTATATTTTGGATCGTTGTTCTGTAAAGCCGTGAGGCGTTTTTGGGAGACGAATTTCATTCATATCAAATATTTTAATGATCCAGTTAAGAGTGTTTTTAAATATGCAATACGATACTTTTACTATTCCAGTTTCCAACCTCACAGCAAAATCAGCTGCGTTTTTGGGTAGCAAGGGAATTCTTTTAAGGAAGGTGATTTGAATTCGTTCAGGTATGTCTACGTAACGCAAACCCCATACTGGAATGCAATTCGTTACTATGCTGGTAATAAGGGAATCAAATAAAAACATTCGTAAAGACCATGAGTTCATTTTTGGAGTTTCAATATTGGTATGATTGATCCACTGGCTTGTTTGGATTTGTCTGATGTACTTGTGGCCATTTCTCCGTACATTAAAGAAGATAAAAAGGTTACTCCAAGATATGCGAATTGATTTACTAGGTACTTCTACTTTTTTATTATCATTGTAAAAATTATATTTATTGATCTTTTTTGTGCTCCTAGCAAAAGCGACAATTTTTGTTTTGTTCGTGTTTACGAACAGTTTATTTTTATTACTGTAGTCTTCTAAACATTTTAGTTTTCTTTTGAGATCAACCTCCATGTCGGCAATAATTGCGACGTCATCAGTATGAGACAGCATCATAGCATCATTTTTTGCACCGTTATTACTGAAAAAATGCTCAATGTCAGACAAAAAGAAGGAGAGAAATAAGGGGCTCAGAGTATCACCCTAATACTCTCATAGTTGCTTTGCCTTATATGCTCTTCAGATTAGAAATTATTTTAACACTCACACCCAAGTCAAATAATTTTCACCACAGCAGTGTATGTTTCAGCGAGTCGAAAGCTCTTTCAAAGTCTACAATGGCAACGAATATTTTACGCTTTTTAAACCTCAGATGCAGTTGTATTATGGCATTCAGACTAAAGACATTCCTGAAACCCGATTGTGATTCTCGTAGAATATTATTCTTCGGCCCAATCAGAGAGTCTGATTTTCAAGACATGAGTAAGATTTTCTTCTAAACAGTTTATTAGGGCAATTCCGCGATAATTATTGGGATCATCTGCTGAGCCTCATAAAAATGTCACTCCAATTTTGTGGAACAATAAGTTTCTCCATCATCTGATTGAAGAGACATGTTATGAACAATGTACAGTTATTCGGTAGGTTTGTAAAAAATTCGTAGGGAATTCCATAGCATCCCGATGCCTTGTTATTACCGGTCAGTAATAGTACATAATACTCCAAAGTAAGTGGAATTATCTGTTATCCTTGGAGGGTATATGTGTGAGTAAAACTCTTCCCAGACATCCGCTGGAAGACTAAGGTTATTTTTGTTTCCGCTAAACATTTTTATGGTTTTTGCAGTTCGCGAGAGTCTATGCAATTTGTTTGCAGTGATTGTATTTTTTTGCATTTAAGATTGCTTTGTAATTTTTTTTTGCTGCAAGATATGCTACTTTGTGCTGGCCTGAGAAACCATTTTGCTTGCAGATTTTGAGTGAAAGTTTCAAGTTTCGTGTTGCGATTTAACATTTGTGGTCCTATTACACGACGTTTGTCTTCTTGGAGGTTTTGTTATTTGGTGAACGAAAGTTAAGATTGATTGTGGTAGCTATTGCGAATATAGTAGTACACAACACATCATAAGAATTTTGAACATTTGTTAAAAGCGATATATTATTTGATTTCTGCATTAGAGTTTTATACTGTAATATACTGTCATCAAAAGAAGCAAAGTATATATCCCCAATGTAATTTCATCTGGTAAATTTGACATTATAGTCTAAAATTCAACAATATCATAATGCAGATCGCATCACAAAATATCTCATAAGTGTCGTATCAGTGATTTTGCATAGATGCTGTGAATTTCATTTTGAAATTTACATACGCTAGCTAAATTTCATCATATAACTTACATGTAATAATGTGTTTCTGCATCTCATATTATTCAGTTCAAAATTGAATATAAGAATTGAAATTCAAAGCAATTTTTGTGAATGATTAGCCCAAAACTTTTGAATTTGACTAAAATATTTACATTGTTGAAAATATTTTTCTACAGCAAATTCAAATAATTATATGACACTACGTTGGCAACTTGATGAGAATGTATTGGTATGTTATTTTATATTTTGCTTCTTTCAGTGTAGTTTATAAATGAAAGCTTGTTTTCAAAATGATTATATTACGTTTATTTTATCGATAGTATTGTGTTTGATTTGAAAATCTTGGAATAGTTTTTCGTCGTGAGTTTGAGGATTTTATGACCTCACATCAGCGCCATAAAAATGGCTTCTCGAAATTGATGTCTGTATGTGCTCTGCAAATCACCAATGATAAATTAATTCATGTCCTTCGGTAGGCACAGGTAGACGTCTCAGGAATGCCATTAAGTGAACATGATGATGATATATCTACAGACTTTCACGATTCCTGCTTGAAACCAAAGTAGGGTAAGTCCATCGATCACTTCAGGATGGTGTAGTCTGATGCCGGCAATAACAAATGTCAATTTCCAACATGAGGGTTGCACGGTCGCCTCAGTGGTCTCATCGATATATGAGGGAATCAGGTAGGTTCATGAATCTGAATTGGGATGGGGATTTCCCAGACATTTCGATCTAGCCTGCGAATTGATGATTTTCATTTTGTTCCAGATCAATGATGCGAAGGAACAGAGGAGAGGAGAGAATATGTTAACGAAAATGAAGTAATTTTTCGAATGATGAGAAGTAATTCATTCCATGTTGTGTTAAATGGATATCTAATTTTTTTTCACAGGATTTTTTCATAGAGTAGTGATTGGATCAGTGTACTTTGTTTTCTATGTGTCATGGAATCAAGTGGAAGTAATTGATGCAAGTTAACAGCTATCGAAAATATGCCGACTACAGGAAAACTCGAGACTTTGTAGATAGCATATGTATGAGATGATGTGAATTATAATTGTTTGAAGGTATTCTTTCTTTGTCTGAGCTTTGTATCGAATAAACGTTATTTAGATTATTAGTTCAATTTTCGTTCATTTTAAAAAATGTGTTTTTCAACTTCAAATACAAAACTGGCGCAGTCGGTAGGATTCTTGCGGTTGTGAGAAGAACATTCGCATCGTGCCGGAAATAGTATATTTAAATACGAGTTTAGAAAATAGGCTTTTTCCGTGCGTGCGCGACATGTAATGAACGATATTTTTCATTATATCTATATGAAAACTACAGGTTGTTGAGAGACATTTATTTTTTTCTACAACCACACTCCAAAACATGCTTCTCTGCATAGTTTTACGTTCGCAAACATGATTATTGCTCACAATAATTGAAATTTGACATTAGTGTGCCGCAAAATGACATTTCTGTGCCACAAAGTGACATTTCTGTACCAAAATTTTTCAGTACCTAATTTCTAAGCAATACAGATTTCGTGATAGCAAGGTGAAAGTATATTTTGAAAATTCTGCATTTCGAAGGGATATTCGATCAGGCAACTTCAAGAATGAATAGACAAAGTCTATTGGTTTATATAATATGAGGGAAATTGTCGTACAAATTCATAATATTCTGAACAAAAATCATAGACATCACTAATGCTGTCTCAAATACCCACATACACACTATCCATTGCTAGGCAACGGAGCAAAATCTATCGAATCATTTGAATGTCAACAAACGTCAAGCATAAAATATTCGTAAAATATTCTTGTCCCGTCATTTTTAAATGATATTGAACTAAAATGGATAGCGACAGTTCTGAAATTGAAAATACTCCGCCAGAACTAAGAGAACAAGTTAATTCATTGTCATTGAATTTACTACCTTCAACTTCAAGAGGAAAATATAAGAATGAGTCACTGACATTTCATTCCGTCTTATAGTATAGTATTATTTTTAGCAAAAAGGGTGTTGAAGAAAAAGTATAGTGTGTAACACGAGCAGAAATGCAATTCCTCACTCGTTTGAATTGCAGCACTCGCTTGCGCTCGTGCCGCAACTTTTTCAAACTCGTGAGAAATTAGCACTTTTCTGCACTTGTTGCACAATATACTATTTAATGATTGAAATATTTATGGTGTAGAAATTGCCACAAAACAACCGTTATTTACCCTGTTAGTAAGGAAATGTTCAAACAATTTGCGATTTCTAGAGAACTGCCAACAACATATTACTCAATTTCGACATGTAAATAGGCAGCTATAATGACACCAGCGCACGGAAAAATTTTCAGTGTGGGAGCACGAAAAAAACCTTCTTTCATTATGCTAAATAAGCATGTAAATATAGTTTTTTCAGATAGGTATAATGAAAAAGTTTTTTCGTGACTTCTTCTTCACCAAGAACCGGAAGGAATCGAACAAATAGAAACTAAAAATATAAGTTAAGTTTATTCGATATAAAGCTCAGACAAAGAATGAATATCTTGAAAGATTTATAATTCACATCATCTCATGTTATCTACAAAGTCTCGAGTTCCTCTGTATTCGGCATATTCTCGATAAATGTAACTTGCAGAAGTAGTCGATATCCGAAATGATTACTCATCAAGGTATGAAAATAACTTGAAATTTACAAGTAAAAGCACTGGAAATGGAGTTATGGTGGCTGTTAAAGTGGAGTATAAAGGACCCCGCAACAACCCTTATGGAAAATGGCTCTTGGTGAAATTGGCTGAAACTTTAGGATATTGTAGATATCGATGTCCTGATTAAATATCTCAATGGGCACAAAGTTCAAAAATGGACAGTTTTAGAGATACAGGGTGTCAAACATGCAGAGAGAAGGATGTTACTTACCTTCAAAAAATCAATAGTATGGCGATTATTTCGTTATAAAAAATTAGGGAATATAATTGTAATCTTAATATTGTCAACTCGAGTTGTAATGAAACGTTCTAAGACACTATGTACAGGGTTATTAACAATTACATAATTTTTATGTAATTCGTGGAACAAAATCAGTCAAACGCAAAAGCTGGTAGACTTGCAGAATGAGTGAATATCATTTGATTTTGATATTGGGTGATCTGAGGTTACTATTATACAGGGTCACTCAAAATTTTCTTTTCTAATTGTATTTATTTTAATTTTTTTAAGAAACATCGATACAAATTAAACGTAAAGTAGAAAGCTAAATATAATATGATCAATAGTTGCTGACTATTGTCTATTTGTTGCATCTTGTACGGATTCTGGTCAACGGCGTAATGATACAGCTATCAAAAGGGAGACTACTTCATTGAAAATTGTTTTTCCTTTTCATACAACTTAGAACATAGAAAAAAGTAGCAATTTCCGTGTTCTGCGACAGTCTTATTCTTTGCACAAACATCGGCATTTGATTAAACCTACTATGATCGTTGCACCTAACGGCTAGATATTGAGCGTACTTGGCCCGTATTTTGCTGATAGTCGCAATAACGATGCTACAATTCTACAAATGGAATTCAGCAGAGATGCTAATGCCATGCGTGAGTGGTTTCAAAATGGAGATATTTTTATTGTTGATAGAGGATATCGTGATGTCTTGCCATGGTTGGAACAGTTAGGTATTTCTTGCTGGATGCCTGCTACAAATGGACAACACCAATTAACCACGGAAGATGCTAATAGAACACGAATTGTCACAAAGAATCGGTGGGTTGTGGAAGCAAGAAATGGACATTTCCGAACGATTTTCAAATTCTTTGCTGGAGTTGTTATAGTGCCACATTTACACAATCTTCACGATTTTTACTGCATTGCTGAAGCTATAATTAACAAGTATCACTAATCATCATGGAAAATGCTACGGCGGAGCTTGCAAGGGGAATGATTACAATAACACTACTATAGCAGTAGACTTGTAAATACCTCCAAAATATTCAGCAACTACCAAAAATGAACCTGTCGCATACAATATGAGTACAATCAACATTTGTGTTACTGGCGATAGAAGATGATTCTTAAAAAAGGAAATAGTTTTAATTCTACAGTAATTAAGTAAATTAGTTATTAGAAATGCTGTATTAGTTGATGTTCGTAAATTTACTTCAATAAGTGCCCCATAATGTACGAAATAGGTTTTCAAATTCTACACTCGGCTGAACACACTACGTGAGTTGGCCAACACTGAAACTATCGAAAACTACATAAAAAATATTTCAGACAAATTCTATCGATTCCACATCTTGTGGGAAGTCCGTTAACTAGAGATATAACTAGCATTAGAGCCAATAACAATCAAAGGTATACGAAGCATGGAGGGCTAATATACCGGACCTTGGATATTTTCAACGGAATACTAGAACAATAACAAAACCAAAGCCGCAAAGGCACCCCATGGCTTAAACACAGTTTTTTTTACTGTATTTTTCTGGGAACACCCTCTCGCATGAACATACTTGAAAGATGACAACCATGATAACCTGATGACCTGTCAAACAAAACGAAATGAATTCCCCCATATAATTCAGAGGAGGTGGGGAAAGTCTAAACACCTAGACACAGGCGCAGAAGGTATAGGGTACCTGCTAACACGGCAGAACAGGTGTTCATATCCCTAGGGATAGAACCCCATGTAGGTTGGTTCGCTCGCCCACCGGTTTACCGGAACGCAGGCCAGAACCCCTCCCCCCCAAACAACCCCACATGATCGAAATCTCCTTTGTCCCATTCTTTAGGCGGATGAAGTAATTTTTTATTGTGTGTTTTTATTTATACCCTGTCTACGTACTTGTTTTTATATTTACAATGAATTTAATTAAATAAACATTTTGAATTGAATTGAATTGAATTGGTTTTCAAATTCTGTATCGTTCCACAGAGTGAAATACTTCAACCAATTCCTACATCTCCTTTGTAGCCAAGGGTCTTCAATAATATTCACAGTATCTTCCTCATCGTACGTTAATTGTTCCTCAAAAATGAGGTGGGTATCGTTAGCCAACATTATTGCGAGAAACAAACAACAAAATTGAGGTTATGTTGAGAGGAAAACTGTCGAAAACCACCATTTTTGACAAAGTTAACTATAACTAATACCCCTTCTGTAATATCCTTTGTATAATTGTGTTATTATATGTAGCGGGCAGATGTGTATTGTATTTGGATATAGAATTTTTTATTGTTGTTATGATAGATAAAGCCAATTCAATAGCTACATTTTCATTAAATATTCAGTATTTAATAGGTCGATATTTCATTTTATGTTTCGATCGTAAATCATTATTGGCATTATTTGGAGAAAATAAAGGTATTCCATAAATTGCTGAGCAACAGTTTTGATTATGCTTCCAAGTATCTAGTGGAACAAACAATGGAGCCTCTAACGGTATTTCAAGATTACCTGTGAAAACGAAAAACTCAATGGTATCATCGAATCATGAATATGATTATTTTCAGTTGAACAAAATTAACCTATTGATTCTGTAAAGATTCGATGCGAATTAAGGAATAGTACCAGATCCGGCTGCAGGATTAGTGCGCTCATCGTATTTTTGCTCAAAACCAAATTTTTATGTATATTTATAATTAGAAGAATATATATTTACCAGGTTGCCTATCAAAATTTGGCCGCCAGTATTTTAAATTATATTTTGAAATGATTTTTGGGAGAAAATTTCGTTCACTTGTTTTGTGAATAAAATAACGTCTACATCACGGTAATTTATATGAAGATTTTAAAAAATCACGGTTGCCGTTGCGCACCTGGCCGTACCTCTTCGCAGCCAGGTGTAAACAGGTATGACTTCGATACACTTATACGTTCATAACGTTTATTTATTAATCATATACCAAATTAAAGCTAATTTTTTTCTATTTATTATCATATATGGTTGCCTAATTAAATCCGCACGCAAATAAGGGTTGCTGGTTGTTAAAAATGATAAATATTTAAGGTAGAGTGAAAGAGAGTTAGCGCGTAACATCATCCAACAGCACTATTTTCATTGTATTTGATATAATTAAATGAAAATATTAAGTCGATCTAAATGATATAAGTATATAATGTTCGTTTTTTCAAATACAGACAGTGACATATTTTTTGTAAAGATATAACGCATAGTTAACAGAGAAAGTCGGTATTTATGTCTCCGCATTATACTGCTGAATGATTTTATTGTTTGTTTGGAATAAGGTTGAAAAAGGTCCAAATACCTGATAAATTTTACCTGTCTAAGAAATGTTATATATTAGGAATTCGTAACCACGCTTCCACGTTTTTCCATTAAAATAAACATAAATAATCTTTTTATTAATTTACTATTTTTATTTAATCAATAATTATTTCAAAAATTAATCAATTAATTTTTTTTAACTATTCATTTTTTCAAATTATGCATAAGGTAATTTTTTATGTTATTAATATTAATTAATTAATTGAAAAAAAACATTAAATTTTTAAATAATTAATTTAAAAAAAAGGTTTACTAATTGTATTTTGAAAAAAGAGCATTGATATATTTTTAAAAATTTTAAAAATGTATTAATTAAATTTGTTCAATTGTTGATTTTTTTAAAAATGCAGTAATTTGTTTTTATAATGATATAGAATTTAAAAAAAAAATAATTATAACAAAAAAACAAAGTCATTAATTTTGTAACTATAACCTATATTATTCTTAAGTTCAATTACAATTTTACCTACGGTTTGTGTTTTGCAAAACTCTTCAAATTCTTCTTTATATTTTTGCTTCAGAACTGTAATTTTATTAGACTCTGTATGATATCCAAAATCATTAGCAGATTCAATTGTTGATAAAGTGTCATGATATTTATCTTTTTTTACGACGAAACAGTAACATTAACGAGCACTTTTTGAATGCTGCATTATTAAAGTCCAGTACTTTGCTTTTTTCGTTACACAGAAAACACGACTTCTTCTTTATCAATTTTATTTTACGTTAATTAATTTAATGATTTCTAGATTGACAAATAAAACAACAATGTAAATATAAAACGTTGTGCATTACGAACTCCAAAACAGCGAGGTTTTTATGTTTTCTTTCCAGTCAATGGTCGAATAGTAATCTTTCTGTATCAAAACTTACGGAATTGTTAGCAATCATTCAGTTTTATCGGAAATGCTTGGATTAAACGTTGTGTAGCTCAATCAATAATTGTGTTAATGCGTGTTTCAACGGAGAGCTCCAATGTTAACAATTGAAGTACAATGTTCGCAGGTGTAACACGACAATATTACTGTCATATCACCGTCAGCTTTGCTAGCAATGAGAATCGGTTGCGGTGCGTCAGTTTGGAGAACCGTTTGGAAAGGTAACTTCATGAAGCTGTCAAGGATGATGGTAGTTGGCATGAAAGTATGAAATGAAAGAGATATATTAATTTATGTCATCAACTCGTTGGGAGTTGATAAAATGCGCTAAATATTCGTAAAAACTCATTGGAAAGTGTTGGAAATAGTCAGGGTATGCAATATAGTCCAGTAATAACCATAGACATCAGACCTTGCGTTAGATTGGGAAGTTCTGATTTTCTGCTGAGTTTATGATGTTGGCCCAATCAATAATCCAAACATCAATTAAGCGCCAAACGCATCATTGTCAAATATCCCAAAAAATTGCAAAATTTACGATTTTCTTTTCTTCATTTGACTACGATCTACGCCCAAAATCGTCTATATTTTACGAACTACAGCCTTTCAAAATTCATCAATTTTGCCGAACACGAAAATTTTCAGCAATATTTTGTTGTTCCGTAGGAATTTCAACCATGAGCGCTTAAGCTATTTGATCATTTTCGTCAATTTAGATTCGGAGATAATGGTACTCAAAGTTGCTCCCCAATTGACTTTTAAATCATAGCACCATAGGCAAAATGCAGTCATTGTTTCAAATAAACCTCTGTACAGAAGGAACACGTCTTACAAATTTGACGGAAAACTAACACAAGTCAATAAAACTCGATAGCAATGCTAATAACGATATCTGGAAAATGTGGTTCATCTAATTATTGAAATATAAGCTCCCAAAGTCGGCAATGTTTTGATCGTTGAGAACATAAAAATGAAATAAATAGACCAGGAAATATAGAAAATTGAAACTCATATTGTCGTCAGAATATCATTATATAAGAATCTTGAAAAAGATTAGACGTGGAATTGAAATAATTTTCTGAAAAAAAGTCTCAAAGAAAATTTGTGATTACTTTTTTGTTTTCGTTGTATATATTACCTCTCTTTCTAGTTTAGCCCGATTCCATATGCGTCAGAATTCATGATTTTTTCCTGAATCAAGAACGATCATCATTTAACATTCCATTTTTAACTTTTTTTGCAGCCACCATCGCTGTGACTGCATTGTGTCTTTTTTCAAATGGCTTTCTTTAATGAACCGCCCGTCCCTTGTGAATTGAATTGTTTTCAATCACTTTTATGCAATCTGTTCGTCGGGACTATGGTAGATACTGACACTAGCGACAGAGTAGTGTTGCCTAGCGCCACCGACACTAGATTTGATGGCTGAAATGGAGGGGAAATCGTACAGTCGGAACACCAAATCTGCGTTAATGATCGACGTATATCTAATGGGCCGCAAATCGGAAAATTTTGGCGCACACCGTACCGTTCCAAATACCTTAAGAGAATTGTGTGGACCTAGAGATGAACCGCATCATGTATTTCCCATCATTGTTCTTCATGTTACATTATCGATGCCTTGTTTGAAAGTTTCATGACCTTAAACTATTTCTTTCCATTCATGTCAAAAAAATCTGAAATAAAAAACTAAATTTATACGATGCAGAAAAACTCAAAATCATCTCCAAAATTTCCAATAAACATAGACCGAATATATAGAATAGTAACAATGTATACTCATTGTGAAAGGTAATTCAAAATAAGACAAAGTGTCTTGTTGGAGTGTAAAATTGATAACAAATCTAACATAGGGATGAAAGTCGAGATAATTAGTGTACAGATAAAAAATATTACAAAACTTGTTTGACAGTATGGCCATATAAGAGAATTGCACAACCTAAATACAAATATTGCCGAAAATTGGTGCATGTTCGATCATCATATAAGGTGCACTTGAAATGGTTGCAAGTCAAACAGCATACAGAGTACGTCAAAAAATATAAAAATTGCAAAAATGTAAAGCGCACTTGTTTCTGAAAATTTGGCAATTTCTTATGAAGAATAGTCTACAATCAAAAGTAAAGACTGTATACCAAATTATGGCCTCCAAAGAATTGTTTTTATTTTTTTGAAACAACAGTTATTTCCCAAATATTTTTATTTTTTTATATTTACATAAAATAGTTCCATAAATCAATCACTAATAAATAAATTGCTCCCAACTTCGTTCAAATTGAAGAATTTTTATGAAATTATTTCTGGTTTTTATTTTTCAGGGTATCTAACTTTATGTTGTTGCAACGATATAAAAACGCAACTTCAAAATTTCGCCAAGATCATTGAGGAGATTTTTTTTCTGAAAGTTCAACTATCAAAAAAACTGTACAAATTATTCAACAAATATGAAATTCTAACAAAATAAAACCCTTAGAAAAAAACAAACGAGGGTTAAGAGAAAACATTATTATTATGAATTATCATTAACAAAGAAATGTATGCATTATGTCTGTACTGAAGGCACTCAAATCTCGGAATCAATAATGTTTTCAAACGTATTTGAATATGGTGCCGAAGTTTTTTCAATTTTTATCAGCTTATTTTTACTACAACTTAACAATTTACAAATCAAAATAAATTAGAACAGAAAATATTTAAAAAGTAGCGATAACAAATTTATCTGTGAACAAAATTGTCCATGAGTCTCTGTATTTTCACTTTCTCGTTCAATGCATCCAATTGTCTTATCATAAAATGCACTAAGAGTGGATCGAGAAACACTTGCTGGAATATTTCTACAATGTAGTCGTATTGAATTTTCAAGTTCCAAAACATTATTGAATGGTTGATCCTTTTTATCACTTTGTTTCAAATATTCTTGTAAAACATCTGATGGAGTGAGATCTGGTGAACGAGGAAGCCACCATGAATCGGTATTTTATCCTAACCATTTATCACCAAATTCTCAATTCAACCATTCAGAAAAAACTATAGCAGAATGAGCAGGTCATTCATCATATACAAGGCATAATTGATATTGTTCTTGTACACATATATCCAAAATATCCAAAAAGTCAAAAAAATATAAAAATTTTGAATGTAAAGTAACCTTATTTCAAAAAATTCGGAAAAATTTTATATGGAAAAGTTGTTTACAATTGGCCTAAAAACCAAAACATGGCCTCCCAGGAATTTTTTAAATTTTTTTGGAACATCAATAATTTCCCAAATTTTTTTAGAAGGTAATTTTGCAAATATGACTGAATTTGAACGAAGTTATGCGCAATTGATCTGATGTTCATTGATCTATGAACGTGTTTAGGGTAAATACAAAAAAAAATAATTATTAATGTTTGAAAATAAATTAAAAACATTTCTTAGGGTGATCATGATATTCAAACATAACTTCCGATTGTATCATTTTGATGAGTTATCTGAAATGAGTGTTCTTAAGTCCTGTACAATTCTTATATTTCTTCACCTCCCTGATGCTGTTCGACTTGTATCTATTCTAAGGGCACCTAATATGATTATCAAACAAGCACCAACTTCTGGAAATATTTGTAGTTTGGTTGCACAATTAATAAAACAAATCTCATACCCTCAAATGGCCATAATTTATATATACACAGAGTGAAAAAACACTAACCTCAACAGAGAGAAGTTATATGAAGATGAATATTCAATGTTATTAACGAAGTTTGATATTGTGAATGGATTCAGGTGTTTGAGACGTTGTTAGGAACGGATTCAAAAAACACAGTGAACGAGAAATGCGTGCACAAATATGACATGCGCAACGTGTTTTGCAAGTACCGCTTTCTGACCGATTTTTCCGTTCGCAAAACCTAATTTTTCGAGGCACCCGTATGAAAATTGTTTTTAAATATCATAATAAACTTCTTCACCATTTGTTACATAATTCATGGCGGGCACTGTATATTTTAAAGTGAAGCTTTTGAGTAGAATATCAAGAAAATACTACTTGCAGTTAAAATAAAATACCAAGCACATAATTTATTACCGATAACGTCGAACAACTGAATTTTCGTCCCTACTCCCGAATCTGTTTCTGCCAAACTCAACTCATTTGTTTTCGAGGAAACAACTTGAAAACAAATGATTACTTATTAAGATATCTCCGCTGAAACGAAAGAACTTCTAACCCAGTCCAAAATAATCCCCATTCGCCAATTTCACTTTCGATAACGCAGATTAGGTGGCTCCATACTAACTTTCATTTGATTAAACTTTCCCGGCGGCGTAGCAGATAAATTTATCGAAACAATCCTGGGGCTCTGCGGAGTCTTAAGAAACTGCCTCTTTCAAATTATGCAACTTCCGTTCCATATAGCATGCTGCTTTATATGATATCTCCAGTTTCATATCTAGACTCGGCGGAGGTATTTCATGAGAATAAATTAACCTGGTTTAACTTTATTAAACCAACAGAAAAATATTTGGAATATTTTTTGGGGCCGTGCTCCGCCAGTGGAGTATTACGGTAGATATGTTGCGAGAAATTTCAGTCCCCTTGTGGGCCAATTCATGTTTTTAATATGGTCGCATATTCGAGAATTGTTCGGACGGTGTTTGATTGGTAATTAGAGTATGAGTTGGAAGAAATATTTTCATCGGGAAATTCACACGGGATGAAAAATCCTTCTGGTTCAGCAAATATCTCATGAACCCAGTGTTGAGAAAAAAATAGATTGGATTTGGTATGATTCCTTTATTTTCGCATTGACTTTCAAATTACGAACGTTGAAACGAACTTTTCTTTTCGGTTTGTACACCAACTTCTGCGATGTTCTAAAGCGGGCGGTATTTTGCCGGACACTCACCGACTGAAAACCCCTGCTGCACCAGAGCTGCCTAGTACCACCATGGCCGGATTTTCCCAAAAAGCTTTGTTGTTGGTCTTCTAGTTTTGACTTTTCTGCCCCTTTTTGTTTCTTGCCTCCATGATTTTCCCAACCCTGTTAAGGGCTTCGCAAGACCAAGAGACAAGTCTTGGTCTTGTCTTGGTCTTGATACAAGACGAAGATCAAGACCAAGACTCAATAAATCATCTCAAGGCCAAGACCAAGACTTGACTCACGAGACCAAGACAAAGACCAAGACTCTATCCCAAGAGTCTTGGTATTGGTCTCGAAAGGAAAATAATGAACATGAATCTACTCAATTTTAATCTGATGAAAAATGTTATGGCATTTTATTTAATTATTCATTTTTCATATAGTAGGTTTTTAATTTCTGTTCACTCAAAATCAAAAATAAATTTTTCAAATTCACTATTGCAGTTTCTAAATAAAAGTGGTATCGGAAGCCGCGTTGTAAATGGTGATGCCCCGAACTTTATGTTTCAAATTATAATCTGACAAATAATTGAAAAAAATATTGGCAATATCTTTGCCAGTATGCTTACCATGAGATGGTACAAAATCTAAAGCTAATGAGTTCCATTTCCAAGTCTCACCGATAAAATGGATGGTAATTCCGTAAAATGACTTGCAGGAACTTGATGTCCAAGCATCAATGGTGAAGTGTTGGACGATTGAATTGAATGATTCAAATTTCTATTCAAAAAAACCAAAACTTTGGACGCGTGGACGGATACGACATAATTTTACATTGTAGTAGAAGATAATTAGTTCATTTCAAGCAGACTGACGAGCATCTTCTTCGTCGTTTATGGCACCGACTAAACGAACACTGGACAAACACCGGAGAAACTAGGTAGGTCGATGTTGACGAACAGTTTGTCGACAATGTTTTCTCCCCACGAAAATAAGTTTGACAACAGCTGCCTAAATGTTGTTCAACTGTTGCACAACAATGTTGGCTTGGTCTGTTCCCATGTTCAGACCTCCAACTACCGAAACACGCTGTTTTCTAAATTATAGAGACCAAAAATGCACAGAACAAATGGTGGGCATTAACAAAATTGGAAATATACCTAGAGTAGTGGCTAAATTTTTAAATCTAAAGGATCCTGAAAAATACGCGGGGCACTCATTTCGCCGTTCTGCTGCTATTATATTAGTAGACGCAGGAGGAGATCTAACTTCTCTGAAAAGGCATGGGGGATGGAAATCGTTCAGTCGCAGAAGAATATATTGACGATTCTGCTACTAACAGGTTGAATATTGCCAATGAAATTATGGGTACCATCAGCAGTACTTCGAAAGCCGTCACTCCGCCCTTCGAGAAACTGACATCGAGTCTACTACAAATACTACAAATAACAGAGAAATCTGTCTAACTCCTTATTGCAAAGTTCATTACGATTTACTGATTGTAATAATAATAATATTACTTTCAATTTCTACAATTCTAAGCAGTAATCTTGTTCAATTATCACTTTTCTTTGTAAAATTCTCAAATTCTCATAATAAAGTGGAAATATATTGATTTTTTTGCAATTATGCATCAATCTGTGATCGTCGGAAAAATAGTGTACATTACTTGTGTGGAAAGTGCCATTTCACACTCTTGGGATTGTCGCACTCATATGAAATGGGTCACTTTCCACACTAGTAACGTAATGTACTAAACATAACCTTCACATAGTCATAGCATTTTTTGTATCCAAGCTTTCCAAGTACCATTGAAATGAAACATTGTGGGATGGATAGTATTCAAAAATTGATTCAAACTGTCATGTCAGCTAAGTATTTTCCCATCGCCATTTTTATTTGAATATCGTTTCGAGCTTTGAACTTTTCAGATGTAATAACGAAGTTCAGAAGAAAGATCGGCTTGGGTCCAACGGAGATTACTCGGTAAAATGATCAAAGGACTGGAAATTCCATGCCAGTACTGTGATATCTCACACCACCTCTGAAATTCAATCATCCAAGAAAATGAGACTGCTCTTAATTGTATATCGATTATTCGATGTCGCCTGGAAGAGACTGAAAGGGAAATTTTCGATCGAGAATTTTTACCCGATAGTAATTGCAATACTTGGAAATGAATGAAAATGGAAATGAATCGGTGGAAACTGATTCTACTGTGAATAAGTTTTCTAATTTCGAATACTGAAACGTGCCAAGGAGAAAGTTGCTCAAACACGTTGGAGTTATAACATACAAGAATTGAATGAAGTTGTGCATTGGAGTTGACTTGTAACGAAATGTATGTCAGAGAATGTCCATACGTAAACGACACAAGAAAAACTTTCCATATGTCATATATAAGGCTGAAGATTGTTGAGGATTTTTGTTTCTTACAAGAGAAAAGAAAATAAAGGAGAACATAACGGTTGAATCAAGGAAGAATCAAGTAATAAAACAAAAGCAAACTTTATGGAATATAAACTTAACTCAACTCAACAAGCAATTGCAGATAACCTTGTAGGAACTCTTCACGGAAATTTCATCAGATGTAATTCAATGTTCGTTGTGGCATTAGCCAGGAAAGTAGTTGTTTTCTGATGGATTTTCGACCCAACTTTTCCTATTGTATAGGATATTAGCAATGAGCAGTCCTCCGGACATCTTATGCCTCAAGTCATAAGCTCATTGTATGTAACTTCAGTTTTCTTCTCCGTTTTATACGGTCTTGACGATCGTGGTTCATGGGTATTGCTTAGTTGGGTACCCGGCGCTGGGATGGCGCTCTCAGTTTGGAGTTATCCATTGTGCGGGCGCGATCTCAGTTTCGGTCTTGAAATGGATTTGGTTGTCGTTTCATTCGTTGCAGTCATTAGTTATTGACTGCTAGACCTACCCTATACTGATGAGGGGCAACACCCCGAAATCGATATATAGGTGGTCTGAATGTTTCGATGAACATTCCCATGCAACAAGCAATTGCAGAGATAACCTTGTAGGAACTCTGCACGGAAATTTCATCAGATGTAATTCAATGTTCGTTGTGGCATTAGCCAGGAAAGTAGTTGTTTTCTGATGGATTTTCGACCCAACTTTTCCTATTGTATAGGATATTAGCAATGAGCAGTCCTCCGGACATCTTATGCCTCAAGTCATAAGCTCATTGTATGTAACTACAGTTTTCTTCTCTGTTTTATACGGTCTTGACGATCGTGGTTAATGGGTATTGTTTAGTTGGGTGCCCGGCGCTGGGATGGTGCTCGCAGTTTGGAATTATCAATTGTGCGGGCACGATCTCAGTTTCGGTCTTAACTCAAGTAGAAAGATAATCAAAATGGTAGAGAAAACTCAATCAATTACACAACTGGGCGGGATACGCATAAATGATTTTTCTTTGCCCCTACCATTTAAAACAAAATAATTGTAATAATTAATCTGATGACTACTAAAACGTCCAGTACTCCTCACGAAATTCCTTTATTGATGATAAAATCAAGCAACTACAGTTTTGCACCCATTTCATGTTCCATTATCAATGAATCGATTATGTAGGAACTATTTCATCAAGCCTCAAATTCGCATCAGAAGAATATTCCATGAAATGTGGAATATTATGGATCCTTTCTGAGCATCTTCTTGATAATCAGTTTATTGAAACATTTGACATTTTCAGTGATAGGCAATACGGTTTCAAAACAGGCATCTCAATTGAAACGAAGACTATTAATTTTGTTTGAATATTACTCATAACATGGTCATTCAAAAAATTAAATCAATTTCCAATCTTAGAAAATAAAATTAAAATTTTTTGAAGAAAAAAAAATTCACTCAATTGAAAAGAAACAAAAAAAAATTGAAAAAAAAACTGAAAATTATTTCAAGAAAGAAAATGCTTACTCAATTCTAAAGAAAACGAAAAAATTAAATAAAAATTATCGTTCACCCATGTTCACCAATTTTGGAATTTTTTTTTTCAAGAAAAACAGTATTGACTCAATTCAAAAATTGTTTACCAATCATGGAAAATTATTTCTAGAAAAAAAAATTCAATTCGAACATCGAAAACGAAAAAACTTTTTGAAAAAAAAACAAGTCTTCAACAGTTTTGAAAACAAAACTGAAAATTGTTATTAAAAAAAAATTTCAATTCGAAGAAAAAAAATTTAAAAAAACAAAGCATTTACTCTTCTTGAAGAAAAAACTGATTTTTTTAGGAAATAATGTTTACTCAATTCGAAAAAAACAATTTTTTCAATTGAAAGTGTTGCGGAGAAAAAACTTAAAATTTTTCCGGGAAAAGAAAACTTCTCAATTCAAAAAAAATTTTTAAATAATATACAGTGTTTACCCATCATAAAAAATATCTAAAAATTACATCGAAAAAAAAATATTCACTAAATTCGAAGGAAAAAATATCAAAGTGTTTACACATCTTGGAAAAGAATCTGAAAATGTTTTTAAAAAACTCAATTCAAAAAGTAACGAAAGAAAATTTTTGAAAAAAAAACAGTATTTACCCATCATGGAAAAAAATCAAAATTTTTTTGGAAAAAAGAATGTTCACTCATTTCGAAAATAAACGAAAAATAAATTTCAAGAAAAGAAACAAGTGTTCACTCATCTTGGAAAGAAAATTTTAAATAAAAATAATATGTTTACTTAATAGGAAATAAAAATTTTAAAAAAAATAGGAAAAAAAATTATATTATTTTTCAAAAATTTTTTTTAACTCTATTCGAAAAAAAAAAAAATCAAAGAATTAATATTCCAATACGAAAAATATTCACTGAATTCTGAAGACGGCGATTCACATTTCAAATTCAGCTCTTTGTTAGTATGAGATGATGATGAAGATTAAATGAAAAGATGGGAACATTCTCGCACACACATCCAGTGGAATTGTATTGATGTATCAGCTGGTGCCAATAATTACATATTGGATTATCGACCGACTTCACATTTCAATTTCAATTTCAAGTATGGATGACTCGGCCTAGTAAATATAAATAATGAAGAAGTTAAATTAAATTCAAAAATAATTTTATGGCATAGCAGGCGGAAAAATTAAAATCAGAACCGAATTAAAAAAATGATGAACAACTTGGATCTCATGGTCATCATCTTCATCATCATCTCATACTAACAAAGAGCTGATTTTGAAACGAAACTACCACTTTTTGAAATAGGATCTAACGCACAAGGCCATGAGATCCCGATCCCTAATACCAGTTGATCCACATTTTTTTATTCATTTCTGATTTTCATTTTCCCGTCTGCTATTCCATAAACTTAGATTCGAATTCAATTCAATTATTATGTATGATGATTTTTTGTAATTTTATAAGTACAATTTCCACAGATTTTCAATATAGTTTTCATTCTAAGATGTAGGTTCTCTATGTTCAATCTGTTTTTTGTGAATAGGAGATGGACTCAATTCAATTTGGCATCTATATACACCTTTCATCATAAAAAAGTCATAATAGACCGGGGGATAGTGACAGATTTTGGGACACAATTTTACTCAGTATGCCTTTTGGAGGACAGTATTGTCCGTATATCCCCATGATAATAATGCATGAATCAAAGGGTCGTCGTGGGTTCTTTATATTGAAAAATAATAGTAATAATTAGAATTATTATTATTATTCGGGTACGATTTTAATCAGGCTGCCATGTGTTTCGTGATGATATAATAAAACTAAAATACTCGAAAAACCGTTAGGGTGGGTCCGAATGGCTGGTATGGTCACGTGAAATTGTATTTTTAAAAAGGAATTCTCCGCCTATCCTAATGGCATGCCAATGGTTTTTCGAGTATTTAACGTCTATTATTTTATTACAAAACACATGGCAGCCTGATTGGAATCGTACCGAAACACATAATTTTTCGAAAATATTATTATTATTTTTCAATATGAAGAACCTACGACGACTCATTGATTCGTGCATCATTATCATGATGATATACGGACAAAACTGTCCTCCAAAAGGCATACTGAATAAAACCGTGTCCCAAAATCTGTCACTATTTCCCGGTCTATAATTTTATATCTGTCACCTACCAACCACTAGTACACTCTTTCAAAATGGAATCGTCTGTAATCATATATATACAGTGAGCACGTAAAGGTTGGAACAAATTCTTTAAACGCTTGATATGGCCATTAGGGAAAATAAGCTCAGACAAGTCGTTTTTATTTTTCGGTGGCGCATATTTTTGCCTACTTATATTTTTGATGACGTCATCACTGTTCAAGTTATGACGTCATCATATTTTTTTTCAAATGGCAATACCCTATTTTGATAATACCTTCAATAAGAACGCATTTTTCTGTGTATGGATGTCATATTTTTTCTTATGTTACATAACCGCATGTTCGAGAAATAAAATATATTTCATTATTCACAATAATGTAATATTACGTCTGTTAACGTGAACTTTTGACTTGAGGTATCCCCACAAAAAAAAATTATTGGGGTTAGATCAGGAGATCTAGCTGGAAACTCTGAAAATCCTGCGATCGAAATAATCTTCATTAAGTTCATGAATTACTTTCACTTCATATGGGTGCCACTTATTCTTTTTTAGTCATTTTAAAACACTCATTGACTCATTGATTGCTCCAATGCAACTAGACACTGACTGTAAGTAAATATGTTTCTAAAATTCGGCCTAACAATAATAGTTAGCTATCAAATAATTGTGGTATAAATAAGTTATCGACACCATGCGAAAAGCGAAAAATGACGCAAAGATATTTTAATGATTGCAGGTTATGGGGATAAGACTATAGTACGCAAGTTGAGGTTTGTGACTTATTTAACAATAAATATCCCGATAGACCTATTACAAATTGGACAGCCATCAAAGTCGAAGCAAAATTTTGAAATTTTGACAATGTAGGTGATAATTATACGAAAGGTCGTCCAGGCGTTACGGAAGAACAACAATTGGATGTATTACTATCAGTTCAAGAAAAAACTCGTATGAATCATGAATTTAATGAAGATGATTTCGATAGTAGTCGATGATTTTTAGAATGGCCAGCAAGATTTCATGATCTAACCCCACTAGATTTTTTATGGGGATCCCTTAAGTCAAAAGTTTACGTTAACACATCAAATATTACATTACTATGAATAATGAAATATCTTTTATTTCTCGAACATAAGGTTATGTAATATAAGAAAAAATATGACATTCATACACAGAAAAATGCGTTCTTCTTGAAAGTATTATCAAAATAGGGTAATGCAATTTAAAAAAATATATAATGACGTCATAACTCGAACGGTGATTACGTCATTAAGAATATGATTAGATCAAAAAATGCGTAACTGAAAAATAAAATCGACGTGTCTGAGCTTATTTCTCCTAATGGCCATATCAAGCGATTAACGAATTTGTTCCAACCTTTACGTGCTCACTGTATACAAAAACTCTCCCTTTATTTAGTCCACGCACCAAACGTATACTGAATTGATGAGTACTGATCCTGCTGACATCAAAATACCGGTAATTCAATTCTTGTGGATTCAACGCTCCAGCCTCTAATTGGAACTGATATTTGGAAAAACTCCATAGGTGAATCTGTTTCTGATTATCGGCTTTTTTCCGAATGCGAGGTGAGAGTGCATTGATGCGGTATTGATGCCGTGATACGGATAATCTGGGGTATGTATGACGTCAGCATAGCATCCAATCAGAAAGCACACCACTACTTTCAGTGAGTGATTTCATTGAGATACTTCTGTGTATATTTTAGAACTGTTGATATGAATACAATTCGTAGAATATATTAATTGGAGATGCGTTATTTTTTTAGAGTTATAACTCAAAGTTAGTTCTAATTCCGTGTTATAACTCGAAATTACCTCAATTTTGCAAGTGCCATCACATGATCGAGTTATGAAATGAAATATATCTGCACATCCTTGAGTGACAAATCTTTTTATGCCCATGCATAGGCTTGTGACTATTTAGTATACCGTTACATTTTCATATATATTTATGTTTTTTCATTTCTATTGTCCATATCCATTTTTGTTTATACAAGTTCTCAACAATTTCTGTTTTTGTTGAGTTTTGACTGACGAGTATATCGTTATATCGCACTATTCCATTATTGTGTACAAATTCAATAACTTTTTGTCAAAAAAAGATATTTTGAAAAGACCCTATATTATTTTTAAAAAACCAATACAGAAAATTTGCATTTTCATTCAGATAGTTGAAATGAAAATGAAATACACTCTCGCCTTATACGGCCTGAAATTTTAGGTTTGAAATTCATTGGTTTCAGGAAAAACGTAGATTATTCTGTGTTGCACGGAGAAAAATATACAGTGTGTCTCAGTTTTCATGAAAGCACCCTCGTAACTTCCGTAATTATCAAGGTAGAATGATGAAACTCTCAGAACTGAAGGAAATTATGGAAATGCCTATTGGTAGAATGATGATGGCCTAAGTGATATACACTGCCTGCCAGTCGCGATGGAACAACCCATTTTTACGGTAAATCAGATTAGGGGACAAAATAGAAGCAAAATTCTATCAGATTCGTGGTCAAGACCCCCCCCCCCCCCCAACTTACTACAGATACTCCTCTTTCCTTGAAAAAATTCAGTCATGAAGAATCCGAATTTGTCTCACTTTTCATGGAAGCACCCCCGTAACTTCCGTAATTATCAAGGTAGAATGATAAAACTCTCAGGACTGAAGGAAATTATGGAAATGCAACTATCGGTGCAATGGTGATGGCCTAAGTGATATACACTGCCCGCCAGTCGCGATGGAACAACCCATTTTTACGGGCGACTGGCGGCAGTGTATATCACTTAGGCCATCAGAATTGAACCGGTAGGTGCATTTCTATAATTTCCCTCAGTCCTGAGAGTCTCATCTTTGTACCTTGATAATTACGGAAGTTACGGGGGTGCTTCCATGAAAAGTGAGACACACTGTACAGTAGATATTACTAGAATATAAAAATATTGTAGGCTCCAACATGAATTATTGTAAAAGCCATGAAGATATTATACATTAATACTATACTATACTATACTATACTATACTATACTATACTGTACTATACTATACTATACTATACTATACTATACTATACTATACTATACTATACTATACTATACTATACTATACTATACTATACTATACTATACTATACTATACTATACTATACTATACTATACTATACTATACTATACTATACTATACTATACTATACTATACTATACTATACTATACTATACTATACTATACTATACTATACTATACTATACTATACTATACTATACTATACTATACTATACTATACTATACTATACTATACTATACTATACTATACTATACTATACTATACTATACTATACTATACTATACTATACTATACTATACTATACTATACTATACTATACTATACTATACTATACTATACTATACTATACTATACTATACTATACTATACTATACTATACTATACTATACTATACTATACTATACTATACTATACTATACTATAAATAAATTCCTACAGTAAAAATATTGTTAGTTCAATTTTAATATATTTGTAAATTTAAGAAATAAATATATTTTCATATTAATTATAATATGAAATATTCGTAAAAACAAGATGGTTTTGCATCAATAGGAATATTTATTCAAAACGTGAAAATACCGTGTGTGGAGGCCAGCGAAGCCCCCAATAATGGATCTTATGATCAAAGCGCGTCTGCACCTTAAAATATAAAGGAATTCGCGAAATTAAGATATTCCTAATGAAACCAGTTTTAGTTTGAAAATGCGTGAAAAAGCAAATGTGTGACTCAGTTTGACCACATGTTGAAAATAATAATTATCTACCAAAAGAATATAAAAATCTTTTGTGTGCACCTGTTAGTGTAATAAATAATCGAAATAATAGGAATAGTGTGAGGGCTTGACAGCGGTAAATTATGCATTGAGATCGCTAAACTGACACAAAAGCTATAAAAAAGTCGTAAATTACGGTGATTAGTGTCACATACGCACATTACAATGATCGTTAAACTGGCAAAATGCTCACGAAACGAGTATTTATGATAGCAATTAACGTCATTGTGATCCGCGATATAGGTAATAAAATAAGAATCATGCGTTCTTATTGACTATAAAAAGCCCACGACCATTCAAGATTATTCAGTATCATTTCAGTATTCTTTGAGTATCCATTTAGTATCCATTCGGTAGTCCATTCAGAGCAAAAGACAAAATGTTTCGCGAATTTTAATCGTCAGTTCGCAAGTCATTTCCGGAGTTTTAATTCCTATTGTTGAGGCAAATCAGAGCCTGCAACAAGTTTAAGTAAAGTAGTTACGGCCATATGGATCTGTGTACCCAAGTATATAGTTTTCAATCCGTTAGTTCCTGTGAAGAATAAACGTCGAGTTTCGATATCGAAAACGAAACAAGTGCTCTTCGTACCTAAGTAAAAAAGGTGAAGTTCTACGACCACAATGATAAGTACAGTATTTCTACGCTCTTCAATGAAAATTCGCATCTCTCTGGGATACCTGAAGGCGTCTTCCCATCATAAATCGTGTTGAACCAGGTTTGACACGCGGCGTTCCCCCTCACATCTGGTGCATTGCGTTCCATGATGTTTATCTTATGTGAGTAGGTCAATGACCATATATTTCCATGAAGAAATATTTGTCACAGCTGTTTGTACCTATTTTGGCCTATATAATGAACTAAATATTCTTTTTTATACTTGTCTCAGATATTTGTTTTTGCTTAATAGTTTTTTGATTTACAACTAATTTTGTTTGCGTCTTTCTGACGTTTTGTGAATGCTCTTTGCTGTAGACTCTTTTTGTAAGGAATTCGCTTTTACCATTTTCATTTAATAATTGTTTTTGACTTGCACCGGGTGATACAAAACGAGTTTCCAGTTATTTATCTGTCGCCAGATATTCATTTTAAGATTAATTATGCCATTCTTTTTGCTCGCTTCAAATCTCAGTAAGAGTGGCTAGAGTTTCAGGTTTCCGATGTTGTTTTGTGTACCATTTGCCCATTTTATAATTTATAAATATTGTATTGATGCACTGTTTACCTTAGCAGTGAGATTTGCATGTTGTTCACTTGACTATATACAAAGTGAGATCCTGTGGTTTTACCTTTTACAATTCAGTACGTGAGCGAAGATATTTTATTTTGAGACACAACTTGTCCTCAACAGAACATAAACAAGAGTTTTCAAAAAGGCCACTGATAGTTCGATCTGGTAGTCGAGTCGAGTCGAGTTTAGAGTTCTGCCGTGCCCGCAGCTAGTGACAGCTATGGGGGGAGTTTGGAAGATTCGATATTAAATAAATGGAAAATGTTCATAAACTGTTTAAGCCGATATGTATTGTAAGTAAAGATCTTTTTAAAATAATTTATCCAATCAATAACTAGGAGAGATTCTTCAATTCTTTAATTCATTAATTCTTTATTGATTATTTCCTTCATTACTTTCAATCGTCTAAATCGCATATTTGTACATAGTAAAATAAATGTTTTTATATTTTTCTAAAGTGTTTTAAATCTATCAATGATCAGTATCTACCTAGTTAGTCGTGAATCAACCCCAATTCACGACAAGTGAATTTAAGCCGATACTTTCGTTTTATCTTTAAATAAATTAATTTTAGTTATATCAATGTTTGACTTTTCTTTCTCCTCTCATATTAACAAGCATTCTATACTACGTGTTGTGACGAACCATAAATAAATCAGTGAAACTTTCTTTCGCCGCTCGAAGGAGGTTTCCCGGTACTGCGACGTAACAGTGTTTTTCTTTTGTTTTCGACACCTGATTAGTCTAGTGTCAAAATAGGAGTGCGCTGTCTTGTCAACGTATCGTTTCGTGTGTAGCACCATATACAGGGTGTTCCACGCGTGTGTTTGCCAATAGCATACTCTTATTGTAAAAAGGGAATATCAATATTCGTACTTTATCACTTAGTGAGTTTGACTGCGACATTTTTGTGTTTGTAGAAGAATGTTTTTATAACATTGTCGTATATTTACTCGCATTATGTGCGCAATGAATACTTTATAAACATTTACATAATAACCGTTTAGTGCTCAAGTTTGCCAATGAGACAATGGAAATGTATCATGTAAAAAAGCATTATAATTCTTCCAGGCTCAAAGAAAACAATATGTGGAAACCTCTGAAATGAATAAAATCAAGGTGGTTTTTTCTGGAAAAATTGTTTTATAGTGCCATTCAAAACAGCTCAATATAATCATAAGGTTCTATGAGGTTTCTTAAAGAATAAATAATTTTTTAACGTTTTTATTGACTTATAATTATTGTATAACTCAACGCCATATACATTTGCGTGTTTGAGCATTTGCAAGTGGCCGACATTGTTCATAAAAAATATTTTCGAATATAAAAACATATATTTAAAATAATTATGTACCTTTGAAATAAAATTATAGGGTGTCTCTATTCATTTAATTGATCGATCATTATAAGTACAGGTATTTCCGATTAAAAATAATACCTTCGAAAAATATAGTACCTACATATTTTAACATTTTTATCAGATCGGCCAATTCATTACTAATTCAAGGCGCTTCCATTTTTTATTAAAAACATACATATATTCAATCAGGAAATTCCGCTGCGTAGGGAAATTCTTGGTGCTGAATAAATTTCAAGAGTTTTATAAACCTAAAGATATCGCATATACACGTTTTTTATGATGGCGACTGTTTTACTTTCATCTTTTCGAACTATTCTATCATATAGAGACATTTTATTGAGAGGATACAATTAGTTATAAGCTATATTGTTTATTCACATAACTATGTATGTTCGTACATTTCGTTCAATGTAACTGTTTTTAAAAATTACTGTGATGATATAAATATGTTTAAAATGTAAATATTCGTGATGATATGATGATGAATGAACATTATTACTATTATATGTTAAAGAACCAAAATATTTTATAATATGTACCTTCTTTGGTTGTATACGTACTGTATTAGAGCTGTAAAGGGCGTTACAGTATATTTGTAGTTTTATTAGATTTGTTGTATAACAGATTACAAAACTCTTTCAAAACAGATTTTGCTACTTGGGATGCTTCTTGTAAGGACAGAGAGAACATATTTTAAATAAAAAGCTTGTTACAAGAAACAAATATTTCAAATAGTGATATAATTTTTGGTTAATAAAATATGTTCTCCACATTATTTCTCTCCGTGTGAGCTAACTATTGGCAACATCCCTCTCCATCACACCCAGTATAAAGTAGTTACACCGCATCTTTCCGGAAGACATCGCGAAGCTTTCAGCCACGTTCCGGTCTGGCGATCCTCGTGGAGAAACACCATCTATATCTAAAGATCCTGGAAATCCGGCGAAATACGTTACACGATTGTGCCCGACCAGTGTCGTCATTAGACGGCGGTTAGCCGTCGCAAGATAAGCGCGTTACGGCTCTGATAAAAGCCCTATTGATTACTTTATCTTTTAATTAGGCGTCACGATAGTGACCCGCCGAAGTCATTGTGTTGCCTGGTGTGGACAGAATGGGCCATATTCGATTATAGGTGGATGAGCACGTTGTTAAATATATTGTCGGAGTGACCTGTTAAATTTATCTTCAATGGATGGCCGGCGCCCAGGAAGTATCTGTCGCCAATAATTCACACATCAAAATTTCACGCTCGGCGTGATTAATTCGTTTATACCGCAATCAGTCAGTGTGCGACAGGAACACTTTTTGGAAGGACTAAATAATAGAACCACAGTTTTGAATATCTGGTAATAATAGCCTAGATAACATCGATCTGCCTGAAAAGTAACGGGCCGACTTTGTGAAATTACGGCACTAGAAAGAAGTGCTTCAGGAGTACTCTTTTTCATTAAAATCAAGAGTTTATAAATTGAATTATGGATCTTGTTCCAAAGTATATGTAGGACAGACTGGTAGACCATTCAAAAGCCGCGTACGTGAATACCTTATGAATTATGTAAAGAATAAAACACATTCAACATATGCCAATCATATTTGGGAAGAAGACCATGACTTCGATGAAAACTTTGAAATCCTTCATATTGAAAATAAGCGTATTAGACTTAATTATTCAGAATTCTCGGAAATTAATAAATTGAAAAATTCGAATTGTTTACTAAATGTTTTGAGATTACAGGTACCTACATTGTAGGTACTGTCAATTTTCATTTTTATCATAGGTAGGTCCTAATGACCTCAATTGATGAGAAGGGTATTTGAGTAATATTCAACGTAGAATAATTTAATGTATTACATTCGCTTGAGAAAGATACTGAATATCGAAACATGTCGCGTAGACAGTAAATCTGTGGCAATTTAATCGTGTTTACTTTAGTGTCATATTTCTTGAAGAGTTTATTCCACCATTTTATCTGATATTTTAGTTTTATTGGAACTAACTTCTATATATGCTTCTGCTACGCAGGCAGATTTCCAGCCACCGTTAGGTTTTATGGATGTAATGTTGCCCCCTGCATTGGCCAGATGAGTTTCATGGCTTCTCCTGAAACAGTGACCTTTGTAGCTGTCTTTTCCAAGCCATTTTGCAATCAAGCTGGGAATTTCTCCTATTTTATTCATCCCCATATGTTGGTCAATACATTTTCCTCTTGAACATTTCAAAAATAATCTGTTACTTTTTATATGAGGCGGCCTTAGTGCTCTATGCTTGCGGTATATCTCAATATAATCGGAATTTGAAACAGTAAACGTTCTTGCGCAATAGGTCTTCGCATCAGGTATTCTGAGAATCAATATAGATCCAGCATATCTACATTAAAATCGGAACTAACAGTATATACACATATTATATATATTTGTTTTGGTGCAATAAAAGTAAGTACTTACTAGGTATGTGCGTTCTTGTGAAAAATTAATTTTGATAAATTATTTGATACTATAGTATAGAAAAAGTATCGCATTAAAAAGTTTGTTTCAATACATTCTGGAAGGAGATTTATAATGTTTACTGGTACGTTATTATAAAGATGCAAATTGAGAGAGTTTCTCTGACACTGAGTAGTTTGAATCGGGGTTTGACCAGCCGATTGAAGTGTTGCTGTTTGTTGTGTTCTTTAGATGTTGTTCTTGTTTCTTTTTTGAAAGTGTTTTGAATTTTTGAATGTAATGTATTTTAGTTTCGACTGAGTAGTTTATATGAATTTTGAATGCAGTAACACATATAATTAAAGACATTCTGGATTGTATATAGTTTCATGAATTGTTCCAAAAGCTATTGATTGATTATTCTAAATTTACCATATTGTTCCTGTGAAATTGAATTATTTATCTTATGATTGCGTGTCCTGATCTTTCCATAATTCTTCAATATGAAATGGAAATAGATTTTGAGAGTTATACTAAAAAAAATGCGCAGATTATTTACCGAACAACTCTTCATAGAAAGTAAAATGCTTTACTTAACACATTTGTATATATTCAATGTTCGAAATATATTTACAAAAATAAAATGCGACATCAAGAAATTTGCCACAGTCACAATACAAGACAAAAAGTACTCAATAATTAAAACTTTCATCGTCCTAATTCTGCCTTTTATAAGAAGTCAATAGCATACGTTGGCCCTCAAATATTTAAATTCATCTCAGAGTCTATCAAAATTGAACAATCAACTTTCACTGAAATTGAAGGAATTTACTATAAGAAACTTCAAGAAGAGATTGAAGTCAATGTTTGTATCAAGGCAATGATATAACGCACGTGAAATTTTCTACCTGGCATTGATTACACATTTACTGTAACCTCTGATACTCTTCTACAAATTCAAATACTCTCATTTCATGTTGAGATATAAGTACTCACTTTCTTTTTATTTTCTTACATATTTTTTTTTGTGGTTGGGTTTAAAAGCAGCTTTCATAGCTGAACTTCTTTTCATCATAATTGTATTAACTTGGCTTATTACTATTGGCTTATTATTATTATCATTATTATTATCATCATCATCATCAAAAATATTCATAGCTACATATTATTTCATAGAAAGCTATTATTCTTAATTTTCCTGAATTCTAGAACTCTTGAAGTAATTCTACAATTAATTTCAGATTTATTATTTTCTTAGTTTCTCATAATTTTCGTTATTCTTTGTATCATTTTTTTATGTATTAGTTGATGTACTCATATTACTTATATCTCATCCTGAGATGAGGTGCACTAAATTTGTTGAATTTGTTATTTCATATTAAATTATTATATTATTATATTATTATATTATTATATTATTATATTATTATATTATTATATTATTATATTATTATATTATTATATTATTATATTATTATATTATTATATTATTATATTATTATATTATTATATTATTATATTATTATATTATTATATTATTATATTATTATATTATTATATTATTATATTATTATATTATTATATTATCATATTATTATATTATTATATTACCATTGTGATGAAAATGTTGTTGACTATCATAGTATTATTTTATTTTTTTTAGAATATAAAACACCCAAATATAACCTGTCAAGGAGCAAATGTCCTCTACAAAATCAAACTTTCAATCAATATTATCATTTCTTATTTTAGCAGTCATAATTTGTGAATCCAATAATAGAACTTTGAAAAATAGACAATAGTGTGTATTTGTTTGGTCCCCAAGTACTTCAATGATGCATAATTACGAGAGCAATATGAAATTACCATTTTTAATGAAATTACCAGAGATATGTGTGGTATAAAAAGATTTTCAACCCTTCAAGACAACATATGGCTTTGACAAATCGTGTTAACGCGGGAAGCTTCTGAATTGAATTAACATCCTTTGAAACCTTTTTCATATTTTGCGTAAGTTGTTTATGTAATGCACTTGAAATTTTTCATAGAACTTCCACTGAATTGTTTGAGGGTATCAAGAGTGTTGCAGTTCATATTGTGGATATTATCTGAGTAGAGAATTTGAAGGAACATCATGATGTTCTGGAAGTGGCAAGTGAAATAATTAGTGTCGCTTTCAATGAAAATTATATAGATTCAGAATCAATAAAGAAGTATTTAGAGCTAATTTAGGATAGGGATATAAAAGAAGATGATAACAAAAATGGTGTAATTTAACACTAGAGATTTTTTTTTATGTTTCGTTTGTCATGAAGAGGATAATACTGTACACTTCAAAGTGAGAGCCTTGAGGAGGAAGGTAGGAATTGGTATTCTCTTCGAATTTCTGCAGGCTATCGTTTGATCCCTATTCTAGAATTTTTGCTAGGTCCACATTGTAGTTTTCCACGTATCTCTCACGTTCTCTTTTATTTTCACGGGATGGTATCTGAACTTAGGAAGAGAACTCGTTTTCAAGGGTAATATCATCCCCGAAGCTATGCACTGGACATGAGCTAGCTCCCAACAAATCATTGATGTGTAGGAGAAACAGTATTGGTGCTGAAATGGATCCCTGCGGTACACCAGAATATGTAGGTAGAGTATCAAAAGATTTAACTTAATAAAACAAAAAAATCGGCCAAAATCATTTATTATGCAGACAGAAAATAATTAGAACGCTGGAATAACTAAGAAGTTTCAAATTCAGACGTTCTTACATCAAATCCGATTAGAAACAGTGAGAATAAAATTTCATGATATATACGTTATTAAATTATTCAAAAAGGTATTATTCTTATTGAAGCATCAAACTGATATTTCGGAACAGATCATTTACCAGAAATAGTCATGTTACTAGCAAACATCTAACTCTCTCAAGATTTAAAATAGGACTGAAGTTCAGTAGCGTAAAATATCTGACCTCAAATTAGCTTGGGTCTCACAATCTCAGTTTCCATTCAGGCCTGGCAATAAATATGAGGTTTGTTCAAAAATTAAATAGTGAATTGAATCTCTTTTCGTTTTCTTCTACAATTTCCTTATGCATTGAATATTTTATAACTCAGACATTCTGACGATGCAGATTTTTCGCATTATGAAAAAAAACTCTTTATATCTAAACAATGAATCTTATTTCTACTTATTATATGTAATGGATCTTTCTGTAAAACTCATTTATTGTTTGAATCAATTTTCTTCATGAAAATATAATGTTAAATTCATTATATTGGATACAGAATATTTTGTTCAAATTATTAAATCCCCCTTGTATTACTCTCAAGTCTGTATTGAAACGATGCTAACACATGTGCGAAGTTTTCGGACCATTATTGGTATCGTCAACTAAATGCTGAATTTGATGGCTTCCAGATGTGCCCTAAAATGATTGTGCATTATTCAAAATAAATTCCCAAATTACAGTGAGGAGTCCTTTATGCCAAACGCGATCAAACGCTTTGAAGAAATCTAATGCCACGGCCAGAGTTTCACTATATTTTTCCATGGACAGTTGCCATAAATGTGAGACATAAGCAAGCGGAGAGTATGAACGTTATCTGACTAGGAGAGTTTATTCCCCATAAGACAATGGTGACACTGATAGAAAGAGATAAAAAAGATTTGTGAATCATAGTGATTTAGATGGACATATCATGGCTACCATTCTCTATTGACAATGACACACTAGCGCACTCCGCACTCTGGTATCTGAGAGTTACAGGTGACAGTTTAGTTTCTTTGGTTCGAGTTCGACTTTGTATGTTACGTGGGCCACCTGTACCCATGTCCAAATACGTCACTATGACGCGTTGATGCTACAAGATTATGATAGGCTAGAGCTTATTAGACTTTCCTGTTCGACGTATGTATCTATCATTAGCTCATTGATATCACAAATATTTCAAGAACTGTTTATATGGAAAACTATCACTTCAGTGAATAGGGTTCGCTATAAATTCATAATCCCTGTTTCCAGTGGCATATCAATCGACTCAACAACAGCTTACTCATGGAGTTAGACAAATCGTGTTGAAATGTATTTATGTATGTTTTCAATCCGCATGTTCACCAACTGGAAAGTAATCTTATCTGAACATAGATAACAGGTGCCGCAATTGGCTGACATTCGACTAAACTCTGTACAGTCATTTAAAATTCCGTGGAAACCAAAGTGTACGTTGTGAATAATCCAGCTTTTCATAATGATCAAAGAAAAAGAACTGGACATGAGTATGCGATGTATCAAGTATTTGTTATTCATAGCCAACTTTATGTTTGTGGTGAGTTTCAATTTGATGAAAATTTTAATACATTCACATAAATATGGTGTTTGTCATGTCTTAATCCACTTGTTTATGTGGCGTTGCGAAAATAGACATAACAACGGGTTTATTCAATCTTTTCAATGAATAAATAAATCTACTATCGTAGAATATTTGAAGTAGATACATTAGAAGGAATCAATCGAGTTAGTTTAATTTGTAAATATGTTCTATAGAAAGGCATTACAAAACAGCAAATACGTGGTAATTTTCTGACAGAAATAACTTTATCACACTAAAAATGCAAACAAAGATACTATGATGATCAGTGGCGTACCGAATGACTTTTTTTGTGATGTAGTGCTGAGGTAGATGCCAGTTCATATCATAACGGTGTCTGGTAGTAACAGTTCTGCTCGTACAGTCAGTTAAAATTCTGTGGAAACCAAAGTGTACGTTGTGAATAATCCAGCTTTTCATAATAAATCAAAGAAAAAGAACTGAACATGAGTATGAGGTGTATCAAGTATTTGTTATTCATAGCCAACTTTATGTTTGTGGTGAGTTTCAATTTGATGAAAATTTTAATACATTCACATAAATATGGTGTTTGTCATGTCTAAATCCACTTGTTTATGTGGCGTTGTGAAAAGAGACATAACAACGGATTTGTTCAATTTTTTCAATGAATAAATAAATCTACAATCGTAGAATATGTGAAGTAGCTACATTAGAAGGAATCAATCAAGTTAGGTTGATTTGTAAATATGTTCTACAGAAAGGCATTACAACACAGCAAATACGTGGTAATTTTCTGACAGAAATAACTTTATCACACTAAAAATGCAAACAAAGAGACTATGATGATCAGTGGCGTACCGAATGACTTTTTTGGGATGTAGTGCTGAGGTATTTGCCATTTCATATCATAACGGTGTCTGGTAGTAACAGTTCAGCTCGTACAGTCAATTGAAATTCTGTGGAAACAAAAGTGTGCGTTGTGAATAATCCAGCTTTTCATAATGATCAGAGAAAAAGAACTGGACATGAGTATGAGGTGTATCAAGTATTTGTTATTCGTAGCCAACTTTATATTTGTGGTGAGTTTCAATTTGATGAAAATTTTAATATATTCACATAAATATGGTGTTTGTCATCTCTAAAACCACTTGTTTATGTGGCGTTGTGAAAATAGACATAACAACGGGTTTATTCAATTTTTCCAATGAATAAATAAATCTACAATCGTAGAATATTTGAAGTAGATACATTAGAAGGAATCAATCGAGTTAGTTTGATTTGTAAATATGTTCTATAGAAAGGCATTACAAAACAGAAAATACGTGGTAGTTTTCCTGACAGATATAACTTTATCACACTAAGAATGCCAACAAAGATACTATGATGATCAGTGGCGTACCGAATGACTTTTTTGGGATGTGGTGCTGAAGTAGATGCCATTTCATATCATAACGGTGTCTGGTAGTAACAGTTCAGCTCTGAGGTAGATTAAGCAGGTGTATAAGTATCCTTTTTTCATAAATTCACAGAATATTTCCTAATAAGTGCAGAAGCTTTCAGTGGGTGATTACTTGTCAAAAATTTAATGGGGTCGGATTTTTAGGATTATTAGGAGTTGTAACCAGTTATTTGAAGAAAACTACCTAATATTTCCTTTTTTCAGTTGGTTGGTCTTCTGCTCATATCAATTGGTACAACTATCAAAGCCATATATAGCGACTTCGATGAGTTTTTAGTTGACCACTATTACAACCCATCAAAATTGGCTATTGCTGTTGGAATTATCATCTTCTTCGTCTCTTTCTTCGGATGTATCGGCGCGATCAAGGAAAGTGTCTGTCTTGTTAATATGGTAAGTTCATGTTTACTTTAATAACTAATGATTAAAGGAAGTTTTCGATTGAATCTCCTAGCAACAGCTGAAACTTCAGAAGCTCATTCTTTCAATATAGATATAATTCGTTCTGATGGCTTTGCTGAAGATTTTGTTGAAGTGGGTAGAAAAAAAGCAGAATAATTATCATTATTGTTTTCAATTTAACACTAGTGTAACGCAAAAAATAAAGTATACCTGCATAAAAATGCAATTTCTAAGGAGAAGAGGTTATTGAATCGGAATATGGTCTTCACATTTTGAAGTCATATAGATTCTAATTCCATATAAGGTGGAAAACATGAGAAACCGTCTTTCAGCCGTCGTCAGAAGAATTTTCGGCAATATAAGTTGTGATAAATTTATTTATTGTGAACATTTTCGATCATTGATTTTGTTTAACATTGGTATTTCTTCCTATTCCTCACCATAAAATTACAAAATCTGAATTCTTCAGTTGATTGCAATTTTCTGAGTGCTGCAAAACATTGTACAGAGACAGATATCAGGAAACTAATAAACAGGCACAGATGGGTTTTATTGTTGGAGTTGGTAGGGACATTTCGACAAAATTTTCGTTGAATGTTGATAACATTGAAACCAAAATTTTATATTTATTTCATTTTGAATTATCGCATTACTGGTAACATCATTAGCTTCATTTTATCATTCTCCCTTATTGTGTCCCAACGACAAATAATGTCTTCAGGAGAGATTGGTGTGAAACTCAGACCGAATATATCCATGATGGTATTCTTGTACACTTCACACCAAGTTGAAACTCAAAAATCGCAAATAAAAATGGATGTAAATAGTATCGCTTCCAAATTTTGACTCAACTATTCAACAAAATTTGTATATCGCATAAAATTAAATATCATGGTATTTTCTTGGACCCTCACCTAAAATATAATCAACGTATAATATATCTCACAAAAATACCACGCTGTATTCCGTATAGATTTAAGCAGGTAGAGAGACATTTTGTTTTGAAGCACAAAAAGGTCTTTCAAAGCTTAGTCGAGTCTCACTTGAATTATGGGATTATAAATGGGAAGGGATTTCACGAACCTTCTTGAAAATACTTGAAATCACGAAAAGAAGGTTTTTGATAATGACACTGAATGAAGATGAAGATATCCTGGCGACTCTCTCTAGGCTGAAACAGGAATGTTACATATGAGACAGCTCTATTCCAATTTAATTCTCATTATGCATCACCTGAATGAAACCCTGCTGAATGTACTGACATCATCTAATTGCTCCAAAGCTATACAACTTCCTACCTGACTTTGTGAAAGCTGAAACTTCCTGCTTGGTATTTAAAAAACAGTTGGAGAAATTATTGAACGAGATTGAAATACATAAAATTCATGAATTGATTGAAAACAAAGAAAATTTTATGATAAGAAATTTCAATTATCATGTGATAACAATAAATAGGTACCAAATATTGAAATAACAAAACCGAAGCATACATTTTAATTTTCTTTTATTTACATTATATGCATGTGGGGATTTTGATTTAATTTTTTCTTTCCTCTAATAATGAGAATGAGACCATAGTAATTGATAGCACTTCACTGATATTACTCTTGCTATTTCATGAAAAGCCAACAGCATTGAAATTTGACATTTGTATCTCTTCACCCATAATCTTATTTTGTATGAATAGTATTTGAAGTTCAAATTTTTTCGAAAATTCCTTCTACTTAGCAGGTATTGAACGAAAACTGTTCATGAAAATTGCGATATTCTATAGAAAAAAATTTGTCATCAATAAAACTCCCTATTTGGTAGCTGCCTAAACTGTCACCCACCACAGCGAGTATAGTACCTTTCAAAATAAACTTTTTTACCTGAGTATCATATTCCTTTCCAGTGTATGTATATCGCCAATGATAGTATCGAATATAACAGATAATCCATCATGATTCCGTTGATTTTCGAAATAAAGGGTAACCAGATGGACCACATGTTTTACTTGTGTCGAATGACAAGCGAAAGTTTCCACAATCATACAGGGTGACAACAATCCCTATGGGACTGTTTTGGTAACTTTTGGATCATAAAAATCAGAAGGTTAACCGAATTCAAGAAGAACCAAATTATTTTTATGAATATTGGGCATACAACTAACCTGATTTTTCAGTCAAACTTCCGATGAACTAGTTGAAACCAACCTCAGTTATCCCTGACCTAACGTAGACAGAATATCGTATCTAAAATTGTAGTTTTTTTCACAAAATTTAGATTTTTAAAGTTTTATTTTTTTCTCGAAATTTTGGTATTTTGGTATTTTCTCTGTGGAGTAATTAGAAAATTTACGTTCGTAGCATTTTTTCATATTTTAGAGAATCCATTTGTTTATCTATAATCGAAAAATGTTATAGTATATTCAGAATATTGTATATATCTCTTGATGCCCACTATAACTCAGCAAATTAAATATTTTTTATCTACGTTCTGGTTGCTTTACTTAATTTTCATTCATTTCTACAAAATGTTGAAAATTAAAATAGCAAATGATTTCATTGTCCGCCAAACAATTGAGATTTGAGCGTATTTGTTTTTCGATATTTGTATTTAGGTTATAAGTGTATTTGCAAATATATACAACTTTGTGTCAATACTTTTATTAGTTGTAGCAATATTTTATTTTATGTTTTGGTTTTTGACGCCTCATAAATATGCATTACGCCAAATACTTGTTACATACTGAACTTTCAAAATATGTTGATCTAATTCGGCTTTGCTTGATGGCAAAGTAGAGGGGTCACTGTTCTTTAATAACTTTCCAAAAGGCGCATCTTTGTTATTATCTTTATAGGTTGCTGTTTCAAAAATTTCAACCAGGAAATTAGTTAAAACTGTTTGATAATTTTTATTTTTCATCAATATTTTACTAACATATAATTCATCATGTGAGTTTTCAATTTTTCGGCATGTCTCCAAAGTGACGACAAAGGGACGTGACGTGACGCGTCAGTCAAAAATTAATATACCTCTTTGAAGCTAATGTAACTTTACCCTAATTTTTTCAACGTTGCGTTGGTCTGATTAGATTTTTTTGGGAAAAAGAGATTACTTAGCATTTTGATTTTTTTTTTTCAGTATGCTTTGGTGATGACCGTGGTACTCATACTAGAAGTTTCTATTAGTATCGCAGCGTATGCTATGAGATGGAGTATTCAAGAAAATCTTAGTGGAGCAATGAGTGAAAGTATGGATTATTACCAAACATACACCAAGTTTGTTTGGGACGCTACACAGTCCAATGTGAGTATGACATCAGAAAGGTATAAACCAACGAATACTACTAAGTTCACTTTCAGAACGTTGTTGCAGAATCATAAAAATTCGTTAAATTAGATCACTGGGACCAGTGATAATTTTTAAGATCACAATGGAACTAGTTGAATTTATCATTAAATGCGATAACAAAATCTGAAGGGCAGTTAGTACTTCGTCAAAACATTGTTTATATAGAAGTAAGATAGTTAGCCAACCTTACGGGATTCATATTTGGTTTGTAAAACTCGCCCTAAAGAGTCATGCATAGATCAACCCCATTCAATATTGACATTGACACAGCCTGTTTACAGTCAATTCCACTTCATCTTTCTCTCACAGTACGTTTACTATTACTACAACCGTTATAAGTGCAAAATGAAGTTTAAAATCTATGGTTGAAACTAGTTTCAATAAGATCAATTATTTACCTATCATTATACCGAAAAGCAACTTGCGAAATAGCAAGCTTATAAGGAAACAAAAAATATTGCTCAGGCATATTTATTCGATGATAAGATAAATTAGTCTGATTATTCTATTTTCTACTACAGAATGACGAAATCACACATGATGTTCGAAAATAATGGTCAACCATTCATAATATCAACGAACCAACTACAGAATATCTAGTCACCTTGGTGGTATTCTGCATCGTGTATATTCACAACAGTAGGATGAGGAAATATTTGCTGATGCCTATCGATGCGTCATTCAATAGACAATTGACAATTGAATCTATGATTTTCATATTGCGCAGAATAAACTTGCACTAAGTTCAAAACATAAAAACGTATTTTTATCAAAATGTACCCAACATAATAAAATGTCTAGCACACCTATCTGTAATAATGTTAACCTAGAAACCATTTTCCGATTCATACAAACTTGATTATTTTTTTTAATGATTTTCAAACAATCGGAACGTCCAAGTCCAAGTTACCTTGTATATACTTTCTAATGTACGTGGTTATACATCCTCCAATCAGAAATTTCGAAATATTTGAATTTGCATACAAACAAAGCGCGTGGTGAAATTTTGACTTAAAATTAATCGATTCGGTGCTCCATCATTAGAAGTGACAAACGAGTAATCAAATTCACTCAAAAAATAATGGCATCAAATACAATTTGTACTTCAATAGTATATTGTGTCACAAGGGCAGAAAATGAGCTTTACTAGCCAGCTTTAGCTAATGCTAAGGGATACTTAAGCTTTTTCTGCGTGTGTGACACACACAACTGTTTATCGCCTACTAAAAAACACAAAATGTAACAAATATCTTAAATTTTCTAAATGAGTACATAAGTATTCCAATAAGAAACTAAAGTATTGAAAATCAACGAATTTATTTATTATAGTAATTTATGTTTTAAATTCCTGGAGCAGAAATTTATTGTAACGTTGTCTTGACTTCGTTGGTGAAACTGTCTAAATTACTATTCATTTCAACTAAGCCACATAATGTGAAGTGTTATTTTCATCGAACTTCACGGTTCAGATATGGGGAATTTTGCAAATATCGACATTTTGCGACGAAATATCTCTAAGAAGGGGGCAATGTAATGATTCCTGAACCCGGACCTGTCGCTAGTACTCGTTAACATGCATGCATTCCTGAGAGTATCAGATCATTCTGACATTACAGTCGTGAACTCTTCTAGAAGTGCGACATCTAGATGGAAGTAATCCAGAACTATCTAGAAAATAACCCTTCGTGTATACAACCATCTCGCTGCGAGGAGAAACGGACAGAGTTGCAATTAGAGGACGCGAGAGTTTCAGTGAAGAAAATTAACAGTCTAGTTTAAACTGAATTGTGTTATTATGTTTACAAATAAATCATTAAAAACCGTCTAGAACTTGAACTGTATAGTGAAAGAAACGCTTGTTTTGTGATACGCAATTATCTAGATGAGGCCATGAAAAAATTATTTAAAAAAAATATATTCAAAAGTATGTAAAATTAGTAGGAGTGTCACACTGTACCACTATCAATGTATCCTCTAGTCGAAAACATGGCGTAATCCTCCCTTTCGATATAAATGAATAATCTTCTGTTTTTCAGTTACACTGCTGTGGTGTTTATGATCTCAATGACTGGAAAAGGTATGAAAACAATTACACTTTGAATTACGTATTGGATAGCGACGCTGCTACCACAGATTTTCCATACGAGTATTTTGTACCAGATTCATGCTGTCCAGGAGAGAAATGCATCAATGGAATCAGTAATCTCTTCAAACGTGGTTGTTTGCACAAGATCGACCTCATCGTATCAGAAGGTGCCCTCTTATTGGCGGTTGGGACATTATGTATTGCGTTCATACAGGTTAGTATATGATATAACTGCATTTTACATTTTGGACAACGAGTATGGTATTGGTAGGCACCTGGAAGCAAATTGAAGCTCAGCTGAAGTCGAGCAGAACTAAAACAGTGCAAAGGTCCATAAAAATTTCATCAGTGTTAAAGTGCAGTTGTGCAGCTGTACCATTTCCTCAATCCTCACTAAGCTTCTGGTAGTAGCAAGTAATTTGTAAGATGATCACTTATTTGTGAATATCTTCATATTCTGTAGGATTAGTTTCTTGGGTCCAAGAAACGAAGAAGTGGCCCAATGTTAAATGTCCAAAAATTAATATCCGAAAAATGAGAATATTAGCGTATAGGAAATTGAAATTCAGGATGAGTTTCCATATCATGCTACTCGATCCTGATTACCGAACATAACCTAAAAAGTTGCGAAAAATGGTTTTTTGTTGATAATTGAAAAACTGCAGCTCCGATCAAAAAAAAATTAATTGAGAAATTGTAGGTATTGAAAAAAAAATTAAATAACCTATAATTTTTGATATCATTGATACTTATCGAGTTATATCGGAAAAACCGTAAAAAATCGGGTTTTCTATAACTCGTTTATTGTAAGGTATTGGAAATTGCTACTTACAGTTTTGTGTAGCCTATGGCAAGCCAAAATTGATGGATATTGATTATTTTTCAAAATATATGAAGTTTTCTCAAAAACGATGCTCTCTCAATTTGGCTACTCTTGCTCGGGGAATGATGCTACAGTAACGATTCAGGGCTTATTTTCTTCTGTAAGAGTTGTACTTTCATATTAGATAGATAGATAGATAGATAGATGTTTATTTAACTACGTATAAATGGGTACATTTCTGTAGCAAGTCACAGAGTTGGGATAATATGGATATCAATAAAAGATAATATGACATTCACATGTTCTCTAAAATAATGTACATTTAAAAGCAGTAAATATAAAACCAGGAACAAGTAGAAAAATTAAATATATAGAAAATACAATATTACATAAATACAGTACCTACTGGTATTCATAAAAAAATATATATATATGAGTTTTGAGTACATTCCACAATCATTCAAACGGTGTTTTGAAAAATTCCTCTGTGGAATAAAAACACTTTTTTAAAATATATTCCTTCACAATATTTTTGAAAGATATGTAGTTCTTACATTTGTTTTCATTTGGGAGCACATTGAAAAGTTTGGGATTCAGATCTGGGGGTCCTTAGTAAATTATTGGATCTTGTGTTAAAAGATGATATATCTGAGGTTTTTTGGTATACGTTTTGATTTTTGTGTATTTCTAATAATGAGTAGAATATGTATAGTGACGGTAAAGACATTATTCGGTGTTTAATAAATAGAGGCTGACAATGTTCCCTAGGCCCCACATTTGATATTATTCTGACTGACTTTTTTTGAAGTTTGAATATTCTTTGAGCATTACTGGAGTCACCCCATAAAATAACTCCATAACTGATTTTTGAGTGTATGAAAGCAAAATACGCTGAAAGAAGAGTAGACGTTTGCACATGTTTTTTGAGTTGTCTCAAGAGAAAGTTATATGAAGATAACATATCACTCAGTTGATCTATATGGGGTATCCATGTAAGGTTATCGTCTAAAACTACGCCAAGCAGTTTCACAGTTTCACCTGATATTAATTCTTTGTTAACTGAGAAGAGTATTTTTTGTGTTTTATCCCGATTAAGAAGTAGAGTATTTGAGTTGTACCATTCTTCAGCCATATTTTAAGTGTTCGTTATTATTTGTTGTAGTCTGGATGTATCATTTCCCTGGTTCACCAGAGTGGCATCATCTGCATACATGACAATTTCATTAGGAAATAGATGAAAGAATAAATCGTTATATTATAAATAATAGAGGTCCTAAGACGGAACCCTGAGGTACTCCATATTTAATATGTTTCATGTCACTAATTTTTTCCTTTACTGATATACATTGTTGACGATTGTCAAGGAAAGATTTAAAAAGATTTAGAGGTAGACCCCTAATTCCATAAAATTCCATTTTCTTTATAAGTATGTCGTGAGAAACACAATCAAAAGCTTTGCTTAGGTCACAGAGAGTGAGTGAAGTATGTTCACCCATCTCATAGCCTTCGATTATGCTTCTCACGACTGAGCAGATCGCGTCCACCGTCGAGCAACTCTCTCGAAATCCAAATTGTAATTTGTGCAGTAAGGACTTATTCTCAAAGTACTTCGATAATCTTTTTTTAAGAAAGATTTCTAACAATTTTCCAAATATAACTATAATTGAAATGGGACGGTAATTTTCTGGAAGATTTGTATCCCCTTTTTTGAATATGGAAACCACTCTCGCTACTTTAAATATATCTGGAAATATTCCTTTACTGAAACAAAGATTTGTTAAGTGGGTTAATGGAATAACTAATATATCAGCTGTTTCTTTAATGAGTTTACTGTTTACTTCAAAAATATCAACTCTACTACTATTTTTTAAAGAGTTTATTGCTTCAGCTACTTCATATGTAGTAACTGGTTAAAATTAGTATCGAATAAGTATGATTTTATTCATTTTGAGTGTCAAAAACTTGCACAATTTTTTTACATGTTTCTTCTTGATAAAATTCTCAATTTAGTTTTTATAGAAATGACATTTATGAAAATATATCTTTAGCATGACTTGAAGCATTAAAAAAATGAATTTTTACGATGAGTAGGAGCCTAGATAATTTTTTAATTTCAAAAAATCTGGAAGGAGCAATAATCATTGTACAGCAGTCACCTTCATAGATATTGAGGTTCAATACCTATATTTTCGATAAAAAACACTAGGATATTTCTAGTTCATTTGCAGTATTATTAATTGGCGCGGAGCGATGCAATTTTAGCGGGGATACAAATACCGTTGACATTAAAGACACTTTCGTCCTGACAGTGTTATTGAAAAAAAAAGAAAAGTTATTGGTTCAATTTCAAGTACTAGTGTACATTGCAGAAGAAAACGTACGTGAACAACAAGCCGAGATATTCAGTTCAAGTCATTTATATAAAAACAAAATTGAGCAATGTATTTAAAAAAAAAACATGTAAAAAAATTGTGCAGTCATTTTTTGACCCTTAAAATTAAAAAAAATCAATATTCTCATACGATAATATAAAAGAACAAAAAAATAAGCAATGAATCGTTACTGTAGCATCATTCCCCGAGCAAGAGTAGCCATATTGAGAGAGCATCTTTTTTGAGAAAACTTTTTAACGGTTTTTCCGATATAACTCTAAAAGTATCAATGATATCGGAAAATTACAAGTGATTCAATTAATAGATCTTTTTAATACCTACAATTTCTTAATCTAACTTTTTTCGATCGGAGCTGTAGTTTTTTAGTTATCAACAAAAAACCGCTTTTCGCAACTTTGCCAATTTTTTAGGTTATGTTCAGAATCATGAAATAGAAACTCATGCTGAATTTTTATTTCCTATACGCTCATGTTTTTTGTTTTCAGATATTAATTTTTGCACGCACTTTTCCCTATTGCTTGGACTTATCGAACTTTCACAACCACGAATCTGGTACAAAATTGTTGCGTAAACAAAAGTCAACTATGTGCGTGATATTGAATATGGACAAAATTATTTGATGAGTCTCAAATTCAGTCTATCGCAGCCATATGCGTTGGTCTTAGTATAACGAAGGTATAGTATTGTAGACAAAAAAGTAATTTTTTTCATAAAAGTCTGATGGATAGAAATTCAGTTTGTGAAATAATGATTCAATTCATTCGATTTCTTCATTTGTGAGCCAAAGTCTGATGTCTGCCAAGGAGATTCCACATGCATTGGCTTATTCTTGTGTAGCTGCAGGAGAACCTCAGTCTACGCAGCTGCAATGTGAAATTTTCGCTGAAAGAATTTCAATTCAGTGAGAAATTTTGGTTCATCTCGTTCAGTGTCCGCAAGGATCCATACTGGGCCTTTTCTTGTTTTTTACTTTATGCAAATGATCTACCTTCACATATGTCAATGAGACGTGAGTAACTGACGATTCTTTAATATTATATATATATATATAATATTTCATGTTGATGATAGTACTGAAATTTCAGCAGATGCTATAGCCTATGCCAAAGCGTTGTTTGATTATAGTAAATTATTTTCGAATGCGACTAAAACAGAGGTAGGTATGTTCGTTTAAAAATTATCATAATGCTCATCATGATGATTTCCACTTGACCCCGAATATCATTTTAGGAAAATGTCTTGATCCGTCTCTTACTTGGAGCACACAAAGAGTTTTTACTTCACAAAAAGCTGCTGTTCGTAGCATTGCAAGAGTTAACTATGGTGATCATTGCAAACCACTCTTTTGCAATCTCAGCATTATGATACTGTTGCTCAAATCGTCTGTGAAAATTCAATACATGTGAGGAAAAATATACATGCTTTTACAACTCACTTTAATGTTCACTAATGTTAACACCTTTCATACTAGCAAATCTATAAGTATTCATCCTCTTCCAAATTTGCTTCCTCATGATATAAGGGAACTACAAATGAAATCTTATTCGATCTCGTTTCGAATGTTTGGAAAAAAAAGGTAAAAATATTTAGTATTTATATAAGCTATAGCATTTGTAATGAATTATATATCTAAATGATTTTGAAGAGATTCACATTGGGAAAATCATTCGGTTTCTACATTTCTGATAAAATTCGGAACTCAGGAAATGAGGACTACCGCGAACAATTCCTTGAAGTTAATTTTTTCAAAAAATACTTGTTTAGTCTCTCTATCATTCAATCGGAAAAACATGTTTGTTATTGATTTCATTGAAAATATGAACAGAATGTTCATAAAGTCAGTTGTGGAATTATCTGCGACTGAAAGTTGGAATTTAGTCGCTATTTTCCATCGTACAAGATAACCGCTCTTGGAAGGGATTCATGTTTAAAAACATGTTTGTTATTATTTTACCCAAAATCTCTCAAATTTCAGAGTTTCTCGCCACCAAACTTAGATTCAGAATCTAACCTAACCTAACCAGAACTCCAATTCGCGTGGTGTTCCAGTAAAAGAATGCATTTCTATAATTTTTCATTTGTGGCTTTTCAGGTACTTGGAATCATATTCGCCTATCTTCTGGGAAAATCAATAAGACGTCTGAAGTCTCAAATACAAGTTGAGAAAATGGAAAGAAGACAACATATCTACGAGCAGTTTACCAAAGGGTCTGTCAATAATGAAAAGTGCAGTCCTGTACTTTATACTCCCTCAAGTTCAGAAGCTTGAGTATTATTAATTACTGTTGGCCTATAATAGAGATCATTCTCGAAAATCAGATGTTCAAACTGATATGTAATAACCATACTAGAAATTATTAAATAAATATTAGAAGTTTCGAGTTTCGCGTGTTGGTATGTTCTTGGAGTAATTGAAATTTTGAATGTGAGTTGGTGCTAGTCCGATTATTAATACATATTTGTTCAGATATCCCGAAATCATTCTGAAAATAAAGTTGATTTGGATTCATAACGAATCATTCAACTCCCCAATCCATTGACAATGCAACTCATTTCAAATATTCGACACAACTTGGAGAGTTACTGACGACATTGAATTCAATAAGAAGTTGCCCTTTCTGCTGAAGGTGCGCCGTATTCCAGTAGAATATATTTTCCAGTGATTCCTTTGGGATCTCGCGAAACTCCTGTTGCATGCTCACAATATCGGAAGATATATCAGTACTATGCGAAATCGATATAATTCAATGATTAGTGAGGATTTTAAACTAGCACCCAATTCAAGATCAAATTATTAGTTTTCAATGCACAAAACCATTATTTGTTAATAATTATTGAACACACCCTGCTCCAGGAATATCATTTTATTCTCAAATGTTGAGTCATAATGAGTTTATCCAAACTCTTGTATCAAAAAAATATATTGACATATCGGCCACAAGGTAGTACATAATTTAAAATATCACTGTAGCATCTTATAAACAGAATATACATCATGTAATACTTGGTAAACATTCATTGGATAACATAAGTAGAGGTAGCTCAAAAAATTATATTAGTTTATATGCGTGAGAAAATATATTTTTAGTTCAATCAAGTTTTTTATTTTTCGCTACAAGTCTTGAATATGATTCTGCATTAACATCCTGCAATGACATAATTTCATCCCTACTTTCCACCCCCTTCGAGTGACAGTTTCAACCTCCAAATTCATCATTTAAGAGGTCCCTCCATTTTTTATTCAAAAATGTTATATCAAACTCGAATATTGCTCTAATCAATTTCATTAAAAAAAATACAATTTTAGGAATTGAACCTACTACTTCCAGCGTGCAAAATCCGGGACAACCCTGAATCAACACTTCTATCCAATTTCTGTCATATTTATGGATTAAGATTGACTCCTACAGTATCAAATTAGGTGGAATCAAGTTTAGAATAACACTGTTAGCATCCCCACCCATTTGGAAGCTGTCCTGATTACTTGTTTTGAAGTAAATTTTATGAAAACTGCAGATGACAAATAATTATCATCAAACAAACATAAATATACTTGATTCGATCTCCTATTATTTTTCATCATAAAATTTGTTATTATATTTATATTGTCAATGTGACAGTCCACTAAAAAAGTTACTATGGAAATGCTAGTATTGTTTTGATTTTTATGGGATCAAAACCGAATTGCAGTTAGTAGTACTTGTCGTTTGAATTTCATCAACTGCAATTCAGAGACACTCAAAAACAGATAATGAGTAGAATAGAAAAGTAACTTCGTAAGCTTGGACATGTGGGGCAGATAAAAAAAGCGCATTCCAAAGCAATGAATAATAATAAAAAATTGGATGTGCTGCTTGAGTTTGAAAAAACCCACATCCTTCAAGTCGACAAGCAGCCGCAACATCGGATGTTAGCTATGCAATAAATTCCATATACTCTCTGTATTTGTGGTTCATACTATTGGTTATAAGTAAGTACCCACTTATTTTATGTCAGAGAAGTTCTTCACGTTATGAATATGAATTGTACAAATAGTTAAAATATTTACATTTATATTTTTGTACGAAATACTATTTGTCTGGCTTTCAATATACCGGGTGAGTCTGACAGATGGGGCACCCCTATTTTTGAGAGAAATAATTCGATTCAAAGCACAAAAATTCAGGGGGCTATTGAACAATTAAAATGTGATTTTTTGAAATAAAAATTAATTCTGTAGCTCTGTTTGCCAGAAATGATCTGAGTATTAGTTTTTCAAATGGAACACATTGTACATTTTCACACTTTTTAAATCTAGAGCAAATTCTGAACTTGATTAGCTAAATTTTCTATTAAATTTCTTTTTTTTCAACAATTTTTTTTTAAGGATTATGATTTTTTACATATTGATCGTTCCTTTCCGACGCCATGTTGACCGAGAAAATGAAATTAGCATATTGATTACAATACTTCGACACCAGTCTTGGTTTGAAAGTGGCAAAATCACTTTTTTTCGATTATCTCTTATTTTTTAAATGGCATCTCTATGGGACACTGTGCAACAGATTGGAATCGAATGAAACCAAAATTTTGCATATCTGTCAATTATTTTCAGATTTATCACTATTACAAAAAATTTACCAAAAAGTAAATAAGAATAATTGGCAAATTTGATGTATTTCTAATAGATGCATACTCCAGAAAAATCTAATGAAAATTCTGGTTTGCTACCAGCAGACATTTCATTACGTCTATTATTCATATTTTGGAGGTAATTCGTCTTCAAAAACACTAATTACTAGTATTCTCATGATGGCCCATTATGGTTGATAGGAACGCAGAAAATACACTATCCATTTTCAGATTCTGAAAGTGTTCAATAGTTTAATCTGTTTCAATAAAGGGATGTGTTTCCATCGTCAACTTCAAATTTTGTCAAAGTCGCCTTTGGAAAAAAAGTAAATGAATATATGCTGTCAAATAAGTATCAATACGAAGTAACAGTTATCTTTGTCCAATCATTCTAACTGTGACATGGATAAATTTTGCCAAAATGAAAAAAATTACATGCTTTTGAAGAATTCTATGGCTGCATCACGTTTGTACAGACGGAGGTTTCCTGGTAGAAGACATCCGTGTAGGACATACTTCTTGAAACTTGAACGTCAGTTGAGACAAGAGCCAAAAAACCGACGTATTCGAAATCGAAATGTAAATGTAATAGTCAGCGGAGATAAAGAGATAGACGTTCTAGGATATGTAGAGGTAAATCAACACGAGAATTAGCTAATGAATGTGACGCTATTCAATCGACTGTACAGAAAATTTTGAAATAGCATAAGTTACGCTCGTATAAATATCCGATACATCGAAGGCTTTATGGTGGGGACGATGAAAGAAGACTTGAATAATGTCGATGGTTTCTTCATAATTTTCGCGAAAATCCTCAATGTTCTTTGAAAATTTTATACTCAGATTAAACAAGATTTACAATAGAGAGCTCTTCAATAGGAATAATACTCGATATTGGCACAGCTGAATCCAAGGCTTTTACATCAAGGTGATCCTCAAGAAAGGTTCGAAATCATTCGATTCCTTTCCTTCGAAACAATCTGTTGCACAGTGTCCCATAGAGATGCCATTTAAAAAACATGAGATAATCGAATAAAAGTGATTTTGCCACATTCAAACAGCGGCTGGTTGCAAAGTATTGTAATTGAAATGCTAATTTCATTTTCTCGGAAAAAAATTAAGAAGGAAAGAAAACAAATTTAATAAAAAATGTATCTTATCATGTTCATAATTCGCTTTAGATTTCAAAAATGTGAAAATGTACAAGGTGATCTATTTGAAAAACGAACTGACGAATCGGAAGAGCTACAGAATTAGTATTTATCTCAGAAAATCACATTTTAGTTGTTCGATAGCCCCCTATATTTTCGTGCTTTGAATCGAATTATTTCTCTCAGAAATAGGGGTGCCCCATCTCTCAGACTCACCCGGTAGACATTGTTCTCATTACAAAATTGATCGAGTCCAACAAAAATAACGTCATCCGTAATTGTTTTTTCTACATTTAGTTCATTTTCAATTAACCTATCTTAACAGATAACAGTTATCTTCATCTATTGATAAAAGGTGTATTTGGCAATAAACGAGAATCACAGTTCCGCTGTGTCAGTGCTAATAGAGATTTTTCTTTTTCTGCAGAAAATTATAAAACGTGATGCGACAGCTACCAGCAAAAGCTAGCATGGAGTGTGCCAAGTTAATGCTCCTTGGCGTGAATATTATGTTCATGGTGAGTTAAGTCCTTATCATAGTTACCATCGCTACCAGTGATGGGTATATTTGTGCCGCTTTTTTTGACCCCCTCCCCCTCTTAACTTTTGAACGGTTCAACGTACAAACATGGAACAAAAACCATTGTGAATGGTATCACCTATTCTACTTTTTGAACTAGGAACTTGACCCAAAGTTTTCAAGGAAACTATTGTGGTACCTGTATTCAAGAAAGGAGATGCTAACAAAATCACTAAAAGGTTTTTGAAAAGATGCTGAAAAAAAGATTAACTGCCTATGTAACAAAATATAACTTAATTTTGGATAAACAGTTCGAATTTAGAGAAAACACCTCAACTCAAGATGCAATACTAGCTCTAAATGAGAACAAGACGAGTTTATACGTTTTTATCGACCTGTCGAAAGTTTTCGATACGGTCGATCATGAATTGCTCTTACAATCCATGGAAGAGATCGGAATCAGAGGCAGTCCTCAAAATCTATTCAAAAGTTATCTTAGTAGACGATTTCGGTGTGTGAGAGTAGACAATGTGCTTAGCAACTTCCTTCCTCTTGAAACTGAAGTACCCCAAGGTACTGTTTTGGGGCCCTTATTATTTAAGATATATGTTAATGGCAGCAGCTAATAATTTTTTTTATCTGGTATTATTGAATTTGAAAAAACTAAATTAAAGTTTGTTTGAAAGTGGTTGACAATGTATTATTGTTAGTAGAATTCTTCTGGACTTCCTTTGTCTAGAAACAAAGAAAATAAATTCTTTGCATGTTTTTGAGTCACGACGTTTCAACAGTTAACATCTACTGTCGTTATCAAGTGTGTGAATTCACACAGTTGGCAGTTGGCAGTAAATAGAGTATTTTTCGATTTGATTCCGAGAGTTCCAACCTTTGACAGCTGTTTCGTGGTAGCCCACCCGTCAAAAAGGATTTCCGGAAGCTCTCAAAATCAAATCGAATCCACTCATTATTAACGCAGATAGGCAACGACGGTATATAACAGAAAGTAACTTGTGACATCTATAGTCACTCGTTGAAACTCAATTTGAAACGAACCAAGGAATCCAACGTTAGATGATAGGCAGCCAACAATTTTGTTGTTCTGACCAATCCAAGGTTCAATCAAGCTTCTAGTGCGTTATGAGGAACGCAAGCAGAATCTAAGTGAAAATAGAGTATTTTTCGATTTGATTCCGAGAGGTTCAACCTTTGACAGCTGTTTCGTGGTAGCCCACTCGTCGGAAAGTATTGGATAAAGAAAATTAAAGAAATTAAATACACCATTTGGTTTATATAACATATTGTAATTTATGATGCTCCATTTGATTATTTTATTTTGTAATTTCTGCAAAGAATTTTCAAAACAATTACTTCTAGAACCCTATACAGAAACTGGTTATTATTAACACTTGTTTTTCAATAGTCACAATATATTACTACTTCCACAATATTACAAGTACTAATATACTGTGACTTTTATAACAAAACTGTTGACATTGAAGTTTTGTATAAACGTTAATAAGTGTCGGAAAAGATCCAATCTATGTTCCCTTTTTCTCACTTTCTCGAAATTCTATTTGGTTCTTTTCATAAAAAAATGGGAAAATCATCAATAAACATAGATTTTTGCGATATTTTTCAAAAAAAAACTAAATCAATCTTTGAAAAAGTGAGAAAAGGGGAACATAGATATTTACCAATATTTTCATATTTTTTAATTCACTAAAAGTGAAAAATTAACCAAAAAAGTTAGGGATTATCAAACCCTTGCATACAATGTTTTATAGTATAGTATTAACATGTATTTAAGTTAGGTATTGTATCTTGTCCGCTGAACAAGAATGGTCGATTTAAGCAGTCCTTTGCACCCTAGTTATCTAACCCATATTCGATACAAGTATAATAATTATATTATTTCTATGAAGTATATGTCTGCCATCCAGTCATCCGAATGTATTCTATATTTTTTTTCAAAAAACTCTCAAATCATATGACAAGAATAATGTTACTGTCAGTCATAATAATATTTGCACAAAAAACTGCTGATATCATTGATTCACTCCAGATCCAGATCCAGATCCAGATCCAGATCCAGATCGATTCAAATACTGATTAGATAGAAAAAAATTTCAGTTTTCTTATGCTGCTTTTGAAATGGAAGAAAATTTTGCATTGAATTTTTCAAGCACCTGATGCTGTTATCCAACTGAACTAAAATTTTGCACATATCGAAAACCGCTGACAATATCATCGTTCATAAAATTGTACCCCCTTCCCTCCTAAAGACTAGATAGAGAATTCGGAAAAAAATTCCGACGATTTTGGAAACAATATTATGTCAAAATATCTCACCACCCTGAACCATTGAAGGATACAGAACGCTTGGTAATTCGAAAAAATTCACGATGGTGGTAAATTGGGACAAAAAGAATATCGGTTGACGAAGGGGAGGGTACAGAAGATCCAGAACAACATTATCAAAAAAAAAATTATGGAAACTCGTGAAAATAAAACAGGAAAAATAAATAAAAATTGGTTCTGTTGATATCTGAAGTGAAAAATTACGACGAAACAAAATTGAGAAGTTTTATTTCTTAGACGTAAAAATTCACTGTGAAGAAATCGATGAAGCAAGAATCCTAATTGGTATCTTAGTAATTTTATTTGTTGAGTTATGAATGGACAAACCTAAGGCAAGCAAAAGCATTTGCTAGCTCTCATTCATTCTCTGTTCTACGTTTGAACTCATGAAGTCCAGCGCCTTTCAAATCTTGATATCCATTTTCTCATAGTTGCGGATTTGATCCACAATTCCATATTCTTTTCAGATCATTGGTTTTCTCCTCATATCCATTGGTGCAGCTATCAAAACTGTTTACACCGAATTTGACACTTTCATAATCAACCACTATTATAACATGTCGAAAGCAGCTATTGCCATTGGAATTATTATGATTTTAATCTCCAGTTTTGGATGTCTAGCTGCCCTTAAACGCAGTGTGCTACTGATCAATGTTGTAAGTATAACTTCAATTTTCTCTACGGTTATGGTGTTCTAGAATGATTATATATTTCCATTGAATTTGGTATCTCCACGACTCAGAGAGTGTCAACCTTGTAACTTAATAATTGTGTTTCATATTGATAACCTTTCAGTAGTAGTGCAAAAACTTGGTGCTCCAGTGGTGGTGCCGGTTCTGAAATCATATTATGCTGGGGATACAAACACATACAGCAAACACATCAAGATGAACGTCATATGGTAAACTCTGGTTCAGCAGAAATTGATCCAATGCTGCGGAGAACACCTCCGATGGTACAAAGACCAAATCAGAATATGTTGAAGCTAGAAACATGATTAAGGAGATGAACAAATTTTCGAAAGAGGCTGACAATGCCAAGAATATCAAGAATATCTTACCAATACTAATTTTAATCGGATCAATATCGAAATATTTTCATTCGGCAATGTTACGTTTGAATATTTTTTCGATATTTCCATTATATTTTACCCATATTTTTCTACAAGGAGTACCAATATCGCTAAATGTTTTGAGGCCATTTCTGCTTGCAGATTATTTTGCCAATAGTATTCAAGTAATATTGTACCAATATCACTCGCGAAATGTTTACCGTTTTATCATGCCACCAACATTACGTCCTAAATATTCAGCCAATATTTGCACAAAATTGAAACAATATTCTTCCAATATAACTGTGCTACTTGGATTTTTCCTTTCCCAAACTGATTATTCTATTTTTCAGTATGCTCTGGTACTCTCCTTTGTATTCTTTGTGAACATTTGCTTGAGTCTTGCTGCCTTTCTGATGGTGCATAGAGTAAAACACACTGTGGAAATGAACATGATCGCCAGTATTAGAAAATACCAATACGATCCAAATATAAGTATCATTTGGAACAAAACCCAGTCAAAGGTAAGTGCTAGGTTATCATATCAAACAAAATACGATTTAGAATTATAAATTTTCTGAAATATCATCAATCCCGATAGGGGTGCCATTGAGACTGGCTCATTGAGCTCAGTATTCTCATCTCATTGTCGTCACTCTGGAGACATGCCCAGAATCTCTTAGCCAGGGCTCGTTCTTCCAACAAAGCTGTGGAACTCACTGCCTCGGAAGGTGATTCCATAGGCATTCCAAGAAAGCTATCCTACCTACTTTTCCTAGACCCTCACGATGTCCTGTGAACATTACAGGATTTGCCTTGCCGTGGAAACCAAGACTAGATCAGAAGAGGCAGCATGGGATGGTCACTCAGATTTTCAAGTCCAATAATATCAGCCTGAAAATTATTGAGGAGAAATAGGGAACATCAACACAAAAAAGAGAAGGAGAGCTGCATCTGTGATACCTACTAGAAGTTAACATTGATTTAAACTCTGATGGAACAGATGGCAGATATATTATCAAGAAAACAACTCTATCAAAAAGTTAAGCGTATTCAAGACATTTGCTACGTATTTGAAGTAGAACAATAACAATGAGGACAATGCTGGAGCAAAATATACTTTCTATTGTTGAGAGGGAAGTACTGGGAAGAATATTAGGACCCATTGAAAGAAAGTTCAAATAATTAACCTTCGAAGAACTTCATCTTACAGAACAAATTAAATTTCAAAGACTTCGATGAAAAATAAGAGGTGCGACAAGACTACGAAAACGGTAAGAAGACGAAGTCACATCAAAATTCTCCACGGTTTCCGAGTCTGGAGAAGAATGGCAGCAGGTATACATGAGTGGGAATAGGTGACAAATGAAGCAAATGGCCAGTTTGAGCAGTAGAAGCCTTTAAGAAAAATTGAGCGAATATGAAAGAGAATAGGTAATATTCAGGAGGGAATACATATGAAGATGAGTTTATTCAACTTGAACGCTATTGTGAAATCAAACTTATTTTCCAGTGTATACTTTAATACTATTAGATATTTCTACACTCAAGGGAGGGAGTATTGGTGAATAATATATTATCGACCTTATAGAAGAGGCTGATATACAGGTTTTTGCTTTATGAGTGCGCAAGATTTCAAAGGGTGATTTCTTCACTATGTTCAATAAATATTTTTGAATTAAGAAAATAAATTAGTTCTGTTGAAAAGTTCTGGTAAAAAATGGTTGCATGTTTCACGCCTTCAAAAGGTCACAAAAAAATTGAAAAAATATTCTTAGGTAGCTTTTTCATTTATAGAATACGACCACAAAAAGCTATTTCATTAACTCTTTAACAATAGAGAAATCAGTTTTTTCTCCTTTTTGGAACCGTGTAACATTCCAAGGAAGGGCCTGGGATATTTTGTTTTCATGAAAGACTTACTTTGATTTTCGACAAGGAATGAACCACTAAAAACTTCCGCACTCATTTGGCAACACCTTGTATTTAGACCACGTGAAAATTGCTTGTCAAGGTACAAGCCAAGACAGGCAATAAGTAGTCCAAGCAACGTGTCTTCTCTGCGTGGTATGCATGCAATTTTTCCACAAATGGTTCAGAAATTGTTCAACGAATAACGGTATGAAGTCATCAAACCTGATAAACTGTATGCATAACTATCAATTCAATACTAGGCATAGTTTCTTAAACCCTCACTACACTATGCCTTTTTTCGTGTCTATCTGTGTGCCTATTTTCATGCCTATTCGTTGGCTGAATTTCTCCCAATGACTGGCACTATGACACCATGCCTTTTGAATGATTGTTTCAGGCAGTAATTTCAAACCTGCAAACATAAGGAAAGTTGATATTGATTTCTGAGGTTGGGTTGGATAAAATAGAATTGGAAAAACATTACTAATTACCGTTGTGGTTACTGTTTCACTTATTTCAAAAATAATGTTACAAAAAATGAGCTCTTTGGAGATGGTGTGTGAAGTCTAAGATTTACCAGAAGTGGTGTTTACTTCAATGATATCAAAGTAGAAGAAGAATATGTGTAATGGAATTAAATTAATTTCCAGTTCCACTGTTGCGGTGTCCGTGGACCTGAGGATTGGACATTTCAAAATAAATCGTTCAAAGGAACCCACATTTCCTCTAAGAATGGAACAATTCCATCCTTCAAAGGACCAACTTCCTGTTGTAAGAAAAATAGCTGTGAGAACGTACGTAATGTTTATAGCCACGGTTGTTTAGATGTGATGACCTATCTTGCAGCTGAATGTTCCTTTCTTCTTGGTACTGGAACCATATGTGTTGCTCTAATAGAGGTAAGAACCTTATGATAAAACTTGGTCATTTAGAATACAGTACTTACAATGTTGGAAGTAGAACCATTTGGAAATGCCTATAATCAACTGAAAAACTATTTAACGAATCATAAACAATGTGTTGAAATTGGTAACTGCCAAAGTGAATTCAGGAAAGTCACATTTGGAGTGCCTCAAGGTACTGTACTAGGGCATCTGCTTTTCACACTATACGTTAATGAGCTATTCAGCCTTAAAACTCGTGCCCAAATCGAAAGTTTTGCCGATGACACAGCCTTATTTTATAAAGCTAACACTTGGCAAGGACTGAAGCAGAATGTTGGAACTGACTTTAAAATAATCATTGAATTCTTCAGACAGAAGATTCTCACAATAAATGAGAAAATAACATTTTTTTCCCCGTTCTCATTTTATTCCAGTAACTTGCCCAACGACAAAATAATTCCATTCAAAATAGCAGATGGAGATGAAATTGAGATATCAGCAGTGAACTCAACAAAATATCTAGGTATAACGGTCGACTGCCATTTGAGGTGGGATGAGCATGAATATACACATGTTGGAAAATTGCGTTCACTGCTATATGAATGCAGGTTCTTCAGGCAATTCTTTGGCATCCAACATCTGAAAATGATGTATTTTTCTTTGGTCCAATCACACTTATCTTACGGTATCATAGGATGGGGAGGTGTTTCAAAAACCTATTTGAGGAATCTGGAAATTATACAAAAATACATATTGAGAATCATAGTCAATAAAAGCAATACTTACTCGAGCGACTGTTCATTTTCTGAGTCACGAGTACTAGATATAAGGCAGATATACTACAAAATCTTCTAATTCACCAGTATCGGTGAAAAATCAAACTCACCAAGAATCGAATACACATACAGCTCAGCTATAAAACTGAATCACTAACTATTCCACGAGCCGAGAAAAATATTGGACAAAGATGCCATAACTACATTGCACCAAAAATTTTTGAAGAACTTTCGTTTGAGATCAAAACCATACATTCACTTAGTCTGTTCGAATCAAGAATATCAGAATGGATTAGGGAACTGAACAGAAATACTATAATCAATACATGAAAAGCCTTTAGCACATATAAACAAGTAAGCACCCCATATAGAATGATTCGTCATTAAGCTGTATATTCGATGTCAGAAATTCTACATCTCACATTTCATCGGTTGCAAAACTTAAACTGAATGTTTGTTTCTATTTTTGTAACATGGTTTTTCATCCAACTGAGGTGCTGATCAACTATATTAGATAAATTTCTGAATATTTTTCCATTAGGAGACTTCATCATCAGTATTTTCTCATCAGGAATATTTCGCTAAGGCTCCGCTGTGAACATGATTTTTATTTATGAACAACTTTCTATAATAGGAATTTTCGATAATATCACAAATAAAACTACTTCACTCTTGTACCAAATTTAAAAAAATTGACACCACTCATATACCTACGACTGACATGTTTTGAGATCTGATTATTCAAAATCAGGTTCTAGAACATTTTATGAAACCATTTTTTCCTAAAACGAAAAATATAAATTTTCCGTATTTCGCTAACTTAAGTATGTGAATGTGAGAATCATTTCTTGAACACAACAAAGAGAGTGGATGTTCAAAATGAAACACATTCTATTCATTATACCGATACAGCGTACATGAAACTGTTTTTCTAGTAGAAATTACAATTATAAATTTTTTGGTTGATTATAATTTACCTCTATATCAAATTTTTCAGTTTCTTGGAGTAATATTTGCCATTCTACTAGCAAAGTCAGTGAGGACATTGAAGACCCAGATACTAGTTGATAAAAATATGAGATTGCAACACTTATACGAGCAGTTGGAGAATGCTAGGAGAACTGAGAACGTAGGTCCAATACTGTACACCTCTGCTAGTTCAGAAGCCTGAATATCAATACTCCCGTAAGATGAATTCAATTTTATTTTTGCCTTAGATTTACTATTCCTCAGAATTGTTCAATGTTATGATATGAAGATACAGCATTTGAAATGAACTGTATTATTTGAAATATTGAAATAAATATGTGAATATCTCATTTTGTTTTTCTCTTCACGTACGAAACTAGAATAATTTTTGAATATACCAGGTGTTACCTTTGATCTGATTTATGCTGAAATGAGTTTTTTCCTGGTACATGCAGAGAAACAGGTTTTAAATTTTTTCCTTGAAAATTGCTCAATCTAAAATGAATTAAAAGAACAGAAAAGCAGTGGCGTACAATGATTTGTTCTAAAAATTAACAAATGTAGTAAAAAACGAAAATATTATAATTGCAAAGAAAAATGTTGAAACAATTTCAAAATCACATACAAAAGTGAAATATCCCAATATCCCAAAAATCCAATGTCATCTATAAAATATCTTGTATGGATTGTTCCAAATCGTTTGTTTGTCAAACATCGAGAAATCTTAACAGTCACATTATTTCACATAATAGTGACTGTAGATGTAATAGGAACTCATGTGCCTTATCTCTATATAGTTTAGTTCATCAGTCCAATAAAATAATAAAAATATGTAAGATACATCGATTACTAAATAAAACTAGATAAATCCATCGGAACATGTAAATCAAAATGACCATCCAATGAATTATAATGAAACAATTCTTTTTGATATTGAAAGTAATCAAACAAAAAGAATATTTCTGGAAATGAAACACATCAATGAAAATGGAGAATCCATGAACAAAAAAACAGATTTAAACAATCTCAGTTAAATTTATATATACCTTCTCAAATTGAATAAATAATCTATATTTCACCCAGTATCAGAATTTTCCTTAGTTATCAAATATAAATTGTCATCATCACTGTCATACATCTAATATTATGTTTTCTATCCGTTTGGTTCCAATTTTATTTTAATAATCACGTTAGTAAGTAGCCATCTATATTTATATTTATACCAACTGTAAACCATACATTTTGTAGTCGTCCTGAAGAAGACAATAAACATTGTCGAAAGCTCGACAAATTTCAAAGAGTATTTCTAATTAGCTCACCAATTGACTGCAACCTCACGAATTTACTACTGCACATTATAGTCAGTCACGAAAACTCCCTACTGTAAACTAATTTCTATATACATAACTTTAGACCATTTGATTTTTAAAAAGTCGAATAAAAATATCTTAATTTTATAGAGAAAGTAAAACAACTTTTATACTGACTCTAGCCTAATTTCTATTTGTTTCATTGTTTCTCCAAATGCCAAACGTGTCAGAATATTTATTCAACGTTGCGAATTTACTCCGTCCACAGTCCATTAGAGCGCTTCCGTTATAGATTATCTACTTTGATGTCGGTACGAAAAACACCTCAACGTGCAACAAAGTGCTTAGTCATGTTCCCAAATATGGATGATGTAAGCAAATAAATATTCTCTAAGGCCACGAAAAATAATGAACACATCGGGGTATAAGACCGCCATTATTTCCATAATTTCGCCAAACACTCCATTTACACTCTTTTGTTTCAATGTGAAGCTACCGGGATTTTTAATAATGAAACACGCAGGAGCTCAACCTGCTCCACAATATGAAACTCGTTAACCTGTGATGGCAAATTTAATATCGCATAATTACAAAGGAACAATTTTTGGTTCGAAATTTGTTAGAAAACGAGGGCTTGAAATAATAAAAGTTGGAGTTGCCGAGTATAACGACACATATTTTGAACTAATTGACTAACAGCAGCGTTTATTATATCACCGGAATAAATAAATACATGACTGTAATGAAGGAGAAACTCTGGTGTAGGATTGTATTGTATTGTATTGTATTGTATTGTATTGTATTGTATTGTATTGTATTGTTAGGTATGGATGGTGACTGATGCGCTGCGACCTAGTTAGATCTATTGTGCCCCATCTTCTTCTGCTATCTCAAGGTGTTCTCGTTTACAACAGCCCCTCAAGTCTCTATTCCTTCAGGAATTTTAGGAATTTGAGGGGGTCCATTTGTGGTATTTCTTCCACAGTCAGCTGGTGTGAATCCAGTATATTTAATCTTTTGTGGTGTATAGCAAAACACTCCATCAATATGTGGTGAGGTGGTTCTGGATGTTTCCCACAGAATCTGCAGGTGTTGTTCTCCTCTAAGCCTAGCTTCCTTAGGTGTTCTTTGAGTCTGCAATGCCCCGTTAGAAATCCTGTGATTGTCTTTAGACTAATTTTGCTGAGGTTAACCAGTGTTTTCGATCTTGCTCGGTTGAAATTGCCGAGGAGATCTTTGGCCTGCCTTAGCCCTGGAAGTCTTTGCCAGTATGTTGCTCTCATTGCTTCTTCAGTTTTATTGAGTTCTTTTCGGAAGTAAGATTTTCCAAGTCTGCAGGATGGTTCTGGCCCGATCAGTGGCGTTGATGCCCCTTTTTGTGCCAGGGTGTCTGCATGTTCATTGCCCTCTACTCCGACGTGCCCAGGCACCCAGAGGAGGATCACCTTGTTGTTCCTGCCTAGATCAGTAAGTTTTTCTAGGCATTCCCAGACCATCTTCTAGTTGATGTTATATGAGCTCAACGCTTTGATGGCTGCTTGACTGTCGGAGAGGATTGCAATTTCCTTGTTCCGGTAGTTCCTGTCGAGGTTGAAATGAATGCATCTTGCTATGGCGTGAATTAACGCTTGAAAAATGCTGGGGAAGTGTCCCATGGGTTCGGAGTACTTGGTACGAGGTCCAAATACTCCTGCTCCAGTTCCGTCGGGAGTTTTAGACCCGTCCGTGTACCATGTAATGGTATTCTTGCCCAGTGCTCGAATGGATTCTGTGCTCCAGTGTTTCTTGGTATTTAGTTCCGTTCGAAAAAATTTCTCGAAACTAAATTTCCTGGTAATTTCGTCAGTTGGGAGATCGGCAAGGTGTGCACTTCCGGTGGGGGTTGAGCCCCTTAGACTGTGTGCTGTCCCTTTGAGTCCGACTTTGGCCAACCTCAGGTTTGCTCCCCAAGCAGTTCTCCTCACCATGAGATGGAGAGGAGTGAGGTCCAGAATGACCTCTATTGCTGCTGTTGGAGTTGACCTCATTGCTCCTGTTATGCAAAGACATGCTAGTCTTTGTACTTTCTCCAGGATTTTCTTTGTTGTGGCGAGTTCGGTTCTACCGTGCCACACTACTGCTCCGTAGGTGATCATAGGTCTCACTATCATGGTGTACATCCATCGCAGTATTGATGGGTTACAGCCCCATGTTTTTCCTGCAATGTTCCTGAACACCATCAGTGATGATTTTGCCTTGTTAGTGATCTTTTCTACGTGTCTGTTCCAGAGTAGTTTTGAGTCTAGGGTTAGTCCTAGATACTTCTCCTGTTGCTGCCATCCTAAATCTGATCCGTCGAGGCGAACAGTCCTTAGGTGCTGAATCTTTGTTCTTCTAGTGAATGTTACCATTGTGGTTTTTGATGAGTTAATTCTCAATCCCACAGAGAGGCACCATCTTCTGGTAGTCTCTAGCTCCCTTTCTATGAGATCGCAGAGGGTTCCTTCGAATTTGCCTTTGGCCATAATGACTATGTCGTCAGCATATCCAAGGCAAGTGACTCCGTTCCCGGTAAGTGTTCCGAGTAGTTCGTCTACTACGAGACTCCACATCAGAGGTGATAGTACCCCTCCTTGTGGGCATCCCCTGCTTGTGCTGATCCGAAAGCTGATATCGCCCACTTTCGTTTCAGCGGTTCTTGTAGCCAGCATTTGGCACATCCATCTGGATGTGGTTCTGTATACTCCCTTGTTTGTTAGGGCCCTATTTATTGCTTCGTGAGAGGTGTTGTCGAATGCCCCCTATGTCTAAGAAAGCGCATATGGCCATTTCTTTATACTCGAGAGATCTCTGGATGCTTTCAGTAAGCACGTACAGAGCGGTTTCCGTTGATCTGCCCGCCCTGTATGCATGCTGCCCGGGGTGCAATGTTACCCTCTCCAGTATCTCGGTTCTGATGTAGTTATCTACCGTCTTCTCCACTGTCTTCGGTAAGAAGGATGAGAGATAGATTGGTCTGAATGACTTCGGGAGGGTTGGGTCCTTCTTTCCTACTTTGGGAATGAAGGTTACCCGTGCTCTCTTCCAGTCGCTCGGTATGTACCCGAGGGCCAGACTGAATCTGGCTGCTTTGATAATGAATGGCATTAGTTCCGTTTGCCCTTTTTGTAAAAGGGCCGGAAATATACCATCAATTCCGGGTGACTTGAATGGTTGGAAGGAGTCACTTGCCCACTTCACTCTTTGGGGAGTGCATATGGTTTTTGCTACCTCCCAGTCTTCTCGTCTGGCTCTAGGATTCAGTGACATGAAACATTTTTTATGGTAACTATTCTGAAACTTATTTCTCTAACCTAAAATGCCATCTCGCTTTCAACAAAAAATCTCCGGCTATGAACTCCAAGTACTCCATTACTAATGTTGAACAAAACAAAAAGCTAGATCGAGGGAGAAACCGCTGTGGAAATTGTGTTCACTAATTCCCTCAAATCCTAAGTAATTCCACTAATACCCAAGTAATTTCCGAGTGATACCCCGAAAAAAAAAGTCAGTAATTCCTCTAATACCCAAGGAATGAAAGCAATAGAAATCCGAAACTTCAGTTTTTTTGTCGAGTTTTTTTCTTTTGAAGACCTTTTTCTTCATTTTTCATTCAACAATTGTGATTCCAGCAACACCGCGATGTTCAATTCCCGCTCATGGGTTGAGGACCTTTTTTATTGTTTGTTCTTCTGTAACGAAATTATTCCTGTAGTACTCATCTATCACTGAAAGTAATACCTCTAACTCTAAGTCCCGACTAATGCCCACTAATTTTCTACTTATACCACTAATTCCTGACTAATACCCACTAATGCCCAATAATTTTCAACTGATACCTATAATTTTCAACTAATTCCTATAATTCCCCACTAATACCCACGTAATACCTCTAATACCCACGTAATACCACTAATATATAATGGCTTGTACACCAAATTTCCCCCAGCGGTTTCCCCCTCGAGCTGGATCGAGTTTATATTCACAAGTCTGCAGGTGGTCACCCTGTCGAAATCAAAACATCATTCTGCTGGTTGATTACAAAGGGCACTTGCAATTACGTCCTCTGATGCTTTGAGGATCGTTGTACTTGTATCTGTTAGATTCAATTCAATACCCGTCGTGGTCTTAGCCAGGGGAGTAGTTGTTTTCTGACAGGTACTTGCCATAATAAATAAGCCTACGTAGTAGGTGTATATGGGAGTGAAGGGTTCATCATCGGTCGGCAACGACTGTTCGTTACCAAACGATAGATATTCAATTAGGCATCCTAATAAACATAATATTCATAAACATAAATAAATATACGAAATTTGAGTACAATATAACAATATTAAAATACATGAAACAGCTATACATTAAAATTAAGAAATACTAATAGACATATAAATATATAAAGATGAATTCGATTATTAAATTGGTATATATGAGACAAAATATTGAAATATGGAAGCAAATTAACATATAAAATTCGATAGGTAGGTAAGACTACTAACATGTATATAGATAAAAATACTGTATTGGCAAGAAAAAAAGAGTTTTAATTTTCCTAATTTTGTTTTATTTTAATTTTTAATGAGGGCTTTGATATTTTTTTTTGAAACTAGTTGAACTGTATTTTATTTTATAAGGTAGTTGATTGAACTCCTGGAGACCCTGGTGTATGAATGGACTTCTCTTCGAAAAACCAAATATGTTCGAAAATAAGATGGTGCTAGATTATTTAAAATTTTGAAGATGAAAATCATAGTGAGATAGTAAATTCTTTGAGAGACAGTAAACCATTGTAAAGTATTAGACATAACAACAATGGACGTATATCTATTTGTTTTCAAAATGATTCTTATACCACGATTTTGTAGCTTTTGAAGTTGCTTTAATCTATTTAGGTCCCATGAAAATAATACTGATGCTCAGTAATCAAAGTGAGGCTGAATTATTGTGTTGTACACCGTTATCTTCTTTTCCATTGAGAGAGTTTGTGCTATTCTAGAGAAAAAGTATAATTTCTTCAGTATTTTTTTTGAATATGTAGTCAAAATGATTATTAAAAGCTAGAAAGTTATCTAAATGAAATCTCAAATACTTAACTGTTGATACTATTTAAATTTTTTTCATTATTTATGATCAAATTTATATTATTGATATTCAGAGCTTTATATTTATGTTTTGATGTTAAGATCATTCCTTTGGGTTTCGAAACATTCAGTTTAAGTTTATTCATTGATAAATACTCATGAACGTCTTTCAGCACTGAATTCATTTTTTTAATTGCTCCATCTAAACTACTATCACTACATGCTAACAATGTGTCGTCGGCAAAAAGGTTTATGAATTCGCATTCAACGAATAGTTCTATATCATTCAAATATAAAATGAAAAGTAGAGGGCCTATGACACTTCCTTGGGGAACTCCAACATCTACATTGAGTTCTTGTGAAACAAACCCGTTGAAACGTACTCTTTGTCTACGATTACTGAGATAGTTATTTAGCCAGTGATATACCCTACATTCGATTTCATAGCTTGATAATTTTTTCAATAATATTTTTCGATCGATGGTTTCAAAGGCTCTTTTCGAGTCCAGGAAAACACTGACAACATATTTGTTATTGTCCAACTCTTTTTTAAATTAACAAAACGTGAGTTGTAGAGATGCTTCAGAGGAATATTTTTTTTCGAAAGCCTGATGGGTTATTTATTAATATTTCATTATTCACAATGTGATCCACTAATTGATTATATACAGCTAATTCTAATTTTTTTCCAATGGAAGCAATGTATTAACTTATTAACGATCTCCCAAAAGAACTCTGTTTTTAGTTTATGGATAATTAATTTTCGACGAATTCTTCATCCCATTCAAATTGCGACAGGCGTTTTACGTTCAACCATTTGTAGAACATATTTTTCCATGGCTTTGATTATCTAGTGGTCGTTAATGAGTTTGATGAATGATGAATCCAGTTGGATATGCGTTTCATAAATCTGAAATGCGAAATGAATTCATGTTCTACTTGTAATATCCAAGTTGATGTTCACCTCTTCCAAACCGGAAATGACACAAGGATTGCGAATACGTTCGCTATATCCATAACCCGATGACGTGAGTTGAGTGCTCAAAGTTTGATTAAAATATTCCCTACTTTTTTCAGGTAGCCCAGATATACCGTGTGACACAAACTCATGGTACACGCCCTTTTCTCCTTTGTTTCTGTAGCTATATCTCTGAAATTTGGAACTTGACTATGCTCACTCTAGGGCACTTTTTGACATATTTGGAAAAAAAAATCCAACATTTGATTTTTCCGGAAATGACATCTACTTTTGATTTTCAAATGGGACACCCTGTATATCATTACATTTTTGAAATCGGTATAATTTTCTGAATTTAATAATACCTCAAAGTTGATATTTCATTTGTCAGAACACCTATTCTATTTTTCGATCTAGAGAGCCATGAACTCCCTAATATTTTTCCAAATAATCAAAATAATGCTACACTATCGTAATTTTGATTTAAAAAGTATCATTGTTCGAAATACGTGCCAAAAAAGTAAACCAAAACCTTGTTTTACTCGAAACTCCGTTTTTTCTAATGGTACCATAATGGTACTCTGACGTCATTCGAAAGTACCATCGATGGGGTATCCATCCATATTAACTTTTTTCTGTATAACCATTACGAACACGATAATGGAGTTTAGACAAGTTTAAGTATCTTGTCGGTTCAATAACAATAATTTATCAAGGTATCTTATAATCTTATAATAGCTGTTCGAAATGTCCACCAGCAACATCCAAATACTTTCGAGCTCGTTTGGCGGTATTTCAAATAGCATTGTTGAATGGCTTGTCAATCTCGTAATTCTAGGTCATCGCGGGTCGTTGGGTAGGTTTTGTAATCGATGTTTTTCAAGTGACCCCAAATAAAAAAATCTAAAGGGGTTAAGTCAGGTGATCTTGCAGGCCACCTAACAGGACTATGTGTTCCGATCCACTTTTCCCCAAATCGGTCACGAAGGTGATCCGTCACGATCCTACTATTGTGCGGAGGTGCACCATCCTGCTGAAAGAACTGTTATAATATAAAACATAATATAATAAAAGATAATGAAATACACGAACTAGAATAAAATTAATGAATGAATAAGTAATATGTACACATGTAAATGAATTTATGTAGGCATACATACACATCAATCTTCATGCAATATTTCAATATCAGAGTCAAGTAAATAACATGAAATTATATAAAATTATATAAACAATATATAAAAATAAAATTAAAATTAGGGTACCATTATTCATTTTCATCATATCTTTAAGATCACTCGGGATAATTGAATACTCCTGCAGGTTAAAGTAAGCCTTCTGTAAAAGTGCTTCTTTCACACTTTTTTGAACTTTTTCAGATATGGTGTATTTCTGTAGGTTGCTGGTAGAAGATTATATATTTTTTTGCCTTCGTATATGATTGAGTTTCTAGTTAGGCTAGATTTTGGTGTGGGTAAAAGAATATAACTTTTATTAATATTATTAATTTTTTGATTAATGAATAGTGGTTTGCAGTGGTCACGAAACTGAGCTTTGCACAGATATCGAATTGCTTTTTTCTGTAATATAAATACTGATTTGAACAAATAATCACTGCATAAGCCCCAAAATGCAATCCTATAGCTCAAGTGGGATTCATTTTATGAAAAGTATACCAACCTAGACGAGGCTGTGTTTAGTTCCTTTGAGACAACTCTGATTGCAAAGCAGTCCGTAGATATATTTTTATACAGTGTGGCTTTTTTTAGGCCTGTTAACTTTTGAACGGTTCAACGTACAATATATAAAAAAATACATTCGGAGGGTTTCACCCAAACTACTTCTTGAAATAAAAATTTGGTGATTGCTAGACAGGGGACGCGGGGGGGAACATCAACTCAGAAATTTCAAATTGCTTTGGGGGTCAAGTGTCACATCGTTGAAAAGAGAATTCAGTTCTCTTTACAACCATCTGAATATTTTTTTAATCTTGTTAGGAATTTTTTTCCCAATTTCGATTTATATTCCTTTCGAAATTTTCAAGTTGATGTGCTCCCAACGCCATCTGTAGAGTATTTGAAATGATTCTTCTCTCAAAAAGTATTATCAGTAATTTCCTTCAAAATATTTTATGTTTCATTATTCCACATCATCCGTTCAAATTTATCGAGTTATGAGTAGTATTCAGATCCGCATTTATATTTGATATTTCGAATTTTAATTGCAAAAAAAATATCGATGAAACTCAAAAAAAATTGATGTTTTTGAATAGAATGGAATTCTCTTTTCAACGGTGTGACATTTAACCCCCATGCCATTAAAATTTTTTGAGTTGATTTGCCTCCCCCCCGCGCCCTCTTTCGAACAATCACCAAATTTTTTATTTCAAAAAAGTAGTATCGATGAAACCCTCCAAACATTTTTTTTCATGTTTGTACGTCGAACCGTTCAAAATTTAACAGGGGGGACAAAAAAAGCCGCATTTATAAGCTGGAAATATGTTCATTAAATTTCGGTTTATTGTCTATTTGCATCCCTAGAAACTTAGTGTTTGGTTTATTAAAAGTTGTGTGATTTTCCAAGAGGAGGTTATCAAAGTTGAAATTGAAGAAGATTACACTTGTTTTGTTCATGTTGAAACAGAGTGAATTTGAGTCACACCATTGCTTTAGTTTAGTGAGGTTCAGAGCGGCAATTTCTTCTTCCAAGTGGTTTATATCCTTCCCGTGTCATAAAATAGTAGTGTCATCCGCAAAAAGGTGAACTTTCGTTGAATGCGAGTAGAGGCTTAGTCGTTTATATACAAAAAAAAACAGGATTGGGCCCAAGACTGACCTCTGTGGTACGTCCATTTTAATTTTGTTTATCTGAGAATGCTCCTCTTCGATCTTCGCTATCTGATTTCTATCTGAAACGTCCATCCTGTTTATTATAATCAACTCCTAGGTATTCATATTCAACATATTTTCCTAATTCTTTCAACCTAATTTTATATAGAGCTTGGATACCAACTTTTCAGCAGATGAGTACACAGTTGATTCATTTATTCGATTTCTGTGATATACTTGAAGCTAACGACATCATTAATTCTGATTTGATTCTCCTTCTTTATCTCGCAATTGGGCACTTATTGCAGATCAACTCGCATTAATTCTTGAAACTCGTGTTTGGAGCTGATGTCAGGGAAATGAGGCCCTCGATATACTAAATATTCGAAAATACAACGACGCAATTATTCTAATCGTTCTTTGAATTATTTGAATTCCGTTTACAATGGAAGATACTGTTTGGAAGCGAAAGTGAAAATCCATCTGATAATAATCTGGAACCATCTCATTTTTACAATTAGTATTTCGTTTGTCATTGTCTTTATGATACAAATCTAAGTTGAAGAGACTCAATATTCATGCTCGAGATGTGGAATGTCAAATTAACCTCATATTATATGAACTATACGAAAGTCATAATTTTCAACTTCAAAAACACTGCCTCCTGCTCGTGGTGTTTTCAATTTACTGAAATTTTTGTGGTCATTGGTTTAGATTGAGACCATGATAACAGTTGATTGGTTTATATTTTATTCAATTGGAGTATTGTTTTGATTTTCACAGATTCCAAATGAGCGTTGAAAGTTTTAGTTAAAGTCGCTTCAAGTCTCATAAGTGAAGTTGAAATCTGTCTAGCATCAAGTGTGAAACATTTTTGTTATTTTGAATTTACTCAGTGACATACATTTTTTATACAAAATAAATTTAACATGTTTTCTACGAATTCTGTTTATATAAGTAGCCAAATTTATCTTTCACATAGCTGGTGTTTCATTCATTTCAATCTGTTACATTCCCGCGATTCCACAATAAGAACAATTTATGAGTTATGTAATCAGCAAAAATAACATGTATGTAAAATTGGTGAAATGGGGATGCAGTCCGAGGAAAAACCATGCTATACATTCCCTCCGCTACAAAAACATCAACACAGATATCATTCTGCTGTCTAGCCCCCGAGTTATGAATAGTTTCCCAGAAAGTCTATTTCTGAACTGTTTAATGATATTCAGCCAATATTCAAGAAAAATATCCGAGTACTTCTTGGAAACTGATATTCGACCCTTCAAGAAACGAAATGTATACACTAAGCTGAAAATATTTTTCTTTTTTTTTTCAGATTAACAAATTTACAAATTAATTTTTTTTGTTTTGTCCAAACCCAACCACAAGTAATCACTTACTGGTTTTGGCACTCTGAAAAAATATGTATTCATCCTTAAAAATAATTTTTCTCTCTCCTCAAACACAGACCTTCGGTATTCTAGCTTAGGAAAAAAGTATTTATAATAAAATATTCATATTCATTGGTGAGAAATAATAACTGCAACAATATGTAGACTTGCCAATAAATCGAATCTTTCTATATATCTAGTTTAGGGATTGAATGCGTTTTTTGCGATTTGTAGCAAAACGTGAACTTCTAGAGGTAAATGTTTGAGGTGAAAGTTGTAAATGATGAAAAACTTTCTGTTTCTGACAGTTTTTAACATAACCCCAAATTAACCATCAAGATGACAAAAAATTGTTGAAATATGCCATTTCTGGTGTCGAATAAACATGTTTTTTTGTAATTCAGACGATTAGTTTTCGAGTTATGAAAATTTTTCGAAAAAAATACCAGTGTATCCCACGAACGATAGAACAATGGTTGATATATTTTTGTATTTCGAAGGTCTTTGGGTGATCATTCCAATTGTTGAAATCTCTTCTTTATGATGGTCTATGTAGTTCATTGATCGTAAAATTGCCCAAAATTTGGTTTGGAAACAAAGGAATCAATGCAGAAAACCAAAGGGCACAAATCAGTAGAAAGGCGGAATATAAATTAAGACATGGTAACAGCAAAATTTCAATCAAAGCTGCAAAAGAAATATTACCCTGTACATGCCAAAGAAAGCGAAATGAGTCATGGAATGACTAACCATGAAGATTTTACTTTGAAAAATAACAGATAATCATATAAGCGTACATAGAGCTCTGGGTAGCCTCCAAAGAGGACTATATCGGCATGTCCAACAGCAAAATATATTTTGAGTTTAGACACGAACATGGTATGACAGAGTACTGAAGTTATGATTTTAAAAATACATACACAGGGTGCAATCTATCCTCTTGCGCACTCCCGTGAAGGAGAGGTGTATAAAGTCATGTTACAACGAATGGCACGTGTGGAAAATTCAAATAAAAATGTTTGAGGATTTTAAAATTTCACCTGTGTGAACGTAATCTAAATTCGGTTCGACATTTACTGTCTTTTCTTCACCGGCAATTGCCTTTTCTGGTCTGGATAGATGGCGGACATTGGTTCGCAAAATGTCCACCCACATTTCACAAAATTTTAATTTTTTTTTTGCATTTTTCGCACCCGCCATTTGTTCTAACATGCCTTTATACACTCCTCCTTCACGGGAGTGCAAAGGGTTAGATTACACCCTGTATAATAAATATAAAACAAAGAATTGGATCACAGATGAAGTATTAACAGCTAAAAATAATCTTCTTTTTCTTCATACATTCTCTAAACAAAATCCAACTATAGAAAATAAAAAAAATTACACAGATTTCAAAAAAGCATACAATCGAATCTTAATTTCTGCCAAAAAAGGTATGGCAAATTATAAATCGTGAAACAGGAAGGAAAAAAAAGAATGTTCAGCCTACTGACTTGTCAGTAGATGACCTAAATGATAATTTTCTAAGTAATGCGACACGAGCTGTTCTAGAATTGGACAAAACTGATATTAGTGCCGAATCTTTATTGGATAATCTGAAAAGAAATTTCATCAACTCTATGTTTTTCATACCAATTACACCTGATGATATCAAAGTATTCATTATAGGACTCAGGAATAAAAATACTGAAGACATATATGGAATATCTACGTTTATTTTGAAAAAATGTGTGAATTTTGTAATGGATCCATTATGTAATATAATAAACAGTTATCTAGAACAAGACAATTTTCCTTCTGAATTAAAAATTGCAAAAGTACCACCCGCTTATAAAAAAGGAGATCCATCTATAACAAATAATTTTAGACAAATATCTATACTGCCAGTATTTTCTAAAATCTTGGAGAAAAAAATGTATAATGACTTAACATCCTATCTAGATACTCACAGTATACTTGTAGGAGAACAATATGGCTTTAGGAAAGGAGTCTCGACTGCCAATGCCATAATGTCTCTTACCAAATTTATTGAAGAAAGTTTTGAGAAAAACAAACACTGTCTGGGTATCTTCACTGATCTTACATGTGCCTTCGATTCAATCAATCATTCAACTTTGCTAAACAAAATGAGCTATTATGGCATTCGTGGAACATGTCAACAAATGTTCACTTCGTATTTGACCAACCGAACACAGCGAGTGGAATGTCAAAATAGTAAAAGTCAATTCCTACAAATTGAAAGGGGAGTACCTCAAGGTTCAATTTTGGGACCTCTGCTGTTCCTCATTTATATTAATGACCTACCCCATAATATGGCTGCACATAACAGATTATCTGTACTATTCGCAGATGACGCTGCATTTGCAATCAGTGTAGAAAGTGATGAAGATCTCAAAATAGCTCAGGATGAAGTCAGACAACAAGCACATCCATGGTTCACCAGCAATGAATTCATACTGAATAAGATCAAAACTGTATGCCTAAATTTTGATTGTAGGCCAAATAATTCTGCTCATCACGAAGCAATTTATGGAAATGTGAAATTTCTAGGTGTACAAATTGACAGTCACCTCCAGTGGTCACACATGTGAATTTTTTGTGTACCAAACTCTCCAGGGCTGTTTTTGCTATTAGAAAAGTTCGAGGCCTTGTAAATCAAACAGCAGCGCTAACTTCTTATTATTCCCTATTTCATTCACACCTACAGTATGCTATTTTATCTTGGAGTAATGCAGCTCAGACACACATAGTTGAAGTACTAATTTTACAAAAGTCTGCCATAAGATGTAGTACAAAGTCAAATTGGGAGTCTAGTTGTAGACCTTTATTTCCGGCTCTAGGAATAATGACTGTTTATGCCTTAATTATATACCACAAATTAATATATATATATATATATATATATATATATATATATATATATATATATTAAAAATAATATTGAATGCTATGAAACTCATGAAGAGATACATAAATATGATACAAGGTACAAAAAAAGAATAGTTGAACCAAAAACAAGGCTTCAAAAAAATGCCAAAATTGATACGGGACTCTATAACAACTTACCATTTCAATTTAGAGATCTACCTCCAAAAAATTCAAATGAAAATTGAAATGTATCTTATCTATTAACCGTATTTACAACTTTCAAAAATTTACCCAGTTGATCGCTGAAAATCGGCATTTGTTCATGGATAATCACAGTAATTGAATAAAATTTCCAATTTTATTGTTACATTATATATTCATAGATTTATATATTTTTTTTTTCATTTGATATTCTATACATTTTACATTTCATACATCATACTCTATATATTTTATATATTTTACAGTTTACATATTCCATACATTTTACATTTTATATATTCATATTTTAGTCATCCCTTAAAAGGTATTTTATCTTGTATGTAGATCATATATGTTTTATATTCCTCAATATTCCATATCACAATTATTGTCAACCTCGATTATATCCCAGCACTACAAATTATTTTATTCATCTATAGTATTTAGGTTAAGGTTTAGACGTAATAAAAATGTATGTATGTATGTATGTATAGCTGATTGCCTTCCCGGCAATTCTCGAAAAATGAATTTTCCTTTCGCTCAATATCCACTGAAGGAATTCACGACGTTGCATCACAAATCAATATTTTCTATTATTTGTGAGAGCCAATTACGTTCAACCACATGAAACTAATATTCGTAATGTTTTGTGACGATTTCTAGAATGCAAGAATTGGTTCTGAACAATAAATGTGATATTAAAGTCGGAGTATGCTCAAGATAAATGAGTATCTCTTTCCACTCTAAAATTTAATAAAAACATCCATCTTCTGCACTTGAAATTCACCCATGAACGTTTTCCGGTATTTCTTTCTGACTTCCCCTTATTTTTATTACTCAACGATGGATGGCCTGACTGTTTTTTTAATTTAATAAAGTGGAAATTTACCTTCCGGAGCAGCTTCTGATTTGTTTCCCGAGTAACCGAATTGTAGAACGTGATTTTATAATTGGAATGATACAGTTAATTAATATGGCAGCGATAATTGGGTGTAGCTGGAAACTTGCGGGTGTCTGCTTTCATCCTCTGAGGTTTCCTTTGGAGGTGTGAGATCCATGACTAATAAAACTGACCGTTGACTACGAAGACAAAAAGCTGTTAGGTTAGGGAACCTCTATCGTGAAAACCTGATCTGGAGAGGAAATTGAGATATGTGTGAACGTATTGTTTGTTGAATTTGTCAAGGTTGCGAACTCTCGGTGTAAATCAGGCAATGACCGTTGTTGCTTTATTGTCGACTGTATGAAAGGAAATATCCATCAAGGTAGGACAGATCGACAATTCACAATCCACTACTTTGACAAAGTTTCGTTTTTGAAAATTTCAATACGTAAGTTATGAGAAATTATTAATAAAAAAATTTTACATTTGGTTCCAAGATTTTGGCGGACACTGTATATAGGCCAGGCAGGCCGCAGTTTCAACCAGATATTGGAGGACCATTTGAGAAATTACATATCGAATAAACAAGATTCAAACTATGCCATCACCTCATAGAAAATATATTCTCGAAATTCTACATATTCAACCAAAAGATCTGAAATAAAATATATTGGAATCCATAGAAATCAAAAAACTTCTGGCTTATAAAAACAACTTAGTTCTGAACGATCAGATAGACCTGTATAATTCCAAATGCACCTTGACCTCTACCTAACTATGAAACTTTCAGTGACATTGTGTACCTATGTTAGTTTATAACCTGCTCAAAAGATGACAGTGTGCCGAAACAATTGTTAGCAATGAATGTTAGTGTTTTGTAAGATGTCTAAATACCCTGGTGTGTTGAGTGATTCGATTTTGTTCAGATTTTTCAGAAGTCAAATAAACAAATGAAATAGTGGTCTGCTTCTTTAGTCGGTTCCAGAGATTGCGCCCTTATGGAATTTTATTCTTGTCAATATTCCAGGGATATGGTGATTGATGACTGTTGTCAATTTTATGAAATTTCAACAAACTTTAAATACAATTCAAAAGTGAATAGATGCGTTTTATTGTAGACAGAAATGTTCTACTCGGAAGAGAAGAATTTGACATGTCTGTTTTTTTGACATCATATATATCTACTTTCTCTACTTTCGCTACGATCGAATTTGAGGGTAGCAAAAGTAGATAATTTTGGCAGAAATTTGACGGTTCAATTCATGTTCATTTCAGTTTGATTGTAGGGAAGTACAAAATATTTCATAAACTCACATAAATATATTTTTGGCAGTGAATAGCCTCCAGTTAAAATGAACATGAGTGTCGTAGATGAAAATTTCAAAAATACGTAAAGGTTGGAAAACGAGTTTTATTCATATGATAAAGAAGTTGGGTTTTATATTGATTTTGAATCCATTGAGAACTTCTGTTGTATCTTCTATTAAGAATCAGCCTATACACAAATACAAATGGATACTTAAAAATAAATCGATGAAGGTGAGTTCATATTCAATTATAATTCATAGAACACCTCTGTTGAACCTTCTTTTTAGAATCTCCTATGCAAAAATGCAATGGATACCGAATAACTCAAAGGCGCATTTAGTCAATATCATTTTAAAATTGTGCTTAAATATATGTTATAAGCGAAAGTTGAATCTATTATATCAAATGGCGCAATTTATACAACAATGTTAAGTTTATGCTAAAAACCATTGATGTTACCGTTATGTTTATGTTAATGCTTGTGCTAAAGTTGACTAAATCCACCCTCAATGTCCACGAAAGCGGCGAATTGGCTAAAGACATATCAAAAACAGTTTTCAGCTGCTATATTTGTTCCCGACATCTCTCATTTCTTTTTGAAAATATGATAACGATTGTGACGGAATCTGAATTTCATAGTGCAATTTCCTTGTATTGGTGTCTATTATTAACATGTTTCTTCATTTTGCTGCTTATTTTCTTAGATATTCGTCTAATCATATTTTAATTTTTATGATTGACTCGGCATTTACTCGATGAAGATCCACAGTAATTGTACAAACTACACACTGAAAACGATTCGATCTCCACAAACTTTATTCAACCAGACAGTGAAGAAGCTAGTGTGCTGGCGAAACATATCTGATTAAATAAAATTTGTGAATATCTAATCGTTTCCTGTGTAGTTTGTACAATAGTAATTTGATCATGTTCCGTTTTTGTATCATTTGTGGGCAATCCAGAGAGACCAACAAAATATTTGATCTATATCCAGTACCGAAAGTGACTACCATATCTTGTATCATTAGAAAACATTTTAATGAAAATCATGGCACGAATATATCACACAAGGAATCCCGCTTTCCCGCTTATATTATATTAGCAGAAGCTTGACAGGTTCTAATGGTGAATTTTCATGAAGCTTAATTTCAATATTTCTAAATGAAATGCGTGGTTATTATTGCATTTAATTGCATTTCGGTAAAAAAATTATATAAATAAGTCGAAAATGTAACAAATAAAACTGATTGGTGATAGTGATTCAGTAAATTCCACTAATTACGTTCCTTTATTTATTTCATTCGTCGGCAATACTTCTGCTCTTGTATATTTACCCTACCAAGAAAACCGACCGAGGAGGTATACGCAAATGCGGAATATTTGGGAAACAGACCACGATTTCATTTGTTTTCTCCTAATCAAGCTGGCGAATTGTCTCCCGTTTTATCCCATAGTTTTGCAGGTATGAGTCAACACACCAGGGTTTTCAGACGTCTTAGTGTTGTGTTAATTGCGAAGTATAATTGTCATTCAACCCATTCACTTGTCAATACCCACCTGAAGACAACTGTTGAAACGTAGTGAACAACACAAATTATGAGACGACTGAAGTTCGAAATAAATGTAGACACTCAAGTTACATCATCGTCTACAACCTTAAAACATATCCAGACACAATTCCATTATTTTCACCAGAAACTCGTAAGAATGTAGAAACAGCAATATCTCCATGAGATTACTGTTCATAATAAACGTGCCGAATTCGATAACTAAGCTGACACTCCGAAATTCTATCGAAATGAAAGCTTTCGCATGATAAATTCGAGAGGTTTTCCAGCTATCAGCAATATATTTCCACGTCTCGAAAATAATGAAAATATCACCATGAAAAAGAATACAAATTGTTGAACCCCAAAAAGATTTCCCGAATGATTTAAATTCAATGTGTTACTAAAGGTCGAGAGAATGGGACCGAAACGGCGTACCGTACACGAGATATTGAGCAAATATGTTAGCGAGTATATTGCCATATTGGCAGTTACATATGGCTCTAGAATATCCATTGTTGTAAAACCGAGGTCTGATAAGGGAGAGAATAAAATGGACGATTTTATTTACAATCACCAATTTCATTTCGAATCAATAGGACTGCGGTAGTTTTACTGCAAACGTATAATTTGTAATCATAAACACATTTGGATATGTCACAGATACGTTTAGCCGTAATTCAACTTTGTCAAATGGAAATGACTGGATTGGCTGATGCATTATCCTGACATTGATGAATTACTGGGATATCACTATAGTGCAATGAAGGAACGGTTTCTGGAATGACTTCTATCTTTGTTTAAATAGAAGTAAGATAGTTAGCCAACCATATGGGATTTATATTGGATTCAAATGAATGCAACATGTAGATGGCGACAGTGATCTCGCATCCAAGTCATGTCGTTACTTCAGTGAAATGGTCTCAAAGTCAGTAGTTACTTGATTGAAACAATGGGACAGCATTAAAATCTGGGTTTTTTGAAGAAACCTGCATTAAAATGACGTCAAATATTCATGTTTGTAACTGATCACGGTAGATGACATTCGCGTTTGGGTCCAATACCATTTCCACAGGCACTGACTAACTATCTTACTTCTATTTAAACAATGCTTCTATATTTTTGTTTGGGTTTCAGGCCTGAGTTCCGAAGTGTTTGAAGATTAATATACCAAAAGTATTGGTAACTGCGATGAAAGCTAACTGAAGGGCATTGCAAAATATTTCCGTTTTTTTTTTTATTTCTTGCTTATATCGCGATAACGGTTGGTTCAAGCGAAAACTACATCAACGACAAAATTATTATTCCCAACACTTTTCCAGTTCTGAGCTGTTTTTTTTGTCATTTATTAAGGCTTTCAACTAGTGAGGTCATGTGGCCTGTTCAAGTAAATTACATTTCTAAATTTGAAAAAATATGTCTAGTTTTTGCAAGCAGATTACAGTTTTTTTCAACATATCCATAATGTCTGCTAAACAGGATTCTACATTGTGTGGTATATCTAATATCTGCCTTAGTTCCACCAGTTATTCACGTCATCTGGCCTTACTGAGATATTACTAAGTTCTTCTAGTCTTGTCGCTGCTTTTACTGCCTGGTCCGCTACTTCGTTCCCGGGAATGCCAATATGGCTGGGGATCCACAGGAGTTTTGGTAATTTTCTTTCATTCATTAGCCATTTAATACGAGAGTGTATTATTTGAATCAGAGGGTCTTTGTTGAATGGATTCTTTAGGTCCTGCAGGTAGGATATTGAGTCAGTGCAGATAAGATATTCATTTCTGGGCAGAAACTCTAGATACCACAAAGCCTGCAAAATAGCATTTAGTTCTGACGTGAATACAGAAGCCTCTTTTGGCAATCTCCAGGAATGGGTGAATCCTTGGTGTGTTTAAAATCATAACTGATTCCAAAAGTCATTTTAACGCAACGCCAAGTCAAGTCAATAAGCTGTGCAAGTCAACATTTGTTTCGTGCCGTATCTAGGTAGCTGGCTGTGTCGTGGGATTCCATTTAGCAAATGGTGCGATTCCAACATAGGTTGATAAAAGTTTGACATTATTTGTGTCCTTCCACAACTGCTGAAATGTCTACCATATAAAGAGCGGATATATTCAACTAAAAATATTCAGCTACATCTTTATCGGAAGACAGTTTGCAGTTTGGACCTCCTTTTATGTTCACTGTTTCAAGAGAATCAATGCATGAACACTATATAAAAAATTCACCGAACTTTTTGGTTTGCATAGTTCTTCTGAAGTGATTTACAGTGTAAATAGCGCCCAACGTCAACGACCATTAAAAAAACATCAGATGTATCTTTGAAAGAAATTATGAAAGAACTGGAGTCATTACGAGAAAATTATTTCATATTATCAGCGCTATCTTCATAGCAAAATTAAATTAAATCCAACCTGAAAGGAAACGAGTACCTTGTCGGTGAATTTTCAGAAAATTATTCATTAAATGTTCTTTTCGTCTACCCGCCGCACTTTTAGTTCATAATAATCGACAACTGTTTTCCTAGATCGACTATATTAACTTTTTTCTAAGATGTTGTTCAAGCTTACCATTGGAATCATATTCACGCGTCAATCCATCCATTCCTCTGTGATCGCAGAAATCTAAATGAAACTAGGACTGGAACTGGAAATGGGAAAAAGTTGGCACATGCTAGTTTGGTAACAATCTCCAAATATATAAACATGTCACAAAAACTGTCCAACTTTTTCAAAGACGTGTTTTTAACCTACCAAACAGCTTCGTGAAAACTAAACATAATTTCATTATTCTGACGGATGTACCTGTCAGTATATAAAAAAAAAACGAAAAAAAAACCTCTTTTGTTACGAAGAAGATTTTGATGTTACTGTTCCCGAGCACTTCTGCGTAATATTGGAGATTCCGGGCTATTTGCTGACGAAGACGATGTCACATTCACAGGGTTGACCTGACTTTCTTGCGTGCTACATGGGGCATCTGAAAAATCTGATGTTTTTTTCTGTAAGGGAATCAGAAACTTGTACCAAATGTTTGGGTTATTCATCGAATTTTACTGAACGAGCAGTGACAATTTTGTGCTCAGAAGGATTCCATAATCTATAGCCGTTTGATTTATAGCCGATCATAATAAGTTGCTTACTTCGTTTTGAGAACTTTCCAACGCGATCTTCTTTCGATATGTGTGCATATGCAACACTTCCGAAAACACGCATATTGTCCAAAGACACTTTATATCCATACCACATTTCTGCTGGTATCTTGTCATTAGTTGATTTTGTAGGAAGGCGATTTATTGTGCGCACAGCTTCACCCCACATTTCTTTTCCTAGTCCAGATTCAAAGATGAGGCATCTTGCCATATTCATGATATGTCTGTTCATCTTCTCTCTAACACCATTCTGAGCATGATTTTTAGAAACATTGTACTCAATAATGGTACCCGTATCACGACAAAAATTCTGGAAATTTCTTGAAAGATACTCCCCTCCTCTGTCGCACCTGAATCTGGCTATTCTTGTTTGAAATTTTGTAGTTGCCATTGCTTCATATTCAAGGAACTTATCGAAAACCTCCGATTTGTTTTTCAGTAGATAAACGCAAGTAAAATGTGAATAATGATCGATAAAGCTAACATCGGACCTGATACATCAGAGCTAACAATTTCCAGAATTTGTTTCGGCTTTCTGGATTCATCGATAGTTTTATAGGGAAACCTCGTCATTTTTCCTTCCAAACATGTGTGGCATACACTTTTGAATGAATATACAGATGAATGTCCCATTCGTCGGTGCATTAAATCATTAGCAACGCAAGCGTTAACAAATTGCTGGGACTTGAAATTAATCATGAATAAATTTCCTTTCTTCTCACCTTGAACAATAGTCTTATTATCTTTACCGATTTTGACTAGTCCTTCACGAAAAATTACTTCGAATCCTTGGTCGACAATTTTAGAAATTGACATCAAGTTATAGTTCAACTCGCTACACACATAAACATCATTAAGTCTGAAAGTTCGATTTCCAAATTGCACACACAAAGCCCCGCGTTTTGTTGTTATGATTTCATTTTCTTTCTTTGCTACATTGAATGAAACGCAAACACTTTCAACTTCGCAAAGATATTTCTCACATCGTGATTCAACAATAAGTTGTGTACATGCTGAATCAGCAATAAAAACTATTTCATCCGCGTTTCCACCTTCCGATAACAGAGCTTGATTTTCCTCCATTTCGACATTATCATGTGACAATACTTCTAATGTAGAATTATTTATATTTTTACTTTTAGTAATGACAAAAACTATGTCTTCGTCTTCATCGAAGTTATTTCCTTCCTCTTCTTGTTCTCGTTCGCATTTACAAATACATCTGTTGCAAACTTTCTGATTCTCTGTTAAAGCTGCTATATTTTCCTTTCTGTCATATGTATTTTTATTTTTCAATTTGGGACAATCGGATTCCATGTGTCCGCGGATTTGACAAAAATGGCATCTATATTTGAATTTTATGTTCGAATTGCCTCTATACGGGCCTCTACTCTGTCTAGAATAAAACACAACGTCGTCATGTTCTGAATTACTTCTATCTGGCACCTTTTCCCGAATCTGACTCGATTCTTCCTGAAGCAACTTGTTCCTAACAAATTCTACGGTTACCTCAGCAGGTTTCTGAGAGAAGAAAATATCTATTGAGGTAGTAACAGCTTGGTAAGTTTTAGGCATTGCTATCAACAAAATAGAAATTATTTCTTCGTCGTCCACTATTGCACCAGTTGATTTCAATTCTTGCACTTTTCGAAAAAATACTTCCAAGAAATCGAAAGAGTTTTCCTCTAACGAATCGCATCTCATTCAGTTCATGTTTAACATCGAGTCTGACAGACAAACCTTTTCTAGTATGGGTACTTTTCAACACTTCAAACATGTCCTTTGCAGTGTTTTTTTTTCACGAATTGTGGCCAAAATGGAGTCAGACTGCTAAAATATATCTGGCCTTTATATCTTTTTTTTTGTACTCCTCGTATTTCATAGCTTCTGGCTTCTTCACGAGTTCTTCCAAACTGTCTTCTCTTTCCAATCTGATTTTGATTCTGTATTCCCATTCCAAAAATCCAGAGCCGTCGAAGGGTTTCAGGTTTGCGAACATCGGTAACGAAGTCATGTTTGCAAAATCTCACGAGTTACGGCAATATTTCTGAACTCTACAGATAACTTACTGATTATTACTCTGGGCCCATAACCTGTTCACAGAGTAATGAAATAATAGCAGTTCAGTAATACAATTTAATCAGAATAACTTGAAGACCAACAACTGTACATATATGACAGACTTCATAAATTAACTAACTATATTTCATATTCGTGATATAGTCCTGGAATTAGAACTGTTAATAGAATTGTCTATCAACAGTTACTGCAGTGTGACATTGTTCAGTAACATTCCATGGAAAATGGGCTCCTGATGGCCTTGGTGGAACTGTGGAGCGTTTAGGAGTACGATTCTCAAATCATGACTGAACTGAACTTGACAACACTTGTTACTTCAAATATTCAATCAACATCTAGCAACTACTGAGCTACTACTCACCTGCTCAAAATCTACACAATTGCACGAGTAATACGATAAAAATATAGTTCTCGGTCAGAAAAAAGAATCATAGAACATAATAAGAATATTCCAAGGGTTGATCTAGGTTTCGTTGGGTTTTTAGGATCAACTTTTTAGTTTGTTCGGGAACTGTTGTTTGATATATTGCTGTCCATTTTCTTCTTGGACTAGCCGTTGCATTTGCTGCTTCTTCAAATTGACGTCGAAGCATAGCCCACGAAGATGACTCATCGAATGATGGGGACTTCAACATTTTCACTCGTGTAGGCCTTGTGGATGTCAGTGAAAATGGCCTTTCACTGGTGGGGTAGATATCCTCTGAATAAGCCTTGTTCATTAGAAGGTGTTTTATTTTCATCCTCTCCTCGATCTACTTCCTCGATTTATTTCTTGTTCACTTCACTTCCTAGACAGCTCCATGTGTTTCCATGAAACAGAACCTACTGCGAGTTTGTTCATGAAACAGAAAATGCACTTTCCAATTGCATTAGTTAAACAATGAATGATTGAATTTCTGATAGTCCATGACAGACACCGTTTCCGTTCATTAGTGTTCAGCTACTCTTTTTCCGTGAAATGGCTTTAGCAGAACATTTCTCAATATATATATATATATATATGTATACACAGTGTTAAGTTACTCAATGTGAATACTCAAACAGTTCCCTTGGCTTAAGGGTAGACACGGCTGGGGCACCAGGTGCTCATATTGTACGCCATTAACGTTCGGTACATGACTGGAGTACTTACAACTACTAATTAAGTTTGCGAGAAAATATTTGCACTCCTCACGGCTAAGTGCCGGAAAATCACTCGACATTCAAGGAAAACTTGTTTACTTCATATACCTTCTTAGAATACTTCCTTCAGTTGTACTAATGTATTAAGTTACGGAGTGTCTAGACGGCAGTGGGGTTCAACAGGTATGCTCAGGAATATCTATTTTGTTTATCACCAGAAACGAAGCTTGTCTGAAACGTATATATTATTTCCTTTGGGAAGTTGATATGGAGTTTGTGAAATAGCTCCAAGCTATTTCGTTGAGAATTCGCACATCCATTGAAACAGACCGTTAATTGAAACATTTCATTTAGAATAATCTTCACAATCCGTCTTTCTCTAGATCATATTTGAAAACAGGTGATGGGCAAGATCACAAATGGGTAAAATCGGTGCAAACGTGAAAATTACTGAAATATGAGAATGAGGAAATATGCATTCTTGATTCTCACAGTATAATTTGGAGACACCATTTGGCATTCTATCGTGTAGAACATGAATTTTCCAAATATTTAAAATAGATTTTATGGCTTGTGAAGACTCTGTTGGCAATGATCTTGTTTTGTGTTAAAACTCATTAGTAACAACGTTGCGTATACGAAACCTTTTTCAATCCAATTTTTTTGTAAATACGTCCTCGTGTTTATTGAATTTTCACCCATTGTGGTTACTATGTTATTTAAGGCATATCTTGTAACATTTTGACAAGAAAACTTGGTGGTTTATTGAGAAACTCTATTTTTGATATAAATCTCAAAAGTTATCAAGTGCAATTTTTAATCCGTCCCATTTTGACTGTCCAAGAAAAAATACCAAAAAAGAAAATTGAAAATAACTCAACAAACAGTACAGAATACCATATCGATTGTTATTGGCTAGTGATCAATGTATTTAGAAACATCTTGTGGATTATAAAATTCAAGTTAATATTTTCATATATTGCAGCATAGATTATTTTGCAAGGTATCATTCTAATTGGTTTTCTGCAGGCTGTGGCTTGGGAAAACAGAAATCTGTTATCTTCTGCAGAAATGATGGCTCTTTCAGAAGAGGACGACAAAATACAACAAGTTAACAATTAACAGTTAACAGAGAATGAACCAGATATTCCAGACGTAACTGGAACTTACGGAATTCACGCAAATTATCCTGATAAATCTCAAGGAGTTGATGAACAACCTATCCCACCAAGGTAAAAAAAAACTAAACGGATATGAATGGAATAAGGAAAAAAGGCAAAGAAAGCTTTTCCAAAGTGTGAAAGCGTTAATCATGCAACTGCAATATAAGAGATAAAACATAGTAGACTAGAGGAAGATTGTTTGAATTTAATTTAATTTAAATTTCAAATAAATCATCTCTTTTCTCTTGTACTTCACTCGTGAAATCTCCGATGAAATATGCGAATGATCATATTTGACATTCCTTTGAACAGAGCATTGCAAATCTGAAGCACTTTTGTAGTTACCAGCAACCATAATGTATTGGTCGAATGACATACCGCTGATGAGCAGGAACAGGTTTGATTCCATCAAACAAAATATACATTTGAATGATCAACTGGATGCAAATTATATATTTTTAAAAATGAGGCCTATTTTTGATATGATAAACTAAAAAATACATGCAATTCGGAATTTTTTTCCATAATTTATATATTGATGAGGAGATGCCATATTCTGGTCGGCATAGTTGTAAGATGTTCATAAAAAGCAAGGCAATTAGATTTGGATTCAAATTGTGGTGTCTATTCAGTTCCAATGGATATTTGTAGAAATTCATTCCATATGGCTTGAAAACCAATAATGGAAGAACGAATCAGGGTTGGGAAAAAAGGTTTTTCTAGATATTTTGACCGTTGTACCTCAGCCATCTATATACATCGTGTATTTTACTACAACTTCTTTTTTTCAAACAAGCTATTCTGTTCATTTGGGGGAACAATGTTTTCATGCAACTGTTTTTATGTTCATATGATTTTTCATTTGATAGAGATCAGGAGGTTGTCTCAGTCAGATGGAATGATAACTCTGTTGTATCAATGGCAAGTAATAGCTGCAGCATTTCACCCCTCGCAGCTTCAAAAAGGAACAGCAGAAAAGAAAAGAAAAAAATGGCATTTCCACAGCCAAAACTTATTGCTGATTGCAATCAGTACATGAAAGGAGTTTATCTTCACGAAAACGGCATTTCAAATTACAGTATTCACGTAAGAAAGAAAAATGGTTTTGGACTCTTTTTATAAGTTTGATGGATAGTGTTATGATAAATTCCTGGAAAGTATATAATATTGCCAATAAACAGAAGATGTCACAGATAGAATTCAAATAGTATGTGCGGTCAGACTATTGTAAAAAGAGGAAACTAACAGTCAATGTAATGAGGAAATTGGCAATTGGCTAAATATTGATTCCGTAAACCATTACTTACTTTATGACACTAAGGTGAACACGCTTAAATTTCCACAGAAATCTGTTTACCTTAGTGTCATATACTATGAATTTCCATCAAGTAAAGGCCACGTCAGTCCAACATTACTCACTTACTTATCATTACTTACTGCTTTTCGCTTTGACAAATAATGGCCATGTGATGATTGAACAGAAAAATAATGCCAGAAAAAGATGCCGACAGTGTAAAAGCAATACCATACATAATAATAAAAATAAGAAACATTGATTCGCATTCCGCATAAGTTTACAGACAATTTTTGTTAAAAAAGTGTCATCCCTTTGTATTTCACCTTACTAGATAAATAATACTGTAGAAATTACAGATATATAACGAAAGAAAAACATTGGGAAATTCAAATATATGATATCACTGACATAACTTCTTTATAGATACAGGAAACATCTGATTCAGGAGGTTAATTGAATTCTACTTGAGTATATCAACATGGTGACTAAGAAGTCTGCTCTGGAAGTAAATCAAAATTGTACTATATGTAGCTGATTCATTAGAGTGTACTTATAATCTACCATCTTCATTACTTTCAAAGATTATTTCTATTATATTTGACCAATAAATCAAAAAAAATAGAAAATAATGGGCTGAATCAAAATTCAATGGTAAAACATAATGAAGTTGTTCTGTAAAGCTATGTTGCGATTATTTTGTTAAACTCAAGTTATTCGTCTGTTTGCAGTTCAGCGCATTGACAGAGAGAACGTGAAATACCTTTGTACAATGTCATTTTTGAGAAAATTTTGTGATTCCTTGAAATTCTGAATATTGAGAATCTTCATTAGTTGTGGAAGTTGATTGTATAGATGGAAAATCCAGTGACTTAATCGTCTGGATAATTCTGTTTTGGACGGAGGTATTGTTGTGTAATAATCAACTTATATTCATATTATGAATATCTTTTCGAAACCTTAATTTTCTATGCAGATATGAATAAGGTTTATTGGTACAAAAGCTAATATAGTGAAAAAGCACAACAGAATAAAATAGTCTACTGTTATTCATATTCAGATATCCAATTTTTTTGAGTTTATGTGATATTTATAGCCGCCGTCTCACACCAAATATCAACAACACTTTGGCAATTTTGCACTTTTTGTATTTGGGCCGTCAGCCCGCTGCCAAAATGAGTAATGATTTTATAACGTATGCTCTTTAGGTTTTTGGTTAGTCATGAATATAATGATCAATGAACGTGCAAAATTAGCGCTATCTACTCAATAACAATAATGATGATATTTCATTTCCTTGAAGTTTCTGAAATTTCTGTTCGTGCACATTTTCAGTTCTTGCTTCTCTTCAGAAATCCTAATTTCACAGTGGAAGTACAATCAGGTGATCTGCAATGATGTGAGATATGACACGTCTCAATTGAAGTTTATTTACGACCCATCACGTGAGGTAGCAGATGTTAAAGTTATTTCAGTTGGGACATGTAGGTATATACAATTCGAACGGATATGACTAAAACTTTTCCATAAGATTATTTTCATAGTCAAGAAGATTCAAATTGAAGTTTCTCACACAAACAATTCCGTCCACTATATAAGCACCCTATATGATTGATAAACATTTATTTTCATTTAGCAAATATTTCAACAATGTTTCACGAACCAAAAAAATATCTATTCCATTTACTATCACGAACAGAAGGTAACAATGTTTGTTTGAAAATGGTTGACTATGTTTCACTTTGAGTAAGGTTATTCTTGACTTTCATTGTCTAAAAAAGAACAAAGAATCTTCAATTCTCTGTAATTTTTATTCACGACGTTTCAACTGTTGAAATCCTCAGTCGTTATCAAGTGGATAAATGCGACACTCTCAAGGATATTTCTTATATATGATATGGCTAATTTTATATCATTAGGGATAATTAGCATGTGTTCAGGTAAGCTTGTTAATAACAGTGCCTGGCCCCTCCGGTACAGCAATGTCAATTCTTATCGCAATTTCAATTGATCCATGTCACTAATTAAGGGTTTCCACACATTACGGATTTCTATGCTTGCATGACTGAAGACATTGTTGTTCATAATATATGCACTCTCTTTCAACTTCCTTCTATACCAGCCCTCTTCTTTATGGATGACTTTGGTTTCAGTCCATTTGATATTGTGTTGCGTCGTCCAGACATGATCCGCTATCCCTCCATCCAAGTCAGGGATAATGGATCATGTCTGGACGACCCAACACAATATTAAATGGACTGAAGCCGAAGTCATCCATAAAGAAGAGGGCTGGTATAGAAGGGAGTTTGAAGAGAGTTTATAGATTATGAACAACAATGCAAGCATAGAAATCCGTAATGTGTGGAAAACCTTGATTAGTGGTATGAATCAATTGAAATTGCTATAAGAATAAAAAATGCTGTACCGGAGGAGCCCGGCACTGTTATTAACAAGCTTACCTGAACACAGGCAAATTACCCTTAGGCTAATGACACAAAATCAGTCATATCATATGAGAGTGTAGCATTTATACACTTGATAAAGACTAGATTTCAGCAGTTGACACGTAGTGAATAAAGATTTCAGAGAATTCAATTTTCTTTGTTCTTTCTTAGACAATGAACGTCCAGAATAACGTTACTCAGAAGGTAACTATGATCTCGCGTTCAAACATCCAATTTTCAAAAGTTACATAATTGAAAATGATAATCTATACTCAGTTATTGCCCCTGATCTACCTCAATACATAAAACGAAATGGAGAAAATTTTTAGTGTGTGTACAAAAGGTAAGGTATACCTTTTTCCTGACTGCTTCAAACCATTTTATCACAGCTCAATGAACTTTATGTATACCGCAAATGAACGCTGCACCTTGTGTTATGAAAAAAAACTTGGTTATAAATTCGAATATATTCTTATTCCTATTAAATAGTTCGATCACCCAGGGATCCGCTTCAGGAATTAATAAGTTTGAAACAAATAGCTATTGTAATGTTCAGAGAAAGTCGTGAGAACTAATGAAAATAATAATAAATGTTGTGTCTCTATCAGAGACCGATAAAATTTATATCGTAAAGAAGGTCAAAGAACCTTGTGTTTGGGTTCAAATATAATTTATTTTTCTTAACAAAACTTCACATATGAACATTTCACCTCAATGAAGATTTTTCAATCGTATGCCAATTGACATAAAATTGGAAATAATATGAGAAGTGCCCCAAATATATTCCTCATGAACCAATTGGAGTAGTTGGATTCTTACGATTTCACAAATTGGCATTCACTTAACTTCATTTCGAGTATATCTACGAGAGTGGAATAGTGCCTGTAACTTTGTCGTTGGATTTTTATTGGCAGAGCACGAACGTCCTTATAAACAAGTTATTATATGAAATCCAGATCGTCCCTGTCGCCAGAACTCAGGTCACGAGCCATCGCTTAGGTTTTATATGAAGCTGGGATCAGCACAAGTCGTTTTTCATGGAGACCGAGAAAAGTTATTTTGGAAGCGCGTTAATGTCGTTTTCAATTTGGGAGAGTGGTGTGTGCGGTTTCCATTCACGCATATGCGGAAGTTTTCCCATATATAAGTCAGTTCAACGACTAGTGCTGGAAGTGATTTGACATTAATTGTTTTGAGTCCACAAACTATCTGATATCATGGAATGAGTCTAGGCGTGGTTTGTTGTTGTGCTCTTTTTGGGAACGTGATCTAGTGACGTAATAGGCAAGGAAACTCCTGAAGGATAGAAAATGATTAAATATACATCTCCGAGCAATAAAAGATATAGAAGGGTGTTATGTATCTTCCTGTATATTTGTATGGTCTTGTCAGGTACGACCTAGTAATTTTAGATGTCAAATGTTAATTCATCTATTACTGAATCGTACTTTACTTCAAAGAAATATACAATAATTTGGCGACGAGGTGGGATGTCTTTTGAGTAAAGGTATAAGTTCGTAAGTACCATTTTGTACTTAAGGGAAATATTCAGTCGTCATGGTTTGCCTGAGACATTGGTAAGCGATAATGCACCGATTTTCAAATCGTCTGAATTCCAATAGTTTTGTATACGTCATGGAATCTCTCAGAGAACAATAACCCCAGGTCATCCCGCAACAAACGGACAAGCCGAACGTTATTGTCAAACACTGAAAGCAAAACTGAGGTGTATGATACATGAACCAGGAACTTTGCATGAAAATTTGCATGCATTTTTACTACGATATAAGGTGATACCATTGTCCTGTGGGAAGACACCCTCAGAAATGTTATTTGGCAGAAATTTAAGAACAAAATTAGATTTAATTCTCCCAAATTCAAAAAACATAGAATGTTATCAACAACCTCATTTCGACAAATACTTCCTTGTTGGAGATAGAGTTCAAGCTCGTAATTATACAGGGTCCAAATTATGGAACTACGGAACTATTGTGGATCGATTGGGAAAACTCCATTATATGATCGAATTGGCTGGTGGATTCAACATAAAACGACATTATAATCAGTTGAGGACCTGCCAGGTGCGTAAACAAAAAGAAAATGAATTATACCATACATCTACATTAAATTTTGCACCAACAAAATTAGCAACATCTGATTATCAATTGAGTAATTCTTATAATCGTTTTTCCTGCAGACAATATGATAAAAGGATAGTTCTTAATCCACACGAACATTCACTAAATCAACCGTCAACTTCTGAGGTGTTGTCTTCTCCAGAGAATCAACCATCCATGCCTGTAGAAGAATCATCTGGTTCAGCAGGTTATTCTTCCAGTACAATAACAACCCCAAGAAGAATCTCAAGAACAACACTTACGTCTACAGAATCGCAAGTATCCAAACCTTACGAGTTCTACAGCTGAAACGGAATTGATACCTGAAATGAAAGAATCGCCCCGGATACATGCCATTTTGAGAAGATCAAATAGTATTCGGAAAGCACAAGAACGTTTAGATTTGTGAACATTTTGTTTGATATTATAAGATATTATAAGAAGAGGAATACTCTGGAATGAATGATATCATTTAGTTTACACCCTGTATATATGTCTGAAGTATGATTGTATATAAATAAAAACAGGTCAGTTTTTGAAGTGAATGAAAACGTTATACTATAAAACCAGGAGTAGAGATCAATTTCATCTATACCTTTTGCTAGATTAAGAGTACTGTTAACCTGAGTACATCGGGTGAAGAATTTTCAATAAACTTCCTGACAACATGAGGAATGCCGAGCATTTTGCTCTTTTCAAAAAGATGCTAAATAGTTTTTTGGTGCAAAGTTGTTTTCATTCGTTGACAGAATTTTTAGACTAGATATATATATAGGTTTTGTACTTTGAATCGTCCTTCCTACATTTTTTTTATGCTCTGTCAAATCCCATACAATTTGTAATATTGTCTAAGTGGAAATGAAGTATTATCTGACCTACAAGGTTTTCTTCAAAGAGAAAAGTTTGCGGAGACATTTGCCATGACATTTTTCGTAAAAATACGTTTTGTTTAGATATTTTTTAAAACAAAACAAATAAAATTGTGAACTAGTGAAGTGCTTCTCTAATCAAATCCAGAGATGGCATCCTCATAGGGTTTAGTCGTGTATGAAATTATTCATTAGTACTTTTAGGTAGCTGTATTCCAGAAAAAATTAAATATAGTTATTTAAAAATTAATATCAGTGACAATTGAAACTCAGGAGAGCAATGTCTTATATTCAAATCATCATGTTCGTATACGCAATACTTGAATCTTCTTTCCATGAGAAGTTGCCCCAAAAGGAAATTTGACGGTGGCGATACACTCAAGCACACCACCACAGTTTCATTTGTTATCTTGTAATCCAGCTGGCGAATATCTCGCTGGCTGCACCAGGGTTTTTAGGCATCCCTTAGTGATTACATTAAAAACGGCATTTCATTATTTATTGAATGTCAAGATTGAGTTTTGATATAATTACATTGTACAATAATTGATTACTTTCCTAGCATTTGTCTTGCCGAATAAAACTCGACCCTGATATTCTGACATCGAAATATAGTGAAGCGTCTGAGAGTGAAAGCACACCACATCTGTATTAAAAATCACTCTTGCTATAATAATAGCGCTCTGGATTTTTATCTATGAAGACATCGTTATCGTTATAGGCAACGATGCTTCCGTATTTTATGTTGACAAAATTTCTAGAATGCAATAGTCTTTTGATGGAATGCAGGATGAAGAAAGTTAAGTCAAGTAAAAATTGCTTTATTAACGGAAGAATAAAAAATCTTATTGACAAAGCGATGAGTATTAAAAAAAGATATGGAAATGTATGAATGAAAAAATATATAAGAAATATCACAGACAGTCACAATTTCTTTTAAATCAATAATATAGTCATTATTAACGCATAACAAATATAAAGGTATATATAAACATATACACTTGACTTAAACACTTAAAATTCTTTCATATTGTAATATGCTATGTCAAGCAGTCATTCCTTGACAGCCTTCCTGAGTCTATTATGTGCCACCAATGATCGAGTAAGGCAAGTGGTTAAAATTTTTTTTAGCAATTTAAATCACGGATTTTTGTATCAATGAGCTTCTAAGAATTGGTATGGATACTGTGAAATTATGATTCCTTGTGATGTATGTTGATGTAGATTGAATATTATTGTATTTTTTTTGTGGATCAAACACACACTTTCTAGTATAAATATACTGGGCAATGTCAATATTTTTAGCCATGAACATCGGTTTACAGGAAACCCTGGATTCATTTTCAAAAATGTATCTCGCCCTTTTTTGTAATACGAAAACAGCATTCAAAATAAATTGAGAACTACTCCCCAAAGCCAAATTGATGAAATAATCCTCACTGCAAAGCAAATCAAAGCAAATTTTTTGCATAAAGCATTGATGTAGATGTTAAAAGAAAGACTATCATCCACATAAAGTCCAAAGAACTTGGCTGATGATTCAGTACTCATTCCAGAGTTCCCTAAGAATATCTCATCCAGAGTGCATCTGAAGATCATAATGCATGGTTTTGAAACATTGAATGATAACTTATTTGCATCACACCAATTCTTTACTACAGATAGGTTTTCAGCTATATGTGTACTGAGTTTATCGTTGCTGTTGCCATGCCACAGTGTTGTGTTAATGTAGAATAAACATGAAAGTGGGCCAAGTACTGATCCTTGTGGTACTCCGTAACTGATTGAATGCGACTTTGAGCTTTCTTTGATGAGAGAAACTATGTGAGTGCGCTCCGATAAGTATGATTGCAACCATCTGAATGTTAAATCTCTGAAGTCATAAATTTCAAATTTTCAAGTAAAATCTTATGATTATCATAGACAAATGCTTCTATAAGGTGGCAGAAGATTGCTGCAACTGCATCACCCTCATTTATATTGAGATATATGTTCTTCAGCAATCAAATATGGCATCATTTGTGCTTTTGGAAACCAAATTGGTAAGAGCTTAGAGAATGATTACAGCAGAAATGAAAACATTCTTTCTTTTATAAATTTTCAACTAACTTAGCAAGAGTTGGCAATAGCGAGATAGCATTTCAACAAATGATTCATTACTGCAGTCTTAAGGCAATTCGAGAGTATCAAGATTGAGGTTTTTATTCAATTAGTTTATTATCAACTCTTCCAACAAGTTCAAATTGTTGGAAGCGATGGAAATGATAGAATTCAATGAATCCCTTAATAACCAATAAGAATTATGTAACTCTCCTCTTTTCAATTTGTGAGTTTTGATACAAAGGTAGGAACCACTGATAGTGGGAGACGTTGTCAGGTACTTTGCAAAAAAAACCCAGTACTCTACAGTGTCCACTAGTTTTCTCTAAGAAATTTATAAATTATCAGGGTTGGATCTATTTATTGTGAAACATTCATTCTTCAAAAATGTTCCATGTTTGCATAACTTCAAAAATAATAATCACTTCACACTTTCCACGACTTCTTCCACAAAATTTATGAATGAACAGGGTTGGATAAAATTGTTTCAATACATTCGTTCTTTGAAAATTGTCGATACTATTATAACTTGGAAATTTACAGTTTCCACGACTTTTTCCATGAATTTTTCAAATGAAAAGGGGCAGAATGAAATGTTTTGAATCATTCGTTATTTGAAAATTGTCCATACTTTTGTAATTTTTAGAAATTCTTGGCACTGTACTGGTTTCATGAATTTTTCGACGAAATTTATAACAGGGTTGCATTTAATCGATTTAAAATATTCGTTCTTCGCAAATTTTGAGCGTATCATTACGTTAAAAATAATCGGCACTTGACAACTTCCACGAAATTGGTGGTTCGTTTCTGATTTATTATGTTATCAGGGTTAACATTTATTTTCACTGAAAGTTTGGTGACATATTGTCACAGACGTATTGTTATCGAACTGTGAGATAATTATCCTTGAAAAAAGTTGTTGCCACCATTCACCGATGTTCCGGACAACCCATCTTGCCTCCATATCAATTAACCTGTATGGAAATATGGGTGCTTTCTCTGATTTTCCATCCTTCTTTGTATTCTTATACTTCAATTAGTAAACTGAGTCCACCGTTGAAAATACTTGAACATTACAGCGAACATGCAGTTTCCTGCAGTCGGTAGTGAGACACATATGTCATGGTTATCGATTGATTTGAAGGTTCTATCAAACGAGCAATCATCGAGTCTCATAGGAAATTATTGCGGAACTTCGAGCCTGAAAAACATTTCCACCGAAACTTATTATTGGAAAAAGTATATGTGTTACGACATTTCACACCAATCCGAACAAATAAACGTCGAGAACGTTAGGAGGAAACTTCTCTCTCACCACCTTCATTTCTCGGTGATTACTTTTATGAAATATAGGAATATGTGCTTTTCCGGAATAGTGGAAATGACATTTTTCGTGGCTGCTTGATGATTTTTATACTGCTATCGGTTTTTAAGAAAGAAATAATTCGTGTGGTATTAATAGTTTCTAGCTGCAAATGTTATAACTGATATACAGTGAGTGTCAAGGAATTTACTCCAAATAGGAAACATTTTCAATACTTATTAATTTTTCAGAGAATTTTATGCATTTCATTATTCATTATTAACATCCACTGAAGATAACAGAATTCTAAATTTTCAGTTGATATACAGGTAGGAATAAAAAATGGGATATTGATCACGAGTTAAATAATTTTGATAATGTCTGAAAAACTTTTTAGAAAAGTTGTTTAAAATGGAAAATAATACGCAGATTTGTGATTGGAGCCATCTAAATACCGAACTTTATGAGATATGCGAGGATGTATTGATATTTCTTTAGCATAGACCAATTCCCTGCATGAACAAAATATTGCGTTGCCATAGCAACGAACAATAACTTATTAGAAGTATTAGTGTGAAGTTTGACGTCAAAAAAGTAAACCAGAGTTACGCAATAAATTGAAAGAAAAAATATGTCCACCGAAATTGTGAAAATCAAAAAATTGGAGTATCGAGCCGTCATCAAGTACCTGTATTTAAAAGGGTTAAGAGGTGAGCAGATTTACGCAGATATGCTTAATACCCTTGGTGATCAATGTCCTTCGTATGCGACCGTGAAAAATTGGACTGCAAGCTTCAAAAGAGGTAAATTTTCCATTAAAGATGATGACCGATCGGGAAGGACAGTTTCTGTGTCAGTCACCGAAAATATCGATGCAGTTCATGACATGATTTTAACAGACAGTCGAATTTGGCTAAAACGGATATCTGAAGCACTGAATATTTCATACGAACGCGTTCATCATATAGTTCAAGTCAATTTGGACATGAGCGTGCAAGGGTAGTGCATCACGTTCGATCTGTGCTCGATTTGAAAATAATGTAAACTTCTTAAACCGAATTGTTACTATAGAAGAGACTTGGGTCCATTTCTACGATCCAGAAACAAAGCAACAATTGATGGAATGGCGACACTCCGATTCTCCAAGACCTAAGAAGTTTCGTGTCCAAAAATCTGCTGGAAAAGTTCTTGCTTCACTTTTTTTGGGATTGCCATGGAGTAATCATTATTGATTTTTTGGATAAGGGTAGAACAATAACTGGAGATTACTATTCGACATAACTGACCACTTTACGGGAAAAAATTAAAGAGAAAAGACGCGGAAAGCTATCCAAAGGTGTTTTGTTTTTGCAGGACAACGGCCCTGCACACAAATCTCATGTTGCCATGCAAAAAATTCGTGATTTAGGTATTGAATTATTAGAACACCCCCCTTATTCACCAGATTTGGCTCCGTCCGACTATCATCTCTTTCCTCAACTGAAAAAAAGTTTAAAAGGTTGTTCATTTTCTTCCAACGAGGAGGTAATGAAAGGTCTGGTTTGCAGAGCAAGAAGAAACATTTTTTTTGAAAGGTCTAGAGACTTTGCAGGTTCGCTGTAATAAATGTATCCAATTAAGAGGATAATATGTTGAGTAATAAAATATTTTGACATTGAAATTTTGTTTGGTTCTATAGCAGGCTAAGAATTTTTCAATATATCCTCGTATCGCTCACATTGACTATTTGATGTTTGTTATAGCAGTAAATTGATTAACATAGAATTTTGATGCATAATAAGAATCAGGATGTTTGGTACAGAATACGATATGGTGATATCGCAGTTAATCTTCGTTACCGAAATACACTGGAATTTTTTAATGTTCACATCAACCACACTTTCCAGATTGATTCACGAAGTTTTCAATGAACATCAGGTTTCAAACTAGAACTCACTTCCAATTCACCTAATTTCGAATGTATATTCTATTCAATTCAGTGTAGCTCCTGGAGGGGCAGGTACCAAGAATGCATTGCACATGTAGGACAGGTGCAAGAATCATAGATGTGTGAGCTCATGTCGAAAGAATATTATAGACGTTGGGTGCGCTCGATATGAAGAATATGAGTATTCGGTATACAAATACCTCTCCTTGTGAAAAAATTACTTGAGTTTTCACGAGAAATAATCTTTCTTCAGGGTGCATATTTTCGTGTATATTTATTATTGAATAGTTGAAATTAATGATGATTGTTTCACTGAGTTCTTTACTTTTGTGCCATAAGAAGAGTGAAATCTACGCACTCAATAAAATGTAGGCATCAGTAACTCTTGCTTGGCAGATATTCTAACAATTGAGTATAAACATGATACAATATAAAAGAGGGTGGGAGGAAAATGAACGGGCAACGCTACAGAAGATCGAAGTCTGTGCGTAGGGCATGAGTTGGGGGAGTTCGTGCAATGAATATAAAGCTAACGGTAACATCTAAATTGAACATATAACATAGCATCTCAATTAATAATTATTCTACAAGAAAAATAAAAATACAAACATGAATCACATGAAAATATGAAAAAAATTTAGAATAAATAACTGGTTGTATAACAATTATGAAAAATACAAAAATGAATAATCAAATAATTGGTTAAAAATCGACTGAAATATAAATGAATGAATGAAACTGGTAATATGGACTATGAAATCTCTATGAAATATTTTCTGAATATTTTTAATTATACTTCCGTGACGAAGAATATTGAATGATACATTTGTTAAAAGTGATTTTATTTTGCTCGTGAAGTTGCTCCACTCGTGGACGCTTACTTCGCAATATGAAATGCCACTTTTAACACTTGTATCGTAAATAACTATATTTTGATTTCATATTATTATTTTCATACTACATCAGTGAAACCGAATAAGGATATTTTTGACTCGGCTATTATTGATTGGATGGCAAAAAAATATTTACATTTCAATTTCTTTAATGACGAAGACACTCAAATTTTTTTTAAAGATATATCTGGAAAGGATTTTCCAAAAAAGGATAAATTGAGAAGATTAGCAATGTTACGATTCGACTGCCTAAATCAAAAATGACCGACATGTTGACAAAAAATTCTTCTAAATTATCATTTACTATAGACGGCTGGACCTCTATCAGCGGCAGATCTTATTATGGAATTACAACACATTTTATAGATGACAATTGGAAATTGCAATCTATCGCTCTAGATTTTGTTCCTGCCCATGGAAAACATACAGGAAAAGACATCGCTCTCACATTTTTCAAATGTGTAGACACTAAAGGCTTAATCCACAAAATTCAAGGAATAACAATGTATAATGCCTCAGCAAATACAACTTTCATTAAAGAACTCCAGGAACTTATTCCCGATTTAAATGTAGAGGACTGCCATTTTCTATGTTTTGGACATGTAATAAATCTGGCCGTGCAAGATTTGTTTCAGTTGTTGAAACTGAATTCTGAGGCAAATGAAGAATTAAGTGATGATAGTGTCGATGAGGAAGCTGAAGTTGAGGAAATTGAAGATGATTCTAATGCACTGTGTAAAATACGTACTTCTTCTTCTTTTCGAAAATTAAACGGTCAGAGCAACTTTCAATTAAGTTCCGAAGTGCGTGTAGAGCAACTGGTAATTCTCGCCAATTAACACCTGTGTTGGATGTTGGTGATATGTTGAAAGTAGCTCTTGAAGCTAGTTATGGACTTGGTGTACTATGTCAAAATGTTGTTGATTTAAAACCATATGCTCTTATGGACAATGAATGGATCCTGCTAGAAGAAGTGCATAAATTACTAGTCAACTTTCAAATTCTTTCCAAAAAGCTCGGAGGAGAGAAGTACGTCACATTACCTATGATGGTGGTTGTATGTATCAATATACCTACTAATAGAAAAAAAAACTTGCTTCTATCGGAGAACAAAATATTTAAATGCGACCAAAAGGCAGATCGAACCGCTGTCGAAGAACAGCTTATCATTAGTTTTCAGGCTGCGGGAGACAAAATATTAAAGCATTATCGTAAAGGTAATTGGATTTATGCTGCAGTTTTAATTCTTGATCAGCGGCATAAGTTAGAAGCGTTTGATATGACAACATGGAGCCAAGAATTAAAATACACTTCCATTTAGAAATTTCAAGATATATACAAAGCCTATTTTAATCAATCAGAAGATTCAGAAGGACATCGTACGAAAAAAACGGCGGCGAGGGAACGAGAAGATCCTGGACTGGAAAAGTCAGATTTTTCAATTGATTTTGATGTTTTGTATGCAGTAAATCCTACGCATGCTGAAGGAGAATGGATACAGGAGCTTCAAAAATATTATTCTATGCCTCGATGTAATAAAGAAACAGATATACTACAATGGTGGAAAATTCGCGCTTCTGAATTTCCTATTCTAAGTTTAATGGCACGAGATCTCTTAAGTATACCGGCTACTTCAGTCCCGGCGAAAATATTATTCTCACGTGCTGTATTAACTATAAGAAAGCATCGAAATCGCCTCAACAATGAATCTGCACGATGTTTGTTATGCCTAAATGACTGGGTGAAAAACAAAATGATTTACAACCGAGAGGGCTAAGGGTTGTTTTTTACCTTTGACTTTTTCAGTTATTTCATTATTAGGTTCTTATTTTCTTTAGTTGTATTACTTTCAAATACATGATGTTATTTTTTAACAATTGTAATTTTCTGTTCCGACTCTTACATTATAGCAAGTATTCAGGTATTCCTTATTGCACTGAAGCGATAAGATTATGAATGATGAGATTTCGATACTTTTACGAGACTCTCGTGCGAGAGACGAGACGAGACTGGAGGCTGCGAGACGAGACTTGAGACGAGATCATTTCATCGGCGAGACGAGACAAAACTTTATGAAAATCTCGTCTCGTTGGTCTCGTGCGAATCACTAGTAGTGAGTACCTTTCATTTCAAGAGAGCCAACCAGAACCCTGAAAAGGAACTGAAACATGGTCATATTCCCTCAGACCATAACTGTACCTTATACAAGCATTTTGGATTCTCTGAGGACATTTCTTGTCCACACTCAATAGAGCAGGAAAATAAACAATGTTACAGTATGATATACCAGACATGATGAGTGATTCGCACAATTTCAATGTATCCTCTTCATTCAGAATATTTTTTTGATGATATATTTTTCTTGTAATTTAATGAACGAAGATTTAACCAAGTGACTCGTATGACTAGCAAATCGAAGTCACACCAATGGAATCTGACATGAAATTAAGTGGAATTGGGGCCACATTTGTTGCAGCAAGGCAAATTTCAGCTGATTCTACAAATTTTTATATCTGCTCCTTTTGTATGATAGAATATTTCCTTGTGTCCTTGAGAGGTCAAATTCTAAGACAAAAAGAAATAAATAATGATTATCCGCAAAGTTGTCTTTACTCTTTGCAATGCTCTGTAAATCTTATATGAAAAATTCTCATGACTTTTCAAAAAGAATATGATCTACAGAACTGATTATCATACCTTATTTCAATTCGAAATTTTATTAGCGTTAAGTTGAATTCTCTGTTAATTATTCTCATCCATTTGAAGAAATAAATGAACTCATGAAGAAATAGTTATATTGGGTTGTAGAGCAAACTTAGAGACGTATTTCAGATTTTTGGCCATCATCCGTACGGTGCAACCAAATGCAAGATTTTCAATAATTGGTTGCAATGTTAGAAACAAGGAAGTCAAAAACAGGAAGCTAACGACACATTAGTCTGGGGTTCTGAATATGTTGTTAAATTTTTGATATATGGTGAAGGTGTCGTAGGTGATAGAATGAAAATTACAATCGGCCCAAATGTTAACATGAATCATTTGGTCACAAAAGCCATACGAAGAAAATGGCGAATGAGTATCACTGAAAATGGCGGATGCGCATCACTTGAAAATGTCCAGTTTACCCAGATTCGAGTTTAGACAAATTGTAACAAACATTTCTCAGAAGCCGGGTGGTCAATTAAGGGTTTAATATGCAATGACAAAAATCAGTGTAATGTGTGATACTAACACCCAAAATAATGTTCAGTTCCTTCAATTTATTGAGTGCGTAGATTTCCTTGTTAGTTGTATCAGAATTTGTGTTTCATCAAACACGAAAACAGAAAACACAGTGATGATATATTCATCATAAAAGTAACATATTGTATTAAATATATCAAAAGTACGTATTCTGAAAAAATAGGATAAATACTACATCTCCAAAACCTCTGGAAAATTTTCATTCCAATGTGTTTTCAACGTAATCAATTTTGTGAATCAAAATTGCTGCATCACTACCTCTCCCATCGGAAATTACCTCGTATTTCCAATCGGGCTCAACTACAAGAACAGCCCCAGTCAGAAAGCAATATTATGTATACAGACTGTACATATTCCAGAACACTTAATAAATCTTTGTTTACCCTGGAAATCATACTCCTTGCACAAGAATTATACACTTCTGAAGGCAAGTTGACTTGATGGGTATATATTGGATGAATCAGAATGCAAACTTTCTCCGCATACGGATACGTATTCTCGTAATGTAACTATATGCTTTGTAGCTTTCGGAAGATCTGAATATTAACGACGAAATACCAGCGATCATCAGACGAGAGAAATACAATACACCACCAGAGAAGCTGACCAATCCAGGCTGGTAACTATGTGAAATTGTCAAGCTGGGTGCATGCTTCAATATATTTCATTTCATGCATTACAAAGTTTCGTTCTTCAAGTATGGTAACTATGTTTCCATATATTGATTGTGAATCATTTGACATCTGAGGAAATTTTGTTTCGATTTGTTGAAAACCGAATTAAATATTTTTCATTGGGGCGCATCCGCCATTTTCTACCAGTAGCTTTTGTTACAAAACGATGCGTGCCCACTTTTGAGCCGATGGTAACTTTCAATAACGTATCCTTCCCACATCACATACGAAAAATACTATGGAATTCAAAGAACCCCATACCCATATAATCTTTGCCATGTCCTTTAGTCAGATCCAATAATTTTGGGAACAATCTCGATTGTAGCTGTTTCAACTAGCTTCGGTTATATTATGTTGAAAAGTAGCATTATGCCAAATTGATGAAAAATTAAGTGTTTGTGTAATCCTCAACTTCAAGTTTTCAAATCTTATTTGAAAAAGATGCATAAGATGTGTGGTTCCTGGACAGTATCGATTTCTATGCCTTTTTACAAAAAACATTATAATTAATGCAAATGAATTATCATAATATAAACAATGTACTTGGACTTTCAAAATTTGCATACCTTTTCCATCTACATCCTATACACCCAACTGAAATATTTACAGATTTCTATAAAATTCCGATGCCGCACCTTACTTTCCAGCATTGTTTATATAGAAGATAGTTAGTCAACCTTATAGGATTATAATTGGATCAAAATGGATGCGACATGTAGATAGCGATAGTGAGCTCGCATCCAAGTCATGTCGTAACTTCAGTGATCTGGCCTCCAAGTCATGTCGTAACTTGATTCAAACAATGGAAAAGCATTAAAATCAGGGTTTTTTAAAAAAACTGCATTAAAATGACGTCAAATATTCATGTTTATAACTAATCACGCTAGATGTCACTCGCGTTTGTGTCCAATACCTTTTCCACAGGCATTCAGTAACTATGTTCTATTTAAACAATGTTTCCAGTGAAATGCATACGTAATCACAAAATCCTTCATACCATGGATCGGTTATGTAATAGATACTTTAATTCTTCCATCCTAGATGGCGATAACATCAACACAAGGAACCAAACCGTGAGATGTCTCTGTCGGTATACGTGCATTGAAGTATTGATTTTCAATCTGTTTTGCATTTTGATCTTGGTTTCCAACAGAGAGAGGGCGTTTGTTTTTTTTTCCAATTTTGAAATATTTTCAGTTTTTTGTTTCCTTATTAATCGAATCAGTATGTACCTACTGATTAATGATATTGAAACTGGATATTTCCATAAACAGAAAACAATATCGAATGAGATGATCTACTTACTTGATTTATTTTCCACTGATATCGTAATAAAACCAACATTCAGTTTTTAAAATGTTTATAAGTGAGATCAGAGTCCTCAAAAGTGGAGGAACAGAAACAATTACATCATATATAAAAAATTTCCATTTATCAACAAAATATAATATATGAACGAAGGTGTTTCAACATCATCAACACATTTCGTGTTCAATACGAACAGTCACAAGATATGGTTGGGAGATAGGAGATTTTTATAGGAAAATATTAGGTATATGGCCATTTGATTCATCAGTGGAACTTGTACAGTCTTTGATTGTATGGTCGATAGATTTAGCATTGATTATTATGATTCTCTGAATAGTATTAGACCAATCTAAAGAGGTGTTTTCCCCCACAAAAAAAAGTCGCAAATGGCCTATAAGTTAGTTCGTTAATGAAAACCCCAGTTTTCGCACCATCAAAATCGCTTAGTGGAAATTTTAAAAAAAGCCAGTGAAAAAAATTACAACTTTTTTGGTTTTTTGGAAATATCTCAATGATTATTTGAAGAATCGTCTTACTGTTGATGGAACTTTTGTAGAAATTTACAAAACCTACAAAATGGATTTTCATACTACTGGATCAGTGCATTTTTTACTGAGAAAATCCGGGAAAATATTCATACATGCATAGAAAAAACTAGCTTGTTATACAGGTGTAAAAGAGCCTTTAATGCAATTGCATAGTTAGAGCAATAAACTCCTTGTTTGGCATTCTTAAAAGCACAAGCTTCATTGAAATAGAAAGTGAAAAATAACATTTAGTGACTAATCATTGAAATAAAAAATAAATATATTTTCTAGAAAGCTTGAAGCTCTATTTCGAGTGTAATGACGGTTCACCACAAGCTTTTGGGAAAATATTAATAATTTTATAATTCATTTGTTTACCATTCATCAAATATGATTTTTCACTTTTAAGTTCAATGGTATATAATAATAATAACAATAATAATATGTGACTTTATTTTCATGAGAAATACAATAAAATACATTTTATATCGTGGGGGCGGTATTCAACATAGTTGCTCTTCCATGTTATATATATATATATATATATATATATATATATATATATATATATATATATATATATATACATATATATATATATATATATATATATATATATATATATATATATATATATATATATATACATTTAAGCTTGTTTCTGAAATAATTTTTAACGTTCATTTTATTTTGTAATTTTTACCATAAGAATTTGTTCAATTTATCCATCTTAATAAGTACCAGATGACAGGTGCCCAAACGTCCAGAAATTTTCGCAGAAGGAACAAGGCTATCCCTGCCGTAGCTTTTGGTCAACAGCAGGCAGTGACGGATCCGAAAAAGTCCGAGATATTTGGAGAATTCTTCCGGAGTACCTTTCAGGCAGGTGCCGATACCGTCCCAGAGCAGGAGGAAGTAATTGGAGAAGCCAGAAAGTTCAGGAAAACATCGAAAACGAATAATTACCTTACCTTCTCGAATTTGTTAACCAACTACGAGGAGGTTCAGAAAACCATCAATGTGCTCCCTTGGAACAAAGCACCTGGCATCGACGCAATTCTGCTCAGGAACCTTCTGAGGAAGTATCTCGTGCAATTAATATACATTTCCAATAGTATAGTCATCCCAATCCTAAAGCAGCTGAAATCCGAAGCAAGGATTGAGAGCTACCATATGATATTACTGCTGAGTGCGGTGGCCAAGGTGGTGGACTAAATTATACTCACAAAATTCATGGATCTTAGAGAAGAGCTCGAACTCGTCCCGGCGGAGCAGTTCGGCTTAAGGCGGGATCATTCAAAGACCTCCTAGATTGCCCGGATTGTCCATAAGGTGAGGAAGGGCTTCATCCAAGACACAGTTATGAACCTACTGGATATACAGAAAGTATTCTTTGTCTGAAAATATTACTAGCCTAATTACATGGTGTTAATGGACTGATACCTAGACGGCAAGAGTTTCAGGGTTAGAGTGAATGATAGCAGCTACGCAATGAAGAAGACCGGAGCAGGGATTGCACCTGTCACCACATCTGCACTCGTTCCATATGCATTATTTTCCGATGTACAGTAATATGAGCACGGCATTATATGCAGATGACACAACAATATATTCCCAGGCATGTACCTGCAATACAACCGCGGCTCTGTCAAAACCCGTCTGAAGAAGAACGTTGAATCCCAAGACAGAGCTCATGATATTCATCAAGAGGAGGAGATGCGTATGCCTGGAGCTCTCTGTAGGATTAACGGCTCTGAGTAACCAAACTGACATGTCAGAATCCGTACGGTACCTGGAAATGCAGCTGGACAAAACATTAACAATTGGGAAACATGTCATCTTGGTAATTCAACAAGCTGCGGACGTTATAAAGAAGGATGTATCCGTTGATATTGAGGAATTTCCAGCACAGGTAATGATAGATACATACGAAGATTGACACACAGAAATATATAAAAGGCAGAGTCCACAATAAGGAAGTTCAGGAATATTGCTGGAGTGAAACCGGCTGTGAACGCACGGAAAAGTTATTTTCACCATTTCGTTATTTTCCTCAAGTTTTTCTGATTGATGCACTGAAATGTGATAATGGTGTAGTCCATAATAAGAAAAATGAGGAATATTGCTATAGTGAAACCAGCTCTGGACGCCCGGGAAAACTATTTTGATCAAGTTATTTTTTTCCTGAACTTTTTCTGATTGTCGTACTGAAATGTAATAATGGCAGAGTCCATAATGAAGAATATGATGAATATGGCTGGAGTAAAATCGGCCATGTGTTTTTTCCTCATCCTAATCTGATTGACGTACTGATAATTGTAGTTTTTTACATTTCAGATCAACTCATTACTCCAAAGTTTCACATAATTGTAATGTCTACAAGAATTCAAAATCAACTTTTGATGTGTGATGCCTAATAAAACCAATCTCTTTTTTTGAACCCAGCTTTGCGAATGTTCAATTTACAATTAGAGCACCAATGAATGTTTGATTGATTGATTAGACTTCTATCACTAATTTGACGGATTTTTTTTCAATTTTCTCTTGGGTAGTTTTCGCAACTTTTTTCGATACGGAGAAGGGTCCAACTGACAGTTTTTTAATTAGTAAGGTTTCACGTCCAAAATCGTGGTAAATTATTCCTGCCCTTTCCATATCTAGCCTTCAGGGGGCAGAGGGTAAAATTATTCGACAGTCCGATGTTTTTTTCTACTTTCACGGATTTTCCTACATTATTTTCCTCAGTTCTGGCAACTTCTTTCGTGAATATTTATAAGGAGTTTCTCCATTCGTATATACGTATGATCTTCGAAACGAGTAACGTGCAAATAAAGAAAAATTTGATGCAAACAATACCTACTGATTTATTACTGATCAGTCGTGCATGGAATTCATTCCTTTGAAGTTTCTGCAAGCGAATGGAAAATGAAACAAAACATTCTGCAAAGATCCAGCATCTCATATAGAATGCATAAAACTGTTTTATAGGAAACAAATTTGACAATAACTTGCTTCGATGAAAATGGCGAAAGAATTTGTTTTGTTCAGTAAATTGGTAATGTTTTCTCCTGCATGAAATTTCATCACCGACTTCACAATTTCAAGATTTCATATCAATTTAATTCGCATTCTCTGATTTCAGAACGTGACGAAGAAATTTCTTGAAATGGGTAGAATCATGTTGAAAAAATCTTTTTTCCACGACCTACTTGAAGTACGTGTCTGTAAACTATCTCAGAAAATTGAGTAATTCACACCAGTGCGAAATTTAATATTAGATAAAGCACATTTAATACAAAAACTAAGAAAAAAGCTCTGGAAAATATGGCCTGAAGGAGAATACGTGGAATTCGGAAAAATTCCCAATGCACCGATAAAAAGTACTTCTCAACTTAACAATTTCAAATGTATTGAATCAATTGTCTTGAATTGATAGAATATCGTTTCCAATCGAGAAAATTTGGTTATTGTGATGAAATCGAAAATTTTCTTCATAACTTCAATATTCTTGAGCAATTTTTTAATTCTGCGGAAATATTTTTGTCTTGAGAGAACTAAAGTATTCGTCAAAATATTTTGTGTATTTTACAAAATATTCAATTTTCTCCTTTCAAGATAATATTTTTCTCAAAGTATACTATTATTTTCTTCAGATAACATTTCTGATGATTTAATTTTGAAAAGAATGAGAAAAGAGAATCATTTCTGCTTGCTGAGAAAATAGGATCATTACTTGTAGTAATCGACTATTCCTCAATCTGGTTGTAATAAAAATTTCGATATTTTCCTATGAATAACTGAACACTGACAACCTATTTTTGACCAGAACTGCATTTGTCAATTTTGAATGGAGGAATAAAGGACCCCGCACAAATCGAATGAGAAATGGATCCCTGTCGGATTTTCTGAAATTTGGATATCTTGTAGTTTATACCATTCTGATCAAAAGTCTTCATGAGCCCGAGACCTAAAAATGGACAGTATTCTAGTTATCGAAGGTCAAAAGTTGCGACTAGTGCAAATCTCTCACGCGATCGAAAAAGAATTTGCATCTCTTCCTTTGCTCTCGTCTGCGTATGGCGATTTCACATTTGTCGGCATTTTCTTCTAAAAGCCATATTATTCAAAATAATGCGAGTATAAGAATCTTCAAAACACTACCTTTAGTAGAAACTTGACATTTATTGACAATTCAGAAATAGTTATTATTCCTGTCAAAACTGGACAAAGTCATTCATAATTAGTCGATTTGCATAAGTTGCAACTTTTAATAACTGTCCATTTTTAGGTATCGGGCCAATGGGGACTTCATCAGAAGGGTATAAACTACAACATATCCAAATTTCAGCCAATTCGACATGGATCCATTTCCCATTTGATTTGAGCGGGGTCCTTTGCGATGGTATTTACTTTACAGTACGTGAACAAAAACGGGTTTTGATTCAGATTTGCATGAATACAAACAAGTTTTCGAAATAATGCAGCTTTCGTTATACCAAGAATATAATTTTGTTATATAGAATCGATACAATTATTCTTTCAAATGAAGAATTTAAAGTTCACAATAGTTCTCAGCTGACGAAATTTACTTCAAATCGGGTTTTCAATTTCATATTCCAAGATCAAGAATTCAAAAAAAAAAAATCTGTTAAAAGGAATTGAAACGAAAATCTTCCAAAACTTCAAGTGGTGAACATCTGATTAGTGAATCAAAAGTAAAAGTGGTCAATTCCCTGGAGTATTTAAAAATCAGTATCTGAGCAATTGCATTTTTTCAAACGGAACAGTTGACGAGAAACTAAACTGGCACAGTTTCGGACGTTTAATGAATATCACGGGTAAAAAGCATCTCGGTAGGGGGGCTTGGAATTCTCCCTCTCTAAAAAAGTTGAGAAAACTCCCAAAAAAAATTCATGAAAATAGTGTTGTCTAATAATTTTTGAAACCTTGGAATAATTTTTGTATTTTGGCCAGTATGTATATTTGTATCCAGTACGAACGAGGAAGCTGTACAAACATCTTGGCACCAGATGAAACTTTCAAGACATAACTACGAATTCTGAAGCTGAAAATTATAAAAGAAACTGAACGAAAATAATCTTTTAAAAACAAGTTTTTATTCAAGAAAGCTATTGAACTAAAAAGTATCGAAGAATATCAAGAATTAAAAATATACAAATTTACAGTTTTTTATATGAGTATTTTCTTAATCCTTAACTATAAAAAAACAATCCAAAATAATTATATGTACACTAACTCACTCATATTTTCACCTTCAAATATTTTTAATTTTTGTATGTATGCAGTAATTATGTTTAAATATAAATATGTGTGTATACAGTGAGTCCCACTTACCATGCTCACCATGGGTATCTTTTTAATGGTGAGAGATACGAGGTCGGTTAAATGACACCAAATTTGGAGTTTATCAAGGCTAACTATAATGTGAAAAAAATAATTTTATAAAAAAATCTATTCGTTTTTGTTTCATACACAAAAAAGAGATTTTGATCATTTTCATGTCTCCTCCGTAACTTCTTTATTTATGAAAATATTCGAATAGGAATTTCACATTCTTATAGCAGTTTTTCAATGAGATTTCGAAAAAAATATGAAACTCATACCAACTCTTCTAGAATTTGAGATATCAGTACCAACTTTAATTTTTCAAATATAGGTAATAGCTCACTATAACTTAGTTATGAATAACTTTTTTTTTCTCTTACAGATGATATGTCACAGTAATAGGTTTTTGCTGATAACAACGAAGTTATCGTCATTTATACAAAAACAAGAAATGTTTTGAAGTCGCCATCTTGAATTTATAAATTTTAACAAAAAAATCATGATCTCTGACCTCAAAAACCCCCACATACCAAGTTTGAATGGAATCGGACCATAATCACAAATCTCGTCCGCCATATTGGAGGAGCCGCCATTTTTAATTTTTTATTTCAATAAAAATTTCATAGTGCTTTGTCACCCGAATTATGAACATCTGCCAAATTTCAAGTTATTAGGACCGCCAGAAGTGGATCAAAATTCACTTGCAAGAGACATGAAAATGATCAAAATTTGTTATTTGCGTATAAAACAAAAACGAATAGATTTTATCAAAATATTTTTTCACATTTTAGTTGGCCTTGATAAACTCCACATTTGGTGTCATTTAACCGACCTCGTATCTCTTACCAGTATAAAGATACCTATGGTGAGCATGGTAAGTGGGACACACTTTATGTGTACATCTATTTTTTATTTTTATAATTTATTATCTAATTTTATATCTACACCATGGACATCCTATGGCATTGTGGTTCTTCCTGTTCATTTGTTATCTTCAATGTGGTTTAAATATCCATTTTATTGGAATAAACGAACTTATTATCGTGAATCGTTTTTGCATTTGGAATAAAGACTCAAGCTTTTAATAAATTATTTGAATTTTCAAAATTTTCTTGTATTTAGTGTATGAAAATAAATATAAATTTTGACTTTTGAGTTCAATAGTTTATGAATAAAATAAGTTTTATTTGGTGAGGAATCTCTGGCTGCTTTCCAGAGTGGAATAAAAACCATCGGAGATGCGATACCTACCGATTGAAAAGTAGATAGTTCGAAGTTTGTAGTATTTCCTTATTCTCAGATATTTCAACATATGTTCAGCTACTATCATCGCAGAAACCGTTGGATGTTTGAAGGAAGAGAAACCTTTTCTGTAGAAAATTTAATTCCCTACAATCACTTGTAAAACAGTGTTCACTCTACATCTGATAGTTTCCAAGATTTAAAAAAAATACTGAAAAAATAAGCACATTCAACAATTCTAGTACTCCTAGTTACTCATCCCATAGGTTGAGAAAGCGACAACATGACTATTCAAACTCATGAAACTCGGCTGATTTTTTTAAATGTTTTGGTTCTCACTAAAAAGACAATCGTTGTGTTCTAAAATAACATCGTGAAAGCCGAAGGAAAATAGGTAGTCATTGGTGATTGTCTTGAATTTTTGCAGACTGTAGCGTCAGAGAACACCTTCCGAGGCAGTAAGTTCCAAAGCTTCACTTTACTTTTCTTCTTGGCGATATTAATTATTACTGTTATACTACTTCTCACTGAGAAAGAAATTATTTACAAACCACTTGTCCTCGATACTAGAAGACCGAAATTAATTTACTTCAATTATTTAAAACTTTCAAATATACAAATCTTCAACCTGATGATCGTTACCAAAATCAAAGAGCCCAAAATACCTACGTCTCTACATTTCATTGGAGTAGAAAACCGAAATCCAGTTCCTCAGAACCAGTTTTCAATAGCTGGGACTGTAAAAGTTCCAATGATATTTTCAATTCATCAAAGAAAATGTTTCTTCATCTGTGATTTCCAAAAATAACAAGATTCTGAACATTTCCCAGCCAATAAAAAAATCCTCTCAAAAAATTTTTGCTTTTTCAAGTCATACAAATCCAGTTCCTCAGAACCAGTTTACAATAGCAGGGACTGTAAAAGTTCCAATGATATTTTCAATTCATCAAAGAAAATGTTTCTTCATCTGTGATTTCCAAAAATAACAAGATTCTGAACATTTCCCAGCCAATAAAAAAATCCTCTCAAAAAATATTTGCTTTTTCAAGTCATACAAATATCTATAAAGAAATATATGCCATTACACAGTGCCTCCGTAACTGGGCCTAGGAAGATGTAAATACGGACTTCTCGACTTGGGGGTGCCGTTGGAAGTTCTTTTGCTGCCTCCATTGACTGTAACAAGAGTTGTTGTTGTGATTTCTGAGGCGCTCGACTCCCGTTTGTGGTATATATTGGTTGGTTGACTGTATAACCTGAAAACAGTTAGTATTCAGAATAATAAAAAAATAATCACTAACAATAATTATGTGACAATTGTGAATCTTTATGAGGAACTAAGTAAGCAGCTGTTAACAAAGATGTATTGCCTCTTTGATTCAAAATGAACAGTATGGATTCGTTTGAAACAATATCAATGAATTATTGCAAGAAATGTCAGAATTAATCGCCTACAATGATGTTAATATTTTGGAGGTGAAGTAAGAACAATAAATATTGCGAATAGGAGTATGGTGGCTGTGAAGCCAAATAAAGGGAGAATCTAAGAGCCCGTGAATGTCAGACCTACGTCATAGTATGTATACTGGCTGAAAATGTATGTACGCAAGGACACTACTGCGGGTAAGAACGTTTGGCTACTGTGAACATTGAATTGCGTTGGCTTTTCGACAGATAACAGGTCGTGAAAGGGTAAAAATTACTATGTTGTTCCTTTTCTTTTGATGCGTTATTCGTCAGTTAAATAGTGCACTTTAAAATTCATATTGATAACTTTTTTCGCATGCCCAAGAAAAATATATTCTGAGATAGTAAGCTCCTCTGTCTTTTATATGTGACACTCGTGACAGTGATGTTACACTGCTGCAAAGATTAAGCCTGGATTTTCATGAATGCTTGATGCAAGTCACGTTCAGATGTAGTGATTTATGTTCACATATCAATTCATTTGATCCCCTTTTATATCACTCATCATTTTATCAACGTTATCAGCACCAAACCCAATGATATTGTAATGGGGTATCTTATTCTCATCCATGAAATTTTTAGTAGAATGAAATGATGAAGCAGCTGTTTCGTCCATAACAGTAATTTGATCAAAAAACTTATCATGTACATATCCTCTCTCAGTTCCCCACGAGCACAGCCAAATATTTAGTGGTACTGATATCTGTCATTTCATCAACAAGATAAGGCATTCTGGACTTCTTCAGATATTCTTCTTTATTGAAATAAAGGGCCAAAACTTCCACTATCAGTTTTGTAGCTCTTTTCTCTTCCAAAGAAAACTTTTGGCAATCAAGTCGAATCGAATCAGGATATATTTGTTTATTAAACAATGGTAGTGACGTTAGAAGGGATGAATTCTGTCGACAAATATAACAACAGAGCCGCAACTCTGCTTCTTTTATAAGCCCATACTTTGATAAATTGAATGTTTCATCAGAAAAAGTTGTTGCTGGGATTGATTCAAATGATGTCGAAAGTGAGAATAGAGATAGGAATGAGGAAACTCCCACGATATCATAAAAAAAAAATCTGAGTTGTGTCTAATACAAAAATTGCTGCGATTGACGATGATGTAATGAGTGAAAATGAGAGCGACCATATCATGATAGTGACAGCAACTCAGCTATGGATTAAGATGATGCTGATTGAAAAAGAGGTTTCGTCAAATCCTTGGAGAAATTCCTATGTTGAATTCACTAGCAGGCATGTGTCTCTCAACTGAGGTATCATGGAAAGAAATTAAGTGATGGAAATTTATGCCTTAGAGATTTGTGATAAACTGGCTGAGGTTGGAGAATGAGACATTTTTATGAATTCGATCTTCCTCGGGACTCAATATTCAAATTCATTATTCCGTAAAATCAAGGAGGGTGCGTTAGTCGGGTACAAAAAATGTCACCTGACACAAGAGTGCTCCGCTTTATGACTCTCAATGTATTCGGTTTACAACGGCTGTTAACTTCGCCCTCTTCATCCATCAGAGTGAACCCTGAAATGTGCGCCTATTTGTTATCAAGATGATGTACGTTTAGCCAGAATATTAAAGCTTGGAGCATGTAACTGGTATAAAAAACTCATCTGTAATAACTTGGATCGTATACGTAACCCTAGGGCAAGATGAAATCCACATTGCGAAACGAATTTCATTCACCGAACCTTTTTTGATATTACAGTTTGGTTATAACAAATCAGTTCGGAGGATATGAATGGAGATATTGGATTCATTGTTTTTGGTATGCTATTACCAAATTAGAAAAGAATGTCAACAATAAATAGTATTTCAACTTTGAATGAATTGTATACACACGGTGAAGCTTTCATGAAATGAATAGTTTCTGGCTAGTGCACATGAATTCTCCCCGTCATCCCTTTCTCCAAGCCTGGGTCCACCACGTGTTTTGGTTGAATGGGACAAAGGATCATGAAAGAAGGGCTTTATGAAAGTAGCAAAGGACCAGGACATTATGGAAAAATTGTCACCGGTTAATTTTTCTGAATTTTTTGTATGTTGCAGAATGTGACCTCCTGAACAAGAGATGGCCATTTCTTTAAAGTAAGATTGCTCGTGGGAAAACATCAAGAATGAAATAGTTTTATGTGAAAAATATTTATAATTTAAGACTGGTTTTTAATGAAAAATAATGTTACGTACGGGGTGAGTCAAGCATTATTCAAAATGAAATTCTCATTCGACCATATAAACTGAAGATGTGATCAAACTAAGTAACACACTGAAATGCCCATGATTTGATTGACAAAATCGACAAATTCAAATTGTATACTGGGTGAGTCAAAAAGTCACAGTTTTTTGGTGACATTTGGTATATTCTTATTTTATATTTTGATCTTTTGGGATACTTAACTACGAACCATCCAGCATTTTGCTAGTCCGAAATTGATATACAGTGTGAAACAAACGCTAGGTGATGACAAAACTTGCGAAAAGGCGTTTAGTTCATATTTCAACCTGTAATTAAAAATTTCGTTCGTGAAATTTCCAAATTTTTTGTCATTACTCCTAGTTTGAGTACATTATTATAATATCTAGTTTTTGAGATATACAGGGTAATATATTAAGAAGGCCTCTTTTTCACATGGTTTCCCGAATAGACCCAATCCATGGTACACAGAACATCAAAATGTAACAAAACGTAATCTTGAAATATATCAAAAGTTCTCGAAGAGGACAACCATTGAATCTACATCCGGAAGCCATTAAATTCAGCATTTAGTTTACGATACCGAGAAGGGCACCAAAACCTTCGCCCATATGGTTGCTATAAAAATCGTTCCAACACAGTTTCGAGAGTTTTACGAGGGGTATTTATAAATTCGAACCAAATATTTTGTGTCCAATAATCAGTTTTCATTATGAATTCAACGTCATATTTCCGTTAATAGAATTGATTCAAACCATAACCGAGTGTTACAGAAAGATCCATGACATAGAATTAGTAGAAATAAGATCAATTGTTTAGATATAAAGAGTTTTTTTTCATAATGCGACAAATTTGCATTATGTTTATTTTCTCGTAACGTCGGAATATCTGAGTTATAAAATATTTAATGCATAAGCCGATTGTAGAAGAAACTGAAAAAGAAATTCAATTCACTATTTAATTTTCGAATAACCCTTATATTTACTGCCTCAACGATTTCGAAACCCAAGCTAACTTGAAGGACATATATTTTATGCTTCTAAACGGCAGTCCTGTTTTAAATCTTGAGAGTGTTAGATGTTTGTTAGCAACGTGACCTTTTCTGGTGAATGATCTGTTTCAAAATATCAGTTCAATACTTTAGTAAGAATTATATCTTTTTGAGTAGTTTAAAAACGTAAATGTCATAAAATTTTATTCAATTCACTGGTTTTTAATTGGGTTTGATTTAATAACTTATAAATTTAAAACTTCTTAGTTATTCCGGCGTTCTATTTTTTTTTCTTTCGGCATAATAAATGTTTTTGGCCGATTTCTTTGTTTTATTCAGTTAAATTTAATCTTCCACCTGGGCCTTCGGCCCAGATAATATTAATTAACAATTTGAGAAGTAATTGAATAGATTGAAATCCAGAAAAGTGTTGAAAATAATAATAAATAAAGTAACTTAAATAATTAAAACTAGTGTATGTGTGCAAAGCTGGTAGCAGCTTCCTGAAGGTTGCCGGAGATGAGATTTGATAGGTAAGTAAATGTATACTTTTCCTGATGTGTTCCTATATAAACGCTCCTATAAAATATTGAAAAAGGCACCGCTCGGCCTAACAATTGATAGTATCAGCTGTGATGAAACTCTATTTCAACGGAATAGCGTTTTATTATAATGGCGTCGAGAGTGTGGGGTATTTTCTTGAAAATATATATTTATTATAATGGTGTCATAATGTGTTAGGTATTTTCTTGATAATATATATTTATTATATTGGTTTCGAATGCGTGGAGTATTTTCTTGAAATTATATGTATTTATTATGTTGATGTCTTAATCCGTATGGTATTTTCTTGCAACTATATTTTCTTTATATTGGTTTCTCAATGTGTGTATGGTGTTATCTTGAAATTGTAGGTAGATAAGTAGTTGGTTTAGAAAATCCAGTTTAATTCCTAAAAATAAAATTATACAGAATATGTAGAGAAAGAGTGATTACTAATAATTTTGAATTTTGCTACTCTTAGAGGATTTATGCCTTGCTTGTATATTTATTTCGTATTTTGATAAAACAGAATTTTCGATTTCCAATCTTGAATAGAAAAATTTGTGCTTTATTCGGTTATTCGAGAATTTTGATACGAAACGTTTAAGAATTTTCATTTAGTTTGAATTTTGTACTGATTAACTAGAAAAGTTTTGATATTTCATTGTTTACAAATTCCCTGACAATTATTTGTCCAGGACCGAACCTGTAGAGCCTTCTGCTGTTTTGAATTCAACTTGTAACTATAAAAAAAAGATATAAGCCCTTTGATAAATTTTTTTTATTAATTTTGCTTTCATTGTGATTTACTCGAGTCAGGAAAAAATGCACATAAATATCTCGATATGGTTTTTATGATTCCAAGTTTCAGAATTTTATTTTAATTGTCACTACAATCTCAGTCATTATATATTTAGAAAAACTCACGAGCACGGCAAGGAGATAAGGCTATGTTTACAATAATCCATGAGAAACGAAATTTTACTTTACTAATGAACTTACAAAATTAGAAGAAAACAAATTGACAAATTTTGAATTTTTCCTTTAAAATTGTGTATACAGCCTTTCATCCGATTATTTACTTAAACAAATAAAGAGTAGACTCTCCAAATGCAGGAGCTAACGTTGAATACAGAAAAATGTAACTCTTAGATCAGTCTGTTTTTTTAAATCTATTAGTCACAACGAATTGGTGTTTTCATATTCAAATATCAGCAAAAATAGCAATCGTTAATGTAAAAAAAAACAGTAAAATTAAACAGATATTCGAATTTCAAGAAAAAAATTACCTGAACACAGAAGGAAAATTTCACTTCGGCATCTGTAAACTGACAAAGTAGACAATTGAAATTAAATTAAACAGATGTTAAGACAGGACTCCGGCATAGTCGTAAAAAGGGATAGTTGATAAACCTCAAGTAGAAAAAGAATTTTATGAAAATAGAAAACAGAACTAAGAATGAGTGTAATTGTGAAAAGAAAGAAGTTAATGAGTTTAATCAATTTATCCCAGTCGCCTCAGTGGATATGTTGATTTAGGATTTCTCTGCTCTCTTTACCTACTAGAGTTTTAGCATAAGCGGAATAATTTTACGAAACAGTCAAACATATGGTCTTGAATGGTTGGGTGATACAATATAATCTCTATGGGTGGTTGAGAGGTTGAAATAATGAAAACTTGGTCCTATCAGCAACAATAAATATACTGTACCTTAAGTAGGTATATATGAGAAGGTTAGAAATATTATATGACCTTACTTCCCAATTCGAACCTATTGTCCAGCGATATTCTGAGATTATTCATATGTTTCCCGAAATAAAATAAATGCCATTGTTTGATTTGATTGCTTGACACATGTGTTTGTACCTCTCAATTTATTTTTTTAGTAAAGTGTTATAATTTAATCAATATGACCACAAAAAAACTAGCGGCTAGAAATTTCATTTTTTTAATCATTTTTATTTTTTTACTGTTGATTCAGCATTTGTTGAATATTTGAAATAAAATTAATTGAACTTGAATAAATTACTTCCATAGGCCTCAATTCAGATTTACAGTCAGAGAAGTTTTGAAATTATCGAATATTCTGAGATAGTTTGTTCTTAATCACGTCTACAAAATGAAGTTAGACAATGATTCACAAAATAAAGTAAGACAATGATTCTCATGTATTTCATGTAGAAAAACTAAAGTTATAATATAGTATTGGATGATCTCAGAGGAGTGTTGACAATAAAGTTCACATCTCAACTCCCATTTTTGTATTAATTTGAAAGCAAGCATATTGCATTTTGGTATTAAGTTGAAAGTGAGCATTTTAAAGAATTGAATCAAAATTGTGTGTAATTGAATTTGATAATTAGCAATTTCTGTTGAATATAAATTGTTAATTATATATGAATTTCTCTTAAAAGTTTATGTTTTTATTTGAAAAAAGAAGTGGGTCATTTAAAGGTTACTGTTAAATAATATGAATGTCAACTAGAGCATTCACAGCAAATTAAAATAGAAATTGAATAGGATATCTGATATTGTAACACCTCAATTCAACTCTGAACTCCGGGTATAGTAATAAATACAGGTAGTTACGTAAATAGTGGAAAGTCCTGAAATTCTGAGAAAGAAACCGATTCGAATTTATTTTATGAATTCCATATCCACTGCAGGTGTAAATGTAATTAGATTTATCGATTAGTTAAAAGTAATGAGGTAGATAGACAGTAGGTGGAAAACAAAAAAAAAATAATGAAAAATACAAATACTAAGTTGAAAGTAATATAGGTGATCGAGTTGATAAATATTATTTTTGAGTTATTCGTTTATTATTTTAAAAGGGATATTTTATGGCGTGAGTATAATAATTGGAAAGATAGAAAAGGACATATGGACAATGAAAAGGGGTTAATGACATGAACGGGCCTCAATAACTTTATTTAAATTCAGAATTTAATATTGAAAATAAAATATGCTGCTAGTTTTAACAGAAAGAAAATTGAACACATTTGAGTCGTTCATACTTCATTAGAAAAAAATTCAGTGAATAAATTTTTGCAGTAAATGAGTCAACCTGTTTAAACGGGTAGTAAAATTCTACTGAGTATTAAGTCAAGGGCGGACCACTTCCGTTTACAGAATCTTTTTATAGAATTTGGTGTGAATTTTTATTTTTTTTACAAAACAGTATCTAGTAACTTCTTGAACAAGGTATCTTCGTGCACGAGAACCGTTTTGCGAAATTTTTCTCGCTGTAAAATTCAGACCCATAAAATGTCTCTTGAATAATAGGGTTTCTTAATATGTATACTTATTTTGCGATAATAATCTAATATTGTTTTTAAAATGTGTATTGGTTAGACAGATTAATTGATTGAAGAGCTAGAAAGTCGAATATGAGAATAATTGTTGATAAAATAAAACAGATTGACAAATGGTAGCGAGGGATTTTATATACATTGAGGTGTTAAAAGAAACAGATACAATAGAGTGATATACCAACCCCGTGAAAATAAGAAAAAGAGATATCGAGAAAATGGAATTATGTGAAATACAGGGGTAACGAAAATATCAAATTGTAAATAGAGAAAAATTAAAGTAATATGAAAAAAGTGACACACGCGGAAAATGAGAAAGAAAAAGAGAAACCTGACAATGAAAATAGTAAAATAGACGTCACATGAATGGTGAAGGAATTCCCAGAGACGCACGTGTAAGAAATAGTGAAAAATGTAGCGAGCCTTTAAGATCTAGAGAAATAGAGATAAAAATATAGAATATGAAACTCGGGTAAAGCGAGTATGGAAATTTGTAAAAAGTTATCTATCTTGATGAGTTGATATAACGAACGTGAGTGTGACAGATGTAGGAGGGTCGTGTTAGCCGAATGGAGGCGTGATTAACTACGTGATGTTGAATGGAAATGTCACGCCTTGGGAACGTATTCGGAACTTGTCGAATGGAGACATTGAATTCTAGGTTGTCCGAATAGGTGAATAAATGAGCCCATGGACGAATGGAGTCCATCTGGTGAAACACCCCGCGGAAGCATATTGTGTATCCCCAAGTCATACTACGTTAAAGTGAAAGAAAATGGTGAAAAAGCTCGCAAGAACCTACAGAGAAAGAGTTGAAGAAATTGAGTAGACTCGTAGGGACCTGGTATGGTAGTGATGTCGACATTGCTTTTTATACACTGTCAGAGCATGCCACTAGCGTTTTACTAATATCAATAACTAATAACATCTTCCACGATTTGTGATATACTGAGCGATTTTTTTTTTCTGAGTATAATAATATTTATTTTTTTAAGATTAAATTTTTTTTTCATAATGACATAAGTATATGAGCATTTCTAGTGTCGTGGAAGTACACGTATTCAACTATTTGGTGAATGAATTTGGTATGAGTATATTGAAGGAAAGGATAACTTGAGAGAAATGAATTATGCCTAAAAATATGAGAAAATGTTGAATGAAAATAGGTGACAGAACTAATAAATGTGTGAGATGATAGTTGGATACGTCAATCGGGTTATATTGTCGAGCTTCAAGAATTAATTGGCCATTAATCACTTGGAGATCACATATGACTTAGTTTTCAGTAATTACTTTAGTCGTTTCAAGTATATCACATAGAAAAAGATAGACTGGTAACTTTTAATACTGTCAGAGGTGCGTGTTGAAGTAAAATGAATAGAAATATATCACTTATATATCTATATACTGCGGAAATATGCGAAAAATTAATGAATGTTGAATTCAAAAAGTTGAAAAAGAAATAAACAAACAGTAATCCGATTCGTTGAACCAAATATTTGTCAATTTGTAAGTCTAACGCTAACCAATATTCATGAAAATTTCAGGAAAGAAGTGTAGCACTTGCATCCTCAAAGCAAGAAGCTGGGTGATTGTAAAATGTTTTGATATGATTTGATATAGGTAACAAGTCTGTTTCAGAGTTATATAGTTAGGTCTCAGCTTGCCATTCGCCATCAGTGAACGAGGCGACATTGCCACCATAGGCGTAGTTCTTTTCATAATCTAGGGGCAACTATCATCTCCTGAATTGCATTCGTTGAAAATGCATTTGGTGCAGCAGCAGTCCCATGAAACCATTTCTTTGGGTTGACCATCACCGCAGGAACCACATTCGCGCGTAATCGATATACGGTATACCAACAGGAAAGTGCGGGTAAGTGCGCGGGTTGGTAGTTCGCGGAATATCTATGCGTCGCGGAATTTCATCAGTGCGCGGTACAGTATTATACAGGGTGCACCATTAAGACTTGACGAAATCGTAACTTGTTAGAATTAGATATTTGAATGGATCTGAAGTAACAATTTATTTATGGAAAAAAAAATTGTAACTTTTTTAGGGGGGGCAATTGTAACAAAACGTAATCTTGAAATATATCAAAAGTTCTCGAAGAGGACAACCATTGAATCTACATCCGGAAGCCATTAAATTCAGCATTTAGTTTACGATACCGAGAAGGGCACCAAAACCTTCGCCCATATGGTTGCTATAAAAATCGTTCCAACACAGTTTCGAGAGTTTTACGAGGGGTATTTATAAATTCGAACCAAATATTTTGTGTCCAATAATCAGTTTTCATTATGAATTCAACGTCATATTTCCGTTAATAGAATTGATTCAAACCATAACCGAGTGTTACAGAAAGATCCATGACATAGAATTAGTAGAAATAAGATCAATTGTTTAGATATAAAGAGTTTTTTTTCATAATGCGACAAATTTGCATTATGTTTTTTTTCTCGTAACGTCGGAATATCTGAGTTATAAAATATTTAATGCATAAGCCGATTGTAGAAGAAACTGAAAAAGAAATTCAATTCACTATTTAATTTTCGAATAACCCTTATATTTACTGCCTCAACGATTTCGAAACCCAAGCTAACTTGAAGGACATATATTTTATGCTTCTAAACGGCAGTCCTGTTTTAAATCTTGAGAGTGTTAGATGTTTGTTAGCAACGTGACCTTTTCTGGTGAATGATCTGTTTCAAAATATCAGTTCAATACTTTAGTAAGAATTATATCTTTTTGAGTAGTTTAAAAACGTAAATGTCATAAAATTTTATTCAATTCACTGGTTTTTAATTGGGTTTGATTTAATAACTTATAAATTTAAAACTTCTTAGTTATTCCGGCGTTCTATTTTTTTTTCTTTCGGCATAATAAATGTTTTTGGCCGATTTCTTTGTTTTATTCAGTTAAATTTAATCTTCCACCTGGGCCTTCGGCCCAGATAATATTAATTAACAATTTGAGAAGTAATTGAATAGATTGAAATCCAGAAAAGTGTTGAAAATAATAATAAATAAAGTAACTTAAATAATTAAAACTAGTGTATGTGTGCAAAGCTGGTAGCAGCTTCCTGAAGGTTGCCGGAGATGAGATTTGATAGGTAAGTAAATGTATACTTTTCCTGATGTGTTCCTATATAAACGCTCCTATAAAATATTGAAAAAGGCACCGCTCGGCCTAACAATTGATAGTATCAGCTGTGATGAAACTCTATTTCAACGGAATAGCGTTTTATTATAAAAACAATTGACAATCAACAAACAATTGATGAACAACAAGTAGGAATGTACCTACTGATGTAAACACATCACATTATTTGTCATAGCCATCTATGTAATTTTTATAAAAATGTGACGCGAGAACAGAGAACATTCATGAATATCAAAAATAGTTATGTTATATGTATATGTTATGGGCCGTGGTGGCCGTGCGGGTAGAGCGTTCGCCTTTGGAGCGAAGGGTTCGAGGTTTCAAAGCCTCGCATGGTCATCGGTCTCGTGCATGGCATCACACGTTAAAAGGTAAGGGCTGCGTCTTCCCTAGCTCACACAAGTCTCTCGAAGACCTCCGAGGGTTGCGCGTAGGGGTGCAATCGGTTGACGGAAATAACAATTTCAACAATTTCAATTTCAACCAAAAGTTTTTTCTATATTTTTCAACAATGTTCTGAATTTCACAGGGTCTGTAATAATTTTTGGCTGGTAATTGTATTTTTTTGAATGTGTCCTCTGAGCGTGGAGTCTGGAATTAAAATGTTCATGAGCTCTTACTTCAATCCCATATCCAAAAATGTATTATTTTGAACCATGGTAGTTAACGTTATACAGGGTGGCTCGATAGTATATGGAAGTAGTCTTTCGGAAGGAAAATGTACTCGTAAAAAGTACACTAATAATTTTTTTTTTTTGCACGAATGCACATATTGTTCCATGTGAATTATGTCTGGGGCTGGAATTTTGGGAACGTACCATGATGCATATGTTGTGGTTTTTAGGGTATGCACGATTCTGAATGAAATCACCGATGATGCTGAAAGACTTCTACTGGAAAATACTGATTATGGTCCAGAAATAATAGACAAATGTAATATTATCAAATGGTAAGTAGGTACCTCTACCTTCTATTGTTCTTGTTCATTATTGGTTTGTTTATTGTTGTTTGTTTTAATGTTCTGTGAACCATTAAGTGAATCTAGTGGGTCAACAATGTGAAAAAGAAATGCACTCTGCATTCTACCCCAAAAGCATTGAGAAAACGATTGCATTGATATACCTACATTTTATAATTCATCGGGTCGTCACTAAAACTGTTCATTAGATAAATCTTTCTGTAGGATGGATGTACAAAACAAATTAGCAACTATTGATTGCCGCGAATAAAATATTTTAATATCAATAAATGAAGAGTTTTAATTAGGTATTTTTTTAAATATTTTTAATATCAAATACAATGTCCTTCATTGTATTATGACGAAATAAAAATGAGTGAAAGCTATTGTAACTCTTACCGTTACTCTGTATGACATTTTTATTGTATAAATCTTTTTTGACAACTTTGTAATAACGGATATCTAATAATAATTTTTATTAAAAACCAGTTCAAAATTATTGCCTTTTGGGTAATCAATTTTTGTCGTGCAAAACTCTATCATTCAATATGCTTTCCTACGAGCAATGTAAGAAATGGCTATTTCCAACATTGACACCCTGTATCTCTAAAACTATTCATAGGATTGAGTTCGGCCCATGGACACTCTTGTTCAGGAAGTCACATTCCACAACATACCAGAAATTCAGAAAAAACAACAATTTTTTCATAAGGCTGCTGCCTGGTCCTTTCAAAACATATTTTAGATATACAAATTATTTAATTTTTTGTGATGTTATCGTCATAGGTGGAAATTAGTATGAAAAAGTTCTTCAACAAAATATTTTTATAATCTTCTCTGTAGTAATATACTATTAAGGGCGTCGCGTCGTTTCGTTATCGAACAACCATCTCCAACTTCACTTCACCAGTTTTTCTGCAATTAATTTTCATTTTCTCTTATCAGATATTTCAACAAAATCCGGTACCTGCTAAAAAAAGGCACAAAGCATCCTTTAGGAACCACGGTTAGCATTCCGACTGGGCCCGGATTTCTAACTGAACCCAAAGATTATTTCACCATGTGAAATAAATAAATGTATATTTATTTTATTACGACGCAGAAAAACTCAAAAATCATCTCCACAATTTAATATTACCATCTCGTCGCTTTAGAATTACAAAGTTCTATCTGCATTTCTTACACAATTAGAGATTTTAGTGCAATAAGGTTCTATCTGATTCATTTTCTGTATCCTAGAAATATTAGCGCCATCTGTGTGTTATTAACTTAAATATCACTATTACAGAGTTCTATCTAGTAACCTCGAAATCATCATTTCAATATTACAAAGTTTCATCTACAGTCAATTATAACAGGGTTCTATCTGTATGTAGATAGAACTCTGTTATCGAAATTGTTCATGGTCGTAACCTTAAACATAAATCCACGTTGGACAAATTTTAAATTTTTAGCGCGAATGTTGTGAGTCTGTACCACTGTTCGTTTACTTCCTGCGAGAGAAGTTTTTCGATAATATTAAAACATTAAAAAAAATCATTCAACTTGTTGGATTACTAGAAGTTTTCATTATTAAGCATGGCATCACGAACTTCTAAAATATTGCAAATGGGTAAGGTGAGATGACTATTTGATTTTCTTCTTTGATGATAAAAAATGTGGTTTTAGCAATGAGTGCTGCGCGTATAGATGTGTATATAGATGAAGATAATGCTGGATCACAGAAACATTCTTTAGAAGCCTCTGTTCCCAACATACCTACACAAGAAGAATTTGAGCCTCAAATCATTCAGAGGTAGGGTAATTCACAAAAATATTTCAATTAATTGATTTGTAGTTTCTCAAACTATAGCATTCGGAAATAATAGTTAATTACACTGTATTGTTTTTTCTAGTGTCATCCAAACAGAAAATTCCAAGGAAAATTCAACAGTTCCGTTTGAAAAAAATATTAGTATTGAAGGAAATCCAACACCTAATAACGGAGCCATTGAAATTATTGACGGAAATGTCATAAATAATATTGATGACCTCAATGAAACAATACAAAATGAATTGAATGAGCAACATCTTGTAGTAATTGAATCTCAAAACAATGTGAAAGACCAAGCACAGCAGGAAATAGAAGAAAGCAAACAAAAACCGCGAAAGCGGAAACTGGATCCAACACGATGGAAACTCAATGTCCGCAAAAGAAAATGTCAGTCAGGTGAAGAATATGTAAGTGTGAGGGGAAAAGTGGTGAAGGCTAGAAAAATACAAAACAAAAAGAACTGTTTACAGAATTGTAAATTTAGGTGTGCAAAACAAATATCAGAAGATGAAAGGAGTCAGGCTTTTAAATCTTACTGGTCTTTAACACAGAATGAAAAATATATATTTCTGAAAAATGCTACAAAAAAACTCATAAAGGGCCGAAAAACAACGGGTGATAACGATTCCCGAAGATGTTTTTCATTTCAGTATTTTATTCAAGTTAAGGGAGAAGACATTCGAGTATGCAAAAAATTCTTTTTGGGAACCCTCAATATATCCCAAAAACCTGTGTACACTGCTCACCTAGAGTTAGATGAAATAAAAAAAGACAATAGAGGAAAGCAAAGTAAATTAAGTGCGAAAAGGGAAGAAGTGATGTCTCATATAAAAAGTTTTCCCGTTATAGACTCCCATTATTGCAGACAAACTACAAAAAGAAAATACCTTGAAGCAAATTTAAGTGTAGTGAAAATGTATGACTTGTATACAAAGTGGTGTGAAGATAATAATATTGCTGCTGCCAAATTATCGTATTATCGATACATTTTTACGACCGAATTCAATTATGGTTTCCACGTTCCCAAAAAGGACAGATGTATAAAATGCGAATCATTTAAAATTAGAAATAAAGAGAGTACCTTGACATCTGAAGAAGAAGAAACTTATCAAAAACACGTTGAGATCAAAAGCCAAATGAGAATGGAAAGAACCAAGGACCGAGAAAGTAAAGTTCCCACATTGTGTTTCGATTTGGAAAACGTTATAACTTGTCCCCGTGCCGAAGTGGGAGACTTTTTCTATTCTCAAAAATTAAATATTTACAATCTGACAGGACATTTGTCAACCACTGGGCAAACCTATTGTGCTATTTGGAATGAGGCCAAACAAGGTAGAAGTGGAAATATTATAGCCAGCGCATTCAGAAAGATATTGGATAAAGTTTTAGATGATAATAATATCCCAGATTTGGTAACGTGGAGCGACTCATGTGTTCCTCAGAATCGAAATTCGTTCATGTCGTTTGCTATTATTGATGCAATGAAAGATCATCCTGAGTTGAACAGTGTCACAATGAAATATTCTGCACCTGGACACGGAGCTATTCAAGAAGTCGACAATGTGCACAGTCAAATTGAGAGGTATATGAAGAAAACAGAATTTTATTCGCCTCTGAGCTTCATGAAAAATTTAAAATCCGTTAACACAAAAAAACCATATTGCATTTTACAATTGAAAGACGAAGATTTCAAAGATTTTGAGTCTTGCTCTAAACAACTTGCATTTAATAAAATCCCATTTTCTAAAGTTGTCTCATTAAAGTTCACTCAAAGCCTATCTGAAGTTGCATACAAATTGAATCATGCTGACGACTTCATAAAGGAAACCCTTAAACCCACTAGAGCTACAGCCCGGCTTAACAGAATTTCAAAAAACCCTAAAAACACAGTCTCGAAATCACTTATAATGACTTTGAAACCAAAAGTGTTATCTTCAAAAAATAGCCTTTCAGAAGATAAGATAAAGGCTATTAAGAAAATGATGACAGATTGTATGCCAGATTTAGACAAAAAATTTTTTTCTTCATTTTTAAATACTCTTAAATGAATTGATATGTATTTATTTTTTTCATGAGTGCGCCTGAGTTTGTACTGTTCCATATTGTTTTTGTTTATAGTGTTTGTTATTTTTCACTTAGTCTAGTAATAAAAATAAGAATATTTCGAATGCAGTTGTTTTACTTAATTCAAAAAACAAAGTTTTAAGTGCCACTTACAACCTTGTTTTTTTAACCTGAGGGCTTGTGAGCATTATAATTCTAACACAAGGGTTTATCTGCCACATAGAACCTTGTTAAATAAACTCAAGTACGATCAGTTATATAACAAAGGTGTATCTGCTTTTTCCAGATCAAATTTTAATTTATTGATTCAAACAAGGTTGCTTATATGTACTTCCTTTCATTAAGGGTATTTATCTCTTCATTTGTGTGTAAGCAGTTTTTGATTTTGGGCTAAACTAGTGAAATCATACAAAATCAAATATTCGACAAGCAATTTCTCGAAATGGCCCTAGGGTCAGATAGAACTTTGTAATTCCAAAGCGACGAATTCTAGTGTTGTGCAATGGTAGAAAGGCAAAGTCTGTCAATCAGTTAACCGGTATCAGTGGGTTGTACATGTTTCAAACCTATATAGGTTCATCATCGGCTAATTAGAAAATTATGGAGAGGAAAAATAGATATGAATAAATGTACATAAAATGGGGGGGGGGTCATTTGTCACCACATGATACCAATAAAGGTCCGTGTAGCAACAGAAAAAACCTGTTTTATGTCAAAATTCAAGAAACATCTTTAATGTGAGGAGGGAGGCCATCGAGACCTTTTTCTCTTTGGGATGGCAAAACCGCTCAATCTCCAATAATTTCTTGTAGTGCTTCTTTGGTTCTTTGGCGGATGCTTATTGTAAGTCAGCTTCAGATAATTGTATATCAGAACTCAGAGCAATGCATGAAGTGGTCAGTAGGTGGGCTGCTATCAAGTGTCTTGCTACCTAGTGTCTTGCTACCTACGCTGTACTGATGCGACACATATTACTCAAAACTGGTATACTGTTGGGTATTACGTCACGCCCATGTCTGACGGAAGTGAGTTGTTTAATACAGAAGTAACTTGCAGAGGTGTTCTAGGAAACATTGCACGTATATCTGTAGCCAAGAAAGTATTGGTATTTTGTTGGACGCTTGGTGTTAGAGATGAAGAAGGAAAACGATTATTGAAAGAGGTAAATACTGAAATTCGTAGAACCTCTTTCGCTTTGAGATGAGACAGAAATTGTCTGATTTTTATTTGTAGTGGCTTACCGTATGCTTTCAGTCCTCGATCGTGGAGACCAGTCCTTGCTCCGAGCACTGGCTCGAAGACCTCTTGGACCCAAAGATCGCCTCGTTTTCCATGTTTCAATGTGGTGTCGTAAGGTATTCTGGACTTCCGTGTTCAGAAAACAATAAAATAATGCCACAGTGAATCCCTGAAATAAATTAGTATTTTACTGATTGTTGAAAACTATACGTAATGCTAAGGGTAGATTCAGTCAACTTTAGCACAAGCATTATCATAGACAATAGTAAATTCAAACGTTTTTAGCATTGACTTAACATTGTTGTATAAACGGTTCCATTACAAGTAAGTAATTGTAACCCTCGGCACTTAACAAAGAAATTTTCTTACAGACCTATTTCCGACTTGGGCTTATTTCAACTGAACAGTTATTTACAAATGATGGACTGGAGAATCATCGATGATTCCTCTTTTGATATAGATGCAAAATCTCAATATTTCTTTGGTGTAATCGGCTCTAGATACATTCTTTCCAGTCAAGTCCAAATTTTTAAAAATCAATAAAAACAACCTGAATTGGAACACAGAGGATTTGAGGCAATTGAGGGAGACATTTCATTTTCTCTTAGATGTGTATAAGACTTATCCTTGTGATTACCTGAAAGAGCTTATTAGGGACAAAAAACATACTTATAGAAAAGAGATTATAAAAGCTAAAAAAGCAGCAAATGATAATTACATAAATCGAAGTGGAAATCGACAGAAAGCAATGTGTAATTTCAATAAAAATAAAAACAAGTCTGATAATTCGTCAGATATGATTTCTCCGGATCGTCTCAATAATTATTTCGGTAACATTGCTGAACAATTAATCAACTCCTTACCTCCCACCGATGATAATCGGGAGAATTATTTCACAAGTTCCCACGAAACATATGCAGATGAGGAATTAAACTTTTCTGAAGTCACATATATCCAAGTTCTAGATATAATCAATAATTTTAAAAAGACGAAGAGTAACGATGCATATGGTATTAATGTAATAATTCTTAACTGTATTAAACATATTATTCTCATTCCGCTCACCAAACTCATTATTCATGTATCAGAAATAATGTTTTTCCGAAATTTCTGCAATGCTCAAAAGTGTTACACCTTTCCAAAGGTAATTGCATAGAAGACCCAACAAACTATAGGCCTATATACGTTGTGCCCACATTTGCAAAAAAATTTGAAGTTATCCTTAAAATTCAAATGACAACTCATTTTGAAAACTTGAATTCATTTAGTAGCTCACAATTTGGTTTCAGGGCTACTTTATCGACAATCGCGGCAAAAAATGCACTGAATGATGTAATAAATGAAGGCTTCGAGACCTATGGGTACGTCCATGTACAATTCTTAGACCTAAGTAAGGCTTTTGACTGTGTACCGCACAATTTATTAATTAATAAACTGAAATTTTACAACTTTTCCGAAAATAGCCAAAAAAAAATTAGGTCCTATTTGACGGACAGAACTCAATTCGTTAATTTTAAGGATGTCAGCTCCAGTGTTCCTTCAGCAAAGTTTACTCTTTTTGCTGACGACACCTCATTACCCCATTCAAATAGAGATTTTAATATGCTGCTAACTGAGGCCAATAATAGTCTGTCCTTGACACAATCTTGGCTAAATAACAATAAGTTAGTCCTTAAAAAAGAAAACTCTGAGACATTGATGTTTAGCTTAAAACAGCACACAGACCTAAATAACTCTCATTGCGTTAAGTTTTTAGGTGTCCTCTTGGACGGGTAACTCACTTGAGAAGAACATTCGATTTTTGTCTGCAAAAATATTTTACGGAAAATCTTTCTAATACGTAACCTGCGAAATTGCTTGTCACACTCAGCACTGTTAACAGCTTACCACGCACTGATACAGTCCACAATATCTTATGCCCTATCAGTATGAGGCCACTTAGTACACGCTTCAGCAGTCTTCTCCATGCAAAGGAAGGCGGTCAGAATCATTGCTGGATTGCCTAATAGAGATGATTGTAGGGGTGCTTTCAAACATTTTAAGATACTAACTCTGCCATGCACTTACATACTGCAATGTCTTATGCATATAAAAGCAAACTTGAAAATCTGTAGGACAAATGAAAGTTCACACAACGCGAAACAAAGATATGATACATCAACACTATCTAAGACTTTCGAGAACGAGAAATGGGACTAGCTATTATGCAATCAAGTTCTTCAATGTTCTACCACACGATGTCCAAGTTCTCGAGTGTGTTCAATTCAATCAAACCTGTTATCTGCGGTTCCTGGCTGATAATGCGTTTTATGATTTTGATGAGTTCCATCAACCGATTTTTCACAACTTATACATTGATTAATGTATTATATACGTATTGCTGTTTTTTAAATTTTATTGTGCAAGTGTTTTTAACGACCAAGATTGTTTATCTTTTGTTATTTTATATTAATTTTTAATTTTTTAGTTTCATTTTATTACTGACTTGTCAAAGCACTATTGTGTAATATGACTAATAAAGATCTATTTATCTATCAAATCAGAAAGGATTTATCGAGGGGCTATATATGAAAATATAAAGAGAAAAGTTTTTGGGTATAACCCTCAAATTGTTGTGCAACCGTGGCGACGTTAGTTGTTGCCTTGTAAGCACAAGGTCTTCTAACCGAAGCCACAAATGTGTGGTTGGCTTTCTGTTGTTGACTTCTTTTGTTTCTATTTTTACATCCAAGTGTTGTACATCTTCGCACTTGATTTTACCGTACTGATGAGAGCTTAAGCTCGAACCACGTGTCTACGGTTGCACAAAAATTTGAGGGTTATACCCAAAAACTTTTATCTTTATATTTTCATATATAGCCCCTCGATAAATCCTTTCTGATTTGTATTTTCCTGGATAGGATTGTCAAGCTGGTAGCTATAGCTGACTCCGAGGCGACGTTAGTTGTTTCCTTGTAAGCACAAGGTCTTCTACCACAAATGTGTGGTTGGCTTTCTGTTGTTGACTTCCTTTGTTTCTATTTTTACATCCAAGTGTTGTACATCTTCGCACTTGATTTTACCGTACTGATGAGAGCTTAAGCTCGAAACACGTGTCTACGGTTGCACAGCAATTTGAGGGTTATACCCAAAAACTTTTCTCTTTATATCTATCTATCTATATATCTATCTATCATTAGATATCAGAGGTTCAACTTTCGATTTTAACATAATGTTCAAGCACAACTTCAAAATGATGTTGACTAAATCCACCTTTAGATGAACGGAAAACATAGGAAAAACAAATTATTGACAGATTATGACAGTTGTGTGATTTTTTAGGCTCAGCCTCCGCTAACTTTTGTTATAGCCTCGTTTTGGCAGCATAATTGTCTTGTTTCGTGAACCGATTAGTGAAAATTGCACACTTCACAACCGTTGTTTCTTCGTTATAATTAATTTCCTCTTCATGTTCAGAAATTCAGAATTCGGAAATCGTGTATTTTCTGTCTCAACAATTCTTCATGCAGATTACTCCATTATTTCTACGCTCTGATTTGAGTCAAGTAACAATAATTGGTAAAAATTCACAACAACCAGGTTCCAATATCTTTGGGTAGGAGTCACTAACTGAGAGACCTCATAATTTTCAAATTTTGTGTGATGCTCTGAGCTTACTGAGCTACACTGTTAAACTTCCTCGTACTAAAGACGAAGATCATTCTAGAACAGGGTATCTTCGAATGTCTACACGTAGTCACCACCATATTAATAAAGCTCAATACGGATGACATCAAGACCTCTCGTTGTGAGCATGCTCAAGTGGCCGAGTACCCAAACATGGACGACCCCTCAAGCATCCGTTCCATGCCCTCTATTAACATTGTTGGTATAAACCAATTCCTACCTATTTTTCCTCAGTTCTCAGGAAGTTTTTTGAATATCACAGGATTTTCATTTTCGTGAGAAGCGGAATATAAAACAAAATCAGGTATACTCATATCTGGAGCGTTAACTCGAAATTTGGATAATTTCGAGTTGTTCCTATGATTTAAGGTAATTTCGGGTTGTAGCACGAAATGAGCATTAATTTCTAGTTGTAACTGTAGCAGCGTATTAGCATTGTTTATATAGAATATAGTTAGTCAAACTTATGGGATTATAATTGGATCAAAATGGATGCGACATGTAGATGGCGATAGTGAGCTCACATCAAGCCATGTCGTAACTTCAGTGATCTGGCCTCCAAGTCATGTCGTAACTTGATTGAAACAATGGGCCATCATTAAAATCAGGGTTTTTTAAAGGAACCTGCATTAAAATGACGTTAAATATTCATGTTTGTAACTAATTACGCTAGGTGACATCTTACTTCTATATAAACAATGATATTAGTTATCGAACAGAACAGAGTTCTGCTAATATAGTTTAAGATTCTCCAGATCACAGGCAGAGATAACTCTAGTAGCTTAATGATGCTTATTGCATAAACTTCCCATGAATTTTATATCATCGAGGTAGCTGAAATTTATAATATGATCGATTCTGATGAGAACATTGTGACAAAAATAGAATAACGAGGAAATTCGCAGAACTCAAAGGTGATTGGACGTTATGTATTCCATGAGTTCCATTATACAATATTTCCACTATTACGTAGCCGGGTAGATAAAATCGAACTACTTTTCCGTCAGGAAATACCGAATCCAATTAGAAATTTGATTAGTTTCTGCTTGGCTGCAAAGCCATCAAAGATGCTTTCATTATAAAAGCACGGCATATTGAGTTCCTGTAAAATATTGCCGACTCCATTCTGTGACTTGTCCGGAGTAGTTCAACGAATTCATTGGAAAACTGATTGCAACCGTTTTCTGAAAATAATTTTTGTAGGTGTAGGTGTTTGAATGGTAGGATGCTGAATCTGTCACTGAGAGAGGAGTGCAAATGATAGCATTCGCAGATGACCTGGTAATCCTCATCCATACCAATATCAAGGTGGAAATGATGAGAAAAATTAGAGATTGGTTAGATAGAGAAATGGATAGAGGATCATGAGTAGGGCAAAGTATAGTGAAGCCTGAAGTACCTGGGGAACCACATAGACCGCCTGGGCACCTTCGAGACGCAGATCTCTGAGAAAGCAGACTTGGCCATTGGCAATGCTGATATCAAATATGGAAGGAAGTAGTACCAAACGGAGAATGCTGTATGGAGTAGTGCAGTCCATTCTACTTCACAAAGCCCAGGTCTGGCACAAGACCTTGAGGATCGGAAAGTACTTTTTGATAATGATCAGCTTGCGAAGGAAAGCACTGGTGAGAGTGGGCAGTGAGTTGGAACAGTGTTAGCAGTGGTCATACATGTAATAACCAGTTCACCCCGATCCACCTCCTGCAGGAGGAGAGCGTCCACATTTATATACCATCGTTAATGGAAACAACAAGATAATCAGAAGCCTGCCAGGGAAAGAACCTCGCATAATTGAGAAAAGAGATAGAAATACGAAATTAAACTATCATGTTGGACCAAGACACTGATTCCAAAGGATATCCGTGGGTGAAATGCAGGATGGAAGTGGAGACTTTAAATTTAAACAGTTTTTCATAGAAGATGGAGCGTTTGACACATACACAGAGCGTATAGGAAAGTCAGATACAGACAGATGTAAAGATTGCACAGCTGGAGACACGCCAAAACTCTGTCTCCCATAATAATGGATAAATTATTAGGTAAGCTGATGGAAGATGAAGAGAAGTACTCAAAAATTTATAACAGGGTCAGGAGAATCATGGAGGCAAGGAAAGAAGAGAAACTGGATAGACAAACTTGGAAACAAAGCAGCACTGGTTTCGTGCAGCTCTGGAGCATCAGGAGGGTTTAAGTTGGTGGAAGTCTGGTACTACTGGCCCAATAGAACTTCATCTGGGTCTATGAGGATATTCTCACTCCAACCCGACAATAAAAAGGAGGCTATTGTAGAACTAAAATGAGATTTTTTTCAGATGAACACGAATTCTGTTTCACCGGAAATTATTTTAGGTCTAGTTTTACGAAACTTCAATATTTCCACATTCATGAAATCCAGAGCAAATTCTGCATAATTCTGCACGATAAGCTAGTTTATCATTTTAGTTTCACTGTAATTTCTTCCTTATGTTTTTTCAAGAATTTTTCTCATGTGGTCCATAAAAAAGATATTACTATACTTTGCCAGTGGCCTATGATCAGCGGTCTAAGGCGCAGACCATTGAAACTTCTGCTAGCTTAGGCCAGTTCGATTCCGGAGTGCGTGAAATTTTTCTCAATTCTACCGGAATCGATAGGCACCCGCTTGTCTTGTTGAAAAGCAAGTATGTTGTGAGTAGCCTGGATGCCAATCCTGAAGTCTAGTGCAAGCTTAGAGTGCACATCAACCACCCGAGGTGGTGCTGTAGGTTTTCCGGGTTTTCCTCAAGCTGAAATGTGAATATACCAACAAAAATCAGTGAGTCTCCTGGAGCGCCACGGCAAGTGATAATAGTGGCCGTCATCTACCCGCACAGATTATGTCTTTGGGTACACTATACGAATGTTCATGACGGAATGTAATTATTATTATATTAGGTATAGGTATTAGAAATGGGCAAATAATTCTTGTGGTTTAAATAAGTGATTTTTTTTATCATTCGGGTGTTTGGTTAGTCCAGTGGCATAACAATTTTTTGGTGAATTGATAGTCAACATTCGATTCGTCTCCTACAAAACTGTCATAAAGGGTTCGTCATAGAGATGCCGTTTGAAAAAAGAGAACTCCAAAAAGTGATTTTGGAACATTGAAATCTCGGATTGTGACAATGTATTGTGATAAAAATGGACTACGATCTCTCAGACTTATCCGGTATAAAGAATCGTCAGATTTGGGAAATTGTTGGAGATAGTAATTCACAACACAAGACAAAACAAATTACATTCCTTCTCATTCATGACACAATCGATTGGTCAAAGATCGTTTGAATTTTTGGCTCCAAAACTTTACAATATTCTACCCCAGAATTTGAAGAATTTATGGAACATGTTATCCAAGAAAAAACTGAAAAATTTCAGATTAGAAAACCCAGAATGACAATTCATGAATTCATAGATATAAAAAGCTTCTGAATGTTTTACATTTCCCAAGATATAGTACTGCTGCATTACCTACAACTAAATTTGAGTTGCGAAACATACCTTCTATTTAAATTTCATTCTCAACCACCCAAATCGCTGTATTATAATATGATCCAAATTTCTCCAATAAAGTAAGTATCCAATTATTTTTATCTTTCAGTATTTGTATTCAGATAAGTTCTTTATACACATGTCTTTTTCTCTGAACAAGTGTTATTACACTTACCTAGTATATTTTATTCACATGTGATTTTGATTTTTTTAATAAGTTGTCACTTATGTATATACTAGAAACTAATATAATTTGATTTCATTTGAGTGTCTTTTTCCAATGTGTCTTCATCTATACCATTCATATTATGTGAATATTGAGTGTGAATGAAGTTTATTCATTATTTATTATTATAGTTGACGTCTCGTTTTGATTGTTCTGAATAGTTGTAAGAGGAGAGTATTTTGCTTCAAGTGAATTAGTTGAGTTATCGAAGCTGAACATGGGAGTACAAAATAATGTTATATGCCTTGAAGCTATGCATTCACCTCCATGAAAATACCGTTTTCAAATAATTTGTTCATGAAATATAGTGAACCAAATATTTATCCACATGCACGAATATGTTACTTTTTCATGAGAAAGGTGCACCTACAAAAATATTGGAATGTATAAATATTTTATATCGAAACAACTGCATTGGGGTTGATTCTGGAATAACAGAGGAGTTGATTGTCGCAGTAATTCTCTAGGTCAAAAACACTTAGGTGAGTCTTTGCAGAAAATATGAAATTACATTAGGTTATTGACATAATCTTCTGGGTGTTTCAAACCTTAGACTGCCTGAAAGAGAAAAAAAAGGAAAAATTGTAAATTTGACGAAAATCTATACAGGTGTAGAAGGACAAATGATCAATTTTCCTCGATGAGTTACTGCCGTTTGAATAAATTCACAAAATGTGTCAGGTATTCATTTTTTATTATCTGAACATTATCAATCTGAAAAAAATTTATTCAAATTACCTGAGAAACATATTTTCCAAAAAAAAAAAACGCGAATTTCCATCACATAATCAAACTTCAACCACATTTGTTATTTTTATTTATACACATACAGAATAATTCTGTAATGTCCAAGAGCGGAAAGGAGTAGGAAATAATATTTTTAAGAAAGGACCTAATATTCAATAGAAACATCGTCAGTTAATCTAGAAATGCCGTCAAACATTCACTCGGTCTATTCTTTGTCTCAATTTTTCGAGAAATTCTGAGAAAATTTCGTCCTCTGAATAGACAATTATTTCATATTGTTCATCAGAAACATATTTCACCTTTTGTTTTTGATTTTTAATTTTGTTTATCTTCTTTGAAGAACATAGTTCACTTCTCCAGCACTATTCTTCAGTATCACCGTGGAAATTCACCCAATAGAACAAATTACGTCTGGAAGACATTTAGGCATTCAAGTAGGTATCTCAAATAGACTATTCTTTGAGCTTTTGGTGATCGAACAGCACGGTTGCTACATGCTACTTTGTATCAGACTTCCACCTACCTCGTGATCTGAAGTTGTATTTTTGATTTATTCAAAATATTCTTTTACCAAGAATGTTCTCCTCATTTATTCACAGTTATTTTTCATTCGGTACCTAGTAATATCTGCTTTGATTGAGAATATACTCACTCAAATTCAGCAGAATGTGAATGAATTCGAAAATGATAATATATTCCTGAAATAGCATATTTTATTGTTGTTATCCTCAGATTCTTTACATTTTCCTTCCATCCCACCAATCGTTATTTGATTCATTTGGCACATTTTTTTGTAGTTCTCCGAAACTCATCCATAATAGATTTGTTTTTATTCGGTTGAACATAAAACTTGCCTATGTCATAGTACAAATCAATCTTCCGTCGAATGATTTCCATTCAGTTTTATATTCCACTGACCATACATGTCAATATGTTTGCTTTGACCTTCGATTTCTTTGTTTATCCAGTTGAACTATTAGATAATATCCATGGAACTGAATATGTAAGACCGAAAATCACAATCGACAAACAATCAATAATAGACTGAATGTACGTCTTTTAAGAAATATCAAAATTTTCAATACTTTATGAAATATGAATGAAATCATCTAGATAAAAATTCATAAATAAGCAATAGTTTATTTCTGATTGGTTTATTTCAATACTTCTTGGTGCGTTTTATTGTAGGCAGAAATGCTCTTCTCGTAGAAGTAGAATTTGACACATCTGTATTTTTGACACCAAATATATCTACTTTCGCTACGATCAAATTTGAGGGTAGCAAAAGTAGATAATTGGTTGAAAAATTAAAATTCCTAAATCGTAGCAGAAATTGATACTATTGACATTGAAAGAGTTTCAAACTTTTTACAGATATTTAGGAAATTTTAAAATGATCTGACTTCTATTGGAAACCCTGAAATTGCGTTTTTATGATACTCTACTTCTTCTACTAGTAGATGTATACTCTAGTGGTCAATGAAACGCGGCTTCTATCAGTGTTTATATAGAAGATAGTTAGTCAACCTTATGGGATTATAATTGGATCAAAATGGATGCGACATGTAGATGGCGATAGTGAGCTTGCATCCAAGTCATGTCGTAACTTCAGTGATCTGGCCTCCAAGTCATGTCGTAACTTGATTAAAACAATGGAAAGGCATTAAAATCAGGTTTTATTGAAGAAACCTGCATTGAAATGACGTCAAATATTCATGTTTGTAACCAATCACGCTAGATGACACTCGCGTTTGTGTCCAATACCTTTTCCACGGGCATTGACTAACTATGTTCTATTTAAACAATGCTTCTATTGAGAAACTATATTATCTCCATCGATATAAACCTTCATAATATCCATTAAATATTGGAATGTGCAAATAATGAACTCAATATCGAACTGGTTTTCTGGAATTTTGGAATATATTTCACATATCTCTAATCTCTAAACATCGCCATCATTTCTGTTTCTCCGCTTACTTATTTTACACCACTCAATGAATTTTGGTACGGATTTCACTGTCATTCAGAGAATTTTTTTAAGAAAGATTAGTATGTACAATACATTCTAATTAGATTTTTGTACACTAGAGAAAGTTCATTGTTTTGTCATCAAGTCGTCAAGAAATCGATGTTCTGGCGTTTGCACGGTTTTTTTTTTTTGTTAAAATTGTCATTTCCGTCATCCTGTTGCATCCCTAGGTGCAACTCTCAGGAGTCATCGAGAGACTTGTGTGAGCTAGGGAAGACGCAGCCCTTAGCTTTTCACGTGTGATGCCACGCACGAGACCGATGAACATACTGGGAATCGAACCCACGACCCTAATCTTGAGAGGTGGACAATTTACCAGCACGATCACAACTGTCCATAATCATGCTGGCTAAACCATTAGAGAAACATCACAATAATGGATTGAAAAATATTGTAATTTTGTGCCATATGATTTAATATAATATTAAATAAACGTTATCGAATAGATAGATAGATAGATAGGTAGCTTTATTCAAAGAATTTTACTTATGCATCATGCAATACACAAATACAATTAGGTAAAAAGGCGTCAGAGTAGTGATGTTTAGTTATTAAAAAACGAACATCTGAGAATGATAAAAATAGTGCTAAAAATACACAATAAGTATTTGACAAGAAAACAAAAACAAACAAAAAACATGCATGCTGATATTATAGAGTAAAATAGTCAGTATACAAAAATAGTCAATATATAAAAAACAGTTAACGCTGATCAATTTTCGATTTTCACTACCGTTGGAAGTCTATTAAAAATTTTAATACACGAATATATAGGGGTTTTTTCTGTTAGAGTCAATCTGAGGGCTGGAGTATTTAAATCAATAGTTCTAGTACCATAACTAAGCTGTGATTTATAAATATTGAATATGAGAAAATGAGAAATACCATAAACACTCCACCATGGCACACTCAAAATATGGTCGAATAATAACAGATGTGTTTTCGAAATAAGTTAACCAACTCCAGGTACTGATTTTCCATGCAAAAATTTGAAGAATAGTTTAAATAATAATAGGTCTGGAAATACTTTCTAAGGGAGCTACGGCCCTATGAAAGTGGCCCACACAAACTGATTTTCATCAAATATCTCAGGAACCATTCGAGACACTCCTACCAATGGTCGGTACACGATTCAGTATCATTGAAAGTTGCCCTTTCCTGAAATCAGCCAAAACCAATTCTAACCTTGGGCGTACGAAACTCGAAAGGGTCAATTTTACCTTTGCGTATTTTTTTATGTCTGAGTTTTTGAACAGTACGATTACGAATTTTGGATAACTACATGATTGAGGTTCTCCTCATAAATTGCTGTGGATTCAACAATTAACGAGATATTCCCCTTCTAACAAATTGATGCATGCAGATAATCCAAAATTGGATAGAAAATTTACTAAGATCATAAATTTACTTCAACATATAGGCCGAATATCAGATAAATTGACCTATTGAAAGTAACTATTCCAAATGCCGATCATTCAAAGGGCGGTATGGAAATGTTGACTCCTTCAGCTGTCGCACGCCTATGGTTAAATATGCTTTTGACAGATTTCATAAGGAAATTATAACCCTCACTGATATTGAATCATATACAGAATTTCATATATGGATATTTCAAATGTGTTTCTAAGATATTGTATGGAAATCAGTTCATGGGAGATACCTTCAAAGGACCGTAGATTAGATTAGATCAGTTCGGGACTTCTGTGCTACAAGCTTCTACACCGGGACCTTTTCATGTATGTCCTCGAATTCGATGACACTACTCTAGCCAGCCCTGTCTTCTTTACGAAACTACATAGTATAGTTTTGAACACTCCAATGTTTCTCAAAGCTCTTGGTTCGACTTCTTCCATGCAGCGTTAGGAACCTTAGATTTGAGAAGCCCTAGTATGGGTACCGATGTTTCCATTTTCTCCTGAGAGAACCTGCATGCATTTCTTCTTCCGAACCGATTGTACTCGTATGATTGTTGAGCCCACGATGCCCTTTGAGAAGTCCTACTGATATTCTTGTAGAGCTACTCTTCTGGCTCCGAACATTTCTTTATTACCAATTCAAGCGAAACTCATTGTCAAACTAATAAAAGAAGAAATTTAAATTTTCTTGATGAAAATAAAATCATCCATTCCAAACAGTTTGGTTTTCGAGCCGCAAGTAGCATGAATGAAGCAATGTTTGCTTTCCTCGAGGAACTTTACATTTATCTGAATAATGGAGAGGTTGCAGCTGCAGTATTTTGAGACTTGACCGAAGCATTCGACTGCGTCAATCACAACATATTGCTACAATAGCTTGAAATTTATGGTTTTATAGGAAACATTCTACTATGGTTCAAATCTTATTTATCAGGACGTATAAAAAAGTGACATTCAATGGTGTAACATCTGCTGAACAGGTAATGAAATATGGTGCACCTCTTCTGTTTTTACTAAATGTAAACGGTTCAGCCAATATACCCGTAGGTGGAAAGTTTGTCATATTCGTAAATGACATTATGGTAAAGAAAAATGTCTCTTGGAATTGTTGATTTTATTTTATTGTTATTCCGAACAAGTAGTGAGACTAGATAATCCGAAAATTCTGAAATTGATTATTCTTAAAGAACAAATTTGTCTGACTCACCTCTCATTCTCTGATATTATTCAATTAGAGTTGTTATGGAATAAAAAAATGTTGAAATTTTACTGGTAATAGTTCAATATTTCCAAAACACTCTGTAATTCAGATGAAAATACTACGTCAATATGAAACATGACTCTTGGCATTCAAAAAAATGCAATAAAAAATACAGGTCCGTATTTGAAAATTAAAAGTTGAGGGTGGCCCAATTTATACGATACCCTGTATATAATTTTTATTCAGATATTTGGAAAGGCTACAAAAAGTTGCAAAGTGGCAAAATTTAAAAAAAATCTTCGTAAAATAAAAAGATATAGGCAAAAGAAGAATTTCGAAATTTTCGATTTTTCCTTTATAACTCCAGAACTGAAGAAGCTAGGTCAGATTTTTTTCATCCATATAATTAACCTCTGAAATACGCTACTTTGCCCCCATTTAACCAACCCTCTATCTCTTACCGTTATCGAAATCCCCATGCATAGACTCGAATTTGAATAGCCCTGTATATATATATATATATATTATATATATATTATATATATATTATATATATATTATATATATATTATATATATATTATATATATATATAAGTGAAAATAGAGTATATTTCGTTTTAATTCCGAGAGTTCTAACCTTTGACAGCTGTTTCGTGCTAACGCACTCATCAGAAAGGATTTATGGAGCTCTCGAAATCAAAACGAATCCACTCAAGAATTAATACCGTGAGGCAAGACAGAATATAACAGGAAGTTATTTTGGATTCCTTGGTTCGTGTCAAATTAAGTTTCAACTAGTGACTGTAGATGTCATGAATAACTTCCTATATATATATATATATATATATATATATATATATATATATATATATATATATATATATATATATATATATATATATCACAAATCAGTTGTCAATAGAAAAGAAATCTGTAATTTTCAAGTCAATGTTACCAACTGTAATCTTGTACCAACTGTTGAAAATTGAATATACGACTGTTGTTTTGTAAGTTAGGAAAAAATTACATTTCCAATTGAGTAGTTGTGGAGATATTATTATTCATAGGGAGAGTGTGGTCCAACGACAATAAGAAGGAATAAATCTCACTCAAATGATTTATATCAGTTCTTTTATTCATACATTTTTTGTCTTGAGATATGAAGGCCATTTCCAAAAAAGTTCCCTTAGTCATATGTGACTCTTTAGCTAATATTTTAGATGAGTTATAATTTATTCGATGGTCAAATTTATATATATATATATACAGGGTGTCAATTTGAAAACTTCCCACCCTTAATATCTTCCTTCCAGTAAACAATATGAGTAATCGAAAAAACAGGTCAATTTTATTGTCAAGGGGGACACTTTCAAGGACTATTTGTAGCCCTCGTGGTTCAACCCCCTAGGAGGGGTAGATGTTACCCTTAGAATTTTAAATGGGAAGGGGGGTCAAGTGGCACATCATTTTGATGGGCGTTCAATTCTTGTTCCAATGGTACCCTGACTTATTATTTTGTGATGAACATTTTCCGAAAAATTGCGTTCTAAACTAACAGAAGTAATTATTAGAACGCCTATACTGAGATGCATTATTGTATTGACTCCCTTTAATAAAAATGGTTAGAAGAGTAGGTTGCACCGCTCCAACCCTTGAATGACAGGAATAAATTTATTACGCATGGGATTTTTTATTTGGTGGTTATTTTCCTTCTACACAATAAAATTTAATTTGCGAGAAAGACATTTCCAACATAAAATCTACTTACGCTTATCTTATTAGCTGTTCGAAATGTTGTCCATTTTGCTCTAAACAGTAATACAGTCTGTTTTCGAACTCCCCTCTAACATTACGGAAAACTTCACTAGGAATTGACCGGCATGCTGCTGTAATTCGTCTTTTAAGTTCGTCAATATCAGAAGGTTGTGTTTTATAAACAACGGATTTAAGATGCCCTCAAAGAAAGAAATCTAAGGGTGTTAAATCCGGTGATCTCGGAGGCCATTCAACTGCTCCCCTTCTGCCAATCCATCTACCCGGAAATCTCTCGTTTAACCACTGTCGGACGAAAAGAAAATAATGAGGTGGAGCACCGTCCTGCTGGAAATGTAACAGATCCTCCTGCAAAAGTTCATTACCTTCTGCATCAATTTGAGTTTCTAGCTCGTGAGTTATAAGAGGATCGATAGTCTCTTCAAGCATATCAAGGTACAGATTGCCAGTCAAGTTTTCTTCCAGAAATAATGGACCAAGAATGGCATTTCCAAGAATACCAGCCCAAACATTAACTTTTTGTGGGTGTTGTGTATGCCCTTCCCGAAAAATATGTGGGTTTTCGTCACTCCAATAGCGACAATTTTGTCTATTAACATTGCCATTCACAAAAAATGAATACTCATCGCTGAAACAGATGTTTAACAGAAGATTAGGGATGGTATTGACTCGATGAGACATGATTTCACAAAACTCTATTCTTCTATCATAATCATCCTCGTGGAGCTCTTGAAGAATCTGCATTTTATATGGATGAAATTTATGCATTTTCAATGCTTTTCTTATAGTCTCGCATGACATTCCCGTCTGTTCTGATACTGATCGTAAGGAGCTCGTGGGCTCTGTAGCAAATGTTCCCAAAACTTCAATTTGAGCTGCTTCATTTAGTACTCTGGGGTTATTTCTTTTTTTATTTGTCACTGAACCAGTTTCATAAAACTTATTCACCAAATCAAGCACGTACCGGTGACTTACATTACAATTTGGATGTCTTTCGTTAAAAAGACATGCCGCCCTTCGTGCGCACTTTCCAACTTCGCCATAAATTACAATCATTTCAATTCTGTCTTGAAGAATGTAAACCATTTTTACACTTTTATACACTTATTTAAGTAATTCCTAAACAGCCCAACAGGTACAACGGTATTCACAATACTACCACATAGTTCAAATTTGCTAACCAATTTTTTGCCGGAAAACAGAAACTTTTTACAGCAGAAGGAGCAAAAAAGGAAGGCTATCTGTACAATTTCTGCGATGACACTTAAAAATTCAGCATTTAATAAACACAACTTTACTACCATCTACGTTTTACTATTAGACTACTTTTTTATGTAAAGTGTTTGGAGCTAATGGCTAATGTTACCCCTAATAAAGGGTTGGAACGGTACCACCTAATATTCTAACTAGTTCTGGCCAAACCATGCATCTCAGTATAGGCGTTCTAATAATTACTTCTGTTAGTTTAGAACGCAATTTTTCGGAAAATGCTCATCGAATAATAATAAGTCAGGCTATCATTGGAACAAGAATTGAACGCCCATCAAAATGATGTGCCACTTGACCCCCTTCCCATTTAAAATTCTAAGGGTAACATCTACCCCTCCTAGGGGGTTGAACCACGAGGGCTACAAATAGTCCGTGAAAGTGTCCCCCTTGACAATAAAATTGACCTGTTTTTTCGATTACTCATATTGTTTACTGGAAGGAAGATATTAAGGGTGGGAAGTTTTCAAATTGACACCCTGTATATATATATATATATATATATATATATATATATATATATAGTGAGCACGTAAAGGTTGGAACAAATTCGTTAAAAGCTCGATACGGCTATTGAGGAAGAAAAGCTCAGACCCGTCGATTTTCTTTTTCAGCTGCTCATTTTTTGGTATACTCAAATTTTTTATGACGTCATCGCTGTTCGAGTTATGACGTCATTATAATTTTTTTTGAATGGCATCACCCTATTTTGATGATACCTTAAAAAAAACGCATTTTTCTGTGTATGGATGTCAAATTTTTTCTTGTGTTACATAACCGTATTTTCGAGAAATAAGAGATATTTCATTCATAATTAGGTCTATTAACGTAAACTTCCGACTTGAGGTAACCTCACAAAAAAATCCAGTGGGATTAGATCAGGAGATCTAGCTGACCACTCTAAAAATCCTCGTCTGTGATCGAAATCCGGAGTATGAGGGAATTTTTCTCGAGTATCGATAGGCTACTTCATACTCTGTTGTGAAGCAAGTGTGATGTGAGTTGCCTAGATGCCAATCCCGTCGTCTGGTGTTTGCTCGAAGTGTGCAACCGACCACCCGGGGTGGGGCTGTAGGTTTTTCCGGGTTTTTCTGCAGCTTAAAAGTGGATACGCCACCAAAAATTAGAAAGTCCTCCCGAAGCGCTACGGCAAATGATAAAAATAGCCGTTCTCTACCCGCAGACGAGGATTTTTAGAGTGGACAGCTAGATCTCCTGATCTAACCCCACTAGATTTTATTTTGTGGAGATACTTCAAGTCAAAAGTTCACGTTGACAGACTTAATATTACATTATTATGAATGAAATATATTTTATTTCTCCAACATACGGTTATCTAACATAAGAAAAAATATGACATTCATACACAGAAAAATTCGTTCTTTTTGAAAGTATTATCAAAATAGGATAATGCCATTTAAAAAAAATTAAAATGACGTCATAACTCGAACAGCGATGACGTTATCAAAAATCCGAGTAGTCCAAAAAATGCGCAACTGAAAAATAAAATCGACGTGTCTCAGCTTATTTTTCCTAATGGCCATTTCAAGCGTTTAACGAATTTGTTCCAACCTTTACGTGCTCACTGTATATATGACTTGTTTGGATACTTACTCTTAATTCAGTAGTCCTACTAAGGAAGGAACTGCGCAGCTAAGAGTGAAAATACCTGTGAGGTAAGGGGAAATATCACTTTATGGTCGGAAACGCGTTTCTGTACTTTGGAAATACATAAATAAACACTAATTTGTAATACTAAGCAATTCAGTACAATTTACTACTATCCACTACCTTTTTAAATATTACTGAATGCTTCGTTATGATCAGTATTTGATGGTCATTAGTAGGTATAATTCCCTGCACCAGAACTCCTGTGGATTACCAACTAATTCACAGATGAATTTCCAAATTGAGTGGCTTTGGAGAATGGCATAATTTTACACCATTCCATTGGATTCTCACGAACTGATGTAAATTAAATTATCATAAAATAAATGTTCAGAAGCAAGAGAATTGAAATTCTGTTTTAAAGGATCCCAGCGGTAAACTTTCTTCAAAAAATATCAATTTTATTCTGCCGAAACCTTTCACTGCTCATTAAAATTCATCAAAACTCCAGGATTTGCTAAATTATTCATTTTCATTTGATGTGAATGAAAATAGACGTGAGTTGTAAATTCACTGAATCGATCTGAAATGTAATTAACTCGGAACAAGGTTTTGCTTTCATTTCAGGGTAACGATAATAGGTTTCATTACCGAGTAAACGAGGTCCGGAATCTATCTGTAGTTAGTTCCGGGGTGGGTTGAATACATTAACTGATGCGTGGTCATTTAGAGACGTAGAAATCTTCCCGACAATCACACAATCAGAAGCTTTTATCACCTGATGATGCTGACTGCGAAATTTGGGTCAAGTGGATTTGAATTTGGATTTGAGTAATTCTATTGTTTGAGTGGTTTTCCACATTTTTAAATTTGTGTTCTTAACGAAGGTCCTAATTATTCATACAGTACTTTCCAATGAAAACTTCTGATGAGTTAATTGCCAGCTCACTTCATTTCGATTGGGTTTCTTTGGTTTGTGTTGACATCGATCTGATTACTGGAAGTTCTCATTGGACTGATATTTTCAGATTATTGGCTAGGCTGCTATAAAAGCCATATCTTGAATCTCTAAAAATTTAGTGATCAATCACACTTCTTAATTTCTGTTCTTAGTTTCCGAACCCCAAAATTGGCTGCTGTATCTCTGCACTTTATTCAATAATATTTTTAGTTCTGAAATAATACCAGTTTCGTGGTGTAAGACTATTTTGACAATGCTGCATAAAAAAGGTCCAAAAGATGATCCATCAAACTACCGAGGTATAGCCCTCATTAATTGCGTACCTAAATTATTCTGATTACTACTACTGAGCCGACTATCAATACATTGTAACAATAATGAAATCATCCCAGATTGCCATTCGGGGTTCAGAGCAAACCGCGGCTGTGAAGATAACATTTTCATACTTAGCTCTGTTGTACAAATCAATTCACGTCTCAAAAAAGGAAAGTATTTGCAGCTTTCGTAGACTTCAAGCGAGCCTTTGATTCTATTAACCACAACCTTATTTGGCATAAACTGTATCAACTAGGTATAAGCTCCAAATAAGCTCCGGATACTAAAACAAATTTATGATAACGCACATATGTCGATTAAAGGCAATGACTCACGTACCAAAATATTCGATATCTCCAGCGGTGTTCTACAAGGCGAACCTTTGAGTCCAATACTCTTCTCACTGTTCAATTCTGACATTGAAACTTATTTTGAAAACATGGGATGTGTTGGGGTCAACATAGCTGGTAGTAGAGATCTGAATTTGTTACTGTATGCTGACGATCTTGTTATTCTGAGCTACTCCCAAATTGAATTACAGCGCGAACTGACGATTTTATCACAATATGCCCATGAAAAAACAAAAATCGTAGTCTCCAGCAGAGATGTATTTGCCGCTAACAAAAACTTCAGTTTCCGTTACTTGAATGAACCTATTGAGGTTGTTAATAAATTCACATACCTAGGAGTGGTATTCTCTTCCTCATCCCATTTTCTCGAAATGGCCAAGTTTTACTGTCTCTAAGGCTAAACAAGCTCTTGGAGCCAATGGACCTCATGATTCGCTCCAAAATAACATCATGGGATGCGAGAATCAAACTTTATAATTCAATCAACATCTCATCCCTTTCGTACTGTGTTGGTATATGGGGCTTCAGATACACAGATTTATTGGAACGAATTCAGGTCGCCTTCTTCAAGAGCCTGCTTTGCTTAGCTAAAAACACCCCCGATCATATTGTTAGACTGGAATCATCCTCAACAAAATTGAGTCTCATAGTATTGAGGTGTGCCCTTTCATGGTTGACCAAAGTGAAAACTATGTGTGATTCCCGCCTCCCAAAAATTTGTTTTCTACGGCTGTTTCAACTCAACATGACAGAGTCTAAATTTAACTGGGTGAAACAAATTGGTGATTACTTCTCTACTCTTGATAGAAAGGATTTATCACATGATCTTCTCACAAATGATTTTAAGAAGCTATCTCCCATCATTATATCCTCCTATCAATCCCTCTCACTTCGTGAGGATAAGAATTGACTATCTCACTCCGAACATCCCTACTTGTATGGGCTCCTTACCAGTGAAAATGAACTATTTTATCTCAAATTATCCATCCCAATCTCATCCATCCGATTAATTGCACAGTTGAGAACATGTAACAAATACTATCTCAAATTGACAGCTATGGCTCCACTCACAAAATAAAAATGGATCAAACCTGTTCTATCTGCAATCTGGGTACGAATCTATTCTTTGATTGTCCTATTTATGAAGGACTGCGAATTTTTTTGAAGCCACAGATCACAAGCATGAATGATCTTGTGGAAACTCTCAAAACTGGCACTCCGAAGACATTACAGAATGTAGTACATTTCCTAGCAGGCCTACTGAAGCTTCGCTCTTTCGATTTGAATGAATAACAGCAGTGCGCACCAATTCTACTTTGTTATTATAAGTTATTATCATAAGTTTCTGAACATTTACAAATTTTGTTTAATCATTTGTAATAATAGGAACTCCTTTTTCTTTTTCTGTCTTTTTTTTGCAACTCTTGTTAAAATATTGTTAGTGCTTTTAGTGATTTTTGGCACTAACTGAGCTTACCCAGGTAGCACATCATATCGGCTGAATCTTGGTTACATATTGGGCCAATATAGATATATTGTAGATGAAAAATCAATATTGGTCCAATATGGGTGAATATTAAAAAAACAGTATTATAATAATAATATTGGTGGAATATTGGTTGAACTAGTTTTGAATGTAGATTATCACATGAAATATTGGGTCAATATTGGTTGAATAATTTTTACCAATATCGAAAATACAATATTGGTTATATATTGTCTTCCACATCTAGAATAAATATTGCAATCCAAATATTCCAGTCATATCGATTATAGGAAAAAAAAAACTATATTGTATTTCCAAGTTTGATAGCATATTGGTTGAATATCATTTCCACTTTATTTGACAAATTGTAATAACTCATATTGAGTCAATATTGGTTCAATGATATTTACCAATATCGATAAAACAATATTGTCTTCACATCGTTTTCAACATCTAGAATAAATATTGCAATCCCAATATTCCCCTCATATCGATTCAAGGAATAAAAACTATATTGTATCTCCAAGTGTAATCACACATTGGTTGAATATCATTTCGCCAATATTCAACAAATCTTATTAATTAATATTGGGTCAATATTGGTTCAATAATAGTTATCGATATCGTTAAAACAATATTGTCTTCATATTGTTTCCTACATCTAGATTGAGATGAAATTTGAATATTGGCCGAATATTCAATGAAACATATTTGAATTATTTCATGATCAAACCTGGATAAAAATCCGCTAGGTGGCTTTACATATAGAACGTCTTCTAAAACCTACGAAAGTTTATTAAATACTTCTCTTAACTTGTTTTCAAGACAGCTCACTCAGTGGTTATGGCGATCAAAAGACAGACTCTGGTGTCACCTTCATGAACTAAAAGACATTAAATAATTTACCAAGGTATATTGACGTCCTCCAATATAACCAAATGATATTGTCCCAATATCGATAAATATTTTAAGGCCATTATTGCTTCAAGAATATTTCACCAAAACTATTTTTGGAATATTTAAACAATATTCGACCAATATCGGAAAATGTTCACATTTTACTTCTTGACAATATAACTTTTGAATATTGTGCCAATATTGTCAGAATATTGTATCAGCGATATTGTACCAATATCGCCAAATATTTTGAGGCCAATATTGGTTGGGGAATATTTCGCCAATATTATTCAAGTAATATTGGACCAATATCGCCGAATGTTCACATTTTTTTTCTCGCCAATATTGCATTTCAAATATTTCGCCAATATGTTCACAATATTGTACCAATATTTTACCAATATAAGTGTGCTACTTGGGTATATGCCATGATTTATACTTTATTTATTATTTCTGCTTACTTTTACTCCTACCAGTCAGGTACAGATCACAAAACTCATTGTTATAAGAATTGTAATTCTTTAGGAACAATAAATTTATATCTATCTATCTATCTAGTTTCCGATTCCATGTCAAATTTCATTTGGATGGAGAATCTGTCACATTTTTTTTGTTGTTATTTCCGTCAACCGATTGCACTCCTACGCGCAACCCTCGGAAGTCTTCGAGAGACTTGTATGAGCTTTTTATGAGCCTTTTAACGTGTGATGCCATGCACGAGACCGATGACCATGCTAGGCTTTGAACCCTCGACCCTTCGCTCCAAAGGCGAACGCACTACCACCACGGCCACCACGGCACATAATGCAAACTTCAATTTCACTTCATTTCATAGGACTTTATTCGAATAGACATGTTCTAGTAAAATTGTTGTATCCAAGATCATCTGGTAATCGTTTATAATGTCCCAATGTTCAAATACTTTTCATCGTGTTTTGGACGCATGATGTTTTTATGGTTTTTTGTTTCCTGTACACCTGACGAGTAAGTAACCCTAATTTTTATAACTTCAAAATTGTTTTTCTAAATCCGCTTTTAAATTCAAACCTTTTTCATCACTTACTTCCTAATTTCAAAAAAAATTCAAATCATTGAACATTTCATTCTCAACTATTTTCAATTATTACTTTCTTTCAGTTAGCACTGATGATGACTATTAGAGTCGAAATCAGTCTCCTGTAATTATAATAAATATTCTCGATTGAAAATTGAACCAAAACATGACTCCTTTGGAAATGGAAAAAAACCTACGATAAATTGAAGTTACTTTTTTGTAATATCTAACAGAAAATAACTACTTTCCTGGAAAAAGCCACGCTGGACATCGAACTACATCTGACAGATATTGTGAAAAGGCCCTATACATGGCCATTCATTTTCATCCGCTTTTAATCATTGACACGTACCTCCTTCATCCATTCGACTCTTTATTTGATGTGAAGTCATAGATTAATTCTCATGAAAAGTTAAAAATCAATAAGAAAATGTATCACGAATGAAACCAGCTACGTACTTTGCCGCGAAACCCATAGTAATCCAGTTTTTTAAGTAATAAGTCGTGGTCGACGCAATCAAATGCCTTGGATAGATCGCAAGATTCCTATACAGTGTTTTTTGTTTTCTAGCGTCTGATGTATTCTTTCGACCAAGGCAAAAGTTGCGTCTGAAGTATTCACTTCGGGTTTAAATCCAAATTGAGACTCAGTTAGGATCTTATGCAGGTTGAGATATGAATTCAGTTGTTTGTTTACGAGCCATTCTAGTAACTTTGAAAAACAGGGCAACAGTGAAACACATCTGTAGTTATTAATATCTTTCTTCTCGCCTTTTTTAAAAATAGGTACGATAATTGCAGTTTTGGAGCAGTTAGGGAAGTATCCTTCAGACAGTGACAGGTTGAATATAAACATCAGAGGACCTTTAAAAATATCAATATTTTTCTTTATCAATATCATTGGGATGCCGTTTCTGTTTCAAGACACATTCTGTGATATCCACTTCAGTGAATGGTGAAAAGAAAAAGGAATTAATGTTGTTGAAGTTGACATTTTTCAGATAAACCTCACTGGTCTGATTTGTTTGCCTTTCGGACTTCACGGGGGCATTTTCAAAGAATTGTTTAAAATTTTTAGCAATTTCTTTTGGATTGGTGATATTATCTCCATTAATTTCAATTTCAAAATTTTCTTGTTCTCTGATTTTTTTATTAGTAAAGTGATTTACTATATTCCAGGTTGTTTTCGGCTAGTTAGATGATGAATTAATTAGACTTGAAAAGTAAATGTTTTTTGCACATACGATAATCCTATTCAATATATATTGATATATTGATATATGTCAAGGTCCCTAAATCGTTAGTATACTTTTTCAAATCTACAAGAAATCTTTTGAACTTACATGAGATTTTTATTCCAGTAGTCAACCACCCTTTGTATGACTTTTTTCCATTGATTTTAATATTCTTCATAGGGAATGCCTTCTCAAAACGTGTTTTGACTAGTTCATCAAAGTAATCAAATGCTTTGTGGACATTAGAAATTTCATACAGAGGATGCCAGTCTACTTGTTGTAATTGACTTTTGATATTACAAAAAAGTGACTTTAATTTTATCGTAGGTTTTTCTTTTTCCAGATGAGTCATGTATTGGTTCAATTTTCAATTGAGAATGTTTCTCTTTACAGCAAAATGATATTCATCCATCATGATTCTGAATAAAGTTTAACTACGTCTATTTATTTTTGAAATTTTCTGACTGAATGTCCCTTCAAAATGCAGAATTTTCAAATTAGTGTCACCTTGTCTGTCACTCTAAATTTACTGCTGTACCACTCTCGTGGTGTTTTTTATCAACACAGTTTTCGTGACAGCAAGGTGAAAATATTCTTCCAAAATTCTGCATTTTGTCGGGATGTTATTACTGATAATAATCCTTCATGAAGAACTCCAGAACAAAACAAAATTGCAGCAGAGAAAAAAAATATAGGGAAAACGCAACGACAAATTCAATTATGCAACTGTCATGAGGAGGTACGCCCTGTCATTGATAAGCTTTCTAATATATTTTGAGTCAACAACGGGAAAAAACTAATTTATATGTATGAATTCGTAAGAAGAGAAAGTCGTTCGCCCCAGGGTGCAATTGGATACAGCGTATACAAATTAAATATTTCCTCCAAAAACAGATGGGCTTTCGGTCTATGCCTCAAGTCAAACCACTGTGGAAGACAAAAACAATATTGTGTGTCTGTTATGAAAAATAATACACGAATGGAAGATGGAAGGGAAATGATTGGGAAATTTGATTCTGCAGACTACAGAGTAGTTATTGGAATATTCTTATGTTTCTGAGTTCTTCAAGAAATTCTATATTGAATCCCTTCACTTTATTATATCAGCTAGGAGTCCAGTATTTTTCGATGGTGACTCAATGTTTATGATTCCGCAGCAGGTGGAAAGACTAGTATACCGTGCACAAAAAATGCTATAATTTGGATGGATGGACACATCTATATTCAAAAAGTAGGAGAACTGAGCAGATTCTGGGCCACCCCCTACTAATTTCACATCTCAATGACCTTTAGAAATATGCCTGTTGCTAGGTGCCATTGTGTGGCTATAATCTAGATATGACCTTGCTGGACTTTGGAAATGTGGTATCCTAACCCCAATGAAGGTCGTGTAGTTGTATTTAGGGTTCGTGAGTGAACCTAAGGTGACTAAGAAGAGGCGAAATGGAGTTATTGCAACGTTAACTGAAATCTTTGATGCGTACTAATTTCTTCGTAATAATATTCATAGGTGACCTTCACCAGTACTCTTGACCTACTTGCTTTCATGTTATTAAAGAGTACACACAAAATCCGCTGGAGGGATCAATGTGTGACTTCCATGTGTCCTCATAACAAACTCGTTACGATACGATATTCATGAAAAGATACACGTCTGCTCACCACCCCTGTGGTGTTCTACTAAATGCATCCCTCTTCTGACCTTGATAGTGGTGGTGGGGTTATCTACTGGAGAATACTAAACGTTTGTGAAGATATTTTTTGATCAACTTCCATATATTCTCTTGACAAACTCGCTGATTCGCACAAAACCAACTGATGAGTAATGATGAATTTTCCCTTCATATATCCTCACAATGGTACAAGATTGATAGAGATGCAAGCATCCTTCTCCTGATCGTGTGACTAGTAGTGGGGACATTTACCAAAGAATACTTAGCAGTCACTTGTCCTCAAACTCGATATGACATTTGTGAGGAATTTACAGGTCTACGCATAGCAAAAATTAAGCGACTACTTATACTACTGCCTTAGTTTATAGCTAAAATAATCAATCAGATCACTTAGAGTCGGCACTTTGATCTTTTTGTTCACGTTTCTCCAATGAGCAACCTATAATCTTATCCCACGCGCATACAGCTGCTGGCAATTCATGCAATAATCAACATTTAAATATATACACTGCTTGAACTGAAGAATGGGTGGATCTTTTGTCCGTGTTGAGGTCTGGTTTTTGTTATTTCAAATTATTGTTCAAAGTTGATAAAATACTTGAATTAAGGGATGACAATTACGAATTCTTGAAAAATCTAGAAGTTTCGTGGAATTACCCATTTAGTACACACCTCATGTACCTAAACAATGACATAACACCGATCTGGAATGAATCAGTTCCAATCAACCAGTTCAAATTGTAACAGATATACGCGATGGAAAATAAAGCGTTTAGGTGGACCACTGTAAACACTGTTTACATGACAAGAAATGTTTTATTGCTGTATTTTTGCACAGAAAATTGCACTGTTCCGTTAATAGCAGACTTCAGCAAAATTTGATAGTTTGTTATCATTATCGCACTAACATACCACTGAAGTTTGAAAACTTTTGGAATTATTGTGAATTGATTGTCTACAACTTGTGGCCTACTATATCATACTAGAAGCTGGACGGCAAGAGGTAGCACACGTATGCTCTCATTAATGAACTATTGAAAATTCAAATATTTCCTTGAAAGCTTGAGGCAGAAAGAGTTACTACACTTGAAATAAAGTAAAAGTTCGATGTTCCCCATTCAGTAAAGGTTATTTTTCATTAATAATAATTATTATTGATAATAATTATTATTAATAATAATTATTGATAATAAGGGCCTTCTATCAATCACAGTGGCGTCCCAAAGGGTAATATCGTTGATATTGAAACAAATTATTCTGCTCCATTGTTTTTTTTGTATGTTCAATTTTTTTCAGTACTAGGCAATGAGAGAAATTTTTTTTGTCTGTTCAATAATTTTCGTATCTCGCTTCATTTTGAAAAATCGTTTCCTTCCATGTAACAGGAAAAAATTATCTAAGTAATTGATATTAGGACAGATCATTCGAATCCATTCTCATTTAGTAGAAAACTTGGAAAAACATTCCCAAAAATATAGGGGTCAAGTGAGGAGATCGTGTAGGTTAAGAAACTTTGACACCCTGTATCTCGGAAACGAAGCAAGTTAGGCCACATGATTATAGGAAACAAAAATCTCATTTTTGCCTAAAAAAACGATCCTAAACATTAGGCGGTTTAACCCTGAGTCACCCTGTAAAATAAAATTTTTGAAAATCTCTTTTTTCCTTTTTTCGCATTTTCTGAAAAAAAAATTCATAGTAGTACTACTCTTTTATTACATATTCCAAAAATGAGTTTGAAAAGACGAATTTACAGGTGAAACTTTTCAGTTGAAAATGAGGTCGTTTTTTGGAATTTGTCTAAAAAAAAAGGAAAAATCTTTATTTCGCTACATAAAAATTACAGCTTACTCAACACATAATGAGTTAAATTTTCAGCGAATTTTGTGAAAAAAAATGTCTGCCAGAGAAAAAAATTTAAAACTGAAAAATCGGTTTTTCCGATTTTCCCGGAAAATATGATTTCATGTGGAAAAATGTTGTATACAAAAGTTTTAGATCTCTTTATTATCGATAACTTTGACAAACAACTTTTTTTGATATGAGATCAACTTTCGTTGCCAATCGTGAAAAACCGTGAAATAACACTTTCAACCCATAAAAGTTCACCCCGTTCCATCTCCATTTTGTCCACTCCAAATTATTTTTCCGTCATTCAAACAATATTTTGCTCCTCTTCCAGTAGGTCCCACTGTGTTATTTATGGTATTTTTTTTGTTATTTCAAACATGCATCAGCACTGGTCTATATCAACAGTATCCGATAATGTTTTCATTCAATCTCCCTTTGTTACAGCGTTCTACAAAATAAATAAAAGTAAATGTAGCCATACGTTCCAAAACACACACGACAGGTCCCTGCCAGAGTAATTATAATGAGTTGAACGAACTGAAATCCTAATGTGAATATGCATGAGACGTGTTGGAATAAATGGAATAATTCCAACTGAACTGCCCCTAGATTAATGCACACTCGCCAGTCACTTCACGGAAGATGAAGTAACACTAAAATTGTGTTAATAATTTTATGAATGATGTTGTGACTGCATGGTTGTGAACTGAATGCTAATTTCTGCTAGAAATTTCGAATGGTGTCACCTGAATTCTGTTTTTGTTTGAGTACAACGTTATTTGATTCATTCCTAACAGTGGTCCATACGCGGTTCAAGCTGCTAATTAACACAATTCGTTTGAAATTTCTCGAATTGCATAACATTCAGAAGACAAATTGAATATTACAGAAATCATAAATATGAAACGTTCTCAATTGAAAATAGGATAGTCATGACTCATCTGGAAGTGGAAAAAAACTACGAAAAAAATTAAACAATTTTTTCATATCTATAACAGAAAACAACTACTTCCAGGCTAATGCCGCGCTGGACTTGAACTAAACCTGACAGATATTGTGAAAAGGCGCTAACAAATCCGAAAGTGAAAATTTGCATTTTCTTCTGGCATCATTTCATTTATTTGCATCTCTTTCACTAGGCCTCCAATAACTTTTGGCAGACGAAAATCTATTTAACTCATTAAATCATTGGGGAGGTCGAAATAACTGGATAGTATACTATCCAGAAGCAATTTCACTCTGACGGAATTGTATAACTATTTCTTGTGCGGTGGAAATTTGAAAAATGTTTTTTTGATATAAACCTGTCATGGGTATGGCATGATGATAATTCTGAAAATATGAACAGAGTGTTCTTATGGAACCATCTCTGCGACGTCAAGACTAACTCAAGTCACTATTAGGATCCACCTATTAACTGTAGTTACGGTTTGGAATATTTGATGAGTTATTTTTCTTTCATATATTCGAAATACAAAACTTCTTGTCAATTACAATTCTAAAAAGGTATATAAATTTGAGTTTGACTGATGACTATCAACAAATTATTGAAATAATAGACATAATTTATATGGTAACAACTTACCTAATACCAAGGATTATTCTCAAATCAGTTGAGCTGAACTGTAGTAGAATAATTAGCCCAAAAAGCTATTAGAATTCAAAAGCAAATCAGTTTCGAATTTCTTATTAGAGCAAACAAATGGTAGTTGTTTATTTTTCCTAGTCACTGATATGACATAAGGTTGATCTTACAGGAGGATTCCTAATATTCTGCTACAAGTATATACTTCACAGTTTGTATACCACTGCAATACAATCACTGAAGACAAATCCCAATGAACTGATATCAGCTAACAACCCAGGGCCCATCATGTTTCTTTTGCCTATCTTATTGCGATCCCTGCGGTAAACCTCGAAGGGCGAAACATTTTCGGATGAGATATCTTCTAACCAGGTTTTATATATGCAGATTAGGGGAATAGAGTTGTTCTTATAAAAGTTTATCAGACTTAGTCCTCAATCCTCACGTATTTTGTTAAAACGAAACCAAAAATCGTTGAAAGTACTGAGAGAACAGCTGATATTTTCGTCCAAGTGATACTTGTCTAAGTTCTCTTCGGGAGTAATAGATAACATGAGTAGAATATAAAATGCTGAAGTGATTTAAAATAAATGTAATAATTAGGTTACTTAAATTGTACAGTTAGTACTGAATACTCTATTTGTATTACTAAAGTACATTTTTGTTGTTTTTACTTTTGTGATATTCATAAATAAATACATCAAGGTAGCACAGTACTCAAAATGTGGCCGAATTGTACAGTTGCGTGTGGTAATTTTGGTATAAATACTAAAACATTTGGAAATTATTGAGAAGAAAAAACGTTTCAAATATAAGATATTGAAAAAATAAAAACATCGTAACAAACGATGGAATTATCGAAGAGCGTTTAATCATATTGCCCAACACGCACGGTGGCCCAGGGTTAAACCGTCCCAAACAGGTAGGATCGGGTTTTTAAGTGAAATTGGTTCACACTATCAGCTTATATTCTAACTTGCTTTGTTCTCGAGATACAGGGAGTCAAATTTCCTCGGCCTGCGCGCTCTCCTGACTCAACCCTAATGGAATTTTTTGTATGGTACTCTCCGGAAAAGATGACACCATAGGAGTGCCGTGCAGCTGCAAAATCTATCTACCGTAGGTGCGCACTTTGCATAGAAACTTTGCATTTGGAGCAGTTCTTGTGAATTATTGAAATTTACTTGTTTCACGATAAAAAGCATGAAATGAATTCGTCCTGATATCTATCAATTAGTTAGGTTTTTTCTGTTACATGCAAGGAAGCTATTTCCAATAGTTTTTTCAAGAACAGCTCAAGATACGATAAAATTGAATAGTGAAAAAAATTGTGTTTTTGATTGCCTAATCTAAAAGAATGAAACATACGATTTGAGCCACGATCAATAAGATTTTACCCTCTGGGACAACATTGAAATGACAAATTTTATCCTCAGAACATAAAAACAAGCTCCTTATTGGCAAAACGTTTCTTTGTAATTATTAAAAAACTGATTTTGTCTAACACCTTGTATTTCGAAAACGAAGTAAGTTAGGACACATGCTTCTATGGAAAGAATTGATTGAATTGCAAAGGAATATATGAGCAAAGTGCTCATAACCATAATTAGAAATAAAATACAGTTATTCGGAATTTTACAGAAAATTATATTAATATAAGGGTGCATATTCTAATTCCGCTCCAAATCTGATTTTCAAACTGTGTAACCTAGCCTATTTAGTGAACGGTTTATTGATGTCAATAATATACCATCATCTCCATCATTAAAATGTCTATCTTCTGATATACATATTTACAAATCAGTGAAGTTACCTATATCTACCTACCTATTCATACTTGCTCGGCATATTACCTAGCATATTCTTTATATTATAAACTATCGGTTAAAACAAAATTCGTTTGGTTAACAGATGGGTGCAGCACAGACAAAAAAAATAATTAAAATTATTCAATTTTGACTGAAGTGGGAGTGTGGTGAGGCATCGGATACTTCGAAATTGTGGAATTCCTTTTCGTATACTGAACGATATTTTTTGGGCAACAAATCATTCACAGCCGTTTGAGAAATTACTCTCAATTCTGGAGGGGTGCAACTTGAATTTTCTTCATCAGTCATTTAAAAAAAGGTAATTTAATGATATTTGCATACAAAATTTAAATGAATTACCTGACAGCTTCCTTCAAATTTCAAATATTTTATCAACGTTACCAACCCGATATTTCTGATATCATTTATTAATACTGAATACATTTTTTTCCAATAAAAAACTAATATACATAATATACTATGCTCCCATTTCGTTTATCCAAGCACTGCCTCAATGAAAAAATATAAATTTACAGTATCGAAACTAAATCGACAAGGAGCTCATCTAATGGTAATATTGATTTTGCATCGAAGTACTTGCATTTTGTTACTCACCTGTGTCGACAAAAGAACAGCCCTCGTACACTCGAAAACGTTGATAGAAGCCCTATCAGGAGTCGGCGCGTAAATAGTAATAACGTAAGTGATCCCCAGAAGAGGCATCAGCACAAGAAGGGCCTTGGCAGCTTTGTGGTATTGTTGAGTTTCGAGAGTGTTCGCTGAACGGAGCTTCGTGATAAGGACCCACATAATGCAGAGGAGGAATACCAAGTTGAGGAGAAGAACTATCACTGTTGGAGTTTGATATATCCAATCGATGGGGTGGCTCTCGAACCAGTGACACTGAAAACAAGGGAAAAGTTACGTCACTGTGAAATACACAGATTGTTGTACTAATTTCTAACTATGACTGGTAATCGGCAATGGATGTAAATTTTTGTATATCCCTATAAATTTTTAGGGAATTACATAAGCTAACACGATATTACAATTTTTTCAACTATTTGCAGAGATTTATTTCAAGTATTTACAACAGTTTATAAGTGTTTTACAGCAGAATACAGGGTTTTACTAAGTGTCGGTTGTTCAGTCCATGGTTAAATCCAAAGATTTCTGATCAGTCTCCTTTCTCAAAATATTCACTCAGTATTATATAGATCCTCTATGTCATATCATAAATCTATGTTTTTGTGTGGGTTCTATCCCTGAGCAATGGAATAACGCCAATTTTCGAATCGGGAAATAAAAGCCTAACTACAAATTACCGTCCAATTACTGTTACCAATAACTTCAAAATTTCTGAAAAGGCGTTGAAGACAAGAATAATGAATTATCTGAAAAAACATAATATACTTTCAAACAACCAATTCGGCTTCCAGAAAAATAAAAGTACTGAAAAAGCAATATTCCACTTCATTATTAACATCTTAAATAATCTGAATGCAAATAAGAAATATCTTACATCATTCATTGATTTTGTCAATTCAATCAACACTGTCGAAACCACGAAATACTATACGCCCGTCTTAATGAAATCGGAGTGAGAGGAGCTTCGCTCAATATTATCCAAGACTATCTGTCAGAACGTATGTAACAAGTGAAACTCAATAACACTATCAGTGACACATTACCAACTACAATTGGCGAAACTCAGGGAACCGCTTTAGGGCCTATATTTTTCCTTATATAAACAATATTGGACATTTAAAAAACACACCTAGTTTTGTCACTTCATACGCAGATGATACAGCCATAACTTTCATACACAATTATTGGGAAGAAGTTCATAAGATCGCAGAATCTGACCAGAAAATTTATCATAACTGGCTGAATGAAAATTTACTCAGTTTGAATATCGTCAATAGCAAATATAGAGGGTATTTCTTAAGTACGTGTAGAAAATTTAGGAGCATATTCCTGACATCAAAATAAGAAGAAAAGTTCCTATTAACATATGTCCACAAATTATTCGTTTCTGAGATACAGAGTGTCAAAGTTGCATTCTTATTTTTATTTTTTGTGAATAATTTCAAAATAATTTTGATATGTGGGTAAAGTTTGGTAGCTGGGAATATTTATTATTTAGTTTGTGTTAAAAATAAATTTTCTTGGTAGAGGTCACTGTTTTCGAGTTATTGAGATTTGAAATCATCGATGCACGTGATTTTGAATGACACGATTTTTTAATTCAAAATAAATTCAATTAGAAATTAGTCTTTTCACAATTAACACATTGAAAAATCATCCCAGATACCAAACTTTAGTCGAATATCACAAAAATTTTGGCATTTATTTACAAAAAACAAATATAATAATTAAACTTTGACACTCTGTATCTTAGAAACGAATGACTTGCGGACATGTGTTTATGGAAACTTTTTTTCCTATTTCGACGTCAGCAACATGCTCTTGAAGTTTCTACACGTACTTAAGAAACACCCTGTATAACTCACACTGCTACTGCATGGGATCAACCAACAAATACAACCCTAAAAATTCATAACGTGGGATGCAATGATGTAAACTGTACATGTTCAAACATTGAAATAGTGGAACATATTGAATATTTTGAGATGATGGTAGACTAACATTAACGTTGGACCGAACATGTACGATATACCGTAAAAAGACTGAGAAAATTGATCTACAAATTCTACCAACTAAGAAAAATTGTTGACAAAAAACTTCGACCTATGATCTATGATGCCTTGGACGAATCAATAATAAGATACTGTATTATACTATGGGGTAGTGTATGTAATACTATCTTGAACAATGTTCAAGTCACTCAGAATACCCTGATAAAAATATTGTTTAAAAAAAATCGTAGGTATTCAACTACCTTACTATATCGGGACACAGGCTTATCTGACGCAAGGAAACTGTATGTGTTTCACGGCCTGATTTGGACACTGAACTATCCAATAATATACAACACCCATGCCTACAATACAAGAACTACTAGCAACCTGCCTATCGCAATTCCTCTATTATGGACTGAAACTAGTAAATAAACAACCCCTACATTTAAAAACTACGCAAAATAAAAAAGTATGAAAAAAGAGATAAAAAATATATCGATATACACCATGACATTCAGGAAACCATTTGACAGCTGTCCTCCCTTCCTCAATTGCATCCTCCAGATCTAGTATATAGAAGAAATGCCACATATAGACAAAATGAAGAGAACATTTGATTGAGACTTGTTAAAAAGTACAATCATATTTTGGAACATAAGACTGATGCGATTACCATAAGGAAAAAACGTAATCTTTGGTCTATACAGGGTGTCCGGTAAACCTTGTAAAATATTGAAACTGGTGATAGACCAGATCATGACTGTTCAGAATATCGGAAATTTATATTAGTAAAAATCTCAATGTTTTCGAGATAATGAGCATTTTTTAATTTCTGGAAAATCACTACTTCACCTTGGATTTTTTAATGCCATGAATACAAATTGAGACGAATTTGAATATCTTTGCTGCTGAAGATTACTGATGAGTGATGGCTTTCAGAGGTACGCAACAGTTTTTCATAAAACAATACAATTTTTCAAGAAATGAGGGTAAAATGACAGATTTGAGTTACAACAATTTTTTTATAAAAAGTTTATCATTATTGTTTGAAAAAACATAACCAAGTGGAACTGGATATTCATTACAGAAGAATGCACATTTTGTCCAGGCTTTACTATGGTATAAAACATACGATCATTATTTTTGGAAGGAGAAGAATTTCGATAATATTAGAGTGTGATGTTATTCTGAGCTGAAATCAACTCCATTAGACTTTGTCAGTAATGTCTTTTATTTTTATCCTATCAAGATGAAATGATTAAATAATTATGAGTAATAACAAATCAACTGCTTAGAAGTATTCAATGAGATGTAATGAAGTAAATACTGATTCAACATTTTTTTTTAATCAACATACACTTTAAACCACAATAACGATTATTTAACATCGCACTGAATAATATTACAAAAATGTTATTTTCCATCCACTCGTACGCAGAGACGACATATTTTCAAGAAGAACCTTTTCAAATGCGTTATAGGTTATAGCCCCCAAATCATCGATTCTATGAGCGGCATTGTGCAATCGGATATAGTCCTGCATAAAGCGCTGCTGCAGCAGTAGCACTACCTCCACATTCACCATAAAGGTTGAGCATATAAGCATATTCTCGGGGAGTATAAAGTATGTACGGCATGACAAAGAAATATATACCACTGAATGAAACAAGCAGAATAATTTCAAAAAACTACGATAGAAATCACAAGTTGTTCAAACAAAAGTTTTCAATTTTCGACAAAGATTCATCTCTTAAAAAAGTTTGCACTTATTTGGTTACACCATGTGTATCTGTCGGTCTCGGAAACTCCGTTGGAATCTGGACAATTGCGACATTTATCACAAGAATTCGTATAAATCGGTGCCATGTCGGATAATCGACATTTCATTTCGATAATTTTATTAGACCTAATTACATGAAAAATTAATTTTATTGACATACTATTCAATGCTACCAAGCAGTCTATCCTTTATTATCAATAATTATTTCCACATTTTATCTTGATGAAGTATAAAAGTTGATCAAATACATGAATATTTTGGAACCTTTGATGTAAATACAATTCAAGAAAAAAATAAAATACCCAAACACCAAAACTACGTCACAATCTTAAAATCTTAAAAGCTTACTTTTAGCTCCTGAAGATGCTAACATTGTTGGCGAAACGCGCGTCGAGTGTGATTGTGACGTAGTTTTGGAGTTGGTTAGTTTCCTTTTTTTCTTGAATAAAAGTTAATAGAAGCCTAGAGTGAAACCACGCCTAATTCAATGGAAACCACTTCTTCCAAAAATAATTATAGTTTGTTTTATACCATGGTAGAGTCTGGACAAAATGAGAATTCCTTTGAAATGAATGTCCACTTCCAATTGGTTATGTTTCTTTCAGATAATAATGTCAAACTATGAAAAAAAAATTGATGAAACTCAAATTTATCATTTTACCCTCATTTCTTGAAAACAATTTTCACTTTCTGAAAAACTGTTATGTACGTCTAGAAGCATCACTCATCAGTAATCTTCAGCAGCAAAGATATTTGGATTCGTCCCAATTTGTATACATGGCATTCAAAAATCCAAGGTTAGGTAGCGATTTTACAGAAATTCCTAAAATGCCCATTATCTCGAAAACGGTGATATTTTTACTGAGGTGAAATTCCGATATTCTTAACAGTCATGACCTGGTCTATCACCAGTTTCAATATTGTCTATCACCAGATTCAATATTGTACAAGGTTTACCGGACACCCTGTATTATATTAACCAGAAAGTAATCTTCAGTGATAACAAAAATACATGATAGTATCAAATTACATAATGAATGAACTAAGCAATCGAGAAACCATTTTCACAATAACCCTCACAATATCTTTTCGTAATCTGTACCTAAATACAAATTCTTCATGTGACCATTTTTCGAAATGATTTTCAAGTAATCTTTGAGTACGAGGTGCCCTAATAGGAACTAGTTTATTCACCAATTCAATAATATCGTCATTATCAGTATGATCATCGTTCATGAGCATTTCTGTGAAAGTGATTTTTGATTTATTTTTGCTAACATAGCATTATGAAATTTGAATGTACAGTATAAGTAAGTGTAAAAAATCGAAGAAACTGATTAGTACGTATGTACTCGTTTCGTTATGAATGAACATAAAATATTGATAATCAATTAAGTGAAATATGAGAGTTAAAAAATATTTTAGAAATAGAAAATAACTATATAATTGAAAATAAAATAATGTTTCTGTTACTTCTGAGTGAATGTTTTTCCAGTTCCTTTTTTGAAACGATTGACACTTATTATCGATTTCATCATTCGAAGTATATTGGTACACATTATGGGAGCAAAGTGAGTATATGATCTTTGAGCAGCCTGGAGCATTATGATCTCTCCGTCTAGTGTTATATTCATGAAAACGAAGTTACACTGTATGTTTGTTCTCACAATATTGAGTACTAGAACATAAACATGACAACTGTCTTATATCCAGAATTTGAGAAGGTATTGGAGTACAGAACGTTAGAAGCATATCTGCTTTTTTTGAAGAGTATTTCCTTTGCATGACTTCGATAGGATCCCCATAACACTATTCCATATCGTAACCAACTTTCTACAAAAGAATAACATAAAGTTTTCTCAGGAAGAGGAGAGGGTGTTTCAGTTCTGACTAGCAGGCGATCGAATAGAGGTATTCCAGCTGGGTTACAATATAATACCATGTAATGAGTTCTATCGATGTTGACCGTTGATAGCTTCTAATCTAACCAATACTTTATTACAAGAAAAGTAGGTTTCAACCCAAGCTTCCAAAGAGTTCCGGTTATCTGCTTCATAGAAGATGGCTGTATCATCTGCAAATCCAATGATATTTCCATTATTATAAATCAACGAGAAGAATCCATCTATGAATTTAATGAAAAGTGTTGGTCCCAGTACTCCACAGTCAATCACCATCTCAGAGTACGTCATCTATTTTTACTGCCTGACATCTTCCTGAAAAATGAGAGTGGTAAAGGAAAAACACATGATTTTGTTTCAATGTGTAACACCACAGGCGTCTCTAGATACCAATTCAACATGAGCTCAATACTGAAAAAACCCATCATTCATTTTTGTATTCATCTTGTATATGATTCCAGTAAAACTTCCGATCCAATTGACATTCAGAAAAGTCATTCCATTCAGTTATTTTCACAACTAAATTTTTGGAGTTATTCGATAGATTTCATTCCGCCCAATATATTCCAACAGTCTGCCTTCAAAACCGTGCCGGTGAAAGAGATCCAAATAATGATTATGTTAGAATCGAAGGGATGACAGTTGCTAGTTCTCTGAAATTTAGGGAGCGAACGGAATTGAAAGGCTGGAGTTGTCAGTGATTTGGGGCATGCAGAAAAGAGGCAGAGTGGACGGCTTTTCGATTCAATCATACGTGAGTACGCCATATTATTTTATGTTTTATGTTTGAATCGTGATTGAATTTATGTGAACAGTTTGATTATACACTCGGCTAGTTTTCGCATGCTGCTTCATGGAGAGAGTCAGTCTTTTCAGACGCTAAAATCGCAAAGATTGCAGTAATTCAAATGTTTTGGAATGTTCTTAGGATCATAACCTAATCTTCGTTGGATATTCAAACATTTCAAACATATTCAGTTTGAGAATTTTTTTTGTGAATTTTCGAGAGGGTGAAGATGTGTTTTAGTACTCCTCTCCAGCTTGAAGGTGACTGTCCGTCAAAGCCTGGTATAGCACTTTTGATTAGTGGAATGGTAAAATATCTCTCGGAAATTTAAATTTATATATTATAGAACGTAATTTGTTGCAAACACAATTGAAGTGTGGATCCCATCTGTGGTTACTATCAATAATGAATCGAAGAAATTAACTCTCTTTTCGGGAAGAATGATATGCTGTTTTCCCAGAGTTTCAAATGTAAGGCTATTGAACGATGGATTGTTGGATTGAATTCAACAGATCTGTAGGTAATGAGTTTTTTCTAGATCAAAAGTTGTAGCTTGCGCTCTAGCTAATTTTTCGTCAAAGGGAGGTCAGACTTTACAGAAACTTTCCAGTCCTGCCAAGTTTTTTCCTCATCAAATATCGCAGTCTCATCAGCAAATCCCGGTATTTCAACCTGGCTCTTTATTGAAAACTTACTATTAATGTATATATAGAAAAAAATCGGGTCAAGAACGGTTCCTTGTAGCACTCCATAATTCTTCTTACCGAGTATGTTGTCTACTCTCACACACTGAAATATATTGGTAGGTAGCTTTCAAACAGTTTCAAACCTTCAGATAGTTATATTCGATGCCAATGTCTTCCAAAGCCTGCAGGAGTAGCCCATAACTCACCGTTTTAAACGCCTTTGACAAATCATTGAATACAGAAAGGTTAGGCGTGTTTTCGCCAGAGCCATCATTTACCACTCTTTTCGCTTGTGCTGTTACCTTAGCATTCCACGCCACCTTCACCCTTCTTCTCTGCTTTCTATGTTCTCTTCTCTCAGTTCTTCGTTTACCGTATCATATCCACAGTACTCGCTTAGGCATTGACATCATAAGTAAACGCATAGAGAAACTGAGACCTGTCTACAACTGGCACGAGTTTTTGAAGAGAGCCTTTCTATGAAACATTGACTATTCACTGTCATACTATGAGTCCATATTTTGAGTTTCAAACTGCCTCTGGGCTTCAACGTATTCAAACCTTCATCAGGTAATTCTGAAGTGCATAGTTCGTTGTTAACTATTACCGTGACGTCACATGCATAGCCAAGTAACAATTAAAATGTCATTCATCCAAGTTCCATGAAAGTAATATGTATTAGGTGATGGCCAATTTGATTTATGCAGGTCATAAATTATTCCTAATACGCTCCAAAAATAGATTTATGAATCCCTTCTGACTGGTCTTTTTTTAAAATGAAGTTTTTATAATAACCCTTCGTTACTAAGGTTTTCAAATATTGAACTTCAATTTTTCATGATACTTCGATACCAGCCGTTATATATGATTTCGAACTTTGTTTAATAGGAGAATATTCCTTTTTTGACATGATTCTGTATATTAACCAAAAAATTATGTTCAGAAACACGCAATAATCTCCATTGGCATCTGAATTTTTGAGTACTTCATCCTTATTTTCCGACTAAAGCTCATCTCTAAAATGTTTTAATTTTACCTCGGAAAATGTTCTTTCAGTTTGGTTGTTAATTTTTTGGAAACCACATTTCCAAGGTGCCTCATGAATTGTTTGATGGAAATTATAGGAAAGAATCAACTGTAATTCAATTGATGTAATCATCAATATTGTTTTTCAAATAATCAGGAACATTAAAATTAAAAAGTTTCTACTTCAGTTTATTGTAATACTATCAATATGAATTAACATGTTTCTATGACTATATCTTCTAAATTTCATGACATAAATCTATTTCACAGAAAAGGGCGGAAAAGGTTCGAATGTATCGTATCGTTTCGTATTAAGGGGTGCCCGTCAATAGAAAGATATATAATGAGAAAAGCATTTTTCTTTCGGTTGAAAGCCACAACGAAATTGGAACGATCAATTTTCGGATTCATTGCCATTGTTGAAAGGGTATTTCATTTCCAACGAGGGTTCTATGAAATAGTTTCCGCTGTTAGTTGAATTGGATTCATCAAAGTCTCTGAAAGGATTTTATAAGTAGTTGTGGATTATCAGCGTTCCATACAGTGAAAGTATTAGTGCTCTTATATAGAAATCCAATTATATGGGTATTTTTTCTTAAGGCGTTTTTCTGTGGAAAATACTAATAATAATCATTGTGCTATGATATACATAAATATGGAAAAGAATGTACAAGCTAGTCGAAAGCAATAATAGATAAAAGTAGTTAATTCTTATCTATAAATAGCAGACAGACACGCAAAAAAAACATGGGTAATTCAACAAAATATCATACAACTCGAATAAATAAAAGTGTCAGTATCCTACAATTGAATATCAATTCGAATGAAACAAATTTTGTCATTCATTTGCTTCTTCTACAATCCTTTTAGATTGAATGCAATCTGCTTTCAATTGATTATAATATGTTAGTTTATAGAAAATTTTGTCTTGTCTTCTTGAAAACATCAGATGTTTCAGTCGATTATTTGATTCAGGGAACTGGTCTAGGCTAACTAGATATCAATACTTCCTCGTAGCTGGCCTAATCCCTGGTAATACCTCATATTAGCTAAATATTGAATTTATATCAGCCCAGTTATATTGTCATATTGAAAGACAATATTATATTAATAAAACTGGTGGAATATTGGCTCAACCTTTCCTTAATGTTGAAAAAATTGTTAAAATCGTTATTTCCGTCATCCGATTGCAGCCCTACACGCAACCCTCGGAAGTCTTCGAGAGACTTGTGTGAGCTAGGGAAGACGCAGTCAATAGTGGTTGAACAATTTCAACCAGGATCGAAAAGTTGAAATATCTGTTTATTTTTTACAAATTAACAAATATGTAGTATGATTTTCAATTGTTATCCCAATATTCCTTTCATAGCGATTCTAGGGACAAAAAACAATATGATATATCCAGGTTTGACAGCACATTGGTTAAATATTATTTCACCAATATTAAAAAATCTGGTTAACCCATACTGGCTCAATACCGGTTGGATACATTTTAATAATATCGATAAAAGAATATCGACTACAAATTGTTTCCAACATCTAGAATAATAATAATAATAATAATTTATTCACAATCAAAGATACAGAGTTGACATCAACGTATAAATTATGGTTATCATTAAAGAATATACCACGAAGCAGTGAATACTGCTTGTTTGTGGACGTATTCAACAGAGGTTCATATGTGAACTAAGTGTAAAATATGTGATAATTATGTGATGAACCAATATAGGCCAATAAATAAAGCAATTTTTCTCATAAAAGTTCAACATAAATTGCTCCGCCGATTTCTTTTATTTTCAACAATTAAACCTTCTCCCGGGGCATCAACACCTTCCCGAAATCGTGTTTTTTTTTGGTATTTTCTATGAATATGTGAAATTGTCAGTCCTGAGCGAAAATATGTATAAATTATTAGAAACGAATTTCCCGCTCCGCATTCGGGGCATGTCCCCCGCATCGCGGAAACATTGGGGTGAGAGGGAAGGGGGAGAATATTTGAAAACACTCTCAAACTACTACTCTCAGATATAAATGTGAGTAAATAATCGTTGAGAAGTATTGTTATGAAAATTATTTGCAAATTCGAGAGAAGAACAACTTATTGTATAAATCAAACGCGGACCGGAGGTAACGAAATATGGTAGTGTTTTTCAATGATATCGAGAAAGGGTATGCAGTAATGAATCCACAAGTAATCACCATCAAGAAATGTATAGGAAAATATATCAAAGAAAAACCGGTAAATTCTTGAGGATGAAGTCAGATCACTGGGCTTAGTCAAAGAAAACTCTTTGTTATATTGTCAAGCTTTCTATACATCTATACATCTTCAGTTTCCTCGTCTTCATCTTCACAATCCGGAACAATCACTGTCAAGTTTCTACAGATATCTGACATTGCGATATTTTGAAACAGAGCTGAGTTGAACATGAAACAAATATTTCAAAAATAAACTCACCATTTTCAATTATTAACAGTGACAAAGCTCTGAGATATGTTTCCTCGTTTCCGACTATCGATGTTATCCCAGTATCCAGTGTTTTCTGCACAGGAACTTTTATATTATCTGACGGTTACATAGAGCAACGTTGACTGCTGCTCTCTGCGCACCGACTGAACCACGCCGCTGTATACTATACAGCGGCGCGCTAGCTGCCGCATTGACAAGGTCCCAAACCGATATTCTTCAGGTTTTAGAATCTCAATGAGTTTAAAGTAGGTACACTTCGGAATAGTTTCCTTTGGTGCACTGTCTTCCTCGGTCTCGAATCTTCATATTCCACCAAGGACTGATTTTATTTTTCTTTCCATAGCACAAAAATACGATCAAATGCAGAGTAACCTCTATTTTAAGTACTTAAAAGATTTACTGCATTGCATTTAAAATTTGTAAAAATAACTAAATTTGTATAAATATTTTCAATAAGAGCAGGTTTTTTTCTGCAAACTGGCTTTTCATTCATGTTGATACGTGCTTTTATCTCTGAGTTATTAGCATTTGAATTTATAAACTCCCTCAAGATTTTGTAACCTGAAATATGCGAAGAACTGAAAACACTCGTATTTAGTTAAAACCAACATCATTTGGACCGGTTAAACATTAGGCAATTTGACAATGAAGTATTTCTCAACTGTTCATTTTACTTGCTACAAGTGATAAGACATTATTTCAGTAATCACAAGCATTATTTCACGAAGTCAGGAACTTTAATATTATAAGATTTTCAATTGCAATTTTGCAGCTGGCAACTAAGCGTAAAAATATAAATTATATCAGAATACAAAGCTGCGATCTTTATCTTCAAAATGACGTAAGATTTATCTTAATTGAACATTTACGTGAAGAGTTATAGAACTTTACTTCACGCGCTGGTTGAAAAAAATGCACGTTGGCGAGAGCCGGAGCAACACCTGCCCCATTGTGAAAGCATATAAATTCAACAATTTTTTTTTAAGAATACCGTGCGATTTCTGAAAATTTTGGTAACGGCAGTTTTTTTGTAAAAATTTGTGCTCTTTCTGAATATCAAGTTATTTTTTTTATTTAAAATAAATTTTTTGAGATATTTCGAAATTACATCAAAAATTAATTTCAACGCGTTTTTTTGGGGGGGTTCCACCCCCCCATGGAGGTGATAATTTTTCTCAGAAGTAATGTGCACACTGTGTTCTAAAATTTAAAAAAAAATTATCGGCGGAGCAATTTAAGTTGAGGTTAATAGCCCTGTTGATTGGCCTAATATAAGTATATAAAAATATGAATATATAATAAATAAACGATGTGATAATATCACAATCAAGTAGAACAAATAAAAAAAATCTATATACTATACCTACTTATGTACAAATTTAGGGTCTACTGATATTCAATATGAAATAAAATATACCTATGTAGAGACTTAAAAATGTTTAAATGTTAAATTATTAAAATTTTCAGATGTTTGTTGAAGTGTTTATATTAAAAAATGTATATGTAGATATGATTCATAAAATAAGAGTTATAATTTTGAAATTTACACAATACAGATAAAATATGAAAAAAATATGAGTATACGTAAAATATAGACATATAAAGTAGAAAGATTTAAAATGTATAGAAGTTTGGAAATGTGATATTTCTGTTATTTTATGTTTATATTATTTCATGAATTTTTTGTCAAGGGTTTTCAAGGATGTATTTTTTTATTTGAGTTTTGAATTTTTTCAGTTGCTTCTCGTCTCTCAGATTTTCTGGTAACGCATCAAAAACCTTTGGTCCTAGATAACTGCAAGTCCTCTGGCTTATTGATTTGTGAACAAACGGAATTTGATAAAGGTTGTGACCTCTGGTATTGTATACGTAAAATATAGACATATAAAGTTGAAAGATTTAAAAAGTATAGAAGTTTGAAAATATGATATTTCTGTTATTTTATGTTTCGATTATTTCATGAATTTTTTGTCTAGGGTTTTCAAGGATGTATTTTTTTATTTGAATTTTGAATTTTTTCAGTTGCTTCTCGTCTCTCAGATTTTCTGGTAACGCATCAAAAAGCTTTGGTCCTAGATAACTGCAAGTCCTCTTGTTACTGATTTGTGAACAAACGGAATTTGATTCTTTCTAATCTTTTCTTGTTTATTCACGAACTGATGTGTTGCCAGGCTTTAAAAGTAAAGTTGTTTTATGTCCATCAATTTTGTTTCTTAATATAGAAGTTCTGTAGAATAACGTGGCGGTTTTTTATATATTATTTTTATTATTCGCTTCTGTATGATTTCTATTCTTTTGAGGTGTACGTTCATCCCAGCTCCCCATCCGATGATTCCATATTTCAAATGGGGTTCGAAAAGTGTATAGTTTAACGTTTTCAATTGATGTTTTCCGAATATTCTTGAGACTTGCTTTATCTTATACACCACGCATCTTAGTTTATTGAGAAGAAAGGTAATTTGCTAGTCCCATTTCAGGTGACTGTCTATTTTTATTCTTAAATATTTCATAGAGTTAGTACAATTTATTTGTAAATTATCTTGGAAACTAATTTCATTGTAATTTGGAAGTTGCGAACTATAGCTACAGAAAGGCACGTGAAATGTTTTCAGTAAAATAATTTACAATAATTTATTGTCAAAACAACTTTTGATGAGAGGGAGATCAGATTCTACTTTCTTTTTTAATTTAGACCATGTTTCTTCTTCGTATAAGATGACCGTGTCATCAGCAAAACTTATAATATTCCCTTCAGACTCTACCAAGAATAAGTTATTTATGTATATCGTGAACAGTACTGGCCCCAACACCGTTCCTTGTGGTACCCCACATTCTACTATTTTTTTGCTGCTCTGCGAGTCTTGTATTTTGACTTATTGAGTCAGGTACGATTTGAAGAGTGATTGTGCTGTACCTCTTACATATTGCAATCCAAATGTTCTTCTGATATCGATTCTGGGGACAAAAATCAATCTTGGATGTACCATAACGTAAGTGACTCTCCATAAAAGAATGATATATTTTCAGTTGTTCATAGGGTAGGAGTCTTTTCAAATATCTGAATTCATGAAGAATTTTCTGGAGTTATCTGATATGGGAATCCCATTCCAAATGACAGTCAATGCCTAGATGTTTTATTTTATCTTCAGGTAGGAGGAAGTTGGATTGGTCGTTCATATTCTGAAAAAATGGAGTGTCAGATGTATTGCAGCTGACGGATGTACAGGGTGTTTCTTAAGTACGTGTAGAAAATTCAGGAGCATGTTGCTGACCTCAAAATAAGAACAAAAGTTCCTATAAACATATTTACGCAAGTTATTCATTTCTGAGATAAATTTTAAAATAATCGATTAAAGTTTGATATCTGGCAGTATTTTTCAATGACAATATCTAATTTGATACTGGTTTGTCTAGTAGTTCGTGAATTTTGAAATCAGCGACTTAGAAACAGATGGATTGGTCGAGGCGCTGAAGTTCCAAATCAATTTTGGCCCCCGAACTCTCCGGATTTAAATCCAAGCGATTTTTTTGTGGATCACTTGTAGGCCCTTGTTTATACGGTGCCAATAGAAACAGAAGAACTTCATCAACGTATCATTGCAGGATGTGACGCTATCTGAAAAACACCTGGTATAATGGAACGTGTTCGTGGATCCTTGAGACATGCCGATGCATGCATAATGGTGCAAGGTGGCCATTTTCAACAATTACTTCAATCAGTAACCTCAACTAACTGTTTTAGTATTAATTACTGTTATTATTATTAGTATTAAATTGTAATAACACCCGATTCCTATCTCAAATTGAAATTGAAGAAAAAATTATTTCCTCAACAAACTTTAATTAATTTTGAATTTAAATATCTTATCAGTCCAAATCACATGCATTGATTACTTCAATTGCCAATAATTCAAAAACATTTGCTCGCAGCGACCTCTACCAAGAATATCTTTTTTATACAAAAATGTTCAAAAAATATATTTTTCCGCTAGAACACGTGAAACAGGTACGTCTTAAAAAGTTATGACATTGCAAATGACTGAAAAAGATTTGTAGGTGGCGCCACCCCACGAAAGAGACAAACTAACATAAAATTTTATATTGTCATCAGAAAGTACACCAAACTTTACTCGAATGTCACAATTACTTTAAAATTTATTAACAAAAAACAAAAAGAAGAATTCAACTTTGACACTCTGTATCTCAGAAACGCATATTTAGCGGACATATGTTTATATGAACTTTCCTTCTTATTTTGACGTCAGCAACATGCTTCTAAATTTTCTACACGTACTTAAGAAACACCCTGTATAACTCGTCTTTTCCAAATTCACTGTCAATAATTCATGATCTAGTCAGTTCGTGAATAATTTTTATGTTTGAAGGAGTTCCAATTTTTCATCTGTGAAATCAATGATATCTTCTCTACTCGGTAGTGAGAATAGACCATTCAGTTATTTATTGAAGAGGATAGGACTTAGTATAGTGCCTTGTGTCATACTCTACATTATCCATTCTCACAAGGTGGTGTGGATAAATAACTTCTGCACGATTTCAGTGGAATATTTCGAACGCCAATGTCATCTAGAGATTGCAAGAGAAAATGATGTCTCACAGTGTCAAAGGCATTCGATGATTCAATAAATACACACAAATATAAGTTGTTTTTCATCGAGAGCAACGTGAATTTTTTTCTAAAATATTTGGAGTGCAGTGGTCGAATTGTGTCCCTCTAGTTATCATTTATGCATCGTGAAGGCCAAGCTGTCCTGACTGAATTGCAGTGGCGCTAGTTCGATCCTTCTGAACGCTACCAATCTGGGAGAAAAAAATCCTGCTAACAAATTATTTTATAGAAAGTGAATACAGAAAATGTATCTCACAGCAAAAACCATTCATCCCATGTTTCACAACTTATCTGTATTCCACACCATCAACCTCGCTGAGGCCGCTACTACCTAAAGACAATACTTCGTATCAAAATATTATTAGGAATTTTGACTTGGGCGGAGGCTGGAAATTCAATTTCATGATCGTACACGAAGTAAAACTAATGAAATTCCCATTTCCTTTGAATGTTGATTGGGTTCGGCGTCAATACGTCACTGAAAGGATTGATGAAAAGTTTCAGTATGTTCATAAATCATTTAGGAATAGGGTACGAATAGAACATGACGTATTTCAAAAGACCGCCAGTTGAAAGCTCAACAAATGAAGCTCTTCGTTCGACAATGGAATGCAGCCATTATTACATTTCGGTATCCTGAATAACGGGAGGATGCTGTCCAGCTCTTGGCATGTTGTAGAGCCATTCGAAAAATTAACAGTCAGTTGGTTGGAAACAAGCATACTGCAATCGATTTTCAACCACGTGTCATATAACCACAAAGTGGTGGAATTCAATTACATTCCGCGATTTGGGACATGTTGATCGAAAGTACCAACAACGTTTGATATTATCCTGTAATCCTATATCCCCACATTATATGAGAAAGTACATGTGACTCGATTCACATGAATGTTCATTCATCTGCTGTATTTTCAGAATCGTTCTTTCGAAGTGGAAACTCTATTTGCAAATTTGCATCAGGGTGATTATGGTAAAACGAATGATAAAACAACGTTATTCGAATAAAAATAATATGATATTCGAATCGAAATTAAAAAAATGCTAGTTCACAACGCTTTTGAAGTATTAAAAAGTTTGTGAAATTTTGAAAGTGGCACCTATAGTGAAAATAGATGAAACAGAATGGAGTCTTCTGCAATGAGAAAAATTGGTTAAAAATAACATAAGAATTACATCAATATTTCCATTATTTTCGTTGGTGCCTCTAGAAGATTCCAATTCAGTAAGAAGGATTGATTGATACTCGCCGAGTTTTGGTTGAGGATATTGCTGTTCTGCCAGTCAAGTCTTCAGATAGTTCTACAAGTTCACTTAAAAATCATAGGAGTAAAGTTGGATTGAACAATTTCGGAAATACTTGCTATATGAATAGCGTTTCACAAGCGGAGTCTTTTAGGGAACAAATAGTAACCAATAATAATTATATTTTCCAGTTATTGTTCAACCAACTTCAATTTGCCGAAAAGGTTTCTTACGTTTCTGCAGTTCATTTTATGAACTCTTTCATGAAGTATTTCATCAGGACAATAAGAAGTTTCGAATTCTTGGGATACCTCTTGAGTACAATTGTTGAACAGGAGAATAGTTCGATCAATTCCCGAGAAAGCTCTGATGTTGTTGAATCATTTACTATCGCTTCTTCAGTAAAAACATCTTCTGGAGGAAAAATTCTTACAGATTTGAGTTGCAGCGGATGCGGAATGAAGAGCAGAAACTCCACAAACTTCTTTGAATTAGAGCTTGCGTTCCCCAATCTTTTGGAAATCCAATTTGTGCAGAATCTAATCAATCATCACTTGAGAACCGATCACCTAACAGATGATAGAAAACTGTATTGCCAATTTTTCGTTAAAACAATAGCGATGAAATAACAAGTATTGTTGAAACACCTGGAAATTTGATCTTGACTTATGAAGCTCTTTAGTTATGATTCAGGATGTCGCAGATGTATTAAATTATTTCAGTGTCAAGCTGGAGGAACACCCCTATCTAGCCGACTGCCGCTATGATATTCACTCGGTCATCGTCCACTGTGTTTCTGGAGTTGATTCTAGCCACTCTATACCTTGGCCAATGACAGAACGGACTAGTGTAAATTTGATGACAGTTGCTGCCAATGACAGAATGGACTAGTATGATGTGGTGTTGCAGGATTTTCCAGGTTTTCCTGCAGCTGTAAAAGCGAATGCGCCAACGAATGAATTTAAGCCGCCACAGAGTGCCATTTTTTTGGTGTTACTTTGTTATTGTTACTTTACATAATAAAGACTTTACTGTTTCTAAGTGTGTATACAGTGTGGACCACTAAGTGTGCAACAAATGGGAAACTTGTTCATTATCGATTTCTCAGAAAATTGTATTCGTTAAAGGAAGTTCTGCCATGATTGTACGCGTGTCCACACGATCGCCAATTAGAGTTCATATACAGGGTGTCCGGTAAACCTTGTACAATATTGAAACCGGTGATAGAGCAGGTCATGACTGTTCAGAATATCGGAATTTCACCTCAGTAAAATTATCACCGTTTTCGAGATAATGGGCATTTTAAGAATTTCTGAAAAATCGCTACCTATCCTTGGATTTTTGAGTGCCATGTATACAAATTGAGACGAATTCAAATATCTTTGCTGCTAAATATTACTGATGAGTGATGCTTTTAGACGTACAGAACAGTTTTTCAGAAAGTGATTTTTTTTTTTTAATCAGAGAAAAATTACAGATTTGAGATTCACCCATTTTTTCAAAAGAAGTTTGACATTATTGTCTGAAAGAAACAAAACCAATTGGAAGTGGATATTCATTTCAAAAGAAAGCTCATTTTTTCCAGACTCTACCATGGTATAAAACAAACTATAATTATTTTTGGAGAAAGTGATTTCCATTGATTAAGCGTTGATTAAGCGTGGTTTTATTCTAGGCTTCCGTCAATTTGATACGCCCAAAAATTATTTTATTTCGATTTCATCAAGATAAAATGTGGAAATGATTATTACTAATGAAGAATAGAATGCTTTTCATGTAATTAAGCCTAATAAAATTATCGAAATGAAATGTCGATTATCCTACATGGCACCAATTAAAACGAATATATATATATATATATATACTTTGTAGTATTGTGGGGTTGCAAAACTGAAAATACGCATTGTACAATAAATGTAGGAAAGAATAAATGGAGTACTTACTAACGTGAGAATGAATGATGAAATTGGCAAAAAATGAAAATAGAATATACATGAAGCGAAATGAAATAACTGATGTAGGAATGACAGTGACTTAATTTATTTCAGTAATCAAGTTGGAAAATTCTGATTAGAGGGTGATTTTATCCTATGTTTCTCAAAATTAAGTAGATAGATTACTGAAATCAATTAAGTCATTCCTACGTCAGTCATTTCATTTCACTTCATGTATATTCTATTTTCATTTTTTGCCAATTTCATCATTCATTCTCACGTTAGTAAGTACTCCATTTATTATTTCCTACATTTATTGTACAATGCGTATTTTCAGTTGTCCTGAGGAAGGTATCGAATTATACCGAAAGCTTGACAGTATCAAAGAGTTTTCTTTGAAATAGCCCGCAACCCTGACTGCAACCCGACAAATACTACAAAGTAATATACAGCCAGTCACGAATTTTCACCTGAATACTTGTTTCAAGGAGCAATAAATGTTCCAGTGACTGTAAAACAGTCGAAAACAATCCTTTAGGAACTCACTATACCTTTGTATAGATTGTATGGCATATGTACGACAGAAAACAACTCAATTCAATATCTGTCGAGGTATTAGCCAGAGAAGTAGTTGTTTTCTGTCGTACATATGCCATACAATCTATACAAAGGTATAGTGAGTTCCTAAAGGATTGTTTTCACTGGAACATTTATTGCTCCTTGAAACAAGTATTCAGCATATACCATTTCGCATCCGAAATGTCCTTCTGGAGCGCTCTCTAATCTGTTGCCGTGGTGGATACTGTAAGCGATTGCAGTGTTCATCCCGGCGAACGATGACGGGCACCGGGCCCCCGCGTGTATACAACCGTGATAACCAGGACTGCACTGATGAGGGACTTCATCCCGAAACCGGTCTGCAGTTGGTTCCTTGTTTGGATCAGGCGGTGTCCTGCTGTCTGTCTCTGAGAGCTCTTGCAAAGTTGTTCCTTCAAAGTAAGGATCTTTGCACATATGTCTGACAGATATAATTCAATATCTATCGAGGTATTAGCCAGAGAAGTAGTTGTTTTCTGTCGTACATATGCCATACAATCTATACAAAGGTATAGTGAGTTCCTAAAGGATTGTTTTCGACTGTTTTACAGTCACTGGAATATATATATATATATACATATATATATATATATATATATATATATATATATATATATATATATATATATATTCATATATATATATATATACAGGTGTAACCAATTAAGTGCAAAACTTTTAAGGAGGTGCATCCTTGTCGAAAACTAAAAACTTTTCTAACTTCTGTGTTGTGTCCGTAGAAGCAATAGTTTGCTAATGAACAATTAAAATACAGCATTGTGCATGAACGGATCTTTTGTAAATAGAATTGAAAAAATCTAGTAGGGGCTGTAACATTTTGTTTGAACAACTTGTAACTTCTGTCGTAGTTTTTTTAAATTATTCCGCTTGTTTTTCATTCAATGGTATTTATTTCTTTGTCTGCCGTACACACGTTATACTTCCCAAAAATATGCGCATATCACTACATTTATGGTGGATGTGGAGGTAGTGCTAATGCTGCAGCAGCGCTTTATGCAGAACGATATCCGATTGCACAATGACGCTCAGAGAATCGCTGATTTAGGGGCTATATAACCTATAACGCATTTGAAAAGGTTATTTTTGAAAAGATGTCGTCTCTGCGTACGAGTGGATGGAAAATAACATTTTTGTAATATTATTCAGTGCGATATTGAATTTTATAGTGTATGCGTTATTGCGGTTTATAGTGTATGTTGATTCAAAAAAACGTTGAATCAGTATTTACTTCTTTACATCTCATTAAATGCTTCTAAGCAGTTGATTCGTTATTACTCATAATTATTGATACATTAGAAAAAGAGTGGAGAGATAGACGGATGCAGGCAGTCAAAGCAGATGATATCGGGGCCCGACATGGCAAGGACGGCCAAGATACTGAAGCTAAGCCGCAAAGAACTCCGACTGTTGGTGGGAGTTCTAACCGGCCTCAGGAGGCACCTGGCTCTCATCAGAGTTGAGGCAGACCTACTGTGCACGGAATGTGGGAAGGAGGAGGAGGACTCCTTCCACTTCCTGTGCGAATGTGGTATTTATGGCAGGCTCAGACAAAACGTCTTCGGTGCTGCCACTATTAAGGAGGAAGAATTGAACTCATTGCAATGGAATAAGAAGGTCGAAGAGGTTCGAGCAGGTATCCGACATGGGATGAGTGAAGATTCCACTGGGGCCTAGTCGCTGACGCTTGCGTCCTTCACCCATTACCATTACCATTATTACTCATAATTATTTAATCATTTCATCTTGATAAGATAAAAATAAAAGATATTACTGACAAAGTCTAATGGAGTTGATTTTAGCTCAGAATAACTTCACACTCTAATATAATCGAAATTCTACTCCTTCCAAAAATTATTATCGTATGTTTTATTCCATGGTAGAGTCTGGACAAAACGGGCATTCTTTTATAATGAATATCCACTTCCACTTTGTCATGTGTTTTCCAAACAATAATGTCAAACTGTTAAAAAAATTGGTGAAACTCAAATCTGGCATTTTACCTTCATTTCTTGAAAATTTTTATAGTTTTCTGTAAAACTGTTTTGTACATCTGAAAGCATCACTCATCAGTAATCTTCAGCAGCAAAGATATTTGAATTGGTCCCAATTTGTAGATATGGCACTCCAAAATACAAGGTGAAGTAGTGATTTTCCAGGAATTTAAAAAATTCTCATTATGTCGAAAACGGTGAGATTTTCACAAAGGTGAAATTCTGATATTCTGAACAGCCATGACCTAGTCTATCACCAGTTTCAATGTTGTACAAGGTGAACCGGACACCCTGTATATTTGTTTATGGAACGGGGACGACGCGTGGTGTTTGAAAAAAAAGTTCATTGGTGAAAAGCATTTGAAAGGAATATATCTGTCAAAGAAAAATACAAAAAATGCAGGTTCTTTAACAAAAAAAAATCAGGAAAAAATTGTTTGAAACAGTCTGTTGTAGCAAATATATTACACAAATTACAAGTGGACCCTAGTTACTCTTGGTGGATGTCTGGGCGGGACAAGAATGAGTTTTCTTTCAGATTACAGTTTTTTTAAACATTGGAAGTTTGCCCAAGTTGCCGTGATGGCAAGTCGTATTTTTACTGGTATTGAATCTCTCCATCCACCACCTTCTTTGCCTCCATATGTTTCTAACGGCTCTTTTCTAGTTTACATTCATATATTAGATATCATTGTTTGAGTTACACTATGTCGTCGATCTTACTATTAATAAGTATTACAATAAATTTTATTATTCATGTCAACATTAATTTTACACTGTATCCATTCTGTGAACGTCCCGAAATTTATAATGTTCTATTCTATACTATTATATATATTTTTTTTACTTTTAAAATATACTGTATTGTTGATTTTATACTACTAACCCTTTTTATATATATCTTATATTACTAACCCTTGTTATATATTTTTTCTTAACTATTTTCATATTTTGTTCCTCCAATGCTAAAACAAGTGTTCTAACATTCATCGGCTTCTGCTACTTTGTTCACGATAATTGATATTGAAACATTTTTGTGATTTCTGTGATAATTTGTGAATAAAGATTATTATTATTATTATTATTATTATTATTATTATTATTATTATTATTATTATTATTATTATTATTATTATTATATGATGGTTTTATACTCTAAATAAATAAATGTCGGCAGCTGCTACTGTTTCAACATCCATGTCGGACAAATGACAATAACAATCAATATGCACGATCGTGAGGACAGCTACGAAATGATGGTGGCAATTGTGGCCCATTCTGTATTCGTCCATCATGGCCGAAGGTGTAGAGGCGTCATTACATTATTGTTACCCCATTATAGTTGTGGTTAATATTTCAGTAGCGACTCTCAGCTGTAATTTTACCTGCGAAAGAGGTCAAGATACAGAGTTATGCCGAAAAAACCGGGATTTTCAAAAATCAAGGTTTTTTCGGCATAACTCTGGACCTTAACCTTGTACGCGGGTCAAACTTAGCATAAGGTATGGTCAGCACCATCAGTACTGAAATGTGAAACCAGCAAACGGTCACAAACTGACTGGTTTCCAAACACTCCCGCCCCCCTTTCTTGATCTTGACCTGGAGAAATTCTAAAACTACAACCAGGCGACTTGGGGCAACACCATGAATGCTATTTCATGCCCAGACGGTTTCCCTACCTGTCAGTAAATCATAAAGGTAGCTCTTTAACTATAATGTCCTGAGAGAGTGAGAATGAATTACTTGCCACTGGCAATCAAGTGAAATTAAAACTCTTGTCGTCAAAGCTTTCCCATTGTTCTCTTATCGACCGAACTGAACATTTCAGAAGACTTATTTCCTCCATTTCGGTTTTCTTATTCAGTCACAACAAAACACATCAAGTGGTAAATCCGCTCTTTCAACAGGAAGATTTATTTACCTAGTCACTTTTCATCAGGTTTTATTGCATTTTCAAACATAACTTCGCGTTCTTTATTGCTTCCACCATGTACTATCTTTTGGGTCAACTATACAAGCCGAGGTTTACATTCAGTGACTTTATTGTCATCATATACTCGTGAAACTGCCTTGGTCCCATGTGACTTATAAGAACTGCTCATGTCGACATGCTAACAGACTCCTCAGTATGAGGAGGGTGTTGATGAAATTGAACGAAAAAATTAACCAGAAGATTCCTTGTGAATTATAACATGTACTCCTATGAAAAAAAGTCTCAATCTAAGCCCTTGAGAGATACCATACATCCATTCACAAATATACGTACCTACATACAATACATTTAACTGTATTTTAGATTTTGTTCGAAAATTATCATTTTTATGGAAAAGAACACTGGACAAAAAAATCAAAAAATACAACACAAATTTTGAATCTTATCAATACTTGAAATCCAATCCCATTAAAAAGTTCTAACATTCATTATAATATAAGGGTTGTTAAAATGCCCCTCTTTTATAACTGTGGTGATAATGAAAAATACCAATACCTACATACCTTTTAACGAATACATGTTCAAAATCGAAAGTTTGTACAATAACGCTTATATGAGAACAAAATTTAAAAATCAATTTTACCTCCCCCCTCTCAGGGGTGAAATCTCTTGAGGGGCTGTGTTGAAAATATTCATTCTATATTAAATCTTCTCATAATTTACGACGATCAATCTAGTCTAGTGACTTTGCATTAAAGTTCAGTAATATTTGTGTTAATTTTATTTATTTTTCAAACAAAAAATGGAAAACAGAATATAGGCAAAAATAGTATTTTTCCAATTCTCTAGTGCTGGTAATAATTCTCCAGGTTTCTAGGACCAGTATGGCTTTAGCATTATATCACAACTCCCTCATTATGAACTTGAGAGAAAATACTGCATAATCGAAATACTTTTTCCGGGCCGGTTTGTCTTCAACAACATTCCGCAACTTCCTTATTATGAACTCTGCCAGTTCCATATTCCAGTGTGACAACCAAATTGGATTGAGAAAAAAATTACATGCTCGAAGTAATTTTTCTGGATATCCAGGTTCGGTTTGACTTCAGCAATATTCCTCAACTTTCTTATTAAGAAATCTGTCAGTTTCATATCCCAGTATGACAATAAGAATTGATTAGGAAGAAAAACTTCATGCTTGAAATTGTTTTTTTCGGCGTCCAGGGCCGGTTTGAGTCTAGCAATATTTCTCAACTTCCTTATTATGAACTCTGCCAGTTTCATATTTCACTGTGACAATCAGAATGGATTGAGGAAAAAAAACAACTTGCTCCAAATAGTCATTTCAGGCGTGCAGGGGCTGGTTTGACTTCAGCAATATTGCTCAACTTTCTCATTAAGAACTATGCTAGTTTCATATTTAAGTATGACAATCAAAATCAATTGAGAAATGCACGAATTGATTATTTCGGACGTTCAGGGCCGGTTTGACATCAGCAATATTTTTCCACTTTCCTATTGAGGATTCTGCCAGTTTCATATTTCAGTATGACAACCAGAATGGATTGAGAAAAAATAACTACATGCCCGAATTGATTATTTCGGACGTCCAAGACCGGTTTGAGTTCAGCAATATTCCTCAACTTTCCTGTTATGATCTCTGCCACTTTCATACAAAGTCAGACAAGTGTATAATTCATTTCCGTTAGTTATTTTTTCCGCAATATAGAGTTCATAATGCGGAAGTTGTGAAATATTGCTGGAGTCGTATTAGCGAACGCAAAAAAAATTATTAAGATCTTGTGGTATTTTTATTTAGCTCGTGAACATTGTCTTACTGAAATTGTCAGAATTCATTATGAGAAAATTGATGAATATTGCTGGAGTCAAACCGGCCTGGAAGGCCCAGAAAAAATATTACGAGGGTAGAGTTCTTCATTCCATTCTGAACTGATATATGGAACTGGCAGAGTTCGTAATAATGAAGTTGAGAAATATTGCTGGCGACTAACCGGCCCTGGACTCCCTGAAAGTTCATTTCGAACATGTGGCCCTTATCTTCAATATATTCTAAATGTCACACTGGAATATGCATCTGGCAGAGTTCATAATGAGGAAGTCGAGAAATATTGCTGAAGTCAAACCGGCCCTGGACGCATCAGAAATTATTTCTATTATGTGGATAGGTTTCCTTCTCAATCCATTGAGATTGTCATACTGGAACATGAAACAGGCAGAATTCATGATAAGGAAATTGAGGAATATTGCTGTAGACAAACCGGCCCTGGACGCTCAAAAAAATTCTTTCGAGCATGTAGTTTTTGTCTCATACTATTATGATTACAATACTGAATTAATGCTGGAAACAAATTAAGACGCACGAAAAAATTATTTAGATCATGTGACTGTTATTCTCAACCTATTCTCATTGACAATCTGTAATATGAAAGTGGCAGAAGCAGAGTTAATAATGAGGAAGTTGTGAAATATTGCTTGAGCCGTTCTGCTCCTGGAAACCTAGAAAAATATCACCATCGCCAGAATCCGCTTGATTTTCTGATCTTGTTCTGCTCTCCACTCTTTGTTAAGAAAAAATCTCATAATGGGAATATTATTGAACTTTATTGCCAAAGCATTTTGAACATTTACTATAAGGGTTTTTCGGGTTATCTCAAATATTCCTTATTTCATGTAATAGTGGTAAAAAGAAAGTGTTTCGATCAACGTTAACATCATTAATGACCTTACTTCCCATTGAAAAAGTATGAAGATAGTAACGCCCCGTATTTCACGTTTCACATCAAGTACATGCCGTCATAACAAAAATATCTCTATTCACTGCTTATTCTTCCTGGTTTTTATTATATATGAAATCCTCAGAATTATTGAATCTTCAATGTTAGGTAATCATGTGAGTTTCTCATTCTCGCAAAACGTATATCCCAGAAGGTAAACGTGCAAGGCTCAGAAGTAACGAGAATTCAAACACAACAAATTCATAATTTAATTTTCTACCGGAACAAACACAAATATGTGACGCAGATGTTTGTTTACATTAAAATTCACACGTTAGTTTCAGCGACATTTAGGCTTATCCCGACAATAATTCTCCTGAATATCTGGAAGCTGTTTGTGTTTGTATTGTAGGAAACGAAGCGCACCCCCATAGTTTGGTGGATTGTTCATTTGTGTAAAATTGTTATTGATGTTTGATGTTAAGTTTGTTTCCTCATCAACTATATAGTTTATATCAAAATAAGTGCAAGTGGATTATCTGGATGTCAGTAAACAGGGCAACGCTGTAGGTACATACAGTCTCTCCATAAAGTAACCACTTCTCTTTTTACCTTTGATCTTAAGAGATCAACATCTTAAGGTCCATATATAGGAAACAAAGAACTGAATATTCAAATTGGAGGTAAATGTTGTTGGATAGATCACAAATGAAAATTTCTCATCAGTGTTCCACTTCTGGAACAATGGTCTATAAATCTAAAAATTAAAATCTGTAGTACAATTCCTTTCCTCAATAATACAGAGATACATTTCACATTTCATACGATGGAATAATAACTTTTTTCAATAGAAAATAGAGAAAGTATTTGTATTGGTGGTTCCAGTAATCACGCACCTTTGGGTATTGCTTTGGTTGGAAGACTGAAGTAGAGATGGCGCTCGTGGTGCAGTGAACGCTACACTGCGAGCTCGGTCTTAGCTTTGATATGGAATAATAATTGAACCATTTGTTGCAGACATTAGTTATTTTCTGCAGAGACCTACCCTATACTGATGAGGGGCAACACCCCGAAATAGATCTATAGGTGGTCCAAATGTTTCAATTAACATTTCCATGCAACTAGCAATTTCAGAGATGGCCTTGTAGGAACTACAAAAAATTAGTTGTTTTCTGATGGATTTTCGACCCAATTATTCCTATTGTATAGGATTATGGCAATGAGCACCGTCCTGGTAGGGCAGGACACCTTGTTTCTTTATTTACAAGCGCTCATTGTGAACAATGCAGATTTCTTTATTTTTAATGAGAAAGTTGTTGAATGATGCGTAGCAGTGTCTCTAAATAGTTATTTTTTTATTCAATGCATTAGATGAGTGACATTTTGGTGGCATATGGAGGTGTTAATTTTTGGCCAAGACCGCAGGTGGAGGCGAAAAATTATCTAAAGTGTGCCAATAAAACAAGCAATTTATAAACGAACTAGAAACAATACTTTTTGTTCAACTGTGATTGAGAGTTCAAAACGTCTACAATATGCATTCAAACGACTGTTGTTTTGAAAAAAACTGACAAAAATCGTATTCTAAAATTTTCATGTCTGAAATAAATAACTTCTAAATAACTAAATAATACTCCTCCTTTCCTAATAACGTTGACGTTTTGGTGACTACTGCTTCGGTTGTAAATACTTTCTTTGTATTGGATTTCGATTAAAATAAAATCTTTCTATATTATGTCAGCAAGTGAATGTTCTTTCTTTATCTTACCGTCAATAGCCATATTTGTTCTTATTGGGCTGAATCGAATTCCCACATATTTGATGAGGTGCATACGTAACATCCCCAAAAATTAGACGTATGGGCAGGTATTTTGGGTGATCGTATCTGGAACTACTCCCAGACACGATTGAACCTATGTTAACGAACATTACTGAAAATAAACAAAATCAAACAGCTGATGTTTCAACGAGATGGTGCCTGTTCTGTAGTATTCACATCAATACTACCCGGGTCACTGCTGGATTGATAGGTGAGATTCTGTAGAATGCCCCCACGATCACCAGACCTGCCTTTCATAGATTTCGTTTTACAGGGATGTCATTCGAAAAGCAGATTTTATGCTATTTCCCCTGCTTCATAAGATGATTTACAGTAACGATTCTCGAATGAATGTCGCCTTATCAATCCTGAGATGCTCAAAAATGCACGAAAATGTTTTCACAAAAATTCATATCATTGCATGGAAATTGAAGGTGCGCATTTCGAGTAGTTGATACTAATATGTATGTGAGAACTCTAAACCTAATATATGGTTCAGCTCAATTTGTAAAACTTTACGCCGTTGTTTAGAGAAATTCACGGGCTTTCAAACGATGTGCCACTATTCCTATTCAAATTTTAGTGGTTTTTCTCCCCACTGCTCGAGGGGTAAAGTGACTGTGCCGCAAGTAAGAAAACAAAATCCTCTCTGAACTGAAATCAACCTGTCACAGTGTTTTTCCACATCTATTTACGATATTTTCACCCAAAACGTCCATGTCAAATTTTCGATGGGCCACCATGTATATGAAGTATTTGTACGTTATTGAAATGATATCTCATTCAGCGCCTAGATTTTCCTTTCACATACTGAAAATACTCGTACAAATATCATTCAAGTGGTAGAACAAACATCCTTCTTCAAGCGGAATGTACATCCATCTCGACGTAACTGTCTCCGATGCTTTCAAAATGATGCACCTAGGGGATGAAATCCCCTGAGCTCCTGTGCATTCTGTTTTGTAGTAAGTGTATTTTGTGCATTTCATCATCAACAAAAGGTAAGCCAAACTATGAAAACATTACTTGAGATGTATGCAATTGCATGCAGTATAGCGTGCATATCACATAAATTATTAAGCAAGTTTGAAGTAGAAGTAAGTACTTCTCAGAATTTGTGTTTTCTCTCAAAAATACTGGACCAATGATTTGATTGTTGGATATTTTACATCAGACATTAGTTTTGAATGAGTGTTGGTCACGTGCAAAATGGGGATTTTCATCCGCCCACCAACGATAATTCTGAAAACATTTGATGTGAATGTACTTCCATCGGTGAAAAGCACATACTGGATGAATGAAATATCTTCTCCTATTCGCCCATGCATTCAAAAACTAAAATAAATCCGATCAAGTTTGAAAGCCCGAAACGTATTTGCTATCTATCCAATTGCTTTATTTGAATTCTTCTGGACAATGATGGAAATATCATGATCTGTTTGCCGATTTTTCGAAAAGAAGTTATTGGATTCTCGACAACAGTTTGTAGTACCTACAGTTGTCGCTCGTCATCATTTATTCAAGGGTTTTGAGATATTTTGAACTCATTTTCGACACCACCTGTACTTCTGATTTTTTTTCAAAATCCTGCTCACAGTGGAGTTGTCTGTTGGGATGCTGTTCGTTGAAAATCTTCACTGCTTCCCTGTACTGGTTATAATTTTCACCAACATTTCTAGGCTCATTATCCATTTTAACTGGTCAGTTCCACTTCGAAAAATAATTCAAAAAAACTACTCCAACTGATTCACTTATTGAAAAAACTCGAATTGTCAAATTCGCAAATCATTACGCCATTCAGTTTTACAGAAAAACAATCCATAGCCATCTCATATTATGTTGCCTATTCAATCAACCTGTCTGTGGCTCCGAGCAATAAAAGATATACAGAGGGCTTCTCTGTCTCTTTTTCGAAAGCAACATACCCGACGTTGTTTACAAACATCTCAGCCCGAGTCATGTTGAAAATGGGCATTGTCGGATATATCCGTTTGCACTCGGGGACCAGGTTGGGATTCCATGTTATATTCACTCTTAACTTGGCGATCATGTTTGTTTACGTCCTTTTACGACTTATTTATCGTCTTGTCAAATCAAACCATGGGCGTCGCAGCATGGTAATCATTGCATAATCCTGATTTTGAGACAAAAATACACTATTTGTTGAAATAGCTGTATAAAACATTGTTACTATTTAAGTCGACCTTAAAAACGATTACCTATCAATAATTAGGAAAAAATTGTTGCAGTGTAGTTACACTAAGAAGTAAATAAGCAAACTCAACTCTTCGGTTATGTTGGAATTTCTTTCGAGTACTTAAAACTTAGCGTTGTTGATACTGCAATACGAGTTATGTCACGAAATATTCATTTCACAGGAAACTGTAAAATAATAATAGGTACTACATAAAAATTTCTACTCGCGATTATTTTATACTTTGAATTCCAAAACAATGACCGGTAGAAATTCTGATGTAGTAGTTTTTTTTTTCTTTGGTGTTTTGGCATCGACTGCTATGGTCATTAGTAGTTATTATCTACAGTCTTCTGTGAAATTAATATTTCTGGACATATTGCTCGTATTGCAGTATCAACGACGATAGGAAGTTTAGTGATATTTTTTTTTTACTTTAAATTTGTTGGACATGTAATTTACTTCACTGTTTTGCAACTATAACATTATAATAACTTGGCAGTTATGTGTGTACGTGTGTTTGAAATGTATGCTATTTTAGTGGAATTCGTGATTGTCAAACCGATGATATGGACACAGATGACACCAGAAGAAAGTGTTTAAAAGTAGCAACGAGAACTATAATCCGTCAGATACAAAAAATTAGACTACTCCATCCAGCAAAAGAATAGAAGAATGCAATACAAAATTTTAATTTGTTTCAAACTGCACAGACGATTTACAATAAGCAAGTCATTGCTCCACTCTGTGAGCAAATCAAGACTACATCGAAATAGAGCTGTTGTTTGGTATGTCAGCAGAGATGTCGACCCCTATTTAACTCATAAACTTTAATGACTCTCACCTGTTTGATGTTCAAGAAACAGAAGTAAAATAATAGCTACGCATGAGAAATTCTCGTTTTCTTACCAGGCAGACTTGTAATATCGATCGCTCCCTGAGCCTAACTCTACATAAGTAGAGACATTACTTTTTGACAACTCTTAAACACTTTTTGATTATCTGCCCCAGGATACTAATAATCTAAATTCAGATGTCGGGGCGTGGCGCAGCGCAGTGGTTAGAGCGTCCGACTTTGGGTCGAAAGGTCCGGAGTTCGAGCCCCAGTTGCGGCTGGGATTTTTTAATTTAATTTGACCGATTAAAATTATTCAAATCTCGTGGCTGGACTGGGGTGAGTCCTGCATGATTCACTGTTGCGTTCCAATCAACAGTGCTGCTCCTAAGGTGGCGCATGGAGTTAGTAACAAGGCCTATCCAGAACACGTGGCTAATGACCATAGCAGTCGATGCCAAGACACCAAAGAAAAAAAATCTAAATTCAGAAAAGAAACATAAGAAAAAGAGTTGAAGTGCTATTAAGGCTTTTACTACACTTTGGATGAGTATTTCAATGATACACTTTCAACATAAATTTGAATGTAATCTGTTATGTGTATTATGGTTTATGTGTAAACTATTATGTGTATTATAGTTTATGTGTAAATTCTAATGTGTATCATAATGCATGTATATCAAATATATAGTGTAGGTATAGTGTATAGTTTACTGATATGATTAAACAATTTGAATATATTTACTTTTTTACTTCAGCACTTTCATTTATTTTTTCAGTATTTATGACCATAGTGTATGCTTTGTCAGCAAGAATCTAATTTTTCGCACAATACAGTATTTTTGATTGACATCTTGACAGCACACGTGCTTTCCAACCAGGCATGTTGTCGTCTAGAGATAAAAATATAACACGAAAAAAATGTATCCGCACGCCGCCACTGGTTCTAAACTTACATCCTAATATCATAACAATACCAAATCTCCCCCTCCGAACTAGGAGGTTACCCCTCACCCACAATCTATCACAAAGGATAGTGATATGCAGGTTTCATAAAACGTGTGTTGTTTATATAGAAATGGCATCTCTATATATTTTATTGCTCGGAGGTCTGAAGGTAGCGCGGAATAATAAAGATCCCTCATTTCTTGGCCATTTTTATTTTTTTGAAAAATCACAAATAATGATTTCCATTTGTTGCGTACTTTTTGAATGTCACTGTATAACGTACCATTCTTTCGTAGGTAAATTGTCTTTATAATAGGCGGTACTTAGATTGCCGCTGGTCATAACCGAACAAATTCTCCCAGTGTACCATTTGAACAAGAATTAAAGAAAAATCATTATGTTCAACAGTTAACAGAGGGTGGGTGTGTTTCTTCATAGACAAACTACATTTCTGATTTAACGATTGAAATAACATCCTCATCGTTATTTCATTTCCACCCCCCGTAAATAACGTCACGTCGAGAGTAGTCTCCTAGTTCGAACTGTTTTTCACTTTCTACCTTCACGGAGTATTTCCACTCAAACTACCTCTCCGAAGGCTTTTGTGTGCTGCCCCTCAATTTCAATTTGGCTTCCTTCTAGTCGTTCACAACTTGGAAGTTCCCTTTCGATTTAAGATCAAAAATTGGCCCTTAAGTTCCACACAGGTTTTCACATGAATATCAAAGGAAGCACTTCGAGCATTCCGAGTATATCAGTTTGGTTGAAGTCATCTCAATGAATGTGAGGTATGTTGAGGTGCTTTTGAAGTGTTCGGAGTTTGTCAAGCTCCTGGATGGCTTAAAGTTTTCGAAAGTCATTCCCACTAGATGGCGCTCAGAATTAAGGCAGAAAACAGTATAGTGTTGGTCAGCTGCAAAATTTTATTACAAATTACAGTATTTAATTTTATTCTCATTCAAATTTTATCAAATTGTTGAAGTTGAAAAAAGTTCATCTAAACCCACGCAGACATTATCAGTTCATGCATGAATTGTTTTTTATTGAAGAATAATACAAATAAGCTTTTTGATACGATTGATACTTTAATGTATCAATCATTAACGATTTTGTTATTTCATTACTCCTTGCCTGATCCATGTTCAAAAAATTGTGTTTAAAACATATCTACCATTTACTGTGCGCCAGGCAGAACATACATTTTTCATGCATATAATCGAAAAATGACTGGTTCAAGGATATCCGAAGATGTTGATTTTATTGGAAATATGAACAGGATGTTCATACATTCAGTTGTGGAATCATCTGCGACTGAAAGTTGAACTTCAATCGCAATTTTCCATCGTACAAGATAAACTCTCTTGGAAGGGATTAATGTTGTAAAGAGAAACATTCTCAATTGAAAATTGAACCAATACATGACTCCTCTGGAAATGGAAAAAACCTACGATGAATTGAAGTAACTTTTTTGTAATATCTAACAGAAAACAACTACTTCCCCAGCTAAAGCCACGCTGGACATTGAACTACATCTGATAGATATTGAGAAAGACCCTATATAACTTGAGAGACAAAATCTGAAAGTGAAAATTTGCATTTTCATTGAGATAGTTGATTATTTATTAAATGTCTATTTTCCATTGGAGTTTCTTATCTATAAATGAGATGAGGGAGAATGTTATTCAGAAGTGTCACTCACAGAAAATCGCTCATTTCATTGATGCGTGAATTGCATCTCTTTCGCTAGGCCTCCAAAACATTTTGGTCGACAAAAATCTATTTCACTCTCCTAAGATCATCAGGGAGGTCGGAAGAATTGGAAAACATACTCTTCAGAAGAAATTTCACAAAGTAATGATGGAATTGTTGGTCTATTGCTTGTGCGGTGACACTTTGAAAATATTTTTTGACATAAAACCTGTCATGAGTATGGCTTGTTGATTTTATTGAATTTAATTGAATTGAATTTTTATTGAAGTTATGAACATCCTGTTCCAAAAAAAGCACTGTTGCACGCTCATTATTGTATTAAATAAGATTTTTTCGCGCCTAAAATTCGGAGGAATCTATCTTTAACGGTTATTTCGGTTCAAAAATGTCCTGAATACGCTGACAAATTTCTCTCTTTCAAATGACATGATTTTTGTTGCCTCATGACGCAAAACTCTGAATTGAAACACTAAATGATCTTCAAACTTGGCAACGATCTACCCAAACTACACTGATGACGAGCATGCGCTCAATCGTAAACGGGTCACATACGCGGCATGCTCTTCGCCGAGAAAATTGGCGGGATTAGAGTATGTATATCATATATATTTCTATGGCCAAGTCAAGTTCAGCTAATGAAGGCAGAGGTACAGTAGAAACCAAAAACGCAACCATATTGTAAATAACTGTTAACGTGAGCACTGCTGGCTCATTCAAATCAGAATGAGCAGCAGGCCACGCAGACATGACAACCCTCCGACCGGACAAATCTGAGTATATGGCCAACGGCTCTCAGAGGCCTAGGACATGTATACCGCCTGTGACAGTTTTGACAGTGTGACGCAGTTCTGTTCGGGACGAGGAATAGATACGAAGATCGCTGTCACTGTCAGTTCCATAATCATCAATAATTAGGATATCAAAGTGTATTTTATTCCTAGAATTGTGCAACTCAAGCCAAAAGTTCATTTGACGATCCAAAAATCCTTACAATAACAACATTATTTCAGAATAAGTGTGTTATCCCGATATTGTAACAATGTCTCTGAATATTTTGAGAACAATATCTACTGTTTCGAGAATATTTCATCAATATTATTTTCGAAATGTCCAGGTATTATTGTGCCAACTACCAATATCGCGAAATGTTCAGATTTTTTCTTGCTATTTTTTATAACATTATACCAATATGAGTGTGTTACTTGGGATGTACTTCATATAACACTTCAATAATTCTAGATGTCGCTTCCATTGCAAAGAATGTGAAAAACCATCAGAAAATTGTGTTCTCATGCAGGGATGCCTAAGAAATATTCTGCAGAGCCCTTTCGTTTCTAGGTAAAATGTGTTCAAAATAATGGAGTGGGAATTATCGCTAATCAGAAATTAAACGTAGAACTCCTAACGGTGAACTTTTCTATTCATGGTTAGTGTTATCGAGTTGATTCATTAGATCAGCTAAACCTCAAGAACGGACCAAACATAAATTACGGTAACCCAGAATATGGAGGAAATTACCTCCTTCAGTATGGATATGACATTTACTAGCACCTGACTTATCTTTAAATTTTTCTAATTATTCAAGTACGAGACTACAATGATTTTGTACTTACCGTATTAGCTGGATCACCGGAAGCTGGTAGGAAACTTTTCACAATTGCCCATAACACTATGAAAACCATTGGGAGACCTACAAACAATTCATTAAATAATAATTTACAAATTGGTATAGCACAACAAGATGACAGAGAGATATCTTGGTATTTTTTCTTCTATATTATTCTCTACTTTCATAATTTGAAGTTAGCAAAAAGCTCTCAGTATTGAACAGGTGCTGCCAAACCAATGCAAGTTTCAAGGAGGTGATTCGTTGACAAAAATTATAGGGGTTCTCTCATGTAATCAAAAGCCTTTCCTTGAAAAGGTACACGCTTCCAAAACTGAGATAAAATAATTGTTTTTTTTTTAATTGCCAAAGAGTTAAAAAAATTGATTTTGTGAGAGTGGTGAAATATAAAACCCCTGTTCTATTTTTCACCAGAACTATTTCAAAAGAGGAAAGGACCCCGCAAACTCCTTATGGAATTTGGGCCCCGGTGGATTTTTTTGAAATTTTGGTATGATGTAGTCCATGTAATTCTCAACCAATGTTAACATTGCGCCAAACCAAAGAAATTTACAGTTTTGCTGCCACGGGGCGTTGAAATCACGCAGATTAGACTTTTTATTTTTGAACCCGATAACAATATTTTCACTTGTTTCATTGTTGCTAATGTTATGCTGTTTTATAAAAAAAAATCTTACCCCCTCCCCTTTTTCCCCCAACTCCTATTACGGAACGCAACAAAATATTTCTCGAGTTCCTTCAAATGTATCGTCGAATGTTTAAATATGCCTAAATAAGGGAAATAGCAGTTTTTAATGATTATCCCCCCACCCCCCAAATGATGACACAAATCGAAAAAATTTCGGTGGATTTTTCTGAATTTTTGATATGATGTAGTTCAAGTTATTTTGAATAGAAATAAATCGGGTGACAAACCCCAAAAATGAACAGTTTTGATGCTACGGGGCGTTGAAATCATCCCTTGTTCAGAATAGACTATTCATTATTATAGGCGGAAACGTATTTTTGTTTTATTTTATGCCGAACAATTGTGTAAACTTTTATAAATTGAAAATCAAAAACCTCCCTCCACCAATATTTTTCTGAAGGGAGGGAAGGGTGAAATTAAACAACTGTAGGATTTCCTCAATTTGAGCTGATTAAAACATTTATTTTGATAAAGCATTTACAGGTAGTCGGGAATAAATTTTTTTCGTGTTTTAACTTAGGGGTAGGGGGTAAGGGGGAAGTTTTAGATTTTCATTCCATGAAAAATTACAGAATTGATCAACATAATCTAAACTAAAATACGTAGAGCAATTATTTCCGCCTATAATAATGAATAGTCTATTCTGAGCATGGTATGATTTCAACGCCCCCTAGCATCAAAACTATTCATTTTTGGAGTTTGTCACCCAATTTATTTCTATTCAAAATAACTTGAACTGCATCATATCAAAAATTCAGAAAAATCCACCGAATTTTTTTCGTTTTGTGTCTTTTGGGGGGTGGGGGGATAATCATAAAAAACTGCTATTTTCCTTATTTACGCATATTTAAACATTCAACGATATATTTGAAGGTACTCGAGAAATATATTTTTTTGCGTTCCGTAATAGGAGTTGGGGGGGAAAAGGGGAGGGGGTAAGAATTTTTTTATAAAACAGCACAATATTGTGCAACATTAGCAACAGTGAAAAATGTGAAAATATTGTTTCCGGGTTCAAAAATAAATAGTACAATCTGCGCAAGGAGTGATTTCAACGACCCCTACCAGCAAAACTGTTCATTTTTTTGGGTTGGCGCAATGGTAACATTGGTTGAGAATAACATGGACTACATCATACCAAAAATTCAAAAAAATCCACCGGGACCCAAATTCCATAAGCAGTTTGCGGGGTCCATTTATTGCAAAACTTCTTTTAATCAGGTTTTCTTTCTTTCTGTAAAAGCAAAAGTTTTTTAATAAAAAAATAAAATACAACATCGTGGATGAATCGATCAATGTACATTTTATGTATGGTCGTATCCATTATGTAAATTCTTTGGAAGCGAAGCAGCTCTTTGCAAAGACGTATTCTAAGCGCGATTATCCAAGTCACACAATTTTGCACGTCTTTACCAATGACTCCGTGAAACAGGGATTTTTAATGAACGAAACACTCATTATGGTCGACTACTTGCAATAAGAACTAGGGCACTGAAAAAATAGGTTCTCAATATTGTTAAAATTGTTTTTTCCGTTAACCAGCAGTCGTCCCCTTACGAACGGCAGCCCTCAGAAGTCTTACCTTTTTACGTGCGATTCCTAGCACTTTCTTGGGCCATCAGAAAAATTTCTGAAGTCGCCATGGTTTGAACCATCGCCGACTGGAAGCCAGTGACTAAAGCAATGTCGCTTTAACCACTCGGATGCCTGGCATATGATTGAAGATCATCCGGAACTAGGTACAAGACAAATTGCTAACGAACTAAATGTTAGCATCGAGCAAATCTAGAAAATTTTAAGCAAGGCGGCGAGTTGTGGAAAAAATTTAATGCGTGTAATGTCATGTTTTGAAAAGAAATAAAAAAGTCAAAATATTTGGTAACGCATTATCTTATTAAAGTAATAGAAAGATCGACTCTATTACATCCCCAATTGTATCCGTATTATTTACTGACGAATCAAACTTTTCAAAGCGAAGGATTACAAATTTTCATAACAATAATCTACGAGCTGAAGATAAACTACATGCAATTCAAGAAGTTCAGTGCCAATATGAATTTCCACTTGAAGTGACGCAGCTTCTCATTTTAATTGAGAATATATCTATTCGATCACGAATGTGGTTTATGCACGAAGTTGCGCCTGGTTATTTTAGCATACCTTGGCCTCTTGGATTTCCAAACTCAAACATCTGAGGTCACATAAGGATCGCATCAGGCTAAGAGGCAATCCATGAGAAGAAGACTTTATTCCTGTCTAATGGTTGTAGATGGTCATTGAGAATATTTAGGGCTACGTTCAATTCGATCTTGTTGCCTTTTTGTTCATTGTAGTGCAACTAACTTCACTTTATTTTCATTTCTCTAGAAGTTTACAAGCACGATGTATTAGTAGAATTCTTCTGGACTTCCATTGTCTTGAAACAAAGAAAATAAATTCTTTGCATGTGTTTTGAGTCACGACATTTCAACAGTTGACATCTACTGTCGTTATCAAGTGTGTGAATGCGACAAGATATCTCGGATACTTAGCATATAATAATTACCGGTCTTGACACAGAGTTTTTAATCGGCTTATGTTCTGAATAATGAAGTGTTCAGTCAGCAGAGCAAGAGATTCGGAATGTCACTTATCACTCAGCTAATTGGATTGAGATTTCAATAAAAACTCCATGTCAAGACCGGCCATCAATAATAACACTCGCCAAAAAAGGTCGTTTTATCACATTAATTAACATTAATGACCTGAGAGAGACCCCACGAAGATTATAATTACCTTTATAGCAGGTAAATTAGTTGCATGCTATATAATAAGTCTTCGAGAAATCTTGTCGCATTCACACAATTGATAACGATAGTAGCTGTTGAAACGTCGTGACTCAAACACATGCAAAGAATTTATTTTCTTTGTTTCTAGACAATGGAAGTCCTGTAGGACTCTATTATCACAAATACATTGTCAAATACTTTCAAACATGCACGATGTATTTGATTATTTCTTGACAAACTGTAGCTTTTTCTGAAATCGCTCAAGAATGCCTACTTTCTCAGAGAAACTTCATATCCCAACATACGCTGATCTAGTATTTCAGTCCGAACTTCAGATCGAAAACAGTCCGTCAAAATTTTTGCCGGCCTAAATCATTTTCATAAGTCTAAAACCGAAATAAGTAGTGAATGTCCTCTTGTCACAACAATAAATAAACGTTGACTGTCAAAGAAACGATTTCATAGGCAATAAGATGGCAATCAATAGTTATTTAAGTAACAAGGAATGTAAAGACGTGTTAACATTCGAGGTGAGCGAGTACGAGCCGAGGCTTGTCTCTTGCCGAGGGTGTTATCAGTCGATACATTAATACGTTTTTCCCGCTGCTTGTTGACATTTCTCAAAATTTGACTGGATTGAAGTTTGTTTTCTCACCCTTTCTTCATGATTATATTGCTTTTACTACTAAGTAGACAATGTTATATTCCGGAACCAAAACAGGAGTTTAAAAGTTTTGCAAAAAAAATTTCTTATCAACGCATATTTTCAAATTGAGAAATTTTGTTATGTTGAAAAGTTCTGGTAAAAATGGAAAAGTGGGTGTAAATTTCACCTTTTTGAAATATAACAACAAAATTGAAAAAAAATTCATAGGTAGCTTTTATAATGGTAAAACACGTCTACAAGAATCCAATTCTTCAACTCTTCAGCAACAAAAAAAAATCGTACTTTTGGAAGCGTGTAACTTTTTCCAGGTCAGGCCAGAGAGCTTTTCTTTCCATGAAATATCCACTTTTATTTTCGATAAGGAATCAGCCCTCAAAAGCTTTAGTGTATATAAGGCGAGTACTCTGTATATTGCACGGTTAACCAAGTTTCCAACATTATTGCATCTGTTTTCAGAGATCTAAGTATGAATGTTCGCCTAAATCTACTCTGAAATATAATGTTATGAACCCTCTGGAAATATTTCTAATAATGCTAACATACAAGTATATGCCGACAAAAAATCTTGATCGTGTTTTTCATTACATTCAGTAATTATTCACTTGGTTGAATTCAGTGAAAGCAGTTGGCGTAGAAAAGTGTGAACGAAATGTAGCTGAAATTGTTTCGAAACTCACCCCATCCAATACAGGCATACACCCTCAGTTTGAAATTCTCCCTGGTTAATGTTTCCACAACGAGAATGTAAAGATAAAGACCTGAAACAAGATAAAAATGAAAGTTCCGCCTTCAAGTTAAGTTTACTGAGAAATTAGGAAAGAATTTCATTCCTCTTCCGAAATGAAATTGCACCTGTTTCCTCTGTTAATCTCCAGGAAAGTATTTCCTTAAAAGGAATGTGATGGGAGATGGTTTTCAATTTTGTGAATAATGGCTCCTGAGACGCTCAAAAGTAAAAACCTCGAGTTCATAATGCTTTGCCACAAACGACTTTACAGGAAGCACGAGGAAATCTAGTAATCAGAAAGTGTTCAAACAACAGGTCTATTCACTGTCTTCTAAGGATATCGTTAGCTGTCGTTATCGAGCGATAAGCCGTTACATAACGATAAAATCACAGAATCGTATTCACTATCTATGTCTTCATCGTTATTTAACGATACATCGTTTTCAAAACATCGCTGAGCAGACGACACCTATTTGGCTGTCGTAACTGTCAACGATAATAGCTGTGTTCAGAAGAAAAACGATTCTCACTTCTCAAATAATTTCAAATAGTATTCAAATGGATCAGTTTGTATCAGTGTATTAGTTGTAATCCTAGAAGATCTGTGGAGAAGGTAGCTATTATAATGAGTTTTGAAGGTTAATCGGATCACTTTTCTGTTGTTCCGTATAGAGGGATATCAGCAACTCTTCGGAAAGATTTTATAATAACCAGAGAAATGGATTTAGAGTTATTTAACGAACTGAGCGATCACTTTGCAATGTCCTGTAGGAACACGAGAATACCTCATTTCTCAATCAAGTAAAAAAAATTGTAAATTTCCATTCAATAACAAATTGCACAGTTTTCTTTTAGCATTGTATTTCTTTGCACAAGGCCATTACCAGATGTCTATGGCAAAAGAGGAATCGTGTGTTGTCCCAGTCTTCCGTGAGCAGGCGTCTTCACAAGTATCAGAAATATTGGTTGATAATTTGGCCCTATATTTCGACACCCCCAACGAACAAGGTTGTAACTCAATTTCAGTCATTTCACAGGAGCGTCAGAAAACTGAAAATATATTTTTTCAACATTTGTGGAGAAACTGTATGAGACTCTTATAGTTACCAAACTGTCTTATTAGAACAAAATGAGCATTCCTTATCAGAAAATATAGGCTTTAGTTTTATAAATCTTCGAAAAGCTGAGTTTTATTGAGTTACAACCTTGACAGTTAGCCCAACTCTTTATCGAAGAAGGTTGTAAGTAATAGATACAACTATGTTACACTCATACAGGTAACTCTCCTTGCTGTTTTGATAGTTACGAAGACAATACTATCGGCAACTTATAAAAGGAAAATAGTAAGTTATTTTCGTTGGCTGGCATAAGAAAACTCAAGTTAGTGTAGATATTCATTCACTAGTTAGTAACTCCAAAATATATAATAGCGTTCTGAATGACATTTAGAATAAAATGAGTAGCTCTTGCTATAAGAGGCTTGAATGGTTAGACATTTTATTCCGAATAAAATTTCCGTTTTAATAATTTTTATAAAACTGATATTCAGTTGTTGCATTAGAAGTACAAAGGTTATTCAAATCCTTGTAGGTACTTGCTTTTGATATAGCAAAGTTAATTCAGAATGAGCGTGTTCCAGATCCAATTATCGTTGTGTTGATATTTTTCTGTGACGATTTCCTAGCAGATGTACATGTGAACTATAACGACTATAACTATTATTCTTTGGAATTACGAGGTTGGAAGAATACTTATAGGTAGTTCAAATTTCGGCCGCGAAAGCTTTAACCGATTCATCAGATACAATGTTTGTTGATAGGCTTTGTTCTTCTGTCAATGCAATACAGAATATCGTAATTGACGTGAAGCATTTTATGATTCTCACTCTGAATTTTTAAATATTCAATTCGAACTCAATTTTTCTTGTTATTCTCAACATCTTACTGAAAATTAATGCAGTTTCCTTCAATTTCTTCAAATTCAGAATTTTATTCTGATCCAATTCCGAAACTGTGTATGGTTTTCCTATAATTATGGCACATTTAATCAATGTAACCACCTCATTTTTGTTTGAATTTTTCTTTTAGGGCATGTATGTCATCGCCCTCATTTTGGTTTGAAAGAGTCTATGTTGAATTCATTGTAGAAGACTTCCCGATATAGTCCTTCTGATGCTTTCATTTCTGGTTCTTGAGCAACCATTCTTTATACAGCTGATACAATTTGACAAACGCAAAATATTGTTTGGCACTTCTAGCCCTAACATAATGTGAATCTACAACTACGATCTGAGAAATATGCGTTCTTACACTATGTTTAATAACATCAGGCACTTTGTTCGGTCGATTTACATGACGACCACGTTGACCATCAAGTGAAAGACACTGGAATTCTTGCTTATTAATTTTGTGGTAAATTGTACCCTCCAATTTATCCGTAATACCTAGGGTGTGAAAAAACATCATTTTACATACTTACCTACCTGAATTTTATCCATTTCGATCAATTTTGAACCAACCATTGTGCGTTCTCTGATGAAAATTTAAGATTCACTTCAGCCTGAGTTAACCGAAATAATTTTTTTGTACACAGGGTGGTTCGAAATTAGAGGTAGGTCAACCCTTCGTTTTTTAGTTCGGATAATTAATTAGTGATCAAATTACTAGCAACTTGGATGGCTAGGTTAGGTTGTAACCCTTTTTTCTATGTTTAGAAATTTGGTCCATGGCAAAAACGTGGTAATCTGAAAGGTAGGCCAGAGGCGGGCCTTATTTTCAAATCAATATAATAATAATAATAAATATACTTTATTGTCAAAAAAGTATTCATTTTGTTGACAAAGCATGGTACAATAATGGAATCAATATTGATCAAAACTCAACAAAAACATAGAAATTGTTGGGAAAATGTATAAACAAACAAATATTTATAGATAATATAAATAAAAATACATAAATATAAATAAAACTGTAACGGATTACATAACAGTCAAAAAATAATAATGAAAATGTACAAATGTATAAAAGTTAATAAACATATGTACATAAAAGAATAAAATGAATATGTATATATACAAAAAATGTAGCGGTGCATATATCAGTCAAAAATTGAATATAAATACATTAAAATGGTAAAAAATGTGTATGTATATAAAATTCATTAAAATGTATAAATGTAAAAATTTTACGTCCATTATAAAATATTGAATCTTTCACCAGTTTACATTTTGGAATTGGAAGATTCAGTCGGTTATTACTGGTTTGACGTATAACATGATGACCCGGATTACTAGAATACCATACTAAGGCATAGTGAGCCATTTTAGTGGGCTGGAATCCCAGTTCTCTTGCAATCACTGGCGTGTCCTAGATTCAAATGGTGTGTCGTGTTACCTTCTAATGCATATTTTTGGCAACGTCGCAAAATTATATTCTCCATTACGAGAAAAGTGTCATTTCAATTGGTTTGAATGACAGCTTTCCCATTTGCCAAACTGAATGATTGTTTATGTCAATTGAATAATGACCAGAGAAGCTATCATTACATGCCCCCCAAAATGGTATACCATACCTAAGGCATAGTAGTAAGCCATTTTAGTGGGCTGGAATCCCAGTTCTCTTGCAATCACTGGCGTGTCCTAGATTCAAATGGTGTTATCTTCTAATGCATATTTTTGGCAACGTCGCAAAATTAGTTTCTTTATTACGAGAAAAGTGTCATTTCAATTGGTTTAAATGACAGCTTTCACATTTGCCAAACTGAATGATTGTTTATGTCAATTGAATAATGACCAGTTCAGTATTATTTCACTCATACATTGCTACAGCTGTGTGGATAAAAGGATTTTCGAGTCAACACAGTGCGTTTCAATTGAAAAGATGCACGAATACTACGTCCAACATATTGTTTGTTTGTTTTGATTGCAAGTACCAATATACTAGTTTCTCAAAAAATATGAAAACGGTCTTTCCGCGGAAAAATTTGAATGGATATTTCATTTTGGTCATGTTATAAGGTATCTGGAAACATTTCGTAAAAATTCGGCTTTTACCCATATTCCCTACTTTTTCCTGTTATTGTCTTTTCTGGTGATTTTTGCTAGCTTTGGTTTTTCCTTATTTCTTAAAATTGTTGATACAATGGCATTTTACTTCTTTGATGATTATATCACAACTCTAGAACTAGAACTTTCCGGGAGTTCTATTTTACTTAAATATGTTCCAGTATTGGCAAAAATATCTAAAGAGGTTTTATTTTTTTATAGTATATAGTTTATACTTATCCACTGGGGGTTGAATGTCTTTAGGTTGTTTCAAATCCGAATTATTACACCGGCTAGTCGCTTGCTTTGCTTTGCTCATTTGGAAACGCTCATCGTTTATTCCTACGATTTTTGCAAGCCAGCAAAGTGACTGATAAATTCAAAGTTTTTGTGCGACGTTTCTCCAGAGAATGCCGAAACATCGTGAATGTTACGTGTCTTATCAGGATAAACGTCTAAATAATGGATCATCTCCAATAAGATAGCACGGGAGACTGAAAAGAAATTGTTTACGAATGTGTTGTGAAATACAGCCGCAATTTAATATTCAGATGGTTCGAAGTGGAATTGTATTACGTTATTTCTCACTCTTCGCGTGAAATAAATTTCGTGGTGAAAGAATATACACACTCATCCCCTTTTCTTTTGTTTAAAGTGAGGTGAATTTGAGTGCATGTAGTCGGTAGCCGGTAATGTTCTGGAACTAACTGCAATTATTTTAAAACAGAGTTTTCTTTTTCTTCCTTTTGCTCGTGAGAGAATAAATTAGTTTAGTTAAGTAACCACTACTGTAACTAAACGCTATATAACTGACCGGGGGATGGTGACAGATTTTGAGACACGATTTTACTCAGTATGCCTTTTGGAGGACAGTATTGTCTGTATTTCCTCATGATAATAAGGCAGGAATAAAAGAGTCGTCCTGGGTTTTTCCTAAAAAAATTATTAATCATTTGTTCCAAAAATATGTGTTTCGCTAAGATTTTAATCAGGCTACTATGTGTTTTGTAATGAAATAACGAAAATAAAATACTCAGAAAACCATTGGCATACCGTTAGGGCGGGTCCGAAGGGTTGGTATGGTCACGTGAGTTTGTATGAGAATAAGGAAATTTTCCGTGTTTTTAAACAGGCTGCCACTGATAAGTATACAAGTTATTGTTCTGAAACTGCTTAAAAAAAGATGGCATACTGAATGCGTATGACTAAGTACTTTTAACTCTGCAAAAATTTTGAACAGGTATGGAATAACATTCCGTGATTTTAATCAGCACAAAATTTGTTGTAATATAAAGTTTGTCTCCTGAATTGTTGATATGTAACATGGCATACGAGTTGTGCGGATTCGTCATACTAAAAAATTTAAATGAAGTTGCAAAATAGATTGAAAAAATTCCATGTTTTTAAGCAGTATGCCTGTCTGTTTTCATTATAGCCATGGTATATGGAGATGAAATAAGAAATGGCATACAAGTTGTGCGAGTTTTCTATATAAAAAATTGTAAAAAAAGTTGCAAAATTATGAAAAAAAAACATGTGTTTTTAATCAGTATGCCTCTTGGTTTATGAAAAAAGTTAGTTATTCATTCGTTAAAATAAAAATGACATACAAGTAGCCCGGGTTTATCACATTAAAAAATGCAATAAAACTTTCTTACTATTTCGATTTTCCGACATTGCCATGTGGGTCCCCTATCGCAGGACCGTTATATGTGGCTTCTTTTTCATTTGTATATTTTTGTACAGTATAATTTGTCTACGACTTAGTTTTTGAATTAAATTGAACGTAATCTGTTTTTTTTTCTTAACAGCTTTTATCATAAACTCATATGCCGCCACGAGTTTGAACGTTGCGAGTGCTCTAAAGGCACTTCTTCACCACGTGCATCATACGCTATTTTTATTATGCCTCAATCGTGACTTCAGAAATAATGCTGGAACTGAATTTTCCTACGACTACATGAGAAAGTAAAGCATATCGCACTCTACAGTCTCACAGAAAGTATTTTCCGCACTCCTGCGAAAATGCTGTCAAATACATAATTTGTTTAGATGTACCGCGGTAAAGCTGACAAATATATAAATCCTATTCAGATTTACCAAAGGAACACATATATTTGAGGAAAAACTATTTGAAATGTGATTTTTTTTTTCTAAAAAAAGTTGATTTCACTTGTAATCATCGATCCCACGTACCTACTACGGACACAATAAATAAAAATAATTGAAATTATTGAAATAATTCTGAAAATTATATTTTATTGAAGAAACAAACTTGTGCTCTAGTCTCAGCTTCTCACGGTAATGGATAGGAAGGAATGAGAGGGAAGGACTGCAGGTTTCATCTTTCGAGACCTGCACAATGCTTAGATAGTGCCAAGGGTCCTCGTAGAAGCATACTCCGCCGTGGATCGAAAACGTCGTACTTCAATAGAATAACAATATATAATGATGGTACTAATTGTTACAAATTTGACAAAAAGGTAATCTGGTGTCTGAAATTGGTGGTCCCAAATTTTTAATTATGGATTCTCTTTTTTCCGAAGTTATACCACACGGGGTAATACGGAAAGTGGGTCGCATGATGTTGGTATTTTTCATATTTTTTTTTTTTTTTGCAGAATGTCTGTTTCCACAAATATGTCATCTGCATAAGTTCTGTATGAAAATGAGAATTTTCCTTTTGTAAACATTATTTCCGAGCCTTCACGTAAATACGGTCTATGATCTAATTTATTTATCTTTGTAACTGAAGAACAGTTTTTCCAATCAGCTATATCAGTTATGTTCGTACAGTTAACGTGGCCTCTATTCGGGATTTTGACCGCACATTTTTCTTCGTCAAATTGTTGAAAAGGCCTACACAAGCCCCCAAATGATATATATCAATTTTGATGAATATGTGGAATACGTGTTTTTTTCTTGTCATTAGAATAGGTGTTGTCCAATGATGAAAAACAATAATTACTCTATAATATAGTTATGATTTAAATGTGTCTCGTTTCCAATAAACTCAATTTTCATAAATACCTTGTTTATTCTTGGTTTTTATAAACCTTAGTCCTCATCAAACGATGTGCGATTTGTTATTCCACCTACATATACCATGATTATCATGAAACCGGAAGGGAATACAGCTTAAAACACAAATTTTTTTATGTTTCACTCACATCGGTTTCCTCTATATTTGCATCCTTTTTTACATATTGGTATGTCATATGTTATTCCACCTACATATACCATGATTATAATAAAAACAGAAAGGTGTCATGCTTAAAAAGACAAAAATTGTCACGTTTCTCTTACACATCAGGTTATCTCTATTTTGAATCACTTTTTATATTTTTGACAAGCTTGGACCTTATCGATAGGTATGCCTTTTGTTATTCCAACTACATGTACCATGTACATCATATAAACAGAAAGGCATACTGCTTAAAATAGCGGAAATTTTTGTTTATATTTTGCAATTTTTTTGCATATGCCTGTAATTTTTACTCTCTCAAACCATATGCCAATTTCATATACATCTTACATTACCATAAACTTAATAAAAATGAAATGGCATACTAAATCACGGAATGTTATTACATATCTGTTCAAAATTTTTGCAGAGTTAACAGTACTTAGGCATACGCATTCAGTATGCCATCTTTTAATAAGCAGTTTCAGAACAATAACTTATATACTTATCAGTGGCAGCATGTTTTAAAACACGGAAAATTTCCTTATTCTCATACAAATTCACGTGACCATACCAACCCTTCGGAACCGCCCTAACGGTATGCCAATGGTTTTCTGGGTATTTTATTTTCGTTATTTCATTACAAAACACATAGCAACCTGATTAAAATCGTAGCGAAACACATATTTTTCGAACAAATGATTAATATTTTTTTTTAGGAAGAACCCAGGACGACTCTTTTATTCCTGCCTTATTATCATGAGGAAATACAGACAATACTGTCCTCCAAAAGGCATACTGAGTAAAATCGTGTCTCAAAATCTGTCACCATCCCCCGGTCTATAAGGTGAGTGTCAAAAAGTTTGCTCCTAATGGAAAACAATTTTTTATCCATTTGTCAAAAAATGAAATTTTTCAAAAAAGTTGGTGCATTGCAAAAAAACTTTAATTTCAAAAAGTCTAAATTTTTTTGAAGCAAACATTAATTTTCTATTAACTGCTCCAGATTCCCAGTTTTTGGTGGTCAAAGTAAGTGAAGGCTTGAGTGGGTCTATGACATAAAAACTAAATATTTCCTCAATAGAAATTAATTTTTGAAATACAGTATCTCGACGAAATTCTTTTTGTATAGACAATTTGCGAAAGACTGGATTTTCAAAAATCCATTTTTTTTACATGCTTAAACATCTAAAGCTTTTGTAAACTTATGCGACGAGTCGTACCCAGTTTATAAACTCTGTTGAAATGTATGGTGTTCGTATGGTTTGTTGCCTATTACTAAATCAGTCGCCGATAAGACGAATCAGCCGAACAAAATTCATTTGCGTTTGCTTTACAATTTTACATGCAACACGTCAAGATATTTCATAATATTTTTCTCTTTAGTTCAGTTATTTGTAAATTTGCAATTTGTTATTTTTTAGGGTGGTTTTTAGCCTAAGCTATAGTGGTTTTCCCCCCCTCAAAATAAAAGACGCAAATGTCCCATACTAATTTTTATGAGATACTTCGTTAATGAAAACCTCAGTTTTCGTCCCAGCAAAATAGCTTTGTGGAATTTTCTAAACAAGCAATAGTGAAAACAATTACATCTTTTTCGTTTTTGTTAAATATCTCAGAGACTATTCAAAGAATCGTTTTACTTTTGTAGAGATTTATAAAACCTACAAAATGAAGTTTCATACGACCGGATCGGTGCATTTACCACTGAGTAAATCCGGGAGAACTTCGAAAAAAAGACCTGAGAGGTGCGAGATGTGTTAAAAATGTCACTGAAAGTTGATCAAAACGCTTGAAAGTGCGTCCGAAGTCACCCGAAGTTGCACTGAAATTAACTCGAGTTGAGTTCTGGTGACATCGGGTGCACTTTGAAGAATTTAGAGTGACTTCCAGTGACATTTTCATCACATTTCCCACCTCTCAGGTGAAAATCAGAAACATACAAATCGTAGATATTGATATCTACTTCCAAATGCTGTTTACAGAATTTGAATAAGATGATTTCCCTTAAATCGGCGCATTTAGAAAAATTTGCCCTTAAATTATTTGTAGCGCGATTATGCAAAAACTATACATCAAACAGACACCATCTTGCGCACAGTTGAACCACTTGTTATAATCTATCAATTTCCGTAATATTGTCTGTCCAGCTTCAGATTTATAAAAATCACGAATTTTTCTCGAGGATTTCCCGGATTTTCTCTGTGAAAAATGCACCGATCTGGTTGTATGAAAAGTCATTTCGTAGGTTTTATAATTCTCTACGAAAGTTCCGTTGACTGTAAAACGATTACTCCAATAATTTTTGAGATGTTCGCAAAAAACCAAAAAGGTGTAATTTTTTAAACTATTTCTTGTTTATATAATTCCTCAAAGCGATTTTGCTGGGGCGAAAACCAGGGTAAAAAGTGGTATAGGCCGTTAGCGTCTTCTATTTTGTGTATTTATAATTTGGAATTTTGGGGGTTTGACGTCTGGAAGTATTATGTTGAACATAAACAAACAATATATATGATTTGAAGGCTTTTTTGACTCATGTGATTGTCGCATTCACCTTCGGTTCATTTGTGGAAAAAAGGCACACACTTGTTACATAAATATTTATTTTGATAATATCGAAAATACGGGTACTTCATTATTGATAACAATGTTAATACTCACCTTCAACAAACATCCAGAAGAACGTAGTGATGTGGAAGTAATGGAGAAGTGTCACGATGAATACGCATATCATGGACACATTACTTCCGATGTTGAGCTGTAACATAAATTTCTATCTTATAGTACCTACTCTGCTCTGAGTATACAGAATATGAACATCTTCAGAGAAGTCGATTTTTCGAAATAAATTGGTCTCAGAATCCATTAAAATGATGATCTAGGTTCTTGACGGTACCGATTTGGAAATACTGTATTTGAATAACAAGATGAAGTTCATGTTTTGAAAGGATGTGTTAGTTGAATAAAACACTGTTAGTTTTCTACTAGAAATAATTGGATTAGCAAGATCACTTTGAGGTTGTCAAGGAATATGATTATACACTGCGGCATTCGTTACCCTCCAATCCCCCTCCCCTCCCAAGTAGCACACCTATATCGGAAAAATATTGGTACAATATTTTGAACACAACTGACTTTATGAACATCCTGTTCATATTTTGAATGAAATCAAATTGTGAACATATTGGCGAAATATTTGAAATGCAATATTGGCGAGAAAAAAAATGTGAACATTCGGCCTCATATTGGCCTCAAAATGTTCGGCGATATTGGTACAATATCGCTGATACAATATTTTTGTTCCCAACTGATGATTTCTGTTTTTGGGGAGTTCTATGCAACGACGTTTACGAAATCAAACACATAATAACGTGAACGAGTAGGAAAGTTTCATTAACATCGTGTAACGAATAGTGTTTGACGAACTGTCTTGGAAGTAACGCATAGTGTTGACAAAATTTCCCAAACTTGTGTCTGCTAATTAATCGAAAAACCGAGCATTTCATCTAATACGAATTATTATTATTCCTATCAAATTATAGGAGTTCGGACATAGCAACTGATGAGAGGCAAAAACCTCCAAAATGTTCTGCTAGGTGTTCATTTCCGATCAGGTATTCGTGCCCTCCTGGAAGAACATTGCACGGGTATCTGACAGATGTAGTTCATTATCTTTCGTACTATTTGCCAGGGAATCAATTGTTTTCTGCCACTTAGAAGTCGCAGATGAAGCTTGGCAGGATTGATGGAGAAAAAGGTATCTCGACTTTGTTGAAATCATGTTCATTTATGTTCATTATCTAATTACAATGATAATAATTCTTATAACACGAGAATATCATCACAAGCTAGGTAAATTAAAATCAGTAATAATGAGCGAACGCAATTTCAGCACATCCATCAAAGAAAAAGCTAATTGTTTTGTACTTTGCAAACAAGCATAATTGAGGAAGTTTATGAGATCATTCAGATCTTGCAATTGTTCTCTCATATTTCCTTATTCCTCTATAAAATGGGCAATGAAATAGCATGTGTTCCAATGTTTCCTGTTGTAAGTTTCAAATTGTACAGAGCTCTTCAGCATTAATGATACTACTGGAAACATTGAAACGTTTTCTGCTGCTAGTTTTAATTCGTGTAACCTTCAGAAATGTTTTACCTATGAAGCTGAGCAATAGGGATAGGTGAACAGAAGGGAGGATAGAGACAATTTTTCAAGACAAGACAATTCGTTATTTTGTAATGGTCTTTCATAGCTGTTCGAAATGTTCTGGGAATTTTTCTTGGTGGGAATAGCCAGAAATACATACCACCGATGACCTTGGTCCGAATTGAATAATTATTCTTCCATCTGGAGAATCCAGTTGAATTTAGGATCAGAGTTCAAACAACGCAATCGAGGGTGTTTTTCATTTCGTTTACACTTGAAAGCCACGAGAAAGATATGATTTTAAAAGAACATGACTGAGGTTGTACGCCCCAGTTTCGAGACGAACAATGTAGTTGCGGTAATTTTCAGATAAGTTAATGAAAGTTTGAAAAAGATAACTTGTATTTTTTCGATTAATTCTGTGTAGCGTGGGCTCCAAATGACAATTTTATGTGACAAAGACAAAAAGGTCGTATAATTTTATCTAGAACTAGTGTACGTCTTGCACATTCAGTTCATTACTTCACCTATTGCCTGAATAGGTTTTGCTGTTGTGTGATTGACCAATTCTAGAAAAAACAATGAGGATGAAAACACAACACCTAGATAAATTGAATGTTTAACAACTCGAATGGGCTGATTGTTGAAAAAAACTCTTCATTGATTCATAATTTTAATTGTTTCCCCCTCTGCTGAAGGATCATCATTTTGGTTTCAGTCGTGTTCAGTTTATTTTCTTGGACATATTCTTCTAGCGGGTTAAATTTTTTGGTTAGATCTATTTATGAATCACTCAATATGACAATGTCGTCTGCATAGATCATCAGTAGGTCCTGCGTGCTATTTATATTTACACTTGTCAGTTAGCTGAAGTGAAAATACTTTTTATCAGCAAGGAATAAGGCGAATAAAATTGTACTCATTGATTCACCCCGTAGTACGCCTTGTGATATGTTATAAGTTTTACTGAATTCATCACTCACAAGTGAAGAAGTTTGAGATGTGTGTGTGTGTGTGTGTGTGTGTGATTTTTATTAAGAAAACTTCAGAGAACTGATAAAAATTTTGATTAAGAAAAAATTATGATTGAGAAAAAGAGAAAAGAGATTGAGTACACTAAGAAAATATGAGATGGTTTGAGTGAGGACATTAACCAATTCTGGAACTGTTGATAAAAAAATCGTATGACACAAAATCTAGTACGTTTGTTTTTGAGAGCAATCCACTTACTGAAGAACATACTACAGACGTATTAAGGTTTCATTTCTTGAAATTTTTTTACCAGTTTTAGGTTCAACTATCAGCAATTCAGATAGTATCTTAACCGGGTGACCAATCGGCTGATGTGCCGTTCGCTTAAATTTCAGCTAGCATTGGATGATTGAATGATTTCTTTGAATAATCGAATGATTGGATTTGGATCATACAGTTTTTGTGTTTGTTTTTTGTATTTTGTGTATCTTTTTATTTCTTTATTTCAATTTTGCAAAGTTTTTACTCCTAATTAATATAATTCAGAAAGTAGTTTTTATGGAAAAAATAATAATAGGATTTGTATTCAATGTACTTTTTTCTACTGTTTTCTGTTTTCTGTTTTCTACTGTTCTTTCTAGTTTACATATACATTAATGTTCTCATGAATTTCATTCAATATTCACTACATGTATGGATACGCTGGATTTGTTGTTTTCGAAAATAAATAATACTGATAATAATATAATATAATAATAATTCACTATTCCATCAAATGTCTCGGTATCAACTGAAGTATTAAATGCATGTGGAAATGATTTTCATAAATGGTGTTCGTTCAATGGACTATTAGTTAACTTATCAAAAACATTCTTTATGGTATTTACATCAAAAAATATAAATCATGATATGAATTTTTTAATACGAGTGAATCATAAATCGGTAGAACAGGTAAATTCCATTAAATTTCTGGGTGTCAAAATAGATCAGAAAATGACATGGGAACCTCATATTAATGATTTAACAAATAAATTGAGTACAATTTGCTTCATTATCAAGCAACTCAAGGGCACAATATCGTTAGACACACTTAAATTAGCCTACTTTGGACTTGTACAATCTGCATTGAGCTACGGATTGATTTTCTGGGGAAATTCAGTACATATGAATAAAGTCTTCATCTTGCAAAAGAAAATAATCAGATGTATGGCTGGTGTAGCTCGTGGAACCTCCTGTAGAAACATATTCACACAATTCTCAATTCTAACAGTTCCTTCACTTTACATACTTCTGATTATCATCAATGTCAAAAAAGAAGAAAGTAACCTGAGTAAAAGACATGATCTACATAAATACAGTACGAGAAACAGTGAGAGCATCCACCAGCCATACTCACGATTGAGCATTGGTCAAGACTCTCACATATACCAAGGAATCAAGTGTTATAACCGACTTATGAATATATTCCCGCACTTAAGCTCAGCGAGTTCAAATGTGTTGAAGGATAATTTGACTCGTTATCTGATAAGTCAATCATTCTACTCCATTGAAGAGTTTTTAGACGCTACATTGTAGAGAATTTTAATCTAATTGTATGTATATTCCTCATATTTTAAATTGTATATTCCTAAATTTTTTCTTTGTAACTAGTCCGATAAGTTTTTACATGTACTTATGTATTCGTATGTATATGTAAATATTTCAGTGATGAATAAATTGTATTTCTATTTCTTATTTCATTGAACAATGTCTCATTAGAGCAAACATGTACCTACCAGAAAAAAACTGGAAGATGCATCAATTATTCTCCAGGAAAATAAACTTATTGCAAATGTCAAATACATCTCAAAAGGTTCAGGGCACCTTGCTAGTTCCGGAAAAAAGATCATTGAAATCTAGAATAAATTTGTCAGAAATTCAAAACAGAAAGTTATTTTGGGCTTAGCTCACACTATAATTTTAGAAAAATTTAAACAACTTTACTAAATAACACTATTCATTCTCAAAACTGAGAGCACTTCATACTCCTGAAAATAAATCATAGAGGCCAATACTTTATCTGGTGTAATTCACAACATTTTCTCAATGCATTTCATGTTTTACTGTTTTAGATGATGCACATACCATCAGGAATGCGATGTTTAGTTTAAATGAACGCAATTCAATAATTCAATGTACACCAATGATGAAAACTACATTATAGTAACGTAGTAACGATCAACATCCATTAGTTTAATAGTCACGATTCATTGAATATCCCTCGTCGGAATGAATGAATTCATTATATCAATAATACAGCATTCATTTCAAAGAAGAGAAATGATAATCAATATTATGAAAAGGAATCAATCGAATGAATACTTTTCATTCGTTTGATGAATGGGATTCGTTAGAATAACGAATATATTTAATGTACTGGATCATGCAATTGATGCAAGTATTCATTTATATGAACATCCTTATTCATAGTATTAATAACCAGTGCTACATTGACATAACAATTACGTTCATTGGACCAATATTGATCAAACTGTTGATTGAATCACTGTACATTCTTATTGTATTCAGGTACCGGTTTTTTTTTCTATGAACAGTATAATGAACTTACCGATATCAGTGTTAAAATCCACATACAGTAAGTTAGCACATAGGACCACATCAGGTTCATGTGGATGGTATTCCGTAAACATCGGAGTTCTCTGAAAAATAACAAAGGAAACATTATTGACTGTATCAAAAATTTTGTAATTCTGATGTATTCCAATTAAATTGAAATACCTATTGACGTAACTCAGTTATCCGAAAACAGCATCAATATTTAATGCATTTGATTATTCGGAAATGATTTTATGCCTAACACAAACACACACGGGCAGTAATTCCACCTGGATAATTAATGAAAACTCCCATTTTCCTCGTTCCGTTTTGTTACTGACAGTATTCCATGATGCCAACCAAAGTGAATAAAATATCAGTCGTTGTGCGTGGAGTATGTTCAATATTTTTTGAAAGGAGGTAGCAGAAATATGAATTTATTTCTAAAAAAATTGAAAGATTGACGCTAGCAACAATGCAGAAGCAACTGTTTTGTGTATTCTGATGTCCGTTGCCGTGTGAGTCAGAAAATTCTTCTTATATTAGATTCTGACCTCAAATCGTATCCTGCAAGATCACTTTCAAATACTTCACTCCTGAATTCGATTTTTTCCGAAATATTTTATTTATTTATTTATTTATTTATACTGAATACAAACAGATGAACCATTCACATGCATCCAGTGTATGTCAATAGTTTATATCTCGATTACTAGAATGAAATAAGAAAAGTATATATGTATATAAATCACAGGTCAGACAACATGAAATTGATAATAATACACAAAAGTTCTCAAATGATAACAATAAACAGTTGGCTAGCTTAAAAAACAACAACAAGAAATAATGAAAGATAAATATAGGCATGCCCATAGTCTTATTAGTGAGGTTAATAAGGTTTTATTTATATTAAATATGTCTACTTCATTTTTGATTTGCACAAATTTTTTAACTGCTAACAAGTAATTTTCCGTCGGTGAGAATTCTGAAAGTAGTTTCCCTACGCCGCAGTCTTATATCACGCACGTTCATGTTAATTTCTAGGAAGAGTTCTGGTACCGACATTTTGTTTTGTAAAATATTGGAAACGAAGGTAATTTGTGCATTTTCTCTTCGTTTGCTTAGACTTGTCACGTTGAAGTCTGTTCTTAGGGTTTCATAAGAGACACGAAGAGGATAAACACCATAATTTTTTAAAATGCATTGTTCTCAAAAAATGTTTTTTCATTCTTTCGATTGTTTCTGAGTGTGTCATTGTTTGTGTATTCCATATCACACAGACATATTCTAGTTTGGAACGAAGATATGTGTTGAGTCATATTATGCAGGTTTCTCAATTGAAGACTTGTCCTGTAGGCAATATGAAGCCCAGAGTTCTATTACATTGACTTGCTAATTTTCTGATATGATCATTGAACTGAAAGTTTTTTGAGAAAATTACTCCCAGATCTTTGATTTCCTGGACTACCTCTATTGTGACCCCATTAATACAGTATTCTGGAGTTCGATATTCTTGTTTTTTTGTGTATGTCATAGCTTTACATTTCGATTCATCGAGAGTGAGATCGTATTCTTAGCAATATATACTAATACATACAATATCACTTTTAAGCTCATTTAGATCTTCTCCAGAAGTAATTTTCATGAAAATCTTTAGGTCATCTGCATGCAATAAAAATTTGGCATGCTTAATGTAGTCAGATATATCGTTTACAAATAGTATAAATAACATCGGACCAAATATGGAGCCTTGTTGTACACCTGAGTTATTGATAAATGGATTTGACAAAGAGTTCCTGAATTTAACTATGTTTACATGATTTGTAGGATATTAACGCTTGAAAAGTGTTATTTAGGTCATTTCAAATCTAACCAAAAACACGAATGTTGCTTTCAATCAAGTTTGCATTGGAAGAAATTGTTGTTGCAGCGACATCATGTTTATTGTCAAATTCAACTCTCAACTGTCGAATAGACCTTTTAGATACTCAATTATTTTATGAAAGGTGTGATCATGGCTCGTAGTTCAGATGATAAAGGGATATATGCTCCCGGTAAACAGATCAACAAGCTGGAACCGTGGTTCAATCGTTGGAAGATCGGAATCAATGCAGACAAAAGCAAGGCCATACTGTTCAAGAGGCGACGTAGGATACCCGAGGGCCATGTTACTATATTCCATGGGTAGACGAAGGTCATGTTCCGATATTACTGAACAGTACTGGCCACAGTAGGTCATTTCGGAACGCCTAACAGTAACAGTTAACTGTCATCTAATTTCGGAACGATTCGGAAAGTCAGACTGTCAATTGTAAGGCGGGAACATATCTAGTTCAAAATCATGTCTACTAATTGAAGGTTGTAATTAATCAAGTATTAATAGAATAAAAAATATCAGGTGATGGGTATTCTCAATCATCAGAAAATTTGGATAGTCAATTACCTCAAGCTCTAGCGGAGCTATGAATATAAGATAGGTATAAGTATTATTTCTTTATTATAATGACCTGTGGATTTATTCTCTTGGTCCGATGTATTGAATTCATTATCGAGTTGTCTTTTGAACGCCTGTAAATATCGCCTGGCATGATTTTGATCTGAAATATTTATTTTCATACATCTACATGGACGAGAGAGGCAAGAGAGAACAAAGCTCGTAAATTAGCGGCTGTTTCGGCATCAACCTCTACTAGCAAGTCTTCAAATACCAAGGAGACTAAAATTTAACGTTAAATTTCAGTCCTTGTTCAAATACCACTTGATATATTTGTTCTGCTGTCTTTTCAGATGAGCTAATTGTAATGATATTGCAATCAATATAAATTGAACGAATATTAAATAACATATTCTAATAACCTAACTTATTATCAATTCGGAGAGGGAATACTGGAAAATTTGGCACGAAATGTGTACCAGTCAATTTCTGTAAAATCGGAACGACCAAAATTACTGGGCAGTACTGTTCGGGAATATCGGAACATGACCGAAGCCGGTTACCTAGGAGTAACCTTGGACAAGAAACTCACGTTTCAGAGGCACGTCTACCATAGATTAGCTTTAGCGAAAGCCGCAAGGCATAAGCTATCATATCCACTCATCAGACGTAGGAGCAACATGGCACTCGAGTTAAAACTACGCCTCAACAGGACTTTCCTTCTGCTAATCATGCTGTACGCGTCTACTGCTTGGGGCAATGCGCGAACAGTTATAGGCAAAGGATGCAGGCCTTCTTGAATGTCTGTCTGAGAATGGCAACGGACGCACCACAATATTTGCCAAACAGATTTATATATCGAGACTTAGACATCCATCCGGACTACATCGACAGACTGATCAGGCACCATGTGGGGACTAATCTAGACAGAGTAGAGACCCACACGAAGCCGCTGCTAACGGAGCTCCTCGAGAACAGACGTGAGCAAGACGACAGAGACAAATACAGACGACACCCCTGAAGAAGTACGACGGAAGCAAAACATTCGGCGACGCCAACGTCTACTTCAACAGGCTCAAATCACGATAATCATGCTTTCATGTTTCAGATTCCAAGAAGAACCGACCAAGAAGTAAACTCAGTAAATTCACTACGCAGCACTTGGCCTTCAGCCAAGTATTTTTTCAGGCCTTCAGCCAGTTTCAGAGGGGCACCATGCACATTGAGTAAAGTCATTGTTAAATTCAAATATCAACTCATGTCAGATATAAGAGAGCTTCAGGCCGAGAATGAGCCGAGATCTCCATATCAAACGATCAGAATTTATTCTGCTGATCGCCAATCATCAGGATGAGGAACCGCTTTAACGAGCAGGAGTGGTGGATAGGGGGGTGAGCTTTCGAGTTCATTCGAGTGCTGGGGAGTTCTTCTTTTCGGGCATGAACCTCAGGGGGTTCATGGTGGCTCCCGGTTATTAAATTTTGTTCACTTATTAATCGACAAAAAAAGAAACATGTTCCCAAAATGTTTACTTCTAAACCATTCCGGGACATCTTCAATCAAATCAATTATTTTTTCTACAACAGTGCGTAAACTAAGGTTTCACGCACTGTCCACCATGCGCTAAGTTATACTTTTTAGCACAAGTGCGTAAAAAAATCAACCGAGATGATTTTACATCATCAGTACGTAAAGCAATATTTTACGCACAGTTAAAACATTCAAAAAGAAGACTATTTTGCAATTTATACTCGGAAGTTATCATTTAATAATGAGAATAAAATAAAAAACTTCATCCGGGCCATGAATAAGTCGCAGGGAAGTACATAATGTCCACCACGATTTCCGGTTCTACGCGACTGGACGCCAAACAATAGGAGAGTTGGATTGCCGAACAAGAGAAAGATGTTACGAAACAGATAAACAGACTTTCATCAACGTGAGAGAAGCTATTTATAATAGAGCAATTCATTGTCAAGATTTAGGATGGGGCCACTTCGAACGATTGATAAAATAATTGTTGGGAATAAATAATATTTATTTATTCAACAAGTATATGAAGCGACACTTTTTTGCATACGCGAGAATCTTCCAAAAATAGGCTCTATACATGTTCGAGTTTTATACATGATTTTTTCCAGTACTTTGGTTTTTCAACATAAAAATGAAGATATCCTTTATTGTCAACGTTTTGAAATCAAATGTCAAGTGACAGTCAAATTAGTATTTTTATTGGTGGAGAAAAGTTGAAATGTCGTAGTCGGAAACAATAATATGTGTAACATTATACAAAAAAAACCATTTTGATTCAGTATTACTGAAATAATCATTTGGAATTAACACACAGAATAACAGCAATTGTACTATTGATATGAATCTTGTAACAAATAATTGTCCTGTATTTCAAGGTCGCCCCACTACTTATTCTCGGGATAAACGCCTTGAAAATGTCAAATACAGCATAAAAACTGGTTTTCAATCACTTTTCAAGTGCATGCGTGAAATAGTCAGGGTAATACCACGGGTGCTCGGATTACAATCGCGGATAATACCACGAGTGTTCGCAATACTATCAATAGTAATTCTGTCAGAAATCAACGAGATCAAATTGCTTGGTAACACCACGAGTCCTTTAGGACGAGTGGTGTTACCTCAAACTTCAAAGCAATCTGATCGAGTTTAAGACTTCTGACAGAATTATCGAAAGTATTGTGAGGACGACTAGTATTTATTGAGATAATTTCACGAACCAACAAAGTAAAACAGTTCTATTGTCGTGAATTCTTCAATAGTTATAGATGATGCCTGATAGACATGAAGTCTGTCAGACTGACATTCATATTAGTAGCAAGATGATATTAAGGTCTCCGTTGTTGTTTGGATACGTGATTGCCATGACAAAGTGGTATTACTCGAAAGCTCGAAAGCTAGGAACTGCGTATTATCGAGGCAAACGTCCCTTATTGGTCCTAATATTGCAGGAAAGGAGTGAAATAATCGATAGTAATTCTGTCAGAAATCAACGAGATCAAATTGCTTGGTAACACCCATAGAAATATATATTATATACTTAAGGTTCCGTCAAACCAAAGCGGGAACGCAGGAGCGGGAACGGAACTTTGGAACCGAGCGAGTTGCTAGAAAAACAGTACACGTAGCAAACAATACATATTTCGTTGCTTGTATGCATTTCGGAATACGAATAATCGCACCGGTATGTCCTGTGGATTTTAGTATCGGATTCATCTCGTTCCCGCTCCCGCTCCAGCGTTTCCGCGTCGGTTTGAGGAAACCTTTACTCTAGAATGCTGATCCCGCCAATTTTCATGGCGAAAAGCATGCCACGTATGCGACCCGTTTACGATGTGCGCATGCGCGTCATCAGTGTAGTTTGGGTAGACCGTTGCCAAGTTTGAAAATAATTTGGTGTTCCAATTCAGAGTTTTTTGTTATGAGGCGATAAAACACATGTCATTTGAAAGAGATAAATTTGACAGAGCATTTAGGACTTTTTAAAACCGAATAGAACCTTTTCGAGATAGATTACTCCGAATTTTAGGCGCGAAAGAAATGTATTTAAAACAATAATGAACCATATGCTACTGTAATTATAATGACCGTGCAACAGTGCTTTTACATCAACAGGAAGACTTGTCACTAAGATCTGTCACTCTTGTCAGAGACAGAGACGGTTTTTAGAATTTCAGATTATCTCTTGTCATTTTGTTTGGTGTTTGTTGTCGTTGGTTATTCTTTCATATTTCAACAATGAACTGTTTAGTGTTGTGTAAGGGAAAAATACCTGAAATAAATCATTTTTGGAAGATAATGAAATTTTTTATGTACCTATATGCTTTGCTCAAAATAGCTTAAATATTATTTTAGCTTGATAAAAAAGGCATGATTTATGGTAATTGTTTTTAAGAAGCCCATCAGAACATTTGAGTGAGAAAATTGTAATTTGTGGCAGACATTTTCTTCATGAAGATTCGTGTAAAAACGACAATAGAATGATTTGAAACCTAGTGCAGTACCAATAATGTGTCTGCGTACTTAAGCATGCATGGCGAGTGATACCACTTTCTACCACACCGCTTATATTACCGAGTTCTAGATTCCTACTAAAAGTACTGAACATACACAGAATGGCCTCAGAAAATTAATGTCAATATGGAAGTCCTTTTCTTTGATAGTAAGGAAAATGCTTCTGGCCTCACGTTTTCATGCACCCCCATTGTGGAAATTGCACTAAGGTAATACAACAAGAAATACTCGTAGAAATAGCATGTTAATATCTTCAAACGATTTAAATTAAATGCTCTTGCGTATTTTGACATGAAACGTTCTAGAAAAAACCTCGAGCTTCCAAGCATCCAATTTTATAAATCCAATTTGAGTTGAAATTATTCATGATATTAGCTGAAATAAATTTCCATAGTTTTTTGTTCTTTCAATTTATTTTCCAATCCAGTGCTTCCTTGAAATTCGCACCGACAGCTTGAGGTGGTTCCGTAGGTTTTTGTTGGTTAACTACAGCTGAAAAGTGAATGTGATGTGACCAAAAATCAGTCGCTTCAGAGCGGTGAAAAATAACCGTACTCTACTTTCTGATGGCCTTTGCTGAATATTCGGGATCATAAATATGTAAAATATTTAAATAACAGGTATAAGCACAATGAGGTTTCCAACCTTATTCTCTGAGATTCAGAATTAACATTTGTTAATCTTCACAAGTACCATAATATTTTACTAAAACCGGGCCTGTTACAAAAATCACTAATGGCGCGCATGCGCATTGCGGACTAGCCTGAACTTTTTACAACACTTTTGACATGGGGATTAGCATTCTAGAGTAAGTATATAATATATATATTTCTATGGTAACACCACGAGTCCTTCAGGACGAGTGGTGTTACCTCAAAGCAATTTGATCGAGTTTAATATTTCTGACAGAATTATCGATAGTATTGTGAGCACGAGTAGTAGTTATTGAGATAATTTCACGAACCAACAGAGTAAAGGAAAGTTCCATTGTCGTGAATTCTTCAATTGTTATAGATAATGCCTGATAGACATGAAGTCTGTCAGACTGACATTCATATTAGTAGCAAGATGATATTCTATTCTCCGTTGTTGTTTGGATATGTGGTTGCCATGCCAAGTGGTATTACCGGCTCAAAAGCTAGGAACTGCGTGTTATCGAGGCATACGTCCCTCATTGGTCCTAATATTGCATGAAAGAAGGGTTCCATACGGCGACTGAAATTATCGTTTAAATACGACTGTTCTCAAGGAAAGGGCATCCTGAAAGTGTTACCAAACAAAACGGATGATTCCTTGAACCGTCTCTGTTTTCAACCCAGTTTGCTACGTTATTTCTACCCGAGTCGTTTCCAGGAAGTACACAGCAGTTATTCTGGGGTGGATGAAAACTCTTATTGTGTCCTAACCAGTTTAAAGAATAATACCGTGAATTGAATACCCCGCATTGTTCGAAACTTGTTATCTTAGCTATCCCCATTTCAGAAATTCATTAGGTCGTGACTCACTCATTTCTCTGCAAAAAGAAAATACTGACTTGATTCAAAATATTTCCTTGTGATATTGAGGGGTGCATCAGTAGAGTACAGATCAGTACTCAACCATTTGGTCTGAAAAATTAGTCTCAGAGCTTGCTCACTCAATTTTGATCCCTTACACAGTTGTATCACTAATACAATACTAACTATAGTATAGAGTGCATTTGTAAAGTAGTAGATAAATGCGTTGGAAATTCAATGAATAATTTCTGTTGAAAATTTCACACCTCTCTTTTTAACCAATAAGATGCCTCAATTTTGACGTTACCATGGCAACTAAAAAAAATTTTCGAAAAGTTTTACGTGGCTCCACGATATTTAAGTGGAAATTTTTTGACAGTTGAAGAGGTTACATATGATCTACCACCATTAAATATTGTAGATATACCTGTGAATAATGCAAAATTTCTATAAGAATTAACATTATTATTTATTATTCGCTATAAAGTTTCATTAAACAGAAAACACAAATTTGTTCAATTATTATGCATTAACAATTTATATTTGAAAAAATGTAGGATCTACAAACATAGTAAGATTTAAATGTTGCTTTAATTCTAACCCATCTTCTCTTCTTAATGGTGAATAGGAAGGTGACGAATTAATTAGATGTCTGTGTTTTAAGACACATACGTAATATTTCGAAATAATTTTGTTCAAATCTCTTTTACGCAAAACGCCATATTTACTTGACATCTGCAGCAGACTTTCTTGGATTTTCGTAAACAAACCATTCGACTCTAACGCTTCCTGTTCGCAATCTTTCATTAAATTCGTTAAATATATTAATTTTGGATGACATATTTGCACTTGACTCAACTCTTTGCAGTATTTACATAAATTGTACTTTTCAAAGCATTTAATTTTTCTCAAATTGTTTAACGCAAATGATTACAAGAAATGTTTTACATAAGAATATCTTTGTTTGCTGGTTTACTATACAGTAGCTCAATGTAATTTACCAATATAAACCTCATCTGTCAAAAGCATGGCCGCCTATATCACGGCTACCTACTGCAACAAACCATGTTAATATTATATTTTTTACATTAGAAGTGTTATGGATTACTTTGACAAAAAATACATTTTTACCACCTTTAGTAACCTAAAATTATAAAAGGGCGATGACTGATCTAATACCCATCTGAGTTTTAGCATTTGGTGTAACTAAAGTTGGTAATATTTTATATTTAACGAAACATGGTGGACTTGACAAGCAGTGCAATTAATTCAAAATGTCAGATTGGATTAATAATTTTTTTCCAAATTATGGTGTGAAATTTTCTTAACGAATTAATTTAAGATATTGTGATATTATAAGTGAAAATTCCACAGATGAGTATAGATACATCACAAACGATAATTCTCTAGAAAATTTCCTGCGGAAATGCATGGAAGACCTTTCTTTATTGAAAAAATGCCCAGTTGTATTGTGTACAAATGCACAAACACTAGCAATTTGATTAAAATAATCACAACTGAAAATTACATTAGTTATTTTTCAGATATTAACAACGAATAACCATTTATTGAAAATTACCACTACATATCATTTGAATATATGACATGCCACTCTTATTTGTTTGATTTGAAAATAAGATACGCATTTTCGTGCCTTTGAAATTACCACGTTTTGGTTAACGGACCGAATTTCCCCATTTTAAAAAATGGGACAAAACCGAATCTAACCTTGCTATCCAAACTATAAGTATGAACATGAAGAAGTGAATTCAGAGCAGATGCTCGCAGCAAAGTCTGCGTAGGTCTGCGCAAAGCCTGCGCAGCAACACAGTTTGTTCTGTTATTAATGTCAGTTGAAGAGTTGATCCGTCAAACTCGCGTTTCGAAATTTACAGTGATGTTGTAACTATAGAAACGTATAAATAAGGAGAATAAGGCGAAACATCGATTTGAAAATACCACGGGCTGGAGACTGTGTTTTCGAGACGTCCTTTTCTCATTGGTTTTAATTCAAAAAATGATGGTATTTGATTGGTTTATATAATATGAGGGAAATTGTCATTACTAATATCCCAATAAAATGCTGAATTTTCAAAAAATACTTTCACCTTGCTGTCACGAAAACTGTGTTGCTTAGAAACACCACGAGAGTTTGCTGGCATTTGATTGGTTTATATAATATAAGGGAAATTGTCAGCTAGATCGCTTAGGTGATCATATTGTGAAATTTTACCTAAATTACTTTGATATAATACAGTTCTATAATTTAACATTTGAAAATATTACCCCAAATTACAGAGTCTTGAAGTTCCAAAATAAACTTCCCAGATATGTTGTTGCATAAACGTCGAGAATTCCTTAGACGGGAGATCCGGAAGCTATTTCGATGTCGCTGCAATTTCAACAGCTTCACAGCTGTTAGAATTTCTTATTAAAATGCAAAGCTCAGAATAGCATGGATTAGATGCGGGCCCTGTCGTAATTACCACTGAATTAGGTGCTGATTAAAGTTGCTAGTAGACTATCCAAATTGCTCATGTTGATACCATCAGTATCCCATTAACGTGGAGTCTCAAAGTTATATAAGTGATCGGCAATTGGTTATTGACAGTCCTCATTTATTTAATAAGGTCCAACTTCTAGAAGGAATGTTGTGGTTTATTGACCTAGTTTCATGAAAATGGCGTATGTTTACACAGAAACATCCATTAAAGTTTTCGATTTTGCATAATGTCATTGAAGTAGAAATATTGATTTAACACGTTATGTCAAGACAACTTGCTGCGAAGAGCATCTTGTCCACTTTATACCGGTTGTTCCAAACTCGATTGCCTCTAAGACGTTTCTGAAGAACGGGACACTGAATTAATTTGAAAATTCCACACCTGTAATTTTGAACCAATCAAATACGTTATTTTGACAGATCACCATGGCAATGGAGGTATTTTTGTGGAAATTTTTTTCTCGTGGGATACCCAACAACGAATTATACTGGAAATTTTTTGACGCTTACAATAACAGACCATTTTTGACAGACTGGTTTTTATTTGTTCACATAATTTTTAGTTTTGATATATTTTGATTACAAAGCTAAGATGTTTTCTATATTCTTTGGACACCTCCTCTCTTCTTAATGGCAAAAATGCAGGACTTTGAATGTTTTAAATTAATTGTCTATGGCTAATAAATTATATATAATATTTAGACACTAATTTATTTACCTTTTTCCCATTAAATACTGTCAATTTTGCGTAGTTTAGATGGAAATATCCGTGGACAATAAGGAACAAATTTTCTTTCTTCATGTTGGGTCACAATCCTCTATTAATGCGAATAAATAAGTCATGGTACGATGATTGATCATTACATCAGACAATTTCACGCATATTTTGCATATAGTATGATTTTCAAATCGATTCATTTTTTAAACAAAGAATTTTATTGGTTTTACTGGCTGTGCAATATTTTTTATTGCAACAAAACGCGAGTTTTTTTTGATGTTTTGAAGTGTCAAAATACAATGATCACAACTTATGTGAAATTGAATAATATGCTATTTCTATCTTGAAATGGTATTCCCATGCAACTACAATGAGTAGAAATTACCAATTTGAAGACCTAAATAATTGCTGACAAAAGCTCGGACGCGCTATGAATCTGTTCATGCAGCTTCCTAAAAAAACCTCGAAAATGATAGTTTTCCACCACTTGTAGTAATCTCAAGTAACTATAAAATAGAGCCACAATAGGCCATTGGCCGAAGTGGAGGGAATGATACGGGCCCACAAATTTTCAACGACCCAGATGTATGATGGAGAACAAATTTCCTCTGACACAACTTATACACAGGACATCGAAAAACTACACTCAAAAGATGAAACACTAATCACCAATTATTAAGAAACCAAATTTTGAAGGGCTCGGCAGAAACGTCTGATAGGCCATCGAGTTTCGAACACTCTGTATGTATTCAATATACAACCAAATAAATTGAACCATGTTCCACAAATCATTATCTGTGCTTATTTCATTTGTGACTTGCTTATGTCAAGTACTTATTTTTATATACTTAGTGTTCATGTTTGAACCATTATTCATGTATTTTTGAATAAATAATGGTTAAAGGCGAATGGAAGTGATTACAATTTTTTATTTTCAGTTTAATTCGCTATACTTACATTTTGTTCTTCAGCATAAAACTCATTATCTTGATATCAAATGACTCATTGATAAAATACACACATTTTTCAAATAATTTCCATTTTATTTGTTTGAATTTTTCGACAGAAACATAAAGAAAAATTATTTCGTCTCTAATTCTTTTTTAATCTCTACCAGTTTGAAAAATTTCCTGACTGGAGCATCAATTTTTATCTATTAATTTATTGGATTGGATATTGACAAATGCTATATGACTGGATTACATGAAGATTATTCTGGAAAATCAAAGTTATAATACATAAATCATTTACGGTTACATGGAAAGCTGATAACAGACAAGCAATTTGCGGAATGGTATGAATTTAATTTTTCCGAAGAAAATAAACTGAAAACAATACATTTTATAATAGTCCTGAATCCAAAAATCGAATCAAATTAACTCTTATGAAATGTTCCCCAGGAACTTTCACTACTGTTGTGAAATGATTTTCTGGATCCGAAAGTGTGGAAATATACAGAGTGAGCCACATGAAAATTGAAAGTTATGGAGAATGAAGGTAAACTACCTAAAAGCTAGTTTTTCAGTAGGACAACACCGAGTGATCTTGGTTTGCTATTTCTCTGTCAATTGATTAACATAATGGAATATACCCCTTGGTATTTTCGTTTTGGTTACAGCTAAAATATAGTGGATTATACTAACAGAAAGAGCATGTTGGAAAGATTGATACTATGTCAATATTGAAAGTGACTCAAAGAGCAAAATCATATCAATTGGTGCAAAATAAGATGTTATATGAACCCTCCAAATTTAAAAAAATCTCAAACGACTAAAAAGTTATAAGGGCGGCCATGTTTCCGTGGCCACCTAGTAAATTGCTCCAGAAATGACGTTGTTTCTTGCTACAGATATTCCTCATTTTCTATCACGTTCTATGAAAATCGTATTTCCACATTATCATAATTATTCAATTTTGTTTCTTTCAGTCGCCGGCAATTTTATCTACACTTTGTTAGACACCCATATTTCATTGGTTCGTGTTTGCGGTCGTTTTTCGACTATATTCCTTGAATAAAACATCCTACTCATTTCTGGTGTGAAGTAATTGGAGAAAGGAAAACAAAACACCGCATAAGGACTTGGAATAGCATATTTCATTTCAAGTTCAGAAAATAGGAGATATTTTTCAATATTGAAAACAACAGATATTTATTCTTAATGATGAAAGAACAAAAACATTTATTATATTAATATATTTCATTGGTTCGTGTTTGCGGTCGTTTTTCGACTATATTCCTTGAATGAAACATCCTACTCGTTTCTGGTGTGAAGTAATTGGAGAAAAGAAAACAAAACACCGCACAAGTACTTGGAATAGCATATTTCATTTCAAGTTCAGAAAATAGGAGATATTTTTCCATATTGAAAACAGATATTTATTCTTAATGATGAAAGAACAAAAACATTTATCATATTAATATATTTCATTGGTTCGTGTTTGCGGTCGTTTTTCGACTACATTCATTGAATGAAGCATCCTACTCATTTCTGGTGTGAAGTAATTGGAGAAAGGAAAACAAAACACCGCATAAGTACTTGGAATAGCATATTTCATTTCAAGTTCAGAAAATAGGAGATATTTTTCAATATTGAAAACAACACATATTTATTTTTAATGATGAAGGAACAAAAACATTTATTATTAATTGAAATAATTATGGTACAAAATTATGGCAGAAAGTGCCAAATAACAAGCGTCATTTACCCTGTTGGTAAGGAAATATTCAAACAATTTGCGATTTCTAGAAAACTGTCAACAACATACTTACTTACAGGTGCGCACTGATGATGACTTAACAGTCGAAAGCGCTTTGCTACGATTTTTAAAAATATTTTGCATGAAATACAAAATTTCGTCCTTCAAGTATATAATAAATGAATATTGTGAAAAATAAATATTCGCATCCTAGCAGACTTTGGAACACATTCAGTTGAACATTTCATCCCCAACTTTTCCAACCAAGCCGCTTTTTCTGTGACATCGGCTGAAAACCTAAAGATGAATCCAAATTTTGATAGACATTTCTTGGACTTTTTGGCAACCTTTTGACCTAATGAAGTAGTAAATGTTCCGTGACATGTCTATTTCATTATCTCCACAAAAAGGTTTGAACGTATCAATCTCATTTTGTTCGGAGAAAACAGATCGATACCCACTGTAACGCCTATGGTACTTAGGAATGGAATCTGATATTGGAGTCTGAACACAAGGACTTTTTGCAAACCCGACAAGATTGCACCATTATGAGTCTCTGAGTAGTATACTGCCACTATATAACACAACTGAGTTCGAAAAACACTATTTCAACAATAATCTCACAAAAAAGCAATAGCAGATCTGTCAGAACTGTCAGAAGTTTACTTTGTGGAAAACATAAACATTGATATTCAACAGCTTCGACAAACAACCATGCAGACACAATAAACTCTACAGAACCATTTGAAGACGCAAGTAATGATTTTTTTTCGATATTTTGAATTTTGAAACTTGTAAGTAATACAGGTTCAAGTTGCATAATAATGTCACCATCACCATCCTTCATTCTTCGATTGTTATTGAATGGAATAAGTACGTATAGTGGCGCAATTTTGTCTGTGATAAAAACTTATCACCTACGAGATGTGACAACGCCCAACTCATAACGACTACATATTGTGACAATTCACGACTTCAGACCAGGGTGTAAACAGCTAGGTCCAGTACAATCCTTTATAGGTCCATGGGTGTAATGAAAAAGTTATTCATGCACACATGCTCAAACACCTGTGGGAGGAAACAACAATTACTTACTTGAAGTATGTGAAAATAGCCATCGCCACTGCCAGTGTAATTAGGCTCAATGTGTATCCAACGAAATAGATTGTGGTCTGTGTTTCGACGTCCGCAGATAATGCAATAATTTCTTTACACGATGAATAATTCGATTTTGACCACGTGCCGTTCCATGAACACTCTCTGGTTGCGTTTTCTGGAATTGAAAAGGGGAATAATTTAGTACATACCAGTTCAAGATAGTTCATCACGAATCAGCAAATTGATTATCGTTATTGCAAATATCAAGTGAATTCGAATAAAACTTGTACGGCTGCAGGATATCATGTCAGTTACCTTTTGTTGAATGACAGAAAACTACAATTAAACGAATCTTTTACTGCTTTCAGATCATATCAAGGATCTAATTTGGGACCTCTTCTGTTCCTTTCGTTTATTAATGATATTTGCAATACAATCCACTCGAGTAAACTTCTTTCCGCAGATGATATAAACATTTCTGCAGAAATCACGAATATTACTGATTGTCTTCGGCTACAAAATGGTAGAGAATAGACCAGGGGTCCTATTCTCGAGTTGTTCGTATGCGAATTCGATGTACTGTTTCACACTGATACACATGAAATATGTATGTTTGTCTCTTTTATTCGTATACGAATTGGAAGTCGAATGATTCGAGAATAGCACTCCTGTAACAGGTCTATTCACTATCTTTTAACGATATCGTTAGCAGTCGTAATCAAGCGATAAGCCGTTAAATAACGATAAAATCACATAATCATATCCACTGTTTCTCCATCGTTATTTAACGACATATCGTTGCCAAAACATCGCTGAGCAGACGACACCTATTTGGCTGTCGTAACTGTCCACGATAATAGCTATGTTCAGCAAAAAGGTTATTCTTACGCGTTCTTTGCAAAATTTAAATAGTGATTAAATAGAAATGGATCACTTCGAGCAGGATGTATTGGTTGTAAACCTTGAAGAACTGCGAAAAAGGTATCATGATGATTTTTTGTGGTAAATCGGACTACTTGTCTGTTGTTCCCTAGAGAGTGGAATCGGAAATTCAATAGGTAATTGAGGGTTATCAGCAACCCTTCCGAGACACCAAAAGAAAATTTCAGATTAACTAGAGAACTGGCTTGGAAGTTATTTGAACGAGGGTCCCTCGTGTCCCAATATAACCAATTACACAGTTTTCTCTTAGCATCGCATTTGGTAAAGGTAAGTTTATCGGACTCATTCTCCAATAATAAAAAAAATTGATTCTTACGTACTTTTGTCTTCTGAACACGAATCTGGAAGAATTTTATGGGGTCTCGATTACTTTCCGAGTAATAGCCATTTTAAAGTCGAAAATTGTAGATTATCAGACACGAATTTTTCAAACAAAGTTTGCACAAAATGCCTCCTTCTTTTTGTTGACACTGTCACCAAACACTAATCCATCCATATTTCACATTTTCAAACACAAAAACTGATCATTTCTCACAAAAAATTGACCTTCTTTTGCTAGTGATTCTAACCTATTCTCAGTTATTTTTATGCTCATAAAGTTTTGGTATCTTGGAATCTGCTCCGCCAACTATTCGAATTCAAATATGAGAAATAACTTTCCCTTCGTCCTCAGATTCAATTGTTTTATCTACGCCACATTGCGCTTTATTAGTAATAAAATAATAGTTTAAAAAAATTATAAATTTTCATGAATTTGGGAATCTATCCAATAAAATAATGGAAAAAAATTGATTAATGCCAAACCTTGTAGATTAGGGAAACATTTATCAAAAATTTAAAGTATTCAACTTTTACGTATATCATTCTACGACATTTCTTGAGATTCTTCGATGACTATTCAAGTTTTCTTGTCTTGAATGAATGATACACTTGCTAAAGTACCAATTTTGTCTTTCCTCGCCGTTGTTGTCATCTTTCAAATGAAGGCATCTAATTGTGTTAAAGTGTGGATACATTAATGTCATTCCATAGCGAAATGTGGGAGAATCAAGGCAATATATTATAAATTCAGGCAACAATCCCACTAACCCTACTATGTCCTGAATGAGCCATAAATCATCTAAAAATAAAATATTTCATTTTGCTAACAATAATTTCATAAATGGGTACAAAAAATTTACTAGGATTATAATCTGGTATATATTTATATTTTAAATTTTTTTCGTAGTTTTAATATTTTTATAGCAATGGCGCAAATCAAACAATTGAACATAATAATGAACGAAAGTTGTCATATTTGAATTCCATTAGTTGAAAATGAAAATGACTAAGAACCAAACAAAAGTTAGTTTAGAATCACTAGTCAATTTTTTGAGTATTACATTCAATTTTGGTGCTTGTAATTGTGAAATATGGATAGATTAGTGTTCAGTGACAGTTTCAACAAAAAGAAGGAGCCATTTTGTGCAAATTTTGACTGAAAAATTCGTGTCTGAAAATCTACAATTTTCGACTTTGAAATGGCTATAACTCGGAAAGTAATTGCGACTTCCACAAAATTCTTTCAGATCCGTGTTCAGGAGACAAAACTACGTGAGTATCACATTTTTTTAGAGAATTAGCCCAATAATCCTTCCTTTAACTCGCATTTTTCTGCACTTGGCAATTACCAGAAGTCTATGGCAAAAGATGAATCGTCTTCTGTAAGCAGGTGTATTCACGGAGTATCAGAAAGATCGGCTGATCATTCGGCCCCTCTATCATAAAATCCCCAACAGAGCTGTTCAGTTTGGCTTTTAAGAGATCCCAAGATTCTTTGAGAATTTCTGATTTGATTGGTTCATACTTATTTGTCGAAACCAGAAGTTTTTTTCCAATTAATCCTAATATACAGAAAATTGTTACCTATATTTATCCACAATTTCGAAATATTAACCAATTTCCATGGTAGATTCAAATTTCCATCAAATAACTGACACCGACAGTTTCAAAATTTTGTTTTCATGCATCACTCAATCACAAAACATAAATTTACATGTACTACCGTCTCAAAAATTCAAGTTTCTCGTTATTCATTTGGTAACGACTGAAGCCGTAACGACAGTGTTTACAGAACACGAATTTGTGAATTGTCGTTTATAATGACGTAATCGTTTATTGAATTACAGGTCTATTCACTATCTTTTAACGATATCGTTAGCAGTCGTAACCAAGCGATCAGCCGTTAAATAACGATAAAATCACAGAATCGTATTCACTATGTGTTTCTTCATCGTTATTTAACGATATAACGTTGCCAAAACATCGCTGAGCGGACGACACCTATTTGGCTGTCAGAACTGTCAACGGTAATAGACGTGTTCAGCAAAAAAATTATTCTCACTCGTCCTTTGCAAAATTTGAATAGTAATCCAATAGAAATGGATCAGTTCGAGCGGTACGTATTGGTTGTAATCCTAGAAGAACTGCGAAGAAGGTGTTATGATGATTTATGAAGGTAAATCGGATCACGTATCTGTTGTTCCGTAGAGAGTTGAATCAGAGATTCAATAGATAGCTGAACAATATCAGCAACCCTCTCGAGACTCCTGAAGAAAATTTTTGGAAAGATTTTAGATCAACCAGAGAACTGGCATGGGAGTTATTTAACGAAATGAGTGATTTAACGAAATGAGGATACCTTCAGTTATACAAGTAAACAAAAAATAGTAAATTTCCATTCAATAACCAATAACACTGTTTTCTTTTAGCATTGCATTTTTTTGCTCATGGCTATTACCAGAAGTCTATGGCAAAAGATAAATCGTGTGTCGTGTCCCAGTCTCCAGTAAGCAGCAGGTGTATTCACGAAGTATCAGAAATATTGGTTGTTTATTTGGCCCCTTCATTTATATAAAATTCCCAACAGAGCAGTTCAGTTTGGCTGTTAGGAGGTGCAAAGTTTCTTTGAGAATTTCTGGTTTACTTGGTTCATACTTATTTGTACGAAAACAATAGTTTTTTTCAATTTATCCAAATATACGGAAAATTGTTGCCTTTATAATAGTTTCACTACTTTATTTTCACAATTCCGTAATATTCACCATTTCCATAATTGATTCAAGTTTCCATAAAATAGTCAAATAACTGAAACAACAGTTTCAAAATTTTGTTTTCATCCTTCATTCATTTACAAAACATGAATGTAATACCCGTCTCAAAAATTCAGGTTGGTCGTTATTCATTCGGTAACGATTGAAGCCGTAACGACATTGTTTACAGAATACGAATTTCTGAATTGTCGTTTAGATTGACGTAATCGTAAATTAAACTACAATCGTTAATCAACGACTCGTTAAATAACGACTTTTTAGAGAATAGACCTGTTACAATAGGTAATCAACGACTCGTCAAATAACGACTTTTCAAAGAATAGACCTGTTAGATATCTTATTCGAATGGTGTTCTGCAAATAAGTTACCACTGAACATTGATAAATGTAATATTATGAGCTACTCTAGGAAAATCTCTTCTATTACATTCGATTATATGATTGATAATTGTGAACTAAGTAGGGTAAGCGAATGCAAGAATTTGCGAGTAATACTTGATAACAAGCTAACATTCAATCAGCACATCGAAAAAGTCATAACCAATGCCAATTAATAGATCTTTGGGTTTTTTGATACGTAATTGAAAGGAATTCACGAGTGTTGCAGTGCAATATGGAATCCAAACCATTTCAAATAAATATCAGCCCCTAGAGAAAAAATTTCTCAAGTTTGTGTTTTTCAAGAATCACAACATTCATCCTGAACATCACTACGAGTATGAATAGTGTGATTTACTGTTGAGTTTGAATTTGTTAGTTTGAGAAAACGGAGAGGGATAGAGGCCGTAATATTCGCATATGAACTGATCAATAATCACATTGACTCAACGTCCCTAGTATCCCTACTCAATTACAATGTACCTCGTATTTCACCTAGATCAAATCAGTTTTCCAGTTTTTCAGTTTGATAATCTATCGAGATTTTCTTTTTCAACATAATTCAGATTAGAAAGCAACTGTATACTCTGGGGGCCAGTTAGCCGAGTGGTTAAAGCGTCAATGTTTAAATCACTTACGCCAGTCGCTGGTTCAAACCACAGCGACTGCAGAATTTTTCTGATGGCCCGAAAAAGTGGTATGGTAAGATACAATGTGCATCTGCCTACGTGTCATCGGGTCAGCCTTGGGTGGCTGGACGAGCCTACCACGCACGAGGTGGATTGTTTAGTGGGTATACCTGAGGGGGAATCAATTTGGACTCAGGGGACTCCCTTATGGGATGTGTGAAACAGGCCGGATAAGGTGCCCATAAAAGGTTTCAACCACCTCGTTCAAAATTAAAAAAAGAAACTGTATACTTTCCTAGCAAAGTAGTTTATTTTTCATTGTAAATTGTTTTTTAATTCGGTTTTTATATTTTCATATTTTTCGCTTCTCTCACTCTTTAAACTTTCATTTTTGATTTTTGTGTTATTAAATACTCTTGTAACTTGGGCCTAGGTCTGTTGGATGTATTATGTCTAAAATTAAAATAAATAAAAATTAAATATCGTTTCATTTCATCACGATCCTTCATCTTAATGAAAGTGTATTTAAACAAAAAAGATACATTATGTTTTTTTGGTGCCTAAATATAGTGCTGTCATCAGCAAAAACAGTAAATGAACCTGAAATCTGGAAAGGACCAAGCACACATCTTATGGGAAAAAGTCTTTCGGTGAAAATGGCTGGATTTTTGATATGTTGTAGCTGGGGCCATCCTGAGTGAAAGTCTCCATTTGCTCAACTGGATCGTATGACTAGAAGGCGCCAAATCATGAATTTTGTGATTTTTGGAGAAATTCAGCTGAATAAAAAATTTCTCTATATTTATATTCATTATTGTTTGAGAGTGATTCCTCAAAATCCATATATTTGTAGTTTAATCAAATAGTATATTGTGTATCTAGTGCGTGAAGTATACTTTTTTACGCGAGTGTAAAAAAGTCTTCACGCACGTGGTGCACACTATACTTTTTCTACGACCTTTTACTTAGAGGTTGAATTAAAGGAAATTTTCATCGGGTGCCTCTTTGAGAAATTTTAATACGTGTTCCTTTTCCAAAACGCGTGATTTTTTAGGAATGTATCCCTCGTTTTTCCGTTTCAAGAAAGCGCGAACTTTCGGATAATCACCAATTTGTACTTTGTACTTAACACTAACGGTGCTTTTCAACATTGAGTAGTGACTCCATAAGGTAGAAGATTTAACCTTTGTTGATACTTCAGATAGGTAGGCTAATATTACCCTTTCGGAGAATGCTTGGACGTTGTTTGTATTGCGCCATTGCATAAACTTTTCCAAAGTGTTTTCGTAAATTCCCTACGATTTTTGTGGAAATAACGATGAACTTGCTTCACTGGCGCTAACGTTATATTTGGAGGAGTTGATGGGAGTACTTCAATGCTGTTCATCAGGAATTTGCGTGAAATACCTGGTTAATCGGTTTAAATCAAAATTTCGTCGTACTATTTATTAATTCAGAGGGTAATTAATTACTATTCACGGTCTATTAACTGATGTAACTCTGAACTTCACTCTGCGGGGACTGTCATATTTGTCAATTTCTCTTGCCACCGCTACCTAGACCATCGACCGGTGTGTGAATTTGTATTGACTCTTATGGCACCGGTGCGTGAAATAAATCCCATAAGAAAAGCATGGCACTTCACACACCGATTCGTGAAATGAAGCTTTACACATTTTTATCGATGTGTGACGTTAGTAATTCACATACGGGAGTAGAAAAAGTATTTTATGATTCACTTAGTCAACATAAGCATAGGCATATGATTATTTAGTGGGTTTCATTTATAAAGTTCATGTTTCAAGTATTATTTGAAAGTATAATTTTGTGTTGAAAATATCGTTTCTTGACATGAAATTTTGGGAATTTGTAAAAAAATCTATACAAGTGAAGAAGGGCAAATTAATCAATCTGGTTCGATAGGTTACTGCGTTCACGATGTCTTGGAAGAAAGATTTAATTTTGTCAGTATTCAACAGGATTTTCTTTCGCTCATCTTGATTCTGTACTGATTTGTGGCCTTTCAGTTTATTTTCGTTTTACTTCAATCAGTGGGAATTTTTCATTCGGCTTCTCTATCAGCCGTATGCATAGTCAATCGCCAGCGACTCGACAGAGTTTCGCCGTTCGCTACACAAGGATTATAATGCACAGTCGAGCTCCAAAAAAGTGACAACTACGCGATATGTCATATTTTGGCGAAACTCTGGCGATGTACCACTTTTTTGGAGCTCGACTGTGCATTATAGTTCTTGTGTAGCGAGCGGGGAAACTCTGGCGAGTCGCTGGAATTGACTATGCATACGGCTGTATGAGTTGACCCTCCCGAGGCCAGACCGGTACTGCAAGAAATGACGGTCATCAATGAGCATTCACCACAAATTGCAAAGAAAAGACTATTTGATTTTATTACTCGTAGTATCCAATTGTTTTCTGAAATTACACATTTAAAAAAAATCAAAATATATGGAAGTTTCTTTAAGAAAATGTTGGTGCTTGGCGCAACGGAAGGGGCTCATTACAGGCAGTATGATCATATTCTGTTTACTATTATGTTAGTCTTAGGGCCAGTCTTTTCAGTTACAGTTAAACTCCAGATAACTAATAGTTTAGATGGTGAATGACATTCTTCATATGACGTTCGAAGGATCACATTCTGACCATTAGTTAAATAATCTGGAGTTTAACTGGAACTGAAAAGACTGGCCCTTGCGGTTATGCAGTCTAATTTAAATTTGAATATAGTTACTCTCCACTCTATCTAACTTTAACTGAAGATGAACACATATATGTTTGAAACATGTCTTAAGTATGATCTATTCAGATCTTTTGATCAAATCATAAGTGGAGACGACTTTGTGTCATTCTTCAAAAAAATATATACAGGGTAGGGTGCATACTAAATGATGCCATTAATTTCAGGTGGTGATTTCTTGTCATATTTTATGAAGAATGTTTTATATAAACGTGTGTCCTAACTTGCTTCGTTTTTGAGAGACGGGGTATTGAAGTATCATTCAAAAATCGACATTTCATCAATTACTCAAAAATCTTTCTGACGATTTTTATGAAATCTGGTGTGGTTATTAGCAGTAGCAAGGGGTTTCTTTTCATGATATTATATTGCAGATTATGAGTGGCAGAGAGTTACCTGATTGATATCTACAGTAAGAATCATTGTATGCCACTGTTTCTTCCTAAGATTCATATTTTTTCAGAATAAATAAGTAAAAATACAACTTTCTTATAATGCTCTGAATTTGAAAAAGCTGAACTTTGTCAAAACAAAGTCATTGGTGTAGAAATGGTGGTTACGCACCATCAAAATTCAGAAAGGTATGTGAATGATCTTTTTTTTCAGTTACTCCATATTTCCTTGAAATTCTATTTAATTTCATGCACAAATGTTTTGGTAAATTTTGATTAAAACAGTTGACAATAATAGGCCCAGGAATACTACAAACAACCAGTCCATCAACGACGAAACCAATAAAAGAGTTCCGGTAGAAATAATTTAATTCAGGAAATCTATCGATTGATTATAAGAGAGTTGTATTTTTGAATGCTTAATTTGATAAAAATATGAATTTTAGAGAAAAACTGTGGCGTACAATGATTTTTACCATATTTACCAATCAGGTGACCCTTCGCTGCTAATAATTTGAGATCCTACCTCATGAAAACAGGCCTCTTGTAACTGCCAATATACACAACAGGTTTCATGAAAATCGGCGGAAAGAGTAATTAATTAATAAATCACCGATTTTTCATTAAAACTTTGACACTCCGTCACTTGAAAACAAAGAAAGTTAGGACATGCGTTTATACGAACTTTTTTTCATGAAATAAGACAAGGAAGCACCACTAAAAATTAATGACATTATTCAGTATACACCCTGTATACCAAACTAATTTGACGAAAAGTTGGACTTGAAGAAATTGCATTTTCTTCGATTTAGGATCTCAAATCCCAGAAAGCAAACATCCATCATCATAAAAAAATCGTAAAATTTATATTACTACAAATATTTTTGTCAATAATTTTTTATACAGATATAGGTAACCTCATCGACTTTCACAATTTTCTCCGGTCTGTTATTTCCGGATATATATTCTTTACAAAATTTCTGTGCTACTCCAAAATGCATAGAGCAAATTTTTTACCTTCCCAAACTGATGTGGACTTATTCCTGTAAATCTTTCATAATTCAAAAATCTAACGACCAACATTAACAGTTTCTCTGCAATGATATATTTGAGAAAGTATTCATCACCATCTGTGCGTTCCGGCAACAAAATTAACATTATCAGGAGCTGTATGCTGCTTCTCAACATATTTTGGCTAATTATACAATGATAAGAATAAAATCGACAAAGTCGAAGTACCCTTCTCTCCAAATATTTCCACAAAGTGGACAATTTGAGACAAAAATCTGACAGAAAACAACTACTTTCCTGGCTAATGCCACGACGGATATTGAACTACATCTGACAGATATTTGTGCAACGTTCTTCAAGGAAGACTCAATTGCAAGTGCTTATTGTAGACAAACGAAAGATTATCCTTGATTTGGCAGGAGATGACCACCTGCAGACACATTTCAAGGTTGTTGCCTCTCATCAGTGCAAGGGTAGGTCTTCGAAACATGTCTGCAGGTGGCCAACCCCAGCCGAATTAAGGAATATTTTGTTTGTCTACAATAAGCACCTGCAATTGAGTCTTCTTGGAAGAACGTTGCACAAGTATCTGTCAGATGTAGTTCAATATCCGTCATGGCATTAGCCAGGGAAGTAGTTGTTTGATTTTTGCCTTATATTTTCCACTTTGTTGAAATATTTGGAGGGAAGGGTACTTCGACTTTGTCGATTTTATTCTTATCTCTCCAGCGAAACATTCGAACTTGTTCGAATCTTCGAAATTATACAATGTTTATCCTACAGTTAATGATCAAACAGTAATGGGCAATGTGCATTAAATTGACAATATTGTCGAAAGTAATTGAAAATATTGCTTTTCTGCGGCCCTAATACGGGTGCTCATTAAATGTTACGGAATATTACCATGTCTCAATTACGTTGATCCGTATGGATTCATAATATAGCTAGATATAATCTGACCTTATTTTCGGTTAGGCCCATGGAGTCAACCTAGCCTAATTCAATTTACAACTTTATTCATATTCAAACTCATGAATTTTAATGATTCAGTTTCGTTTAACTCCTTGACTTCATTCAACACAGCCATGTCCTCCAATTCATGGAATTGATTATACAGGGTAACGCATCATGACTGAAGAATATAATATGTTCATCAACAATTTTTCTGCGAAAACATCTGACGAGAAATTGTTGAGAATAATAAAAATTACCATCTTGTATAATATATTTTATGGATTGGTTATTATAGTTACATGAATGTAGAGTTTAGATAAAGTTAAAGAATAGAGAATTAAGTTTTCCATTTAAATTTTCCAACTTCACAAGTAAAAACCCATAATATTTTTTTCAGCTGGTTATGAGTCCAAATAGTTCCTGCTGAAAGTAACTAAGTTTTCAAAGAGATCAATTGAGATGAGGAGTGAAATTTTTTAAAAAATTAGGAAGATGACAAATGTTACCGAAGACGTCATCCAGATTGGAAAACTAACTGATAGTGGAACTTTTCAACTACGGAATTTTCAAATAACGAAGCACAAAGATTATACGATACTGCCAATGGTAAGAAGACATATGCTATGATTGGAGATAAACGGAGATGTTCAAAAATCAGACTGGAGTCGTATAGATGCCAGAGTACAAAAGCAACTGTTAATGCGGTAGATAACTCACATTCTAACCTGGATAACTCCGAAAGCAATGTTTAATGGGTTGACCACAATATATGAAAAAATAGACGAACAACTAAAATGTAGCTTATGGCAAGAATTTTTAATTTTTTTTTTTTTTTTTTTTAAAGGTTCAGAAATATTCATACATATTCAACCAACAAACGAACAAACCAACAAACCAACTACAAACAAAATTACTTCTAAAAAATATATCAATCATGAGAAATTACAAAACACCTTGCAGAATATCTCTTGGCACACGGTATATTATAAACCCGACCCTGTCGCTGCCACAAATAAATGCCTTGAAATTCTGACTCATACTATAAACGACTGTACAACCATTAGAAGAGTCAAACGGAAAAATAATAAAATAGCACCGTGGATCTCAAATGCTCTGGTTAAATCAATCGACACAAAAAATAGACTATTTAGAAATACGCGAAAAGATCCCAATAATGTTCAGCTAAAGATGTATTATAATAATAATAGAAATAAATTAACAAGATTAATAAAAAAGCTAAATTTGATTATTACAAACGCCAAATAAATAGTAATATCGCCGATACAAAAACACTCTGGAATATTGTACGGGAAATTAGTAAAACTAAAAATAAAACAGGGAGTTTATATTCATCCGAGCTGAAACCATCAAGTCTATTTGCCATTATGTCAAAGGACCTCTCACCTACATTATCAATAATTGTATGGAAGAAGGAATTTGGCCTAAAGCGTTCAAGGAAACTGTATTTAAAAAAGGCGATGAGACTTTGATCACAAATTTCAGAACAATTTCATTAATAACGCACCTTACAAAAATTTTTGAAAGGATTCTCAAGAAAAGGTTAGCTGCGTACTTAACAAAGTATAATCTGTTATATAACCTACAGTATGGTTTTAGAGAAAATCTCTCCACACAAGATGTCACTCACCTCAAAGATATCCTCTGCTCTGGAAGAAAATTTGCCAAACTTATGTATTTTTATTGATTTGTCGAAAGCGTTCGATTCAGTAAGTCATGACCTACTCCTATAGACACTGGAAGATATAGGAATCAGAAACAAATGTCTCAAATTATTTGGAAATTATCTGAACAATAGATTCCAATCTGTAAGAGTAGACAATGTAAAGAGCGACAAGAGGAAAATAGAGTATGGCGTGCCTCAGGGGACTGTATTAGGCCCTATCCTATTTAGTATATATGTTAATGGCATGTTTTCGTTAAAGAGTCGGGGGGAAATATTGGGATTTGCTGACGATACTGCAATCTTTTACAAAGCAAATACTTGGCAAGAGTTGAAGGACATTGTAGAATCAGATTTTCCTTTGTAAAAAAACTGGCTAGAACTGAAATTATTAACTGTAAATTTAGAAAAAACATATTACATGCCATTTAGTTGCAATAAATCTAACACTTCGAAAGTCTAACGATAAACACCATTGGACAACATCACACTATCCTGCCAGAGAAAAAAGTGAAATATCTAGGCGTTATACAAACCTCAAATGGGACGCACATATAAATTATATATGCAACAAACTAAGATTCATTATACACAAATTTAAGTTCTTGAAAAATATTCTACCTTTTACCAACTAAAAGTCTTGTACCATGCTTTGGTGGAAAGTCACCTGAGATATAGTATAGTATGCTGGGGAGGCGCAATAAAAACACACATTCGTCCCCTGGAAAATCTGCAAAAAGAGGTTTCTTCAAATTATTATGTCTAAAGAGTTCAGATATTCCACAGACGCACTATTCCACGAAGCCAAAGTGTTTGACATTCGCCAACTATTTTATTATAACATAAATTTGAAATATCACCAAAACAAACGTTTCAACCTGCCTAGTCATTCTTATCCTACAAGGAAAAAATATCATCATGTAGTTCCACAAATGCAGAAAGCCATAGGACAGCGAAGTTATCAATATATAGCACCAAAATTATACAATACTGTTCCACAACACATTCAAAAAATAAATAATTCACAGTCATTCAAAAAAGTCCTGAAACAATTCATCTTCTGTCAACCACGACGAAATATATCGGAGATTATATAATTTTTTTTAACTCATCCACCTATAATTACAAAAATATTACCCCAGTATCCATGTACACATGTTCATCAAGTTGGTCTTCTTTAATAGATTAGGTTTTGGTCCACTAAATTTGAGTGTATATTTTAGATAATATTTCATCTTGAAAATCTTATTATTATAAACAAACTGTGTTTTGAAAGTTCACTAATAATATAGCCTTCTTCTTTACATCGTTATTAACATTTTTTTTAATTCTGTCAATGATATTGTCTGCTGTTTTATATTTTATATTTTTTATATTTTTACATTATTGTTGGTGTTAAGTTAATTTATTATATATGCGAAACTAGTGTTCTTACACTTATCGCTTGGTAATATTTATTATAATCAACATTTTGATCCTAATGTATATATTATATTTTCCTAATAAATATCATTATTATTATTATTTTATTAGCATATCAGAAAATATGATACACAGGCTTAAATCACACAATCAGTCAATGATGAAATGTTAACATTCAAAATATTGTCAACGCTACCAGAAACCTAAAAATATTTTTGCAGTTCATGGGAATCTACCACACAAGATCACAACTATGTGCATATTGTTTATCGAAGAACTAAGAAAGGATGCTCCAGTGGAAGGAAACGGAAGAGTAGCATTCAAAAGCGTAGAAAATTGAATTTTCCAAAACAAAAATAACAGATGTAGTCATCCCAGAGGAGAGTCGTCCCATAATGTCAGAAAATATTTTCATTGTGATGGCACTCATTAGTAACCTGTCGTAGAAGTCCATTGTAACTCGAAGAGGAGAGGTATTGATTCACAATATAGAAAAACTCGAAGTCATCTCCACAATTTTTAATAACATCTGGTGTGGTGTGATGGCGAAGCCATCTATCAAAAAACCAGTTTATCGAACATGTTTCGAACCTATATAGGTTCATCATCAGCAAATTAGACAATTATGGAGAAGAAAATTGTATATGGATTTATGAAATTAAGTGTCCTCACATTTCAACAAAATTAAATGAGGGTGGATAAAATTATGGAGAGGAAAAATACATAATTAAGATTATAATAATAGAAAAGAAAATCACTACCCAACAGTGGGGAACATGGTGACAGGGTTAAAGGTTGTCCAAGTGACAACAACCCGGGAACAATAAGGGGATTTGGAGGCCTTAAGCCCTTTATCCAAATCAAAATCAAAATTGGGCAACCACATGGACTAATGATTAAAAACAGGTGAAACTACGAGAGGTTAACGAGAGTTTCACCTGTTCTTAATCATTAGTCCATGTGGTTGCCCAATTTTGATTTTGATTTGGATAAAGGGCTTAAGGCCCCTAAACCCCCTTACTGTCTCGGGGTTGTTGTCACTTGGACAACCTTTGACCCTGTCACCATGTTCCCCACTGTTGGGTAGGATGTAGTGATTTTCTTTTCTATAATTATAATCTTAATTATGAATTTTTCCTGTCCATAATTTTATCCACCCCCATTTAATTTTGTTGAAATGTGGGGACACTTAATTTCATAAATCCAGGTCAAATTTTCTTCTCCATAATTGTCTCATTCGCTGATGATGAATCTATATAGGTTCGAAACATCTTCGATAAACTGGTTTTTTGATTGATGGTTTCGCCATCACACTACACCAGATGTTATTAAAAATTGTGGAGATTACTGCGAGTTTTTCTATATTGTGAATCATTGTTAGCCAAAATATTACACAAAAAAAATGAAGGGAGACTGGAGCAATATAAAATTACCTGCAGATTTCGTGAAAAGAACAATTATTTCGAGAAATACCAACTCATACAAGACGAAAGTAAAATGTCATGCCTCATTCAAGAACGTGAAGCAGAAAACAATGAATTTATTGTTGAGTCTGGTTCATCAACCCATATGTGTAATAACAGAGTATTGTTCAGTGATTTTGAAGAAACTAAGGTAACGGTACCAGTTATAGTCCTAGCTCCAGTTATTGTCCACTTGACGTTTCAAATAACATTATAATCCATGGACAAATACTTGGGGTGACATCTAGTAGTCTATAGCTGATTTAACATGAGTTTAACCCATACTTCTTCCTCCAGAGCATTTATTCCAGTCAGTTCAAATTGATCACCCTCGGCAGAAACACGAAAACACGCAAATTGCTTAAGTTTCATTTAAGAAAGAGCCCAACAGACTTCTTGTCGTAAAATTGTTTCTATTCAAGTGAAGTGACTACCGTCTGTGGTAAGTACTCAATGACTGCATTTTCTCGAGTGGCAAATATGAAAAATAAACATTTCACCAAAGAATAATTTATTTTCCAGTAGGTCAATCATAGGAACAGGAAAATGCAGGGGTTTCCAGTTATTGACCTATAGGACAATAACTGGTGGAATGCATCATTGATAATTTTCTCTTTCTCTGATGATAAATAACTAATAATATCTTTGATATCTTTCCATTATACTGAAATATGTATAAACTTCAATTGGTCCAGTATTTGACCTATGACTTTCGATTGAAATAACTATTTAAATGAATTACAATCTTTCGGTCCATAATAGGATAATTATTCGGTCAATTACTAGTACAAATTTAGGTCGTTAACTCCTGTCGAACCATTTTAGATCTCTTTGTGATTTTTTAATGATGTTTTGATTAGTAATATTATAAGCTAACATGAAATATATGATGAAGAAATAGCCACTTTTATATTCCTTTTTTCAACCAAAAAGTTTAATATACATATATTCTTTTATGGTTCTAATAGTATACTAAGTCAATAATATGATCGTTATACGGACGAATACTGGCGCAGATGAAAATGGTATGAATTAATTTTGATAATTTATAGTTTCAGAGATGGCACCTACAAAAAAACTGCAGTATTCGGAAGAAGACTTACGAAATGCTTTAATAGCAGTAGAAAATGGCATGTCCTTTTATAAAGCTAGTCAAGTTTATAACATTCCAAAAACTACCTTGATATACAAAAAATCTGGAAAAACTCCGATGGAGAGAAGGATGGGTCCAGAAACTATTCTAACCACCAAAGAAGAGAACTTAATAGTTCAGTGGATATTTCGTGTAGCCGACCGAGGGTTTCCTGTATCCAAACATTATTTACTGGATAGTGTTCAACTTCTTATAAAGAAAACTAACAGACCCAATCCTTTTCTGAATAATAGACCTGGACGAAAATGGTATGAGGCTTTTTTGCGACGACACCCAGAAATAAGTGTACGTGTTTCCCAAAATTTAACTTCATCAAGATCCCAGGTAACAGAGGAAAAAATCAGGAGTTGGTTTTCGGAAGTAAGCGACTATCTTAAAACTAATTCCTTCAGCACCATAACTGAAGATCCTAAAAGAATTTTCAACTGTGACGAGAGTGCATTTTTCTTAAGTCCGAAGGATAATAAAGTACTCGTTAGAAAGGGTGAGAAAGCAGTATATAATTTCATTGGTAACGATGAAATGGAATGCATAACAACTCTAATCATGTGCAATGCTGCAGGTGACCTGCCTCCTCCAATGTTGGTTTTCAGTTATAAAAGAATCCCCCAAAAAATTGTTGAACGAGTTCCTGATAGCTGGGGTATTGGCCATACTGAAAATGGTTGGATGACGGGAGAAAGTTTTTTCGAATATATTACTAATGTATTTTACAACTGGTTGATTAACAGTGGTATTGAATTGCCAATTATTCTATTCGTTGATGGGCATTCTTCCCATTTGACCATGGCATTAAGCGATTTTTGTTCGCAGCATGGTATAATCCTGGTATGTCTCCACCCTAACTCAACTCATATCCTTCAGCCATTGGATGTAGCGTTTTTTCATCCTTTGAAAAATCAGTGGAAGAAAACTGTCTACCAATGGAGAATTGACAATGGAGGAAAAAAACTGGCACGCGAAGAATTTGCGGGAGTACTGAAGTCGGCTATTTATTCACTGGAAAACATCGAAGGCACTCTTAAACATGGATTCAGAACCTGCGGACTACATCCCTTCACTCCTGATAATATCAATTTCGATAAAATTTTCAAAGCATGCAAAACCAAAAATGACGAAAAAAAACTTATTGAAAGTCAGAAACAGCAAGATATGGAGAAATTTTTGGAGTATATGAAAAGAGATATACCTGATAAAGTTGCGATCTTCGAACAGTCGGGTGTATCTTGGACTGGAGCTGTTGAAGACAAAAGCCTATTTTGTTTCTGGAAGAAATTGAGAGATCAAATTGAAAAGAGAGATATTTCAATAGGAATTAATAACACGAGTCCTCAAACTAATAGACTTATAGAAGAAGTACTGGTAGAAAACCAGGGTATCCATAATTTGGAATATTTACAAACGAATGATATCTATATTCCTATTGAAGAAGAAGAATATGACACACTAATCAACGCAAAACCTGCTGGTTTTGATAATTCTGAGACTCATATTCTAATTGATGTACCTGCTGCTTCTTGCTCAAAAACTTACAATGAAGTTGTTCCTACTGTACCTAGTCCTAAGAGTGATAATAATGACTTACCTGCTATATCTAGTCCTCAGATTAATAGTGACTTACCTGCTATATCTAGTCCTGAGATTATTAATGACTTACCTGCTATATCTAGTCCTCAGATTAATAGTGACTTACCTGCTATATCTAGTCCTGAGATTATTAATGACTTACCTGCTATATCTAGTCCTCAGATTAATAGTGACTTACCTGCTATATCTAGTCCTGAGATTATTAATGACTTACCTGCTATATCTAGTCCTCAGATTAATAGTGACTTACCTGCTATATCTAGTCCTGAGATTATTAATGACTTACCTGCTATATCTAGTCTTGAGATTAATAATAATGACGTACCTGTTGCATTTATTGCCGAAACTCATAATAATACGGATGAACCAAACCCAATGAACCAGTCTCCAGAACCTGTTAATAGGACAGCAGATATTCAAAAATAAAACGTCGCTATGCAAAAAACTCCACCTAAAAAGACTGAATCATCAGAAAGAAATGATTTAATCCAAATACCAACACCATTCAAAGAGGCATTCAACTTCTGGCCAGAAAAAGACACCAAAAATCAAGTAGCCAAAAGAAAACCTAAAGAAAAAGTTCCCGCTGTGGCTTCTTCGGAGCAGTGGAAACTGTATTTTAAAAACAAAGAGGAAAAGAAGGAGATTAAGGAGAGAGAAAAAGAAGCCAGAAAGCAGGCTAGAATGGATAAGAAAAATGAAAAGAAGACAGGAAAGAGCAAACATATCGAGTCTTCGGATTTGGAGGAATCTGAGGGTGAGACGGAAGAGACAGAAGCAGAAGAAACTGAAAAGAAGCAACTCAAGTATGAAGGCTATGTGATAGTTAAATATGACAATGATTTTTTCCCTGGAGTTATACTCGATTCAAAAAAAGACGAAAATGAAGAACTAGAAGTGAGAGTGAAAGTAATGTCCAGAAGTGGACTGAACTGGAAGTGGCCAGAACATGAAGATATATTGTGGTATGCAGTCGAAGATGTAATAGAAAATATAGATGAACCTTTGAGAGTGACGAAGAGGAGGTCCTATTATGTGAAAGAAATCACCAAATATTATCCATGAAATAGAAAAAAATCATGTACTTTTTGAAATATAATAAATATTCTCAAAAAGTTTTTCCATGTTTAGTATTTACTATTGAGAAATCAATATTCGATAACTGGTACAAATATAGGTCAAAGAATGCAACATTAAAGTATTTACTAGGTCAAAAACTGGAGCAATCTTACACATTTTAACAAAAAAGGAAAAAAATAATAGATTTCGTATTTTTTTCTTCATAAAATTTTTCAATAATTCGCAAAACACATTAGGGTATTCGAAAAAATTTATGAAACATCGTTATACATCTATTTGACTATTTTACGAATGCATTATTATAGACGAAAGCCTTAAGTGGTCAATAACTGGTACCGTTACCTTAACTCCAACATTTTGGTTGCCAAAAAGAAGCAGTCCGTGAAATCTGAAGGAAGAGGAAACATGTAAAGTAACACATGAACACTAAAAAATGTGTTATAGATTTCAGAATTGACTAAAAATTGTTATCAGTAGACGCAAAACTGAAAATATTGGAGAAGTAATTTTCACTTAGAACAAAGTTAGGGTCACAAAGGACAGCCAATAATACTGGGAGAAAACCGGAACAATGATCTCTATGTCGTGAAAATCAATCATAAACATCAGAAAGTACTCGAAACTGTGTAATTATGTTTCAGTGGATATTTTGCATTTTCCTAGTAAGTTGATTTGACTTCACCGTAGTAGTGGAACATGTTAACAGTACAATAACACTAATGAATTCTTGAGGACAAACTGGTAAAATAAAAATCTGTGCAGAAAAGAAAATCAGGCCAAACACCAAATTCTCGGACAGCAGTTATTTTTCTTGTCATCTACAAACGACTTGTCTAGTCCATTTTATCGGGATCACCATGTGTGACCCAGTTGAGCTGGAGATTTACATAATATGTTCCGTTGCATAATGAAAATGCAAATTCATCCATGTAATAATGAATGTCGTGTTTATAACCAGAGAATACGCGACAAATAAATATGCTCCACATTTTTCTGAGGATTCTATGTGGATAGCATATTTTCTAATATATTGTCTCCTCCATTCAATTTACATGTCTGACATGGTTCGGGTGGAACAAAAAAATCAGTAGAGATGAATTCCATCAAGTATCTGCTCATGATGAAAGATGGCCTATTTCTTTGTAGACTAGTGCCTAAAGTTTTTGTGAAAAAGAAAAAAGTAACAGGCAAGGACCAGGTGGAAAATTTTGTTGAGGTAACAACTTTAAGGAAAAAAAATTCAAACACGGAAACGTTCATGAGCGTAATTTGGCCAACAATAGTATAATATTCATTTTTCTTACGAGTATTAAATAATATTGAAGCTGAAATTTTCTCAAGTACAATAAATACCAAACCTTGTATGATTTAATTTTCCAGAAAATAGATATAATTCAAAGGACGTAGGAAGCAGTAGTGATTCTTTGTTGGATACTTGCCGACGTAAATACCTATTGCCATAGCTTTAATCAAATCATTTATATTTTTTTCAGGAAAATATTATTTCCACTTTTGTTCATCATCAGAATAATTCTTCATCGATCTCATCATATGACATTTCATCCAGAATAATCAGCATAGAAGTTTTTCCAAATCACTTTTTATATTGAGCAAATTGGTATTGTATATTCTGTAAAGAACTCCAATAAAATATTGACCCTCATTACATTAGATAGAACATAAAATACAATGGATTCAAAGTAACTGCTCTACGGCTGTTCCAATTAATTTTATTGAATAGCCACAATTAGCAGTAGAGGCCTCGACCCCACAGGATATTAAGGTAAAAAAAACGAATATTGTAATGGATACTTCATTCTATTTCCATGGCACTCAAAATCGTGAATTTTTCTTCAGTGGCACTACAATTTTGCTGACTGCGGTGAATATATTTTTTAACACTCAAGAATAAGCACAATGGGCTTTTTTGAGGGGTTACATGAAAAGTTTGGTGTTCACTAACTCCATTGACTCGCTACAGGACCTAGAGCAAGCCATCGATAATGCCTCCAATGTAATTTGTGTTCAAAGGGACGTTTATGTTATCGTGCACGACAACCTCATTCCCTCCGAGCAATAAAAGATATAGAGGTGCCATTTCTATATGCTCAACACACGTTGTTATGAAAACTGCATATCACTATTCTTTGTGATAGTTTGAACTTTTCTGCGGTGTTACTGATAAATGCAAGAACGAAGCAAGAAAGGACGGAATAGCACTTCTTTAGAAATAATCCAATAGCTTAAGTTAACGTTTAAGATCCACATTCCATATGTGGAAACATTATTTCGGGACAGGTTGGTTATGTGCCCTAAACATCATGATCAGTTAACAGGAAGTAGAATAGCTCTGGGAACGGAACAGATATACAAGTTTTTCCAAAATTCTTCTGGCAGTTGACCTAACGTGTTTTTTGTGAAATTATATTGCTGATAGTAATGCCAATCATCCAAATTATTGACTCTATTGATATATTTACTTCCGACATAATTACGCGTGGCACTGTACAATCAATCGGCTTTTCTAGATGAAAAACAAACGTGGATTTTGTTTGCGCTGAATTCCAGCAAGTTATTATGGAATTTTTGCCATATCCATATTTACATTGTTCACATTTCTCTTCCGTTCATTTCTGTTATAATGAGGTGATATTGGATCTTTGGTCAAGGAAGCTATATTAATATTTTCCATCCACGATATTGAAGTTGTGTGCTCATAACCTGTTGGAAAAACAACAAATAACTGGATACGAAAACTAAACGTGGAAATTTTGTTTTCATTCCGACAGCTCACAAAAAGTAATCAATTCAATTCTTCCATTCCAGTTGGCAAAATTTTTCAACTTGACAATTAAATAGAGGACATACTTACGAACGATACTACTTTTCCAATATTTTCAAGGCCTTCTTTATGGTTCAATTATATCCATTAAAAAAAACTGGAAAATCACTAACCAGGATGATACCTGGAGTGTACAAATTATTGGTAAACATATTGGATAAGAGGAGGGTGTGAACTTTTTGAGAGTTTATTTATTATTCACATAATAATTGATGGTAGTGATTCTGATAATCACAGTGGCGTGTATTACACTGGTTGGAGCAAAACTACAGGAGCAGCAGCAGATTATTTCTGATGTTCATCCAACAAATAACAGTTGTTCCTTTTTTCAATAACTTCCAAGTATACAATATTCCACATGATGAATTCAAGATGTACAATATAAATGAGTTCAAATATGAATTAGAGAAACACCTACTTGATAAGCAGCACTGCACGGAGTAGTGAATCACCACAACGTTAGTCATTTTATTTTACTGCGAATTTTAAATGGTGACACATACTCAAACTTTCTACAGAACGATTCGCCCGCATTAGTGGAGGATATGCCTTCACAAGTTCGTCAACAGATGTGATTTATGCGCAATAGTGCCACACCTCTATTTTGAGTCACCGTCCGCAATAATTTAGATAGTATTTCCCATTTGGTGGATTGGCAGAGCAGATCCAATAGCTCAGCCCCCACGGTCCCCAGATTGCAACCCGCTGGAATTTGTCTCATAGGGACATGTAAAGCGCGAAGATATCAGTGCAGAACCAGTGCCTCCCATCAAAATGATGACTGAAAGAATTATGGATGCCTTCCAAATTGTTAGAAACACTTCCGGTATTTTAGAACGCCGTACGGCATTCCATGAGAAGAAGAGTGGAGGGTTGTATCGCAGGAGAAAGAGGGCCTTTCCAGCACCTATTGCAAAAAAGTCAAGGTTACTCAGGTGTCTTATTTTTTGGTAATATTCAGGAAAACTTGTACTTTAGATCAACAACCAAATAAGTAGCGTTTATGGAGCCTTTTTATGAAGTGCTGAGAACACTAAGCACCAATTTGAAAAAATGCTCGTAAGCACCCTGCTCACTAGTGAAAATGGGCTTAGAGTGCTTAGATAAGAAATGAGCATAGTGCTCGTCCCAGCTTCGATGTAGACAATCGATATTGGTAAAAACTGTTCAACCAATATTGTCCCAATATTACACCGAGAATGTTCGTCACAGTAAAATTTGTTGCTGACTTTCCACCATTTCGGGTAGGTGCATTGCGAAAATATATCTGCCTCTTCCGCCAACAAATAACATGTTTACATGTTTCTTCCCAACAATAATAACTGCTGACGAATGGCTTTCGTTTAATAAATCCATAATATTGAGCAACAGATGACTGATTGGGACAAAAACAATATATATTATTATTGAACTGATTAATAGAAAAGTTATTGGGTATAACCCTCAAATTGTTGTGCAACCGTAGACACGTGTTTCGAGCTTAAGCTCTCATCAGTACGGTGCGAAGATGTACAACACTCAGATGTAAAAATAGAAACGAAGGAAGTCGACAACAGGAAGCCATCCACACATTTGTGGCTTCGGTTAGAAGACCTTGAGCTTTCAAGGCAACAACTAACGTCGCCACGGAGGCAGTTATAGCTACCAGCGTGACAATCCTACCCAGGAAATTACAAATCAGGATGGATTTATAGAGGGGCAATATATGAGAATATAAATAGAAAAGTTATTGGGTATAACCCTCAAATTGTTGTGCAACCGTAGACACGTGTTTCGAGCTTAAGCTCTCATCAGTACGGTGCGAAGATGTACAACACTCAGATGTAAAAATAGAAACGAAGGAAGTCGACAACAGGAAGCCATCCACACATTTGTGGCTTCGGTTAGAAGACCTTGAGCTTTCAAGGCAACAACTAACGTCGCCACGGAGGCAGTTATAGCTACCAGCGTGACAATTCTACCCAGGAAATTACAAATCAGGATGGATTTATAGAGGGGCAATATATGAGAATATAAATAGAAAAGTTATTGGGTATAACCCTCAAATTGTTGTGAAATATAATATTTGTCAAAGCAGCTCATTTTGCCTCCATTTTATACAGGAAAAATTATTGCAGGAGAAAAACTTTTGACCAGTAATGATCTGCTGCAAATTTTCCATGCTTTCGGTCGTTTCCGCCCGAACTCGGTAAAAACTGACGACGCTACACAACAAAATCTCAACGAAATTCACCATTCAGGCAAAGCCAATTTCAGACGTTTGCTAATGTCTATAAAAGGTGCATGGTTATAATGGGGTTTCAGTGCATATTCATTATTTTATAATCAGTTTGTACGGTGAACTTATGAAGCCCAGACAATTACAAAGTTACAGATGTTCAAGGTGCATATGCTGAATTTTAATTTTGTTATAATCAGTTGTAAAGTGACTTTTTGATTTTGATCTCATAGAGATAGAGTGAATTCTTGTATTCATTTATCAAATATATTGGGTGTCCCAGAAGTTGCGCACCCTATTGTAGGGATCGAAAGAAAAAAATATTCTGAGACGAAAAGTCCTTAGCCATTTTTCAATCAGATGCTTAGATAATTAATTATTAATGAATGAAAGTGACCAATAAAATAAATAAATAAATAAATAAATGAAGAATAAAAAGTTAAAGGAAAAGCAGTAAGAGACGCGAGAGTGAGACGCCAGAGCTGCTGCCGGCTTCTCACGCAGTAGACCGAGAGTGGGGCGCTCCTGATTGGTCACTTTCATTAATTTATAATCAATTATCTATGCCTTTGATGGAAAAATGGCTAAGGACTTTTCGTCTCAGCATATTTTTCCCTTTCGGTCTCTTCTGGGACACCCAGTATAAGATAGAGTAGGCTAGGTTATGTATATCAAATCATTAAATTTCCATTCTGACAATGTATTAATTTCATAGAATCGATCCCATAATACACATGAGTGGATTTTACTGAATGTTTGTTTTCATTTACCAAGTATATTATTGTCATAGACTACTCATATACAAGTAATTATATTTTCAGATCTTTCTTATAAGAATAAGCTTTCAATTTGGGTTATTTTATAGTTGATTTTGATTGAAACTATCTGCCTATCAATGTACTTTTGTTCTTTCCTTGGTTCATATCAGACGATTTGACCTTCTCACCTGAATTTGGCGTTAAGAAAATGCCTGAAAAGTGAAGGTTGATTATAATGAAATATTCATTATAAAAAATTTTATGTAACAGAATTATCATCTCTCTGGTGGTTTGCCATCAACTATACAAAATATATGGAACATCCTGTACATTAAAATATTTTATTATCATTCAATACGTGGGTAACATTTTTACCTTTTACAATTCAGTACGTGAGCGAAGATATTTTATTTTGAAACACAACTTGTCCTCAACAGAACATAAACAAGAGTTTTCAAAAAGTGCACTGATAGTTCGATCTGGTAGTCGAGTTTAGAGTTTTGGCGTGCCCGTAGCTGGTGAGTGCTATAGGGGGAGTTTGGAAGGATAGTTTTTAGTTAAATGGAAAATGTTCCTGAAATGTATATGCCACAATTTATTTTAAGTATAGATCTTTTTAGAATAATTTGTTCAAACAGTAACTGGTCTAGGAGAGATTCATCAATTCTTTATTTCATTAATCCTTCATTTAATTCAATCGTCGTAATCTCATATCTGTGCATAGTAAAATAAATGTTTTCATATTTTTCTAAAGTGTTTTAAATCTGTAAATAATCAATATCTACCTAGTTAGTTGTGAATAAACCCCAATTCTCGACAATATCATTCACCTGAGAAAACCGGCTAAAGTTGGACGCTAGCTTGCGTGGAAGCAAACAAGCACAACGTGACTTTTTGGAAAATTGCTCCAAATTTGTCTCGACCAGGCGCACAATAAATTTCAAGCTAAAAAACTTTAAGGGTTCATTTATGTTGATATGTTGAGGATTTACATTCAAAATGTTGTAAGGAATTAATTTTAACAATTTCTCATGAACTTTTTCGTATTCTTTCCTCCTAACTGAAAACCAACCATTCAACTATCTTTTAAAATTTCGGATCGAAATAATACTTACTATTTTGTGATAGTTTTAGGACATCTGGTACTTACCAAAAGCTATCTAGACATTTCAGATCAGGTGCCCTATTCTCAAATGTCTACTACCCTGTGTCGCATGCGACAAAATGCGTCCATCGCCTTACTCGAATATGCATTGGAAAGAGATGGGGAATTTTTGTCGCATGCGCCACAGGGTAGTAGACATTTGAGAATAGGGCCCCAGTAGTTGAAACTAGTCATCCATTGGTCAGAAATACCTTTTTCAATTTGTGCAGATGTCTGATATTTTTCCAAGAATGATCTCCTTAATTACTGTCAACAATCTGACCAGTAATAAGGCACTATTTGCTAACCTACCGGGAGCCCAATGTTCGATAGCAACTTATATGAAAGGGGTTGCTGTAGGAAAGCCAGCTAGTTACCAACTTACTGGTAGATATCTGCTCTTTCATGTTTGGTTTCAAACTAGTCATAACAAGATATTTAGTGATCCAATGAAAAGTAACTGGTGATAAGGTAATAAAAAAAATATATTTTTCTACTCCCGTATGTGAATTACTAACGTCACACATCGATAAAAATGTGAAAAGCTTCATTTCACGAATCGGTGTGTGAAGTGCCATACTTTTCACGCACCGGTGCCATAACAGTCAATACAAATTCACACACCGGTCGCTGGTCTAGGTAGCGGTGGCGAGAGAAATTGACAAATATGACAGTTCCCGCAGAGTGAAGTTCAGAGTTACATCAGTTAATAGACCGTAAATAGTAATTAATTACCCTCTGAATTAATAAATAGTATGTCGAAATTTTGATTTAAACCGATTAGCCGTGTATTTCACGCAAATTCCTGATGGACAGCATTGAAGTACTCCCATCAACTCCTCCAAATATAACGTTAGCAGCCAGTGAAGCAATTTTGTAAATTGTTTGTTGTGTTGTCAATACCAACAGTACAAGCAGCACTAATTTTGTAGAGAAAGAGAAAGTAAATGTACATTTTGACAATTCACAAATTTGCAATATAACTGTTCATAATAATGTAATAAAGAAAATTAGTCAAATTTTCCTTTAATTCAATCTCTAAGTAAAAGGTCGTAGAAAAAGTATAGTGTGCACCACGTGCGCGAAGACTTTTTTACGCTCGTGCGGATTGTGAAACTTGCCTGCGGCTCGTTCCACAAACTTCCACACTCGCGTAAAAAAGTATACTTTACGCACTAGATACACAATATACTATTTTCTACGACAGTGCGTGAACCAAGCTTTTACGCACTGCTGAAAAAAATCACCTGTGCGTAAAATCATCAACTGTGCGTAAAGTAATTTTCTACACACTGTTCATACATTTATGCATTTTTGCAAAATACAGTATTTTGCGTCAAATATAACTCGGAGGTCTTTATTTGACTATTCCACTCTTCTTAAGATATTCACGTAATCTAATCACAAATCAAAGACAACTTGTATTATCGCGAAAACACCAGCTGTCTCTCAATTCTGATTGGTCTGTCAGCGTTGGTGTTTTCAAAGATGTAACCATAGATCAAGGAGACAACATTATTTAACAGGAGAGTCTAATCCCCATAAGACAATGGGGTCACTAATAGAAAGAGATGAAAGAACATTTGTGACGAAATGTGACGTAGTTGGACATGTCATGGCCACCGTTCTCTATAGACAGTGACGGACTAGCTCTTGGTATATGACAGTTACTGTTGACAGTTTTGTTGCTTGGTTCGAGTTCGATTCTGTACTTTTGTCCAAGTACGTCACTATGACGCGTTGATGCTACAAGATTCTGATTGGCTAGAGCTTATTAAACTCTCCTGTTAGTTTAGTCTCTTTGACCATAGATGACAAAGTAAATTTTGACATTTTGACAGATCATAATTGTAGGCGAAAACGTCAAAATGAGTCGCATCGTAACTATATAACAAATTATTGATAGGTATAATAATTTTTTAATGATTATAGTTAATTGATTATGGTTATGATGAATTGATTTTAATGCTTCGTGAAATAGTCGTGAAAAATTCCACTCGTGATTGAATTTATCTCATAAGTCTGTCTTTTATTTCTGAACTCAACTGAATTGTTTCGAGAAAACACCACTCGTCCTGCGGACTCGTGGTGTTTTCTTCAGTTTTGTTCAGAAATGAATCGACAGACTTATCGCAAAAATTCAATCACTTGTGGTATTGTTACTGATGATACGACGACAATTCATATCATTAAACATTCAAATTAATGATATAATTACAAAAATTTGGCAATATAATAACTGTCGAAGAAACAACTTTCTATGAAACACTTTTTTATACTCGCGTGTTTTGTTGAACTCGGCTTCGCCTCATTCAAGAAACTTCACGCTCATACAAAAAGGTCCCACTTTACGAACTTGTATCATAAATAGCTATTTTTTACAGTAAAAAATAACTCAATTATGGGTGGTTTACCAATAAATAAGTGGCTAGAGATTACAGTGGCTAAAAGTATCTCAATAATGGAAAGTTATCCATTTTAACAACTCCATTTCACTTGTGGCAGGTTAGTTGCAGAGCTGTCACATATAGAATAGGTATAAGTTTTTACTTATCATAATTAAATATTATCTAGGCTATTAGGTTTTTTTTGGGACAATCTACATTCAGAATAGAGTGAGACAATGTTCCACAAATATTTTCGATACAATTTTTTTTTTTAAAGATCACCCATATTGTAACAATATTATTTCACCTTACAGTATACCTTACAATATAACTATTCTGATCTTATATAAAATCAGTTTTCAAGATCATCATCATCATTATAAACACTTTCTTGTTGGTACGTCAAGAATCTGTCTTATTTTATCTCTGATCGGTGTCTTCCTGAATGCCCAGAATATTTACCATGAGAAAAAATTGTCAAAACTCGATTTTAAGCTAATTTGCTCCATATGCGTATAAATACCAAAAGCGACGAATCCTCGAGAACAGGATTCTGTTCCTGAAAGTATCTCTTTTCTCTATAAGAGCTTTCAAGTGCTCCTCCCAAAGGTTTCTTTCAGGAAGGTGAGATGCCTTTTAGGGTCATGCAGATGCTATAAATCTTGTAGAATCCATTCTCTACGTAGTTTCCTTTCATCAACGTCGCCGCCTCGTCTGAGTATACAAACTTCTTTTCGAAAATTGTAAAAATGCGATCTAAACCCACGTTGATGAATGGTGGGGAATATAAATTCTGAATTACACCAACGGTGGTTTTCATAAACAACATGAAATATTGTGCGGACTAAAAGGTGAATAAATATGCAAAGGTATATTCCATCGTGGACCAGAATGAAATATCGATCTGGAACTGATGACAAAAATTCGTTACGGAAAAATGGATGTTGTTTTCATTCTCCATAATTGATGAATAACATTCATGGCATACAGACAGATTGTTTTCTAATGTCTATTGTTTATTTTTTCATAAACCAGAATAACGGAACGATGGCTGTTAGCCTACTTACGTTAGCAGAAAAGTTCAGCAAAAATTGCTACTTTTTTGTAACTGAATAGTGGAAAACAGAACATGTGCTAAAATATTCTTATTTCAGGATTATAGCGCTGCTAATAATTTTCCAGGACCGATTTGGTTCAGCGATATTTTACAACTTTCTTATTATGGAATCTGCCATTTTCATATTCCAGTATGTCAATCAAAATGGGCTGAGGAAAGAAATCACATGGTCGAAATGATGTTTCCGTGCGTCCAGGTCTGGTTTCACTCCAGCAATTTTCCTGAACTTCCTTACTATAAAGTAGAGTAGGTACAGCATTTTATTTGACTACATTACAAATACATGTTTGTTGCACGTCGTAAAAGCGACAATCCTTATATTCAATCATTTATTTAAATGTAAAATATAGTGTACATGACAACTATAACAAATAGATTAAAAAATATATTGTTGATTACTATAAAAATATAGTTAAAATTATGAGTACCACTAAACGCAACATAGACAGAATGTAAATTTAGTGAGATGAGTTTTATTCTCAATACGGCCTGAAATATCCGATATAATCCCCTGTGGAATAAAAGCAGTGTGTCAAGAATAGATTTTTGATCTCATTTTGGAATAAGTGCATACTTGATAACCTCAATTTGTCCGGTAATATATTGTAGAGATGGTAATTTAACACGCTGTTTGCCACGTCACTCAAATACGAATGACACGAATGTTTCCAAAGTTGATTCGTCAGTCACATATGTTGACAGCCACAGTGCATTGCGTTGTATCTCACAGAGGGACATTGCTTGAAAGTGTCTAATTATTATTGTTGTGCTAATTGCATAGTATTAATAGTTTGTATTCATCATTTTGAGTATGTTTGAATGATAATTTCTTTTGTTTTTAAGTCATTTATGTATGAAAGACGTGGCCCAAATGCAATTTTTTTGAGGATTTCTGCATAGTTAGCCATGTCATTTATATAGCGACACTGAAATTACTGCAATGTAATGTTTTTTTTAGGTGTTATGCTTAAGTGCGAACTAAAAAAGTCCGCGAGGAAGCTAGAAAGCATGGAAAATTGGTAAACACCTTCTGCAATACTTGTTCAAATAAACAGTTGTTTCTGTACTGGACACAAATAATATTTATGTTTTGCATTTATTTAGTTACAATTCAGTGTGAGTTTACTGATGATAGAATGGAATAAACATTTTAGTTTCCGTACTTATGCCAGTTAGGCCAAACCAAGTATACACATATGTTCCCTGTGGGAATGACGAATCACTACCGTCATACATTTATGGATGACGTGGCATTTTAGCAAAAAACACATTTGAGAATATGGCTCGTTGAGAACTGTTACACAATTTGGGAAGCTGAATACACTTGCGAAGAATAAATGAAGATGGGTTTTTTTGTATAAAGTGTATAATTTCTAAATATGCAAAGCGCTTTCGACTTTCGTCATCTTCAGTGCTTCCTGAAAGTAAATACTCTGGTTTTGAGGGATTCTTGAAATTGAATTTATTGATTTGTAGGTTATGAAATTTGGAAAAATGTTTTAAAGTTAGATAAGTACTTACAAGTCAGGTAACAGGTAGAATTACAATTTTTGAAGTCATCTTATATGTATTTTATAAAATTTCTGGCTTAATTCCAACGAAAATCATGTTAGAATTTGAAGGCCATGTGGGTATGTCAAGTATTTTGAAAGACAAAATTACTTCATCTGTCAAAGGCAAAGAATAAAATATAATACCCACTTGTGTTAGTAGTAAATTGAAATGTTTGGTTATAAAAGGGTAGACAACATAATTGAATTGAAGGTTTAATTTTGAAAAATGTTGATCTGAAAGGAAGTATTGATTTAATTTTGATGAATAATTCTTTGGTGAAGTGGAAGGAAATCTCTGTACAAGTTCACTTGAGTGTTCAAGCAGAAATCATTACTTGGAAGTTCTTTTGAAATCTACAGTTCTTCGAACAAATCCAGTCTCAAATAATTCTTATTGTCAATTTGGAGTAAAATTTTTGAATTTCTATTAGTGCTAAAGTAATGATTATTAATTTTTAAATGGTTACCAAATGCTGAATTTTCAGGTTTCTTCAGGTGTTCGTTGATACGAGTTATGAGAGGTCTGCAGGTTCGACCTATGTAAGAAGCTGGGCATCAGAACAGTTAAGCCTATAAACTTCTATTTAACTTGTTGATTTTATCTTTAGAATTCACTAACATGTTGCCTAACTTGTTACATGATTTAAGGGAGATTTTTGTACCAGGTATGGTTTCTAGAATGAATTTGGAAATATCATTGCACAATTCGTGATCCAAAAAAGGCATAGAAAAATATTTAACTGAAGGAGAAATATCAGAGGTAGCATTGAATACAAGTCTTCTGTCTCTTTTTTATTTGAATTGAATTTACATTTTGAAGTTGTCGTAGGACAAACAGCGAACTACTCAGTTTACTTTTCAATTTGGTCATGTGAGTTTTCAAAGATAGATTTCTATAGTTATTCCCAGTGAATTTGCGGCATACGTTTCTGAAGCATCTATGCGATTTATCGTTGTTAAGTTTAAGTTTGTTGGCTGCGAACTAATTTTCGAATTTATTAGCTAATTCTTCGTAAGTACTGTGCAGTTTATCAATTTATCAGAATAATTGAAGGTCGTTCCATCTGCAAATGAAACAGTTTTCACGAAAACATTATCAATGGTGTATATTATGAACAACAACGGTCCTAAAATTTACCAATGAGAAACTCCTTGCTCAATATAATTGAAATCAGATAAGGAATTTCCAATATTTACAGCTTGATAGCGGTTCTATAGAAAGGATTGTATCAGATTGAGTGGTGCTCCACCGTCATAATTTGATTTTCCAAGTAATATATCATGTGATACGCAATCGAAAGCCTTTGAAAGGTCGCTAAGGGTAATGGCAACTTTCATCTCATCTTCCAAGGTTGATACTGTATCATTCACGACATTCATGACAGCGAGAGCAGCAGAACTATTTTGTCGAAAACTATATTGTGTGTTGCTGAAAAAATCATTCGAATCAAAGTAATACCTCAATCGTGTATTCAGAATTTTTTCTATTTTCTTCGCAAAAATTGGTATAATGGAAATAGAATGGTAGTTGTTGATATTATTTCTGTCACCTTTTCTAAACAAAGTAGTAGGTAATTTTGAAATATAGACTCTGCCATTGTCACATTTCAGTACGGAAATCGGAAAAGGTTCAGGAAAACAAAGCATGGTAAAAGTAATTTTTCCAGACGTTCAGCCGATTCAACTCCAGCAATATTCCTCACCTTACTCATTATGAACACTGCCATCATAATATTTCAGCACGGTAATCGGAATAGAGTGTGGAAAAAACCACATGGCCGAAATAATTTTTCCGAGCGTCCAGGGCCGGTTTCACCATGGCGGTAGTCCTGAACTTCCTCATTATGAACTGCCTGCCATCACCATATTTCAGCATGGTATCTTTTGATACATGTCAAATTATATAATCAGTGGTTGAACTGAAGTGGTGATAAACGAAACGATTTCAAATCTTCTCATATTCTCAATGTAGTTGAAAAAGTACAGCAAGATGAAGACATGTTAAGAGATAAATTGGTATCATGGCAGTGTGTATTGAATACTCTGTGTAAGTGGAGCGTTTTGTCCTAGATTTGTCCTTAATAGGGGATATTATATGACGTACCATTTGGGTAAAAAGTGTTTTTGCATATATAAAAAAATTTGTATCAATATTTTTATTAGTTGTAGCAATATTTGTTATTTTGCTTCTCGATATATTTATTTTCTACCAAACACAATATATTACATTTTGATGAAGACATCGAGAAAATGTGAAGAGATAAATTGGTATCATGGCAGTGTGTATTGAATGCTCTTTGTAAGTGGAGCGTTTGTCCTAGATTTGTCCTTAATAGGGGATATTATATGACGTACCATTTGGGTAAAAAGTGTTTTTGCATAAATAAAAAAAAATTATATCAATATTTTTATTAGTTGTAGCAATATTTGTTATTTTGCTTTTCGATATATTAATTTTCTACCGAACATAATATATTTACGTTTTAAGCACTGAAAATATATTAAAACGTGAATGCCCAAATATTTATAAATTCGATCTATTTTATGTCGCGAAGAGATGGCGCTTCCGACGAGATTTATAACACGCTTTTATTTATTCAGTTCTAAGGTATTTGAGTTCGAATAATCCAATGATTATTCAAAAAAACGAAGGAAAAAATATTCTGAGAATATATTTGGCGACTGCGATATCATTCGGCCACTATATTAAATCACGTAGGCTGCGCCATCTCTTGACAACATAAAATAGATCGCATTTATAAATATATGGAAATTCACGTTTTTATATATTTGGACCGCTTGAAACGTAAATATATTGTGTTTGATCAAAAATAAATATATCGGAAAGCAACATAAAAAATATTGCAACTACTAATAGATATATTGAGACAAAATTTTATATATTTGCAAAAACACTTTTTACCCAAACGACGCCTCATAATATTGAATGGATTAAAATATCGAAGATTATCTCGGGAACATTGAAATTTATTTTTTCATTGATTGGGGACAGACAATTCCATGTCTAACAATTTTGGAGAGAGTAGATAAATCCGAAATTGTTCGTCTTTTACTAAGGGCCCGTTTTTCATGTTCGAGTTAACCTCCAGATAACTAAATAATAGTTTAGATGGTGAACGACATTCTTTGAACTCGAACATGAAAAACGGGCACTAAGTGGCATAACTTCAGAATATTTTCGTATCGGCTTGTTATTGTGGTTCTGCACGAAAATGTTGTTTTGGGTGGATAGGAATCTTTTTAATTTATTTGGAACACTTTTTATTCTTTTTGAGTGTACAGCTTATTGAGGGTTGAAGGCTTATACGCATAAGAAATCTTGCTATTGACAAATGCATAATATGAAAGGATGATAGTTTCAGAATAAATCAGTTTAATCATTTGACTATTGAACGTCGATTTTGTAACTAGTGTGACAGTAGGATCTTCGATTCCACTGAAGTATGTTCAGTTGTAATTCAATTAGAATAAGGGCCAAAAGGAGACTACTTCTGTAGCAGTATTCGGCAAGTCTATCAACATCACTTCGAATTTACAAGCAGTTGTCAAAGACTTTCACCAAACAAAGAATGTTCAATTCGTCAGCGTAGAGTAGCAAACGATGTTCAAAATAGTTCCTAATGGTATTTATGTAAACAATACAAAATAATGGACCAAAATGGCTACCCTGCAGGACACCGGAGACTGCTTTGGAGACCTGTGAATTGAATGCATCTACTGACACCATCCTGCAGCGAATATGCATAGAGCAAGCCGTTGTAAGGTTTTGGTAAGATGTCTAAAAACCATGGTGTACCGACTGATAAAAAATAATAAAATTTTCAAGACGAAACAAATGAACTCTTGTATCTGTAATCTGTTCCAGAGATGGTGTTCTTATAAGATTTTAGTCAGTGACAAGTACTGACGGTGATTTTTCATACACCTGGATTTGAAGACTCTCACATATATGAGATGTTTTATCGATATTCTAGTTCTAGTTCCTTCAGCAAGTGCTACTGAAATTGACTTCTGAGAGTCATTCAATATTTGAGTAAATTCTAAGAGTAATTGAAGTAGTGAAATGGAGAAAACACAAAGGACCACGCACAAACCTTATGGGAAATGGCTTTCTGTGAATTCTGCTGATTTTTCGGTATGAACTCTTCAATGTCCTGATCAAAAGTCTCCACGGCACAATGAAAAATAATGGACAGTTTTTGAGAAAAAAGTCAGCAAAATGGAAAATTTGGTTATGGGTCTTGTGTCTTTATAGAACCGTTTGCCAATGATTGCAGTCTATACAGGGTGACTACATTTCTTATTTGTGAACGGTTTTAGTTTTCATTTCCTCAGACTCTATTTTGCCGAATTTGAGTCGTTTTTTCTCGAAGAGTGTCCATTATTTTCAGTTGTGTCCATTGAGACTTTCTATCATGACGTTGAAAAGTACGTCTCACCAATGTTATTCTTTTATAAATCTTGCAACACGTTTTTTCGTAGATATTTATAGTGTTGAACCTCATCAATATGCCCATTCCAATGTCCATCTGTAATACAATTGACTTCCAGTATCTTCTCCTGTATCAGCCCCTATATATCAACTGAATCATATTCTTTCTAACCATATCCATATCTACTGACTAATTTTCTCACAATCTATTGTTTTCATAATTTTCTAAAAATTATTTTTTCATTCCCCGCATCATGTCTTTATGCGTCACCCTATATAGTCTGCAACAATGGGCAAACGGTGCTGTAAAGACACAAAACCCATAAAAGAATTGCTAAATCGCGTGCTACCTCTTCCGTTCTACTACCAAAATCCTCATTTTGCCTTCTTTGGGCAATTTTTTCCTCAAAAACTGTCCATTATTTTTCGTTGTGCCCGTGGATACTTTTGATCAGGACATTGAAAAGTTCATCATACAACAAAATCAGTAGAATTCACCGAAAGCCATTTCCCATAAGGTTTGTGCGTGGTTCTCTCTGTTAATGATATTGAACTCGAGAAAATTATAGTGGAACTAATTGTGTGCCATTACTAATAAATCTTGTATTATTCACTCGAGTCTTGTTTCCCAGTAGTCTGAACGCAATACAGATTATTAATTAATTATGAGATCCAATTTCATGAATTATGCTCTGATTCATAATAGTTTTGGAACTATTGCCCACGCAAACACTTCTGTAATAGTATGATTAGTTTCGAAAGCGGTGGTCTTTACAATGAACCAAAGCACATTAGGCCACGACATTGAAGGGTTATTCCAGGCAACAGGTTCACTAAAAGCTCAACAAATAGTGTGTGTGTGTGTGGACTTTCCGAAATAATACATAGACATAGACTATTGTTTATTTATTTTAAGCTTTTTTCTACCCCCGTACTATAATAATACACTTATATGCCCATAATCCATTTCAAAATGAGATCCATTATGATACAGATTTTTCATAACGATACAGATTTTTAATCAATAGAAGCCCATAATTTTTTATTGGTATTACTAAATTTGGTAATTTAGGGAAGCAAATAGCAACATATTTGAATCTGCCTGATCCGAATTTATAGAGAACGCGTAGGGTTTCGGAAGTTTTCTTGACGGATTTGGACGTCAAAAATTACAGCAAAAAAAATTGGTAGGAAAACTCGCGAAATTGCAACCGGAAAAATAAGTAAAAATATTGAAAAATATCTGACCATCGAATGCAATGTTTTAAAAAAATTTCATCTCTCCTATCCCCCCTCAAAAGCTAGATAGAGAACGCAAAAGAATTCGAAAAATGTTTCAACAGTTTCGGACATGTAAAATAATGTTGAAAAAAATTCTATCGAGGGGCTCGCCCCCCTTTCCTGTCACGAAAAAAATTAGGAAACATATCCAAAGAGAACTAAAAAAGTAATGAATGAATAAACTTTTAAAAAAAAATTGAGAAAAGTCTCTATTTGAATGCACTTAAAAGAAGAAAATAAATTTTAAATTGAATTAAACCCATCATTTTGTTACATTATAAAATTTTAAATGATGTAAAATAAATTTACGATAAGAAATACATAAATATTCTTATGACAAGCTTTTATATCATTTAAAATTTCATAATGTAACACAATAAGGGTTTTAATTCACTTTAAAATTTCTCATATTCTTTTTGGTGCATTTAAATGAAAGCTTTCCTCTATAAAGTTTATTTTTCTTTAGAGCTAGGTTTTCTGACAATCTAGTAGTTGACGTGGATATAATGCTTTTACGTGTTTTCTGAAAATAAGTGATTTGTTGATTTGACTACTTCGAGTTACAGGTAGATTCTACGATATCAATGTGAATGTAAAATGGTGCATACTGGGGGGGCGCAGGACCAATTCAAAGCCCTGCATATTCTTTGCTATTTTGTATGGAAATTATAAATTGGTAAGATTGATTTGATGTCATGAAAGTGCAATTCTGCAAGTGAAATATCGATTATGATACTTCCGGTTCGACAGGAAGTGCAGTCAATGATGTTATTTCAAAGTTTTTTTTTTCGAGAATTAGGATTTAGTATCGATTTACCTCTCAAACGATATGTCACAACCATACCTCCTATCCACATAATACTGATTCACTTAAGATTTGATAAAAAGATTATAGACCGTCAGATAGTGACAGATTTAGGTGCCCCATTTTGGTATACAAGCCTCGAATAGGGTTGAATAGTACTTCGATGTTGATTCAAATGGAGGTAAATTTACGAGTGACTCCTGGGAAGAACATATGGAAAGTTTGATTTTCCAGAACAGAAATAAAAGGAGTATGTTCAGATTTACTATCCGACGTTTCGTCTTCTGGCATTCATCATCAACTTTTTTTTTCTGTTATGGGCGCCATATTGTTTTTTTATACAGAAAAATAGTGATTCTCATTCTGATTTCATTGATGTATAATTTGTTATGATTTGCACTTCTGAAACCACAGATATTAAAAAAAAACAACTTCATCTGAGATGGTCATGGCTCCATCGAAAAATTTTGTTTAATAAACACTAGTTTTCAGAACTCATTAAACATCATAAGTTTGCACAAATACTTCAGTCGAAATGTCCTCATTCTCAAATGAAGAAAAACGAGATATGTTGAAATTTTATTATAAATTTGATAGGAATAGTACGAAAACAACACCGAATAATGTTCTATCCGGCTGTTGTCTTTCCGGATATAATTCAAAATAAATTTGTGCTGTTTTCGTACTACCTATTCCTATCAAATTTATAATAAAGTTTCAACATATCTCGTTTTTCTTCATTTGAAAATGAGGACATTTCGACTGAAGTATTTGTGCAAACTTATGATGTTTAATGAGTTCTAACAACTAGTGTTTATTAAACAAAATTTTTCGATGGAGTCATGACCATCTCAGATGAAGTTGTTTTTTTTTTTATTATCTGTGGTTTCAGAAGTGCAAATCATAACAAATTATACATCAATGAAATCAGAATGAGAATCACTATTTTTCTGTATAATAAAACAATATGGCGCCCATAACAGAAAAAAAAGTTGATGATGAATGCCAGAAGACGAAACGTCGAATAGTAAATCTGAACATGAAAACGTGTAGCTGAATAAAAGTATCAATGAAAATGTACTTTTGGTTTTGAGCTATGTTGTCAAATAACGATAGAAAAAAATAAAAACGAAAATTCCGATTTTCAGTTTTTTCCCGATACTTCCGGAAATACTCGGAATTTTCCAAGTTTCATAACAGTATTTTGTTAAGCACCAGAATACGCAACTTTGCCCCAATTTAAGCTTCGACGTATCTTCTGTAGTTTAGGAGATCCCAATGGTGGAGGTCGAATTTGAATTGCCCTGTATATCGAGATTTCAAACTCCAAAGTAATCTAATTCAACCCCATTAGACCGATTTTTAATGAAATCTGATTCTACTGTTAGACCTATGACATTAGATTTTATTCATAATTATATAAGGTACGGTAAAAATGTATGAGATTGAGTTTGGAACTATTGGAAAGAAATTAAGAGGAAATGGATGAGTTCAGTCAACAAATAAAGCTGCAATGAAAATACCCTCTCGGCAATTGCGACGCCTTCTAATTAACCCACTTAAAAACACATCAAACAAGCGTTTCGAAACCAAGGGTTGAAAAATCAATATTACTTACGTGTGTCATCGTACTTGATGTTGAAGAGTTCAGAGAAACATTTGATAGTCGCGGTTTCGTTGAGAGGAGTGGGAGGCCAGCATAAAACACTGTCGGATGTTACACGACAGAATCCTTCCGGGTACAGTTGGGAGAATTCCGAAGTTTCATTCTCGTATTGAATTTTGCACTGTTCCAAGCTAACATTCGTTCTGTAGTTTTCTTCTTCGAAATAGGAATCGTTCATATTATTCTCTGGATTGGGGTCGAGCGGATATCTGTCAGCGTTATCCTTCCCTATGTTCCTTCTCTCATATTAGTAATAAGTTATAGCTTAGTTTTTTCTTGAAGTTATATTATGGGAAAGCTGCTGCTCATCAAAGGATATGTTTGATATGTTCCAGGCGATTTGTTATAGTCGTTTACCTGAAACCAAAATTAAGGTACTGTCAATAACATTTCAAATGACACAAATACCTCTCATGAAATTGAACAAAATTATATTCAAAATGATGGGTCCAACCTAATTACTTCTCGAAATTACATGTGTCTCTATCATTTCTATAATATTGATCAATTTAACGAGTTCAAGTCAAAAAAAAATACATGTTTTTTTTTATCAATATAATATATTTAAATTCAGCAGGTCATTTTTAAATGCAAAAAGACATATTTCAGTGAAAAATCATGTATCATATCTAGATCCAGTGGTGTGCAGATAGAAGAGTGTATCTTCTTTTTCCCACCATTTTCAACACCAATGGTACTTCAAGCTATTCTTCAGTTTTCACGATGAAAATGAATAAACATGAACAACATTTTTCTTGGATTTCTTTAATAATTTTTTCTTCATTTCTTATGACCACTAGACTATTAATGATTAGAAAATGTAACAGAACCCACTTTTGGAGTCTCTTCTTTAATATTGAGAAAATATTTTTCCAAACCATTGTTTTTAGTAACAAATCAATTTATGATAATAAAAATAAGATACAATTTACAAAATTAAATTATATCCGATGCAAACCTAATTTCATACTAAACAGCTAACAAATTACAAAATATGTTCAACATCTTGTCCATTTTCCCATTGATAATCGCAAATCTTGGAAAGCGATTGCCACAAATAACTTCTGTGGCCACATGGATTCGTGCTATCACTTTCTACTCCGTGTCTACTATGATATCGTTCACAAGGAACTTCTTGTAAAACCACCGAAATGGAATCGATTGGATTCAAATCCGGTGACCTTGCAGGCCACGTATTGGGTCCACCTTGCCCTATCCAGTTATTTCTGATTTGTTGGGTTAGAAGTTGTCTGACTGCTATAGTATAATGTACAGATGCTCCATGCATCACCCATATTGGCTCTAATATGTGATGGTGCAACGTCGTTTAATGAGTCAGTAAATATCGCCATTGAGATTATTAGGTAATTAATATGGACTCACTATGCAATCTTCAAGCATGCCTGCCTACACGTTCACAGAGAAATTTTCCGAAAATCACTTGCCACTCAAATGCCACTCTTTGAGGATAATCTGTTCGTTTTAGGGCATGAACTCGGGTATACTTATAAGGATACAACTGTTGTTCGTTCACAACTTTGAAAATTGTTTAAAATGGTTTTTTCCGTTAACCAGCTGTCGGTCCCTCACAATCGGCAGACCTCAGAAGTTGAAACTTGTGCGAGCCAAGGATTAACGAGGTCTTTCCTTTTTACGTGCGATTCCTACCACTTTCTCGGGCCATCAGAAAAATGTCTGCAGTCGCAAGGATTTGAACCTTTGACTGGCAGCCAGAGTGCGATTGAAACAATGTCGCTATAACCACTCGGCTACCTGGCCACTCCTCACACAGTTTTGTTACTTACATTTGAAGATTCGACATTTCGTTTTCTACCGGTTCCTTGTCATTCCAAACTGAATTGTACAAATTCACGAAATCTCCCGTCGATTCGAGCAAACGTTGTCAAACATGGAAATTTAAGTTGAATTGGGTATCTTTCTCTATACAAGCTTTCAGAACGTCTACAATTCTCCCAGGTTTTCCCATATATTAGGTGCATATAAGTTATTTATTCAGAAGTATAATCCATCATACCAAATAGTGACTTAAAGATGCACAAACGAACTCAATTGCATATAATTGATTTTGGTTTTGACTTTACACAGAGTGACATTTACGAATTCATCTCTGACATCCAGAAAAAATTCAATAATATCAATTGTGAATATAATTATCTGTTAAGATCAGTATTTTGACACTCATAGTAATAGCGACTATTATCAAGAGTGTCAAAATACTGATCTTAACAGATAATTATATTCACAATTGATATTATTGAATTTTTTATCATTTGCTGATTCTTGTTCTAATCATTAGTAGAGAAGTAGTTATTCAAGAAACCCAAGTAAATATTGTTGGTTATTTCTTTAATGAAAAGCAATCTTGCAGACTTCATAAAAACATTAAATATCATAAAACCACAAGATTATCGGTTTATGCAGGTTTCTAGTTTATCACGTGAAATCTGTTGAGTAATACAAAAGAAAAAATAAAAGTAGCTTCAAGTACCATGGGCGTAGAAAATGGTGGGAAAAAAGGAATAACACTTCTAACTGCATGCCACTGGATCTAGAAATGCAACATGATTTTTCGATAAAATATGTCTTTTTACATTTAAAAACATCCTACCAAATTTCGAATTATTAAATCCATTTGTTTGAAAGTTATCAAATAAAAACATTCACTTCTCATTAAACTTAACACCCTTTATTTCGAAAAGTAATCAGGTTGAACCCCTCGTCATTCCTTGTATCATTTTGTATAATTTCACGAGAGATATCTATAGGGAGACGTTATGAGAGTCATTAGGAACACCCTGTATTAGCACCTGGAGATTATCTTTCGAATAATTAATAGTTATTTCTGTATCTCATATTTCAATTGTAATTCAGAAAATAAAAGATGAATTTCAGAAAGCATAATTTGTAATTCAGAATAATGAATTGTAATTTAGAAACCGTAACATGTAATTCAGATTGGTAACTTGTATTTCAGAAAACGTAACATGTAATTCAGATTAGTTACTTGAATTTCAGAAACCGTAACATGTAATTCAGATTAGTTAATTGTATTTCAGAAGGTGTAAAATGTAATTCAGAAAGCGTTGGTTGTTATTCAGAAAGTATCAACTGAACAGAAACCAAGAACAACCCGTATGAAAGTACATATTCTCAAACGTGATTCATGTGTCCAACTATCAAGGCCTGTTGAAACTAACTACGGAAAGTCAAATAAACGTCTAATCGAAATAAAGAAGTTTTGTGCAGGTGGATAGATTGTTTGCTGCACAACATACCACCATTCACCATGCTACAGCTTTAGCATTCCTAGACATGTCCGTTGGCCGATAAATCATATTATTATTCATAATATTGTTCAATAATAAATAATTCGTTATTCTCATATTCCCTACTCTTACTAATCAAGTCCTTGGTGGTTTCTTAAATACAATTGACGCTTTCTGAAATACAATTGACTAATCTTAATTACAATTGACGTTTCTGAAATACAATTCTCTAATCTGAATTACATATTACGGTTTCTGAAATAAAATTAATTAATCTGAATTACAATTAACAATTCTGAATTACAAGTTATATTTTCTGAATAATATGTTACTAATCTGAATTTCAAGTTACACTTTCTGAATTACAATTGAAAAAGGTGTAGTGCGCGGAATATTAATTTGGTGATCGAGAATTTATTTTTTCAACGAGGCGCAGCCAAGTTAAAAAAATAGTCGAGATCACCAAGGTATTTCGCGCACGAGTGGCAAACAACATTTTCTCTACAAACGTCAAATAATATTGTTCTAAAATAAGTAATATGATTAGCTTAGTACAAAAAATAGTGTTGAACTGGCCTAAAATGTTTTTCCAAATCAAGTAATTACTGTAACTGTATATGGAACTAAAATGGCATTTGTTGACAATAAATGATTTCTTGGATTTTTGCTTGATTGAAGGTTAAAATATAAAAATCCCAAATAGTTTACATGAAAAATTTAAAAAGGTTCACTTCACATATTGTTGTCAATGCGCGAACCTTGCCATTTTTTGACGTTTGTATAAAATAGCTAATTATGATATAAGCTCGTAAAGTGGGACTTTTTTGTATGAGCGTGAAGTTTAACAGGCGAGTACAAAAAAGCCTTTTACGAAAGTGTTTCATACAAAGTTTTTTCTTCGACAGTTATTATATTGCCAAATTGTAGCAATTATATCATTTATTTGAATGTTTAATTATCTGTACTCCAATTCATAAATCCAGTAATAAATGGGATTTGGAAAATTACAGAAGTATTTCCATCATGTGCTCACCCTCTAAACTTTTTGAACAGGTCATTTACTGCAAATTGTATGGTCATGTAGAAAATGTTATTGCCGAACAACAACATGGTTTTATGGCTAAAAAATCGATAAACACTAACTTGTTTATATTTACCAATTATGCGAATGAAACTTTGGAAAAAACACAACAACTCTACACTATATTTACAGACTTTAGCAAAGCATTCGATCAAGTGAATCACGACTGTCTATTACAAAAACTCAACAAACATGGCTTATCAACAAATATGTTGAAAATATTCACAAATTATTTGAGAGATCGATACTGTATAATAAAACATAATGGAAACACTTCTGGTAAGTTTCTAGCAGCCTCAGGGGTACCACAGGGATCTAACTTGGGCCCATTGCTCTTTCTTTTATTTATCAATGATCTTCCAACAGTGATTAAATACTCCAAGTGTCTACTTTTTGCTGATGATCTGAAAATTTTCAAACAAGTTCAAACAGTTAGAGACTGTGTAGCGCTTCAGAAAGATATCAATAGTATATTTGAGTGGAGCGTAAAATTTAAATTAAACTTTAATATAAGTAAATGCTCTGTCATTACAATAACACGGCAAAAATACCCCATCGATTTTGATTACAAAATGAATGTTGAATCATTGAGGAGATATACGGAGGTGAAAGATCTTGGTGTCAAATATAATAATAAATTATCATTCTCTAAGCACATTGAAACTATAGTCAAATCGGCAAATAAAATGCTGGGATTTATAATAAGACAGACGTCTTCTTTCAGCATACGGACGATCAAAATACTTTTTCATTCACTAGTACGTCCAAAATTGGAGTTTGCTTGTATCATTTGGCATGGTGAATGTCAAACAGTACTCGGAAGATTGGAAAAAACTCAAAATAAATTACTAAGATACTTGTATTACAAAAAATACCACATCTCACCAGACTATACTACTATCAGATCCAGCCAACTCCGTGAAGAATTTAGGATTACTTCTCTGGAAAGTAGAAGAAATTTATCACTGATGCTATTTCTGTACAAAATAATCAATAACCAAATAAATTCTCCAGAAATTTTGTCCTTAATATCATTTAATGTCCCTTCACGACGCACTCGAACAAAATCAATGTTTCATATCCCTTTAGTTTCAACTACCACAAGAGCTCCCCTCGTAAACATACTTCGCGCAGCCAATAACATCAATTCTCTAATATCATTGGATTGGAATTTATCATACGATCAATTTCGTAATATAGTATTTGATCATATTAATAATATTTCTGTATGATATATATGTGTATATAATATATTGTTGAGTGTTCACCCCCCTCCAAAACCACCAATCATTCATATAATGTATAATATTTAGTTTCATAGTTCAGTTCACATGTGTGAATATATGTTATTTGCAGAAATACTATCCATGTAATTAGGTCGTCAGGCCTGTATGGAGATTATTCAATAAATAAATAAATATGAATTATCAAATAAAGACTTCCGAGTTATATTTGACGCAAAATACTGTATTTTTCAAAAATGCATCAATGCACGAACAGTGTCTAAAAATTACTTGTTGATGATTTTATGCACAGGTGATTTTTTACGCATTTGTGCGAAAAAGTATTACTTTACGCACTGTCAGCAGTGCGTAAAAGCTTAGTTTACGCACTGTCGTAGAAAAATTATATTTTGATAGTGTTATTGGAGTCAGAACATTTGGTAACGTGAAAATAGCACAATGCTATTTATTCATCATAAATCTGTTTTTGCGCATTTTGTTAACAGATAGCGCTTATTGTTCTCAAGTACAAATACCGACGAAAGTTTGTCTTTTAGATTCCGGTGATGAATACTTATTTTTCTTGCAATTGTGAGGTCCTAAATTTGGGAAAGCGTTTTGTCACGGTTTGTACGAAAGATCTATCATTTGAGTAAGTATGTTTTATATCTCTTCAGTTATAAAGTATCATAATTTGGTGCATGGAAATCGAAAAATATGTTTTGGTTCATCCAAGTTATCGAGTGAATAATACTTCTGTAATTTTTTTCTTTGGGAAAATATTTTTTCAACATTATGACTGGAAAGCTAGGTTATGTTTGGGTAAAAAATTATGGTTTGGTGATTTGTTTTTTCAGGGGAGGTTTTACTTCATGAAAAGCTTTAAAAGTGGCATTCAACTATGACGTGGATATTTTCACGAAAAATGTAAAAAAAAACCACTATTGCTTGTTTAAAAAATTTCACAAAGCAATTTTGCTGGGGCGAAAACTGGGGTTTTCATTAACGATCTATCTTATAAAAATTAGTATAGGCCATTTGCGTTTTTTATTTTGTGGCGGAAAAATTCTCTATTGCTTGGTCCAATTATCTATTTCCTTGTTACATGTAAAATTGTTAAAGTTGTTTTTTTTTGGCGTTTTTTAGAGCACCGTACGTACAAATGTTTCCCCTTTCCAATCCATAACGGATAACTTAATACAACTTTACCCAACTCATTCAACTATTCGAAGGGGAAGTTCTTGAGATATATCTGTCGTTCATCTTCAATACCACAAGTAGAGTGTTCTTGGGAATGCCAATCGAAAACTCGTAAAACGTGGAGGGCCCCAGAGCTCTCAGTGATCTCATATTTCCCAAACTTCATTCACAACGTGGATCAGATTGTCGAACTTTGCAATACTCAGTGATTTGATGACTTCTTACTTGTTATGAGTAGGCATGGGGGATAGCCGATATTGCCATAAGAAGCAATAAAATAATTTTCCGTAAATTGGGCATTGTTTATGATACATTTTCTGATATAATGTTTTCGATTGACAAAAAAGTTCGTTCACTCGATTGGAATCACTCTCAAATTTAACCAAAACAAATATTCGTAACATACAACTCATATTATTCATTCACTCCATTTGGCTTTTACTACTTCATCAAGTTTCAATCATCTCACTTGCCCATCAAACTAAGCAACGCATCGACCGTATTCTCATTAAAAAAACAAGTAAAATATCTCATTAGTAAGATGGATAATAGGATCTCCATACATCGATTTATTGATCCCTGAATCCTACCGCAAACATAATCATATTATTTTTATTTCGTCATTTTTATGTTCATACAAACTCATACTGATCTTACTGTATCGTTCTTTTATATGGAAACTTTCCACCTGAATTTTCAGGATTTGTAATCAAAATTTAGGAAAAACGCATTGACACGTCGATTTTTCATTTGAGGCGGAACTATTTTCCAGCATCATTACTCACCCAATAGCTCCAACCCTTCAGCTTGGAGTTGTTGAACCTTGGAAATTTCAATAGAGGAAAGGGGTCATGCCATACCTCCATTTGAAAGCATCATCGAGGATTTTATGACCCTTCAATTTCATATATAAATGAAATGACATCATCTCCTCATAATCCAGGAAATAGACTATTATTACTTTCTTACTGAAAATACCAAATAATTGAAGTTTTAAGTTTAATAATCAGGTGTACAAGTCAAATTCATCCTAAAAACTGTTCATGCAATAATAACATCAATTCTCTATCTCTTCTCTGACATTCTGGCATTTTGCAACATATTAGCAGTTGTTCTTTGACACTCTACATTTATGCGTTTCTGCAGAACGTGAAGAGAAGCAGGCTGTGTGTTATAAACTGCAGACTTTAAATGGCCCCAGTGAAAGAAGTCTAAAGAGGAAAGATCAGGAGACCTCACAGGCCATTCGGTAGATCCTCTATAACCAATCCAACGTCCTCTTAAATTGTCGTTTAGGAATTGCCGAACGGGTACTGCATAATGTGGTGGAGCTCCATCTTTTTGGTTAAAGAAAATCAGTTTATGTCAAGATGTTATCTTCGTCAATGACCTCCCTCTAGGAACAATATTTTCTTGAAGCAAAGTAACATGTATCTGTCCAGTCAGATTGCCTTTTCAAAAGAATATCCCAATCATGTTATTGCCTAAGATATCTGCCAGAATTCAACTTTTGAGAATATTGAATATGGCATTCTCTTAATAAATTTGGGTTAGAACCTCTCCAGTATCGACAATTGTGTCGATTGACCAATCCATGTTGAGGAAAAAAACATTTATCTGAAAAGCAGATATTGTACAGGAAATTCGGATTGTCAATACAGCGTTCACTCATTTCTCCTACAAATTTTGAGTTCGTGAAGCAATTTTATCATGTGGTAGTGAAATTTGGAAGCCTTCAACATAATCATAAAACTGGTTCATAATACGCCAGAAATTCCGTACAATTGCCTGGTACACAATGTGTTATCCATTGTAATGTCCCCTAACACTGCGATTTGCATGCCTTCATTGCTAACGACAAGAACCCTATAATTTTTTTGGTCCTGCACTGTTTTAGTTTCTAAAAACTTCTCGTTTTTCTCGTTTCCATCCTAAAGTCTTTCATCAAATTTCCATGCCGTTTTATTTCGCATAGTCAGTTTATTTGAAATATATAAAATCCAGTTCGACCCGCTCAGCTATAGTGTGAACCCTAATTCCGCCATAAGCTTTCGAACTAACGGTAGTAATCCTAAAACTGTAGGTAAAAGTGCGACAATGTCTAGTAAATGAACTTTGCAAAGACATACTCTTTTCTACAAAATCTAAAAAAAAACGAATGTTTTCTGGCAGTTTTTATGTCAGTAGGTGAATACTAAGATTCCTGCGCATGAGATTATTTTTATTTCTCTAATGTAACGCCTAAGAAAACCAGGGTGTTTTAATTTTTGCACGAAAATTAATGTCGGACATTTTGAATAGATTTTAAGATAAAGTTGATGGGTACGCCTGATTATCAAACTTGAAAATTTAATTATTTACTGTTTTTATCAAGAAAATTATAGTCTATTTCCAAAATTATTATTAGCTGTTATTTCGTTGTCACCAAAATAACCCTTTGAGGACTACTGGTTATCAGTGAAAACCACATTATTAATAGCCATAGTTTTATTTTCCTACCGGTTTTACATCGTAGCCACAGTGTTTATTGTGTTGCCTACGCATCATTTTTACTCTTCTTGCCGATTGCAACGAGTTTTGGTAGTCTTTAGTGATATTTATATCATGTCGAATTGATGGCGTTTCGAGCCCAAAATTTGGAAATGTTTAACGTGCCAAGTTGGGTTCTTCCTAGATAAAGACAAGTACTGTTTTGCGTTGTTTCATTCAAAATGAAAGAATAATCAAGTTTCAGTTCATTGTAAACAAAAAATGATAATTTTGAGGCATTTGTTTAGTTGAAAATTTGCAATTTTGCACGATTTAGTTGCTAGTGGTTAGCAGTAGTAACCACATCCTGTAGGATAATTTGTTAATTTTTTGTTTATTTAAGTCTTATTTCCACTGAAGCTTATGTTAATGAACGTTTCTATCGTAAATTCTCATTATTTTTCACTTTTAAAATTTTCGAATTAATTTCAGCAACAAAGGGATAATGAGGCAAAATGATAGGATCATAAAGAATTCGATGAGACCTTCAAAAAGAGGTATGACACGAGTATTATATGAATAAATATTTTCATTCTCATTAGTTTTACTTTCCTACCCTACTCTACCCTAGTATTTTCTAACTGTGAAACTCATATTTCGATACAGAAACGATCTTTATAATGGTCCAAATAATTACTTTGAATTCACTCCAGTAGATTTATCAAACTTTGTTGAATATATTAATATGAAATACCCACATATTGCCGTTGCCAGTCGGTTCCCAGAATGCCAAATACAGCTGCAATTAGTTAGCTTTCTCTTTCATAGTTCAGTAGAGAATTACATACTATTACAGTGCTTCTTTCATTATCCATATTGATACTTGGAATCAAATTAATTAACCTACTTAACATGATTTGGGTTTTGCGATAATTTGCGAATTTTACATTGCAATAAATAGTAAACCACCCCTATTTTTTTTTCTTCAACCTAAATGCTTCAGCCAATCTACTAACCCTTGAGAAACGAACAGAAAAGTACCAACCTCATCCTTCACCAAAAACTAAAAAAATGTCTTCAACTTTCCTGAATCATTTCAATATCGGTATCATACAAGAAAATCATTCCCAAACAACAAAAGGAAATACCTGTTATAGCAAAAAACTCAAAACTCTACACTCCATGTTATATGGATAAAGATAAAGATACTGATAAAGATATAATTGAAAATAGATTTAAACCAATAATAAAAAATGGTAAAAAAAAGTTTTTTTAAAATTGACAGGAACAAGATTTTCCTACAATAAGGATAGCAGCGCCAATACCAAAAATTGAACTGAAGACAGCTGAAGATGTTGAATGGAATAAAAGGTAGCTGTGTTGATACTCCACCTGGTAAAATAAGACATCAACATCGAACCAATATATAGCTGTGCTCAGGCTTGAGATTTCGGAGCAGTTTTCAAGAGTGCTCAGTGCTCAGTGCTCGAAGCACTTTTGGCATCATACCCAAATGGTATTTGTCTGGTTAACTAGGAATTGGTGATCGCGCAGATTGAATAACCGTGCTAACTTCAGCTGAATAGAAATTATGCGCAACCAAACTTTGACTTTTTTTCGATAATTTGGAAGTTATGCCAGAGGAAAACACTTCTACAAACTCATTTGAATTGATTCAAAAGAAAAAAGATGTTCCCTTTCATTCCTAACTCTTGGTTTCTGAATATCACAGGACTCTTCCTCAAAGACAATATTTTAATCATCATCACGCCTCTATCCTGACCGCCTCTGTCTCACCCCGTTACAATCTAGACCTCTGGCAATTATTATTCCATGAAATCTAGCAAAGTCATTCACGCTTCGCCAGCAAGATAAACGGCATCGTCTGTGAGGATTCAAAATATTTTTTCCTTATAAAAGCGACCCGTGATTATCTGCGGAGCGTACAGCCTCTCCAGCCTCTGTATCACTCGGAAGATTTCAATGCGTGCGTTAGTGAGAGCGTAATTGACGGGGAAGAATCTCTGCGGATTAGGAGGTTCAGAGATAACAGGCAGCGTCGCGTCGCAGGTGTATTTATGACTGATGCTTTCTCAAGCGGGTAAAAATACTATATGTTGAAGATAATTTAACTCATGTATAGAATCGTTCATAGGAAATGTCAGTTTTGGCAGTCTGATAAATAAGAACGTAACTGCTTGCAAGTGGATGTACTTTCATTTACCTTCACCATGGCAACAATTTTTAAGTGTCGTATGAGTTTGTTGAAGCCGCGCGCTGTACCCATAGAAATATACAGGATGGGTCACGGTCGATGGTAACTTAGACGTTTACGAAGAACGGGAAATAGGATCATTCTGAAAATTTGGTTTCTCAAGTAGTTGCTCTTGGTCTATCGATATAAAATATTTTCAGCAATGCAGAGTTGCCGCTTATAACAGAAAGTAGCAGCATCTTTGTTATTTCAAATGGGTCACCCTGTATTTTACCGCATTTTTTAACTTGTCATTCCTTTCTGATTATTTCTGCCTCATATTACCCCATACATATCTCTAACGGTTTTTGAGATATTGGTTATTTTCCTTGTTTTTTATCCAAAACATGGCTCGAATTGAATGTTTATTTCTGCGGTATTTGGATTCTTAGGAAGTTGCAATTCTGTGTTTAGTTCATCAAGATCATGTACATTGATTCTGTATAGAGAAGTTTGTTCTGCGTTATACAGGGTCATTCAAAATTCATGATCTTACTGATAGATACGAAAAGGGTTGAAAGTGCGTTTTTTCAAATGTAACATCCTGTATCTTATGAAATATCCTGAAAGATGACTAAATTCCCTTCGAATTGATATATCATGTTTCTATACCTAAATAGCCAGAATTCCGAGATAATAGCAATTTTCACTTGTAATCTCCCAAGTGCTTGAATTATTGCCGGAAATTTTTCGAGTACATGAATTTTCATGTACGAGATAAATTTATGGCAATTAATTCAAGCACGAGGGGGATTCGGTAAGAAAATTTCTCACCGAGAAATGAAAATCATCCAACAATTCATAAGAAATAACTAACGATGGTTTCACCTGAACTATTTATAACCAATGAAATATTGATATGTAAAATACTTAACAAAATTTTCATCAATAATTGTGTTTAAATTTGGAACAAAAAAAATATTGAACCATCGACCTAGTGACTCATAGGCCGCAACACTACCGCTGAGCTACGGGACTTGTGATAAAAACTTGTGACAAATGGTGTATTCAACTTCTTCTGAAATATGATTTCAGAATTGACAATTTCTGCAATAATCGTGCAGAAAATATACACATACCAAATATCTAGTAAATACATAATTATCTCCTTTCATATGAAAACTATACCTCCATTTGTACATTAAAGCAAAATATCAACTTGTCACATGTCAAATGTTTGACATAAAAATTTCCACTTATTAATTTCGCCCAGGGTACCCAATTTCTGGAAGTTTTTAGGGTTGCCATGGCATCTAAATAAGAAAGAATTTTTTGATTGGCTACAAAAGTAAGGTGTGAAATTTTCAAAAAAAAATCAATTTATTTTTCTCATATTCATCTAAGATGGCTATTAAATGTCATGATGGTACATGACATTATGAAAATTTGACAATTGGTGCACTATTAATAATACCGTTGTGTGTTTCTTAACGAAAGTGACTCAAAAATAATTGAAATGGAGGGAAATAACCATTCAAACGAAGTTCTGATGAAATTGTTTATTCTTCATGGAAAATGTGAGGGAATTATAGCAAGAACGTGCAGAAAATTCAATGAAATGTACCCTGATTTACAACCAATGAACAAAAGGAAATTTCAAAAAAATTTCAAAAAATTCATGTACTCGAAAAATTTCCGACAATAATTCAAGCACTTGGGAGATTACAAGTGAAAATTGCTATTATCTCGGAATTCTGGCTATTTAGGTATAGGAACATGATCTATCAATTCGAAAGGAATTCTTCAGGATATTTCATAATATACAGGATGTTCCATTTAAAAAAACGCACTTTCAACCCTTTTCAAATCTAGCAGTAAGATCACGAATTTTGAACGACCCTGTATAACGCAGAACAAACTTCTCTATACAGAATCAATGTACATGATCTTGATGAACTAAACACAAAATTGCATTTTCCTAAGAATCCAAATACCGCAGAAATAAACATTCAATTCGAGCTATGTTTTGGATAAAAAATATGGAATAACCAATATCTCAAAAACCGTTAGAGATAGGTATAGGGGAGTGAGATGCCGAAATAATCAGAAAGGAATGACAAGTTCAAAAATGCGGTAATACACAGGGCGACCCATTTGAAATAACAAAGATGCTGCTACTTTCTGGTATAAGCGGCAACGCTGCATTGCTGAAAAGAGCAACTTGAGAAACCAAATTTTCAGAATGATCCTATGTCCCGTTCTCCGTAAACGTCTAAGGTACCATCGACCGTGACCCACCCTGTATATTATATACTTACTCTAGAATGCTTATCCCGCCAATTTTCAGGGCGAAAAGCATGCCGCGTATGCGACCCGTTTACGATGTGCGCATGCTCGTCATCAGTGTAGTTTGGGTAGTTCGTTGCCAAGTTTGAAAATAATTTGGTGTTCCAATTCAGAATTTTTTGTTATAAACACATGACATTTGAAAGAGAAAAATTTTATAGCGCATTTAGGACTTTTTAAAACCGAAAAGAACCTATCAGAGATAGATTACTCCGAATTTTAGGCGCGAAAGAATCTTATTTGAAACAATAATGTACCCTATGCTACTGTAATTATAATGACAGTGCAACAGTGCTTTTCCATCAACAGGAAGACTTGTCACTAAGATCTGTCACTCTTGTCAGAGATCAGAGACGGTTTTTAGAATTTCAGGTTTTCTCTTGTTGTTTTGTGTGGTGTTTGTTGTCGTTGATTATTCTTTCATCATTCGTGAATTTGCTTTAATCTTGTTCCTTTAAAGACAATTTCTAATAAAGCCGTTTCTTCCTACAAATAAACAATGAACTGTTTAGTGTTGTGTAAAGGTAAAATACCTGAAATTTTTGGTAGATAATGAAATTTTGCTCAAAATAGCATAATAGTTATTTATGTATCAAGGGCGTAAAGTAGGCGTTTATGGCCTGCGGCGTGAATGATGGCCCGATGGCGTTAGCCGAGGGCCATCACACGCCGAAGGCCTCAAACGCATTTTACGCACGTGATACATACAAAATTTTATGCACTAGCGGTTTTATAGCGCGAATCACAAATACTGACTTGAATTGCAATGGTCTACATATTATGCATACAATAATTAAGGGTAACATAATATGAGGCATGTGAAACTATAGTAGCTGACTGCTATATTGGAGAATCTATTTCAAATAAATAGATCATCACCGAAAAAATTGCCAACGATTATGAACAAATGTTAGAAAGAGTATTGCTCTATTGAACTGAAATGATTCTAAGTCGTGTTAGGAATTGTATGAAATGATGTGTGAGTACAGACAATTTGAGAATTTTGTTTACTTTACGGCCCGCCGGGCCATAATGCGCCCACGGGCGGTAAAGTGCCACTTTACGCCCGGCTAGTGCATAAACATTATTTTAGCTTGACAAAAAAGGCATGATTTTTGGTTATTGTTTTCAAGGAGAGACCCCAGCAGAACATTTGAGTGAGAAAATTGTAATTTGTGGCAGACATTTTCCTCATGAAGATTCATGTGAAAAGGACAATAGAATAATTTGAAACCTAGTGCTGTACCAATACTGTGTCTGCGTAAGCATGCATGGCGAGTGATACAACTTTCGGCCACACCGGTTATATTATGAGTTCTAGATTCCTATAAAAAGTACTAAACATACACAGAATCGCCTCAGAAAATTAATGTCAATATTGAAGTGCTTTTCTTTGATGGTAAGGAAAATGCTTCTGGCCTCACTTTTTCATGCACCCCCATTGTGGAAATTGCACTAAGGTAGTACAACCAGAAATACCCTATTCAAATTAAATGCAGTTGCATATTTAGACATGGATCGTTCTAGTAAGAAAACCTCGAGCTTCCAAGCATTCAATTTTATAAATCCAATTTGAGTTGAAATTATTCATGATATTAGCTGAAATAAATTTACATGGTTTTTTGTACTTTCAATTTATTTTCCAATCCAGTGCACCGACGATTTGGGGTGGTTCCGTAGGTTTTTGCTGGTTAACTACAGCTGAAAAGTGAATGTGATACCAAAAATCAGTCGCTTCAGAGCGATAAATAATAATAATAACCGTACTCTACTTTCTTATGGCCTTTGCTGAATATTTGGGATCATAAATATGTGAAAATATGTATTCAAATCGGCCAAATACAAATAACAAGTATAAGTACAATGTGATTTCCAACCTTATTCTTCGAGATTCAGAATTAACATTTGGTAATCTTCACAAGTACCATAATATTTTACTAAAACCGGGCCTGTTACAAAAATCGCTGATGACGCGCATGCGCATTGCGGACTAGCCCGAACTATTTACAACACTTTTGACATGAGGATTAGCATTCTAGAGTAAGTATATGATATATATTTCTATGGCTGTACCCCATGGACGTAAAATATCATATAAATACAGCATTGCCATAACTAAAACACAGATTGTTTTGAAGTCGCTCATTTTGTTGGCGCGCGGGCTGCGGGGAAGAGAGAAGAGAGGAGGTAGCGATAGACTATGATCTTTCCACAACCCACAGGACCGCACGCATTTGATAAAAATAGGGTTCAATTACAAGAAAAAAATGCAGAATTTGAAATACTTAATGATAAAAATATCAACGAAAGTGATGGAATATACATCCAATGGGACTTCGTGAGATAGAAAAACCCGTATGACATACCTGATGATGTCATGCAATACTTCATTGACTGAGATAGTATCGATCCTTAGAAAATTAGGTCCACAAAGTTTGCTAAATGAAAAAAATAGACTTTCTTTTCAATGAATGGAAAGCTGAAGACAGTCGGCTGAAAAAAAAAAGAATAAAAAATGTATTGACTAAAAAATGGTAATTTATATAAGTATTCAATAAATACATGGGCTGAACTTTGGTTTACTGGAAATCTGATATGATAAAAACAATTCAACATAGCGATTGTCGACCCTCAGCCAATTGAAATGGTACCATTTTTGTTTTGCGAAAATGCCCTGTTGCCAAGTTGACCTTTTCGGACTACTGGAAATCTGATATGAAGAAATCAGTTGACCGTCTCGATTATAGACCCTCAACCAATTCTAATGGTACTATTTTTATTTTGCGGAAATGCGCCGTTGCCAGGTTTTGGTCACTTGGGATCACTGGACATCTGATATGGAAACAACAATTGAACGTCTCGATTATGGACCCTCAACCTATTCCACCGATACTATTTTTATTTTAAGGAAATTCGCCGATGCCAATTTTCGGTCTCTTTAGATAACTGGAAATCTGATGACGCATGGTCCAAAAAATTTTTTTATTTCATTCAGGTTATTTCACTTTAAGTTCAAAATGATATACTTTAGAAATTCTTGAATAACCAAATGATGCGAAACAACGTTGAAGTTCTAGTTTCTCAGTAACAAATTATTATACTACTTACAGCTCACGGGCTATAAATGGTCAGTAGTTTGACATCAACTTCATTTCCATGGCAACAAAAGTTACAGCGTGTCTCTTTCTGCTCGTAGTTTATGAATTCAGTTCAATTCAATTCAATAAAATGCGAGCGCAGCGAGTATCTGCTGTGATTTCACCTTTTCATACTAATCAGTGACCGAGTTACCAGCAACTTGTATAGCTAGGTTAGTTCGGTTAGGTTAGTTTGTATCCTGTTTTTAGAAATTCGGTCCACGGCATGACGTGGGTAGTCAGAAGAAAGAGACACGCCATTAGGATTGGTTAAGGATCTATAATCGAGACGTTCAACTGTTTTTTTTTTCATATCAGATTTCCAGTAATCCGAAGAGGTCAACTTGGCAACAGGGCATTTCCGCAAATCAAAAATGGTACCATTACAATTGGCTGAGGGTCGACAATCGAGACGTTCAATTTTTTTTTTTTTTTTTTCATTACAGATTTCCAGTAAACCAAATTTTTACCGACTTTAGAAAACATTCAGTTGAACATTTCAACCCAACTTTTTCAACCAATCCGCTATTTCTGTGATATCAGCTGGAAATTTAAAGATAAATCCAAATTTTGATTGACATTTCTAGGACTTTTTAGCAACCTTTTTTTATATGCATCATCTTAAGACCTAATGAAGTAGTAAATGTTTCGTGAAGTATCTATTTCATTATCTCCACATGTGAAGATTTGAATACACGTATTAATTTTATTTTGTTCGCCGAAAATAGATTGTTACCCACTGTAACGACTATGGTACCTACGAATGCAATCTGATATTCGGGTTCGAACACATGGATTGTTTGCTAACCCAACAAGATTGCACCATATGAGTCTCTGTATATTATAATACCATTATATAACACAAATGAGTCATATAAACACTATTTTAACAATAATCTCACAAAAGAGCAATGACAGAATATGACAAAACTACTTTGTGAAAAATATAAACATGGATATACACCAGAGTTGGCCTCTTCGGATTACTGGATATCTGATATAAAAAAAATAGTTGAACGTCCGCATTATTACGACGGCGTATTGGCGCCATCCTACCAGTATAATTTTTTATTGAAATTTAAACAATTTGAGATCTTTTCTCAAAATTTCGACTTTTTCTCTCAAAATTTCGTCTTTTTTTCTCAAAATTCTGACCTTCTTTTCTCAGTATTATGAGATTTATTCTCAAAATATTCAGAGAAAAAATCAGAATTTTGAGATATTAAGTCGAAATACTGAAAAAAAGTCAGAATTTTCAGAAATAAGTTGAAAGTTTGAGAAAAGAAGTCGAAATTTTTTGAAAAAAAGTCGAAATTTTTTGAAAAATGTCGAAATTTTCAGAAAAAAGTCAGAATTTTGATATAAAAAGTCAAAATTCTCAGAATAAAGTCAGTTTTGTAAAAAAAGTCTAAATTTTGAGAAAAGAAGTCTAAATTTTGAGAAAAAATCTCAAAATTTTTAAATTTCAATAAAAAACTATACTGGTAGGATGGCGCCAATACGCCCTCATCCTATTAATTTTAATGGTACTGTTATGACTAGACTTGCAATTATTACCCGACTATAACTACATGTACCTCTATGGAAATCATTTCCAACTTATCACCGACAATGAACCACTTATTCGAATTTTTCATCAATCAAACAAACACCCAGCTATGACTTCCGCTCGTCTCCTTCGATACGCTTCGTTCTTGTCTGGATTCGACTATGAAACCAAATTCAAGAAGGATTCTGATAACACCAATGTTGACTGTTTATCCAGAGCACCAATAGAATCAAAAATTCAGTCAATGGATACCGCAATAAATCAAGAAGTTCACGAAATATGTTCCTATTCAATTTGTCAAATTTCATCAGAAGCAGTTACAGCAGAAATAATTGCCAAGGAAACGGATCGGGATGAAGATCTTTCAAAAATCAAAAAGGATCTCATCAATGGTGTTGCTGTAAAACCTTGAGTACACACTCGACAGTGGAGTACTTTTCAAAAGTCAAAGAGTTGTGATTCCACGCTAACTTCAACGAACAAAATTGCTGGAATTGCACAGCACCCATATAGGAATAACCAAAATGAAGCAGTTGGCACGCCGATACTGTACTTGGATTGGTATAGACAAAGCAATAGAAAATATCGCCAAGTCTTGTGAAACATGTGCTGTAACCAAGTCAAGTCCACCCAAATCACCACTTCACCCTTGGGAGGAACCACAAGAGAACTGGGATCGTGTCCGCATGGATTATGCAGGTCCATATGAAGGAAAACATCTTTTAATCATCGTGGATGCCAAGTAAAAATGGGCTGAAGTTAGAGTTTCAAACAACTCTCCATCATCTGAAAAAACTATCGATTTATTGGAGAATATTTTTGCAACCCATGGACTACCTAGAGTATTGGTTTCCGACAATGCTACGATCTTCACCAGCGAAACTTTCAAAAAATGGTGTAGATCCAATGGAAGTTTTCTGCCCCTGGTCATCCGGCAACAAACGGCCTCGCAGAAAGGAACGTACATACTATAAAAAACCGTTTGAAAGTCATGGAAGATGAACCACTAACACGCCATCAGAAATTACAGAGCAACTCCTCTTGCTGAAGGAAAAACACCTGCTGAAATGTATCTGAAAAGGAGTCTACGAATTCGACTAGATGCTATAATACCATTTCACGAACCAGAACACCCACCTCCACCATTTCCAGGCGCACGGTCATTCAAGGTTGGAGATCGAGTTCAGTCTCGTTACTACCACAATAAAAATCCAAACTGGCGTTTTGGTATGGTATTGAAAAAGTTTGGATATCTACACTACCTCATTAAACTTGACAATGGATTCATATATAAACGTCATATTGACCAACTCAGGAGCACCAACGTTGCAAATAAATCAGTATCTTTTGCACCTGGGACAAAGTCAGAAGACGAAGAACTTACTAATCCACCTTAGAATATTCAGATTGTACCATCAGGAACCTTCACCCCTCCGGATCCCTCCGTTCCAGCTCTGGAAGACCAACCAGTTGACCATCGTCCTGAAGAACAACCACAGTAACCTCGACGTTCTAGACGTGACCACCGACTTCCAGGTTACCTAAAGGACTAGGTTTTGGATAGACATTGATCCAGTGATGGTTCATTTGTTGTTTTCAAGTTTCCAAAATTAGTCCTTTGTTCTATATTCTTTGCAATGCAATGTTGAAATTTCTTTATTTTGTTCATTGATAGTGGGGGAGAATTGTTATGGCTAGACTTGCAATTATTACCCTACTATAAATATTTATTTACTATATACATCGACTAGGCTAAGGTACGTCACATTGACAGATAGATTTTTAATAAATGTATGACAGGAAATAAAAGTTCATCAATACGCGAGCATTTTCAATCAATATACACAACAGGTACTATTTTTGTTTTGCGAGAATGCGCCGTTGCTACGTTTTGGTCACTTGGGATTACTGGATGTCTGATATGGAAAACACAATAATTGATCATCGCGATTTTGTGCCATCAGGCGACTCTAATGGTACCATTTTTGTTTTCCGGAAATGCTCTGTTGCCAAGTTAGTCACTTCGGATTACTGGAAATCTGATAAGGAGATGGATCGAAATGAACATTATTCTTTTCAATCGGGTGGTTCCTGCTAGGACATTTTGCCTTTGCGGAAATGCGCTGTTGCAAAGTTATGGATGCAGGAAATCATTCGGAGAAGATTAATAGAAATGTTCAATGGAGAGTATTAATATCAATTTCCAGCCGATTCTAATGGTGTCATTTTTGTTCTGAGTAAATGCGCCGTTGCCAAGGTAGTCACTTCAAATTACCGGATAATTGGAAATGGGAATTGATATGGATAAAATTTTTTTTTTTTTTTACGAAACTACCAGGTTTTTGGGGAACACCCCTCTAAAACAGAGCTTTTGCGAGCAAGGGAGATACGGGACCTACAGTGAATGGAAGTAAAATTCGAACCACTTCAGCTCAGTGACAGGAGACCGGGGAACAAATAAGAGGACAACATCCCAGTCAATCGAATGATTTGAAATTGACACACGGGAAATCATTCAGAAAAGTTTCATAGACGTTTTGGACACAACCTTACCTAACCAAGTTGCTGGTAATTCGATCATTAATTGATATGGAAAATTTAAATCGCAGCAAATGCTCGCTGCGCTCACACTTTGTTAATTACCACGTTTACGGCCATGGACCGAATTTCTAAACTTAAAAAAAGGAGCACAACCTAATCTAACCTAACCTAGCAATTCAAGTTGCTGAAAGAAAAGAGAGCTCGCTGAGTAGATAAATCAAGACTACGAGCGCCATCTCAACCTCAGCCTTCCAACCAGCAATACCCAGTTTAGTGGTCGTCAAGATCCAAATAACAAATAAAGGAACATATTTCTTCATTTGCTATTTAGGTCTCATTGGGTGTTATTTCGGCTAAATTAAATCAATTATTTGCTAGATTTTTCTTTAAAAAAAATTACTGTACCAGTGGAAAAATTGTCATAATATTGGTGGGGCAGTTGTTTCCAGAGGTTGATATGAGATTTTGTGAGTCCACAGTGAATTCATCTCAGTGAAGTCTTTCGAAGTAACGATGAAAGTCACTTCAACGAACATTTTTATTAGTTAAGCCACTTGAACCGTACAGTGGGATTCACTTGGATTAATTACTTTATGACATTATTCAACGACAACGGACTTCCCGATATTATAGGAAGAGAGACACTTGGGTTAATTAGTTTACGGAAAGGCGCTGCGGTGTAGCTGCTAAGAAAACACGTCCAATCGCTCACTAATGGAACTCAGATCTCTATAGAGGCCTTATTCTGACTCTATCGCACTTATTAAATTAGACGCCACTTCAATAATTTTGAAGTCCACTTTAATTCTCATTGAGCCTTCTTCTTTTCAGCAGCATTGTCACTATTCGTTACAAACAGGAAAACCCGTGCATACAACTGCATAAGGTCACCTATCTATTTTACATTTCTACTTGTAAAATATAAGGATAGTGCTTTGAAAAACGACTCAATAATTATCTCGAAAAACTGTATATTCTCAATAACACATATTCAAGATTCTCTTGATTATGGGACTATTTTTCCATTTGACCAGAGTATTTGACGGAGTTGGAAAATAAACTCTACCAAATTGGAGTAAGCAGAGCATACCGGGTGACACAGTTGACATGTAGCAGCCTGTAGTTTTTTATTTGAAGAGATGAAGATTTGAAATTTGCAGAATTTACGTAATCAATGATAGCGCTTCATTTGAATCTAACGACAACTTTTTTCAACTACCTGTTTGATCGGCAGTAACTCCAACTTCTTTTTTTTTTATTGACACCCTGTATATTTATCCAGCCTACCTTATTTGTCTTGAAATTCTCTATTCAACCGTGTATCACAAAGTGGCATTCGTTTCTCGATTCGCAGATGAATTGCATTTTAATGAAAAACATCAAGTTGGCTGTTACCGTAATTCGATGATCTTTCGATGCTTGGTAGGCTTGGAAATCCAAAGAGTATCAGTTAAACGATATAATTTCAGTTTTTTTCTTACCTGATCACTTCCTACAGATTGTCAATAATTTCTTTAATAAAAAGAAAAAACATCTGAAAATAACTCACGATATTGCGAAAATTGAGATAGGAACATATTTTTTTCAATTTGGCTACTTGTGAAGAAACTATCTGCCGTTCTCTTTGGCCATGTAGCCATATCATGATCTTTCCATTTAGAAACATAATATTAAAATTGTTCCCTTGATCCGCCAATTCACAAGTCTATTAGTCAAGATATTTTCAATAATATTTTGCCTAGTAGACGGTGTACACAAAATGTTTTGTGTTTGATAGGTAAATATCATTTGATTGCAATGATTATCTCCGTCAGTTTAATGCTGATTGAAATTGCATCGTTTAATTAGATACTAAATATGTATTCAAAGAACTGAAAGGTCGATATGTTGTTGATATTCGGAGAGTGCAAGAGAAATTGTAGACAGGCTGAAACTGTAAGTCGAAAGATTTCCGGAAAGACGCCATCTGCCTAATAATTATTTCGCTAGAGTAGAAGAGCAGCTCAGAAGAGAAAATCAAAACAATCTCCAATACATTGTCGACGAGGAAATGGAAGTAAACGTTTTGGCCATAGTACATGCAGATCCGACGATATCACTGAGACAAATTGAGGACGAAATCGGAGTGAATCGAGAGACCGCTAGAAGAGTATTGAAAAGAACTGCTCTTCTACTCTGGCGAAATAATTAACAGGTGGATAGCGTCTTTCCGGAAATCTTTCGACATACAATTGTTCAGCCTGTCTACAATTTCTCTTGCACTCTCCGAATATCAACAACATATCGACCTTTTCGTTCATTGAATACATATTTAGTATCTAATTAAACGATGTAATTTCAATTAGCATAAAACTGACGGAGATAATCATTGCAATCAAATGATGTTTACCTGTTAAACACAAAACATTTTGTGTACACCGCTTACTAGGCAAATTATTATTGCAAATATCTAGACTAATTAATAGACTTGTGAATTGGTGGATCAAGGGAACAATTTTAATTGTATGTTTCCAAATGGAAAGATCATGATATGGCTACATGGCCAAAGAGAACGACAGATAGTTTCTTCACAAGTAGCCAAATTGAAAAAAATATGTTCCTATCTCAGTTTTCGCAATATCGTGAGTTATTTTCAGATGTTTTTTCTTTTTATTAAAGAAATTATTGACAATCTGTAGGAAGTGATCAGGTATGGAAAAAACTGAAATTATATCGTTTAACTGATACTCTTTGGATTATCGAATTCGGGTAACGCCAACTTGATGTTTTTGAATAAAACGCAATTCATCTGCGAATTGAGAAACGAATGCCACTTTGTGATACACGGATGAATGGTGGATTTCAAGACAAATAAGATAGGCTAGATAAATATACAGGGTGTCATCCAAAAAAAAGAAGTTGGATTTACTGCCGATCAGGTAGTTGAAAAAAGTTGTCGTTAGATTCAAATGAAGCGCTATTATTGATTACGTAACTTTTGCAAATTTCAAATTTTTATCTCTTCAAATAAAAAAACTACAGGCTGCTACATGTCTGCTGTGTCACCCGGTATATAGAATGGTTATTTTCATACAAAATGAAGAAAATACTTAAAAATCATGAAAAATATCACCATTTTTTCGGATTTTTCCGATTTTAATTTCTCGAGTAATTCAACTTTTTTCGAAAGGGACAAGCCCTCCCACCCAATTTTTGTTTTCGCTGTAATTTTTGACGTCCAAATTCGACAAGAAAACTTCCGAAACACTACGCGTTCTCTATCTACCTTCCGGGGGTAGGGGGGGACAATGGACCTTTCCACGACATATGAGAGAACACTGTAATTAGAATGTGTATACGCTAATAACAGTCGGGAATTTTTATTTATTTTTTCTGACCGATAGTTTCTCTATAATCTGAAGAAAAGTGGTTTCGTGACGTCACGTTCATCAAAACTAGACTTGGCAACGTTGTAAAAGTTGTGCATCATGGAATCTCAAATTCTCATTTGAATATAATGTGTCGTATGACAGTTGTCATTTGATACCAGAAGGGTTCGTTCGTCTGTTTCTCGGAGTATCAATAAGAATCGTTTGTCTCTGTTTAATTCGTTTGTCTACTTTAATATTCAATACAAGTAGAGCAGTTCCATAAAATATGTATACTGCAAACGAACAGGCCCTACTTGATTTCTTTTTTGAGGTTAATGCAGTTTTCAAAGTTTTGAAATGTTTTTGTGAAGAACAGTTCCAACTGAATATTACTGTATTCAAGCAGCGTTCAAGGAACGATTTTGAATTTTATTCATTGCAAAAAATAAATTCATATTTGTTGAATAGAAAGAGTCAATCATCTCATAATCTACCCTCGGTAAATTATCCGAACTTCACGAAGATTTTCCATATTTGGTTGATGTTATGCAATAATGAGTCAAGCCACAGTCAGCTAGTTTCGTAAAAAATATCAAAATAGTTTAGCAGATCATGGAATGATGGAATGTGGCTTAATACTATCGTCAGTGGATGGAGCCCCCTTACAATTGCGGGTTGAATCATTTTTGCTTATTGTAGAATAACACTTTGGCGATTCCAATGACTGTCCTAGCTCAATTATTAAAAAATGTAGCTTCACTCATTGTTGCATAACACCATCCATTTGATACACAAATAATTTCACACCAGATCGGTCATAATAACACCTCGCTATATTATTAATGAATGTATCAGTTAAATGTCGAATGTAAAAAAAACAAATGTTAACCTCAAATCTCGAGATCACTTTTGTTGCATGAGAACTGTCATAATGACCTGCGGAGTTGTCAATGCTCGTTCTTCATCAAAAGGATGGTCCGTTCGGAAAATTTGAAAGTTACAAATAAAATAAAAAGTAGTTAATATGTGGATTTTTTCTATGAGTTGATCAAGTGACGAAGTTTCAATTATTTCTTAATGGCTTATACCAAGCTAGAATTTATATTTTTGAGGAGAACGGTATTGAATGTTTCGGAACATGGATTATGGTGGGGGTTGTTTCCGATGAACGTGACGTCAGCGACACACTTTCAAATGAGATATTCTTTCATAATGAAAAAAATATAGTGGAACTCTTTGTTAAATGGACGTTTCAGACTAGAATCTGTTGATTTAAAATTGTTTTGCAATTTATTTTTCATAAATGTAAAGGTCCATTTCTTTTCTTTAAATCATAATATTCGATGGTCAGATATTTTTCACTATTTATACGTATTATTTAAATTTTAATTTCGACAGTTTTCCAAATTTTTCGAAAACAGGACCTATTTTTCTTTTCGCTGTAATTTTTGACGTCCGAATCCTTCAAAAAAACTTACCATATGCATTCTCTATCTAGATTTCGGGTGGCAGGGGGGACAATTTCTTGTTTCAAACCATAATATTTGACGCTCAGATATTTTTCACTATTTTTACGATTTTTTTCTATTTCAATCTCGCGAGTTTTCCAACTTTTTTCGAGAAATGGGGGAGGTGAGTCCCCCATACCTAATTTTTTTTGCTGTAATTTTTGATGTCCAAATCTGTCAAGAAAACTTCCGAAACCCTACGCTTTCTCTATCTAGATTTTGGGGGCAGAGGGGGACAATTTCTTTTTTCAAACCATAATATTGGACGGTCAAATATTTTTCACCATTTATACGTATTTCGATTTTAATTTCGAGACTTTTACAACTTTTTTCGAAAACAGGAGGGGGCAGCCTCTTACCTTTTTTTTCGCTGTAATTTTTGACGTCTGAATCCTTCAAGAAAACTTCTGAAACCCTATGCGTTTTTTATCTATATTTCGGGTGGCAGGGGTGACAATTTCTTTTTTTAAACCGTAATATTCGCCGGTCAGATATTTTTTACTATTTTTACGGATTCTTCTTATTTTGAACTCGAGTTTTCCAACTTTTTTTCGAGAAAAGGAGGGGGAGTACCCCCTACCTTTTTTCTTTTCGCTGTAATTTCTGACATCCAAATCCGTCAAGAAAATTTCCGAAACCCTTCTCTTTCTCTATCTAGATTTCGGGGGGCAGGGGGAACAATTTCTTTTTTCAAACTATAATATTCGACGGTCATATGTTTTTCATTGTTTTTACGGATTTGTCCGATTTTAATTTCGCGAGTTTTCCAACTTTTTTCGAAACAAGGGTGAGGGCGGTGAGATCCCCATCTATTTCATTTTCGCTGTAATTTTTGACGCCCACTACATATAATTGGTTACTTCTTACTTCAGTAGTTTCAAAAGAATGCTTGTTTTCATAGAGTACAGTTTATTGACTCCGTTACATAATTTTATTACATTTGTAGCAGGTCTTTGAGGAAAGATTTTTTAGAAATATCTATACTTAAAATAATATCACCTAGTTAAAATTATGATTAAAAAAGACAGTACATGTTTAAAAAGACAATAAAAAATCCAGTCTAATTGAAATAATTGAGACACTATACTAATCACAAGTCAATCTACAATAAAAACTAAAGTTAAAAAAGTAAAACAAAGAAGATGAAATACATTCACTTAGATATACTAGATTTCAGGCATTCACGCCCAGGTGGTTGAGAGTTTTTAAACAGTCCTCGATCTTGTAGTCGTAGATGAGAAACTCATTTTCCGTGTAAAAACAGTACTTCAACAAAAAAGATTTAACTTTATTTTTGAACATGTGGAATTTCAGCTTTCTTATTGTATCTGGTAGCTTGTTAGATAAGTGAATATTTAGAGAGTTTTTTTGAGACATTGAGAGCCTGTATCTAGGAGTTCTCAGTAAATTTCCTGATCTAGTATGATACTGATGTACATCTGAATGAAGAGCAAAATCCGCTCTATTTTTATGTATTTCAAGGAGAGAGTAGTACATATAAGCACAAGGAAATGGCATGATCTGAAGTTGAAAGAAGAGGGCACGACAATGATCCCTGTAACCCGCTCCTGCTTAAATTCGGATGACCCTTTTTGCAAAATGAAAATTCTATTTGAGTGGCTAGAATTTTCCCACAAAATGATTCCATAGGTCAAATGACTATGGAAAAGTCCAAAGTAGCTGGACCTGAGGGTATCAATACCTACTAGGTTCTTTAGTCTACGAATCATAAAAGTAGCACTAGCTAATTTATTCGCCAGTTCCTCCACATGATACTTCCAGTTAAGTCTATCGTCAATATATATGCCAAGCAACTTGACATTATGTCCATCTGATATATTTGCATTGTCAGATATAATGAGATTCTGGTTTTTCTCCGAATTCAGCAAAAGCTTGTTGGTGCCGTACCATTCCCCTGCTACTTCCAAAGTGTTTTTGGCGGATTCGATCAATTCCACCATATCCCTCTTTCGGTCAATTAAAGTTGTGTCATCAGCAAAAATAATACTTTTTTTGGGCAAAATATGATAAAAAAGGTCATTTATGTATAAAATGAAAAGAGTCGGCCCCAAGATAGAACCCTGAGGCACCCCATGTATAATTTCCTCCAAGTTTGATTTCACACCGTCCGTCAAAACGCATTGTGCTCTCCCACATAAATATGTCATCAGGATTCTTCCCGTTTATTTCCATTCCGAACCAACTGCAAAATGAGGATGAAACTAAAACCTAGACGTCACTGAGTGTGATTTTTCCTGTGATCAACAATCTTTTTTCTCTCCTTCCGAACTCTCATTCCACTCGAAAAAGTCATTCTTCCCCATCTTTTCCAAATGACGCCGACGTCGCTGTCACTAACAGAAAGTCGTTTGGGTTGCCTCTGTGAGCACGCAGTACAGATTCTTGAATAATGGGAGGGACTCTTTGGCGTTCGACCTAACTGCCGTGATTGATTGTGATTCGGGTTAATGTTCAACATGCTTTACGACAGGAAACCATTCGCTGTCTGTATTTCATTCCGTGTTATCGAACTCAATTCAGTGGGCTGGAGGATACCATTTATCTCGGAAAATAGACCTTGGCTATCTCTCTGGAAGTCCTTCTGATTTCTGTTCAAGACTATGAGAGAAAACGTTTCTACTTATAGTACGAGTACTTCGGATGCATCCGAGAATACTCAACATAATCAATAAAAATTGTTCAGTGGAAACTATTGTGGAGGATTTGGTACTTCAAAGTCCATGGAATTGTTTTGTGTATCAAGTTTCAGCCAGATGAGTTATTATCATTAAAGAACAAAACTTTTGCTACTTCGTGTTATTGGATTTTTGAATAAACTGTTATTTTCTTGAATCACATACTTCATTATATCAGCACTTTGTATCATGTCAAGTTCACCCAATTTCATCTGATGGAATAACATAATTGAAATAATTCGAAAGATGAAGTGAAATGAAAGATGTCTGAAAACCCTGTTGTACCCAACGACATATTATGGCTAGACTCCGTTATTTGCATTTCGAGTAATGGTCACATTCTAAGCACAATTTTTATTGCTGCTTGGTTCGCGAAATATAGTTGCCAGTTAACCCAAAAGTCAGCAAAGCTGAGTTTCTGCTGAATTATCTGCTTATATACAATATATACAGTGAGTCCAAGATAAGGTTTTCTACCACGGGTATATCTGAAACGGTAATAGATACAGTTATGGTAAAATGGAGAAAAAGTTGCGTAACAGAGGGGCCATCTATATAAAAGTATAGAATAAAAAATAATTTCAAGTTATTTTGGAAAAACTGATTTTTTTGATTTCTTAGTTAATTTTTTTCTGGTGTTATCGTCAGAGTTGTTACGAAATAGAAAATACTCCTTCACAAAAACTTTTCATATGCTTTCTTTAGACGTATCAGTTTTACTGTCCGAAGTTTCTTCAACGAACAACCACCATCAACTTCATTTTTATAAATACGACCCTGTTTCGAAAACTACAGTTTTTCAAAGTATTTTCTTTTCTGAATTCAATGATGTATCACATATTACGATTACATTACGTTTCAGGTCGTTTTCGGCCATCAGCACGAATTTTTTAATAAACTTTTGAGTACGGACCAGAATTTAAAAGAATTCACTAAAAGTGGGTATAGTAGATCAAGAAAATCAAAAGTTCACGTTGAGTTTTTGTAATTATTGCTAAAATAAACACACTTAGAGCAACCATAAATTAATTACAGACCTACACTAGCTACAATGAAGTACACAAATGCACAATTTTGAGAAATTATAAAATCAGTTTCAACAAATGTTTATCAAATATGAATTGGCATCTTCTTATTATTGTTGAATGTAAAACTTCTACCTACCACATCACAAAATTATTTTGAAATGTGCAAAATAGGTATTCGTAAGTTTCATTTTACAGTTTATGCAGGGTATGTGTAGTCTGTCGATATAGCAGGCTTTGACGAAAATCGAATTCCACAAAAAACAAGTTGTAGTTCTCCCAAATGTCATTCAGTACACATTACGACTTCTGATTGTTGAATGACGGCTTTCCTCTTGTTGTAAAATGGATAGTAGTTTTTCACAAGAGGATAAGTTTGATATGTTGAAGTGTTTCATTTTATGCCACAGTAATGCTGTGGAAGCTGAGCGTTTGTATCTGAATAATTATCCAGAGAGGAAACAACCGAGTAGAATAGTATATTGTACTATGAGCATTTCATTTCATTTCTCATTTCATGCTCATTGTACACTATACTTTTTCTAAGACCATCTGAATCATTAACAAATCTGTAATATTTTTAATAGTCCTTTTTATCATAAACTCTCCTGCCGTCATTTTTACATGGTTTAGATAATTTTTTCTTTCTTCACCCGTTGAATGAAACATCTATTTTTTCTTTTTGTACACGTACCTACCTACGTCGTGAAACAAATAACATTCAAAATTTTCAAATTTTGACAACTTGGAAATAAAAAAACTTTATGCAGAAAAAATCAAACACTAATCGATTTCATAAAATGAAAAAAAATGTGGCTGCATGGATTTGAACCCTCGCTCCCATCTGAATCAACAGTCGTCGTTACTAGAGCACATAATAATTTGTTCAAATTAACTGCTATATAGAAAGTATCTGTCAACTATTCAAAAATATAGAATCCGATTGTAATCAATCTTTTTATTGAAATTATTCTGGTTTTATGAAAAGAAAATCATACCTTTGTCAGAAGATAGGCATTATCAGGAGCTTCTGATATAAATTTATTAATTTGATTGTTAAATCATCCTCACTATCGCTATTCGTTTTTAATAACTTAATTTTTTCAATCGAATTTTGTAATTATTTACTGATGTGAAATGTCAAATTATTAGACAGACGTAAACAAACTTGATTCGATATTATTTATGTTCATAAAATTCGTTAATACCTACCTATAATGACAGTCTAGTAGTTCATGAAAGTCGTAGGAAATGAAATATTTCGAAGCAGCTAGCCCGTGGGAAATGAAAATCGGTGTTACAACGTGGTAGGTTTCATAATCGAAGACGCAATTGAAATGTTCATTTTTCTTAATGGTCATAGAAAAAAAAATTTTGACGACTGATTACAAACCTTAAGCAATATGGGTCGTTCATGAAACTAGTATTAGCCAGAAATAAACGCTGTAATGAAGAAAACGGAAAAAATGTAACTGAAAATCCAGAAATATCACTTCGGGAAATTGAGCGTACCAGTGGAATTCCAAAATCGACTGCTCATTTCATTTTGAGGAAACACAAATTCCGTCCGTACACATTTAGAATTTGCCAGATAGGCGAAGAACTTTCTGCGAATGGTATACGAGGAAATGACAAAATAGTGAAAACTTTCGCAATAAATCATTTGGTCGGACGAGAGTATGGTAACCATTAATGGTATTTTCAACTGGCGAAATACTCATCATTGGTCAAGAGAGAATCCCAGTGTTCACCGAATGGGTAGACATCAGCCACGTTTTGGATTTAATATGTGGACTGGATTTTTTTGGCACACGATTGATTAGCCCTTATTTTTACCACGACTCACCAAGAAGCGTTATCGCATATTGCTTCAACGCGATTTGGAAGAAGCCCTAGATGACTTGCCACTTGCCAATATTAGTAACTGTTGGTTCCAACAAGATGGTGCGCCTGCACATAATGGCAAAATGGTAGAAGAATACTTATCGAGTGGATTTCTGGACAAATGGATAAGTACGCATTCAGCAGTTTCCTGGCCACCACGTTCGCCGGATATCACTCCGCTAGACTTCTTTCTCTGCGGGTACATGGAGAATAATGTTAACCAGCATATTTTCGAAACGGAAGAGGAACTAAGAAGACTAGTTCTTCAAGCTTTCGAAAGCATTAAACCTGATAAATTGAGTAAGATTTTAAATTCAACAGTTAAGAGATGTTATCTATGTTTGGAGAATAATGGACATCTGTTCGAACGGTTTTTATAATACCTGATGATAGCAGGTATTTTTTATTTAATTAATTGTATAAGTGTGTGACTTATTGTTATTTCATTTTTTCCTTTTGTTTTAGCATTAACTAAAACAAGTCAACTCAAACTTTTGATTTTTTTGATCTTCTACGATACTCAATTTCAGTGAATTTTCTTCATTCAAAGTCTGCACTCGAACAATTTTTTAAAAGTTCGTGATGATGGCTGTAAAATATCTGAAACGATATTAAATTATCATTGAATTCAGATTAAAAAATACTTCAAAACACGGTATTCTTCAAAATAGGGCCGCATTTAAAAAAATAAAGTTGTTGTCGGTTGTTCGATAACGAAACGTAGGAAAGTAAATCTGATATCATTACAAGAAAACTTATAAAAAGTTTCTGTAGAGAAGTATTTTTCATTTCCTTCCGACTCTGACGAAAACACCAGAAAAAAATTAAATAAGAAATCAAATAATTCAGTTTTTCCAAAATAATTTTTTTTTTATTCCATACTTCCATATACATGGCCCTTCTGTTACGTAACTTTTTTCCCATTTAACCAAAACTGTATCTATTACCGTTTCGGATATCCCCATAGTGGAAAACCTTATCTTGGACACACTGTATAAGCAGATAATTGCCGCGAAACATGCGGCAGTAAAAATTATACTCAGATTGTGAATCTGTCTTGACTGCAGCATATGTCATTGGTTGTACCGACTCATACCTGAAATACTATGAATTGAAAAAACTGTAGAAGATATATGCCAATTTGAAAACGGGAACACATATGATAATATCGTCTTATGTCGGGGCGAGGTGCAATGGTAAGAGCGTCCGACGCCGAACATAAGGTCTGGAGTTCGAGACCTAGTTTGAGCAGGGATTTTTTAATTTAATTTAATCGATTAAATTATTAACATCTCTTGGCTTGACTGCGGTCACGATTCAGTGTTACGTCCCAATCAACAGCGCTGCTCCTAAGGTGGCGTATGGAGTTAGTAACGAAGCCTACCCAGAACACTTGGCTACTGATCATAGAAGTCGATGCCAAAACACCACAGAAAAAAATAATATCGTCTTCATGTCATGGCGTGGCGCAGTGGAAGAGCATCTGACTCTGGGCTCAAAGGTCCGGAATTCGAGCCCCAGTTAAGGCTAGGATTATTTTCCAATTCAATTTTACCGATTACATTATTGAAATCTAGTGGTTCGACTGGGGTGGGTCCTGCGTGACGCACTGTTGCGTTCCAATTTTGAAAGTGCTGATTCAGTAAGGTGGAGTATGGAGTAAGTAACAAGGCCTACCTAGAACACATAGTGGCTATAGTTACCATAGCAGTCGATGCAACTATAGTTACCAAAGGAATAAAAAAATAACTTCTCTATTATTTTCATTCACTGATTTTTACATTCAACTGATTATACATAAAAAAGGTACAAAATAAACATGAAAATAAAGGACACAGTTCAACTCGGTGGAACAGAATGATCCTTTGTTGTTCTTCCACTTAACTCATAAACATCCCTTTTAACAATAATAGTGAAGCTCGAACAATTCAAATTGGTGAAAATACAAGTCAATCAGTTAACAATCTCATTACTAACTTCTACTCATTGGCGTAATTTGTGAGAAATTCTTCATTCCATAAATCAGACAAGAATTTTGGACATTTTGAATTTTATGTTATGGTAAAATTTCGTCCATAAACACAATAGTTAAAATTCGGCAATAATAAAGTTCCACAAAAAAAAATTATTAAATTTGTTGGTAGATAATGCCGCAGACAGTATATTACCCGTGATAATGAGTAGGTCCTTTTGCAACAATATTAAACTTTCACATATGAGGAGGTTCAGGTCACGACTGTGGGAATAAAATGTTTTAATAGTTCCTATCCAGTTTAGCAAAGGTAATTGACATGTTTGGTTTATCGCTTTTCATTGTAAATCCACAGACATTTTCACAATCCACACAGATTTTTTGCTTCTTCAACAATTGGCAGTATTTCATTTCTGATCATGAAGTTGCAACTTTGTTTTCTCATATTCGGTTCTATTTTTGGAACAAACCATGGCGACTGCAGAAATTTTTCTGATGGCCCAAGAAAGTACTAGGAATCGCACGTAAAAAAGTAAGAATCGTTAATCCTTGGCTCGCACTAGTTTCAACTTCTGAGGGCTGCCGTTCGTTAGTGGGCGACTGCTAGTTGACGGAATAAACAATTTTAACGATTTTTAAACAAAACAATACAATGGTATATATCAAAATTGAATATGTTTTCTGCAAGGTTTACATCTGTGTAGTTACTCTGAAGAATTTTTATCAATCAAATTGAAAGCATTTGACCGTTATTTGTATTGAGATAATTTGTTACTCCTTGCGAGCCAATCAGTCTAAATACCTTCCAGAAAACGATTGAGAATTCAGTAAAATAAGGATTAATAAATCGTTTAGATTCAAGGAATGAAAGTGAAGGATTAGGTGGCTGTTCAACATTTCCATCTGAGAACACCGCTCGAAACCCTGAATTAATTAAAGAACAGCAGCCTGAGACATTGGTGATGGGTTAAACCTTACTTCCAATTAATATCCCCAAAAGTTAATTGTCTTTTCTAATGGAAATGTATTTGTGTGAAAAAATTGGGCAAAGAATTGGAAGCTGATGAAATTTTCCGAATGGAATTATGATCTCGCACGCTGCGTGAAAGAAGTTTATCAGTGGAAAAGTTTGGTCGTGGAATAAATCGTATCATGAAGTTTTTTGTGATTTAATGTTCTGTTCTGGGAACGCTTTTGTTTGGCCCCAATCAAAGAAGATTTGGTGCTTTGTCATTCAACAAACGCTGTTGAAACCCCGGCAAACCGCTAAGCCGATTTTCGTTTTTATTTTTTCTCCATCTGGGATAAGACTCAGTGCAGGGGTGTGATTTATGGATTTTCGTGAGTTTTTTCTCTTTCAATAGGGAATTATTATAATCTTCGGGCCCAGACCTGAAAAAAAATTATGATTACCCAAACGTATATCTTTGTATATCTGTTCTTTATGTCGAGTCGGACAATTTTTTATTTGCGAATATTCTCGGTAGGAAGAGGGGGTGTTTTCAGAACCCCCGCAAAGGGGGTGATTTCAGGACCCCTGGAAAGGGGAGATTTTCAGGACCGTTGGAAACTTTTCTGACTATCCGAACACAAGAATATCCCGATACTTCTGTACGACAGGGTAACCATTTTAAGTTTTATAGAGGCGCATCCGCCAAATATGACAATAGGTGGCTGAGCAAGGTTCTTTTAGGAAATCCTAGTTGTAAAAACTATTAAGTATGGTTGTATTATATTATGCAATTGAATTTCCGTAAGACATCAATAATAATAATATCATAACAATGACGGTCTTTCTTAATCAAAATTAAAATTGGCAATGTTACAGTATTAGTATTATACAGTGTCACCGTTGAAGTCCGCATCAAATGGGATTCAGTAATTGCAAATTTAGAGTTCGTAAACAGTTTGTGCTTTGATAATAATACAATTTTTTTTTAAGATGTCTACCTATCGATCGGCTTCACCTGTCAAACTTGACATTCTTTCTAAAAAATAAAAAGTTGTCAGGTTATTTCTCAATATTTCGATAAAAATTATATGAAAAAGTTATTTTGTTTATTTTTTGGATTTCTACTCACCTACCAAATTCGAACCATTTTGAAAAACTTCGATTTTTTTCGTGTTTGCTTAACCTTACAACTTTTCGGATAATTTAATACTTGAAAGAGCGAGATTTTGACGTACGGTTGGATTTTTCTTTTTGGTTCCAAGGACAACGAGAAAAAAATAAAAATTTTCTTCGTAACATTTTATGGACAGGCAGACGACTTTTACCTCAAATGGGGTAGTCAGTTCACGAAACTTTAGGTGGTGGTCAACAGAAAACCCAAAGTTTGTCATAGATTGCCGAGATCAATATTTTTTTGAGACAATTGTGTGGTGAGGTGTTTTAAATAACAGAATGATTGGCTCAAATTTTTTCCGGGAAAATTTTATTTCAGAGAGATTTCCTTGCAGTTTTTGAATGATGATATACGTCAAGTTTTAGATTAAATGCCCCTTAATGAAAGACAGAACCTTTGGTTTCAATGTGACGGAGCGCCAATTCGTAATTCGGCAGGTGTTAAAAAATATATCTTTTTTATATTTTATATATTTTTGATGACGTCATCACTGTTCAAGTTATGACGTCATCATAATTTTTTTCAAATGACAATACCCTATTTTGATAATACCTTCAAAAGGAACGCATTTTTCTGTGTATGGATGTCGTATTTTTTCTTATGTTACATAACCGCATGTTCGAGAAATAAAAGATATTTCATTATTCACAATAATGTAATATTACGTCTGTTAACGTGAACTTTTGACTTGAGGGATCCCCACAAAAAAAAATTAGTGGGGGTATCAATTGCGTTCTAAACTAACAGAAGTAATTATTAGAACGCCTATACTGAGATGCATTATTGTATTGACTCCCTTTAATAAAAATGGTTAGAAGAGTAGGTGGCACCGCTCCAACCCTTGAATGACAGGAATAAATTTATTACGCATGGGATTTTTTATTTGGTGGTTATTTTCCTTCTACACAATAAAATTTAATTTGCGAGAAAGACATTTCCAACATAAAATCTACTTACGCTTATCTTATTAACTCCCCTCTAACATTACGGAAAACTTCACTAGGAATTACCGGCATGCTGCTGTAATTCGTCTTTTAAGTTCGTCAATATCAGAAGGTTGTGTTTTATAAACAACGGATTTAAGATGCCCCCAAAGAAAGAAATCTAAGGGTGTTAAATCCGGTGATCTCGGAGGCCATTCAACTGCTCCCCTTCTGACAATCCATCTACCCGGAAATCTCTCGTTTAACCACTGTCGGACGGGAAGAAAATAATGAGGTGGAGCACCGTCCTGCTGGTAATGTAACAGATCCTCCTGCAAAAGTTCATTACCTTCTGCATCAATTTGAGTTTCTAGCTCGTGAGTTATAAGAGGATCGATAGTCTCTTCAAGCATATCAAGGTACAGATTGCCAGTCAAGTTTTCTTCCAGAAATAATGGACCAAGAATGGCATTTCCAAGAATACCAGCCCAAACATTAACTTTTTGTGGGTGTTGTGTATGCCCTTCCCGAAAAATATGTGGGTTTTCGTCACTCCAATAGCGACAATTTTGTCTATTAACATTGCCATTCAGAAAAAATGAACACTCATCGCTGAAACAGATGTTTAACAGAAGATTAGGGATGGTATTGACTCGATGAGACATGATTTCACAAAACTCTATTCTTCTATCATAATCATCCTCGTGGAGCTCTTGCAGAATCTGCATTTTATATGGATGAAATTTATGCATTTTCAATGCTTTTCTTATAGTCTCGCGTGACATTCCCGTCTGTTCTGATACTGACCGTAAGGAGCTCGTGGGCTCTGCAGGAGCTCGTGGGCTCTGCAGCAAATGTTCCCAAAACTTCAATTTGAGCTGCTTCATTTAGTACTCTGGGGTTATTTCTTTTTTTATTTGTCACTGAACCAGTTTCGTAAAACTTATTCACCAAATCAAGCACATACCGGTGACTTACATTACAATTTGGATGTCTTTCGTTAAAAAGACATGCCGCCCTTCGTGCGCACTTTCCAACTTCTCCATAAATTACAATCATTTCAATTCTGTCTTGAAGTATGTAAACCATTTTTACACTTTTATACACTTATTAAAGTAATTCCTAAACAGCCCAACAGGTACAACGGTATTCACAATACTACCACATAGTTCAAATTTGCTAACCAAGTTTTTGCCGGAAAACAGAAACTTTTTACAGCAGAAGTAGCAAAAAAGGAAGGCTGTACAATTTCTGCGATGACACTTAAAAATTCAGCATTTAATAAACACAACTTTACTACCATCTACGTTTTACTATTAGACTACTTTTTTATGTAAAGTGTTTGGAGCTAATGGCTAATGTTACCCCTAATAAAGGGTTGGAACGGTACCACCTAATATTCTAACCAGTTCTGGCCAAACCATGCATCTCAGTATAGGCGTTCTAATAATTACTTCTGTTAGTTTAGAACGCAATTTTTCGGAAAATCAGGGTACCATTGGAACAAGAATTGAACGCCCATCAAAATGATGTGCCACTTGACCCCCCTTCCCATTTAAAATTCGAAGGGTAACATCTACCCCTCCTAGGGGGTTGAACCACGAGGGCTACAAATAGTCCTTGAAAGTGTCCCCCTTGACAATAAAATTGACCTGTTTTTTCGATTACTCATATTGTTTACTGGAAGGAAGATATTAAGGGTGGGAAGTTTTCAAATTGACACCCTGTATAATCATTTGCCAACTGTAATCAGAAGTATCTAATGTGTTCAAACGTTCCGTACTAAGGTGAAAGCATTACTCATCCTGTATTCCTTATATAACCTGAAGGAATATTTTTCACAGGAATTCTGAATTCCCCATTCTGACTTCGCCTTGTAATAGGTTCATATTTATATTTTTTAATGTATGTATTTTAACTTTGGCTCTATACAAGCTTTTTTTACCCCTGTTTACTATTTTTGTATGTTGACAATTACTGTTTGATTTGTCTCAAATATTGTTTGTTTGTAAAGTTACGTATATGTATATTTATGTAACAAGCTTTGTCAACAAGTGTTATGTACTTATGACAGTAAAGTATATTTTGAATTGAATTGAATTGAGGCAGGCACTATAGATGACTTCACAGTAATTGAATTGGAATACTACGAATGTTTCATAGAGGAGAGCTTTCAAGGAGATTTTGGTAGATTGTTTTCAGAGCTCTGTAGCCTTTCTGTGAACGAATATTGATTTTTATTGATTCCATCAAACAATCGATCATCTACTCAGAAACAATGTTTGAAGTCCAGGTGGAGTATTAGAAGGGTTCTTCGAACTGTAGAATGGAAGATTAATCAACAAAAACATTTTTTGAAATCGTTAAATAAAGGGCTCAACTTTTACCACCTAGTTCATGATCGTAGCCCAATGTCAGCGACGCGCGATATTATTTTTGAAAATATTTGATAATGGAAAAATTCACTTCTTGTTAGTTTTTTATTTTGGTACTTGTTAGTGCAGAAAATGGACACAACCAAATAATTTCTTACATTTATTTTTTATTTTAGAATTTATTTTTTTCGAGTGGGTCACAATGGAGAAGTTTCCTATATTGTAATTTGTAAACTTTCACTTCTCTATGTTTAAAAATTAAAAATATAAATTTTTTCTTTTCGTTTAAAATGAACTTTTTCTGAAATCGTTCAAGAATGCCCACTTTCTCGGAGCAACTGCAGGCCTCAAAATACGCTAATCCAGTATTTTAGTCCGTTGCTAAGCAACGAACTTTCCCGGACCGTTTAATACTTTCCCGTATCGAAAACGATACGGGAAAGTACTTTGCCGGCCTAGGCCGTCAAAATCGGTCTTTGGTTTAAAGTTGTCACTTTGACGTTTCAGGAAAGCACGTAATTTCGAATCCTCAATTTATGATAATGCTGATTGCGATTTCAGAAAAAATAGTATGTGTACCTCGTAGTAAAAGCACATTCCCAGACTTCAATGCTTGTTTACATTGTCGTCCGGAAATGTATTGCTTTTACTACTAGATACACAATATACTATTATGAAATCGGAATGAACTCAGTTGGTGTTTTATTCATATCATGCTCAAGGGTGGAAATTAACCTAAGTAGATATGCAAACATTATAGTGTTTAGAGATTTGAATTATCTCATGTTTTGCCAAGCTGTTGCAATAATACCTAAAGAAAAATTGGGTTCATTTCATTTCTTTACATATGCCTTGAATCAGGCATTTCGTTTTCAAAAAAAAAGCATTATCTTGCCGCCAATAACGCCCATGTATGCTAGTGTCGTCTCAGACCCAAAGCTTTTGCTAGTTTAATCATTAATTATTGATGTCAGGTCAGTCAGGGCTATTGCCGAACGCCAGCCTATGATGGTACGTCCAGTATATATTAGTCATGTGCCGCGCATCGTCATATGCCGGTTTTTAGGGATCTTCAACAAAAACGTTTGGCTGGCGGGAGGCGAGAAAAATAGCATGGGAATGGGAAGTAAGTTGGTGTTGACTCGAGAGTTGGTATTGAGTTTCTGAAATCATTGTTCTTCGGGTGATTGTTTAAATATATTCATTTGTGTTGAAGTGATACCTATGGTTGGAATGAAAGGTAGGAGTTACATTTGTTTGAAATTGCTTGGAATTATCTTCGACAAATGACTATAATACCTGTTTGAGTGAGCAATTGTTGGAATTTACTTTCAATAAAAGAAAAGCAGGTTGTTATTTAGAATCAGTATGTTTCATTATATTTTTCTTGGATGTACTTTCCATTGCTTGTTGATTATTAAACAAAGAAAATCATGTGGGAGTTCCGTTCGTGGCAGCATAAACATTTTGAAGAATTTGTGTTTTGCTCTTACGATCATTGGTACGGAGCTTTCCTTCAATACTGAATATTTAATACTTGTTGATATTTGTATTGATGTTTACAAAAGTAATGTTTTGAAAAGGGGTTTTATTTGGGTATTTATTGGTTGTACATGAGTCTCAGCACATTCGAATTGAGTGAATATATTCAGATTAGCTATCGAAAATTCAAGGACTTGTAACATGCCTGTATGAGAAGTTACATGTCATTCGATGATTTGCAACGTGCCTGTGTGAGAAGTTGCATATCACCGTTGTATTCATTTCAGCCTGGTGATTGTAACGTGCCTGTGTGTGAAGTTACCTGTTATTAGGCTGATTTGAGTGTTTATTGGCTTGCAACGTGGCTTGGTCAGGAGCTGCCTGCTTTTGTTGGATTTTCGAGAAGCGAAGGACTTGTAACGTGCCTGTGTGAGAAGTTACATATCTGTGAGCTGTATTGGAAATATAATAATTAATAACGTACCTGTGTGAGAAGTTACGTGTTATTATATGTACAGTACTGAGATGAGGTACATTGACTTGCAACGTGCCTGTGTGAGAAGTTGCAAGTCAAAGTGTTGACTCATCAGTTCATTTCTATGAGTTTATTGAAAATGAGATTTGCTTGATTTGAAAAAAAGCTCTAGCATTGTTTTGTGTGTTTTGGCTCATGATATCAGCCTTTTTGAAGCATACCCAATAATTCTTTGGATTATTGAAATTTGATAATTCCGCTGGAAGAAACCATTTCCTGATTTATGTATATGTGTGCAATTAAATTCGTAGTCACAATTGTTTCAATAAATGAATCTATTTTTCAGAACTAGGTGCATTATCAATATGAAGTTCCTAAACCCCACAAAACAAAAAAAAACCTAACACAAACAACTTTTTTGACGATTTAAAAGTTATAGTGACCTTTTTTCGATATAAAGAACAAATCTGAAAAGATCTTCTGGGAGGTGCTGAATTTTAAGTCATGTTAGGCAATGTTCAGCATTGAAATCAGTGCAAACAGACTAATCCAATGCTAGTAGGAAGCTGTTCTCGATATCTCAATAGCATGGTTGCCAATACTGAAGTAAAGGCCAATTTATGCAACATATCATCATTATCATAGTCATAATAAGAGTTCCTTCTTCCTGGCTCGTTTTTTTTCCGAAAACTATAAACAATAACAAATAACAAGGAAAACAAGTCGAAACAAATAATTAATTATGTCATTTGTCAAATAGGTATCGACGCGCATGCGCGTTGTGCAAGTCGTTCTAATCATAAGCATAAAAATTGAAAATTGCCAACTTGGAAGGTCAAATTCTTATAATTATGTACAGTTTTAATTTGATTTTATGATTGAGAGAGTGACTGTAATTAGGCCTATGATAATGACAATAATGCGTAAATTGGCCCTAAGACTCGGTCAACGGAGACTCAGTTACGATTGCTAAAGTTGGATCCGACGCACTCTTTGAAAGCTTAGAACCTGCTTTGGATTAATGAAATGAAGCATACATGGCCATATCATTTTCAATGCTATTTTATTAGGTAACCATGTGTTAGTCGCGTATGTCCGATTCCCAGTCTATGGATGACTCTTCTATCTTTTTTGTTAATTCTGGGTATTTCCAATGACATATTATCGTTAGACCTCGTTATCCACATTTTGAGCTACGGTCAAGACAGAGTCACATTCTAATCACAATTTTTACTGCCGCTTGTTTCGCGGTAATTATCTGCTTATATACACTGTATATAAACAGATAAGTCAGCACAAACTCAGCTTTGCCGATTTTTGGGTTGACTGACAACTATTCTCCGCAACATAAGCGGCAATAAAAATTGTGCTAGCCGTAATATGTCTTTTAGTATTTCAAATGCATTGACAAAGGGGTAGACATCATGAAGCTTCGTGTTTGATCTATTTCATTGATTGTCGCATTTTTCTGAGACGATTACTTTAATTTTTTTTTTTTTTGAGATCGATGAGATCAGTTGTACGTTTTCTATCGGTAGGTTCGCTGATGAGGCTTCTTTGGCTGGTTAATCTGCTTTGATCCCGTTGATTTCTGACCAAATAACTGTGGATAGTAATGCGAGCACTCGTATTACCCCCAATAATCAGACATAGTCAATTCAATAAAGTACAGGTATTCGAATCGTCTCCAATTCTGAGTCGGGAAACTCAATTCCAGTTCCAATGAAACGAACATTCAGTTTGATGCAAATGCATTCTGGGCAAAGTAACCGAATATTTCAGCAGCTTATTGGAATAGAAAACAATGGTTTTCACTAGTACACAGAACGATAAACGGAACGACCGTAGCAGATGCGAATTCCGGTTTAATTACTACGATAACACTTATTGACAGAAAATTCAAGCAGTCAGTTTCACTATTCAATTGGTTAAATTCGGTTATTGGAAACATGTCCTGGCTATGTAGGGTGATACCAATACAACTGGTTGCCCTAAATGAAGGAAAATGTACGGGTTCTTACTAAATAATCATTTCTTCACATCTGTTGAACTCCTAACTTCTCTTCTCCAACCTTGCTATGCTATTGCAATAATAGCTAAAGGGACTCTTCAAGCATTATTCCAATTTGTTGACTATCTACAGTAAGTCCAAGTTAGTGTTGACTACCATGGGGATATCTAAAAGGGTAATAGATACAGTTGAGAAAGTTGCGTAACAAAACGGTCATATCTGGTTTGTTGGAGGAGATATACAAAAATGTTTCGTTCATGAGAACTATATTTTGTAATAATTTTCGAATATACATTGGCTAATACAGACCCAAACAGTATTTTTCGAATAGAACGCTGCGTATATCAGATTCTACGTTGAATTGTTGTTTAGGTTTTGAAATTCGAGCAGCAAAAATGAAAATTGTGTTAAAGTCGTCGCATGGCAGGAACAGTGGTCCAATATAGTGGTTACCAATGACTCCGGCCTTCGTTAACCGAAAATTGGAGTTGAAAATGGGTGACAAAATGAAAGTACCTCGTGAACTATATTTTTTTTTAAATTTATTTAAACACATAATTAGACTCTATTTACCAAAATGTATATATAAAAACCAATACATTTATACAAATTGAGAACAAATAGAAAAACGTGAACAAATACAGAACATACAAAAAAAACAGTTTTGAAGTTTACCACTGGGTAACATCGACTTTATTTTTCAAAACTGCAGAAATTCTTTGTGGCATAGTATTCACTAAGTTTTTACAAAATTGTGGTGTAAACGAATCCCATATGTCCTGAAGCCATTGTTCTGGCAGGATGTGTGCGCAACACTTTTTTCATCGCATACCACAATGTTTCGATCGGAGATAAATCGGGACTACTAGAAAACCATTCCAAAAGTGGTATGTTATAGTCCTCCATCCATATTAAATTACCTTTAAAAATTATTTAACGTCTATAATAAAAGAAGCCAAAATTAAATATTACAGTAACCAAATTGAACAAAATAATTATTCTCCGAAAAGCTTGTGGAAATGTATTAAAAAAATTTGCAAAGAAAACAAATCAAATGATTTGATAAAAACTATTAAATTAAAAAATAATGATGAAATATCAGATAAAAAATTAATAGTGAATCATTTTGTTGAATATTATTCGAAAGTCGGAGAAAATTTGGCAAGGAAAATCACAAATAAAATTAATATCTCAGATTATCCAATACCCATCAATCGAAATTCTCCTCTACTAGAAGAAACTAATGAAGGCGAAATTAAAAGTACGATAAAATCTCTTAAATTGAATAAGAGTCCTGGTATAGATGGTATAACGTCTGAAGTTCTAATAGACCGTCAGATAGTGACAGATTTAGGTGCCCCATTTTCACATACAAGCCTCGAATAGGGTTGAAAAGTAAGTCGATGTTGAGTTAAATGATGGGAAATTTACGAGTGGCTCGTGGGGAAAACATATGGAAAAATCAAAACGAATTTCCATTAAATTTTCCAACGACAAAATCTACTTTTCCATTCGCGCCACTCAAGCCATTATGTTTTTCGGTCTAGTGACGATGTAGGTTTTCATAGTTTCGATGGGCTTGCGTGGGAAAATCTGTTAAAATCTAGATTTTTCTTTACAAGATTACAGCCTTATTTTAACCCTTTAGCCACCTTCAACACTCAAACCTTTGATCTTCCGAAGCCAGGTTCTACTAATTAATGATTAGATGAACACGGCTCGCGTTAAAATATGGAAATTCGAATTTTCCATGGAAAATCGAATTTTCCATATGTTTTCCCCAGGAGCCACTCGTAAATTTCCCTCCATTTTACTCAACATCGATGTACTTCTCAATTCTATTCAAGGCTTGTATGTGAAAATGGGGCACCTAAATCTGTCACTATCTGACGGTCTATAATAGCAATAAATGATGTCATTGCTGAACCCTTAGCTTACTTGAATAATTCAATTTTTAATACAGGAAAATGCCCAAAAGCTTTCAAAATTGGTCTTATCAAACCAATTTATAAATCAGTACCTAAAACTGAAACACAAAATTATAGACCAATCACATTGATTTCAACTTTAGCAAAAATATTCGAAAGAATATTGAAATATAGAATGGAAACTTTTTTAGAAAAATTTAATATTTTATCAAACAGACAATTTGGATTCAGGAAAAATAAATCAACACAAGATGCCATCTGTAATTTCACTCAAAAAATTTATGATTCACTGGATAAGAAGATACTCTAACTATATTTCTTGACTTATCAAAGGCCTTTGATACAGTTTCGCATTCAAATCTACTCAGAAAACTAGAAAATATAGGATTTCGTGGAAAAATTCTAGAATTATTAAAAAATTATCTTGACAATAGAATCCAACATGTTAAGATCAACAATCATATTAGCGATTCAAAAATATTTGAATATGGAGTTCCCCAAGGAACAGTTTTAGGGCCACTTTAATTCAATATATATATATATATATATATATATATATATATATATATATATATGAATGATCTTTTTGATTTGAATACTATCGGAGATATTCAAAATTATGCTGATGATACCCTTATAACCTACCAGGCAGAAAATTGGAAACTACTCAAATTATCTGTTGAAGAAGAATTTCAATCAATAAAAAAATGGTTTGATGCTAATTTATTAACGATAAATTTTGAAAAAACGAAATACATCTCTTTTACTTCTCAAACATGTTCAGATTCAAATTTAGGACCAATCAAAATTGATACTTTGAATGAGATTCAACAAACAAATAATATTAAATATCTAGCTTTAATAATTGACAGGAATCTCAAATGGAATTTACAAATAAATTCCACAACGAGAAAATTCTGTCAAGTCTGTTATCAAAATTCAAGTTTCTTAAACAATTCCTAAACATTTCTCAATTGGAAATGCTTTATTATTCACATATACAAATACAACTAGGCTATGGCATTCTTGGATGGGGAGATGTGAATGATAATAATTTAAAGCCTTTATAAATTCTTCAGAAATGGTTTCCTAAAATTATTAATAAAAAAGATATAAGATATTCATCGGATCTTTTATTCAGAGAAAGCAAAAAAATGGACATTAGACAATTATACTGTTATAATATATTGATCTACCTTTTCAAAAATAAAAATAAAATAATGTACAAAAATCACATTTATAATACCAGATTTAAAAACGAAATAACAACTAAAATCAGAATTAATAAAACAATTGGCCAAAAAAATTATACAATTATTGCACCATATGTTTATGATATAGTACCTGACAAAATAAAATCCATTACATCGATTTTCTCATATAAAAAGAATCTGAAAATTTGGATATTGGAGAGTCCAAGGATAATGTTTCATGAAATACTAAAAATTTAAATTTGTGTTTCAATACTAACTAACAAGCATCATAATAGTTATTTATTGAGCAAGGACGAAAAACTGTCTATTATAGTCGAGCCTGCAAATTGATAGCCGAGGCGCAGCCGAGGATAGCAAGCAGGCGAGACAGTAGACAGTTTTTCGCCGAGGTGCCTATTACATTTTTTCGTCGACCTGTACATACCTTTATGAAAGTAAGTACTCGCATGTTTGCTGGCCTCAGCTACGTCCAACTCTTCGAACTGCAGACTCGATCATAATTTTAATGAATATAAACAAAATGTATTTGAAGTGTAACAACTCTCTATTTCAATTATACTACAAAATTAAATCAATCAAGAAAGATGAATATTGAACGTACAGTTTGTGCAATTATTGATATTAATTCCTGCTGTCGAAGAAGATGCAAGAGACAAGTTTTGATTTTGGGTACTTGTTGATGCAACTTCAGATGCAGGTGCTCCAACAGCACCATTTCCAAAACTTCTCTCTTGAAGTGCTTTACCTGAAATCTAGCGGATTTCGTAAATAATTAATTTGACAACAGCAAATGACAGTTATTGTCACAGGCGCCTATGTATTAATTAAAACGTGGATTTACGAAAATGACTCAATCGCCGCTCTCGTACCGTGCCGTATCATAGTGACCACAGCGGACGAAAAGTACTTGCCTTCAAAAATAGTCGATTTTTCGTCCGGAAATTAGTACGTAAAATGTCATTTTTTGCAGAGGTCGACGAAAAAAAATATTTACATTATTCATAATTAATTTTAACTAATTCAAAACGAACCAATGAATATCCCACCACAAGTTTACTTCGTGGGATTGTTTTATAGTTTATTTGCATGTTATATATTTATATTGTGATAATTTATTTTTGAAATTGAGAAAAAAATTGAAAAATTTGATAGCTTTTTTTTGAAGTGTGGCATCTGGCGCCATCCTGTTGGAACACAAAATCTTGCCCTGATGTCAAATATTCTTCCATGACTGGCAACAGCGATTCTTCTAATATGTCCAAATATTTTACAGTATTCACAATTCCTTGGATAAAATGGAGTTTTGCTACCTTTGGCTGACATGCTGCCCCACACCATGACTGACGCAGGAAATTTGACTTTTTTCTTTAAACAGTCCGGATGGAAGGTTTCATGTTTTTTACTTCTACTCTCCCCAACTCACACTTCAAATCTGGACTCATCGCTCCTCTGTACTGCATTGTTGAGATATCCAAGATCTATGTTCTTTAGCCCATTAAAAACTAATAGAAAATTTCTATTTCGGAACATTTTTGATTTTTCGCTAAAAATTCTAAAAGGAAATAATAAAGTGGAAGTTTTTCTATTTGATTCTGTTAAAAATATGCCTTTTTATTACATTATGACCTAAAGTATCATGTATTATTTATTATTATAATATCATGGTGAAATAAGAAAAGGAAGAAAAAATATAACTTTTGTCCAGTTTCCACTAACACTTTACTACTTTATTACGACCGGTTTCGGCTTTTACACCATTTTCAAGTAACTACAGATTTCATCAAGTTCGTGAATATTTATACATAAGAAAGTAATTAAAGAAAGGTTGGGTTTAAATTACCTAACTGATGTTTCAAAACAAGTTGGGAAATACCTAGAATCTACCTGATGAGTCAATTTAATTTATCTGATAGGGGTTTATACAATCGGTGGGCCCAACTTTGTTATCAAAAGTCACAAATTCAGAAGTGGAGAGCTACATAATTCTAACTGGTCATTGAGGGTATCAAAATTGGGGTTTTCCAGTCTACTTAATTGATAAGATCATCTCCAATAAACAGCAGACAATGATCAGGAATGAATTATATCCAAATCAAATAGGACCCAAAGGAGATAAAAAATATGCTAGTATAAGCTACTCGGGAAAACTCTCAGAAAATATTAAAAACTATTTTTCAAAATTTAATATAATAACTTCATTCACTAGTAGGAGTAATTTAGGGAATATACTATTCAATGCAAAACCCAAAAAGGATAAATGGAAAAAATCAGGTATATATAGACTGGAATGTGGTGATTGTACAGCAGCTTATTCAGGACAAACGGGAAGAAATTTTGAAATAAGGTACCGTGAACATGTGTTATCAGATAAAAAATCAGCTATATATAGACATTTACAAGAAACGAATCATACAATAAATAAAAATAACATGAACATCCTTCATACGTGCAATAAAGGAAGAGAAATGAACTTGTTGGAAGCCTTGGAAATAAACAAATTGAATAAAAACCCCAATTTTGATACCCTCAATGACCAGTTAGAATTATGTAGCTCTCCACTTCTGAATTTGTGACTTTTGATAACAAAGTTGGGCCCACCGATTGTATAAACCCCTATCAGATAAATTAAATTGACTCATCAGGTAGATTCTAGGTATTTCCCAACTTGTTTTGAAACATCAGTTAGGTAATTTAAACCCAACCTTTCTTTAATTACTTTCTTATGTATAAATATTCACGAACTTGATGAAATCTGTAGTTACTTGAAAATGGTGTAAAAGCCGAAACCGGTCGTAATAAAGTAGTAAAGTGTTAGTGGAAACTGGACAAAAGTTATATTTTTTCTTCCTTTTCTTATTTCATCATGAACTTCCACAAAATAAATAGATCATCAATCAAACAAGTAATATCATGGTGCTTAAAAAATTAAGATTTCAATAGTTGGGCCAACTGAAATAGGAAGGGGCTCGTAATTATTAGCAAGATTGTAAAAATTAGATATTAGTCCTGGACCTGGACTAGGGTCCTGTATGAGTATGGAGAATATTTCTTCAGGAATGCTTAGTAGGTACTTGGTAGGTAAGTATTTTGGACTTGGGTGGACATCCGCCACCTGGTACATTTTCGAGCTATGACGTCATCGAAGATGGCGGCCGTTTAATCATAGAACTGCTCATAACTCATGACCGTCTTGCATGAAACTGTCATTTTTTATACGTATTTGTCATTCATAAAGAGGCAATCGGTGCAAATAATAGATATAAATACTTGAAATCAGTGAACTGAAGGTGTTAAATATTTTTCGTGTTTGTGTCACATTGCTATTCATCTTGCCAACAAACTGACCTAAATTGCATGCAAGTCGGTCAAGTTTTGCCTGAGATATGAGAAGTTCGATGATCGAACGGCCGCCATCTTTAATGACGTCATAGGTCGAAAACGTATCAAGTGGCGGATGTCCAAAACACTTGCTAGTACTCCTACTAAGCATTTCTGAAGAAAAATTCTCCATACTCGAACTTTCCCACAGCATCCTGGTCCAGGTCCTGGATTAGTGATCAGATTCAAATGAAATAAATTTGCTCAAAAATGTCAAATTATAACGCAAGTGTCATCTCCAGGCCAACTAGCGTTATTGCAAAATGTTCTTCAATAATAGTTATAGTAATTTTCTTCCAGAAAATACAACAGAGCAAGAGAAACTGCATTTGAACACTTCTATTTCAAATTAAACAGGGATTTCAAAAATAATTTTTATTTGGGAAAAAACATTGACAACATTTTTATCTCAAAATATATCTAAGTCAGTGCTCGTAAGCACGTCATTGAAGATGAAGACTATCTACTGAATTTCACTAAAATATCTCATGTGGTTTCGGAAATATCAAATATTTCTCTAATTTTGTTTCAACCTTATCACCCCATATTTTTTATCAGGATATTTTCGGACCTTGGTTTATGAAGCAAACTTTAATCAATTTTCGATTCAGAATCACACCCTGGAATATTAGCACCCTGTTTATTTCAATACTACACCACAAATTCTCTACAGTGATTTTTCCTAGAATAAATACCTACTGGCAATTCTTTCAACTGCTTCCTACACGCGTATGAATTCAATTGTGGGCTTCTTGGATAATAACTTATTCATGGCCTCCAGTCCAACCGTTCCGCTTCGGTTTCACTCAATTTGGCGAGAAACAAGACAGTTCAGTTAGCCGACCAACAAAAACCTATTGTTATAGGAGTTTCAAGAGATTAAAGCCTGGAGCTAGATATTAGCGGAGTTACTCTCGAAGAAAAGACTATTTTTTGTTCCCTCGAAATAAACCCATCCCATTAAGTTTGGAATATTTCCTACGATAATCCTTTGTTTGGAAATGGGGTGAGGTCGTTACTGCTCTTTATTTCCATGTTTTCACTTTCCAGTTTTGTAACAGTGTGGCGGATTATTTTAGGCCTTACTTAGGCAATTACACTGGCCACAAAATGGGGGATTTCAGAGTTTGACAAACGCGAAACACCCTTGTATCAGAGTGGCGTATACAGGGTATTCCAGAATGAAGGAGACAAACGCCAATGGTAGAATCCTCACTTCAATTCGAGTCTAAACGTTTCAATAAACAAATACTCCAAGATGAGTATTAACTAAGTCACAGGGTGTTGAAAGTAGTACATTTTCCTCAGAAGAACTCCATAATGGCCAAGATTGACACGTTATGAGAAATCAGTCACCAGTAACAAGGTTCAGTTCTGACTTTTACTCTATACGAAATCAGTTGAAACATCATAAAAACTCAAAACTTGCCTTTCAGATATCGCCAATCTGATAACCACTCAAACTGGTGAAATAAATTTGATTGCAATTTGAAATTCAGTTTATTAGCATGTTTATAGCTGCTATCGATAATTTTCCATACGCTGCAGCATTGCTATAAACTGAATACTACACCTCCTTTTCGTCAATCTATGTTGGACATACGTTGGGCTTTAATTATAAAACAGATTTATTTCAATCAAATCTTGTAGTTTTATCAAATTAAAATCGGTGGTACATTGTTTTTTCAAGTTTTGTTTAGATACCCCACCCCTGCAGTTCTAACACTAAACATATGAATAATTAGTAAACATATCTCAGTGTACGATTCTAAAATATATTTGTTTCAAACAGCTTTCAGTAAATTCATTGAACTGAGATGGGTATGGAACATTGAAGGTTTCACAATTTTATTTAGATTCGTCTAATCAAATCAAACTTATTCATCACCGAAGTCAATACAAAAATGAATGGAAAACACAACTTGTATAAATTTCATTGGACCAGTTACACTTGAAACCACATTTTTACAAGAATTTAACACCCTGTAGAGCACTACATACGTAACGATACTCAGACGAGACAGCGCACATTTATTTCGCCAAGAGACTGATGGCGAAATAAAAAAACCCTGAAACTTATCAGCATCAAAACCAATACTCAAGCGGCTGAGTAATGATTTAATTGATTTTGAGGTACTCACGAAATGTGTATATAATGCTTGCTAATTCAGGACAGTAAAAAAAAACTCAGAAAATCCATACTTACTCTTAATTTAATTTGATCAGCAAAATGGACATATACGATTGTTGACCACAGTTAGCCATAATAAAATTCATCTAGTATAAGAAGAAAAATGAGCTGCAACAGCTAGAGATTATGGTTCGCAACATACTGTATTCATTTATACGTTCACTAAAATAATATGTGAGACTCAAAACATCATATGTATATAATTGATGAACAATAATCAAGTAATTTTCTTTGTTTGAAAGTGGTTGACAATGTATTATTGTTAGTAGAATTCTTCTGGACTTCCATTGTCTAGAAACAAAGAATTTACTTTGTTTCTAGACAATGGAAGTCCAGAAGAATTCTACTAATAAAAATAATTTTCTAATTGATTCTAAAAATGAATCGACAACTGTTTAACTGAAAATTCGTTTTGCACAACCCAGTACATTATAGTGACATAAAAAATGTTGTGCGCTAAATTCTACTTTTCTTTACTAACAAAAAAAATCTTCAGTTAAAGTTATTAAAAGTGTTCAAGAACGTATACATAATTGATTCATAAAACCGTAAAACAATGCGACAAAAAAACCTGTTCCACATACGGGTACCATAAATTTCTACGGCAGACCAGAATGTCAACTGAATTGAGAGGGTAACTTATGGAATATCACTTACATAAGAGAAACATCTTGAGGATAATGCCCTCTTTCAGCTGTTAATGCCGACGCGTGGCAAGGATGAACCTTATACTTGTTGAAAGACGAAGATACACATTGGTTTTCGATGACAGGCTCTTCCCTGAAGGGAAATTTATGGCACAACCGAGGATTCGGGAACTTTCTTCATGTCTTTTGAAACGTACTTTCAAGTCTTGATGAAAATGGAGTATTTACTGGCTAGAACTACTAGTGGATTCGACTACAATTGCTGATTCGTCGCAGATTTTCCAATGAATATTTGGCAATACTGAGACTATCTTTTAACGACTAACACGCTGCTACTTTTAATTAGAGACGCTGTCATTTCTTATCGTCGGTTTTTGGCTTTACGGCACACGGAAATGGACATCACGAACTGTCGATTCTGATTGTTGTTCTTGAACTCTAACTAAAAACTCTCTAACTCGGGACTGAACATCACGAACTATGGATAAGGGCCACAAACTATGTGAACGGTTGATTTTTCTGCGAACTGAGAATTGACCATCGCGAACGGTTGATTCTTCACTGGCCCAAGTATACGCTTATGGATCATTTTATATCCTCGAGAAGCTGTATATCTTATTTTAATGGGCAATAAACATGAACAATAGCGACAATAATTATGGCTATTAATTAGTCACTGGTCTTTTTTACATATATTTCATGATGTTAATCGGTTCCACGTCGTTCCTAATGGGTTCAAATCGTGTTTTATTTCCGGGTACTGTCAAGAAGCGTGCATTATAATTATATTTATTGCACCTATAATATATCCTTACGACTTTTATGATCTATTAATTCCTATGATAGTAATAGTTTTGTTTTGATGCCATACACACGTACTCTTTGGTGACGAATCTTTTAAGCATCTGGAATACAATAATTTACATTAGATTGACGTTATCTTGCATCTAATTAAATGATTAAATGATTTTACAGGGGGTTGGCTGGAGATCTATCACAAGAAAACATGGAATAAACTATACATAACAGCAGAGTTGGCATACAAAAACATAATATAGCTAGTTTAAAAAATATAAAATTGTTAAAAAATATTCAATAAAAGGGCAAAATTATATTATAGGTGTCTTAGTTTAGTCTTCCTCCTCACTCTACACTCGATAAATTGAGTGCAGGCTCAAAAATTATGCGAGTCGAAATATTTCAGTTTATCAGATAGTCGAAATAATGGGTCAAACTTACCGACCACAGGAGAAGTATCTGCCGACTTTTTGAAAAATAATGGAATTGTCATACTTTCCACGATTTCGATTTTGCCATTTACCATCAACATAAAAATACCCTCCAGGGAGAATAATGAATTGACACAGGTGACTCTTTTTTCCCTACGATGTTTCTCCACAAAATGTTCATATTTCACCTGCAGGCGAAATTCCCTTACCATCTTGTAGCAATATTTCAAGCATCAGGAAGTCTCGCACAGGGTCAGCTACATCAATAACTAGAACTCCATATAGAGATGAACTAGAGAAAAGCTTGGGGAAGTATATAAGAAAGAAGCGATGCAGAAAGAAAGAAATCGCTTCTCTAGAAGACAACGAAACGTCATCAAAAAATAATCCAGTCAAAAGAATGCTCAGACTCTGGATAAAAAATCATTTTCTACAATTGTCAAATTACCACGAAAAACCAAAACCGTCCGAGTTAGACGTAAAGGACACGGCTCAAAACCTTGTTGAAATGGCTTTTAGCGAAATTTTATCAATTTTTCTGAATTTTGTTCGGTTCAACAAAGCTAGAGGGCAGTAAAGTTGAATAATTCAAAATGCATTATTATGGTTATACCATAAAAAGTCATGATTTACTTGATTGCGATGCATCTTTGAAACGAAATTTTTCTTCAAATAAAGGGTCAGTAATATTCTCACATATACAGTGAATACCAAAACTCAATGGTTTGAGTATTTACAAGTGATGAATGGGATGAAATAACTACTCAAAACCGTTATGTCAAAAACAATAAGTTACGTAGTGTTAATGAGGTGAATGAAAATATAACAAACTGGTAACTCATTCACAGAGTTTTCAAAACATATCAGAGATGATAAGAAAATTGAAAAGTCATTCGCTGAAGTAAGTTCAAGGAAATATATTAATTTTTCCTCGAAACTGACATGATTTGTGAAAGTTATTAGAAGTGAAGGAATGCACTTATATGAATATGAGTCCATTCCAGGCGATACAAAAAAATGAAATCCATCATTATTCGGGGTGTCCAACATCGAAAAAATATTTGAAAATCATAAACTCCACCACCACACAACTTTTGGCTTTAAAACTACTGGCACGTTTTTCATCAACTTTTCTTCGTGTCAACGTTAAGACTATTTTCATTAAAATACCATAATACAACTTTTCGTTTTGTGTTCGTAGTCTAGTCTACAAGAACTATTTTGGTGAATTTCTCTTCAAGGGCACCGACAATCATGATCCAGGGCTCATTCGACTCAGAATGACCTCTAGAAACTTTTTGAAAAATTTGAAGGTGCGCCGACAAAAATTGCATAAGTAATAAACAATTTAGTAATAAAAGGGGGGGGTTTGTTTTTCTGCAAGTATCTTGGAAACTTTCAAAGATATCTAAAATATGAAAAAAGATCCTGAAAGAGGAGTAAATTTCCAAAAAAATCCAACCTTCCGGAACCCTACCACCAATATTAGGAATTTTAATTTAGAGGCAAAAATAGCTCTAAAAGCAGGTTAAGCGAGTCCCGCGTGCACTGACTGATACGGACCTTTGTACAATAAACATTATTTTATCCCATTAAATATCAATATTGAGAAATAGAAAAATTCACTTATCTTTTAGACATTTGAATAAACGATAATCCATGTAAAAAAATTTTCCCGTAATTATTTTATTACATATGCTTTTGTTAATCAACTAGTTTTTACAAGTTTCAAATTTACATACAAACCCTAATAATTGTTAAACTAAAAACCTCAAATTTGTTTCACTCCTTGAAGGTATTATTGAAAGGTTTTGAAAAAGATCCCCATTAGGAAAACAAAATGTTGATTTTTCACTTTGTCATTAACAATATTAAGAGACTAACAACTACAAAATGCAAATAAAGCTATATTTTTTTTCAATATTCCGATTTGGTCGTGTTTTTATCATTTAAAGTTACATAAAAATGATTTTTTTTAATTTCTTACTCTGATTGTTTAAATAATTGTTATAAACAAATGCATTATGATCTTTAAGAACAAAATCGTTTCTTTAAAAAAATTATTGTTTAAACACGCATTTGTTGATTACCAATTTTGTTTGCTACCAAATATCGATAAAAGGAACCATTTTTTTCAATGAATAATTTGTTATAAACAAATGAATTTTCACGATAAATTTTTTTTAATATTGCAAAAAATAACAAAAACGACCATGTGTCATTTGTTGTGTAAAAAAATGTTGTTCTATTTTCTACATAATTTTATACATTTTTCTATTTTTACGTTTGGCGTTTCCTCGTAGCTCTCAGGATAGCTACAAGGAATAGAAAAAAAAATTTCATAGCTTAATTTTTTAGTCTCTTAGATTGTTAATAACATAGTGGAAAATCAACATTTTTCAAGTTTTCCAATGGGGATCTTTTTTAAAGCCTTTCAAGAATAGCTCCAGAAAGTGAAACAAATTTTCTATTATTCAAGTGTATATAAGGAAAGTGAATTTTTTATTTCTTAATATTGATAATTAATGGGTTAAAATTATTTTTATTTTTAAAGGGTCCGTATCAGTCTGCACACGCTTTTAGCGCTATTTTCGCCTCTAATTAAAATTCTGAATATTGGTGTTCCGTGAGATAAAACGTTTTTCAGGAAATTTCCTCTCCTTTCAGGATCTTTTTTCAAATTTTGGATATCTTTAATAGTTTCCGAGATATTTGCAAAAACCAAAACCCCCCTTTTTTACCAAATTGTTTATAACTTTTGCAATTTTTGCCGGCGCACCTTAAAATTTTTCAAAAAGTTTCTAGAGGTCATTCCGAATCGAATGTGCCCTAGATCATAATTCGGTGCCCTTGAAGAGAAATTCACCAAAATAGTTCTTGTAGACTATAGTGTCGGTGGTTCGTGCAGAACAACAGTACCCTTTGAGTATAGTATAAATAGTTAAAATTGTTAAAATTGTTAAAATTGTTGAAATTGTTAAAATTGTTAAAATTGTTCAAATTGTTAAAATTGTTAAAATTGTTAAAATTGTTAAAATTGTTAAAATTGTTGAAATTGTTAAAATTGTTAAAATTGTTAAAATTGTTAAAATTGTTAAAATTGTTAAAATTGTTAAAATTGTTAAAATCGTTAAAATTGTTATTTCCGTCAAACGATTGCACCTCTACGCGCAACCTTTAGTAGTCTTCGAGAGACTTGTGTGAGCTAGGGAAGACGCAGCCCTTGCCTTTTAACGTGTGATGCCATGCACGAGACCGGTGAATCGGTGGATCGAACCCACGAGCCCACGCATGCGAGGCGAACGCACTACCAGCCGACCACTACGACCCATTAGTCCCCCATAGTCATACAATTTCGACAGTTTGCTGTATTTCAAGAAACTATCCTAGGTATATTTTGTGTGTAAACAGAGTCTTTCAACAGTAGTGTAACTTCGTCAAACTTGTCTTCATCCACCTTGTGAACCGATGGTTTTGACGTCACTGTAAAAATGTTTCTCGAAATTTTTGGTAATATATTATTTCTTGCATTTTCGATTAAAAATAAAATATTCAAATCCAGAACTGAATCATACTCGCGAATTCATTTTGATCGGTCTCCGCCCATCTTCTTAAACCAGATTCATATTATTTATCAATTGAGTGTCCAGAGAGACGATTGGAAGATCGAAATTCGCAATGTGTATGTTGGATTGGTCCCAAATCTCTTTTTTATTATCACTTTTCCTTTATGAATTGGCAGACTCGTATTTCACCCTAGGGTGGAAGAGATCGAGGGTATGGCATCGGAATAATATTACCCACTGTTCGAAATGGATCTCGAAACGATATTTTGGAACGTGTTTGGATAGGAAATGTTAGAATTCAATATTCAGTGGGTTTTCTTCCTCCATAAGTATAATTTATAAGTTAATTTCAAATCTGGAAAAGAAGCTTAACCGTAAAAATGTATTAAATGGCAGTTCTTGGCTTTTTTTGGAATCACAGGTTCGAAAACTAGGAAGCTATGTTGAAAAATTAAGTTTCAGATGCTACACCTCAGATTTTACAAATATGATATTATATTTCTAGTTTGTCAGTTTATTTTCAGTTTTTATCGGAACGTCCAATTGATTCAATAAACCTATTATAATTTCGAATATACGTGGTTGTACATAGATATACTACAGATTTTTCAACAATTGAAATGAAAGTAGAAGAAGAAAAGTCAGTTCAGCAAAGACTTATATCAAATTCGTACAATTTCGATTCAATCTGAATATTCTAAGATCTAATAACAGGGTCAGCAGATTGAACACTTTTTTTACTGTCATACATCTCTTGAAAACGTGGACATTCGCAGACTCTCTTGATAGGTGTTCTCCTGATGAAAAAGCGTTTCGAATTATTACTGGGGAAATTGCTGTGTCAAAGAGGCAGAGAAAAATGTCGAACGAGACCCAACTTGGGTCAGGAATGCCGCCTCCAAACGATACTTTCGGATTCATCTGTATTTCAGGATGCCGAAAACTATTTCGATTGAAATTTCTTTCATTCTATCTCAATGAATATTGAATTTAATGAAATTTTCTTATAGGTTATAAGACCGCATACAGTTTGTCCAAAATGAGAATGGGAAACCAACAGGATCTGGGAAATGGTTGGAGTTACAATTTTTGTTACTTAAGAAAAAAGAAGCGCTATTTCAATATCTCCTATATAGGGTGTACAAATGTTGACCATCGTTTTCCGATTCCAAGTTTCTATGAAATTAATTGGACAAAATCAAAAACTAAATTTCGTTAATAATCTAGTGAACTGAAACGTAAAAATATATATAAATGTTATGAAAATCGATGAACTTTTGAACACTTTAATTTTTTCCCACCTCCCAACCTGTTAATAAAATATTTGAGTTTTCTAAAGTTACTTGTTTTTCATACCATACGTATGATTTTATTTCAGTTCACTAGTTTATACATGGAAGCCTGTTTAAAAAAATTATAATAATTTTAATCTGCACTTTTGAGAGTTTGTATTTTTTCAATTATCTGTTCCAATACATGCACCAAGTGCACACGGATTTTTACGCGTTTACTATCTAGCCTCCAAGTGGCCAGGGATATAAAATTATTTGATATTAAATTATAATGATAATAATAATAATAATCGTCTCCATTCATCAAGAAATGGAACATACAAAAAAAGGATGTGCCGGTCTTACGCGCTCTCTGTATAGCCTTGAGAAGGGCACAGGCTCAACATATTTCCTTGCAATTCAATTATGGGTCTGTTCGGTGTTTTTCACTATTTTTACGAATTTTTCCAATTTTATTTTTGCTAGTTTTTGCAACATTTTTCACGAGGTAATATATTATTGACACATCGGGGCCAGGCAGCCGAGTGGTAAAAGCGCCCATGTCAATCACTCTGACTGCCAGTCAAAGGTTCAAACCCTGGCGACTGCAGAAATTTTTCTGATAGCCCGAGAAAGTGCTATGAATCGCACGTAAAAATGTAATACTCTCACTATTTCTGGTATTTATTTATACTGATGACGGCCATGGTATGAACTACATTTGTATCGTTATTTTATCAAGTACTAACTAACCTCGCATATGAAAACAATTCCTTTTTTTGTCAATCCTTGTTTAATTATAATTGGAGATATCAGGGAATAAACGTGTGAGTCGTATTGTGAGTAATCAATTTGAAAGATGCTTCAAAACAATAATCATTCGGATTTTCAGCAACTTCATCCATTAAATGAAAACTAGACTCAAAAAATTATGTGTTTCTCACATGTGAAATAAGAAGAAATCAAAAATTTCAATAGGTCAGATTTTTATATACAGGGCACTTTAATAATTTTTGGAAATATTGGTCTCGTATATTCTTGAGTCACACTGTATAAATCTCATAATTTCTGTTCCTGGAAGTGGCCACATGGCACATTTAATTGGTACATTGAATTTATCAAATTGCGTTATATGAAGCAAATAAAACGGAAAGAGTTATACTTTCAATCTCACCTGTATATTTGAAAAAAAACATATATTTTTTGGGTTCAGCTGATCTTATTAAATATATCCAACACAGAAACTTCAATTTCGATACAGTCCGACTTATAACGTTGATGCTTCGTTCTGACATTATTTTCATTTTGTGTAACTCAGAGAAAGTTTTGATCTACCCTGTATATTGTTTTCAAAAACGCTCAGAGAACATACTGTTGCACTGGCCAAGTTTGATTTCATGGTGTAGATTGAAAACTAACTAATAATTCAGTGATATTACCCTCATTAAAATTCAGTCAATAATGGTGTGAAAGTGACATTTTACAACTTCAACACTCTGTATTTCGTAAACTACACATAGAGTTTTTGTTCAGTGTGTCGAGGTCAACAACATATTGAAATTTTGGACAATTTGAACGGAAGATAGAAAATAAAAAAAATGTTTTAATAACCTCGGAAAACTTATTACACAAAAAGAATAGGTAAACCTAAAATATTAGGAACCGAATTACACATTTTTTCTAACCCTTCAATCTGGGTACCAAGTTACATGTACCCCAAAATCTATAGATGAGAAGATGAGAAGTCTCTTCAATTATCAGTTTGCCATCTGAATTTTAATTTCTGATCATGCTAACTGAATTAAATTATGTTTTTAATTTCCAGCTCAGTATATTCATTTCCATAATTTCCGTTTTAATTATCTGAAAGATAAGAACTGGAGAAATAAACTGAAATATCCAATTAAAACTCTCTCATAGAGTTTCTAGGATTTTAGTGTAGATAAAGTCTCAGTGCGCCTCTTGTTCTGGATGGTAACAGGCGAAATTAACAAAGAAAAATATTAACAGGGGCCAAATGGCTCATTTTATGTTCTAATGGAATATCAATAATACAATCAGTTTTACTAACCGCCCGTGAGTGATGTCCTGATAAAGGACTCTGGTGTTATTCATCCAGGGCATGATGAATTCACATGTTATATATTTCTCTACAGCCTTTTGAGTCAAAATATGGAAAATGTAATCTCTATAAAAATAGTTCCCAAACAATTTCGTCTACGAAAAGTTTATTCTAATAGACCGGAGGATAGTGACAGATTTTGGGAAACGATTTTACTCAGTATGCCTTTTGTACGACAGAATTGTCCGTATATCCTCATGATAATAATGCATGTATCAAAGAGTCGTCGTAAGTTCTTCATATTAAAATATAATAATAATAATTTTAATTATTATTATTATTCGGGTACGATTTTAATCAGACTGCCATGTGTTTCGTGAAGAAATGATAAAACTAAAATACTCGAAAAACGATTGGTAGGCCGTTAGGTTGGGTCCGAATGGCTGGTATGGTCACGTGAAATTGTATTTGGAAAAAGGAATTCTCCGCCCATCCTGATGGTATGCCAATGGTTTTTCGAGTATTTTACGTCTATTACTTTATTACAAAATACATGGCAACATGATTGGAATCGTACCGAAACACATAATTTTCCGAAAATATTATTATTATTTTTCAATATGAAGAACCCACGACGACTCTTTGATTCATGCATTATTATCACGAGGATATACGGACAGTACTGCCCTCCAAAAGGCATACTGAGTAAAATAGTGTCCCAAAATCTGTCACTATCCCCCGGTCTATAATGGAGATAATACTACTAATTAAACTTTTATGGGAAAAAATTGGGTATTGTGTTAATCCGTTATAAAGATTGCATTATATTGTTGTGAACAAAGGACACCGCACATTTTTTATTCGAAATGGCCTAATTTTTCAGAAAGTTTTATTCGTTGTAGGTCCTGGCATCTTTATTGTATAGGGTGAGTCAAGCTGAACGCTTCGGACTCTCGAGGCCGAATCTTTTTTTTTTTCAGTAAACGGTCTTGGGAAGTGTATGTATGTCAATCTGAACTGTATTTTACAAATGATGATTTTTTTACAAGGTATTCGAGAAGAGCGTGAAATATCGAAGTTGAGGTGCATAACAAAATATAGGTAAGGAATGAAAACGATGAGTTGATAGAAGATCCAAATTCCATTGTGAATAGTTTCAATAATTTTTTCTAAAATGCTGCACTGAAAATTATAGAATCTCTAAATTCCGCAAACTTGTCCAATCTTTCTGGAAAATGTCTTCTTTCAAATAGGTTTCAATTGTCATCTTATAACCAAAATGAACAAGCTTTTACGGCCAACACTGAAACATACCTACTTATCGGGATTTGACGAATTACGATGGTTTTTCCCAAGGAGATCTTCAGGCTTTTTGATTTCGCACTCAACATATTCCACAAATATTTCATAATGTACAAGAATTTTCCCAAAACTGGTATTGTATATTTCATTACGAGTTCAAAAAATAGGCTTTTTCCGTGCAAGCACGGAAAAAACATTTATGGACATTTTATTTAATTTTGACCTATAATGGCACCAGTGCACGGAAAATTTTTCCGTGCGGGCGCACAGAAAACCCCCTTTTTCAGTATGATAAATAAGCAGGTAAATATAGTGTTTTCAGATAGGTATAATGAAAAAGATATTCTCATACATTAAAAATCGATCCAAATAACACGGCAAGTGTCCAGCCGATCACAGTTCAATCTGCCTTCTCAGATCTTTGAATATGCATAAACGAATAAATAGAAACTTTATTCAAACGAGAACAACATTATCTCCATAAATCAATATAGTTTTCAGAATTCATAGTCAACCACAGATGCGATTCACTCTTTATATTCAAACGTCTTGATTTCAATTAGCAGGACGAGTGCCCTGTTGAGATCTTTTGTGGCCCCAGTAAGGCATTCATCTGTGTTGAACACGAAAATCTTTCCATATTTTAATACACAAATAAATTCACACCAGATCGGCCATAATAACACCTCGCTACAGTATTAATGAAATGTATCAGTTAAATGTCCAATGTAAAATAACAAACATTAACCTCAAATCTCGAGATCACTTTTGTTGCATGAGAACTGTCATAATGATTCGCGGTGTTGCCAATGCTCGTTCTTCATCGAAAAGATGGTCCGTTCAGGAAATTTTAAAGTTACAAATACAATAAAAAGTAGGTAATATGTGGATTTTTTTCTATGAGTTGATCAAGTGACGAAGTTTCAATTATTTCTCAATGGCTTATACCAAGCTAGAATATATAATTTTGAGGAGAACGGTATTGAATGTTTCGGAACATGGATTATGGTGGGGGTTGTTTCCGATAAACGTGACGTCAGCGGCATACTTTCAAATGAGTTATTCTTTCAAAATGAAATAAATATAGTGGTACTCTTTGTTAAATGGACGTTTCAGACTAGAATCTATCGATATAAAAGAGTTTTGCAATTTATTTCATAAATGTAAAGGTCCATTGTGTCAAAACTGAACTCTATGAATTACCTTCTCAGAAATCTCATAATCATTATCAGCAAGAAACCTAATTTTTTTTCCTTTATCAATCCTACCCACGTACGACATTTTCACAAATTTTCACCGCTATATCTGAGAAATGAGAAACATAAAATCATTTGAACTCACACATTTTTGTGACAACTAGAGCCAATTTCCCACATGTTGTCGTGCGGGGTCCTTGTAGCGTTCAGTTTACAAACCGCTGACGTTTCGAATTCGCCCAAGAATTTACTTTTACGACCATTCTTTCTGTATGGTCTCAATACTTACGTTAATCATTATTTATATGTCCGGATTCGGACTTGGCTAGCGAACTAAAATAGAAGAGGATACACAATTCTCCAAGGTTTTTCCATGTACTTTCCTTCCGCTGTATGTTAATCTTGCAGAGTTCGCAACTTTTAATGTGAGTATGAAATAAAAATGTTGGCATCTACAACAACCAAAAAGTCTCCGTGAATGTTACATAATAAACATTTTATACGGTTGTGCCAAACATGGTTAAAATTTGATGCTCATAATAAAATCAACGACGAAACTGAATTACAATTTCGCATTTGAGAGCTCAGTTTAACAAGTCTCATTTTCAGAGGACTTATAATATGATGTTTACTGCACACGCCGAAATAAAAACGAGCTCTTCATTTGGTATTTTGGAATAATGTTTTGTTTCTACTCTTGAATAATAAATAAAAAATCAACAATTTCATTTGACGCCACAAGAATTGATAATATTCCACAGACTATTATCGGTGATCGTTTTCTTGCTGCCAGGTTGGTAATGAAATATGTTTTCAAATATTTGATGTGAATCGAAACACTGACATGTATCAACACTGTCAAGTGTCAAACTAATTTTTTTTTATTCGAATTTATTAAAAAAATATTTTCCAAGAAGTATCATGAGTTAAAAATCGAGCCTGTTGAAAATGTTGTGTTCCATATTTTTATCCCGTTTCAAACTTCTTAGAAATCATCTCGAAACTTCGCACCAAAAAACAGTTTATTATGGTCTCATACAGTCTCTACTGTCTTGTGGTATCATTGGATGGGGAGGTTCGAATGATTCCTATATATCGTACAAAATGAGTTATGGAAATTGGGGTCATGGACATAAGACAATTATATTGTACAAAAATGTTACTTGGAATAAAAAATCACCGAATAAAATTGTCACCTATAGAACACCCAAATCATACCAGAGGGAAGTATTATAGTACTCAAGTTCCAAGAAGATTAAAATCAGTTGGACAGAGACATAGAAGCTATCTGGGTCCGAAAATTTGGGAGATGTTGCCTGAAAATATAAAAACCATCCAGAATATTGGAATATACAAACGCGAAAAAAAAATATGGATCACAAAGGTTTACAGAAATGAAATTCAAAGTCTATTCAAATAATCTCAAAAGTCTTGATAAAACGTATATGAATTTGTGTGCATATGTGTATGTCTGTATATCTGTATATCTACGTATTTACATGTATCTATGTATATATATATATATATATATATATATATATATATATATATATAAGTGAAAATAGATTATATTTCGTTTTAATTCCGAGAGATTTATGGAGCTCTCGAAATCAAAACGAATCCACTCAAGAATTAGTACCGTGAAGGCAAGACAGATATAACAGAAAGTTACTTATGACAAGTTTCAACTAGTGACTGTAGATGTCATAAGTAACTTTCTATATATATATATATATATATATATATATATATTATTTAGTGTTATTTATTGTGTTCAAATTACCGAATTCTACAAAAATGACCAGTTCCTACAAATAGAAAAAGAAATTATATTACTTACCGTTGATACACATTCATGAAAAATCTTATATTACTTTACTTATTTTTTACTATTAATGTTTCATTGTTATTATTTATATGTCTTAGGTTAGGGCTATATCACATACAAGCGATACTATTGTATTGCTTCCGTGATGCCACTGTTTAATTACAATTTTGTATACTCATTATTGTATCAAAAATCAGTCAATAAACATTATTATTATTATTATAATATTGCAGAAAAGAAAAATTCAAAATTCCACAGATTTCTGAAAAATAAAGAACTTGCCCAAAAATGGTTGTTCCGTGGCGATCTAGATTTATTTTATTGTTAAAGATTTTGTGGGGATGTTGGTGAATTCCAAGTCTCATGTCGAATTCGAATGAGATGGTAAAATTCAAAATTTTAGAAAACACTTTCAACATGTTTCCTTTCTAGATATCTGAATCTGAAAATTATCCGGATACCAAAGAAGTAGGAAGAGTAACTGATGATTCTGTTTCTTGTGAATCTGAAGTCGGTAAGATTTACTTTTGTAACTCTGATGTTGACGAGTCGACTACATTATATGATGTATTTTCTGTTAAGCAGACTTACTTGATAGTTGTTCCCTGCAACTGAGTCAAGCACACATAATAGAAAATGAACAAACACCCACAGTTCTTCTCAAATTTGGAGAAGAGAATGAATGACTTGAGTTACATCTTCAAAATTTTGATACTCAATACCCAGATAGCACAATCACATGAACAACATATGCTTTCCACACTCCCTTTGGAAGGATCGTGTTCCAAGAATAATAATATTTTGGGCAATGTAGGTGAATGGAATGTGATAAGGAAAGACTAATGGGCACCTAAATGTGTTATGGCATATTTCTGGGACATATTTATATTGTTCCTTCTAAATTACGTGAAAGCACATAATTGGAAGGTGCTTCACACTTTCTACAGAACATAACATACATTTGCTATGGATATTCTACATATTCAAAATTATGGTGAGAATACTCTTCACACATTCCAGAGTAAGTGCCAAGTTGGTAAACGGAATGAGATAGGAAATTACTGGGCACCTAAATAGGAATTTCAAAGGCATATTCCTGGGACTTCATCTTGTACCTTTTTTGTGAAAGCATATAACCAGAAGAAATTTTGCACTTTCTGTAGAATATACCATGCATTAGTTAAGGCTTTACTCAATAATCAAAAAATTATGGTAAGACTGTTATGCACTTTCCAAGGAATATGCTTTTCGTGGGTCCATATCATACATTTGAATACAGCTCTATGACACAAAAATATGCTCTGCACGTACTGAAAATACAAATTCATTGACGACGAGCTTCCATTAGAATCATACTGGGTGTCCCAGAGCTTTTAGGCCAGCAGATATCTCAGTTACCTGTAAAAAAAAATGAAAAAAATATGTATCATAGGAGACCACAGGCACTTTCATGCAACAGAGCAAAATCCATCCTCTGGCGATCAACCCCTGCGAAACCACCCCTAACATTTTTTTTTCAAATTGCAGCCCCATTTTGTTTGTCGTTCGACTTACAGCTCTTGTTATTTCGCAATCAACGATATATCATAATATGCAGTTGTGATGATAGTTACTCGAGAAAATTGAATACGTTGGTGGGTAATTAATTGGACTGATCGAATTGTGCTGCATTGTAGAGACCAGAAAAAGTGGAAGCTACGCAGAAAAAGAGGCGATAAGATGTTAGAACTTTTTGTGCTTCGTTTGATTCCTACGGTATCTGGATGACACATTGCTATCAGTCGTGATATTGTTGTTGTATATGAAAATGCCTTTTACCTTCACTCCCAACGAATACGTTGATATGCTTTTAATTTTTGGTGAATGCCGAAAGAATAAACGTGCGGCGGAAAGGCTGTATGGGCAGCTCTTTCCTGATCGTCGACAACCAGGTTGCAATCATATATCTATTAACTACAAATATTGATAACACGCCATAAGACGCAATGTAATCAAATTGAGGCCAAAAATATCTATCTTACCTTTTCTCAAACGGACGCTGGGAAAATATTGCGCATGCAGAATTCTGAATCAGGAGAAATGTCATACCTTTTTAGGGTTATGCTTCTTTTGACATTTTCGACCGTCCCATATTGAAAATGGGCCAACATTTTTCTATAATGTGGATAAATTAAGAATGAGAATTATGCAAGACGGTCAATCAAACTTTGTGTCATTAAAAAAACAATTCATTGATCCATTTGTAACTCTAATAATAAAATGTCTGTTTGTTACATGCTACCAGAGTTTCATCAATCAATTTTGTGCCAAAAACGGATTAAAACTCATTAAACTTGAAGAAATATGGATTGGGTATGTGACGGAAAATTATTTGAAAAGGTAAATCTCGTTCCACATCGGCCTCATAACCGCCAAGAAAAATAGGTTGCTAGTGGTGATGTATTTTTTGCCTCCTGAATACGAACTCGAAGTAAAACGCGGCAATCTTAAATTCTATCAGGCATGAACATAGAAATTTATAAAATGTGTAATATTCTCGGGAATAAAATCCATATAGTGCCGCCCTCTTATAATTAGCACAATCTACACTTGCTCTCTGTAAACTTATCCATATTATGAGGTTCATGTTGGAATTTGCCGAATCAGCACCACATAAGATATGCTTCTCATATCTTCGATAATTGTTGCTGCCGAACCATGCACGCTAGAAAGAGATGAAAAAACAAAATCTTGTCTTTGAATAGGAATCTCTGGCGCAAGCGCATTAATTCAGCAGCGTCCAATTCGAAGTCGATGCTCATTTTTTTTTGGCATCACATAGGCTGTCTTTATTATCCATATTCGTAGTTAATAGATATATGGTTGCAATACGTTTTCGTATGTAGAAAATACCATGCGAACTGGATCATTTCCAGGAAAAACAGATCAAGTACAGCCTACTCCTGTGCGAATTGAGGAAAATTGCATCAATGTGTTAGCCTACGCCGAAGCACATCCTCATATTTCGGTTCGTGCATTGGCGGTAGAGATTGGGATCAGTAAGTCGTCTGTGCAAAGAATTTTTAAACAGTAAAAGTATCATCCCTACAAAATTCATTTACACCAAGGACTCAGACCTACCGATTTCGAAAGACGAACGGCATTCATTGCTCACATTCAAGTTTTAGTCCATGACAATCCCCACTTCCTCAATCAAATCTTGTGGAGTGACGAATCCCGCTTCCATAATAATGGTACTGTTAATCGACATAACATGCACTATTGGTCACAGGACAACCCTCACTGGATTAGAAAAACCAAATTCCATTGTGGGGTGTGAACGTGTGGTGTGGTTTACATAATGGACGACTGATCGGCCTCCATTTTTTCCAAGACACTTTGACGGGCCACCGATATCTACATTTCTTGAAAAATTATATTCCTGCACTACTGGAAGATATTCCAATTGAAGAACGACAGCAAATGTGGTGGCAACAAGATGATGCTCCTGAATATAACCATATTATCGTTACTACATTCCTCAATAATACTTTTCGAGACCGTTGGATTGGAAATAGTGGGTGCGATGGTCTGACGTTCTCCAGATCTCACGCCACTGGACTTTTTCCTATGGGGATATCTGAGACTAGTTGTCTCCGAAACACAACCAATAAATATTAACAATTTAACCCAGAAAATTTTAGAGGCTTGTCATACCGTTACTCCGGACATGATTAGGGCTTCCTGTACTCGCGCACTGATTCGGCGACTTGAAGCATGTGTGGCAAGTGCTGGCCAACATTTTGAACATTTTCAGTAGTATCATGTATCAAAATACAGATGAGCTTTTACATTAATATTTCATTTGTATTTTTATTTTTTATGCTTCTGCAAGTCATTCTAGATACCATGATACATCATTGACCGAGAAATGAAAAAGACTGTACGTTGCACCAAAACAAACATGGGCGTGCCATTTGAAAAACAAAAGTTAGGGGTGGTTTCTTGGGAGTTGTTTGCCAGGGGGTGGATTTTGCTATACTGAATGAAAGTATTTGTGGTCTCCTATGATACAGATTATTTCGAATTTTTTTTCTGCAGGTAACTGAGATATCTGCTGGCCTGAATGCTCTGGGACACCCGGTATCGAGAGCCGAACAATATATGACCTGAACATTGCTTGAGGTTATGTGTTCAGATGAAGTCATTTTAATTAAAATATTGCTTACTTCCGGTGACTTCCCGTTATACCAAAAGTGGTTATTTCAAATGGACGGCCCAGTTCCCACTAAGCAAGGTGAAGATGCATACGGTTTTCAAAAACCTATCAAGAGCAACTGTTGTAGCTTTTACTATTATTATTATTATTCGAGAATATGATAAATTTTCCGAAGAAATCATTCCCCTGTTCATCAATCAAGATATCGCCTTCGAGCAGTTCCAACCAATTTGGTCTAAAACTGAACTATAGTAACGAATGAAAAATGTACGAGAGATTCAACATATCAGAGAGTCTCTCTCATTTCAACTCTATAAACGTTATCAGTGCTTATTATCGATTTCATATTTCATTTTAGATGCACTCAGAGCCCCCTGAATTGTATAAATTATTACTCTAGCTCAACTTTGGTGACCTATATCAAAACAAACCTTTTCGTTATTGATTTCGACTTTTTTCAAAGATCCTAATCAGAATACATCCGCTCTGTTATTTTATCCTACCGACCGAATGTATCATACCAAAAATACTCACATTGAAAGACCTTGTTTTCGACAGGCGTAGGATGATTCCATTTTCTGATTTCGCCTACGAAATATAATCTTTCGCCATTTGGAATTACATCGGTGTGAGACAAAACAACTGCCACCATATTTGGTAACAGTTCAGTGACTTATGAAAGTGATAACGTAGGATTTTCACTACGACAAAAGGCAAAATTAAAAATCAATTTTCATGCATATTATTATTGTAATATCCAATATTTTCAAATGAATTGGTGAATGTGATCCTTATTGAAAGGTTCGCGGAAAATTTAAATCATATTTCCTCACCACTCCGATTTTCAAGGCAGGTAACCGTAGTCAACCAAATAACCACAGACCAATATCTGTAATCAATAACATAGCCAAGTATTTAAAAAAGATTGACAGAATTTTTTCAAATACACAACGTCCTTACTGACAGGCAATATGGCTTCATCCAGAACTCAAATACTGAAAATGCAGTAGTTGATTTTCAAGAGCAAACAGTCAAGGCCTTAGACAAATCATCAAAATGCATAGCAGTTTTTCTAGATCTCGCCAAGACCTATGGCACAGTCTCGCACGAAATTCTACTTAACAAATTGAGCCACTACAGTATTCGTGGTCTCCCTCTCAATCTCATGTCCAACCAATTAACAAATAGAGTTCAGAGGGTGAAATTTGGGGATGAGGTCAGTACAGAGTCAATAGTGAAAATCGGGGTACAAGGAACAGTATTGGGCCCAATACTGTTCCGTATATACATGAACAATATTACAAAAATAGATGGTCTAGGACACCTTATCTGTTACGCTGACAACACAGCTTTAATTTGCACGGGAAATAATTGGGAGGATGTTAAAAGTTCCACCGAAACAAATCTACAGAACACATATGCATGGTTGAATTTAAATAAGCTCACCCTAAATATTGATAAGACTAAATGTGTTGCTTTCACACCAACGCTCGTCAGTCAACCACATAATTTGTCACTGAAACTACACACTCTGTAATCTGTTCCAAAAACTTATGTGGATGTTCTTCTATTCAATAACTGTCATCAATTAAATACTTAGGGGTAGTCCTAGATCAGCACATCCGATGGTCTGATCATATCCTACATGTTAACAAACGCCTTAGAACACTTATATACAGTTTTTAATCCTTGAGAGGATGTCTCTCAAGGAAAAATCCAGGCAAAATCTCATAATGCTCTATGACTCCTTAGCCGAATCAATTTTATCTTACGACATCACAATATGGGGTGAGGCTTTCAACAACACACCGAATATTGTGCAGACAACTCAAAACACACTACTAAAAATCATCCTGAAAAAAAAATAAACATTTTTCCACCGATAAGATATATGAAGAAGCAAATATATTGAATGTCAAACTATTATACACTCATCAATGTCTGAAGAGAATGTTCATAAATCAAGAGAAATTCAAACAGAAAACGATTAGGATAAACAGGTCTACCACAAACATGTATGTCAATATTCAATCCTTTAAAAAAACATTAACACAAAGAACTTTCTTTTCCTTCGGTCCCAAATTTTTCAACACCTTACCAATTGACCTAAAACAGATTTCAAATATGAGGAAATACAAAACTGAAACAAAAAAATATGTTATGAATCATCCTAAGAAATTTTATGATATACTGAATTCGTCATCAAAGTGAGTCAAAAAAAAAGTTAGCGTCTTCTCCACTGTGTCAATAATTTCCGGAAGTCAACTATGTAATATCAGAAATGTAACATTAATTTTCTTAATCACCTTGTCAAATAAATATACCCGATCTCGAAATTTTATTCTAAACAACAATATGTAAAAGCGTGAAAATGTGTACTTTAGTTTGAATAAACCAATTTGAATTTTGAATTTGAATAATATCTGAAAATAATTCTCAAGGATTGATAATGAATACATTCCAAGAAGAGGGGAATTTTTAACAATTGATTCAATGAAAATCGCGAATATAGTGATTCGTTGTGGAATAAGAATTTCAGATAATATACAACACTAAACTTCGTTATAGTGCCTGATCAACAAAAGTGTTATTTTTTGTTCGAAATGGCATGGAAAACTCACTTTTCAAAATGCATAGGCGGTGTGGAAGAATAACAAAATGTTTGAATCAACACGTGTGGTTGAAAAGCTTTTGGAGAAAAATAGGGACGACAGAAATGAAAACTAAAATAAAGTATTATTATGGTTTTATTTTGTATGTGGAAATTATTGATGCCTATAACCTTTCTCCTACCAACTAGGGTATAGGTGAATTAAACACATTGAAAGTTGTTAGTGTCGAATATTTTCCTGTGCGAGCATAAAACAATATCTGAGACCATAACGAGAGTATAACATGATATTTATTTGTATAACACTACAGATTGTAAGGGATACAACAATGATATATTGCCTACTCAAGCCCAATTCACAAGGGAAGCACCAGCTTGTCCAAAGTATAAGGCTCAAAGAGACTTCAATAAGAACGCCCGCTGCGTATCAATACCTTAGGTGCACAATTACGTTAGTAATGATTATTAGTAATTCATGAATTTGATTTAATCTCTATAGTTTACTTGGGTTTATGTTGTAAGCAGGTGCTTCAAAAAGTCCACAATCCACATCAAACCATACGGTGAAAGTAGCGAGAAGCATCATGAACTTGATTTTCAATTGCATGCTCTGTTTTGGAGAATTGGGTTTAGTGAAGTATTTTTCATTCAGGCTCGAATATCTTTTAAAAAATTCAAGATGATATGAAACACAATGAAAACATTATATTATGTATTTCATTTCATTGATTTTAGAATGACTAATACTTCAGAAAGATAAGTTAATCAAAAGAAGGTCGTAATTAAAATTGAAATACATTATCAGCAGAACAACTATACGAAAAAGAGGAATTCAGCCACCCCTATCCGAGAATATTGGCAACTGTTCTTCCATTGGAAAAATTGAGTTGACAATGGTTGATCGATAACGGACTATCGGGTAACAAAATTGATATCATCTCGAGAAAGATTATAAACAGTTGCTGCGAAATATCCAATGCTTTATTCGAGTTCTGAGGACTAAACAAAAAAATAAGAAATTGAGAAACTTTTATTGTCGGAAATAACTTGAAAATCCCAAAATTCTATAGGAAATTTTATACTGCCATATGTTGAGCAACTTTCATCTCATTTACCCAAAATTATAAATGTTAAACTCTTCTGGATATCCCCACGGTGGACATCCTGATATTGGACCAACTGTATGTAATTATACATAAATATTAAATAAACTCTCATCCAATATGCAAACTTCCTCATCCACGAATGATCCGCCTCTGTTTATCATTCGATCAATGTGAATTATTTGGTTGTTTGTTCTGTGACTGCGCATTTTTCATCCGAATTTTTTTCAGATCTGTTCCAACATTTTTATTATCTAATGTAAATATCATCTTTTTATGTAAAACCGATGACTTATTCCATAGTTGGCGATTTCATTTTACAACTTCTACAGAATTGCTCTAACCCTCAATTTTTATTCCAGTTTTACAATGTTTTGCTCTGAAATCACTCTACTCTCAATGACTGCAATAGAACCCTTCAATACTACAGTTATATCATTAATTTTTCATTCCGCATGCCATGATATAGATACTCACTTTTACGATTTCATTGCTTTCCAAATTATCTCGAATTTTTTAAGATATTTCCATGTAGGTGCATGAATGAAATAAAAAGAGCACTGGAAAATTATTTATTATGAAAAGTTTTAGTAGGTGGTGAAAATCTGTTCAACACTCGTGATGATGGCTGAAAAGTATCTGAAATGTAATGAAACCATCATAACTGCTATAGTACTGGATTAAGAATGTAGTAATACCTAATAACTGTACAGGTTAAGAGCCACCAGTACAGCCGGCTGGCAACTGAAATGGTATAACTTATCAATGCTTCCCAAATTCTTTGATTGAAACTGCGGCCTGTCTGGCCTATACATAGTGCATTGCAATCCTAACGCTCAAGTTTGTATACCTCGGACTTGTTGAATTTATTCCGTGTAGACTTTGCATTATTGATGAATGAATGAAGGTTGTTATTAGTTTTGAATACAATATTTATATTCCTTTTGGGAAGGAAACAAGAATCTTGTTCGTATGATAACCGAGAAATGTTAGACATGCAAAATGGTGTTCGCATTCTCATTTCACTTGTGGGTACCTACATGATTCAAAGTTCATTTTCATCTCTTGACTAGGTAGGTATTTATATTTAGTTAGCCTAGACCATTTCCCTGCATTAACAAAATATTGCGATACCATAGCAACGAACAATTACTTATTAGAAGTGTCAGTGTAAAGTATGACGTCAAATAAGTAAACCAGAGTTACGCAATAAATTAAAATAAAAAATATGTCCACCAAAATTGTGAAAATCGAAAAATTAGAGTATCCAGCCATCATCAAGTACATGTATTTAAAAGGGTTAGGAGGTGAGCAGATTTACGAAGATATGCTTAATACCCTTGGTGATCAATGTCCTTTATATGAGACCGTGAAAAATTGAACTGCAAGCTTCAAAAGAGGTAAATTTTCCATTGAAGATGATGACCGATCGGAAAGGCCAGTTTCTGTGTCAGTCCCCGAAAATATCGATGCAGTTCATGACATGATTTCAACAGACCGTCGAATTGGGCTAAAACAGATATCTGAAGCACTGAATATTTCATACGAACGCGTTCATCTTATAGTTCACGTCAATTTGGACATGAGAAAAATTGCTGCAAAATGGATCCCCAAATGTTTGAATGTTGACCAAAAGTGTGCAAGGGTAGTAGCATCGCGTTCGATCTGTGCTCGATTTGAAAACGATGTAGACTTCTTGAACCGAATTGTTACTATGGATGAGACTTGGGTACATTTCTACGATCCAGAAACAAAGCAACAATCGATGGAATGGCGACACTCCGGTTCTCCAAGACCTAAGAAGTTTCGTATCCAAAAATCTGCTGGAAAAGTTCTTGCTTCAGTTTTTTGGGATTGCCATGGAGTAATCATGATTGATTTTGTAGATAAGGGGAAAAATTAAAGAGAAAAGACGCAGAAAGCTATCAAAAGGTGTTTTGTTTTTGCAGGACAACGCCCCTGCACACAAATCTCATGTTGCCATGCCAAAAATTCGTGATTTATAAGGTTTGAATTACTAGAACACATCCCTTATTCACCAGATTTGGCTCCGTTCGACTATCATCTCTTTCCTAAACTGAATAAAAGTTTAAAAGCTCGTAAATTTTCTTCCAACGAGGAAGTAATAAAAGCTGTGGAGGTCTGGTTTGCAGAGCAAGAAGAAACATTTTTTTTGAAAGGTCTAGAGACGTTGCAGGTTCGCTGTAATAAATGTATCCAATTGAGAGGAGAATATGTTAAGTAATAAAATATTTTGACATTGATATTTTGTTTGGTTCTATAGTAGGATTAGAATTTTTCAATATATTTGCACGGCTCATACTAAGTTCATGTGAGTTCTATCATTTCTACCATTTCGGAAATACAAAAACGTTACTTTGATTTATAACCATTTAGGAAATTTTCCTGAAATATTAGTATGGCTACATTATTCTGTAATTGTAACTTTTAACTGTATTGTAAATTGGGATTTTTTTCATACATCAATAAGAGTGAAATGTCACATATGCAGTCAATCTGAGATTAAATGCCCAAAATGTCCCAAGTGCCTCTGTCACAAAAGTCATTGAATTCAATAGTAGTAGTCACGTGCAACAGAACATTCACGGATGATTCTGTGGAATTCAATACCAGTCGACCAACGACATCTAGTTTATTGCTTTCTTAAAAGCTTTGAGGCGACTCTGTCTCAGCAATGAATTGAACGACTGCATAATTAGTATAATTATTATGTGTCCAATTAAATATACCCAGATTACCATGTTACTAAACAGAACCGATTTCTAGCAAAGCAGCAAAACAACAGCAAATTTCTGAAGAAATTTAAAATATTATATGAAGGGGTTAGAAGCATAACAGCCTAAGTGCACTTTTTTGGCAAATCGACCTAAGCGTTGTTTTGACCTCCCAAAATATCATTCTATCGAGTGCTAAAATTACCCAAGCCAAAATGTGTCAGGAAGTGCCATCTCTCGGAGAGGATAAAAAGTGGTTGAACGAAAAAACTGTAATAGTGGGAAGCAAAATGGCTCAAGTATCACTTTGGTTATTTTACTTCTCAACATTTGTCAGATTTTATTTATGTAAACAAATACTTGGGCATTTTTCGCCATTTAGTCGAGGTTTAAGAATCAGTCGATGTTTATTGTGGATTTATGCAGCAGTCATACGTTTTAAGTCACAAGGAAGAATATTCGTCAATGATTGGTTGGTCCGTTTATTCCAACCAATCATTGACGAATATTCTTCCGTATGACTTAAAACTCATGACTTATGACTGCTGCATAAATCCACCATTACTGTTTGTGCCGAGTGCATTTTTCTTCGTGGCTAACGACATTATTATAATACCTTGTTGGAGATTGAAAAAACACAACAGAAAATGTCTGAGTCAGGTTCTCAATGATTTTATTGAGGACCCAAAAAAAGATTCAGGAAATAAAGTTTTCAAATGAAGGGTTATAAAATGGTTTTCATACCAAAAGAGTAAGTCACACCAGTTCAGATATAAAACTACCTTACAGGAGGATTTTCCATTTTATGAGTCGGAAAAGTGTTCAAATAATATAGGCCGTCCAACTAATAACATTACTTTGGCGTCGCTACATCCTTAAGGTCTGAGAGTCAAATATGAGAAATATGAAAACTTGCAACAACTGCTTGAATTCATTCCTCCGGTATATCAAAATTTTTTCAAGAATTTGTCGCACGAAGTAAAGAACCGAAGAAAAAGAAAGAACCAACACGGTCCACTGAAACCCCAGCTCTCGAACTTGATGAGGACTACGACTTCTTTAATAATTCATTTCTTTGATTCGTTGAATTCGTCGAAATTGCTTGGTAACACCACGAGTCCTTTAGGACGAGTGGTGTTACCTCAAAGCAATTTAATAGTGTTTAAGATTTCTGACAGAATTATCGATAGTATTGTGATCATGAGTCAAATTTATTGAGATAATTTCACGAACAAACGAAGTAAAAATAGTCCTATTGTCGTGAATTCTTCAATAGTTATAGACAATGCCTGATAGACATGAAGTCTGTCAGACTGACATTCATGATTAAGATGACTAAAATCCCTGGTGTGTCGACTCATATCTGCAAAACTGTGAGATAAAACGGGAGACAATTCGCCTGCTTGATTAAGAGAAAACAAATGAAATCGTGACCTGTTTCCCAAATATTCCGCATTTGCGTGTACCGCCATGGTAGGTTTTCCTGTTAGGGTAAATTTACAAGCACAGAAGTTTTCAAGTATTGCTGACGAATGATCTGAATAAAAAAAAACCTAATTATTAGAATTATTGAACGAATAAAGAATTTCTAGGAAAATATACAGCAAAATGGAGAAACACATTGATAATAGTCATCAATACCAAGAAATTGCACTATGAAATTTAGATTCCGTCACCAATCACCATATCCCTGGAATATTGACAGGACTAAAATTCTATGATGGCGCCATCTCTGGAACCGACTAAAGAAGCAGACCACTATTTCATTTGTTTATTTGTCTTCTGAAAAATCAAAACAAAATCGAATCACTCGACACACCAAGGTTTTTAGGCATCTTATTCATGATATTAAGTTCTCCGTTGTTGTTTGGATACATGGTTGCCATGACAAAGTGGTATTACCGGCTCGAAAGCTAGGAACTGCGTATTATCGAAGCATACGTCCCTTATTGGTCCTAATATTGCAGGAAAGGAGAATTTCGGCCAGTGAAATTATCGGGGGTAATACCACGAGTGCTCGCAATACTATCGATAGTAATTCTGTCAGAAATCAACGAGATCAAATTGCTTGGTAACACCACGAGTCCTTTAGGGCGAGTGGTGTTACCTCAAAGCAATTTGATCGAGTTTAAGATTTCTGACAGAGTTATCGATAGTATTGTGAGCAAGAGTAGTATTTATTGAGATAATTTTACGAACCAACAAAGTAAAAAAGTTCCATTGTCGTGAATTCTTCAATAGTTATAGATAATGATTGATAGACATGAAGTCTGTCAGACTGACATCCATATTAGTAGCAAGATGATATATTCTCCGTTTTTGTTTGGATACGTGGTTGCCATGACAAAGTGGTATTACCGGCTCGAAAGGAAGGAACTGCGTTATATCGAGGCATACGTCCCTTATTGGTCCTAATATTGCATGAAAGGATGGTTTCATACGGCCAGTGAAATTATCTGTGATAATCATCAAAATTGAAGTTTTACTGTAACACTTTCATTGTAAAAAATATACTTACAGTATGGTAATATATTTCAACAATAATTTCGGACGAAAGATGAAGTTAAAACAATATGAAATACGTCACAAAAACACCATTTTTGGGATACTGGATCAAGAAAACATTATATTGGAAAATGCATTTATCAGCTTTGAAAATAGCGCTATCCAGTGCCATCTATGCAATAAATATCGTCAAAATTATTGTGGGCATGGATGTGGAAAATTTGTTTAATATGCGTAATTTCACATTAAACTCTTTTAACATATTTATTCACTGAATTGTAGGGAAATTTGGTTAACCTATGTTTTACAAAAAATAGTCTACGAGCACTCTTGGGATTATTGATATCAGACTTGTGTAGACGCCATTTTCTCAATAGCAAATTATAGACAAAGACTACCAATATACAGAGCGGGCTCCAAATATGTAGATGCCCATAGAGCTATGACTCTCGAAACAAAGCGCAATTTCTCATGTCAATCGGACTACTGTACAAGGAAATCTATAAAAATTACCAAACCTATTTTAATTCAAATGGATTCGGTAAGAACTTTAAAAAACAATTCAAGAAATTCTCTAACTTATTGTAATATACACTTCTTACAAGTATCACTCTCATTCCTTCATGAACAGAGTAGGTACTTGCAATATATTTCCTTTTTTATTTGTAAACTTTTTCTTTTTGCCGTTTTAAGTGAAATGCATTTTATTCTGTTCTTGTTACTTCGAAAGTTTCTTATAATGCAGTTCCTTGAAAAATACATTTTTGTCTGCCTCATCTGTTGAGTACAGTAACTTCTTTGGACAAAACAATAGTTCTGCCTCTCAGATTTTTTTTATACAGGGTGACCCAAGGTTAAACCACCAAACATTCAGTATTGGTTTTTCAGGTGAAAAAAAACTTTTTTCTTGTAGGAATGTGTTCTAACTTGCTTTGTTTTCAAAATACTGAGTGTTCAAAATTTTTTGAAAAAAACAGTTTTTTATCAATTATTTAAAAACCTTTTTGCTGATTTTGATAAAAACTGCCACGCTCATTTGCGGTAATAAGGGCGCCCCGAATGGTAATATTTATTGATATTACGACAAATTATTGTGGTCCATTGTGGTTTTGTACGTTTATTTTTTTAGGATTGAGCAATTAGAAGTACAATTTTTTTTGTCTGTTTGATTTTTTTCTAACATCAATTTTGAGAAACAATTTAAAAACCGTTTCCTTGCAAGTAACATGAAAAAAGTATCCAAGTAATTGATAATATGACAAATTTATTCATTTTAATTTTTTAGGAAACAGAAAAATAAAATTTCTCAAAACTGTTCAAAATGACCACCATTTCTTTCAATGCAAAGTTCGCACCTGCGAACTACAGATTCTGCAGCTGCACGGTGTGATCTCTGGTGCTGCTTGAACAATTCTTTCCTGGAAAGTTCCTTCGTCGTTGATGAGCTCAGCATAAACTTTGGTTTTCATTGCACCCTATACAAAAATCCATAGGGGTTAAGTCAGGAGAGCTCGCAGGTCAAAGAACTATGACACCCTGTATCTCGAAAACGAAGTTAGGACATATGATTATAGGAAACAAAAATCTTATTCTTGCCTGAAAAACCGATCCTCCACGTTTGGCTGTTTAATCCTGGGTCACCCTATATATTTTAACATACTTTATTGTATATTCCATTTTTTGGGTTGCGAAAGATGAACAACCCAAAAACGAACGGAAATAACAACAATATCAACAATCAACTCACTTTGACAGATTGCAATCAACCGCCAACTTCTCGAAAGTTTTGCTCATGTTACCACAACTATCAAGAACATTGAAAAGTTTTTTTTGCGATACTCAATGAAAACTTCCAACGAACTATTTTCGAAACGCTCCAACTTCGACGTGAGTACACGCGGTGAGGATAATTCTTCGCCCGCCAATGTTTCGCTACCACAGCCGACGTGATCGGAACACTGCGACGCCGATTTTACAATGACGAAAGAGCGTCGGCGGCATCTGGACCATTTCCATGCGCACTCCTGAGCTGTGGTTACTGTACATACCTCAAGGAGTTGATATGGTTTTGGAGTATTTAATATATTTATATATAGTGGACTCATTGTCCAAACAATGCATGGATAGATAGGTAGCTGTTTTCACAGAATTTCACTTATAAATATGTTACAATGCACACATTATTTAGGTGAACAACGTCAAAATTATGAGCTGCAAAAATTTCGTTTGCTATTAAACTTTTCTGAAGTCACATATATCCAACTTCTGAATATAATCAATAATTTGAAAAATACGAAAAGTAATGATGCAAATGGTATCAACAGTAAAAACACAAGAGCTTTTTTTTATCGGATAAATTTCTTTTTGTAACGAAATAATTTTGCCAATCAGTAATTTTACGAGAAAAACTGACATGACAAAATCGCGAGACCGAAGGTCGAGCGATTTTGTCAGATGTCAGTTTTTCGAATTTTGAGTTAAAAAGAAATTTATCCTTAAAAGAAAAGCTCGAGTGTTTTTTGGCAAGATAAATTAACGACCGAATATAAATTGTCTCCATATTGACGCTTTAGTATTTTTTGTAGATTGCGGGATTGCTTTTTCTATATTTTTTGTTATTTGTTGAGTCGAAACTTCCCCAAAACAACTCATGTTGTAATGTTTCAGTATCAACTATCAACAATACTTAATAACTGACAGGGCAGACATTAAAGTGACGTAAGCATACTAGATGTAGACGCTAAAGACGAACAGGCGTTTTAATCGGTGATAAAATAGATGCTCCTTTTTTATCGCTGTCAAAATGACAATACAGTCATCTTTAAATGACACATTTTATACAGGAGTTAATTTATCAATGTAAAAATTCTCAACTGTATTTAACATATTATTCTCATTTCTCTCACCAATCAATGTATCACTAATAATGTTTATCCAAAATTTCTGAAATGCTCGAAAGTGTTAGCCCTTTTCAAAGGTAATTGCTTAGAAGACCCAACAAACTAGAGACCCATATCCATTGTGCCCACATTTGCCAAAATTTCTGAAGTTATCCTTAAAATTCAAATGACAAAAATTCTGGAGTTATCATTTAAATTCAAATGACAACTTATTTTGGAAACTTAAATTTATTTAGTAGCTCACAATTTGGTTTCAGGGCTAATTTATCGAAAACCAGGGCTATAAATGCACTGATTGATGTAATAAATGAAGGCTTTGAGACTTATGGGTACGTCCATGTACAATTCTTAGACCTGAGTAAGGCTTTTGACTGTGTACCACACAATATATTGATTGATAAACTGAAATTTTACAACTTTTCCGGAAATAGCCAAAAAATGATTTGTCCTATTTGACGGACAGAACTCAATTCGTTAATTTTAAGGATATCAGCTCTCAATCGATTAACATGTAACAAGTATGGAATACCGCAAGGCTCTGTCCTAGGTTCGGCCCTATTTCTCATTTATGTCAACGACCTGCCTAATAGTGCTCCTTCAGCAAAGTTTATTCTTTTTGCTGACGATACCTCATTAGCACATTCAAATAGAGATTTCAGTATTCTGCTGAGGCCAATAACAGTCTATCCTTGACACAATCTTGGCTAAATAACAATAAGTTAGTCCTTAACAAAGAAAACTCTGCGACATTGATGTTTGATTACTTATATTTCGGACGTCCATCATCTTAATGGTTGAAAGATTTCTATCTCTTTCAAATTTTTCACAACGTTTCAATTGCTTGAATCCGCAATCGTCTTCTGGTGAATAGTGACAAAATCAGATGCTACGCGACCTTTTTATAGGTCTATAATTAAGTGTAATTACGCGCGGTCTTGTGGCGCGCGTGGTTTCGCGCTTTTTCTCCCTCCAAAACGGTCCATGAGCGGTTTCCATACGTTTTTAATTTCCACGCTTGGTTGACTGAAGGCACCATTGGCTTCTATGTAGGTGGTTTCCATAAATTTCCATTTGAACCAATGTTCCTCTCTATGAAGAACACTAGCTTCGTCCCAGAGAAATCGGTGGTGTTTTGTCCAGGCGTGGTCAGCAATTCCCGATTTTGATGTTTCCCCTCGTTGAGTCCACTTTTTGTGTTCGGCTATTCTTACTGATACTGATAGACGACCCTGAACCATAACAGAAAAGGTCTAAAAAATGTCAGAGGTTTCAACCAGAAAATCAATTGTGGCTACACTGAATAGGGGTACTGGAATTGTCTATTCTTTGGAGCCAAAACTATAGAATTCTCTTTCTGTGTCGGCACGTTCCGACACCGGTTACTCATAGAATAGATAATATGTGAATGAGCCTCCATCACACAATTCAAGCACATCGTTACACAACAGTGTGTCAAAAATGATTGTTTCGGGGAAACCTCCAGATAACAACAGACTGACTAAGTTATACCTATCACCCAAGAAGACTTCGGAAACGTTTCAGTCATGTCGGTTAGGTTCCCATCATGTGTGTGTTTCAACTTATATATTTCACCCTCCAGACACTCTTGAAGGCATTCTCATCTCGAAACCCTTCATAATTTCCTTCTCTCACAGTTCAGATGAAATTCAACACAAAATACTTATTTGAATCAATAATTCCAGGAAAATTCCAAGAAATTGTTATACAGGGTCCTGCAACAGTGGCGAGGTGTTCCTTATCTAGGAAATATAATCGATTATATATTTCTGGAATGGTGCCTTACTGCTCAAGTTCGACAATATTGCGGGTCACACAGGGTGTTCAATTTTTTTCTCTTACTCTTTATCGGTTTTTCGGTTTCTTCATATACTTCTTATTTTCGAAATTATTGACAGTTATGAAAATTTGTAGCAAGATGTTTTTCCAATATTCATCACTCATATTATTTGAAATTATAAAGTTGTGCCAAGTCCCTTTAAAATTTGTTTTTTGGGCCAATATAGCTAATTGGTGTATCTCTTAAATGATAAATCTAAAATCGACGTGCTGAATAAATAGTGCGAAAAACAAAATCTTCCTTATTTCAAATGAAGCACCATGTTTATTATCGGTCTATAGGAAGCGTCAAGAAAGGTTTTACAAATTTCATCAAGTATCACACATGGTTCAGTTCAATGGTTATTCTTAAAAAAGATTTTTCGAAAAATTGCAATTCAACCTTTTTTCTCTCCATGATCTCAATGAACGACTATTTTTACAGCGAAATCCATATTTGACGTCTTTGATCGAGACAAACGTTATGTTTTTTATACATTTTTCTGAATACCACCTTCTAATTTCTTCATTTGATGCATAGTTTTTGTCCAACCCCTACTTTGAAGTGTTGCTACATGCCTATAATTACCTTGCAAGATAAACAAGTTATGAGCTCGACCTCCACCATATTATTATTTTCGTTTAGAAATATCAGCATTCCATCAACAATGTCAAGGGTATGAATGGTATACCAATCGATAAACCTTTTCGAATTTGGTACGACTCAAATCCACAAAAAAAATATTCGTTGATATTTTCTACCACCATAAGCTCCTAATTTTGGAGGTTTGTGAGAAGAAGCAGTAAAAATCACTAAATTTCATAACAATAAATGAAAATTTGGTCTATGAAGACTTCAATTCATTGATCGTTCAAATTGAACTCAATCCCAATTGTCTTCCAATCCAAATTATCTCAATTCCATTACCTCATCTCATTTCCATATTGGTCGTCCCATAAAATCCCTTCCTGATACTGACTATACCATGGTACCCAGCAGGAAACCATCGACTTCAAAGAAATTCAACAAAATCACCAGCAGTTTAGGGTAAGATTCAGCAAAGAATACGTTTCTCATCTCCATCACCAATATAAGTGGGAGGATCCAGTCTCACCAATCAAAGTTTTGATAAGGAAGTATCAACAGCCGCCATACAAATGGCTATTAGGACGTAATTGAAAGTTTGCACCCTTCCAAAGGCAGGATTTTTCGTGTAGCAACGATTTAGAGAGAATCCAAAAGGATATCACCTGATCTGTAAAACATTTCCCCAATTCCACTGGAAGAAGATATTTTCGAATGACTTTTGCATTTATTACTACAGTAATTCATTATTATTTACTCCTAATTTTCTCTTGTCTCAATGTAGTTCATTATCTAGATGGTAACCTTCATATTGGCGTGTAATGTACAAACTTTGTCTTGCATTTCATTAATCTACAATAAGAATATATTGTTCTGTGTTAATTAGTTATGGCAACAGCGAAACTTATCTCAATGATAGTAAAACATTAGAATGCTTTTGCTGTCAACAATTTTTATAATTTGTACCAAGATTGAAGTATATCGACGCAATTAATTTCACTACACCAGAAATCCAGCCATTCTCAAACGCTTTTTCAAAGGAGCATATAGTCAAAGAATGAACAAAGGACAGAGTGTCTTGATCCTATCTCTCAATCCGTCAAAAAGTTCTATATTAATTTGTTCAATGAATTCCTCAGGTGGCTGGTGAGAAGGTAGCCTGATTATGACCGAGATGAAACGATAAATTTCTCCTACCGGCTGGTGATTTTTGTGTACAGTCGCGGTCAAAAAAAAATGGGACAGTCAGTTATTTTTGCGATTATTCCACCTTTCGTCACTTCATCTATATGTGGCATGATCACTTTCTAATTTGGAAATGTTTGACAGATGTCAAATATTCAATGTTGCCATATGACATATTCATAAAACAAATTCAAGCAGCTAGAATTAAACAAGAATGTGCTTAAAGAGTTGTCCCATTTTTTATTGGCCGCAACTGTACTTAAAGGCGGAGAAAATGGAAACTCAAATTTACACAGAAAAACTTCATTTTCCTGGAAACTGTAATATTCGTCTGACGACTCCTCATGAGAATTTCATGAAATGAATTTATTCTTCGTACCTCAAAGAAACGCATATTCCGGCGGGTTCGCAGTGATTCCATATATTTGCATTTCCGAATCAAAGTGGGTGAAACTAGAGTGATTCAATTTCCTTTGCTGAATGGGCTCTGATGCACGCTCGACATTCGCCATAAGTGCATATAATAATTCGTTTCTAGAGTGGAGTCATAAATATTGAGTTGTCTCAAGAAGTTCAGCACCTTTTGGGAAACACAGAGTGGTTTCAATTTTAGACTCTTATCTGCTTCACAGAAAGAGATCTACTGTTCGTCATCTGAAAGAATATTGAGAGTGATACTTTAGAACTAACTATAAAGAGTCCGCCATGTATTTTATTACAAAAAAATCATTATTAGAGTTACAAAAAATAGGAGAAATATTATTTATATGATCGTTTGTGGTTGGTACGTTTATCAATCTATAGGGTAATTTGACCATACTATTATGACAGAAAATGCGAGTCACGAAATAAACTTACAAAGAATATATTTACAAACAAGCTTTCATCTGTATAAACTATCGAATTAATAGTTATTTATGCAACAAGTGCAAAAAGTGAAAGTTTATTGCACTCGACGTGAAATTGATTGAAATTTTCAATATGAATATTTCGTAGTGAAGTACCTATTGCCAATCTCACAGAATATCTGCTAAATATGTAGTAGGTTTAAACGTTTATGTTTGTCATGATGACAGCAAGTTGAAGTAGAATGACAGATGAGTGCAATACAAACTTTATTGCACTAGTGCAATAAAGAACTTCTTTTTCCACTGAATATAGTTCAATAAAGTTTTACTTTTTGCATGAATGTAGAAAAAAGATAAAAATGATATTTAGTAAATGAAAATCAAATAATTATTACAAATTTAAATATATTCGTAAAAGCTTGAGGTGAGAAACCTCAATACAATTCTAGTAAAGTCTCAAGCTTTCAAGAAAACATTTGGAAGATACGTCATACTCTTTGATTCAACCACTAAAGCCCTTTATAAGAGTGACGCGATGCTCGATATCTCCATTTATTCATTTCATTTCTGGCTCTTAATCCCTATACCAGAGAAAATTTTGTGCATTCACGAATTAGATTATCAGTAGTAATATCCCGACAAAATGCTGAATTTTCAAAAAATACATTCACTTTGCTGTCACGAAAACTGTGTTGCTTACAAACACCACGAGACCTTGCTCGAGTGGTGTTTTGTACAGCAACACAGTTTGGGCGGCTGGCAAAGTGAAAGTATTTTGAAAATTCTGCATTTTGAAGGGATATTCGACCAGACAATTTCACGAATACATTAAATTATTATGGACTAAATACGAATTGCAGGAACGATTAATCTTGTGTCATTAATGTCAGTTGAAGAGTTGAACCGTCAAACTGACGTTTCTATAATTTATTTATTTATTTATTTAGTATAAACAGGAAAATCCTTAAGTACAACGTTGTAAAATGTACGTATATATATATATATATACTGAAAACTTAAAGATAAATTAGTAAAAAAAAATTTGAAAATATAATAATTAAAATTAAAAAAACTTAAAACTAAGTGCTAAATGAAAATAACACTAAGTACTAAAAACTAACAAACATTCTATAGATAAAATACGTAATTGATTGCAGACTTTTTGAAGGCCTCCAATGAATTAGTAAAAAATTAAGTTCTGATGCATTAGCTTTCCTTAACATTCTTGAAATTGGACTATTAAATCCATAATTGGAAAAATGTGAGTTCTCCACAAAAACAGTTTTATCATCCCTTGTTACTCTTTGCTTGACTCTCAGGCCGACTAAAGAGATGAGTTCAGGGCAATTAAATTGGCCTGCCAGTAATATAAATGAAAATATTAGGTCAGCTTGAGTCCGCCTGTTTTCCAATGTGGTTAGGTGTAGTGTAGACAGAATATCAGTGTAGTTATGTCGCTGATCCATTTGAAAGCCCATTTTGTAGGCTGCTGCAAAAATTTGTTTTGAACCCTTGTCAGTGACGTTTTGTACACAGAGTAAGAGGGACACCATACAATGGATGCATATTCCATGTGTAACCTGATTAATGAACAATACAGAATTTTCATTGCGTTTACTGATGGGTCTTTAGCGATCCTACCTACGTAGCCAAGAAGTGTAAGTGATTTCAAGGTTGTTTTATTAATATGGGCTGAGAATGACAATTTTTTATCAAATATAACACCAAGATCTTTAACTTCATCAACTTGGTTCAAAGGCAAAGGGTTTATGCAGTATTCATATGTGATTGGTGACTGAGAACGATTGAAACACATGACTAGACTTTTGTCAAGATTTAATTCCAAGCAATTATTTCTACACCAATTGGTTAAATGGTTCACATCACTTTGAAGTTTCAAACAAGCAACATACGATTCAATCACACGATATATCTTGAAATCATCAGCAAATTGCAATCCCTCTGAGTCAGTAATGTGAGTAATAAGATCATCAATAAAGATATTGAAAAGCAGTGGTCCGCAGTGACTACCTTGGGGAACACCAGAACAGGCTTCAATTGTATGTGATATATAATTATTAATTTTTACCCACTGAATTCTGTTTGTAAGGAAGCTGCTAATCCAACCCAAAACATTACCCCCAAAACCAAAAGATTCTAATTTTCGAATTAATACTTCATCAAACGCCTTTGAGAAATCTGTATAAATTGATACCGTTTCGCAAACGCGTTTAAAATGTCTTTCTGATAGGTCAGAAAATTTGTGACTGTGGACTTGTCTTTGGAGAAACCATGCTGTTGATTGGTAAGAGCATTGAGACAGTGCCAAGAAAGCTGTTTGGTGACAAGACAAAAACTTTAGGAATAACAGATGGTAAACTGATGTTCCTATAATTCTTAACGTTGCTCTTATCGCCTGATTTGTGGATGGGTCTGATAAAACTGTTTTTCCAGAACATGGGAAATTCACCATTTCTGAGAGATAAATTGAATAATAAAAAAAGTGGATAGTTCTGGGTACACATCTTTTCAATAATATCGATGGCACACCATCTGGTCCAGAACAGAAACTAGTCTTCAGTGTACCTATTTCATTAAAAATGTCCGTTTGAGTGATCTGGCATTCAGTGAAATTAAGTGCATTATGAATTTGTTGCTCAGGTAATACAATTTCCGCATCACTAAAGTGATTGTTGTTACTATAGAAAAGTATGAATACGGTAAGGAAGAGGCGAAACACTGATTTGAAAATACCATGGGCTGAAGACAGTGTTTTCGAAAAGTCCTTTTCTCATTGGTTTGAATTCAAAAAATGATGGCATTTGATTGGTTTATATAATATGAGGGAAATAGACGAGGAAAGTGTGTCGTCACAAATGTCATTCCTGTCAAAAACTGATTCCAAACAAAGAATTTTAGGTGACTTTCTCTGTTGATGATTTGCTGCTTTGTGTATTAGTTTGTGTTTGGTTGTTTAGATTTTGATTTCTCAAGCGAAAGAAGTTGAAAAATCTTTACGGAAACAATCGGACAAGCTGATTTAAATTTGACGGATGTTTGTTTGGAATCAGTTTTTGACAAGAATGACATTTGTGACGTCATCACTTTCCTCGTCTATTGTCAGTAGTAATATCCCGACAAAATGCTGAATTTTCAAAAACTACATTCACCTTGCTGTCACGAAAACTGTGTTGCTTAGAAACACCACGAGAGCTTGCTCCAGTGGTGTTTTGTACAGCAACACAGTTTGAGCGGCTGGCAAGGTGAAAGTATTTTGAAAATTCTGTATTTTGAAGGGATATTCGATCAGACAATTTCACGAATACATTAAATTATTATGGACCAAATACGTATTGCAGGAACGGTTCATCATGTGTCATTGATGTCAGTTGAAGAGTTGAACCGTCAAACTGACGTTTCTAAATTTACAGTGATTATTGTAAACTATGGAAACGTATAAATAAGGAAGATGCGAAACACCGATTTGAAAATACCACGGGCTGGAGACAGTGTTTTCGAAAAGTCCTTTTCTCATTGGCTTGAATTCAAAAAATGATGGCATTTGGTTGGTTTATATAATATGAGGGAAATTGTCAGTATAAGCGTACTGTTGAAGAAAACATTTTGTCTTTCAGAGGTAATACTACGGTAAATACATACAATTATTGAATCGGTATTCAATACAGAAGCAACTTTTAAAATCTATTTGCTCAGTACCAGATTCAATTCCTAAAATTTTACCATAAAAATATCCCAAATATAATTTTTTCAGACCCTCAGCCATGATATCAAAATACACCATTTCACGTACGTGCACCAACAAGGAATAAATCCTCTGCTGTCACTTCCATTAATTCATAAAAACAGCCATGAATGTTTCTGATGCTGGTCAAGTACATTATCCGGAACTTCATCAGCAGGAAGATTAATAAATTGCTATATCTGGCACAAATTGTTTGTGCTTTGCTCGAAAATACATTATTTGCCAGTTGGGGACTATATCTTCTATTCTCGCACGCTTAGTTAAACCGAACAGAAATGGTCTCTGTATTCGACTCAATTCGTGAGGGTTCATTCGAGGCTGGATGGAATTACTGTTATTTAACCCTTTCAATCACGAATTTTTGTTTTTTGAAATAAAAATTGTAAATTTTGCAAACATCATCGAATCGATATGGGTTGTGCTAAATTTAGTACACCATGAGCAAACTATATAAATACAATACAAATTAGAAAACATCCAAAATCGAATGTAGGAATATCACAGCCCATTTCAAGACTTTTTTTATATGCATCAATCACAATGCAGGTACTTCAATTGATTCTGGCAAGTTGTTGTGCGAATGCAATTCTTGTTCTTCCTCTGAACCTATGTCCCAGAAAATAAACGATCATTCTATATCAATTTCGTATTTATGAATTTTACCCCCAGAAGCCTTCAAATTAGGGAATGATTTATGTTTAACTGAGTCAATTATTAATTGATTATTTATCATAAAATAATTTCATTTATTGGAATAATAGTTGATAGTAAAGTTTGAACAATTACTTCCAACATAAATTCCCGAAGATGTTCCATGTGGCTGCTGATCAGAAATGTTAGATATTTCTTGAAGAGTTGATTCCACAATTTTATCTGATATTTCAATTTGTTTGGAAGAAGATGTTTTGATAGAAATCTCAATTTTGTTATTCAAACTATCTTCTATATATGCTTCTGCTACGGAGGCAGATTTCCAGCCACCGTGACGTTTTATGGATGTAATGTTGCCCCCTGCATTGGACAGAAGAGTTACAGAGCTTCTCCTGAAACAGTGACCTGTGTAGCTGTCTTTTCCAAGCCATTTTGCAATCAAGCTGGGAATTTCTCCTATTTTATTTTTCCCCACATGTTGGTTAATACATTTTCCTCTCGAATATTTCAAAAATGATCTGTTACTTTTTGTATGAGGCGGCCGTAGTACTCTATACTTGCGGTATATCTCAATATAATTAGAATTTGAAACAGTAAACGTTCTTGCGCAATAGGTTTTCGTATCAGGTATTTTAACAATCAATATAGATCCAGCATCTTCAATGGCATCAATAGTTAAATGTAATAATTCTTCACAGCGACAAGCACTGCTGATTCCTAAAATTAGGACAACCTACAAATAAAAAATATTGAAATTACTACTTATCTTACAAAATCATGATTATGAAGGAAATTTATTTCGTTATGAGCATCTTGAATAAATTAATTGAAATCATCCCTAGATAAAACTTTAGATCTCTTTCCTCGGTGTCCGACGCTTTTGTTCTTAATGAGCGGGACCAATTTTGAAGTCTTCCTCATATCAATATTTTCCTTAACATTCATGTACTTTTCAACATTGAGTGGACACTCCATAACGTAGGAGGTTTTATAATTGTTGAATTTTCCTCAAAATAACTTATAAGCACATTTTCATAATTCTTTTTTACATTTTTCTTGTCGCGCCATTCATATGTTTCCGCATATGTTTACTTGGATTTGGCCGGTAACATATTTGGAGCGTTTTATTGTAGGCAGAAATGTTCTACTCGTAGAAGTAGAATTTGACACATCTGTTTTTTTGACATCAAATATATCTACTTTTTCTACTTTCACTACGATCGAATTTGTGGGTAGCAAAAGTAGATAGTTGGTTGAAAAAGGAAAATTAATGACATTTCAGTTTGGTTATATTTTGAAGTTCAAAAAACTTCATTCACTCACATTAAAACGATTTTGGTAGTGAACAGCCTCTAGTTGAAATGAATATGAGTGTTATGGACGTAATTAAAGTTATAGATGAAAATGTTCAAATATGTATAGGTTATTGTACAACGAGTTTTATTTATATAATAAAGAAGGTGGGTTTATATTTATTCTCAATTCATTTAAAACCTCTTTTATACCTCCGTTTTAAAATCGTATGCTAAAAAATATTCAAATATATACCAAAAAAGAAGATGATGACTCCGAAAATAAGTATAGCGTAAGTTCAAAAACATTAGTGGGATATGATATAGAAGTGTCTAATCGATGTATGTATGACGAATAGAGAAAAATTGTCCAGTTACATATCAAAAAAATAATTTTCAGTTTCTATTTTGTTCCCAACCTTCGAATATGCTCCTATTTTCTAAATATTATTCCGGCTTATTTGCTAGTTCACTCAAAGCTGCCTTGAAAGTGGAAGGTGTGAAGGCTTAGGTATTACTTCATAATGATTTTTATATTCTGAACAAGTTTTCTGAGTGAAAATTATTCAAGGATTCACATACAATTTTTTGCCTCAAGAGTTCAAGATGCTCAATTACAATTGTTTCAAATTAATACTCAAACGACATTTACTGTTCCACTGTTTTTACTCTATCGACGAATATCTGAGAGCACCCCCACTTCTCAATCTTGTGTCCTGACTCTGATTTCGACATTAAGTCATGTTTTCGATTTTATATATTGTTATGTCTGTTTGTGTTATTTTAGTTGTATTTTTAAATGACTTTTAATTAATGTTTTGTACCTGATTGACTTGCCAAAAACATAATTGTAACTTGGTCAAATAAATTCTATTCTATTCTATTCTATTCATATATGATGAGATTATTATTGCACTTGAAATATTCCCGCCTAGATCGAATCTTCGATTAGATATAATACTGCTCGCGCCTTCTTCCATTGTCTATTTTGGCTGTGGTAGTTGTTAATGTAAGAAAATTATTCATATTGAAGATATCATTATTCATAGTAATGAAAACTAAGTTTCAAACTTTTTACAAAGATTTAGGAAATTTTAGAATTATCTGACTTCTATTGGAAACCCTGAAATTACGTTTTCATGGAACTCTACTTCTTCTACTAGTAGATGTAAATTCTAGTGGTCAATAAAACGTGGCTATTATATTAGATACTATTGCATTTGCTTTCTCAGGTATACCACTATCATAATCAACATCTAGTCACCAGTTTGTCATCTATTCAGTACAGAATAAGTTCACATACAAAAACACATTTCATACAAAAATATGAAAAATAGTTTCTATAGACATAGGTCTGTAAATGCTTCCCAGGGAAGCACGGTTGTTTGTTTTTCGTTTGATGTTTTGAAGGAAGTCGGTACACGATTGAATATCATTGAAAGTTGTCGTTTTCTGAAATCCCAAATAGATAACGCGTACGAATTATAAAAATTTTCCAAAGATTTCGGACGTAGAAAATTACAGCAATGATAATGTTCATCGTGTTGCTTCCCGAAAAAAGTTCTTCAGAAAGTAAAATCGGAAAAGTCCGTGAAAAACCGTCTAATAATAATTATGTTTGAAAAAATTACCCTCCTGCCCTCCTGAAGGATAGATAGAAAAACGCGAAGGAATTCGGATTTCGGAATTCCTAAAAATTATGAAAATTTTCGGACCATTGAAAAAATTCTTTTTAAAAATTCCACCCCCTCGGCAAATGAAGGCTTGATGAAGAAAAAGTAGGATGGAAAAGAATTCGACAATTTCGGACTTGAAGAATCATGAGAAAAACAAATATGTCGGTCGGGGGACGCAGTCCCCCTCCTTCTTTAAAGAAGTGGTGAATACACTTGAGAAGACAATTGTAGAAATCCGTAAAAGTGGTGAAAAACTTCTGGGCATCGAATAATTTTCGTAGCTTGACCTGTATTTTTATATCCAGTGAGGTGGGGTACGTACCGAGAAAGGGTAGCAGAGATACGCATTCCACTAACCTACTAACCCCTGGACATCTAGCGCACCTATTGGGGCAGATGATTAAACGAGTTCTAATGCCTAAATGCATACAAAATCAAATAATACCGTCTCTAAAACGAACTTTTATATATGAACTATTGGACTAAAAATTTTGAAACAAAGGTGGTTCAACTCCAATTTGCTGTCGTTAAATATAGATAAAACGAAGCTTTTATCATTTAACTGTAGTTTACCAGATATCCCTCTGAGTAACGAAGTTGTCATTGAGCAAAGGTTCACAAATAAATTCCTTGAAATCCATCTGGATAACAACCTTAATTTTGAAAACCATGTGAAGTCTTTGAATGGAAAACTAGCATCTGGGTGTTATGCTGTGCGAATGGTCTCAATAGAACTGGGAACAGCCACTGCGAAGGTGGTATACCAAGCTCTGATAGACTCACATATCGGATTTGGTATACCATTTTGGGGTATCTGCAGCCAACAAAATTTCTATAGTATACTTGTTCTACAAAAACGTGCAGTTCAATACCTTTGCAAAGTTGGATCCAGAGAATCTTGTAAACCACTGCTCGGTCAAATAAAAGTCCTTACCCTTCCGTCATTATTCATTCTGGACACGGTGTGTCTAGTACACAAAAACAAAGCATCATACGATGCAAATGTGGGTATCACTCGCCAAAATAACAATTTGAGACTTCCACCGCTTCAAACATGACGAGGAATTCCCTGATCTATGGTGCAATTAAATTATATAATCATTTCCCTCCTACCTCCAGAGACATCGTTCAGCTTTCTCATTTTAGGAGATCTGTCAAAAGATTACTTGTCGATGAGGTGTTTTATAGTGTCCAAAAGTTTCTTGAGAAAGACTAGAATAGGTAATATGGATGTATACAGGGTGATTCACGACGAATTGTACATAGTCCAACCATAAGTACTATGGACCAATGCCATTTCATATCTGGTATTGAAAAATGTCTTGTTTCGTTTTTGACGGATATACAGGGCGATATTTGAAAATATGTGAATTATTAAACGTTAAATATCTCTAAAAGTAAAAAACTCAGGCATATGAAATTTTCCACACTGAAAATGCTTCCTGAGCTCAATAAAATGGTTTTTGAAAAAAAAATTATTTCAGGTCCGGACTTAGTTTTTTTTAGATTTTCATTGGTTTTTTAAAAACAACACCCTGTAAGCAACATCAGGCAAATTTTATTTTTCTCACTTTGAAGCTTAAGGACCATACTAAGCAACAGTTGAAAAAAATTGAATGCGGAAGTTTTTGTTTTCTGCAGAAAAAAATTGCACTTTCAAAAATACTATAATTTTAATGGATTCACATTCCGCTTATGACTGATGCGGCACTACATCGATAACACATCATAATTCTTCAACAGAAATTATGAGGAAAGTTCATAATACAAGAGATAAAGTATTATTCAACCAACCGTTAAAATTCCAGGGTCGTATTTATTTTTTTTTATGTTTTTATTGATCCAGTATAAACAACACCCTGAAAAGCGGGTTGAATAAATTTTCTTTCTGTCACGTCAATGCGGATGGTACGATAGAAAAAACTTTTTTTTAAACAGTGCAAATGTATTTTTTTCTACCATGGCTAATACAGCACTACATTGAAAAAAACATTTACTTAAAATAAAATCGTTTGGAAAGTATTACTTACTCGATTTAAAGATTGATATTACAGGTCCTAACTTATTTAACGTTCTAATTGGTTTTGTAAAAACAATACCCTGTCACCTTGGAGGGTGGCTAATACTAAATGCCTGAGCAAAATTAACTAAAGAAAATTAACGTAAAATATTCAAAAACTAATTGATTTCTATCCTGCAAGTAAAACAAAACCTTGGATGCTGTATCCAATAAAGATGGCAGCCGATCAAATGTAAAAGATGGAGCTAAACTCACTTTTATTTTTCTACGGGACAATTTTTAAAGTTTGCTGCTAACCGTCACCGTAAGAAATACATGAAAATGTTTTAGTCAACTTCAACAACCGTTATTGTGAAAAATGGAGCGGAGAGTAAGTGCAATTACAGGCATACAAATAACAAATTCAGTTTTCTAGAAAATTTTATTTAGTTGACTCAACGATAACAATAACAAATAAACACTACTCAAAAGAGACCTAATCGGATTTAAGTTTATTTTCAAAATGCCATCCATTCGCCTCCCGGCACTTCCTTTCTCTTTTCAAGATATTCCTTACGGCTTTTCTTATCTGATCTGGATGCCTTCTTGTGAAGAGAAATGCTTCAATTATTATCTCACGTAGCTGTTATCTTGTTGTAATCTCTACCTCATATACTATGCTTTTCAAAACGCCCCACAAATAATAATCTAGTGGGGTAAGGTCAGGTGATCTCGCCGGCCAGGGAATCGGCCCACCACGTCCCATCCATCTATTGGGAAAATTTTGATTGAGAAACTGATTAACTGCCCTGGTTGAATGAGGTCCTGCTCCATCGTGTTGAAATCTCATATCTCTCACATTGACTTCCTCATCTTCCAGAAGAACAGGGAGAACATTCTCCAGAAAATCAAGGTACTCCTGCCCACTCAATCTATCGTTCAAAAAATAAGGACCCACTAATTTATTACCGATGATACCTGCCCAAACGTTGACAGAGAATCTAACTTGAGATCTAGTTTGCTTTATAACATGTGGATTTTCATGTCTCCAGTTGTGATTATTTCTGGAATTGTTTATGCCGTCTTTCGTGAACTGGGCTTCATCGCAAAACAATATCTGATAAATGTATCTTCTATTTGCAGAGATCCACCTGCATAATCGCAAACGTGGAAGATTATCTCCCGGATACAGTCTCTGCACCAGTTGGGGGTGTAAGGGATGGAGGAGATCTTTCTTCAACGTCCTGAAAACTGTGGACTGGGAAATGTGCAAAATGCTGGATATTCGCCGGGTACATATCTTATCATTTTGATTAACCATTTCTAGAATGGTCTTCAGTCAGTCGCTCACCACGTTCTGCAGTACCAGAAGGAAATTTTCCCGTTTCTCGCAGGTGCGTAAAAACGTTGTTAAACGTTTGGTGGTTCGGTACTCTTCTATGTGGGAATCTTCTCCGGTACTCCCTGACTGCTGCTCTGGCATTTCCATTACAACATCTGTATACAAAAATGATATCTGCGTATTCTGCGTAAGTAAACTGATGAGGCATCGTGCTGAATGACCAACTCAAACTGTCAAAATGGATACCCGAGCTTCTGTCACCCGTTGCTTTATTTGTTTTTCAAAGCGAATTAAAAGCCTACTTGCATTTGAACTGCTTTCAAAAGTAATAGTTTCTTCTATGGCAACTGGTGTCTATTTATTTCAGTTAGTATCATCATATTTGACGTGACAGTAAGAAAATTTGTTCAACTCCATTTACTGGGTGTTATTTTTACAGGATCAATAAAAACTTGAAAAAAAAATACGGCCTGGAATTTCAACGGTTGATTGAAAATACTTTATCTTGAGTAATATGAACTTTCGTTAAAGTTTTTGTTGAAACATGATAATGTGCTATCGATGTAGTGCCGCATCAGTTATAAGGAGAATGAGTATCCTTTAAACTTATCCTTTTCAAAATATTCCATTTTTTTTGTAGAAAACAAAAACTTTCGTGTTCAATTAAAACTAAATCAGCTTAGGTCATTTTTAGGTAGTTTTATTCAATATGTTATTGTTATCGTTGAGTCAACTGAATTACATTTTCTAGAAAACTGATTTCAGTATTTGTATGTCTGTAATTGCACTCTACATTCCATTTTTCACATTAATAGTTGTTCATGTATTTCTTATGGTGACGGTCAGCAGCAAACTTTAAAAAGTGTCCCGTAGAAAAATAAAACGGGAGTCGGCTGCCATCTTTATTGGATACGAAAGGTTTTGTTTTACTTGCCAAATAGAAATCAATAAGTTTTTAAACATTTCACGTTGATCTTCTTTGATTAATTTTGCTCAAGTACTTAGTATTAGCCAGCCTCCAAGGTGACAGGGTATTGTTTTTACAAAACCAATTAGAACGTTAAATAAGTTAGGACCTGTAATATCAATCTTTAAATCGAGTAAGTAATACTTTCCGAACGATTTTATTTTAAGTAAATGTTTTTTTCAATGTAGTGCTGTATTGGCCATGGTAGAAAAAAATACATTTGCACTGTTTAAAAAAAAAGTTTTTTCTATCGTACCATCCGCATTGACGTGACAGAAAGAAAATCTATTCAACCCGCTTTTCAGGGTGTTGTTTATACTGGATCAATAAAAACATAAAAAAAAATAAATACGACCCTGGAATTTTAACGGTTGGTTGAATAATACTTTATCTCTTGTATTGTGAACTTTCCTCATAATTTCTGTTGAAAAATTATGATGTGTTATCGATGTAGTGCCGCATCAGTCATAAGCGGAATGTGAATCCATTAAAATTATAGTATTTTTGAAAGTGCAATTTTTTTCTGCAGAAAACAAAAACTTCCGCATTCAATTTTTTTCAACTGTTGCTTAGTATGGTCCTTAAGCTTCAAAGTGAGAAAAATAAAATTTGCCTGATGTTGCTTACAGGGTGTTGTTTTTAAAAAACCAATGAAAATCTAAAAAAAACTAAGTCCGGACCTGAAATAATTTTTTTTTCAAAAACTATTTTATTGAGCTCAGGAAGCATTTTCAGTGTGGAAAATTTCATATTCCTGAGTTTTTTACTTTTAGAGATATTTAACGTTTAATAATTCACATATTTTCAAATATCGCCCTGTATATCCGTCAAAAACGAAACAAGGCATTTTTCAATACCAGATATGAAATGGCATTGGTCCATAGTACTTATGGTTGGACTATGTACAATTCGTCGTGAATCACCCTGTATATGTATATATTTGTAAAGACTTATATTTGATTATTTGATCCTTTGACAATTTCATTATATTTATTTTTTAATTGTTTTGATAAATGTTTGTTCCCTTTTGTTATTGTTGTTATGTTTTCGTAAATACGTATCATTTATAATTGTGACAATCTTATAATACCATTTACTTTTATATATTTTATACCTTTTCACTCAATTTTATACATATATATATATATATATACATATATATAAAAGGAAGTTATTCATGACATCTACAGTCACTAGTTAAAACTTAATTTGACACGAACCAAGGAATCCAAAAATAGAGGTTTGTCCACAAATTGACAGGCAGCCAACAATTCGTTGTTCTGACCAACCCAAGGTTCAATCAAGTTTCTAATACGTTATGAGGAACGCAAGCAGAATCTAAGTGAAAATAGAGTATTTTTCGTTTTAATTCCGAGAGTTCTAACCTTTGACAGCTGTTTCGTGCTAACGCACTCATCAGAAAGGATTTATGGAGCTCTCGAGTGGATTCGTTTTGATTTCGAGAGCTCCATAAATCCTTTCTGATGAGTGCGTTAGCACGAAACAGCTGTCAATTGTTGGCTGCCTGTCAGTTTGTGGACAAACCTCTATTTTTGGATTCCTTGGTTCGTGTCAAATTAAGTTATATATATATATATATATATATATATATATATATATATATATATATATATATATTTTATTGTGACTTTAACAATGAGATTAAAATCTTCCGATAATAAAGTATATTTTGATTGATTGATTGATTGAATATTTAATGTAAGATGTCTAAAAATCCTGGTGTGTCGACTCATACCTGGAAAACTGTGGGACAAAACGGGAGACAATTCGCCAGCTTGATTAAGAGAAAACAAATGAATTCGTGGTCTGTTTCCCAAATATTCCGCATTTGCGTGTACCGCCACGGTCGGTTTTCTTGTTAGGGTAAATTTACAAGAACAGAAGTTTTCAAGTATTGCCGACGAATGAAATGAATAAAGAAGCGTAATTATTGGAATTTACTGAAAAACTTCACCAATCAGTTTAATTTGTTACATTTCCGACTTATTTATTCAATTTTTTACTGAAATGAAATTCACTACAATAATAACCACGCATTTCATTTAGAAATATTGAAGTTAAGCTTCATGAAAGGTCACCATTAGAACCTGTCAACCTTGTGATAATAAGCGGGAATGGCGGGATTCCGTGTGTGATATATTTGTGCCATGATTTTCATCAAAATGTTTTCTAATAACACAAGATACTATGTGATAATCTTCATAATATGGTGGTACTTACTGTACTCACTTTCGGTACTGGATATAAATGAATTATTTTGTTCGTCTCTCTGGATTGCCCACAAATGATACAAAAACGGAAGGAAGGAACATGATCAAATTATTATTGTACAAACCATACAAACTACACAGGAAATGATTAGATATTCACAAATTTTATTTTATCAGACATGTTTTGCCTGCACACTAGCTTCTTCACTGTCTGATTAAATAAAGTTTGTGGAGGATCGAATCGTTTTTAGTGTAGTTTGTACAATTACTATGGATCTTCATCAAGTAAATGACGAGTCAATCAGAATAATTAAATTATAATTGGATGAATTTCTAAGAAAATATACAGCAAAATGAAGAAACACATCAATAATAGTAATCAATACAAGGAAATTGCACTATGAAATTTAGATTCTGTCACCATCATTCACTTTTGGATTAAAGTTTGTTGAAATTCCATAAAATTGACAACAGTCATCGATCACCATATCCGTGGAATATTGACAAGACTAAAATTCTATATAAGGGCGCCATCTCTGGAACCGACCAAAGAATCAGACCACTATTTCATTTGTTTATTTGTCTTCTGAAAAATCAAAACAAAATCGAATCACTCGACACACCATGGTTTTTATACATCTTAATTTAATGTATGAAAAATAAAGAACTTTTGAAAATTTCGATCGTGAAACGTCATTGCCCTTGGAATAAAGCTTATGAGAAAATATTGAAATTTGGAGAAATTTTCTGTTTTTCATACACTATATTTTTTTCACTTTTAGTTCAATAGTTTAAGTTAAAACCCGTTTGAAACAATTGGTTTTACATTAATTTTTGCATGTAGAATGAGAACCTGGAGTTTGTTACCCTATTTTGGAAACATCCTGTAGATTAAAATCCATTTTTATGTATTCCGTTTGGATGAATACTGTGTTTTGTTGAAAACCAAGTTGAAAGTTATCGAACATCTCGAGACTGTGAGAGTGCTAACTTCAGAATACAAACTTTGTCTCGGTAAAATATGTCAAGGCAATGCATGAAGGAATTTTCGTTATATCACACAACCTCGATCTATATTCATTGCCAAGGCGAATATTGAAAATCTCGACCCGTTTCTGTAGATATGAGGCCGAGAAAGTTGAAAATCAATTAAAACTCCAAGCTCTCAAATACTCACGCGAAGAATACCAAGTTACTGAATGTATAATTTGGCATCAGTTATGTAGAATTTTAACGAACAGATTTCGGTATCAGGGAAAGGTCGTTATTATGAATGGCGCCACAAAAGCAAGAAAATATTTTTAATGCTTTATGTACATTAATTGAAAATCATCGTGAACGAAAGAAAATTTTAATTGGAAATTTGCAATGTGATTTTAAACATGTCATTTCCAAATTCCATTTGATCAGCATATCTTCGAATCAGACTATTCAGAGTTATAACGAAACAAAACAGAAATAATGGTTTTGGTAAGCAGAATCAATTTCATTTCTATTATTCTATGTGCTCACGCACTATATTTTTGTTCAAATTCAAATACTAAATTATTGAATCAGTTTTCCTCTATTACAATAGGTTGATTGTGTATACACAGGTATGAAATTCCTAATAAATAGAACCTAGAACAAATACAGTGCAGATTTTTTTAGCCCGCCCCGCTCCTGTTGACTTTTTAACGGTTTGACCTACAAACGTGGAACAAGAACAATTTTGAATTGTTTCACCGATCGTTGAAAATAGAATACAATTTTCTTCTCAACCATATAATTTTTCCTAGATTTTCGTTGATACATGTTTTCACAATTTGGATCTATTTGCATTTCGAAATTTCCAAGTTGATTCGCCACCAACCTGTAGAGTAATTGCAATGTATTTTCTTTCAGAAAGTGGTTTCGGTTATACTATTCAAAATGTTTTTCATCCCATTGTTACACATCAAATCGTTCAAATTTATCAAGATAAAGGTACTATTTAGATACAGACTTATACTCGGTATTTCAAGTGTATATGGTAAAAAAGATATTAACGAAACTCAAAAAAATGCAGATGGTTGAAACGAGAATCGAATTTGAAATTTTTCAATTGATATGATTCCCCGCCTCTTCTATCAAGTAATCACAATGTATCTCATTTCATAATGTAGTATTGGTGATACCACTGAAATGGTTTCTGTTTCGAGATTATGAGTCAAACCGTTGAAAAGATAACAGGGGTTCTAAAAAATAATCAGCACTGTAAAATAGTTCGAACTTTCTAAGAAATGGAAACTAATACAAATACATTTACATTATTGGACAAAATAAATAAGTTAATGAAATTTTAGAATTAACTATATTGGAGAAGCATCAAGTTTCTACAAATCATAAACAACTCACACTGTTCAATCATTTTCGACCGTCCGCGACCGTCAAGACCGTGTTTGAAATTTCAACCTGAAATTTTAGTCAGCCTCAGGGTTCCTTGATATGGGGGTTATGAAATGTCATCTATTTTGTCGGGCATCTTGTTTCGTCATTGGAGGAAAATTGAGGTGGCTATCCTGAGAAGGGGGCGCCAAATCTGTATTACACTAAAATATCCCATTTTGTTAGATTGATTTCGAAACCAATCGGTGGGAGTAATTTGAAAAACGTGCGCGTGATTAAAAACATATTTGTTATTAATATATTCCCTAGTTCGCACAAGTATTTCGAAGACTTCTGAGAGTTTCAACGTTGACGAAAATAATAAATCTTTAAATTTTTTATAGGTTCTGAATGTTGGTCGTAGTTGATAATAATTATTATCAAATTGAATAAACTGGATGAGAAAGTAAATTCGATACAAAGGAATGAGCAGTTTGAAAAAAAAACAGAAAAGTTGGAAGAATCACATAATCTGATATTTTAAATGTTGAGAATGGAAATATATTCCAAAGACTAATCCCAATATATTTGTTGTAACACTGGTTGAATAAATGCACCCTCTAAAGAGAAATTCTTTTCAAACAACAGTCTGATATGTGGTCTGATGAAAGAAATCAAAATCATTCTCTGGTGTTGGCATTATTGCAGTACCTCAGGTGCCAGAAGAAACTATGATTTGTAATATGATTGATTTCTATTTTATTCTAAAATGTGTGAATGTGAAATGGGGTAAATGATTGAAATGAAAGATAAATATTTATTCGTCCTTGTAGTTCATATACATAAAAAGTTTACATACTAGCCACTGTCATTTACTCTGCCTTGTTCACAAAACTTATTCACATGTCATCGACAAAATTTATATATTTACAGAAATAATTCATCAAGCAGTATAAAAATCTTCTAAAGAATTAAATGCACCTTGTACGATATGAGTCAATGATTTATTTTATACATTTCGGAATCATTTATACATTGTTCCATAAATGGTCATTTATAATTTTTTCATACGTAGAAAAATAAAACAATTCTATATATCTATCTAAAATTCTAATTAAATGGTGAGTAGTAAAATTGTGCATATCCAATATTTCAAATAAAATTGAACATATCATTTGTTTTTGCAACATTCCATAATAATTCCATTATGAATTCAAGTACATGCTTCGAAATTCCTGAGTTCAAATCAATCTTGCCACAATAAGTTTGGAGAATTCTTATACTAGGTAATGGAAACTTTTCTTTCTGTAGAAAAATATAAGTACGTAAGCTTTCTTACTGAAATACCTCAAAGTTTAGCTTTTGATAAATCTTCCTTCGACCATCTCACTTTTTTAAAGTTTCAAAACCAAGTCAAGCTGGGCAGGTGATAAGTCCGAGACAAAACATCTTTAATTTTATGATTCAAGTTAGTGTACAAAATGATACTTGACAGTTGTTGGTTTTGTTTATTAATAATGTTGTCTCTAAGTGTTTAATTCTGTTTCTTCCCTCGGATAATTGATATTGAACAGGTGCAATGAGTTTTTCTCGTTCTTTGCAAAATTCTTGAAAACAAGCGGTGGAAGGAGACTGTGAATCCTCATCTGAAATGGACACCTATCCATATCAATCATTTCATAGCACCAGGAATAGAATATAATGTGCAAACCATTATTTGATGGTAAACGATCGACCATGGTTACAGATTCTGGCAAGCATATCTCTATCTCCGATGGAACTGCAGGTGCTTCTTGAAATGTCATATATAGGTGAATTATCGATGACAGATTGATCCGATATCCCAGTGGACAGACTTGCAACATGTCTTGGTAGGAATAACTAAAAAGGAACACCAACATTATATCGTGGTCATAGCAAAAATATTGGCTTTCAACAGTTTCTATCCAAAATCAGATTGAGTTCTGTTTCTAAATAGAACAGTATGATCTCACCGTTTTTCCCAAGTCTTTGTCTTGACTTTTCATGTAGGAGAGATTCTTGAAAGTTGGTTTCAAAATCACTTTTATTAAATTGGTCTGACCAAATCCTGGAAAAATCAGTACGTACCCATTCTTTGGAATTACTACAGATATTGATCCATTCCTGCTTTAGTGTAATATTCCTATTCTTGGGGAATATACGGAATGTCACTATATCATCATGGTATGATGTACGAGTATTATTACAATATTAATAATAATAATAATAAACAATTTATTCACAAGATAAAGATAAAAATTACAAATTGTATAAATGTATGTGAATAAATAGAGCCTAATCTAAGAGGTATAGTATGTATATCAGATACACATATATACCTGTATGTAGAGTGAGAATATATAAATATCTAAAATAGTACATAAACATAAACTCAGTTGAAATATATAAAAAAACAGTACCTAAATCTAAAGTTAAAAGTATATAAAAATAGTACATAATTAATTAAAGTATATAAAAAAGATACTCTAACGTTATATCAATTGTTAGTAATATAAATAGGTTTAATTAATAATAATAATAAAGTTTGTTCATTGGAAATTCCTTTTTTCAGTAATTTCGTTGAATTGAATTTCATACATTTATTATGTTTGAAAAAAATTACGATCTTTATTATTTTTAATTCTTTCAGTTTTCTATTATTGATTTTACGTACGTGGTTGGTAACTCTCTGATATAGTCTTTTAGTGTTTTAGTGAAGCGTTGGATTGTGGGTTCGTTTTTAATATTATATTATATTATACTTTCGGTCCCAGATATTGGTAGCATCTTTGACCTACTGATTTATTCATAAATGGAGGTATATATTTATTTTTTTGTCGCGTCTCATGATAGTGAGAATGAGTCAGGAGTTCATTCTTATGCAAATATTGTGTTTTTCCTAATTTCAAAAAATAAAGTTTCCTCAAATCATAAATTTGTGTCTCTTCAAATAGGGATTCGCTTGGATATCGATTGTTTCTACTCATTATTTGTTTCAGAAATCGCTTTTGTATGACTTCTAGTGATTTCAGGTATGTTTTGGATACTCCACCCCATTCTATAATGCCATAGTCTAGATGCGATTCCACTAAACTATGATAAAGAATTTTTTTTTGTTTGAAGTTGAGTATATTTGAGACTTGTTTGATTCTATCTAGAACACTACATAATTTGTTTACTAAATAGTTTATATGTACGTCCCATCTGAGGTGGCTGTCTATCATAATACCCAAGTATTTAACGCTTTTTGATGGTAAGATTTCGAGGTTATCTTCTAGTAATATTTTGTCAAATGTTGGGAGGTTTGTGGATAAGCTACAAAACGGCAAGTAGAAAGTTTTTTTTGAGATTCATTGACTGTAGTCTATTATCGAACCATTTTTTAATGTTACCAAAATCAGTTTCTATTTTATTTTTTAGTTCATCCCAGGTGTTACTTTCATTAAATATGACTGTATCATCTGCAAAACTTATGATGCTGCCTTGTGTTCGTATGGAGAATAAATTATTCAAATAAATTTTGAATAGGAAGGGTCCCAATACCGTTCCTTGGGGTACACCACATGATATAGTTTCTTTTTTGCTGAGTATGTTTTGTATTTTTGTTTGCTGTTTCCTGTCAGTTAAGTATGAGTTGAAAAGGTCGTGTGCTTTACCCTTCACTCCCAGATCGTCAAGGCTTGATAAAAGTATATTGTGGTCTACGGTATCGAATGCCTTTGCTAAGTCTAGAAAAATTCCAATGGCTGGTTTTTTTTTATCTATAGAATTATATAATTTGCTCGTGAGTTCTTTTATGGCATCGTTGGTGGACTTTTTTTCAGTGAGTCCATACTGCGCTTCTGACAGCAAATTGCGCTTCTTCAGAAAGGAATTAAGTCTTTTTTATGATTTTTTCCATAATTTTACACAAATTTGATATAAGTGTTATAGGTCGATAATTTGACATTTCTGTTTTTCCACCACTTTTATAAATAGGTACCACAATTGACATTTTGAAAGCAGAAGGAAAGTGACCACTTGACAAAGATTTATTGATAATACAACTGAGAGGTTTGGCTATATAACCTGAAATGAGTTTCAGTGTTTCTGCTTTGAAACCATCAGGTCCCGGTGATTTTTTATTTTGTAAACATGTAATTAACAACTAGCAATACAAAATACAAGAATTTGGCAAATTATTTTATTGAGATTCATATGAGCCACGAGCTTTGGGGCTTTGGTACCTTCAGTTATTCGCAAATTGACGTAAATATACCAAAGATACCAATTTCAGGATAGTCACTTTAATTTCCCTCAAATGACGTATTCCCTACCTTTCCTCAGTCTTCCTCTTGTATAAATGCTCACTTATTTCATAACCCCTTCCTATCATAAGTACCCTGGGTCGGCCTCAGACCATTGTGATACAATGCCCATACGCTGAATCATTTGTATCCATGTTTGTGCGATAAACTCTCTACAGTTTTTCACCTAAACGCAAATTTTAATTAGTATTCGTGTAAATTGGTACTTCCTATTGAAAAAATAAACTATCTGTCAGGAATCAGTGATAACTATATTAACAATTTATGGAACATTCAAATTTTTAATGGTTTTAAAACAACGGAACAAAACAGGAACAATTAAAATAAGTGTTGTTTCGAAATGGAGAGGGTCTTGGGTTATTTACTGCTCAGAAAAGTAGTCAACTCGTCTGAAAGTGAGTCTAGTTCCGACGATGAGTGGGATACAGTTTTGAGAGAAAGAGGTACTCGTCAATTGCGTCCACGTATATTAATCTACAGGTCTTGTAGATCGGTACTCACGAATTCAAGAGTCATTTAAGATTCAGTGAACAATATGGTGCTTTTCAATACTATTTGATTCATCAATTTTTTTCATTCTCAGAATGTCTCGAGCTACCTACTTTTGAATTTGTTCTTCTGACTATAGTGCAAGATTTAGCACGGCGGACATCGACAGCTCTAGAGGTGGTCCAACTATTACAAATATCTTGTTTCGGGAACATGATGATATTATGTCCACTTTTCGAAAACCGCGGTAAACAATAATTATAAGGGAAATGAGTGACAGCTTGTATGATGACATACGCCATTTGATCACGAAGTCCGTTCCACTTGGATTATTTTCAATTTTTTTTTTTTGTGAGCTATAGTAGTATTTGGTATGAAGGTACCTTAGGGTATACTAATGAATGTTAGCCTGGGAGCCCTCTAAACAATTTTATTTACGTCTCTAAAATCCAAAATGGACGATAAATACGTCAAAATATAACATTTAAAAGCTAGTTGAATATAAATTTTGTATTACAGCGTCAAGCCAGCTGAGTATTATAATACAAACTCAACTTAGGGTAGTCTACATATTAAATAATATACAATAAAATATATCCCTATCATTAATTACAGTAATTTATAAGTATAAATGTAAATATAAGAGATACAAAAAAAAAGATATAGCTATTCATTCCATGGAATTCAGTATGCAACAGTCATGGTAAATTACATTTGAATTTGCATAGTGGTGAGCAGTTCAGATTGGCTTTCCCACATTTGCAGTTGCTGCAGTCTCCTTTGCAGGAACATTTAATCAATTCCCGGCATGACCGGGAAACCTTTGGAATTGTCATCCAAACTGGTACCCATGACTCTAAAACTTTATTCCAAGCAAAATTGTGCAGCGAAGGAATCACTTGCTGTGTTTGTGTGCTAGTAGTCCAAATACCGGCTTGATAAACTGCCGTACGATATGTTGTAGAAGAGCATCCTCAGTTGGTGGAAGTTTGTCCATTGCTCGATTCTTCTGACAGAAAAGCTCCTTTCTTATCTGGTTGATACTACTGAAAGGATTGGTTTTATCATACAGAACAGCAGTCAGTCTTACAGTGTTCGAAGTCAGCTTTCAGCAGTTGGAATGGATGAGTAGCTGAATACACAAATGTATCAGTGACGTCTTGAAATGCTTGCCATGTTTCCCAAATAGACTTCTTACTTTTACCTTTGAAGGCGGAGGTTGTGTCACAACCAGAGAATTAGTGAAACACAGGTAGTGCTCGTGATTTTGACTACCCTAGGCTAATACAGATCGCGTTGATGTGGAAAAACCTGTAATGCTTGCCCATGCCAAAGGCCACCCATATATCGGCCAAAGGCCACCCATATATCGGCCAAAGGCCACCCATATATCAGCCAAAGGTTGAGCCACTATTAGTTTATAGAATGTGCCAATGAGGATGACAATCACATCTGTGTCTACAGTACGCGCAAGAATACTCGTTGCCCCTAGCTGTAGTGAATGGAGTAAATGAACCACAATCCTTGTATCTGCCTCTTCATGATTGCAGTTTTCCATTGGTATGTTTGAACCAATGAGTGCAACTGCTTTCCCTTATGTAACATATATATCTTTGCCTGGTGGCCATAGATAGATAGAACAAGGTATGTGGGCGGACGAAGCCATAAGCATGTAGGCCTCTCAATCTGACCCGTTATGCACCCACTACTGCTGGGAGATGGTTCAGTTTTGAAAGTAGCCTATCTCGCGAGCGAAAGAGGCCAGCCTTCTGACCGATACCACCCTCACACTCTGGTGGCCATTAGAACTCTATAATTTTGAAAGTCAAAGAGTTGAATAATTTCGTCTTGTTTCTTGAGTCACTGAGAAAGTCCATCCAATTTCGTGGCAGTTTGGTGTTGCCAGACACTTTCCTTCCAATCCATTCACCTCTTTTTTCCCGGGTAGAGTCATTTAAACTGTCTGGAATGTAGGTGTCCCAAACAACATCTAATGGGAATATTTCAGCTGCTTATAAAGGTATTCAGCTATTTAGCCGATATCAAACTACGATTTTTGTATTCACAAATGGGAATTATTATACATGAGTGGAATTGTCATATAAATAAACTAAAACGAAATTTAATATGTTAATTATTAATACAATAAATTAAGGTAAATTGATCCAGGGTTAATTAAAGGTAAAAGAAATTAAATTAATCCAAGATGGTCAACATAATTGTTAAATTGTTGTTAAAATTGTTATTTTCATCAACCGGCTGCCCCCTTACGAGCCACCCTTAGAAGTCTTCGAGAGACTTGTGTGAGCAAGGGAACATGCTGCCCTTACCTTTTAACGTGCGATGCCATGCACGAGGTCGGTGACGGCGCGGTGAAAACCCGTGTACCTTGGCATAGCAAGCGAGAAAACTACCGGCGCGCCTCCAAGACCAATGCAATACAACATTACAAATCTGGAAGTACTACCGCGTTGTCTAAAAGGTACCGTGAAATATAGAAATGTATGTTTTGGTACTTGGACAACGTTGACGCATATTTGGGTAGGGGGCTCTCATGGTCCAGCAATGTCTTCGTGGGTTGCGAAATATAAAAAAAAATTCAAAAAACACATAATTTTTCTAAAATTTTTCGATATTTCAGGGCTAAAATTAGTAAGTATACCCTAAGGTACCTTCATACCAAATTTGGTGCTTTTATCCGCCAGGAAACGGTAATCTTGAAATGCAGCTCTAAGCCACCTCACTACTAGTGGAATAGGGAATTTGCGGTATATCTAATGGTCGATCATTGTGAGTTTGAAAGTTTTCTACTTCAATTTTTGGCAGTAAGTGAACGGTCGCGGACGGTCGGTCCTGGTCGATCTGTGTGATTCCTGGATGAGACTCCATATATGGAACAACTATTATTTTCTTAGAAAAGTATCCTTGTACCTGTTCCACCGTTCCACTTTAATACCACGAACTGTGTAAGCTTCCACTTTGGTTTGTGACAGCACCGTGAAATAAACACTGGAGGCACGTAGAACAACCGCAATGTGCAGAAACGTTGCCAACTACAGTCTGGTATTAACTTAATAACCACCCCTGCTACAGTGAATTTCCACGCAATTTCATGCGAAATATGAAATATATGCATGGGAATTCCACGAATATCGCCGCTACTCATGTGTGTTATTGAGTGAAAAACGAGCAATTTCACTTTTGAAATTGAATCCTAAGTGAACGCGTATGCTGTTATCATTATTATTGAAGAATGTGGATATGGTTTTAATTCATTATTGCTCTCATGCTAAACGTAATGGTCAACGTTTGCAGTTTGAATAAACATTCGTCTCGTCGGTGATATTATATGAACCAACCAAATGTCATCATTTTTTGAATTCAAACCAATGAGAAAAGGAACTTTCGAAAACACTGTCTCCAGCCCGTGGTATTTTCAAATCGGTGTTTCGCTTCTTCCTTATTTATACGTTTCCATAGTTACAACAATTTCTGTGATTATTTCTTTTGTCTATTAAATATCAGTCATCAACCAATCATACGTTTGTTTCCTGTTTGACAGGACCAATCAACACGCTCTATCAGCGACTATTTATATGATGCACAATAGTCACCGACTATTCAGCATGATACTTATATCAAGGAGCGTGAGCATCTGACAGTACTCTAAATAAATACATATTAAACGTCAAATAAAATCAATCGTGTTGAAGCTGTATAAGAGAATGAATGTGGACCTTCTACGGTTAATACTGCAAGTTCTTCAAAAGCTGAACAAATGTCACAAATCACGCATGGTGGAAATGTCACATACAATAATTGTGTTTTTAATGTCAATTGATAAATTATAAAGATGGTGGGTGCTGTTTTTGTTTAGATTTTGTGCTTTGTTCTTGATATTTTGAATAAATTGTTTAATTTTCATTCATTCATATGACTGATATAAAAAAGTAGATTCAAGAAATAATCTTCACAAGTATAACACGACCTTGATTAATTGTCGACTATTTTATTGCTGCTAAATTTCTCTTGTATTTATTAATTTTACTCGACATTATTTTGGCATTAATAATCAGAGATGAAAGCCCTCGAGCTTCGCTCTCGGGCTCTCATCAGATTATTAATGCCAAAATAATGTCTCGTTAAATTATTATAAAATACAGTCGAAATTTAGATGGAATAAAAATAGTCGACTATTTATCAAGGTCTTGTTATATTACCCTTGAATAGAGAACTTTATACATCTTAGTTCAACTCTTCAACTGACATTAATGACAGATGATGAACCGTTCCTGCAATACCTACGCATTTAGTCCATAATAATTTGATGTATTCGTGAAATTGTCTGATCGAATTCGAATATCCCTTCAAAATGCTGAATTTTCAAAATACTTCCACCTTGTGACAGTAAGGTGAAAGTATATTTTGAAAATTCAGCATTTTGTCGGGATATTACTACTGATACTACCCTAAGAAAGCATTGCCTAAAAAAGAAGTAATAATTACGGTGAAAATCAAAATTTGATCAACGGAGCATCGTGGTTACCTTTACAGCGACTACATACTATGCAATCACCACCCGCTGATTATTTGATACTTCGACTCATTAGTGAATGGACCTTTACATTTATGAAAAATAAATTGCTAAACTCTTTTAAATCAATAGATTGTAGTCTGAAACCTCCATTTAACAAAGAGTTCCACTATATTTTTTTCATTTCGAAAAAACATCTCATTTGAAAATGTGCCGCTGACGTCTCGTTCATCGGAAACAACCCCCACCACAATCCACGTTCCGAAACATTCAATACCGTTCTCCTCAAACATATTCTAGCTTGGTATAAGCCATTGAGATATATTTGAAACTTCTTCACTTGATCAACTCATAGAAAAAATCCACATATTAGCTACTTTTTATTGTATTTGTAACTTTCAAATTTCCTGAACGGACCATCCTTTCGATGAAGAACGAGCATTGACAACACCGCAAATCATTATGATAGTTCTCATGCAACAAAAGTGATCTCGAGATTTGAGGTTAATGTTTGTTTTTTTTACATTCGACATTTAACTGATACATTCCTTTATACTATAGCGAGGTGTTATTATATCTGGTGTGAAATTATTTGTGTATCAAATGGATGGTGTTATGCAACAATGAGTGAAGCTACATTTTTTAATAATTGAGCTATCACAGTCATTGGAATTGCCAAAGTGTTATTCTACAAAAAGCAAAAATAATTCAACCTGCAAATGTGAGGGGGCTCCATCCACTGACGATGGTATTAAGCCACATTCCATCCTTCCATGATCTGCTAAACTATTTTGATATTATTTACGAAACTAGCTGACTGTGGCTTGACCCATTATTGCATAACATCATCCAAATATGGAAAGGGTTCGTGAAGGGAAGTTCGGATAATTTACCGAGGGTAGATTATGAGGTGATTAACTCTTTATATTTAACAAATATGAATTTTATTTTTTGCAATGACTAAAATTTAAAATCGTTCCTTGAACGCTGCTTGAATACAGTAATATTCAGTTCGGAATCTTCTTCGCAAAAACATAATTATATTTCCTTTTTACACAAGGTTTATTCATTGCTTCGAACCACATTTTACAATGCGCTTCATAGGTATTTAGAAGCATAAAAAATTGTTTAGTATAATATTCACTGGTGTTCAGACAACCAGGTACGAAGCACCTTTCCGACATGTTACATGTTCACAGTTATTGCAGGGATACAGATACAGGAATTAGGAAAAAAATGTAGAGCACAAACAACAAAAACATTTCAAAACTTTGAAAACCGCATTAACTTCAAAAAAAATCAAGTAGGGCATGTTCGTTTGCAGCATACATATTTGATGGAACTGCTCTACTTGTACTAAATATTAAAGTAGGCATACGAGTTAAACAGAGACAAATTATTCTTATTGATGCTCCGTGAAACAGGGAACGAACCCATCTGGTATCAAATGACAATTATTGTCATACGGCACATTATATTCAAATGAGAATTTGACATTCCACAGTGCACGCAACTTTTACAACGTTGCCAAGTCTAGTTTTGATGAACGTGACGTCACGAAACCATTTTTCTTCTGATTGTAGAGAAACTAGCGGAAAAATAAAATAAAAATGCTCTCATATGCCGTGGAAAGGTCCATTCGAAATAGGATTTCCACCCATTCAACTGTTCGCAGTAAAATATGTCTAATCCAAATTAACGTTTAGTTAGTCATTGGATCCATCACAACTACTTCCATGTGTATAATATCAACTGTAGAGTATTATATACAATGACTTGCTAGTAGACTGTGTTATATGTATCAAATAAAGTAATTCAAAATTATGATTGGCGGGTTTTTATTGACAACATTTTTCGTGTGTCTGCGAAAACAAACCCATACCTTGACAACTTTTCAATATTATTCATTTCACTGCATTCTTAAGTTGTTATAATAAAATGCTACAGACTGAACGCCAAACAGTTTACCACACTCTCACCCATGATATTATGTTTAGTACATTCAGGTAGGTACATCATTCTGAACCAGAAAGTGGCGGAATAAACAGACAGCAGAAGGCAATACTTCATTGCTGGCTAACTCTTCAACTAAAAACTGGGACTTGATTTGTATTAATGTTGCATGTACATCAAGAGACCTCACAACTTACTTCTCTTTAATGGCCAGTTCAGGAAGAAATTGTTACGTTTCTCTCCAAACATCTTCTGAAAGTCGTTTTCAATCAGAAAATAGTATATTAAAGTATAAGTGGATAAAAAGGTCTTTCAAACACCAGCGATTTTTTTAGCACGACGGCACAGCCGGAGTGCTCGAAATAGAGCAAGTGTTTGAAAGACCTGGGGTGTGATTATGAACACTCGATAAGAGAGCTGTCACGATACGTAGGCTGTAATGTGTTTAGGTTCTATTTTATATTAAAGACTTTATTCAACATTAACATTTATTCACATAACGTGACATAACATGACATTCTTCTCAAACTTCAATTCATATTCCAACATACGGGATGTGAATCTTCTTAATGTATGACAAGTGCTCGAAATAGAGCAAGTGTTTGAAAGACCAGGGGTGGGATTATGAACACTCGATAAGAGAGCTGTCACGATACGTAGGCTAGAACGAAGGTTCCCGATTCGAAACGAAGTCGAAATTATGAAATTTCTTTGAATAGAGATAGAATGGAATTATATCTACCACACAGACCATTGATATCGACTCAAGTTGCAATATATTTTGAATTGTATTCGTTTTCATAATTGCTAAAATCTGACATATATCAATCTTACTACGGATCTAGTGGTCGTAATTGCACCACAGTTATCCACGAATACTTTACGCAATTTTTTTTAATTGGAACGCTTTGAAATCATAAATACTAGCAAAAATCTATATAATGATGCGTATAAAAAAGAATATGACAAGTTCATCAAATGGATGGAAAAGGTAACCAGATATAAATCTTGCATTTGTTAGTAATATTTTATTTGACGTTACAAGGTACTCCTGTCAGATCAATAATAAAAAAAACTGTCATTTAGACTTCACGTAACCATTGTTTATATAGAAGATATTTAGTCAACCTTATGGGATTATAATTGGATAAAAATGGATGCGACATGTAGATGGTGATAGTGAGCTCGCATCCAAGTCATGTCTTAACTTCAGTGATCTGGCCTCCAAGTCATGTCGTTACTTGATTGAAACAATGGGACAGCATTAAAATCAGGGTTTTTTGAAGGAACCTGCATTAAAATGACGTCAAATATTCATGATTGTAACTAATCACGCCAATAGAGGACTTCCGGATAAGGATTCAACTTTTGGCTTTAAAACTACTGGCACGTTTTTCGGCAAGTTTTCTTCATGTCAGTTCCTGGCAGCCCCAGGAACCCCGTAATATGATTGAAATTGTTCATAACGACGGGAATATTGAGATTTTCCATAAAATACAAAACCCTAGGAACTTTAATTTTTTTTAGGGATTTTTCTCACAAAATGGCGCTAATTTCAAAATATTTCATTTACCTGAATTTAAAAAAAATTACGTATTTCACGTTTTCTAGTTGCCAAATAGTTGATCGATCTAGAAAATATAGAATAGTGGTAACTTTCACGGATAAACAAACCTTATTACCTTTCTGATTGAAATGCTCTTGGCCTGAATACTTTGAGGTTACATCACAGAATTTGTATTTTGTTTCAGTTTTGTGGGTATGTGTTAGGCCGGCCACTCACGTACAGTTTTAACTGTCAGTGAAAACTGTGCAGTTAAAACTGACAGTTTTAACTGTGAACTGATATGTACACAGACGTGCAGTTCAATTGTGCATTCCTTCAGTTTTCTCCATGGATTCAAACGGGGACGACGATATGGCCGCGGTCGGTTTACTGTTTGCAATGTTATTACAAAAAAGAAAAAAGAAAAAGCGTAAACAGTGGTGCAAGAAGTGGCTACAAAAACGAAATGCATCTTCCCACATAAATTTATTAAAAGAATTAAGGGAAGAGCCATTAGATTTTCTCAATTATTTAGGCATGACTGAAACAGTGTACCAAAAATTACTTTCCTTGGTTTCTCCTTTGATTAAGAAGCAAGATACAGTCATGAGAAAAGCAATATATCCACACGAAAGATTGACTGCAACCTTGAGATTTTTAGCAACAGGACGTTCGTATGAGTGTCTGAAATTTTCTACAAGAATATCTCCTCAAGCACTCGGACAAATTATCCCAGACACATGTGCAGCCCTTTACAAAGTGTTGAGGGAGTATATGCAGGTATGTACAGATTTGTTCATTTATAATTTCTGAAAGAATAATTAAAACATGTGTTACTAGAAAACTGCTTTTATTTGTACAAAGGAATCGAATTGAATCAAAGAATTGACTTAAAATTAGAATTCAAAGTTAAATAATGGTTTGTGCCTAATTCCTTCATACATCACGGAAAGAAGAAAAATAAGAGGATGTTGAGCTGTTCTGAGAATAATGACTTTCTGACAGTGTGGGACTTGGACTCATATTATTTAAATAAGAAGGTGCTGAGTTGTTCTCAGAATAATGAATTGCTGTTAATGAGCTAGGTGTCTCTCTTGACGGTGACGGTGCGGTACTTGGAGTACAATTATTAATATAAGAGGATGCTGAGTTGTGAGAGTAGAGGGATTGACCACTTCTGTTGTTCTGAGTTTCTCTGAATGACGCACCTATAACCGTTGACGGTGTCTGAGTGGTATTAGGCAGTTGCCGTCCTGATAAACTGTAATGATCCATTGGCGATGGCATTAGAGAATACATTTCAGTCTCAAATAGCACGTCTAGTATTTTTTTTTCCGCAATGAGTGCCTGACGTTTTCCTAGACTTCTCAATCGCACAGCAACTGTTTTTCCTAGCAGATCATACCGGTCAGATTGTTCCCTAGGTGCTTTGAAGTGGTCACGCACTGTAGTCAGCACTTCTGTTGACAGTTCATCATTCAGCTTTCTTTTTTTATTCAAACCAGGCCTTGAAAGTGGTGGCCTTTGTTGTTTTGCTGGAACATTCTCAGTTGCTGATGTAGCGCCATCAACATCATCGTTTACTGCTTGTTCAACTGGACGTGGAGTGTCAGTCGATTCCTAAAAAATAATACGATATTGTTAAAATACTAAAAAACTCAAAACGCACCTATTTTAACATTAAATTTATTGTGTCCTGCTTGTTTCAGTGTCCTAAGTCAGAAGAAACATGGCAGGAGATTGCAACTTTGTTTGCAGACAGATGGCATTTCCCACACTGCATCGGTGCCATGGATGGCAAACACATTGATATAATTCCACCTGCTAACTCTGGATCTTATTACTATAACTACAAAGGCAAACATAGTATGGTACTTCTAGCAATAGTTGACGCAAAATACCGATTCATAATGGTGGATTTTGGAACAAATGGACGAATTTCCGATGGAGGTGTTCTTCAGAACACATCTTTTTTTGAAAGACTGGTGAACGAGAGTTTAAATATTCCCCAGCCTGACGATGTTACCGACAATTTCAAGAATGTTCCGTATGTCTTCGTTGCGGACGATGCGTTTCCTCTCAGAACGGATATTTTGAAGCCATTTCGGCAAGGACTCACAGATTCCGCCGAAAAAGAGATTTTTAACTATCGATTATCTCGAGCAAGGCACACTGTCGAAAACGCTTTTGGGATACTTGCCTCACGGTTTCGTATCTTTCAGTCCGCAATTAATTTAGAACCACGGAATGTAGAGAAGGTAGTGATGGCTGCTTGTGCTTTACATAACTTTTTGATTGAACATCAATCTAGTACATACGCCCCTGCAACCTGTATGTATCAAGAAAATAGTCATGACGGGTCTATTATTTCTATCGGTTGCGATAGTTCTCAATCGAACATGATTCCACTTAATCGTCGTGCTGGAAATATTGGTAATGAGGCAAAAAAAATCAGAAATAATTTCATGACCTATTTCATGAATGATGGCAAACTCCCATGGCAAGATAACCACATATTAAAAAACAAATAAATACCTTATGCACAATAATGATATCGTGTTTTTCTTACCTCTTCACTTTCACTGTCCAGATTTGAAGTTGACGCTCTTGGGGTGTCTTGATCATGTAGAAAATCAAACAGGTCATAGTACCAAAGCACCGGTTTGTAAATGCTGTCTGCAGATGTTCCAGACTTCTTTGTTGCCTCAACTTTCTTTCGCTCTTTGCGAAAAGCTGACCTCAGGCTGTTTATTTTGGCAAGAACAGTTTGTTTTGTGGCACCAGGTTCCAATTCCTCCAACTTCTTTGCCAATTTATTGTATGCTGCATCCTTTTTTGCACGATCATGGTAATCAGCAGATTTAACTTGCCATAAGCAAGGTTCCGATCTATATAGTTCGATAAAGTCAACAATAACTTGGTTTTGTTTACGCGACATGTTGATGCACAGGCTGTCGACACTAACTAAACTGACAAGTGTGGAATATGCCAGTTCAAACCGCCACACACACTCAGTTCAGTTTGTCATTTCAGTTAAAAATATGAATAATTTCATTTCTCTCAGTTAAACTGTACAGTTGAAAAATTGGAGTTGAACTGTGACTAAAATAGCCACACACGTACCGTTGTAACTGACAGTTATAACTGCACAGTTCAAACTGACAGTTAAAACTGTACGTGAGTGGCCGGCCTTACATTTTAATCATAACTGTTAAAACGGTTGAATATCATTTCTACTTTTGAACTTTTTCATGGAACGAATGTGCACTGACAAAGAAATAACCCTACACTTAGTGCCGCATTTGCCAGCTAGCATGCTAGCAGGTACCAGTTAGCAAATTAGCCAGTAAGCAAATGCTACGGGCCCCGCGCCTGGGGGGCCTCGCGCATGTGCGCAAAGTAAAAAAAAAGTATCAAGTAAGATATATTTTTTATACCTCCTACAGAAAATGAATGAATTTAGAATTTAGAAGTTAGAAATGGGAATAATAACTATAGGGTGGAATGAAATTCTACAACACTTGCAAGCGACTATCGCTTCGTTGCAGTCGTCCGATCAAGATATTAACACGAGATAGGTACGCTCTTTATAAATCATTACAAGGCTACTTCCAAGCAATACGATCCAAATTTTCAGATATAGAGGCAAAAGCCAAAGCCCTAATTGAATATCAGCAATCGACTTCAAGAAAACCCAAACGAAATACAAAGTACGACCATTTCAGCAGCAGCTCTACTCACAGACCTCATAAAAGAACTCGAAGAAGTTGTAGAACATCAAACACCCGGACAATGTTTTTAAATTCATGTTTTTATTGTTGTAATTGTCTGCATTAGCTGAATGCATGGAAGCTTACCATCAAGTGACAAGTGTATTTGGAATACTTCGGCAGAAAAGATCTTAAAAAGAACTATCGTCAATTATTTCCTAGATGATGTGGAAGACAGTCTGGGCAATGAACTGGTGCAGTTTGCGAAGCTGCTGAAAACAGATGTGGCTGCTGATATTGACAGCAGAAAGAAAAAGCACGAGGCTCAGGAACTTCAAGTTTATAAATTGTTGACATAAAATTCATTGGAATCGTGTTTCCCAAATGTTGGAATAGTGTTTCGCATTCACTTGATTTTGATAATCACCAACTACAGCGGAGATTGTTCTTTTTCAACGTTAAAGCGTTTTAAAAATGTGTTAAGGAGCACAACGGGACAAGAACATCAAACGACCTCAATATAATGAACATAGAAAGTGATTAACTTAGAAATTATTGATTTGACGAGTGTTATCTCCAAATTTGCTCGGATTAAATCACGGAAAGTCTTTTTGTAAATGTGCTGTTTTATTTTATATTCTATACTTTAATACTTAATGCAAATCAAGGGCCTCTTGTTCACATTTGCTACGGACCCCACGGTAGCTTTACCCGGCACTTCCTAGACTACACAATACCTCTTTCAATAACAAAACTCTTGCTCTAGTTTTGAATTTAGCGCCATTTTGAAAGAAAAATCCCTAAACAAAATTAAAGTCCCTAGTGTTTTGTATTTTATGGAAAATCTCAATATTTCCGTCGTTATGAACAATTTCAATCATATTACGGGGTTCCTGATGGTGCCAGGAACCCTGACATGAAGAAAAAATGTCGAAAAACGTGCCAGTAGTTTTAAAGCCAAAATTTGTGTGGTGGCATCACTGAATCCTTATCCGAAGTCCTCATTCAGGCGGTCCCCAGCGGCTATGTTTCGCAACTCAACATGTTGTGGCCGCTGTTAGTAGCGTGTTGGTTTCTGCTGAATGCGTGGCTAACTTACAGCGGATGCAAATTATTGCAAATGTCAAAAATCATAATAATAACCTCATTAATGTAGTCAAATTCAGAAAAATGGCTAATGGGTTACTGCGGCAAATTGTTGAGGAAGCCCTTCAAGACGACATTAATTTCAATGGGGTAGTCGTGGCTGTAGAACAACTAATCCTAAGTAGGGAGATGACAAGACAACATAACCTAACTCTGACATGTTAAATTTCTCTCCGCTTTCATAAAGCGACAAATTTCTGCGCTGAGCAAAACACTCAGCGGCTGTCGAACGGCTATTAAGCAGCGGTACATTCAGGTGGGCCGCTTACTTAGCAGCTCTAGCCGCTGGGACCGCCTGAATGTACACATTGACTATCTTATTTCTATATAAACAATGACGTAACTTTATTAAACGCGCGTTTTTGAAAGTTCGATTCGAACACGCAAAGGCGTGATTGAAATAGGTAAAATGGGGCATCAATAAAAAAAATTATAGACTTTGCCCAAAAATTAATTAACATACCTATACTTACCAAATTATAACCCAGCTGATTATAGGCTGCAAAACTATCAATTATTTCTTGAATGGTTTTTTTTGAAGGCTTGCTGTATCAGTCTATAATGTTCTGTTGTGGATTTCAGTCCATTGAACGTACTTGAAAAAGTTTTCTGAAATTTTCAAAACAGTATACTCAGGAATTTTTGTTGCCACTTACCTTCGACATTGTTTATATAGAACATAGTTAGTCAACCTTATGGGATTATAATTGGATCCAAATGGATGCGACATGTAGATGGCGATAGTGAGCTCGCATCCAAGTCATGTCGTAACTTCAGTGATCTGGCCTCCAAGTCGTGTCGTAACTTGATTGAAACAATGGGACAGCATTAAAATCAGGGTTTTTTTGAAGAAACCTGCATTAAAATGACGTCAAATATTCATGTTTGTAACTAATCACGCTAGATGACACTCGCGTTTGCGTACAACACCAATTACACAGGCATTGACTAACTATCTTACTTCTATATAAACAATGCCTTCGAGAAGTAGTAATAAATTTTACTGCTCACTAACGATAATAATATAATGAGATCCCAACTCTGACAAAAGTTCGTAGAAAAATAAAACTACATTATATTATATTGCATTATTGCTCGACAACTCAACTGGACGTCGAGCGAAAGTTTTACCAAATATAATATTATGTTTACATGATAGTCAAAGCAGTAGGATTCACTTCTACAAATACTTAAACATTGATTACCGTTATTTCATCAATGATAAAAGTTTCATGGTTTGAAGTTTCTCGTCTTAGATGTTTCTCCACAAAGAGGAAATATTGAAGATATGGATTTCTGTTGGGATACCTTTCAGCGTACAAAACGATGATTGTGTAAAAGAATTAACCCGCTATGGTACAAATATAAACATTTGAAAAAAACTTTTGTCTCAAAGATAGGCAGTTGATAGCCTGAACAAAAACTCACATTTGTGCAAATATACAGATATGTTATATTTTGAGAAACAAAGTCGAAGTTAAAAATATATTTTGTTTTTATCAACGGAAATCTTGAAAACAATATTTGTCCGACCAGAAAGTAACTTTCCATTTTTGCACCTTGCTGTATTTTGATCGTAATGGTACCACTGTTCAATCTTTTCTGTGCTCCAATGTATGTTAGAACGGACAGAGAGCGTTTCTTCTTTCCAAAGATGAGGTGTTGGCCGCAGCCGCTGTTCTTCAATTTTCTTCTTGGCAAGATGGCCCTCGGTAGGTAACATTTGAAAAAAAAATCTGTTAGAACTGCATTCAGAAAATTTAATTCCCTGTCGTAGGAGTTTTTACTGATCTCATCCATGAAAGTACTATTACTATTATTTACTAATAACATTGTTTAAATAGAAGATAGTCAATGCCTGTGGAAAAGGTATTGGACCCAAACGCGAGTGTCATCTAGCGTCATTAGTTACAAACATGAATATTTTGATGCAGGTTTCTTCAAAATACCCTGATTTTAATGCTGCTCATTGTTTCAATCAAGTTACGACATGACTTGGAGGCCAGATCACTGAAGTTACGATATGACTTGGATGCGACTCACTATCGCCATCTACATGTCGCATCCATTTTTATCCAATTATAATCCCATAAGGTTGACTATCTTCTATATAAACAATGCTAATACTAATTAGAATAGATTTTAACCTGATCAAGGCCTTCAATAAAATTTTACTTATTTTTCTTTAAACTGTAAAATAAAAATTATGCAATACTTTCGTATGTTATTAAACCATAGAATCTAAAAGACACCCAATATACCGAATGTTCCATTTGAAATCCGAAATTGTGTCTCATATAATTTCATTCATATCAGTTAATGAGTGAAGGAGCTTAGGCATTGCCCTCGTCTCATTGTTACCCAGTATAATATGGGCCGTGGTGGTCGGCTGGTAGTGCGTTCGCCTCGCATGCGTGGGGTCGTGGGTTCGATCCACCGATTCACCGGTCTCGTGCATGGCATCGCACGTTAAAAGGTAAGGGCTGCATCTTCCCTAGCTCACACAAGTCTCTCGAAGACTTCTGAGGGTTGCGCGTAAGGGTGCAATCGGTTGACGGAATTAACAATAACAATTTTAACAATAATTCAACAGAATGTTGGAGACTTTCCGAAGGTATAACTATCCATTTTTCATTGTCAGGTAATATTCCCAGTCACATAGGGAGAAGAATGATACTACAGCATAATTGTTATTTAGATTATACCGTTTTCAGTTAGTAGATCGGAAACAACTGTAGCGTGGTAACATGGCCTGCTAGGTCTCCAGATCTAACCCCACTGTACCTTTTTCTCCGATCCTATCTCAAAGAACGTGTTTACGTTAGAGCCCTTAAATGTCGACGACCTTAAGAATAGAATACGCATTGAGTGTTATAGATGGAATAGAGTCAATTATCCTTAAAATATGCATCAACTCCTTCTTCACTATTTTGTAGAAATTTTTTGAAATTTGTGTTTGAACGAAGGCAAATTTTCCCTATATCGGTTTACTGATCAGGATAATTATTTTTTCTCAACGTAATGATGGAAAGAGAAAATGCTTATATCCTTAAATTCTAGAAGCCTATGACATAACTATACTCACGGAATGAAGAATGACAATTCAACACGTAACATGTGAAGGACATGTGAGGCTTTGATTGATGATAAAATGTGAGTAATTTGAATCAATCGTTTAATTGCTTCCAATGGTTCAATTTTATAAGGTAGGAATGACCCGGTATATTGGAATATAAACGTTTACTCATTGCTGTTCTGTTCCCATTTCTCCTTAGACTTGTTATTTATTTTATTTATTGCGAATCCCCTAGGTTTCTCCAGAAACCTCTCACCTCTCACCGAAAGCTTGTGCAAGCAAGGGAGATCTGGGACTTACAGCTTATGTGAGAGTGGATTGAACCCTTGTCGTCTGGGTAAAAGGCGAACGCTCTAGCATCAGAGACACTTCACTGTCTAGTTCAATTATAATTTGTAATTATCAACATGTTTTCTTCCTGGTACGTATTTATAAACATACAAGCGGAATTTTCATCTGTGTATCCCATCATATTGGCTGAATCTTGTTTTTATATTGGGCCAATATAAATAAATCGTAAATGTAAAAATAATATTGAACCGATATTGGTGAATATTAAAAAAACAATATTATATTAATAATATTGGTGGAATATTGGTTCAACCTATTCTGGATGCAGATTGTTACATATAATATTGGGTCAATATTGGTTGAATAATAATTACCAATTTAAAAAATAATAATATTTTGGAACCTTTGGTGTGAATACAATTCAAGAAAACTTTCAAACCCGAAGGGCCATGAAAGTACGGTTCAGAGAACACATTGCTCATATCCGATATTCAAGACCCGAAAAATCGAGTGTGGCCCAACATGCTTTGGATCACGACCACCGATTTGATGACTCAAGCTTAAAATTAATCAGACAGGTTCATGACCATAGACTTCTCGATACATTCGACAGTTTGGAAAGTTGTCAAGTGTAAAAATAGTATGAATGCTGATAAGGGTCCTATTCCATACAGCCCATTATTCAAGTTCGTAGTAGATTGAAAAATGTTTTCTTTCCTTTTCTTCACAATAAATTAGTTATTGTTTTTTTTTTCAAGAAATGTGTGTCATCAAATCCAAAACAAGTAGGATAACATTAAAATTAATTTAGTGCAGGTAAATTACTAGAATTAGTAAACAAGTAGGCAAATTTGATAATGAGTGCGGTTGCCCCTCAGATAAGTAGTAGGTAGAGTAGGTAGATTCGGAATGTTAGATAATTTGACGTCCATCAAGAAATAGTGGTATAAATAGAAGCAAGTTAGGATAAGTGTTTTAGTAAGCTTTTAGCTCCTGAAGATGCTAACTTTGTTGGCGAAACGCGCGTCGAGTGTGATTGTGACGTAGTTTCGGTGTTTGGGTAGTTTCTTTGTTCTTGAATAATATTTACCAATGTCAATAAAACCATATTGTTTCCAACATCTAGAATAAATATTGCAATCCCAATATTCCACTCATATCGATTCTAGAGATAAGAAGTCAATTGTGTATCTAAGTTTGATTGCATATTTATTGAATTTTATTATGCCAATATTCAACAAATCTTACAAACTTATATTGAGTCAATATTGGTTTGACAATATTCACCTGTATGGATAAAACAATAATGTTTTCTACATGAAGAATGAATATTGCAATCTGAATATTCCTCCCTCATCGATTCTAGAGATAAACAACTATATTGTACATCAAAGTTTCTTAACAAATTGGTTGAATATTATTTCACCACTATTCAACAAATCATGTTAACTCATATTGGGTCAATAATAATCACCAATTTCGACGAAACATTTTGGTCTACATATTGCTTCCAACATCTAAAATAAATACTGAAATACCAATATTACTCTCATATCGTGTCAAGGATTAAAAAGCAATGCTATATATCCAAGTTTGATGGCACAATGGTTGAACATTATTTCACGAATATTCAACAAATTATATCAACCCATATTGATTAAAATTATTACGAGAACGTCAGGCTGATATTGAATTAATAATATTGATACAATATTACCATTATTGAATTTTGAATAGTAGCCGAATATTTAATAAACCACAGTGAAATATATCATGCTCCAACGTGGATATGAAGCTGCATATAGTACAGTGCTGATGGTCGACCAAAAATATAAAAGCGGGAAAAAATATTAACAGCATGAGACATACTGGAAGAGGATCAGAATATTGTTCGAATAACAGGAAAAATAAATTGGAGTCGAAGAAATGGAGAAGGGTGGAACGGGGTGAACTTTTAGGGGTTGAAAGCGATATTTCACGGTTTTTTGCGATTGAAAACGAAAGTTGGACTTCTATAAGAAAAATTGAATACCAAAGTTGTTGAAAATGGAAAGATCTAACACTTTTGTATCAAATATTTTTCCACACCACCTCAAATTTTCTTGAGCAAAAATCAAATTTTTCTCACGAAATTTGATGGAAATATAACTTATTATATTTCAAGTGAGCAGTAATTTTTTTGTAGCGGAATACAGATTTTTCCTTTTTTTTTCGACAAATTCCGTAAAAACGACCTCATTTTCAACTGAAAAGTTTCACCGATAAAGTTCGTCTTTTCAAACTCGCCAGCCGCCATTTTTTTGGTTGAACCGTCTTCTTTCAGATTATGTAATGAAAGAGTAACACTACTGTGGAATTTTTTTCCAGAAAATGCGAAAAAATTAATAAACATATTTTCACAAATATATTCTTTAAATTTTTGTTTTTTTATTTATTAAAATTATTGAAATTTATTTTTCCCGTCATTCGAATAATATTATGTTCCTCTTCCAGTAGGTCTCATGCTGTTAATAATTTTTTCATATCAAAAATGCATCAGCACTGGGCTTATATACATCTTATAAAACCTAAGAAAAAACCTAAGAAAGTGTATATTAAATACTTCCCACAACTTATTTTCAATACAGTGTAATCAGTGGTTATGTCGACCAAATGACCAAATGACTCGGTGACACGTTAATTACCTAAATTGTAGAAGTTCCGAGTTATTCGACATTTGATAATTCATCAAGGCTTATTGACTTTGAATATTCCACCAGTATATCCAAATGACATTGTACCAAGAAAATTTCAACAATACTATTTTCAAAATGTACAAACATTAATGGACTAATATCGCAAAATGTTCACATTTTATTTCTCGCCAACATTTAAATATTTTGCCAATGTTTCCATAATATTGTACCAGCGATATTGTACCCATACAGCTGAATATTTTGAGGCCAATATTGTTTTGAGAATATTTCGTCAATATTATTCAAGTAATATTGGACCAGAATCGCCGAATGTTCACTTTTTTTTTTCTCGCCAATATTGCGATTCAAATATTTTGCTAATAAGCTCACAATATTGTACCAATATTCTACTGGGGCTACAAAAAATTATCAGAACTATTACAATTGCATCACATCGGTACCGTGTAGAACATAATTTGAAAATTTTCGTATTTATTCTCTCACAGGTCTATACTCTCTGGAAGTTATGTTATTCATTCACAAAAATCAAGAAATGTTCAAACAGAATCAATCAAAATCTATAAACTGAAAAATATAACCTGCTGGTTGAAATTAGCTCCCATACAATAGGGAATATGCAAGTGATTTAAATTTACTTGATTTTTTTACCTCCGATACTTTATTGTCTTGACATTACACCTACACCATTAGTTTATCATTTAGTTTGTATTTAACTCCATAAAACTTAAATCAAAAAGTGCATAATAAGTGCGCGGAATTCAAATTTGCGAAACGCATCACCATTGGTCGAAACGAAGAATGACGTCACACGGCACGATATGACATTTATCTTTTTCATAGAAAATTTGTTTTTATTTATATATTTGTAGTGTTTTCCATTACATAGTGCGATTTTGGTCTAGTGACAATTAAATTATCAAGAGCAATGACTGAAAGTGGGTTTGTCAAAGCACAATCCGACAATACCTGAACTGATAAGTAGTAATAGTTTATCAAATGATAGTTTTCCTTTTGTAATTTAGGTGAGGCAGGTATAAACAGAGTTATTTATGCATACAAAACTTACTTCTGATCAATTCACTTCGTGTTAACTATCGAAATACAATGTACTCACATTGAAATGATCTTCACAACAATGTAAATGTGATATTGGAGATACTTCGCCTCTTCTCATAACCTTACACCATTGTTTACGTATTTTCGCATCTCTTGGAAAAAAAAAATACTTTATTTGGTGTACTTATAATTGTGTTTTGGCATTCCGGTACTAGTCGATACCTATAAAATGGTTTTTTAGCATTTTCCATTATCGTAATAGCGATTAAAACTGCAAATCCCTAACCTTATTAATAACTGTCAATAGTGTCAATGGCCATAACTATAGAAAGGCTTGTTCATTGAAGACTGCTCTGGTTGATCGAGATCACTTTCACAGATGTTCATCTCTCTCGCTAACACTTGTACTGCATTTGTCTTACTCTTTTATAAAATATCAACTTCAAGCAAGTAGAGCAATCAGAGTACGTCTCAACGAACGACACTGAAGAAAAACAACACTGATCGCGCTATGTGACGTCATCCACAGCGCGCGAAAATGGAGGCGTTCAAATAGGTCAAATTCAATCGGTATTTTATATATTATTTTAAAAATTAATTCCAAGACTTTCAACCGTATTTATATTTTTTACTATGTTGTAACGAAGTAAAAAATTTTTTAAACAAATAAAAAAAATTATGCATATTCCCTATTGATGACATTTTATTACATATACAGAAATGAAAGAACCATATTTTTTCATCAATGCAGCCTTTGTGTTTTGACTCGATTGTTTCAATGTTCTCACACCTTTTTATTGTCATTTATGAATGTGTTTGTTGTGTCCCTACTGTATTTAACTGTTTTGACTTCATTGATACGACCAATTGCTTTTTGAGCTCTTTTTCATGGATTGATAAGGACTATCAGTATCACTGAATATAACTATCCCGAAAGTTCTAAGATCAACCTTCAGCCAGACATTCACAACAAACCGCATTTTCTAGAATAAAATAATCTATTTTATTGGAGGATGCTGACGTATGAATTGTGGGACGAGTGGAATGCTTTACATAAACGGGAATTTGATTACGATCCCCTCACAAGATAAATAGAATAAGAACACCATCTCCAGAATTCCACAGCCTTTGTGACCTCCGTTTAGAAAATCCCAACACGTTTGGCTATTCTAGCGTTCAGTTCCCTCGAATTGTCTTGCTGTGGATATTCGAAATAATCTCATTGTCTAGTTCTGATTTTGGCAGCTCTCTATAATGAATGGCGGTGAATGTTTGTTTACTGTGATAAATTTAGGGTAGAAAGCTAAAACTTCCATTTACTTTTCGTTCTCGGTCTGAGTGCTGGTCTCAAACTAGTGAGTGATATTTGGTAAGAACAGTCTTTTCATACGCTCGTTCACTGCCCATCAATTCATTCAACTCATTACTTTGAAGTACATCATCGAATTTAGATTCAAATTCTCCCAATCTATTTTCAAAATAATCAATTTTCTTTTGCAGACTGGAAGCATTCTCAGTCTCTCTTGGTACCACTCAAAGAAATACTAGATTTTGTCTTCATTTCAGCTGGATACATCTTACTGTAACAACGATGTAACTCAGGTGTAATTAATTCATTTCTGCATCCATCATATCACCAGCATTAATTATCTTTAATTGTATTGTCACATTTGATGCACAACATTTGAAATAATAATCATCCGTACTAATATTCAGTTCAATTTAAAATTGTCCGTAAATGGATGCGTCCCTGGCCTGAGAATCGCTTCAGAAATTAATAAAAAATTTACCAAATAGTATACTATGATACAAAAAATGTACGAGTGAGCCTTTAAAGCACGCGCAACGAGTCACGTGACGCGGAGTGTCCTTAACGTGGCGACTATTTTGAAGACACTTACAGCCGTATGCATAGTCAATTCCAGCCACTCGCCAGAGTTTCGCCGCTCGCTACACAAGAACTATAATGCACAGTCGAGCTCCAAAAAAGTGGTACATCGCCAGCGTTTCGCCAAAATATGACTTATCGCGTAGTTGTCACTTTTTTGGAGCTGGACTTTGCATTATAATCCTTGTGTAGCGAACGGCGAAACTCTGGCGAGTCACTGGCGATTGACTATGCATACGGCTGTTAAACTTGTGTACCATACGCCAGTTTTCATCATGCCTACATCGTGGCTTCAAAAACAATACTGCAAATAAATTTTATTTCATATACAGTGTCGTAAAACAAACTTTTACATACTTGATTTTAGTCCGGTAAATACCTTTTTACGGTATTGAGTATAGCAATGAAAAATTCTACTGTACTAGGCTCGTACAAATTTTTTATCAGAATAATCCAGTACAATGTTTCTACTAGGCTCGACAGGTTTTTGCAACTTATTAGTATCTTCAAGAAGTCAACATTTTATTTTCAATACAATAATTGCTAACATACAAACATCTTATTAGTTAATATTAGTTGCAGGGGTGTCTTCAAAAACTATAAAATTTTAACACTACCTTCATTATTTATTTTTGAACTCTCTGTATACTCATTCGAGAACAGAGGCACATTATTCAGTACCAATAAAGTCAGACATCAATTTGATAACCGAACTAAAAATGACCTTCATGTACCTTTTGATAAATTTTGCGTATCATTCAACTCTCCTTCCTCATTTAATAAATTGCCAAAATATATATAAGAAAGTAAATGTATTAAACTATTCAAGAAACAATTGCGAGAATTTCTACTAGAAAAATGTCTGTATAGTATTGAAGAGTTTATGTCGTAGAACCGTAGTGTCTTGTTTGTAGGCTTTTATTCTGACATGTTGGCATGTTTGTTTTAGAATATTTTCAGGACAATTCTTATTGGGATTGATATTTTTGATTTCAAACCTGTGGTTTCAGATTTTTTATTTTGTCTAAAATTTTAAATTTTTTGTGTTTTTATATTTACCTAGATTTGAGTTTTTGACTATTCCTATACAACTTTGTTTTGTCTTTTGGAAAATAAAGATCTTATCTTATCTTATTAATAGTATAATGCTGCAATTTTCTTTGCCATTGACGTTGATATCTGGAATTTCGTTGTAGCGCTCAGTAATGGGACTACTTGAAGTTGATGATACTTTACTTCTTCGTTTTAACACTTCAACAAAATTTTCCCAACTCTGAATCATGCAAGATACTCGGTTTTTTCCTCTATTGATTCCTCGATGTATTGTTCTGCAACAGAAGAACTTTTCCATCCTACATGTCTTTTGAGCAGCGAATTATCAGCTCCAGCATCAGCCAGTAGAGTGGCAGACGTTCTACGAAAACAATTTCCCGTGTATTTATCAGCATCGAACAATCCCAGAAATTTTGCTTTTTTTGGGAACATCTCGGATGTAATGGATTCCCACTCTTTGCGCAAAACACTTGCCTTTACGATATCGCATTAAGAGAAATGATGAAAATCCTTATGTCATAATGTTGAATACTTTCCATATTACTCTAAGAAATCTTGTTCAGTTTCATTTATTAGGGTAAACACTTTTATTTGGCTCGTTTTTGTGTTTGGTATTGTATTTACCAGCTGGGTAACAGTACCCCCAATATAACTATTGCATCTCCCTCATGTTCCTTATGTATGATTACATCTACAGAGTTAGAAATAAATGCATGTTTTCTACACAATTGTGAATAATTTCAGCACAATTTGTTTCTAAAAAGTTGACAGCACCAATTTTTTTATTTTTCTTCTATATTATTATATTGGAGATATTGTGTATAAACGATACACTTCAGTGTTGTATTATTCTGAATAGTTGTAGTTGTTCAATTTTATCAACCAATATTATGTACTTACCGTATACAAGGAATGAATAAAAACTAAATGTTTTGTTTAAAAATTAAACACAACTTATGTTCTATTGTTGCACCACCTTGTGCATTATTACTTGTGGTATACACAAAATATACAAAATTAATGCATACATTGTAATGAATGGCAACAATTTGTGTACCTACCTAGTTTGTAAAAATTGTGTAGGTATTTTAAATATAGGATGCAAAAAATGTCACAAATTTGTGTACTCGGCATACATGAATTGTGTAGGTATATTGTACATATTTGTGTACAAAGCAAGGCCTAATTTTATAGGTACCATTCATAATTTTAGGAAAGGATACACTTGAGGCACATAACATCCAAACGGAATGAGAATGAGAATAAGCATCATTTTCAATCTGCTCGCTTCTTTATATCTTACTCTGTTCAGAAATTATAAGCTTCATTTTCCAGAAGATTGAAATAAAATTAAATGTCATTCAAATAATGTTTATTTCATCCCAAAGAACTAATAACAAAAATAACTGAACTATAAACTCTAATTACAAATAAAATAACAAAAACAAAACATAAATGAACCATAATAGTAAAGTTTAAAGTAATCTTCGTGTCAAACTATATTCATTCAAGTAGGATGAAAATGAGTCAGTTTGTAGGTTTCATGTTATAACAAAAAATAATAGCAAAACTAATCTTCAAATATTAGTATCAGTTCGCAAATATTCTAATACTTCAATTTGACACAAAACCACATGCACATGAGCAAATAATAAGTAAGTACACCAGCTTCGCCTTTCGATCAGCATAAAACAATCAAACAATGATGGAGTATTTGGACATTCAAGATAAGACAGGTGCACGTGCCGCGCATGCGTATTTAGTTGGGTAAGCGACGCCTTGTTCAAATTATGGCAAATTACACAATTGTGTTGAAATAGTATACAATTTGTGCAAATCAAATAGAAAGTGCATAACGGGTGTAAGATGAGTTCAATGTGTTGTAGATGTTTTCCATATGAGTTGTGTTGTGGTAGATGTGCATATTTTTGTATATTTTTAAGCAATGTGGAAGTGCATGAATACTATACAAATTGACTTGCACAAATATTTATTGAATTTCACAAAAGGCGTATGATGAAAGAATGGACAATTGTGTAAAATATCTACACAACTGTCTCACTCAACGTTGTGCATGAACCTGCTGCTGACTTTTCTCTCTGCGAAGTAATGGACATGTGATATCACGTACTGTTGACATGGAAGATTGATAGCACGATTATAGCATGGCGTGTTTAATGTTGAAAGTTTCGTGCATTTCACATCGGGGATTAAGATGCAGGTTTAATATGAAAAATGTTTGCCCATACAGTACCTGACTTTTTACTTCATCCTCGTGTATAAATAAACACTACCAAATTTGGTCCCTGTTCTAAATACAATCCCCATATTTTAGTGGCCTCTCGGATGGAGTCGAAATTTGGAAAAGTCCGTTGATCATTACACAGTCAGAATGAAGAGTTGTTCAGGGAAACAGATATCAAACTTTGCTCGAGATTAATTGTTATTTCAGCTGACCAAATTTTCATCCTTATGCACAGCATGCGTATCACTCTACTTGCCCATTATAATGTTCCCAACTTATAATTACTAGCTGTAAATTAATTTGCGGCTTCATTAACTTCAGCTAACTAATGTTTGTTTATGGAGCCATGTCATATATGCCATAGGGTCTAATTAAAGAGTGATATTGGATCGTTTACTAGAGAAAATTGAAGCCAAGAGAGTATATACCTACTGAGGATTTCGTGTTGCTCATGATAATAGGATTGCTTCGAATCGACATTTTAATTGATTTGGAATAGGCGGTAAACAAGAATAAGTGAAGTAAAGGAACAGTTGAGTAACACTTTAAAGAAAAAAAATCGTATAAATTTCTACCAGAGCAGTCCCAAAGCTCAGTGGTTATTGCTCGTGAAAACACTCAAATCACTTTTGTGCTCGAAAGCACTGTGTACCAAGTACTTTCTTGGCGAAGCTTTTAACAAAAAGACTCAGTGCTTAGTGATCCGGAAAAGTACTCGCGAGCACTCCAGAGCTCCTGAGCTCTTTTCCAGATTTATAAGCACTAAGCCTTTCCATATGAAGAAAACTTTTCGGCAATTTGTCCCGATAAGTTAATGGGTTTGGAAGATTCGTGCCTATCTAAAAAAAAAATCAAAATTACTGAATAATACTTCTTTTTTTTTTTAAACTACGTTGACGTTTCGGGGGTCCTTTGGATCTCGCACCATATCAATGGGAAATCGGCTTTCTGTAAATTTGCTCGAATTTTCTACATATTGTAGAACTTATGATGCTGATCAAATGTATCTATTGCACCAAAGCTCTAAATTCAACGGTTCTGGTTCAAGGCTGCTGAAGTTGACTTTTCCAAAATTTCAAATAGCCATTGTGAAGACATTTTTACGAATTTATAAACCAAATTAACTATGCATCGATTATTTATATGGCCGAAACAAATCCTCTATAAAGTATAACGATTCCTGTACAGACCGACGATATACGGGGTGAGTCCAAAGCATTAGGGATTTCTGAAAAATTGAGCGGTGGAATGTCATTCTTTTCCAGATATTTCAAAGGAAACAAATATCGAATCCAATTGGTGATGTTAGCATCTCCTGAATCAGACTGACATTATATACAAGACGTTATATTGCTCATGAAGCTGAATCCGTCTTGCTTGTTGATATATCCAAATAAATGGAAAGTTCACTCTGCAGTTACACAAAATATACAGGGTATATCAAAAATAGTGGCCTATGCTGATTATTCATTTTTAGTAGTTAGGCTTGAGATTCATTTATTGATGCATTTCCATAAACACATATTTCGTTGAAACAAAACTTCTGAAAAGGTTTGAATAATTTATTGTGGAGTATTTCAAATATGTATCTATATTCACTACAAGTAATACAATAACTTGAGTGATAGAGGTGGAATATTGCAAAAATTTAAATGAAAACATTGAATTGCAATATAGAGTGCCTTCATTTCGAAACTTCCCACCCCTATCACTTCTTTTAGCAGGGAGAATTTGCCGTAGGCAAAAAACACATCAATTTAGATATCGAGGGGGAAGTTTAAAACCAGTGCCAGTGGTATTTTAGGTTTAACCCCCTCACCCCTAGCTACTCCTACTTAATAATCCTAAATGGCACCCCCTATCTTGTAACACATTATTTTGAACCCCGTTAAGAAAACTGAATTTGGTTGATCCGTTCTCGTAAAAAGGACAAAAAGAAAATGTATTATAATAAAAATAAAATAAAAGCTATTGCAATTAAATAAATGTACCTTACTTTATTAGGTGTTCAAAATGTTCACCATTGGTAGCTAAGCAAAAGTACAAGGTTTCGTTATTAATTTGTCTGCATGTGTCAGTAATCCTGTGTCTTGGATCCTGAATGTCCTGCGGGGGAGTTTTGTTTACCATTGTCTTCAAATAACCCCATAGAAATAAATCCAATGGCGTTAAATCCGGAGATCTCGCCGGCCATTCCAGAGCGCCTCTTCTGCCAATCCATTTGTCAGGATACCGTTGATCAAGCCACGGTCGGACATGAAATGTAAATTTTGTTCATCCAAGAGCGGGTTGTCTTCTTCATCAACTTGGCTTTCTAAGGACTGTGTTATGAGTGGATCGATTACATTTTGCAATAAGTTCAAATATAATTGACCAGTTAAATTTTCTTCAATAAAAATAGGGCCAATATTTGGTTTCCCAGAATTCCAGCCCAGACGTTTATTTTTTGTGGATATTGCGTATGATCCTCTCGAAACAAGTGTGGATTTTCATTATCCTAGTATCTACAGTTATGCTTATTTACAAAGCCATTAAGGAAAAAGTCATCACTGAAGCAAATATTTTTTATTAAATTCGGGTCATTTTGAATTCACGCAGTCATTATTTCACAAAATTAATTTCTCCTATCATAGTCATCCTCATTGAGTTGCAGAAGAATACTCTTTTTGTACGGAACGAACTTGTTTAGTTTTAAAACTTGGGGAATAGAACCAACTGAAATATTTACTAACTTAGCGACTTTCGAATTTGAAGTAGTAGGCTCAACGGCGAATTGGCCTAAAATCTCAATCTGTGCGGCTTCAGTAAGAACTCTCGGCTGCTTCACTGCTTTGTTGCACACAGAACCGGTCTCTTCAAATTTTTGAACAAGGTCTAGAACAAATCGGTAACTCACATTTTGGCCTGCGTGCCTTTCATTAAAAACCCGGGCTGTCATACGAGCAAACCTATTTTCAGCACCATAAATAAAAATAATTTCAGTTCTTTCTTGTAAAGTGTACACCATGATTTGTATTACTGTCAGTGCAACAGACACCACTTGACAAACAGTTTAAAATCGGGAATAACTAATTCTGATGAATGTTTTTACCATTTAATTTTAACTGACGCCAAGAAGAAACTGTGTGCCCTTATCTCACTTTCATCTAAAGCAAAAAGACTCTATAAAAAGAAACATAAACATACCGTTATTGGGTCAGTGGTGGCGGTTCCATAAATTCATTAATTTATTTTGCATTTTGTTATAATTTATTCTCTTTTTGCCATATTTTACGAGAACGGGTCAACCAATTTCAGTTTTCTAAACGGGGTTGAGTGAGGACTTTTAAGATCTTTAAAATGATGTGTTACAAGTGTGGGGGTGCCATTTAAAATTATTGCGTTGGGATAGCTAGGGGTAGAGGGATGAAACATAAAATACAACTGGCACTGGTTTTAAACTTCCCCCTCCATATCTAAATTTACGTGTTTTTTCCCTACAGGAAATTTTCCCTGCTAAAAGAAATAATAGGGGCGGGAAGTTTTGAAATGAAGGCACTGTATAATAGGTAACGAAATATACTCATATTTCATTACAAAATAGACGATTCATACGTATATCGAGTGTATGATATTGGCGTAACAACCACCATTTTAATTAATCTTAAGAGTATTTCAGATGCTTCATTTTCAGATTCTGGATGAAGGTACAAGGAATTTCAGAACGAACCATGATTGCCTTCCCACCAATGACTAGCAGAAATGCCAATTGGCAAATCATACTCATTACTTGAATTCGCATGTCAATAGATGAATTTTTATTTTTATTTTTTTCATATCTAATGTAGACATTATGATGCTGATCAAACTATCGCACATACGCTTCAAATTCAACAAACAGTTTAATCCCATCTCTCTGTATATGGAAAGGAACGTATGTTTCGTAGCCGGCTGTGAACCATATGAGGTCCATATAAAGGGTGTTTTACAAATTATCCGAAATTATTCAACCACTTCTGCACTGCTAAATAATAAGTCGATTGCTGTAAAAAATATAAGAAAAGTCTTACAAACAAACGAGAAAACAATTTAAAATATTGAGAAGTAGACACTGCACGAAAAAATCTAGAGGATGCTGCCCATAGAGAGGATGCTGCACATAGAGAGGGACAATTCAATAGGGTGCTCTGACTCTATCATCATTTTCTGTATGTTGATCATAGGTATCATAATTCGTTTCAGTTTTTTGCTACCTCGTCATAAATTGTTTTTCCTTTCAATATGTAATACTATACACGCGGAACTATTTTTTAGTTCCTACCAACAGCTCCTACATAATCTATGTCCATCCAACTCTTGCATAACTCATGTATGTGAACTCAGATGTTATGGTTCATTCTGAAATTCCATATACATTTATCTGGAATCTGAAAATGAAGCATTTAAAATTCTCTCATAGGAATAATGAAATTGGCTGTTGTTACGCCAATGTGATACACTCTGTATAGGTTCGAAACATCTGTTATATTAAAATACTAGTGGTTAGTTACGTAATAAACCTTAAGGAAAAATTTATTAACCAACCGACTGTAATTATGGGATCATTCTGATTCGCTCAATCTCACCTCTTTGTTGTATGATGAACTATTTTGTAACGTAAATGTTGTAATCAATAAAATAAACAATACGATTTTGTATAAATCAAATAAACAGATAGGTATGCCTTGACTTACAAAGATCTTCAGGATGAGGTTCACAGGATGACGTAACTAATGATCAACAGTCGATCACGCGATGAAAGTTCTAATTGAAACTGCATCAAATCCGTCGAACGAAAATTTGTAGATATATAGTAGAATCTTAATGTTCAACGGGAAGGCGAGTCACTGTAGTAGTCGGCAGTTTGTTTCGGTCTGTCTGAATGAATTCTCTTTCTCCGAGTGTGTTTTTTGTAGGTTGAAGTTTAGCAAGGAAAAATGAGAAGTAAAAATGGCTGTTTATGTATGGATGTTCAGCAGGAAAAACAACACATTTTATTTATCGCCGGTAGCACCCCAAGAAGTATCGGATGCCATAAAATCTTTGAAGAAATCGAATTGTCTCGATATACGTGAACTGAACTCTCAAATAATAACATACACTAGTGACACATCATTCTGGTTCCACTTACTAATTTAATAAGTGCAATCTTTTCAACAGGAGTTTTTCCAGATTGCTTCAAGTATTCCAAAATAACACCGTTGTTCAAAAAAGGTGACAAAAATAATAACGATAACTACCATCCTATTTCCATTATTTCAATTTTTGCGAAGATAATTGAAAAAATTCTGAATAAACGATTGAGGTATTACTTTGAATCGAATAACTTTTTCAGCAACACACAATATGATTTTCGACCAAATCGTTCTACTGCTCTCGCTGTCATGAATGTCGTGAATGATATAGGATATATGGAAGGGATGCAAGCTGCCATCACCCTTTGCGACCTTTCAAAGGCATTCGATTGCGTATCACATGACGTATTACTTGAAAAATTAAATTACTACGGGGTTAGGGGAGTACCACTCAATCTGATACAATCCTATCTGCAGAATCGCTATCAAGCTGTAAATATTGGAAATTCATTATCTGATTTCAAACATAATGAGCATGGAGTTCCTTAAGGGTCAATTTTAGGACCGTTGTTATTCATAATATACACCAATGATTTGAGCAACCATGGTTCCTGTGAAAACTGTTTCATTTGCAGATGATACGACTTTCATTTATTCTGATAAACTGAGATCAGAGCTGTACAGTACTTTAGCTAATTAGCTACTAAATCCAAAAATTGGTTCGCAGCGAACAAACTTAAACTAAACAACGATAAATCGCAGTCTCTTTATCTTTCATCTACTACGGATGCCTCAGAAATGCTCATTTTTCGTTATTTCATTCTCACATTAGTTACGGCACTATTCTTTGGGGTGGTTCGTCTGAATCTCTCCTAATTTTTCGTATGCAGAAAAAAGCTGTTAGGATTTTATCCAGCGTAAGTTATCTGGAACACTGCCAACCTTTGTTTATCAAACTCAGAATAATGCCCTTGCCGTGTTTAAATATTTTTCAAATTTTGATAGAGATTCATAAAAAGTCTTCGATGCTCATTAAGCAATCTGATATACACAGCTATGGCACTAGGCAAGCAGATAATTTATTTATTTATTTATTTAGCAGTAGATACAAATTTTACATACTAATAGGGTGATACTTAGGAATACAATTTACAATTAATGCTAGAATCTCTAATTACAATAATACTCTCTTAGGTTAATGATAAGTATGGTAATTTTTACTTCACTCTTGTAAACCTAATCTTAATAAGCTATCATCACAGTACTGCTAAGGTTTTAAGTGCACAATGGTATTTATAATACTGTGTGTGCACTCATTAAACTATTTTTCAGGTACTTCTGAGGTTTTGTTATGTCAGTTAGCAACTAATTGCATTGTATGACATTATACTAGCTTATAAAATTATCAATAAAATAATAGACTTATTACTTCTATTGCATTACTTTGTAGTTTATTATATTACATAGTTTATTTTATATTTGCTTTCGACAGTCCATTCTGTTAGGGTTTTTTTTAATTCTGTTATAATCCTTTAGTTTGAAACGGTCAGGTAAGTCATTGTAAATTTTCGGGCCCACACAGTAAATGTGCTTTTGACATGATTTGTGTTTAGTATTTTGTAGCTCAACCATACCTCTAGTGGTATTTCTTGTATTTTGGCAATGTTCTAAGTTTACTTTGTAGTCGTTATTTTTTATCATGAATCTTATGACTGATTTCAAATGGAGTTGTTCTATGTTTAGTATCTTACTTTCATTGTATACCCTGTCACTAGGATATCTTCTCTTTTTGAAAAGCATAATTTTTATGATCCATTTTTGGGATACCTGTAATTTTGTTAAGATTGTTGAGCCTGCAGCTCCCCACACCACCAAACCATAGTTTAATAGCGACTCTGCTAAAGCAAGATAAATTGTTTTTAGAGTTTTGAAGGGTACCATATTCCTTAGTTCATAGAATTTATAAATTAGTTTTCTGAGTTTAGTTGTTACGTACTCTACATGCTCTTTCCAAAATAACTCCCAGATATTTTAAACTGTTTTTTCTGTTTATGGTCATAATACATTTACATTGCTGATTTAGGTTGCATTTTGATTCATGAATTTTGATGGATTCAAAGTTTGGTAAATTTCGTGCGGATAGTGAAAATACCACAAAGTTTGTTTTTTTCCACATTTAGCGAGAGTAGGCTATCATCTAACCAGTTTTTTAATTTCTGTAGAGTGTTTTCTGCTTTTGCTTTGGTAGCTTCCCAGGCCTCTTCACTTATTAAGACACTAGTATCGTCTGCGAAGCAGTAGATTTTGATATTTTCATCGTCAAATTGGTCCCTTATGTCATTGATGTAGATATTGAGTAGCAAGGGTGAGAGAACTGTACCCTGTGGAACACCAAAATTTACTTGTAATGCATCACTTTCTTGCTCAGACACCAATGTGGTTTGGTTACGGTTAGTGAGGTATGACCTGATAAGGTTATTTGGGGTTCCTCTGATTCCAGCATTTTCTAAACGTTTTAATAAAGTTTGGTGTTCCGCAGTGTCAAAGGCTTTCTTGAGATCCAGAAAGATGCTCATTACTTTTTTTCCCCTGTCTAAGTTTTTTAGTATCCCTTCAGTTACCTTTACGAGCGCCTTATCTGTATTTGAGTTTTTCCTAAAAGCAAACTGGTTTGCATTAAGTAAATGATGTTTTTCCAAAAAAGTGATTAATTTGCTTTTAAGGCATTTTTCAATAATTTTACTTATGGTAATTGTTCATTGATATTTTATCACCTTGTTTGTGTAGAGGTATGATTGTAGTAATTTTTAATATGTTGGGAAAAATACCTGAGCTAAAAATCAGATTTGTTATATATTTTAGTGGAATACTGAGATTATCTTTGTATTTTTTAATTATATTTGATGAAATAGCATCCTCCCCTCCCTTAACATCATTCTTTATATTGTTTATTTCTCTAATTATGTCTTCGCTTGACACCGGACTCAAAAAGAAAGAGTTGGTAATTCTATTTTCCTTCATAGATTAAGATTAAACCGGTTCCGTCTGAGCAAATCCAGGAAAAATTCATTAAATTACCATCTCTACAATATATTACCGGCCGAATTGAAGTCATCAAGTATGCAGTCATTCAAAAATAAAATAAAAAACTTACTCTTGACACACTGCTTTTATTCCACAGAGGATTACATTGGACATTTCAGACCGTATAGAAAATAAAACTCATCTCACCAAAATTCCATTCTGTCTATGTTACGTTTAGTGTTACTCGTCTTTTTAACAATATTTTAACAGTAATTTACAAAATATTTTTTAAACTATTTGTTATATTTGTCATGTCAACTATATTTTATATTTAAATAATTCAATATAAGTATTGTCGCTTTTATGACGTGCTACGAACATGTTTTTGTAATGTAGTCAAATAAAATACTCTACTCTATCTACTCAAGACGAAATTATCGAATTGTAAAGGCATAAATGAGCGAAACTTTAAAAGATTGAATTCTTTTAGAAAATAGCAAGGCCATTCCTACTAGGAAGTGCAGCTTACATCACATAATTAATTTCCCAGATAGGAAGTTAGTAAACTTCTGCAGTACCAAAATAACAATAATAATAATAAATATTGAATGCGTAGAAATGAAAGATTTATTTTTCACAAAATCGTTGGGAATGGTAAAATAATGTTTTATGTAAACTAAATTAACAACTAGATAGACGGAGCAACTAGTATATTTCGTTACCTATTATATGATGTAGTTAACTGTTTTTGTTTATTTTTTGCAATATTATACCTTCGTCACTCAAGTTATTCTACTACTTGTAGTAAATATAGATTTATACAGATTTAAAATATTCCACAGTAAATTGTACAAAATATTTCAGAACATTTGTATCAAAAGAATAAAATTATGGAAATGCATCACTAAAACGAATCAAGCCCAACTACTTCAAAGAAATCATCAGCAAGTGTCACTATTTTTGATATACCCTGTATATTTTGTGTTACTGCATAGTAAACTTTCATCATAAACGATCCAGTTTATCACCGAGTTATCTGAAATTCGATGTATTTGGATTTATCAACAAGCAAGACGGGTGCAAATTCATGAGAAATAGAACGTCTTATATATAATGTGTCAGTTTGATTCAGAGGATGCTAACATCATCAATTGGATTCGATATTTGTGTTCTTCGAAATATCTGGAAATGAATGAAATTCCACCGCTCAATTTTTTAGAAATCACTAATAAACTTGCTAGCTTTGGACTCACCCTGTAAATCGTGGGTCTGTTCAGGAATTATTATACGTTATAGTCTCTAACATCGCTAAAATTTTAGAAAAATTTTTTAAAGAAAGACTGACAAGCTACCAATATAAATATAATATGATTTCAAACAATCAATATGGATTCAGAGCAAATAGATCAACAGAAGATGCAATTAGCATACTGTCATCAAAGTTATACGATTCACTTAAAAAAAAATTCCAACTCTTTGCATCTTTGTAGACTTAGCAAAAGCATTCGACACGGTAAGTCATTCTCAATTACTCGAGACGATGGAAAATATCGGTTTAAGAGGAATATCACTACAACTTATCCGTAGTTATCTAACCAACAGAAAGCAGTGCGTTAAAATAGAAAATGAATATAGTGAATTCAAAGAAGTAGAGTATGGTGTTCCGCAGGGAACAGTCTTGGGACCTATCTTTTTCAATATTTATGTTAACGAGCTGTTTGAAGTTGAGTCAAAGGGTTCTATAATAAGTTTTGCTGATGATTCAGTAATTACTTATCAATCGAATAATTGGGCTAGACTAAAAAACACGGTGGAAGAAGATTTCAAAATGATAATCAAGAGGTTCAACTCTAAATTACTTACAATTAATTTCGACAAGACCAATTATTTGCCCTTTGCCTCCTACAATAATCATTTACCAATGTTCAGTGTTCTTGTTGTATCCATGGAAAATACTTCCATCCATATACAATCTGTTGAAAATACAAAGTATCTTGGTATATATATATATATATATATATTGACAGCTTTCTGAAATGGAATACACATACATCCTCTGTTACAAAAAAAATTCGCAGCTTATTGCCCAAATTCAAGTATCTGGTAGGAATACTCACGTATGATCAGCTAAAATTGATATATCACTCCTTAGTTGAAAGTCACCTGAGATATGCAATCATCGCTTGGGGTGGAGCCCTAGATACAAATATTAAACAATTGAAAGTTATTCAGAAGTATATAGTGAGAACTATTATGAAAAAACCTTACCCTTACCCTACAGGTATACTCTTCGATGAATCTCAAATATCCGACATTGAACAACTATTCTCTTTGACAGTTCTGATAAGAATTGATAAAACTGGAACTAGCTTAGCAGAGATTGATCACATACATAAACCCGATATAAAGCTCATTTGTCAGTCAAAATCCCAAAACCAGAAAAATCAATATTTTAGCGGTCATTTTGCTACCACAACCCAAAACTCTTCAATTTCTTACCTGAAGATCTTAAATCGTTTATACCAAATACCCCAAAACATAAATACGAAATCAAAAAATGGTTGCATGCCACGCCGAGATATCTAATACGTAATTTAATTCATTCCAAAGATAATCAATAACGAAAATTGTCAAACAATAATCATCCTTTTACCAAATTCCAACTGTATCTCTCTTATCATGAGTATTATTATTAGCACTATTCTTAATTAAATATTATATAATTTATTCCTCGTTAATTAGTTTCAAAGGTATTGTCATATCGAAGAATCACTTACAGAAGTGCATATTTATGTTCTAAAGTTTGTTTTGTTTCGAATGTACTCTTGAATGTACCATACCATACCCTTTTGTGGTCACGTATTTATTCAACAGTTATTTCATCACTTATATTTTAATCTATTTTATATTTTAATGCGAGTTTTACAATATATTAAAAATTCGAGCAAATTTACCGAATTTCTTAATCGTACAATTTTGCTTCTTACTTGTAGCTTCCCTGAAGATGACAGTATTCACTGTTGAAATATAGGAAATATAGTGTTTAAAAGAGTACACGTTCTGCTTGCTGCTATACCCACAATTTTCCTGTTCGTATATATATTTATAAATTTGCTGGGGATCAAAATATGGAATTTGATTTGTGTTCCTTTCCAGTAGAATTTCCTGGAAATGTTTACATAGGACTCATCGCGTAGTATCGTCCTTAGTTGTGCCCGTTGGGTGCGGTTTAACTTCGAGAACTGAGAGTAATTTGAATGTTGTCTGAGAAAACAAGAATCACCAGAGATGGCGCTATATCACAGAATGAAAAAAGTCAAGAAAACATTGAAATTGTAATGGAGACCGATAAACTTCTGACCGTGAACTAGCCTGGGTGCTGTATTTTATACTGACGTCCAATGTTTACTTGGGAAGTGCTCCGACCATTCAGGGTGATAGCGTAGGATTTTTCCCTAGAGCGAACAAGTGGATGCGCTACATCAAATAATGATGAAAGTCCTTTTCTAACCGCATAGGCTTGGATACACTTATACGTGTCTTTAATTCCATATATCACTCGTATATAAATACCTGCCTAACAGAAAATATATATCCCGAAGTGTGGAAAAAAGCTGTCGTCAAAGTTATTCTGAAAAAACAAATCCAACGGAATTGAAAGATTTAAGAGGCTTGAGCCTTCTTCCTGTTCTCTCCAAAGTAGCGGATCGAGCAATGGAAGTTCAATTGCGGAAACATCTCATGGAATATTCTTTATTACCTTCAATACAATCCGGATTTCGCAAAGGATATAGTTGCACAACTGCGATGCTTCAAGTAACATATGATATATTCAGGGCAAAGCATCAAGGATTATCTATATACTGCACTATTACTTGATTTCAGTCGGGCTTTCGACACAATTAATTATGAATTGATGCTAGAAATATTTCACTACTCGGGACTTTCACGCAATTCCATAACTTTAATGAAGTCCTATCTCCCCAATAGACAACAAAAGGTTCATATAGATAATACTACCTCTACATATTTGACGCTAAAATCAGGAGTACCTCAAGGATCCATTCTAGGCCCTATGTTATTTAGAATATATACAGCAAATTTAGTGAAATGTTTGAAAAATTGTTCAATCCATTTATACGCAGATGACACGTTTTCCTCAACATGACGCTCACAATGCATCCACGTTAATCAATAGAGACCTCGAATCTTTTGTTAAATCTGCAGCTGAACATTGCCTACTAATTAATCCGTCAAAATCGAATATGATGGTATTCACACCAAGGAATGATTATCGAAATTGATTTGCAAATTAACAATCAATCACTGACTTTAGTACAGTACAATTAAACTCATAAGGCAACTGACATCTATTTCCAACCTTAGTTAAATCCACGCTGTGTGAGACACTTGTTTTGTCATTGTTCAATTATGCAGACATCCTGTATGGTCCTAATCTAACAACCACGTTCAAAACCAAGATACAAAAAGTTCAGAACTCATGTCTTAGGCTCATTCACGGAATTCGAAAAAGGAAAGGTATCTCTCGTAAACTTCGCGAGGAAAAATGGTTGAACATAGAAAACAGGAGAGTTCTTCACAGTGCTTGTCTATATCATAAGATTTTAGTAAGGAAGGTCTCTTATTTGTATCGCAAAATCACTCACTTATGTCCACAACTTGAACAAAAGATATAACGGAACTCTCACACCCCACTCTTTCAGAACTCAAACATTTAGACGTTCTTTCAGCTATCAAATTACATCATTGTATAATCTCATTCCCCCACATTCCAAGAAAGAAAGGTTAGGAAATTTCAGAAAAATTTTCAAAAATTATTTATTATTATTTTTTCTTTTTTTTTTATTTCTTTGTTTTTAGTTTTAGAATTACAAAAATTTGCATCAACAAATATGCATTTTTTTAACAGGAAATCTATATTTTTTCTTTATTGTTTTTTATAGTATTATGAAAATATGTATGAAGAGATTTCATGGGGTAAGTGGAAGAACAATTCATTTAGCGAAGTTATTCTCAAACATGATTTATAGGACTTTATTCTGTTATGGCCTTTTGAAAATAATAAAGACGTATATTATTATTATTATTAATAGGAAGTATTATCTTTTTCATCACAAGGGGAAACTTGTAATAACGAGTATGACTTTTTTAGAGTGGTTATATCGTCTTGCTTTTATTTTTATCAAGAGTCAGCGTTAAAATTACTCTTTGGCAGCTTGAACCATAACTATTGTTTCAATTTCAACATCCATATTTGCACCCCCTCAGCTCAAAAAAATATCCTTCCACCATAGACTTTTCTATTCTTCATTCTCATGACAAATGAAATGTTTCTACAAAGTGTTATCAACAAGTTTTTTTTTGTAAACGGCCTGTACCAAAAAGTAAACAACAAATAGAAAACTCTTTCATTAATGATTCCTCAAAAAAAAATGTTATAAAAGTTGTTGCTCATCGAGAAATTCGAGAAGTTTTTTTGACCTCTTGGTTTCTGAAAAGACATCAAAAATCAATATCTCTACTCAACCAATTGAAAATGAAAGAAAAAAATTCGAAATGTCCTCAAGACGAATAACCACACTGAATCAACCTAAAGATAACCAAAAATTCATTAAAATCACACACGATACTCGGCTTTCGAGAAGTCTCAATCAGCTCTTCAAATACATGAAGTGTTCCATAAAATCAATGATACTCTAAGTAACACGAGAAAAGTCCGTTTTGGTGTCCCGCAAGGAACAGTATTGGGCCCTATACTTTTTTAATATACTTAAATGCTATATTTGACTTACCTGTGGAAGGGGAAATAAGTAGTTTTGCGGACGATACTGTAATCCTTTTCAAAGACGATTCCTGGGTTAACCTGAAAGAAAAAATTACAAGATCATTCCCCGTTATATTAGACTTCTTCAACAGTAAACTACTCACCGTTAACCTTGAGAAAACAATTTACCTTCCATTCACTAGTTATAATTCGAACTTACCTGAGTACACATCGATTGACATCCAATATAATGACACACTAACAATCTCGTCAAGTACATCAGTAAAAATTTTAGGAATCCATCTCGATCCCAATCTAAAATTGAACATTCATTTAGCGAATGTCATCAAAAAATTGAGGTACAATGTGGGCAAATTCAAATATATGAAAGACTTTCTCGAAATTAAACATTTGAAAATTATGTATTTCACATTAATTCAAACTCACTTTTTGTATGAAATAATAGATTGGGGCGGTGTAACGAACATTTATCTGAAACATGGGCCGTGGTGGCCGTGGTGGTAGAGCGCTCGCCTTTGGAGCGAAGGGTCGTGGGTTCAAAGCCTCGCATGGTCATCGGTCTCGTGCATGGCATCACACGTTACAAGGTAAGGGCTGCGTCTTCCCTAGCTCACACAAGTCTCTCGAAGACTTCCGAGGGTTGTGCGTAGAGGTACAATCGGTTGACGGAAATAACAATGGATCCTAAAGATAATATTGGGAAAAAATTATAGGTACCCCAGCGATGACCTGTACAAAGAAACAGAAGTGCTCGACATTAGACAAATTTTTGTGCTATCCCTTGCTATGTTTCAGCGTAAAAATTTTGAAAAGTCGATAATGATAGACCATAGGTATCAAACTAGGTATAGGAACCAGTCTGTTGTCATGCTCCGAATGTTGAAAACAATTGGACAAAGAAGCCACCTCAATCTTGCACCAAATATAATATAGTGAAATTCCAAATTCTTTAAAACAACTTAACTTCCTCATGATGTTCAAATCCAAGCTCAAAATATGGATACTAAATAAATCCCATCAAGAGATTCAAAAACTCGTAGACCTGAAAAACAATTGAACATTTCCACCACTATTTCCCTCACCACAATAATCATCAAATGTTATGATAGATGTAGAAGTGTATTTGTAATTCTTTTATTTCTAGTTTTTTAAATTTAATGCATTATATAAATTGTATCACATATTTGCTACTGTGAAAATATATCTGAAGTTTGTATAAAAATACTATAGGCAGGGATGAGATCACCGAGATAATAATTGTAGATTATTCAATGATTACCCACGCACAGGATTTCCTTTGTGGGTCACTTGAATTTATTCCCAAGAAATATCTTTGTTTCAGGCATGCACATGAATGTCTAAATATACATACTTATAAGTACTTACTATGGTTTATAAATGAATTGATGTATGTATGTGAATAAATATTATTATTATTCAAGTGGTTAGAAAAAAAATACGTTTGGTCAACTGCCTCGAACTACTGCATTTTTTTGGACCTACCCAATGCCAGTATATCCACGCGACATTGTTTTCGGCATAGTTCCGTCACTCTTTTAGCTGAAACAAATGACAGTCTAACCAAGAAGAAAGATTACATCAAAAATACAAAACTATCAATAAAAAATATTTCCAACAAGATTGTGTCAAGGGACAGCGATACACTCTCTACATCAAAGGTAAGTAAGTAAGTAAGTAAGTAAGTTTGTAGCATTCATTTTCTTCAGAGACAAATCCTAATTTGTAAAAGAATAGTCAAATGTTGCATCTTAGCCTAACTCAACCCAGAGCATAATAGATAATAATGTCGGGGCGTGGCGCAGTAGTTAGAGCGTCCGACTTTGGGTCGAAAGGTCCGGAGTTCGAGCCCCAGTTGCGTCTGGGATTTTTTAATTTAATTTGACTGATTAAATTATTCAAATCTCGTGGCTGGACTGGGGTGAATCCTGCACGATTCACTGTTGCGTTCCAGTTAACAGTGCTGCTCCTAAGGTGGCGCATGGAGTTAGTAACAAGGCCTATCCAGAACACGTGGCTAATGACCATAGCAGTCGATGCCAAAACACCAAAAAAAAATAGATAATAAAATAATAATGATGAATGTTGCTATAGTTGTAATAACTGCTATTCAAGAAAAATTAACCAAAAATACGTCAAAATCACACTCTGCGCGCATTCGTCAAATAACATCGATAAGGGTCAATGTACAATTTTAGTTCTTCTAGGCTTCAGCAGAACATTTGACACTATAAATACTGACCTGCTACTTAAAATTTCGGGCTATATAGGTTTTTCTGATACGGCAACCCTTCTTTTACAAAATTATCTATATTCGTTAACAGTGTGTAAAAATTGAATCAGTCCAATCTGAATATTTGACATTAAAATCAAGTGTGCCGCAGGGTTCTATCCTGGGCCCTCTGCTTTTTTCTATATACACAATCAATTTGATCAAATATCTGAAGCTATGTTACAGTTTTCCACCCTAACTAGTGGATAATGCTTGTGACATTATAAATAAGGAATTAGAAACCTTCACTGATTCAGCTTCTGAACATTGCTTATTGATCAATTGCACAAAATTCAAATTGTTGTTGTTTGGTTCTGCATATAATTGTTCTTAAATTTACCATATAAATGTTAAAATCAAAGATGATCCGTTAACTGTAGTTAATGAAGCCAAAAATTTAGGAGTCATATTAGACTCAGATCTAAGATTTAAAAAATATATCAACAAACTAATTCAACGTGCATATGGATTACTAAAATTGATTTATGGAAACCGGCACTTTTTTACTAAAAGTGCTGAAATAACATGCGAATCATTAGTTTAGTCAAATTTTTATTTTGCTGATTCGTTCTACGGCCCACATTTGACTAGTGTTTACATAAAGAAAATCCAGAAAGTACAGAATTCCTGCTTAAGATTGATATATAGCATCAAAAAAATCCAAAGAATATAACACAAACTGGCTGAAATCGGATGGTTGAATATGGAAAATAGAAGAGTTCATCATGCAAATTCATTATATCACAAAATTATCCTATGTACCTCTATAGAAAAATTACTTTCACAACGAATGTACACAACTTGAATTTGAGATTCAAAGGTTCGTTGTCCCCACGAGTATTTGAAACTGAAATATACAGACATTCTTTCACATACCATGTTTTCAATTACTGTTGAAAAATTAGGTTGGTAAAAATATTTATTTTGCAATTAAATTATTTTAAATTATTTAATTCCTGTTGAATATTTGTTTTGTTATCAAGTTCATCGATAAAAAATTAAATATTTTTCTACATCTATTATTTTCAGATAAATATAAAAATGGAATCATTGGGGCACTAAAAAATCAGGTGCCTTTGGGCGCCAAAACTCTTGAAATGAGCTCAGGCTCATTTCAAGAGTTTTGGCCAAATGAATAGTATTCAGATACTATTCATTTGGCGCTTGGTATCTTTTAGTTAAACGCTATCCAACTATGCTTAATGAAAGTTTTCCTCAATGTATCATAGCTTGCAAATTTGTTGAAAATTCCATAAATTATATTAGATCTAATCTTAGGAACAGCGCCACGAAGTAGGTAATCAGACAACGCTCAAATATCCCATGTCTACTACCATCCAATTACCGCTCTTATATCTCGAGTCAAACAATGTTACCCCTTATTTTTTTTTTTTTTTTTTTTTTTTTCCTTGGTGTTTTGGCATCGACTGCTATGGTCATTAGCCATGTGTTCTGGATAGGCCTTGTTACTAACTCCATACGCCACTTTAGGAGCAGCACTGTTAATTTTTAACGCAACAGTGAATCGTGGAGGATTATTCCCAGCCGACACGAGCCTCAGTCATTCAGACTTTCACATCTGAAAATGAAAAAAGATCGCACCGTCTGGGAATCGAACCAGCAATCTCTCGATTACCAGGCGAGCGCTTAACCACTGCGCTAATCCCCGCCCTGTTACCCCTTATTAACTCAACTATTACGCTGCTTCCAGTAAACACAGAACTGACCCAATTTCATTTATCTCCAAGTTCGGACTGTCATCTCCCGAAATAAAGTTTGAAATTACATGAAGAGCTTGTCGGCCAACTTTCAAAGAAAATGGCTTCATTTCGGAAGCCGGACGGCACGTTTCAGCGCCGACTTTCTGATTAGAAGTTTGTCCATCTTCACTCATAACTTGTCAGCGGGGGCAACGTCAAAAACTCGTTATAGAAAGTCTTGATGTCGTCGCGAGACTAGGAATACTCAGTTATTGCAGGAGACCTCAAAGAGAACAAAAGAAACAAAATACATTTACAGATAGTCAGAGAGCTGGTTAACGATTATTTGGGGTAGGTTCTTGAGGCACTACAGAAAATTTTGTAACTGTCCTTGAAATTTTGTAACTGACCCCTAAATAAGATAGTCGAGGTTTGACTGAAGGGTAGCGGCACCCTAGCTACCCTCGATTTTTTTAAGGGAACTTTCTTTATTAAAAAAATATTTTTGAGGCATTTTGAAATTTTTATATCCTTAAGGTAGATATTTAAGAAATTGAAAAATCAGAAAGCCAGACCAATCAGTCGGGTCAAAATGTTATAACCAGACAATTGCAAAATGGTGTTTTAAACAAAGGAAGAAAAATGTTCTTGAGACACTTCGAGATTTTTGGAGAGTAATATAGGTACTTAAAGACAAATAAACCCAAAAAGCCACAGTAATTTGATGGAATGTTTTACCTGCCAGATGATCCAGAAAGTCCGGGAGAACAGCGCACTATGCATAACTTGAAGTGCGAGAGAGAGCATATATCACGTAGGTACCCAGTCAACACAGAATGGTCTCAGAGATGGTAATGGGATTCACATTCATGTTTCAGATTACACCAGTGAATCGCAAAGTGACTTCCATTATTATCACATAAACGTCCATTCGGTGCCCCGTTGGTCAGTTCAAGACATCAAAATGTGACTCGAAATTAGCCCAATGTGACATTCGAATGCACATGCGTTTAAAAATGCGATTCACTTTCTGATGGTCCTGTATGTCAAAAATAAAACAAAGCTCACCATGTTTCAACAAAAATAGAAATTATACCTCAATATTATTATTCTTACTAATTAATTACGGTTCATATGGAATAGAAAACTAGAAAACAAATGCGTAAGTAGATTCCGTAGTATATATTTTTCACAAAAAAAAATATCAAACTATGTCAAAACAATGAAAAAAAAAACAATATACAGAAATGGAGAAAAATCTATAATTCAACTCCAATCCTCTGGACAACATTTTTTCGCGGCGAAATCAGTACTACTCACCGTTCCGGTCCTTGAAGGGATACTGTTCTTGGTAGAAATAATAATTGGGTGCAATGTTAATAAACACATTTCATTCAACTATTGAAATAAAAAGATACACACTATCAGAAGTACATATAGAATAATCGAAGAATGGCGTCAACCGAATACAAGTTCTATTTGACTCTCGACTATAATAGATACATACTTTATATTTATGATTTCTATGCTCTCGACTCGACAAACAACTCTGTGGCCATTTTGTGTTGTGATGGTGATGTCATGCTCAATTTTGTTACCAACCTAATTCTTTCTATTCCAACAAAATCGCAATGAAACCAAAATTCATGTTAATGTGCTTTGCAATTTTCTTCACATTTTGTGTCTCAAAGCGACACTAACGAGAAGAAAATTGTGAACAATTCATAACATTTGGCATCACTAAGTGGTAATAAGTAACAGTGAATGAAGTCTAAATGCAACTCATACAGCCGAATGCATAGTCAATTCCAGCGACTCGCCAGAGTTTCACCGCTCGCTACACATGAACTATAATTCACAGTCGAGCTCCAAAAAAGTGGTACATCGCCAGCGTTTCGCCAAAATGTGACTTATCGCGTAGTTGTCACTCTTTTGGAGCTCGACTGTGCATTATAATCCTTGTGCAAACGGCGAAACTCTGGCGAGTCGCTGGCGATTGACTATGCATACTGCTGATTTTGTTACGTACCATAATAATCAAGAAAGCAACATCTCCTAGATGTTTGTGTTAACTGGGTAATCCGTTCATCAGAAGTTTATCATGTTCCCATTTGAATAAAATTCTGTAAACATGTAATATCACATATACGAGGATATATTGAAAAATTCTAAGCCTACTATAGAACCAAACAAAATTTCAATTTAAAAATATTTTATTACTTAACTTAATTGGATACATTTATTACAGCGAACCTGCAACGTCTCTAGACCTTTCAAAAAAAATGTTTCTCCTTGCTCTGCAAACCAGACCTCCACAGTTTTTATTACCTCCTCGTTGGATGAAAATTCACGACCTTTTAAACTTTTTTTCAGTTGAGGAAAAAGATGATAGTCGGACGGAGCCAAATCTGGTGAATAAGAGGGGTGTTCTAGTAATTCAAACCCTAAATCACGAATTTTTGCATGGCAACATGAGATTTGTGTGCAGGGGCGTTGTCCTGCAAATCAAAAAAATCAATCATGATTACTCCATGGCAATCCCAAAAGACTGAAGCAAGAACTTTTCCAGCAGATTTTTGGACACGAAACATCTTAGGTCTTGGAGAACCGGAGTGTCGCCATTCCATCGATTGTTGCTCTTTCTCTGGATCGTAGAAATGTACACACGTCACATCCATAGTAACAATTCGGTTTAAGAAGTCTACATCGTTTTCAAATCGAGCACAGATCGAACGCGATGCTACTACCCTTGCACGCTTTTGGTCAACATTCAAACATTTGGGGATCCATTTTGCAGCATTTTTTCTCATGTCCAAATTGACGTGAACTATATGATGAACGCGTTCGTATGAAATATTCAGTGCTTCAGATATCCGTTTTAGCCCAATTCGACGGTCTGTTAAAATCATGTCATGAACTGCATCGATATTTTCGGGGACTGGCACAGAAACAGGCCTTCTCGATCGGTCATCATCTTCAATGGAAAATTTACCTCTTTTGAAGTTTGAAATTGATCACCACGGGTATTAAGCATATCTTCGTAAATCTGCTTACCTCTTACTGACACTTCTAATAAGTTATTGTTCGTTGCTATGGCAACGAAATATTTTGTTTATGCAGGGAACTGGTCTAGGCTAACTAGATATCAATACATCCTCGTATATCAACATTATTAATCGATCTGGAATGCTGTCAGTGACGTATCGCTTCCGGTGAAGCCAAACGTGGACATAACCTTCTTTACTGTAAATGGAACACTGTCAAATCATGCGAGTTCAAAATCTAATCAATGGGTTGAGTATTATTTTCAATCTTTTGAGAGCCCATCATACTCCGGGAGATACCTCGTTGAATTTGTTTAATCCCTAAATGAATATTTAGTTTTGATTATATTTTTTCTGAACTCGTGGATTGTGAAAATCAGTTCTGGATCAAACTGAAAATTTGTTTTATTTATATGTTTAGACAGGTGCATGCAAAGTTCTCTTTATTGTAGTAATAATATACTAGTTGTAGTTGATCGAATTAAGACATTGTTTCCCTGTAAGTAATTATATTGTTTACCTAATACTTAATTTCTTTGGAGAACTCATAATATACCTACCTATTATACCTATTATCAGTTTCAGTAAGTTTCACTTTCTAATGAGAAAATATATACCTACATAATAAACCTGCTATGAATAAACAGAACAAACCCATATACAAAAATACTTTGAAAAACAAAAAGAGTAAAATACCTATCAAACATTTTGGTGTCTTTTTAGTAAATTAGTTGTTTATGTGAGATAGCAAAACAATCCAGACCACCGCCCTTTAAAAATTGCCGCTGGACTGTAACAACTCTCTATTCCCAGTTATACGCGAGGACATAGGATATGGGTTTTGATTTGTTTTTTGAATTCCAATCAATTTATTCATTAGTTGATAATCAGACCACATTAGATTATTTTCAGTTGGAAATATTCAGATATATACAGTGTCCGCCAAAATGTTGGAACCATATGGAAAACTTTTTTATTCATATTTTCTCAGAAAATTTCATTCCACATAAAAGTTGGTGCATTCAATTAGACTGAGTACGCGCAAATCGGTTGTTGCCAGTGGCGTACGGCTAATCGGGAAACGGCCGATATTATAAAGTGTCATTAATATGCAAAATATCTAAAAATGTTATTGAACAAAGTTTTTGCAATTGAATTATATTCCCAGTTATACATCCGTTTAGTCTACCAATTACAAATTTAATTATTTTCAATGATCCTATATATACTTTATTTCATTATCTTTGCATTCCTGTTTTTTTTACTCATATTCAAGATTTCGCTAGATCAGATAATTGCTTCAACAGACAATGTATGCTAATTTAGTAACTTACTATGTACTCAAAAATTATTGTGGATAATTCCCATTAACAATTGAGATCAACTCTTTGAGTAGTTATCAAAATCTGTAATTTGTAGCCTATACTTGATAACTGAAAATATCATTCAATTGCAAAAATCTTTCTTCAATAACATTTTTCGATATTTTGTATATTAACGCCACTTTACTCTTAACTGAATTTTTTAGAATATCGACCGTTTCCCGCTCAGCCCCACGCCACTGGCAATAACCGATGTGAGCAGGGTTGCCGATTTGCCAGTAATTACTGGCATTTGCAAGTAATTGGAGGCCTTGCCAGTAAACCTAAAAAGCATTGATGACGGTGTAATTTTCAATAGCAGAGTAGGTGTTGAGTTCTATAAATTTCTTAGTCTCACTATCGAAATTGGCGGTAATTTCAAATATGTCATTCCGTCTATACAGATGACCTTGTTGTTTGTTTGCAATACCAACTGATCCTGAACTAAACCTTTTCTGAACTAAATACCTACATGCTATTTAATTGGAACATGATTTTTTCGTGAAGCTACCCAGAGTTACTCGGAACTACTCATTGGGACAACTGGAAAGCGGCTCTAGAAAGGGCACACCCACTGAAATGAAATTATAATATGACTGGAATGATCTTAGTTCCTCTGCGCACCCGTATAAAGTGATTACTTTAGGAGATGAAGAAAGGAGGCACATGCAATCTAGCAGTGAAAAACTTTATTGCTTACTTGTATGGGTGCGAGAGAGACATTCATCTGCACGTACGTGTTGTTGGTTTCCCAGTTTATGGTTTGTAAACACGCCAGTGCAGTGCAGCGCGTCTTTGTATCAGTTTTATATGTTACAACCAACTCAATCTCGATTCCTCCGCCACTGCCAGGAACCACAAAACAAACATGGCGGCCTCCATAAGAAATCCATTCGCGCAGACTGACGAGCATTCCAGTCATCATATTATAATTTCATTTCAGTGGGCACACCACATACCTAAAAAGAGTATACTGCTAAAAGTCGTTTGCGCATCCGTTCTGAGTTGTTACTAAAAGGGGATGGAATGAGACGCCATTTTGATCTACAAATGTCATATTTTGGCGTGACATTTAGGTATGTGGGGCACACGTCAAAAGTACTTGGCTTGAGGCTTGAGTAGGTACGTATCAACTGGATTTTAATAAAGTTAAGTTATTACCATTGTTTATATAGAAGATAGTTAGTCAACCTTATGGGATTATAATTGGATCAACATGGATGCGACATGTAGATGGCGATAGTGAGCTCGCATCCAAGTCATGTCGTAACTTCAGTGATCTGACCTACAAGTCATATCGTAACTTGATTGAAACAATGGGACAGCATTAAAACATTGTTTATATAGAAGTAAGATAGTTAGTCAATGCCTGTGTAATTGGTGTTGGACGCAAACGCGAGTGTCATCTAGCGTGATTAGTTACAAACATGAATATTTGACGTCATTTTAATGCAGGTTTCTTCAAAAAACCCTGATTTTAATGCTGTCCCATTGTTTCAATCAAGTTACGACATGACTTGGAGGCCAGATCACTGAAATTACGACATGACTTGGATGCGAGCGCACTATCGCCATCTACATGTCGCATCCATTTTGATCCAATTATAATCCCATAAGGTTGACTAACTATATTATATATAAACATTTTTTATATAGAAGATAGTCAACTTTATGGGATTACAATTGGATCAAAATGGATGCGACATGTAGATGGCGATAGTGAGCTCGCATCCATGTCATGTCGTAACTTCAGTGATCTGGCCTCCAAGTCATGTCGTAACTTGATTAAAACAATGGAAAAGCATTAAAATCAGGGTTTTTTGAAGAAACCTGCATTAAAATGACGTCAAATATTCATGTTTGTAACTAATCACGCTAGATGACACTCGCGTTTGTGTCCAATACCTTTTCCACAGGCATTGACTAACTATGTTCTATTTAAACAATGATATAAACAATGATTAAAATCAGGGTTTTTTGAAGAAACCTGCATCAAAATGACGTGAAATATTCATGTTTGTAACTAATCACGCTAGATGACACTCGTGTTTGGGTCCAATACCTTTTCCACAGGCATTGACTAACTATCTTCTATTTAAACAATGTTATTACTAAGGCTATTGGTGGTTCAGTAGTTCACAAATATGCAAGGATTTTACCAGCATTGAGAAAATAATTTGCCAGTAATTGCAAGTAATAAAACAATTAAATATCATGCTAGTCATTTCAAGTGCACCTATTGGCAACGCTGGATGTGAGCGTACTTCGTCCAAATTAATTGAATGCACCAACTTTTATTAAGAATGACATTTTCTGAGAAACTATATTAATAAAAAAGTTTCCCATATGGTTCCAACATTTTGACGGATACTGTATAAATATTTCGTATTAGAACATATAATTCTGGGAAACAGAGAGCAATTCTCCTTTGCAACTGATATTTCAGAAAACGAAAAAAAACAAAAAACAATGCCTAACCTCAAATACCGAAAAATGACATGTTACCTGATTCATCATTTTCCACAATTTTTTTGCCGCATGAGTATGAAAGTCCATGCGGCGATTGTTTTGGGATTAGAATCGCAGAAAAATTGCGAATATTCGCGAGGGTATGGATCAAATGTAGCATTCAACGCTTGCTTTATTTGCATAGGAAGAATTTGCATTATTTTGGTTCCCCTCGGTGCCATTTTGATTTGTTTACTTCTCCCTCCATCACAGCATAAGTAATCCATCACAGCATAAGATTGTTACTTATGCTGTGCCTCCATGCAGTTGAAACTCAAGGACATTGAACATTATTTGTAGAGGATGGCGCGAACGGCTGATGTTATGGGCCTGTCAAATGACGTCAGCGCGATACCTCCTAATGGTTTACTATATCCACAGAACTATGGTTCTGTGACTATATCTATACATAGTTCTGCAGATGCAACATGTGTGCCGGAGAAAATGTGATTTTCGTTCTAAATTTTGAAAATATTTTCATTAATGAATAATCAATCTTTATAGATGTGTTCATGTTTAAGTGAAGAATGATTTTAATGTTTCTTGTTGTGCACGTCGACTTTTATTTTTAACTTCAAGTTTATCTGTCCCGATGAAGGAATAATTTTTTTCCGAAAGCTTGACAATATAACAAAGAGTTTTCCGATTTATCTATATATTATTATCTATAGACAAACCCATATCGGAAGGCATCGCGGTGACGTCAAATAAAGCCGAACTCACCTGTTGAAGAGGAAGATTGGAAGAAGGGAACGAAAATGACATTCTGACATTTGACATTGTGAGTCACGTGTGTCACGGTCACAACTCGAAATGTCAAATGTCACAATTTGTGACAGATTGTAATAAAGACGGAATCTTTGTGAAATATTTTGATTTGCTAGTATTAAATGAGGATTTTAATAATTATGTAGTAAAATCCTATCAACGAAATGGAGATTATAGCTGATAATACTGAGTATAAAGAACTTACAGATTTTAATAGAAAGTGCCGAATATGTCTTCAGTCTGGTTCTGATATGAATCCATTTTTTGATATTTACTATGAAGATTTAACTTTGGCGAATGTATTTAAAACCATCACATCATACGAGGTATAATAGAAACACAGTAAATTTTCTTGATGAGATTGTAAATAATTCTTATCTATTCTTCCAACAGGTTTCTGAAGATGATCGACTGCCCAAAAATATTTGTGAAAGTTGTAGTGAAGTTGTCATCAATTTCAATAATATGATATCAGTTTTCCAAGAAAATGAAGAATATCTAAATAAACTTCTTTGTCATGAAAAGCTATTAGCTACTGATGACAATGAACAATCTTCAGATAATATTGAGTATGTAAACACAGAAGATATAGATGCCAATGTAATAGTGGATAAAATTGAATATTTTGATGAAAGTAATATTGATAGTATCATTGAATGTGGAGAAGTAGATGAAGAACTAGATGAAACTATAGAAGATGAGGCAGGATCAAGTTCATCACATGAAAATTGCGAAGACGAGCCTCACAGCACAGATGAATGCCTAGAGGAACCTGAAATCACAGGTGAAGTTGAAAATGATATAAAAAAAGAAAGATTTGTTGAAAAATATGAGACTATTGGAAACGGAGATTATAACCGGGTGCAAACAGTGAAATACACCTGTGAATGTGGAGACTGCTTCTTACATAAAGCAGGATTTCGTCAGCATATGCAGTCAAAACATAACCATGCGGTGGAGGAGGGTGATCTGGATAAGTACACCTCTGAAATAAAATTAACAATTCCAACAGGGTTCCCCACTAATATTGAATATGTTCCTTCTAGAATAAATGCAAGAAAAAGTAAATTGCAATGTAGGATATGCACATTATGCTTTTCAACGCCTGCTGAAGTTAAGCAACATGAAGAAATACATAAAACCCATGTTTGTCATGAGTGTGGAGCTGCGTTCCTGAAAAAGCATTATCTCACTGACCACCTACTGATACATTCAGAGAACAGACACTATGCATGCAAGATTTGTGCCAAAACATTCCGTCACAGACACACTTTGAGTGTTCACAAAAGAACTCATGATGTTGCTAGGAGTTTCGTCTGCGAGACCTGTGGAGCAGGATTTCGAGCAAGATGCACTCTTTATACTCATATGAGGTTGAAGCATACCAGTGAAAGGAATTATCCATGTACAGCATGTAATTTGAGATTCAACCTAAAATCAACACTGGATAAACATTTCCTCAGGAAACATACTAGTAACAGAGAAAAAAGTTTTGTTTGTACTAAATGTGGTGCTGCATACTTGAATAAAACTACTTTAACTCGACATGTTGATGAAAAGCATTTAGGGAAGGCTAAAACATATCCATGTAATATCTGTGAGAATAAGGTTTATGCCATGAAAAAAAGTCTCAGAGCACACTTGCAAAATAAACATAATATTTTTTAGTGGCATTTCTTTTTGCATATATTTTCGTGCCCATTCATACCCTTAAACCCGTGGCTCACAGTCAAATAGTTTGATGAAACTACCTTGAAATAACAGAATCTCAATTGGTTTGTTTGTAAAACAAATAGGCAATTCAATCATACTGTTTCACCTTGTGCCACGGGCTTTAGATTTCTGAACGAAACGTGTTCAGTGTTCATGCCATTGATATAGTTCAGACGTGCTCAACCGTTGAGACTAATCACAACATGTTGAGACCGTTGTGCATCAGTGAGAGCAATAGCATAGTCAATGGATCAGCGGACCGTTCAGCCAAACAAGTTGACTAATCACTCATCTGTTGGCAACTGTTGAGCACGGCTGAACAAGCCCATTGTGTTTGACTGTTTTGCTACTATGTGAGGTTATGTCGATAACATTAAGGTGAATAATTTTTATTTTTTTGAAAAACTTCACTTGAAAACAAACGAATTCAGTTTTTCCAAATTACCGCAAAAAAGATGACTGAGCCTAAAACCTAAAAAATGCTTGTGTCACTACTTATTATTTACAAGTTATTAAAGTGTCGCTTTTTGACGAAATAAAACATTCCCCTACCCCCAAGAACACTTCTTGCCCTACCCCAAGGACAGTTCCTAGAAACGTCCATGATAAAAAATCGAGTACCAACCACATACCTAAAATATGTGTTACCAACCCAATGAGTAACTCTGAGGTAGTGGTGAACTATCGATAATTGTCATGTACTATCGACAATATTCGACAGTGTATCAAACGATGTTTTTTCCCTTCTCTGCTAAAGGCTCGTTCATACCCTTGCTATTCGCTATTTTTGCGATTCGACTCAAACGACGAAAAAATTGCGGTATGATGAATCATAACATGTCATTTATCGGTATTTCGGGTTAGATATTACCACCGACTTAACCTTTAAAGGTTAAGTCGGTGGATATTACTACATGATGATTCAGCGCTTGTATCTCAGTAGTTTCCTGCCAATAAAATGACATTTCAAATATCATTGATCGATAGTTTGTTTGAACGTTAACTATCGATAGTCACAACTATCTCCACCACTGCTCAGATCTCTGAGTAGCTCTTAAGAGGTTGCATTGTGTCGATGCCGCTTATTTTATTATCATATCTTATATCGATGAGGTATTTTGTATTTTTAGTCCTTTTGAGTGATATACAAAAAATTTGGCGTCCAGCCATTCAAATTCTAAAAATTCAAGTAAATACACTTGTCTGCAACCTAAATAAATCAGAAACTGGCAAGATAGTCCAAAGAACTCACACTGTTCTCTGCTGACTAGCCTGGGTAGAAAAGTAACGCTTACTTCCTCACATAATTTTGGCGCCCAACGTGTTATCAAAATATTTTGACGGAATATGCTAATAATCGTCATTGTTTAAATAGAACATAGTTAGCCAACCTTATGGGATTAATATTGGATTCAAATGTAGATGGCGTCAGTGATCTGGCCTCCAAGTCATGTCGTAACTCGATTAAAACAATGGTACAGCATTAAAATCAGGGTTTCTTGAAGAACCCTGCATTAAAAATGACGTCAAATATTCATGTTTGTAACTAATCACGCTTGCAATGTAGACATGATATGTTTCAATCAACATTTCTTTTACTGTGACTGAAACTGATTATTGTTTTACAGTATTTAATAATGGAAATCAAGCCACCATAAACTTTCCAAAGAGAGTCATGTGGAAAGTATTCATTTATACTCCACACATATCACAGTCTACCTCTCAAGCCAAAGATGTAGACTGTAATCATTTACACCAATTTGTAATGTAGTTCAATGAAGTTCTATTATTATTATCAGGAATTAGAATAGCTTTCTCACTCAAACATGGAGGTCTCTGGGTTATTTATTGTCATTAGCTTGATTGGTAGTATACCAATAATTAAAAAAAATATACCACATAATAACAAACATGTTAATTATTCAAATACAATATATATTTATTGTCTGTACAAAAACAAAATGCTGTAATTTCACCAAAGTAATGATTGGTTCAAGATAATATTTCGGCTGAACTTTGGATTACTGAAAAATCTGATATGGAAAAAACAATTGAACATCAGCCAAAAATTGTAATGGTACCATATTTGTTTTGCGGAAATGCCCTGTTGCCAAGTTGGTCACTTTGGATTACTGGAAATGTGATATGAAAAAAAACAATTTACCGTCCCAATTATGGACCCTCTACTTATTCTATTGGTACTATTTTTGTTTTGCGGAAATGCGCCGTTGCCAAGTTTAGGTCACTTCGGATTACTGGATATCTGATATGGAAAAAACAATTGATCCATGCGATTATGGACCATCAGCCAATTGTCATGGTAGTATTTTTGTCTCTTTGGATTACTGGAAATCTGATATCAGGATAGTTCTAAGTGGGTTTCATACTATTCAATCAGATAAATTGCGCTTTGAACTTTGCAGAAATTCCAAGCTGGAAATTATTTTAAAAAGATTTACAGAAATGTTGGTCAAAGAACATCATAAATATTCATTTAATTATTTGTATGAACAATTTACTGAAAATACTTTTTGAAATCTAAGAGCGCATAGTTCAAAAAACATTTTTATTTCATTTAGTTAAAATGGTATCATTAGAATCGGCTAAAACTTTGAATTAATACTCTCCATTGATAATTTCTATAAAGCTTCTCAGAATGATTTTCTGCACCCATAACTTGGCAACAGCGCATTTCCGCAAAGTCAAAATATCAGCAAGAACCACCTGATTGAAAATAATAATGTCCACTTCGATCCATCTCCATATCAGATTTACAGTAATTCGTGACCAACTTGCCAACAGAGCATTTGCGCAAAACATTACATTCGCCTGATGGCACAAAATCGCAATGTTCAATTATTTTTCATAACAGATTTCCAGTAAACTAAAGTTTTAACAATATTCTTGTAGCTGAACATTTTCAATGAGAAAAAAATAATATGATGAAGAAATTGTTCGTTTCGAGGCAAAATTAACGATTTTAACTTGTTCATTTGAAAATGTCTTCATAGATGCAGACATTTTCATTCATTTTCAGAAACCGAAGACAAAATTATGTTCGTGTCATTTAGCGTCATCGTTTGAAATAGACCTTCATCTCTCAATAGGAAATCGGCTCAACAACTAACTTTCCACCAATTCTATTCAGATGTCACCTTTATTTTAGTAGAAACTCTATGGCTCAATATTCAGTTCCAAGGGATACCCTATTCATCTTCTTTGATGCATTACTAAAAAAACGTATTCTTGGAACTCTCTTGATTTGTTCAACAGTACTTGTTCCTTTGTTTTTCATAAGCTTTCTCATCTGTATTCACACATATGACCACATCCAGTAGCACACACCCTATGTAACAAAATCCACTGTCTGATATGTGCCAAATGACCTCCATGTGAGCACCCTTTGCACCAGACATATAATCCTTTCACCACTTGGTTACAAATGGTGCAGAGGAAATACTCTGAAGAGTGACATCTGTCACACAACCACCCCACTCTTTGTAAGGGTTTCGTGCATTTGCTGCAATTCGTATTGATTCTCGTGCTCTGTTGGTTGAGCTGGTAGACAGAAGGTAGCCAAGAAAGCTTGATAATCTGAAAAATAAAATTTATTTTATTTAGATCCCAAGAAACATTTCTGTTTATAGAGGGATTTCATTTTTTACACAAATTGAATAATGGCAATACGTATGAAATACAAATTAATGATGAAATCAAATAATTACTAAATGGAAAAGGAGTGATAAGAGTTATAACACACATATATAAAAGAGTATGTATAGATGTGTCAGTAATGATCAGAGAAATAGTAAGTGAAGTTATTATTTGAAAATACTCATTACCTGAGTGACGTTATTCCATAACCGATATCTGCTGAGTATTTCTATATAACCCAGAAGCCAGTGTTCCTGCATTGATTCATCAAGTTGCTTCAAGTACTTTCTACAATCACCTAAGACAATTAGTATGCAAGCAGCAGTCTGGATGTCTCCTAAAATTGCGTGATGCTTCAATGCCTCTACTACTAGGCTACTTGGATTCCATACGGACTTCTTGGGAGGTTTTGACACAGAAAGAAGGGTCATAGATTCATCCTCTACTTGGAAAGCTTGGCCATCCTCGATGAAATCTGGCGAATGAGGATTGGGAAATTCTTCTGGAGGTGGAGATCGATCCTTGAGCTCGTGACGTACTGGAAAAGCTTCGTTTGGTATGATCCACTCAGGACATTCGGAAGCTATGTGGTTAAAGCCTCGATAGCCTATTCGGAAATCTGAAAAAAACAATTACTTTCACGTATTCAGGTGAAACCAAGAATGTCGAAAATCATAGTTTATTTTTATTAGTTTAAACTAAAGATAGTTCTACCGAAAATTAAAGGAACACACATGCGAATAAGTAATGAATTATTCACTTGATGAGTTCAAGAAATATTCAAGTTTATGAAAATGTCGTGCTGGACAGTCAAAATTACTTATATTTTTATGGTTTTACCATTGTTTGAAGAAAAATAAAATGGTGTACTAATAAAATAGATATTGGTGTTAATAGGCTTGTTTTGGTCAGTATACACAGAAGTAACAAAGGGAATACTGTTTAATAAACCTGTATCAAAATGAACCTCAATACGATAGGTTAACAAATGTCAAGTAAGCAAATTATAGTACTGTAGAAGAAAAAATTAATTATTAATCGGAAAGCCTTAGAAGCAAAACACAAATATTGTTCATGCAAGAAATGTCAAATTATTCTTGCAAGTGTCGAATACTTTATACAATAATGGTCAGAGAATGTTTTTTACCTGAGTTTAAACTGTCCAACTCCATGTCAAGTTCATTTTCTCCAAAAGAAAAATCACCTTTTGGTAAACCTGTTCGAATATTCAAGTAAGTGGGAAAACCGTTGTTATAAATGGCAATATGATCCACTTGGTCTTCATTTTCAGTGTCATCATCACCTCCACTAAATTGAGCAGCTTGGTCATTCGCACCTATATTGATGTACTGAAGTTATTCCATGTATAGTAATATAAGTCAGGTATAATTGAAAATGTAGAGAAAATATTTTTTTTTTATTTTACCCTAAGTGGTAAAATAATAAATACAAAGTATTCAACACCTTAAATTTATTTGGAAAGTATAATATGCAAAACGACCATGTCCTCAGAATTGTTTGTGATATTCTGCAGATGAAGAAATTGGAGAAAATCGTTATAATTATTTTTAAAGTGTATTTTAATAAATAACTATTGAAATTAAATTATGTATTAATTTAACCTAGATTTCTTTTTCAGCATTAAACTCATTATCTTGATTTCAAAAGAGTCAACATACACTTTTGCAACATATTTAATTTTTGGTTTGAATTTTTCCACAGAAATATTAGCCTCTTGTAAGGCAATCTACAACCATATTAGTAATGTAATTCTCTAAAATGGTACAACAAAAGTGTTTAGACAAAGAATATGTAATATTTAGACACTTTGAAATATCTGCTTGTAAAATTAAATTATGAAATTAATTATTCAATAATAAATGAAGAAATAAAATTTTTATGAGTTCTTATGGGTGTTTTTGGGTCACTGAAACACTGATGAAAAAATAAATTCCTGAAATTTAACTTTCATATTTACCTTTAGATTTCTGTTCAGTCTCCAAATCTTTTATTTTATTTATTGTATTATCCATTAGTACCACACTAGGGGCACTAATGACAGTTTTGTTGTTCATTGTCACTTCATCCCTGTTAGTATTTCTCGAATTGATAGAGTTCTGCATGAATTCCTCACCGTACATTGTCTTTATTATTTTCCATATCACAGATATCTTGAACGAAAACAAAGAGTTAGAATATAATGAACACTTTTAGACACATGTGTAGTTATTTTCCAACTGTTGCGAGTGTATTTGCTGAGTTAATTGTCAAAATTGTTTAAAATCTTATACAGATCCTCCAAATTTCATTCCATTATCTTCAAAAACAAAAAAGTTATAGGGACGAGCCACTTTTCGCGGACACCCGCTATACCGTAATAAATAACCCGGTCACAACAATAAAAAGAATAATTAATTGAGGACAGTTGGGATATGGATATGAGTAGAGGAAGAATGAGAGAGCAACGGGAGGAGGGTCTATATAAACTACTCAACACTAATTTCGTCGCACCCCAAAATTTTGACCATATTAAAATCTGAATAACTTTTTTCTGCATTGAACAATTTGAATTCTGTTAACACTGTTCGCTAGCCCAGTCCTTCAGCTATAATCTCGCACTTCTTCAAAACATAAGGTTTTCCGCATAAAATCGCTACAAGGTATTATCTGAAACTGTGCAAAATTTCTGAATTTTCAAAAGGATCCCAAATGAAGAAAAAATGTTTTTTTTTCAAATTTGACAGCAGTGGCATGAAGATGAACTCATTACCTCAAGATATTTTTTGAATTGTCTTATTATCTCTTTTGTTTACAGGGTGATATCAAAAATTTAACTTTTTGGTTTGGCAGTCATAACTTTTTTCCTCGTAAACCGATTTTCAAAATCTCCGGCTCATTTTGAAGCTGAAACTTTAGATGAAGAGATAAGATTAGAATAGACTCAAGATGAAGATTGAAGATCAAGGGTATCCTCAAAGGTGACCTCAATCTGAAACACCCTCAAAATCCGGTTGGGAGGAGAATTAAATGAAAATCAACTTGTTTTCGGAATGATCATCCATACTGAATGTGTCCAGATCTTTCTTGCTGTCAGTAGTCAAGAATTGTGCATGAAAAAACCTAATCTAACGGCAGGATTTTGAAAAATAAAATAAAATCAACCCATTATTCGCCTGAAATGCATGGCCCGTAACCAAGGTAACAATAATCACAATCAATGACTGACAAGATAGGTTAGACGTCAATTTTGATTCGTTTGCAAAAAAAAATTATCATATCGATGCCGCATCTAACGCCCGACTAGCTGGAACTGATTCCACGAATGACGGAACAAGGATTATCTACCCTCCAAATTGCCAATCTGCTTGAAACAACAGTTAGATCCGTCCAAAGGGCCCACGTTCGAGCTAACTGTATTCAGTGTTATTTGTATCCTAAATTTTGAACTATATACAATTTTTTTGTGACGTGCTATTAATATGCAACTGTGTATAACATAGTCAAATAAAAATATTCTATTCTATTCTATTCTAACGCTGGGGATATTCAGTATCGACCTAAGGGGCCAAGACGGGGTACAAGAAGAAGAACAACTCCCGCTCAAGACCGCCTTATTGGAAGATTGGTACGGCGGACTCGGACTTCAACCGCCCCCAAAATTCGTCGTGAATTGATCGATGCTACGGGAATTCAGGTTTCAAGTCAGACAATCCGACGCCGGATCCACGATCTTGGATTACACGCAAGCAGCTGCCTGCCCCTTACACCTGTACATCGAGCAGCAAGACGATTATGGGGAGAAGAACATCAAAACTGGGGAATAGCAGAGTGGAATAGGTGTATGTTTGCGAGTGAGAGTAGGTTCAACTTGTTTCGAAAGGATGGTCGTGTGTTGGTTTGGAGAGGGATGAATGAAAGGTTTTTGGAAGGAAATATGGAGGCGAGGGTGGCTTTTGGAGGTGGAGGAGTGACTGTGTGGGGTGGAATATCGATGAATGGGAGGAGTGAATTGGTGATTCTGAGAGGAGAGAGTATGAACGGTGAGAGGTATAGAGATTTATGTATGAGAGAAATCGTGGTCCCTTACGCCGCAAATATCGGCAACAACTTTCTCCTCGTTGATGACAATGCGAGACCGCATAGGGCTCACATTGTCAACGAGTTTTTGAGGGATCACGGTATTGAGCGAATGAACTGGTCGCCTTTCTCTCCGGATATGAATCCGATGGAACATGTCTGGAGTCGTATGAAATTGAAATTGGAAGAAAAGGAAGGGCGAATGGAAAATTTGGATGATTTGGTGAATGCGGTACAGCAAGAATGGACAGCTGTACCACAGGAGTTCATTGATAGTCTGATAGACAGCATGCCGGAAAGGGTCAATGAAGTAATTGCCAAAAGGGGAGGGCCCACTGAATACTGAATATCATAAATATTTTTCAATTCTAATGTTATCCAAGTTATTTTCTCTTTGTTGTTGTTCAATAAAAACCGAGGGGGAAGTAACTCTTTCATTAGGTGTACATCATAACATTTTCATTACTTCATTAATCATTTCATATTCAACTTAAAATCGAAATCTATGTTTCTGGGGATCCGTGATATGATTTTTTTCGGTTCCAAGTTGGCAAATTTATGCCGTCTGACAATCGGTAAGTGATCGCCTCGGTGATCGCTGAGCAGACGCGGATTTTAATCACTGATTTTCCGATGAATAGTATAATATCATTAATGGTAATTATTTTTCATTAGAGTTAATTACTGCATTATTTTCATTAGGTGTACAAAAAATGGCTAGTTACTTCCCCCTCGATAAAAACTCAATAATACTTGTTTCTTGCTCTTGCTTACTAACACGATTAATGCTTCACGATTGAGAAAAAAACCGCTATTGTGGAATGAGCCTCAGCTGGTCAGGCTTGTCAGTCACTGAATGTGATTCTTGTTACCTTGGTTACGGGCCATGCATTTCAGGCGAACAATGAGTTGATTTTATTAATTTTTTTTCAAAATCCTGCCATTACAATTGGGTTTTTTCATGCACAATTCTTGACTACTGACAGCAAGAAAGATCTGGACGTATTCAGAATGGATGATCATTCCGAAAACAAGTTGATTTTCATTTAATTCTCCTCCCAACCGGATTTTTAGGGAGTTTCAGATTTAGGTCACCTTTGAGGAAACCCTTGATCTTCAATCTTCATCTTGAGTCTATTCTGATCTCCTTATCTCTTCATCTAACGTTTCAGCTTCAAAATGAGCCGGAGATTTTGGAAATCGGTTGACGAGGAAAAAAGTTATGACTGCAAAACCAAAAAGTAAGTTTTTTGAGATCACCCTGTAAACAAAAGAGATAATAAGATAATTCGAAAAACTTCTTGAGGTAATGAGTTCATCTTCATGCCACTGCTGCCAAATTTGAAAAAAAAAATGTTTTCTTCATTTGGGATCCTTTTGAAAATTCAGAAATTTTGCACAGTTTCAGATAATACCCTGTAGCGATTTTATGCGGAAAACCTTATGTTTTGAAGAAAAACGAGATTATAGCTGAAGGGCTGGGCTAGCGAACAGTATTTACAGAATTCAAATTGTTCAACGCGGAAAAAAGTTATTCAGATTTTAATAGCGTCAAAATTTTGGGGTGCGACGAAATTAGTGTTGAGTAGTTTAAATGAGAGAGCAACGGGTGGTACTCGTCAGCAGAAAGTGCACGTGTCAGATTACCTGTAATTTGATATCTGACACGTGCTTCATTAACCTTGAAATATGTCACTGAACCCAAATTGAATTTCGCTGATGACATGTGAGAGTAAACGTGACGTTATCAAATTCCATGTAATCTGATACCTGACACGTGCACTTTCTGCTGACAAGTACCTCCCGTTGCTGTTTCATTTGTATAAACTCTCCTCCCGTTGCTCTCTCATTCTTTCTCTACTAATATGTCGCGAATCACGGTACCCGCATGCAATTTGGTCATTTCAAATTAGATTAATCAAATATAAAGAATAGAATTTCCTGTTCTCTCAAAATTTGATACTTACATTGTGTTTTCCAAATTCTCTAGCCACTGCTGAATTATGTTCACATAATTCTGAAATACTTCTCCCGTGCAGAACATAGTTCTTTGCCAATGCCAAAAGAATGTGAGATTCTTGATTACCTTCATATTTCAGGAAAAAATGCTGTAATGTGCTCGATGCCTGATGAAATTGATCTATTACTTGAGTTGTTGATATTTTTCTGAAATAAAAAAAAATCGAATAGAACAAGACATGAGTGATATATTAAAACATGGACACGTGGACAGTTTCTATCCAGTGGCGGCGCGTTCCTATAAATTAATCAGGTAATTTTTTATAAAATTTCATAAATTTTTTGGATTTCAACTTCTTTCGGTGTGGAGAGCACATTGACAAATTTTGTGTAAGTATATATGACAAAAAATTACAATATTAGATATAATTACGGGGTAACAATTAAATATAATAGTTAAATCAGTATTGAACACATAATATTGGTTGGAGACATTATGCTAAGTACTTAATTTTCAATAGAAATTAATAATTTTATTTAGTTCCACTTTGAAATTTGTGGCGTAATAAATATGCCTCATTCGACATACTATTATGAGCTATAATACCGCGAAAATATAAATTTTTGCAAAATTGAGTTTAAATTTGAACGGGTTTTAGGTTATCAGATTGTCTGGTTATATGACTATGACTATAGAAGTAACAACATAGGAGAGATTGGAATGTTTTTTCTAATTTTTTGTTAGGTGAATAAACATGCAAATTTCCATTCTGAATAATGAATTATTATCTAGAAGATTTCTTGGTTTGTATAATTTTGAAGTTGATTCCAAGAAGGGTAATTTAAAAATACATTTCATAATCTTATTTTGTAAGGTTTTCAATGACTTCAAAATCTATTTTGTTGCAGTGCCCCAAATTGAAACTGAATACTGAAGCTTTGAATATATTAAACTGAAGTAAATATTTCTCGTATGTTTTAGTGGAATATAATACCTCAGTCTGTATAAAATGTCAATAATAGGGGATATTTTTTCTTTAGATCAAAAACATGCGTAGAACAAGAGAGTTTGATCAATGGTTAAACCTAGAAATTTCAAGATTTTTTGTATCGTATGCAAGAATTATCCACATTGAGGGGTTTAAACTGATATTCTGGCAAAGATCTTTCAGAAATGATTTTTTTTTAATTGAAAATTAACTATTTTTTTATCCATAACGAAATCGAACTGAGGTTACCTTCCATTTGTTCCTTCATTTCTTGGGGACTTTTTCCATAATAGAAACATCAGCAAATAATTTCAAATGAAATTTCATATTCAGGCAAGATATCGAATTTACAAAAATGAGGAACAAAACAGGCCATAGGATAGACCCTCGGGGCACCCCACAAGAAATATCTGTCCTAGAGGAAGTCGAGCCACCCATATAAATAAATTGCAGTCTTCCACTGAGGCGGTTTGGAACATCGTAGAAATCAAGTCGATATTTGTGAATTGTAGGAAATTTATTATCCTTTAATTTTTTCAAAAAAAGCAATATGAATATGTATATCTCACCTCATTAGACCCACTGTAGCTTTGGCCAAGGAATTAGAGGTGCTAGAGCTGCTGGTGTTGTTATTTTGAAGAACAGATATTTTCCTTGAATATATTATATCTCCGTTATTATTCACAGATATGCCTTGAGGGTTCGCTTTGCTTGCTGGGCGAGAAGCATCATTGAAATTATGTTGGTATAAAGCAAAATCCTTGAAAAAAATTATTTTATTTCAAATGTTAGGTATAAATGATGCAATTTTGATTTCAGTAAGTACAGAGGCAATATGAAGTACAAATTTACAAAATTTCAAAATTTCATACAACATATTTCATACTTCTCATACAAAATCAACATAGCCAAAGTGTGGCAAATAATATAATCAAAGAATTTGTTATGAATAATATCATTTAAATTTTGAAATATTAACAAACTCATATAGTTCATAATAAAATATGGCTACCAACGTACTCATCAAGTGAAGCTTTTATAGTATAAAAATGGCACAATATTTAAATCCGGAAATGAAAGAGGAAGAAATAGTAGGGAATATTAGACATTTTAAACAGGACATAATTGAGGTGATAAACATTCATGAAATAACGACAATGGCTAGATTAAGTATCTTTTGAGAACTTTAGCATATAAAAATAGGGAAACTAGAGGTCAGAACTAAAATTCATCACAGTAAAATTTGTACTCACTCTTCCACTACTCAAAAACACATGAGGGTCTCCTCTCCAGGCTATTCCACTGGCAGTATCTCTGTGTTCATTAAAAGAAGCAAATGGAATGTATGGCCTACGAACGTCCCATATGTTGATGCTACAATCTATTACTAAGGCGCAACTAGCTATGTGATATTTTCTTTGCGGCCTCCATTTTACATGACCAATGGATGCTATAGTGTGGATTGTGTATTCCAATGTTGGTTTACTGGTCAAATCCCAAACCTGAAATGCAAACATAAGATCTTCTAATGATGAAGTTTAGTGTAGGTTGGTCTTCAACTTGTAAACCCATCATGTTAATATCTGTACTTGTACTATTTCGATTTTATTTGTGGTGTAATTAGAATATTGTCTGTTATTAGTTAATCATTAACTCAGTTTATATCATGTGTCTGATACTGTCCATATGAGATGAAACTGCAGATCCCACCACTAATTTAATAACAGTCATATAAATTTTTAAAATAATTATCTGTTACGGTAGAATACAGAGTTGAAAAATATAAAAAGACAGCTGAATACACAGCAGGATACACAGCAACTGAATTGGCAGTCCAAAAATAAAAAATAGATTGCTTGAAGAAGCTTTTATCAAAGGAAATTGAAAACATTTGCGAGAACTACATCAGTGGTAAATCCAGCAAGAAGGAATGCACTTACTATACAGAAAACAAATGGGAAAAAGCAAAACAATATTTACAACAAAAAATCGTTGATAAACCAGAAGATAAAATGAAAGAAAAGCAAATATCTTTGATGGAGAAAAAAATCCAACAAAATCGTTCAGCAATGAAACCAATAATTAAGGATGCTGAATGTACAGGAGAAGCCAAAAGTCTGGGATGTACTGATGTAACAAATTAAACAATTCAACAAACTTGTGACAATTTGGAGCATCAAATATGGAGTGCAATAAATACGTTGATAGATACTTTATACAGTGATTATTCTTGGAATATTCCAGATACCAAAAAGCTCTTGATATATTAGTACATGCACCCACTGTTCTAGCTCCAGATGAACAGTAATATCCACTTTCAATTTTATTCAGCTCCAGATGAACAGTTATATCCACTTTCAATTTTATTCATTATCAAATTAAGGCAAAATACACTTTAATCAACTTTTTACACCAAGAATATTTCATGCCCAGCTGACGGTTTCTTTACCTGTCAGTAAATCACATATCAAGGGTTATTGAAATAGTAGAAATTGAAAGTATTTCAAATGTGTCACTGGAAAGTCAGTAATTGTTAGTATCACAAGCAGGTTTGATGCTGAATAAGATAGAATCGACAGTAACATGAAATAATGTGACTAGAGAAAACAGCATTTGGACTGAATCAACAAAGTGCCCACCACCTGTTTGGTTAGTAACTTAAAATATTTGCTTTGTTCTTTGGAATATGTCAGTGAAGAAAGGTGTTTGAAAACTCCACTGGCCTGAAACTTGCCTTAATAGTTTTGTCCCTACTGGCTGTTGCTAACCATGTGGCTTCTGGATGCCAGTCACAAGCAAAAACAGGCCCGCTGTGTGCTGTGTACTGCTGAAGACACTTTTCAGGCTTACGAATATCCCACAACTGCACACTTCCATTGTCTGATACTGCAGAAAAGCTGTATGGGTTATGGGGGCTGAACTGAACGTCTCTGACACTTTCTGTGTTACTACAAATATATGGTATCAAAGTTTTCCCTGTTTACTTCATTGAAGTGGTTACCTATAAAATACTGTGACTGCGCTTCTCAATCTAATATCAAAATATCTCATAGTTCCATCCTGTGAACCAGATATCAGCTTATTCGGCTCCGAGGCATGAAAATTCACTTTATTTACAGTCCGTTTATGATCTTGATAGTCTTGTTCCTGCATTGCCTTGCCCGTTTGGGTAAGGTTCCAAACGCACACATGGCCATTTGTAGCTGCAGTTGCAATGAAATGGTCTAAAAGTAAAAAACTATTGGCCAGCTGTTGATTTCATAAAGTACACTTACCATCTGTAGGACTCCATGATACATCATTGCAAGAAAAACCTACATTCAGATGCTTTGAACCTCTCACATTACATATTTCCCTAAATTTCTCATCTTCTATGGCATATATTTTGAATACTAAAAAAATGTGGGTTAACCAAAATTTCGATATATTGAATGTAAATCTACCATTGCGTCCACCGATAGCAACTTGCGTATAGTCTCTATTCAATGCCAACGCATTAACTGGACCTTCTTGAGATACATGAAATGTCAACATTGTCTTATCTAAAGATTACCATTTAAATTTCCTCAGTAGACCTCTCACATGATCACATTTTTCTAATCGAAAGTTATATTCCGCAAATGTCTTTACTTCTGATTTGTAATCCAAAAAAAAATAAGTACTAAAAGTTTTAACTTTTAAAGCTCAAATTATTAATTATTATTGACGATCAAAACAAAAACAAAGTAAACTTCAACTTCTACTGTCATCAGTCATCAAAGTGTCAACGTCATTGTGTTTTGACTGTTTTGTGTGTTCGTGGCCGTTTCTGTGCATAGATATATTTTATGATTTCTATGTTTCTGTGTCTCTCCTTTGTTAAAGGCTTGTTCATACCCTTGCAAGTATTCGCAATTTTTTTGCGATTCTGCTCATGCGGCAAAAAAATTGCAGTGAACTATAAATCATGCAATGATTATAACATGTTATTCTTTAGTTCTGGTGTTGTTTCATATAGTGAACTCTGTTTACACCAAGTAGGCACGACAAGTATGATGAAGGCTCATTCACTCCATTGCGAATATTAGCATTTTTTTGCGATTCGATATTCAACCCATTTGGCAAAAAAATTGAGGTTAATGATGAATCATAACATGTAATTTTTCAGTATTTGGGGCCCTATTCTCAAATGTCGACTATCATATGTCGCAAGCGACAAAATATGTCCATCGCCTTTCTCGAATATGCATTGAAAAGAGATGGAGATATTTTGTCGCATGCGACATATCATAGTCGACATTTGAGAATAGGGCCCTTGGTGTTAGATGTTGAAACATTACCAAAAAATAACATGTTGATTCATCATTCACAACTTTTTTCACCGTATGACCCGAATCGCAATAAAATTGCTAATATTCGCAAAGGTATGACCGAGACTTCAGTCATAGTGATCTCTGTTTATTTACTCCAAGTGGGCACGACAAAAATGATGAAGGCTCGTTCATACTCTTGCATATTCGCAGTTTTTGCGATTCGCAATCATACGGCGAAAAAATAGCGGTAAATGATGAATCATAACATGAAATTTTTCAGTATTTGGGGTAAAATGTTACTACATTACCGAAAAATTAGAAGATCGTTCACCACAATTTTTTTGCCGTATGGCTCGAATAATCGCAAAAAAATTGCAAATTGCAAGAGTATGAACAAGCCTTAAGTCGTTCGAAAAATTGGTGAAAACCAACTGAGGCCCGAGCTTTGAATGTCTGCTAATACCATTTTGTAGAATTTTTCATTGAGACCGTGGCTCACGGTCAACTAGTTAGATCAAACTACCTTGAAATGACGTATGTATTAATAAAAATGAAATGCTGTAGTTTATTCAAATGAATGAAGAAGGAAACATCAATTGAAAGTTTCGTTATGTGGAGGAAATACGTTAATTCAAAGATTTTTCAAGAATTCCATTCTAGAAAAAACTAATTCATTTAATTCCCTTCGAAATTTGCGAAATGCGTTCCCGCTAGACGACGATGAGAATTTAGGCGCGAAACAGTATAGTCGTAATCAGCTGCCAAATTCCATAAGAGACTACCATAGTGTTTAATTTTATTCTCATTCAAATTTGGATGAAATAAATTAATTGACACTTTCATCTACTCAGGAATTATCACTTTGTGGCCAATATTCTGTTTCTGATTGGAAAATAATACGAAGGAACTTTGTCTGTGGTACTTTCGATGATACATTAAGCACCCGGACATTGGTAATGGATCTTTTGGCTTTTTCTGCTATCTCAAGTTATGATTTTGAAACTATGAAGACTAGAGAATATCACCAAACTCAATTTTTTGCCTAAAAATCGATTGCTAATGCAAAAACAGTTCAAATAGATGCATTACTGAGTATGGCAAGAAAAACCTGAAATACTTTATATCAGTGCAAACAAATAATTGTAGATGGCGTACCCTTTGCGCAGAATCATCGATATATATTATGGCTGTGTCAAGTCACCGGTCGGACAAGGCACGCGCGTTCAGTATGAAGTATGACGATGAGTCGGACCGATCAGATGATTGAAAATATTGGTCACATACGAACAGTTCTAATTAGGTCGTCAAGTCAACCAAATGACCGCGCTGGTCTAATCATATTGGTCCGACCTGTGACTTGACAGAGCCTATATATATGATTTCTATGCGCAGAATGCAAATAATCACAGCACCTCGAATAAAGAAGGCTAATGGTACTAATAACTAAGGCCAAGGTCAATGAGAGTCATCCACAGCTCATAATAATATATCTTAAAGGCCGATTCAGATACATATGGGTGCCCACGCAGGATTTTTGAAGCACGTGCGATTTACACGCATATGCATTTTTGACGATATTCCATCTTTTCCTTTCCAAATATGAAAACATGGAATACATCCTGAAAATATTGCAGAAAAGAAAACTTAAAAGTTTCATTGTATCAACCAAACTGCAACGTATTCAAGTATTATGTTTAATAGCATTGTTTATGTTAATAGTATATGTATATAAGTATTCAATACATTTCTCAACCATATAAGTAATATATCGCGTCCAAGTGATTAGGTATATATCTTTTTTCCATTGTCAGTCTCCGAATGAAACAGAAGAGTGCATTATTAGTAGATAACCATATGCAGAATTGGCAATTTCCTGAAGCACTAGGAGCAATTAAAGGAAAACATCTTGTTTTAAGCACCTGCTACTAGTAGTAGTAGTGGCTCAACTTTCTTAAACTAAACTATATATTTTTGATGAGGGCACAAATGGGAGAATTTCAGATGGTGTGTGTTCTGTAGAAGCCCATAGTTCCAGTTCCTGAACCAATATCACTACCAGGCAAAACTAATCCACTTCCATAATATGGGACCATCGAGATGCAGCCCTTGATAATAAATGCCATGAAACCATTTCCTTATCGAAACAAGTTGGTAAAACAATTTTCACCAGCAGCTTCAGTAGGGCTTGAAGGGTAGTTGTGAATTCCAAAATCCAAATGCCTTTGGAATTCTGAACAATAGAATTTATAAATAAATAATTTTCAATTCAGGATACAGTTGTAAAATTAACACTTTGTTTATTAACCTTTTAAATCTTTATTACTTCGCCAAGTTCATTATTGCCAAAAACGGAAAGCTAGGGATATTTCATGAAAAACGCATCTATGTTGGGAAATCACTAGATCATGTGCATTCCCACCCCGCGTTTTTGTTGCAAGCCGGCAGGCACAGATGTTAACGTCGACAGGCATGCATTTCTCGTGCAGGGTCAAAAACCCTGCATGGGCACCCACGTATCTATTGTTATATTGTATCTGAATCGGCCTTTATAAAAGATATATTTATGAGATCTGTGGCACAGCTTAGAAGCTGGGCTGCAATTACGAACACTCGATCCGTAGTAAGTTTGACATATGTCAGATTTTATCAATTATAAAAACGAATACAATTCAAAATATATTGCAACTTGAGTCGATATCAATGGTCTATATGGTAGATATAATTCCATTCTATCTCTATTCAAAGACATTTCATAATTTCGACTTCTTTTCGAATCGGGAACAACCATCGTTCTAGCCTACGTATCGTGACAGCTCTCTTATCGAGTGTTCATAATCCCACCCCTGTGTCTGTGGAGTCATCATGAGACGTCAATTGTCATTCATTAGTCATTACTTAACTTTGCAGGTTACAAATTTATGCATTATACCTTTTTCTTTTACACTGATTCTCATATTTCAATTTTTTTGAAAAATGTTATCGGCTAAAAGTTTTCAACAGATCCGGAACTTAAATTCACTTTCAGCCTGTATTACTAGACCCCACAGAAATACTTATTTGAGGACTTATCCAACAACACTTGTTTTTCCTGATGGTTCAACAATCAATATAAGATATCCAGAACCTAGACAGATTGTGAAGGTATATGAATTAACAAATAAACATATTAAATGTTTTTAGTCCCATTAGCTTACGTAGCATAGGAGTTTCTAAAAAAGTGAATTTTTTATTCCTCAAACCCATTTATATTGTTTCAAAGAAATCAACAGCTACAGGTTATCCTATTTATTGCATTTAAATAACAGTAGCTTCGTAGCTTATTTTTTTCAGCTAGAACAGGAGTCTCCTATCAATGTGTCAATTAAATTCAGTTACAGAAATACACTCTCAACAATTTTTTTTAGGCAAATTAATTTTATTACAGATTTTGAGTTGATATTTGAAAAATAAAACTTGCGTTTATTACTAATCAACAAAATGTTGTAAATAAAATAAATGTCCACTACTTTTCAGTACAGTGGACTTACTTCATATCTGAACTACACATTTTGAAGTAACTTGTTTCAATACTAATTCATATAATTGAAAGGTTCATTATACTTTTCGAATACAAGCTTCAAAATTTCTGATTTTTTTAATGGCATATTGTTGTAACTCATTTATATGGAATGGAAAATTCAATCTAGAAAAAGTAGAAAACTCAAAACACATTTTATAAAGTTTATAATCATAAGCTTTATAGGTAAAACCCCTTCACTGTTCCAATCTACATTTGAAATTTTGCTAGCCTTAGGGTCTATTCAAAAACATGTTAGATGGAGATGAAATAATTTACAGAGAGGTACTTCTGATGTGCTCCTCAAGAATCTGTTCTTGCAGTACAGTTATATTTATATTTGAAGTAATATTATAATTAGGTATAACAAACTTCTCTTCCTGAATTCATCCATTTGTATCAAATTCCGAGGATTCTTCGCTCAACTGAATCTTATGCAATGGAAAAAAATCTGCATATCTTCACAGCACAACCAAATAAAGTATATTTTTAGAAAGTGTAATTTCACGAATTCACTGGCATTACTTGAAAATTATATAACATTCTATTTCATGAATGTGAGACTTCCTCAGTTCATTTATTATTGATGAGTTCTTACTTATTACATTATTTTGTTATTCTTTTCAGTTACCTTTTAATATTTGGTCATTGAGTGAAGCTGAAAGAAAAGCAAAGTTGGAGGCACGGAAACCAAAAAAGAAAATCTTGATTGAAGATGATCTTGAAGATTCTTATGATTCCAACAAGTATTTGAAATATTTGAGAAAGTGACATTTTTATATGGTGTAATTTTTTTGTAGAATTTGTTGTTAGTAAAGAATGTTTCTGTTGACAATATTTCTTAGTCAATTGGATGATTTTATATTTCAGCTATGAATTCAGTGAATTATTATTATGTTTACCGGGTGTCCCCTATAAGTTTTTTGTTTTTTAAGATAATAGAATGCAATTTGGAGAATCTGTATAAGACCTAAAACTGCAACTTTTGACCAGTTGTTATTCAGCTTCTTGCAACTTCAGTAATTTCAGTCCCAAAATTATGAGAATAATACAACTTTACTGTTCTTGATCAAAATGTACTTGCTATGCGAATTTTCATTTTCAAATTTCTATTACTAATATTTTTCAAATGGCAACATTATGATTCTGCACATTTGATACCAAAAGATGCTTTATTTTATGAAACATCTAATGTAATTTTTTAAGTTGTTTTACGGAAATTTGTTTAAAACCTATAAGTGTGCGGTATCAAATTAATTGTAATAAAATGGTCTTTTTTCCTAAAACGACGAGCCACCATGTTGTCATTTGAAAAAACTTAGTAACTTAAATTTCAAAATTAAATTTTACATAACACATACATTTTGACGGAAAACAGTGAAGTTGTATTTTTCAAAAAATGTTAGGGCTGTGTAATGTTTTGTTTTCTGATAGTGCACTTTTAAACTTCCGTGCTAATCGTCAAAATTTCCGCTAATGATATAGGAAAAATCTTCACTGGATGAGAGAAGAATAATTTACTCAAAACCATGAAAAGCTTTCTGTTTGGGCAGGTTAAATCTTTGGAGATCATATTATAATATAGGTCTCTTTTTCATTGATAGCAACGTAAATATAGGACATTGCAGATGAAATATGTCTAGAAGAATCCAAAAATTTACTAAAATACAGGGTGTTATTTTTTAAAACGCCTTCGTTTATTCATTATCGAATTTATTCCATTTGGCTGATACACACACACGTTTTTTTTTGTTCACTTTGGCGCATTTGTTTCTTTAATTAGCAAATTTAAATTCCTCACTTTCATTATGTTAATTATGTATATCAATCAGTATAAAATGTAGAAACAATGCAATGGTTAAACATATATGGCAAAGAAAAGAAAGTACCTACCTACCAATGTGAAACATTCTGGCGTATTTCCTTTCCTTAAACACTTGGAATATCTTGAATCTTATGTAAAACATTTTTAAAAACAGTATTTCTGTTGGAATTGAATCAAATAATATGCATTTATTTAATATAATTTTACCCAGGAAATGTTCAAAGTAGTTTAAATGGCCCGGTCTTATTGGGTTCAGGCATGCGTGTTTAAAACGAGGAAAGAATTCACGAATGTCCATGCTCGCGATCTCCTATTTATCATCTCCCTAGATGCAAGTCATGTATATCCGTATGTCTTTGCTAGGTTCAGGTTATGTTTTGTGTTGTCTACTCATTGGAAATATGGCAGCTGACGGTGCAGTGGAGAAAGCTTTGGCAGTGTCAAACTTTTTATTTACGTTTCAGACGTCGAATTAAAGAGGTGTTTTAAGTGTAGTGGTAGTGATGATGGTTTATAATCTGACGTGCGACATGTCAAGTGTTCCCGAAAAAAACTATAGCAACAAAATGATTTTGATTTATCCAATATAAAATAAATTTAAAGTATGTGTGGTGAAAAGACTGGACTTGTACATTATTGTACACAAATATGTACGAAATTGGTTGAAACTAAGTACTAATTGTTCAAATCAGTATTATGATGCACCCATTTAAGAAAAATGAATCCGCTGCTAAATCTAAAATTACGTGTATTTATGACAGTCCATGTGACCCCAAAGACAGTGATTACGAAAAGTTGTTCTGCCCAAATAATGAACTTTCCGAACCTCCTAAGGTTCGAAGTGATAGACTCAAAACTGGCTCTTCTTGCCAAGCTTTGAAACATGCTGTGGCATCTCTGCATCGCCTGGATGACTTCCACAAAGAAAAAATCGGTGAAGGATTTTTCTCTGAAGTCTTCAAGGTAAGTACCAGCTTGAAAATATTTTTTTGTAAATATTAAGCTATGTAGGTCATCAAATGGATATGGTAACCTCGAAAACACCATAAAAGCGAAGATAAAGGTGTCTTGGACGACTTTTGACTCTGTCAACAGTTTTTTTCTCAATAAAAATTTGGAAAAATAAAGTAATTTGAGATAAACAAAAATCTGTAAATAACTTGGCCAGAAAACGTGGTTTATTTTTAAATGAGTCTGTTGAAATGCAAATCTCAGAAATATGAGATTCGGTGGTCCGTTCCAGTTTTAAAAAAAAGTGTTTTTCCGAAAAATATTTTGCTATTCAAGCTGTCAAAACTAGTAGTATGCATCAGATTGGCCACCGAAAAACTTAATTAATAATTAGGAAACTCAACTTGCAAGTTGGGATTCTTGGGAAGAAAGCAGTGAATAGACTCCCGGTTGCCGGTAGCCGACTTGATCGATTCTGATACTGATTTCATGATGAATGGCATGATGAACGTGTTTACCAAAGAATACACCAGTTAGCAGTAAAATTCACCTTTACCACACACTTTTTTTGTACATATTCCTAGTGGCAAATTTTGATAACCATCTTCTGAATGAATAATGATAATGGATTGTTTAAAAATTGCGAACTTCTGCATAAATCTATTGGTTTGATGAATAACTGACAGCTCTGGCACAGTTTAACGGTTTAACTATACTGTGGCTCCGGAGGTATACAGTCTCACTTCTCACTTTCCCATTAATCTTAGAAAAAGAAAGAAAATAATCTCTCCGCGGACAAGTTATTTTCTTTGTCTTTCTGTTAATGGGAAAGTGCGACTGTTTACCTTCTGAACTGACAGAGAGTAATTCAACGGTCGTTGAGGGTGTGTAGTTGTTGGTTAAAATTTCGTAATAGCTGAGAATACAAAAACCTGATTCTTATGGTGCGGAAATGCGTGGTTGCCAAGTTGTCTGCTTTAGCCGTGGAAGTAGTTGTTTAATGTTAGATATTACAAAAAAATAGCGGTAAAGTAGGGAAAATGGGTTAAATCCGGATTTTAACGAAATTTTCACAGATGCTTCTAAAAAAAAACAATACAAATTAAAATTTTAGCGCGGAAAGACCTTTTTTACATTTTTTAAAAGAAATTTTTATATCGGTAAGTACTTGCTACCGAATCACACAAACACAATCTTTTGGAACGGGTTTTCAATGCATATTTTAGATTGATTAGAATTTTGAAAAAGAAAAAAAAGTGGTATCATTCAATAAACATAAACATGCATTTTATTTGACAAATCACAGCTGTCTTAGACCAAGCTGTAGATAAAAATAAGAGGCTCTTTTCACACAAAATAAAAGACGCAAACGGCCTATACTACTTTTTATAAGATAGTTCGTAAATGAAAATCCCGGTTTTTGCCGTAGCAAAATCGCTTTGTGGAATTTTTTGTTTTTTTGCGAATATCTTTGTCAAAGTTGGACATCCTGTGACATATTAATTGATCTATTCCAGTTTTTTCCTGTTACCCCTGCATGTAACGGTTTTTATTTTATATTTTCAGAAATGAACCGATATGCGAATTAAATTGATGAGGCAAAAAATATTGTATATTTACCTAATTGCTTGATTGAAAAAAAAAAATAAACGAACGAATAAAATAGTGACGTACATTTGTCCTAATATTATTAAGACAAACATCTGGGGCGCTACTGGAAATAATAGTACACTTATTGCCTCAAATAAGCATGCCAAGTACTTATCTATAAAAATTAGCCCAAAGGTTTTTGAGTAATTAATAAAAAACTGTTTTTTTTAAATAAACTTTGACACCTCATATCTTGAAATAGAAGCAAGTTAGGACACATGCTTATAGGGAAAAAATCTTATTTTTGCAAAAAAAAACAACCCTGGACGTTTGGTGGTTTACCCTGAGTCACCCGGTATGATGCCCTTCCGAAAAATATCAAAAATATAACCAAGGAACAAGAATAAAAAATATAACTATTTGAACTGTACAATTGATTGATTTTTTTTTCATATTTACAGAAATAAAATGTCCACATTTTCTTATCAATGCAGCTTTTGTGTATTCACTTGATTGTTTTATTGTTCTAACGTTATTTTATTGTTATTATTATGAATGTGTTGTACTTATACTCAGCGTATTCAAGAGTACTGACTGTATTGACTTGTTCAATTGCTTTTTTAATCTCTTTTTTATGGATCAATATAAAGTATCTCTATCATTGGGTCATGAGAAACGCGTCCAATGTAGATGCAACCTAAATTTCATACATTTTTTATTTTTTTAAGCGGTATTTGAAGAACTTCATCGAAATGAATTATAGTTTATCATGGCCACTTATCCTTTCCTACAAGATGGCGTTTTAAAAGTTGAAATCCGACGTTTCGTCTTCTAGAAACCATCATCAACATTTTTTTTTAAATACGGGTTTGGATTTTTTATTTCATTTTTTGTTACCTTAGGACACCCCGAATGCTATGACAAATCACAATTTTCGATTTTTAAATGTTTCGATGACAAAAATTGACAGTTTCTACTTTCTGTTTTATATTTTGTCGAATTTTTCAATTAAGCATCAAAACACTGGCAAGATTTTGATGAAACCCTTTACCCCTCCTTGTCTTGATTATTATGAAACGGAACTTCTGGCAAAATGATATTATTAAACCTCAATTTATTGATAACTATACCTAAACTGTAAAAGGAACAAACTGAAAACTTAAAGTAAATTCTCGAATATTCCGCTGCACCTTTATGCATTTTCGTATTCGTCTTCGGAGATTGCCCATAACCGCCTGCTGGATTATTTTTCCTCTTACTCGTAGGGTTGTTATTTCCAACGGTTACATTATGTCGTAAAATATGTACGTCACGTCGAATATCCTTGAAAAAATGGTTTTTCAAAAATCCCCCCAAAAAATAATCCAATGGGTATAAATCGCGGCTTCTGGCAGGCCAGCCTACCGCCTCTTGGTTTCTATGAGATATTGCGTAACTGCCTTTCCATTGTGGGATGGTGCGTCCACAGTTGCCGAAGTATATTTAACGGATCGTCTTCAAGAGCATCTCAGTTTTGGATTAAATCAAGGTAATGTTCCGTATTTAAGTTCCAATCGTAAATAATTGGCACCAAGATTCTGTTTCGGCTTCTAGGCATATTTAGTTCTAGAGCCAATTGTCGTATTCAAAAGAGAATAGAATTCTCTTTTCAACGAAGTGTAATTTGACCCCCCTTGCAATTTGAAATTATTAAATTGATGTTCCTCCCCGCACGACTTCTATTGGGCCATCGCTCTTTTTTTTGTGTGTTTTGGCATCGACTGCTATGGTCATTAGCCTTGTGTTCTGGATAAGCCTTGTTACTAACTCCATACGCCACCTTAGAAGCAGCACTGTTAGGTATTAACGCAACAGTGAATCGTGGAGGATTATTCTCAGCCGACACGAGCCTCAATCATTCAGACTTTCACATTTGATAATGAAAAAAGCCCGCCCCGGCTGGGAACCGAACCGGGAACCTCCCGGTTACCAGGCGGGCGATCAACCACTGCGCTAATCCACGCCCCGCAATGTCTTTTTCGTAATCTCATACTGTTATTTTGATTTAACGGTATTCAGATGACAATTGATAAGTTAATGTTAACAGCATCAGTCCGTTGAGACTTTTTAACGGCCGGCTAAGAAATCACTTGTTCAAAATTTTTTTTCAAAACTTTATTTTGCTTACAATAACAATAGTTATAGTAATACTAACTATTTATAAATTTGAAAAATAATTTGACAATTGCTATTTGACATTTCTATTCCATCAATGTGAGATTTACCATCTATAGCCCTAGTATTTGAACTTGTTGTCGGTGTGGCCTCATTACTATGAAATAGTTGTCTCTTTATCCTCATTCTCTTTGAAACTGAATTTTCAATATACGACTCCGCCACCGCAGAGGAGTTCCAACCTCCAAGTTCTTGTACCGATAGTAGATCGCCATCATTTTCTACAAGCATAGTAGCCAAGGATCTGCGAAACGAGTGCCCTGTGTAGAACTGAGGATTTTAAGAATGCTGCAATTTTCTTTGGAACAGCTCCAATAGTATGAATGCCCACAACTTGTTTTACACATTTACCATTCCTATAACCAAAGAAGAATCGCCGATTTTTCAAATTTGAAGTCCGCAAATGTACGTATTTTTGGTATATATAAACCATAGGCATCAAAAGGAAGTTCCTCTTTGGGAATGACAAATACCCTGTTCTTTTTGTTTTTATTATACCTCAATGTAACCAAAACTCTGGTACTGGTGCTTTCAAAATCATCCACAGTCGTCTTAACAAATTCGTCACGTCTACAGGCGCATTAATACAACCTTTTCAAGCAACCATTATGATCATCTGCCTCCAACAAAAATTCAGTTACTTCTTCAGACAACATTTTTGCTGTCTTTGGTGTGTATCCATCAGACTTTCGTCTCAAGAACATTTTCCAAATCTGAAAATACCATTTCTGTAGGTAATACTCTAAAGGTTCCGTCAAACCAAAGCAGGAACGCGGGAGCGGGATCGGAACTTTGGAACCGTGCGAATTGCTAGAAAAACAGTACACGTAGCAAACCATATATACAGGGTGTTTCATAATAAATGCGCAGGACTCCAGGGTGTGATAGCTCGTCCAAAAATATGAAAAAAAGTTTCTATTAACTTACCCTCTAAAATGCACCATTTTCGAGATACAGGGTGTTGAAATTTAAAAAAAATAATCGTTTTTTGCGAATATCACTGGAACCGTTTATCGCACAAAAAACAGATTTCGTAGGCATTTTCTACTCATAATAAGCTACGTTTTGTGCGGATTTTTTATTTTTTCAAATTCATAATTGGTGAAAATTTTGAAGGGGTAGTGGGTGTTTTTTTCTCCAACTTCTACGCCACTGGAAAAAGTAAAGTGGTGAGCCTCCTATATGAACCGCCAATATTTTCTACACAAAAAAGGTATTCTTGGTCATAAGCTCTAAAGTTGACCGTTTTCCAGAAAAATCAACTTTCATGTTGTTTAAATAATATCTTGAACGACACACGGCCGATACGCAAATAACGGATTCGGTTGTTTTAATCCTCGGCTGCGCCTTGGATTACAATATTCAACCTCATCCGTTATTTGCGACATAATGGCCTTATAACGTTAATAACTATTATTTCAAAAAGTAGTATGGGTGATCCAAATAGGTAAATAGGTAAATAGTAAATAGTTACAAGAAAAAGTTGGTGGAAGTTACTCAACACTTGTTAAATACCAATATTAATTTGACTCATTAATGAACACCGTCCAATTGTATTTATTCTGAATTAATTTTCGACTGTGGACTAGTGAAAGTGTTTTACGGTCGGTTTGTCTTATATGCAGACCGTGTTGGATTCGCGAAATCATATTGATTTCGTCAATTAATTCTGATTTTTACCGTTTCCGACGATAATTATCGATACCGAGCGTAATGATCTAATTACAACAACCTACGGTATAGAGAACTTGCGGTACGGTACATTTGTTATGCGAGAAATGTTGTCTAATGATATTCGTTTAATATTCTCAAGGTGAATTTTCCGTTTCGGTAGGAAATTTGCATTTGGTTTATTACATTTTTTCGAAGGTCGTCCGATAATGGAAAATTATGTGTAACCAAACTGTATGACTCAATGTTTTTTATTAGAGTAAACAGGGTGTTAGTGAATAAGTGCGAAAAACTTCAGAGGGGATTCTGCATGAAAAAATAAATACATTTTGCTTCATAACTTTTGTCTGCAAATGCTTCGTTTTCCGAGATACGGACGGGGGTGTTAAAGTTTATCTAAAAAACTGATTATTCATTTATTGCTCTGGAAACCGGTCGAGATATGCAAATGAAAGGACCCCGCAACAAACCTTATGGAAAATGCAGGGTTGTTTCGTTTTAAACATTTTGTTGTAATCAACTGTTTTAAACATGTTTTAAATATTTGCTTAAGTTTAAAACAGTTTTTGTTTGAAACAGTTTAAAGCACTTAAATTAAAAAAGCGTTTTTTTTCACTTTCTTTATTAATATAATGAATAATAAATAAACTCAAAAATAACTTTTTGAAGAAAAGCTTTTATTTAAATGCACTAAAAAGAAGAAAATAAATTTTAAAATGAATTAAACCCATCATTTTGTTACATTATAAAATTTCAAATGATGTTAAAGCTTGTCGCGAGAAGTATCTATGTATTTTTTTTTGTAAATTGAATTTAAAATTACCTCAAGATTTATTCTCGCGACAAGCTTTTATATCATTTGAAATTTTATAATGTAACAAAATGATGTGTTTAATTCACTTTAAAATTCATTTTCTTCTTTTTAGTGCATTTAAATAAAAACTTTTCTCTAAAAAGTTATTTTTAAGTTTATTTATTTATTTCTCTTTTTGTTTTCTGTGGGAAATTTTTCCGAATTTCTACGCGTTCTCTATCTAGCTTTCGAGGGGGGAAGATGGTAACTTTTTTTGAAACCGTATTATTCAATAGTTAGATAATTTTCACTATTTTTACGGATTTTTTCAGTTTCTATTTTGCGAGTTTTACTATCTTTTTTTTCGTGACAGGAAAGGGGGGGAGCCGCCCGATCGTTTCTTTTTCATCTTTATGTTTTTTTTATGTTTGTGTTTTCTTTATGTCTGAAACTGTTGAAACATTTTCCACATTCCTTTGCTTTCTCTTTCTAGCTTTTGAGGATTTTGAGGTGATTTTTTTAACTTAATGGAAACAATATCGGAGTTATAGGACAAGCTGATTCAAATTCGACGGAGGTTTGTATGGAATCAGTTTTTGACAAAAATATCATTTGTGACGTCATCACTTTCCTCGTCTATTGGTTTTCTTATTTCGGGGACTCACCGGCACAGCCTCACGGCGGTGGCGCGACGTAGTTCGTAACAAAGCTGATCGCGACAGTTTAGTGTACAGAGTCGGACTTCAAAAAAGATATCTATTATTTAGATATTTAGTAGAATAAAGAAAAATAGATCAAACATTTTAAATTAATATTATCTTTGAAAAATTATGATTTAAACATTGTTTTTTTCTAAGTTTTATTTGTTTAAAACATAAAATTTAAGAACAAAAAAAAACATGTTTAAAACAAAAAAAAAACGTTTAAAACAAAAAAAACATGTGTTTTGATGAAAACTTGGACCAGGAGGTTTTCAGTGTCGCTGATAACGAATCTGGCACCGCAAAAAGGGGCAATTTTTTTATATTTTCGAAACTTGATAAAAACTTGGCCCAAGGGATTATCAGGGTCGCTGATAACGAATCTGAAAATTGAAGTCAGTAGTCCAAATATTGCTCTCCAAAAAAGCTCCTTTTTGGATGGAAAATTGGTCCAGTGGTTTTTAGGGTCGGTTATCAACTGAAAACACTTTCAATAATAAAGTTGGTGCAGTCATCGACATTAGTTTGAACAAATCTTGTTTCTAGTTCTTGAAAAGACAGATTTTATGATAATCGATTGAAGATATATCATTGAATTATTATTCCACAACTGCGGGTTCTTGCTCCATATCCAAATTAACTTCGTTTATAACGTCCAATAACCATGTATCAGGATATTGTATGTTCATTTGATGTCAATCTTAACCCAGGTAGGCCCTTATTAAAATATTCACCACGCAACACATGACCCAGTATATTTTGGGGACCTGATCTCGAATCTGGGGTCAGAAATAGAAAATTCATGTCATTGGGCCCAATATATGACCCCCCTCCAAAATGACCTGATTTTTCATATTACCGAATCTGGATGGAATCTTGTCCCGGGGGGTTTCAGGGGTCGCTGAACGCGAATCTGAAGAGACCGCTTTTGAAAATCAGTGATCCCAATCTGGCCTACAAAAAAGTAAGTAACTATTTATTAAGTAAGCAAGTCTAATATACAAAAAAAAACATACAAATATATAAATATATAACAACATTATTAACTATTTAAATTTAACAACAATTTCAAAGTGTACATATATACGAAAAAAGAAAGAAATACATAAATACATATCACATAATTACACAAATAGAAAAAATGTGAATATTAAATATTACGATGAGCTGTCACTAATATACTTCTTTAATTGTGATTTAAATTGGTTGACTGAAGTCGAGGGGGAAGTAACTAGCCATTTTTTGTACACCTAATGAAAATAATGCGGTAATTAACTCTAATGAAAAATAATTACCATTAATGATGTTATACTATTCATCGGAAAATCACTGATTAAAATCCGCGTCTGCTCAGCGATCACCGAGGCGATCACTTACCAATTGTCAGACGGCATAAATTTGCCAACTTGGAACCGAAAAAAATCGTATCATGGATCCCCAGAAACATAGATTTCGATTTTAAGTTGAATATGAAATGATTAATGAAGTAATGAAAATGTTATGATGTACACCTAATGAAAGAGTTACTTCCCCCTCGACTGAAGTAGATAATTTTACAAATTGTGGTAGTTTATTAAATTTGTTTAAACCTTTATGGAACATGATATTCATTCCAAACTTAGTAGTAGTTTTATTGATGTAAAAGTTGTCATTTCTTCTCGTATTGTAACTATGGACTTCATTATTTCTTAATAAGAACTTTTGAAAGTAATTGGGCAGTAATCCTTTGTTTAGTTTGAATATGAAGATCATAGTCATATACAATATACGTTCTTCAGCTGAAAACCAGTTAAGACACTCTAACATCAATTTAATTGCTGTATAATGGCTACATCCCAATATTAATCTCATACCCCGATTTTGAAACTTTTGTAATTGTGCTATTTTATTTTTACCAAGTAGAAAAAGTAATGTTGAACAATTATCAAAATGAGGTTGTATTAGACTTTTAAAAAGAGTCAATCTGGCATACATATACACTTTTTTACATATACGAGAAAAAAAGAAAAGTTTTTTAGATATTTTTTTACAAATGAAATCAGCATGACTATTTAGTGTTAAATTTTTATCAATTATAAATCCCAAATATTTTATTTCAGTTACATTTTCAATGGTAACATTATTAATTTTTATAACCGCATTTGCCCAATCAATTTGATCATACTTTCGATTTTTTCTGATGAATTCTTATGATTCTGATGATTCTGTAGTAGGTTTTAAGGAGACAGCCGTCCTCAACCACGTGATTTTTCCAAATATGACTCAAGTTCGTTATCAGCGACCCTGAAAACCACTTTGGTCAAGTTTGCATAGATTTTCAAAAAAATCGAAAAGTGGGCCTAATTTGGGGGGCTATATTGAGACCATTGACGTGAATTTTCCAACTATGACCCCAGATTTGTCATCAGCGACCCTGACAACCACCTGGTCCCAGTTTTCATCGAGTTTCGGGAGTATCGAGTCGTTTGAACAATCGATACGTAACTACTACTAATAGCTGAAAACGTCAATTTGATAGCCTTTGACCTTGATTACCACAAAAACTGTCCATTTAATCAGAACTTTGATATCTACAATATCCCTAAGTTTCAGCCAGTTTCACCGAGAGCCATTTTCCATAAGGTTTGTTGCGGGGTCCTTTGGTGGATTTTAACTTAAAGCTTTTAAGAGGTAGATGTTGCGCATTTTTGACATGCAATTAAGAATTTTATAACGAACCGTCGTTACCGACCGATGATGAACCCTTTACTCCCATAAACACCTACTACGTAGGCTTATTATGGCAAGTACCTGTCAGAAAACAACTACTCCCCTGGCTAAGACCACGACGGGTATTGAATTAAATCTAACAGCTACTTGTGCAACGTTCCTCAAAGCATCAGAGGACGCAATTGCAAGTGCCCTCTATGACCAACCAGCAGAATTATGTTTTGATTTGGACAGGGTGACCACCTGCAGACTAGTTTCGAGGTTGTTGCCTCTCATCAGTGCAAGGGCAGGTCAACACAGACAGCACTGAAGCCATCTGTTCCCCGTCCAAATCAATACACACTCCGCTGATTAGTCAATTCTGTTCGTTGGCAAACGATCTCCCAAAGATTTCTGTTTTCTAAGAATTTTATGTTCATCATTGGCTCGCAAAATTTGCTTAGAATAATTTTTTTATTGAGAAACAAAATTAATGATCTCAATTTTTTCAAAGAAAAAAATGGTACGCCACTGAAATATTTAAAATAAAAATCATTTTTAATTTCTCGTTCACTTTGTAACAAATAATCTCTCTCCCCTTTTTTTGTATGGGGCGCCGTTTTTATGCAAAGAAATAAAACATCTTACCGTGTATTTTTCATTTCTTTAATACATTATCAAGAACTATCTAAGTAATACAATAACACTAAACCAGAACAATAACAGAAAATGACACTAAAAAATAAATAGGCCCAAAGCTACTTCAAATGTTCAAACCTGTCTCAGACGTGATACAAGATTCAACTCTTCGAATCATTGACAAAAAATCTAGAGGATTTAAATCAGGCGATCGAGCTGGCCAATGTTCCGTACCTACCCTACTTATCCAACGATTTGGATATACTGTGTCTGAGTGATTACGTACAATAATGCTGAAAAGGACTGGTGCACCATCATGCATGAGCCATAAGTGTTGTCTCAGCTGTAGAGGAATTTCTTCAAGAAGAACAGGGTACTCTTCCTGTAGGTAAGAGTCGCCTGTTAGTCGTTGTGGGAGGAAATATACACCGATTGAATGATCATCAATTACCCCAAGCCATAAATTTACTGAAAACTGATGCTGAACATGAGCTTCGAAGATTCCATGTGGATTTTCCTCAACCCAGAAGTGATTGTTATGGAAATTTCGTATACTCTGTCGTCCAAAATTATCGAGAGAGTTGAAATAATATTAGTACTACTGAAATGAGAAAAAAAAGCTTTCCAGCTATACGAAACATGCAATATGGTTCCATTAAAAAAATGTCAATGACGTCACTTCTCCACCAATAGCACATCTAAAAAATATTTGAATTCATAGAAAGGTGCAGAGTGAAATCCCCTTTAACTTTCATCTAAACTCTTTTTCGATAACCCTCATATTAACAGAGAAAAATGGGCGGGTCCATACATTTAAGTATCTCTGTTGTATACACAATTATTCAACATTTAATTTCTCGAAAATAATTCGACTCAATTTGAAATAAGTAGTGAAGGATGGGCTGAAAGTTCTTAAATTATCATATATTTTTCAAACCTTTCACCTGAAGGCCGTAATAAGCACTAGTCCATGACAAACGTTCAAACACATTGCCATTAGAGAAATATTATAGAAGGTCGCTGCAATCACATTAAAAATGTGAACGTGGAATAATTTTGGTTGTGATATCTAGTAGTCGTAGTCGATAACAAAAAGTATTTTAATGCGAGAAAAAAGTTAGATTTGCACTGTTTAAATATATGATTGTTTATGTAATGTCACTAAAATTATAAAAAATTTCAACAATATTCGAACAAACGTTGAGTGGGGCATCTTCATTCTACTTGTTAGAGACGTGCGTTTTTTAAAACAATTTTCTACGGAACCACTTCGTTCAAACTTTGCCATTATTTTTGCCACAGTACTTCTTTCTGGATATCGCTCATTGAAAACATCAAGTTATCGGTATGGTGTCTTCTCTTTCCTTAGTTATTTCCAAAGAAAAGTTTAGGAAAAAAATTCACTCTAAATACCAATACTACTGGTGATATAATTTGAATTGTTTTGAGATTTTCAGTAGTAGTCATTGAATGAGGAATAACGCTTTTGTTATTTTTTCAAAAAACTGTAAAACTGTTTAGACATTGCAACACGTGTGCTTGAGTTTTTAGATTGTAATTTTAATTCTTTTCCAAATAATAAATAATAACATAAAAACTGAACAGTAACGACACTTTGTTCAGGATCAAAAATAGCAAAACAATAATTTTTGTCCTTGATTGATAAAATTTGGTATATCGTCAAAAAGTTGAATGAAAGTCCCATGTTTTTTTCAAGATTCTTCTTTCACTTATATTAAAATGATTGTTCAAAATGTGTTTTTTTTTCACATTTCCTCTATCAAAATAATATGCGATGTCACGAAAGACTCGGCAGATATAAATACATAGAAGATACTAATAAAAAAACTTTTTAGAGAAAAGCTTTTATTTAAATGTACTAAAAAGAGGTGAATTGAACCCATTATTTTGTTACATTATAAAATTTAAAATGATATGAAAGCTTCTCGCGAGAAGTATCTATGTATTTCTTATTGTAAATTAAATTTATAATAACCTCAAGATTTATTCTCGCTACAAGCTTTTATATTATTTAAAATTTTATAATGTAACAAAATAATGGGTTTAATTCACTTTAAAATTTATTTTCTTCTTTTTAGTGCATTTAAATAAAAGCTTTTCTCTAAAAAGTTTTTTATAAGTTTTTTATTTATTTCTTTTTTAGTTTTCTTTGGAAATGTTTCTTAGTCTGTTCATTTCAATTAATGTGTCATTGTTGCACATTCGCTTCCAGTGACTTGACCCTACTTTCACTATCTTCACAGACTTTTCCGATTTTGTTTTCGCAAGTTTTAGCAACTTTTTTAAAAAGAGGGGAGAGAGCGAGCCAACCGGCAGACATATTTTTTGTCGTAATTTTCCATGTATGAAACCGTTGGAAATCATAATCAAATCCTTATTTATTTCCTTGTTTATTATTTGGTAACATAAAATTAATATTCTCGAAAGGTTTCATCTGTTAATTTCAATAATTTTAATAAAAAATATAAGTTTAGAACAAAAATTTAAAAAATCGATTTTTTGAAAATCTGTTTTTCTATTTTATCGCGTTTTCTGTGATTTTTTTTCCATAGTAGTTAAGTTTTGTATACGGAAAGGGTTCTAGAAAGGTATTCTGTGACGATATGCAAATTACGTGACATTGTATATTGAATTATATTTTACAACAAATATGACTAACAAATACTAGATTATGGTTTCATGAACAACTTCAATACTGTATGTTATCACAATACATATCAGTAGTGCTACTCTTTTATTACATAATCTAAAAGTAGACGCTTCAACGGAAAAAAATGGCGGCAGGCGAGCTTGAAACGAATTTTTCCAGTGAAACTTTTCAGTTGAAAACGAGGTCGTTTTTTCGGAATTTAAAAAAGTAAAAATCTGAATTTCATAAGTTATATTTTCACCAAATTACGTGAACAAAAATTAATTTTGGGCGAGAAAAAATTAAAAACTGAAAAAACGGTTTTTCCGATTTTCCCGTAATGTGAAAAAATGTTAAATACAAAAGTTGTAGATCTTTTCATTATCAACAACACTACCCTTTCACTTTTTTCACCCCGTTCCACCCTTCTCCATTTTGCCTACTCGATAATTTTTCCCGTCATTCGATCAATAGTTTGCTCCTCTTCCAGTAGGTCTCATGTTGTTATTTTTTTTTATCTGAAAATTTCATCAGCACTGGTCTATTTCTAAAATTGTCGAGTGCTTTAAAAATGGCTATCATACGTCTGTACCGATGGGAGTTCTCATTGAGTCATATCTCTCAAACAGTCGACAAAAATTAGACAGAGATCATTCCTAATCTTCCTTCCTAATGATTCGACATGGGGACCCTCAAGGGTCTGTTCTCGGATCACTGTTATTTTAAATGCATATGAGACCAGATAATTGCGGATGATATTTTCCTTATTGTATCAGGCAAAAAGGGTAGAAAGTAGAAGAAAACAATGAAAACATAAAATCTTGTTCTGAACATTGGTTTTCATCTAATAACCTTATCATGAATATTGAGAAAACGTAAAGTATTATGTTCTCTACCAACCATGCCGCACACACTGGTCAGAGTGTGAAACTGTTGGGAATAACTCTTGACAAGAACACATTCACGTTGAAAACAGTATATTTCGCGTTGTTTCATTCCCAGATGTTGTAAGTAATCAACTGGAGAATCTCAAGTGCAACCACAAAAATTTTCAAACAAAAAAAAAGAAGATAAAATTTCACGACCGGTATTCTCTGAACGAATCTAGGAAAAAAAACCTGAAAACAACAAAAAACCCGGAAAAAACGGAAAAAATTCCCCGGAACAAAAACCTCCCTGAAAAAAAACGGAAAAAAACTGGAATAAAACCCAGAAAAAAACCCGAATAAAAAAAACTTCGAATAATATTTAGCTATTATATTACATATTACCTATTATACAGATTTAAATCTTATATTGTGCGATATGGCATATAAAATAAAAAAAACAGCTATATCTCTTTGCTGATCATTATATTATTGACATAACAGTTTCAATCTATACTGTAGTATCTGGTAGGTGGCCTTTTTTTTCTTTACCTCGGGTTGTAATTCTACATTCTGCAACTTCGCTGAATCCACATCCAGTTCCATCCTCATCTTCTATATCAACGTCCATACAGACGGGTGATCCTGACCAACAAGGCTGGAAAATCTGTTGTTCCACCGCTCTGTTTGGTAGTTGGACAAGGTGGAATTATGAACATTCCACAGTTTCGGGGCGAACAAAGGAACAACTTTTCTAATCTTTATATTTGGAATACTTCCTATTTTTCTGGATGATCCCGAAACATAAGTAGCGTCAAAATAATTCAGTAGAGCTGAAAATTCGTGTGCCTCCGGAGCTGTCTTCAGATATGTCATCCATTTGTCTACGGCATCCACTGGTAGAAAAGCCATCCCATCCAGTTTTCCGCAGAAACTATTCAATTTTGGATTTTCCATATATGTACTACTTCTACTTTTGGACGGCTATCTGATTGATAGCGGTCAGTCACCGTTTTACCATCCTATTGAACTAGATGGGAAATTAAATTGTGGAGACGACTTTGCGTTTTACTGATTTGTATTTTCCATATATGTTTTTTGGAGGCCCAATTCTTGAACTTTTCTGAAAGTGCACTGGCAAAGGTGGTAAAAGCAGCCTCTATTATTCTAGTTGCTGCCTACAAAGCTGCCTTCTCAAAGTCCATGTAAAGAACCGCTGGATCGGGAAACAACTCACGGTGGGCACATTCGTCGAGCAAACTTTGCAGCATATTCTCATAAGGTTGCTGGGCCTTCCTTTCCAGCAAACATTATCTGTAACGATAGAGCCTGATGGTGCTACGGGAACTCTAATAACATAGAGCTGTTTAAAAGATTGAGGTGCCAGTGAAAAGTTTCCATCAAGGTACCACCGGTTTTTTTTGGATTTTTTTTTCGTTTACCCTCTGAACTATCGGTGGTTTTCGGGTTTGTTCGTCGTGGTCTCGAGGTAATCTTACTTGACGTTTCGTCGTAACGGGCGAAGAGTTCAATTCGTTCGTCTGAGACTGAGTGATTTGGCATCCGTGTTGGTTTCTCATTTAATTATGCTCATTCTCATAGAAGGCGTGACTTCATTTCGTCCTGATTCCGCATGGTCACTAAAATCCGATAACTGTTTAGGTTTTTGATTATTATTGCTTGTACGTGGAAAGGGTTTTTTTTGTCTCTCTGATTACCTGTCTCCACGTTTCACTTCGACTCATGTATTCTTCCTTTCGGTTGAGATTATTTGGGTGTTTCTGAATTGAATGTCGAAAACATCCAGAAAAATAGGAAAAAAATTAATCTGGAGGAAGTACAAAATGTTTTAAAAACTCCGCTATAACTGTTCTGCAGAATACCGAATTTAACTAGATAAAAAAATTCATTCTGTCCCCTCGTATATCATTTATTATTTCCCAGAAACAACGTGCCACCATCAACTTGATAACTTCATTAAAGCAAATCAAAGGTTGTGTCATAACAGTAATCATCGTGTGAAGAAAATATTACCTACCCACTTTCATTGTCGATATCAATCAGATAACTTAACCTTCTATCGACAAGTATGTCGATGCATTTTCAAGTTCATCACAAAACAAAACGTATTAGAATATTATATTGTCAGCACCTACTTACATGTCAATTTCAGATTTGAGGAGAAACTTTTTGAAATCCGCGTGAACGTGTGGCACTTACCTTTTACTTGCTTTCTCGCTTTTCGTTTGTTAGTTCGAGCTGATGATGTATTCTCTTACCAATTAATTATTTAATTCCGTGGATAGATGTGTGAGACGGTTGATGTTGAGTAATAGATAAAGAATACACACTCACAGGTTTTTGTTTGTGGGTATCCACCTGAAATTTATTTCCAAAAAAAATATATTCGTAGATTTATCGCAAACTGGGTGTCAGCGATTCCTTTAGACAAGTCATAGTTTACAGAGTTCCAAGGGTATGCGATTTAAAATTGGCAAGGGGTATTGAATTCAACACTGAGAGAAAATATCGTTAAATATTAACATTTGAATTTTTAGAGCCATGTACGAACGACAGAAATAAATTATATTCGTCCCTATGATAATTTGTTGATCATAAATACGTGAACAAATACGCAGTTTCCCTATACTTAAACATTTCATAAGCTTAGTATTTTTTAGGAATATTTCTCTATTCATAAGAAAGCTTGCAACTTTGTTAAAGAGATTCAATATATTCACCAGAAGTATATAGTAGTATTTAGGCGCAGTAAGAAATTGTTCAATATTAATAATATATTTGTTAAAACATATATAGGGTGTATACTAAATGATGTCATTAATTTCAGGTGGTTATTCCTTGTCATATTTTATGAAAAATGTTCATTTGAACGTATGTCATAACTTGCTTTGTTTTCAAGTGACGGAGTGTCAAAGTTTTAATAAAAATTCGGTTATTTATTAATTACTCAAAAGTCTTTTCGCCGATTTTCATGAAACCTGGTGTGTTTATTACCAGTTACAAGGGGATTGTTTTCCAGAGGTTAAATTTCATATTATAAGTAGGGAAGGGTCACCTGATTGATAATTATGGTAAAAATCCTTGTACGCCACTGTTTTTCTCTAAGTTTCATATTTTTATGAGATTAAACATTTAAAATTACAACTCTCATATGATGCTGTGAATTTTAAATAGCAACACTATCAATCCATAGATTTCCTTAATTAATTAAATTCTACCTGAACTCCTTTATTGGTTTCGTCGTTGCTGTACTGGTTGTTTGTTGTATTCCTAGGCCGATCAAAACTTAACAATACATTCGTGCATAAAATTAAATAGAATGTCAAGGAAATATGAAGTATCTGAAAAAAAGATCATTCTCATAACTTTTTGATGGTTGAAGAATCCCGCAATAGCCTCGGGAGAAGAACAGAGGCTATTGCGGGATTCTTTAGAAAGAATAATATAGAAGTAGCATACAGGCCGCAAGCCAGGTTGTCTAATTTTCTTTTCAATGCCAAAGATAGAATAGCAAAAATGGAAAAATCTAGAGTTTATAAGCTTAAGTGTCCAGAGTGTAACGGTGTTTATGTGGGACAATGTGGACGTAATTTTTCAAAAAGATACGCTGAACATGAAAGGTCCTTCAGACTGGGGAAAAATGATTCGACGTTTTCAAACCATTCCTTGGAATGCAACCACAAGTTTCCGAGTCTGAACGATACGGAAATTTTGCACTATGCAAGCAAGGGTTGGAAACTGAATTATTTAGAATCCCTAGAAATTTATAAACAGAAATATTGTGGATGTAACCTACTGAATGATCAACTGGATTTGGTCTATTCACCGGTTTTTAAGGCAGCGCATTCACATTGTCGCAAATAAACAAGGTCCAGGTAAAAGTCATTAATGACCGTTAGTCATTAAGAAAGGCCTCGGGTAGAATTAAGGGTATTTAAGAAGTGTTATTTATTATTTCAGATTATTGTATTGTCTGATAATGTCCATATAGGACGAAACTGCAGTAACGTTGGTTACAAATAGAAGTGGTATAAAAACATAGAAAGTTTTATTTCTCATTTCTCATTCTTTTACTTTAATTAACGTAAAATATCGAAAAGAAATGGAAATCCGTAAGCACTATTCGGTAGTTGTCGAGTACCAAATGCTTTCCTCTGGGGTTTAGAAAAGTAGTCCACTAGGTTGAAAAAAAACCGGGAGTAAACCAAGACCAGCGTCAAAGTCCGGCGGAATACAGTATGTGACTGTTGGTCGACGGCCTGTACTTATTTGAAAACCAAGTCGAGCGCATAATTCAGTGCTTTATTTATTATTCAAAAATTGGACACAGAGTGAGTTATCTCTCTGTGTAGAACTTTCCTGTACTGATGAGGACCTCTGCCCCGCCCGCCCCGTTTTGAGTGAAACAAGGATAAGCGTGGAACTCATTTGCTTCGTGTTCATACCTACTGCGGTTGTATTGACAAAAATATTTTCCTAAAAAACGATTTGCCAAGAATCATTCAATAATTTAACAGACTCCATCACAAAGAACTGTTTTTCAAGAAAAGCGAAAACATCTAATAGTCGACAACAACAATATGCAGAACGAGAATAAGTTTATTTTGGCAGCTGTTTACCATGTTATTTCGTTTCGAAAACGACCGATACTGGCTGGGTACACTCAAGAGAACAAAGAATTCGCAAGAATGTTCTTGTTTTTTTTATACGTCTTGCAATCTGACGGTAACAATTCATTTAAAAATAAGTGAATTGTGATGAGAGTTTAAAAATGTTATAAGACTAGCGCCTCGTTTTTGAAGTATTACTACAAACGGTAAGACCATAATCATAATTGCAAAACAGAACCTGAAAAACGTGAGCATCCTCATAAAATGAAAACTAATATAGCTAACTGTCTGGTTGCTCCAGTGGAAATAATTGTAGATACCTAATTGATATACGAACAAAATGGGATTTTTTTTTCTCAAATTTTTGGACTTAGGATATACATACTAATCATATATTTTCACGTATACAGGGTGTCCGGTAAACCTTGTACAATATTGAAACTGGTGATAGACCAGGTCATGACTGTTCAGAATATCAGAATTTCACCTCAGTGAAAATATCACCGTTTTCGAGATAATGGGCATTTAACGAATTTCTGGAAAATCGCTACCTAGCCTTGGATTTTTTAGTGCCCTGTATACAAATTGAGATTAATTCAAATATTTTTGCTGCTGAAGATTACTGATGAGTGATGCTTTTAGACGTACAGAACAGTTTTTCAGAAAGTGAAAAAAAATTTCAAGAAATGAGGGTAAAATGACAGATTTGAGTTTCATCAATTTTTTTTTAAAGTTTGACATTATTGTCTGAAAGAAACTTAACCAATTGAAAGTGGACGTTCATTTCAAAAGAATGCTCATTTTGTCCAGACTCTATCATGGTATAAAACAAACTATAATTATCTTTGGAGGAAGTGATTTCCATTGAATTAGGCGTGGTTTTATTCTAGGCTTCCATCAACTTTTATACTTACGCCCAAAAATTATTTTATTTCGATTTTATCAAGTTAAAATTCTTGTGATAAAAGTCGCGATTGTCCAAAATCCAGATTTCCAACGGAGTTTCAGAGACCGACAAATATACAGGGTGTAACCAAGTGAGTGCAACATTTTTTAGGAGGTGAATCCTTGTCGAAAATTAAGAACTTTTCTAACTCCTGTGTTGTGTCCGTAGAAGCAATAGTTTCCTAATGAAAAAATAGTATTGAAAATATCTAGTAGGTGGCTGTCACATTTTGTTTGAACAACTTGTGACTTCTGTCGTAGTTTTTTGAAATTTTTCCGCTTGTTTCATTCAGTGGCATTTGTTTCTTCATCATGCCGTGCACACGTTATACTCCCTGAGAATATGCGCATATGCACTACATTAATGATGAATGTGGAGGTAGTGCTTCTGCTGCAGCAGCGCTTTATGCAGAACGATATCCGATTGCACAATGCCGCTCAGAGAATCGCTGATTTGGGGGCTATAACCTATAACGCATTTGAAAAGGTTCTTCTTGAAAAGATGTCGTCTCTGCGTACGAGTGGATGGAAAATAACATTTTTGTAATATTATTCAGTGCGATGTTGAATAATCGTTATTGTGGTTTATAGTGTATATTTGATTTAAAAAAAACGTTTAATTAGTATTTACTTCTTTACATCTCATTGATGCTTCTAAGCAGTTGATTCGTTCTTACTCATAATTATTTAATCATTTCATCTCGATAGAATAAAAATAAAAGACATTACTGACAAAGTCTAATGGAGTTGATTTTAGCTCAGAATAACATCACACTATAATATAATCGAAATTCTACTACTTCCAAAAATAATTATGTTATGTTTTATACCATTCTAGAGTCTGGTCAAGGTGGGTATTCTTTTGTAATGAATATCCACTTCCACTTGGTTATGTATTTCTCAAACAATAATGTCAAACTGTTGTTAAAAAAATTGGTGAAACTCAAATCTGGCATTTTACCCTCATTTCTTGAAAAATTGTATCGTTTTCTGAAAAACTGTTTTGAAAGTCTGAAAGCATCACTCATCAGTAATCTTCAGCGGCAAAGAGATTTGAATTGGTCCCAATTTGTAGGCATGGCACTCAAAAATCCAAGATGAGGTAGTGATTTTCCAGAAATTTTAAAAATGCTCATTATCTCGAAAACTGTGAGAGTTTTACTGAGGTGAAATTCCGATATTCTGAACAGTCATGATCTGGTCCATCACCAGTTTCAATATTGTACAAGGTTTACCGGAAACCCTGTATATTACAAATTTCAGATAGATCTGCCGATTTTATATTTTTAGTGCTTTTTAGGGGTCTTCCTTTTTCTTCGATCAATTTTAAATTTTCAGAAAATACTAATTGGAACACTGAATCGATTTGCGTTCGCATAATTGCTCTATCTATCTCTAACCGTTCAGTAATTAAAGAGTGCAAATCGAATTAAAAGTAGTTTTGTTCATCCAAATATTTTTTTCAGATCTTTGGGCTCAGGATATACAGATCATTTATTTTCTGAATCAGCGTGAAATTTCACGTAGGTATACAGTGCGCATCATAAGTGTTACCCCCCCTATCTAACTCGTTACGGGACTCTTGTTAGGAAAATCGCCGAGACACGTCGATTTTTGATTTCTACAGTGTACATTCTCGTATGAATAGTGCACCCCTAATTTCATCCCTGACTGGAGGGGAGCAACCCTGTCAAAAAATTTAAATAGCATGAGGTGGTGAGTGATAGCTCATTTGAAAGGGGGTTTTATTCTCTATTCAACCGTGCAAAGGAATTGAAATATGTTACATTATTTCAAGAGTTATGAATGTTTAAGAATAACGACAATTAACGTAGCGCACTCACCCTTCGAATTACAAAGTTGGCCCTGTATGATATCGGTGTTGGGTCAGACGTCAAGTGAGACACGTATTTTTCGTGTGCGTAGATATTAACTGCACGTTTTTGTAGGTGTTTTTGGGTGTTTGCGGATAAATGGTCAATACAAGAAAATGATATCACGGATAGTGCGAGTCAGTGTAGTCTAGCTGTTAGTTGTGCTTGCTATTCATCTTCAAATAATGGTTGCACCACGTGCGTTGAATGAGAAATGCGAAGCAATTGTAATTTTTGGTGAGGCTCATCGAAATTATCATGAGGCGGTACGAATGTTCAATGAACGTTTTCCGGATCACCCTATTGATAGACATTATTTCAAACAATTAATGGCAAAATTTTATGAGAACGGCAGTGTGCAAAATAAACCACGTTCTGGGCGATCAATTACAGGAGAAGATAAACAAGTGGACATTATGAGCGAGTTTGTGAATAACCCGTCCTCATCGAGTAGAACTGTAGCCTTGATTTGTGAGGTTTCGCAGATGACGGTATTGAGAATTCTGAAAAAAAATAAATTTCATCCGTACAAAATAAAAATGGTGCATGAACTGACGGACGATGATCCAGATCGCTGTCTAGAATATTGTGAAATAGTATCTAACAATATTGTACAAAATCCCAGCTATTTAAAACATATTTGTTTCAGTGATGAGGCTACTTTTTTTTTAAACGGTCATGTGCATAGACAAAATGTGAGGTACTGGTCCGATGAAAATCCTCGACTTTTTCGCGAAACTCATACCCAGTTTCCCCAAAAAGTTAATGTGTGGGCAGGGATACTGGGTGACCATATTATCGGTCCGCTATTCATTGAGGAAAATTTGACGGGTGCCCTCTATTTGGAAATGCTGGAAACAGTGATAGATCCACTCATAGTGACAACTGTCGAAAATAATCCAGACGAATTTGACATGGACATTATACTGCAACAAGATGGAGCTCCTCCTCATTTTGCAGTTGCTGTCAGGACATATTTGAATACTGTTTATGCAGGACGATGGATCGGGCGTCGAGGATCTGTGGAATGGCCTCCAAGATCACCAGATCTAACTCTTTTAGATTTTTTCCTATGGGGTTACCTAAAATCTAAAGTCTACGAGACTCAGTGTCACTCTATTCAGGAGTTGCGTGCGCGGATTACGGAAGTGTGTGCAACAATTACTTGTAAAGCGTCAGAACTGAAACACAAAATAGACTCTATTTTTGCCAGGAGGTCAACGGGGAACATTTTGAACATTTACTGTAATAACAGAAAAAGTTAGTGTTAGTTCAGTTGCTTTCCTGTTTTGGTGTAATTCTTTGCATGGTTGAATAGAGAATAAAAGCCCCTTTCAAATGAGCTATCACTCACCACCCCATGCTATTTAAATTTTTTGACAGGGTTGCTCCCCTCCAGTCAGGGATGAAATTAGGGGTGCACTATTCATACGAAAATGTACACTGTAGAAATCAAAAATCGACGTGTTTCGGCGATTTTCCTAACAAGAGTCCAGTAACGAGTTAGATAGGGGGGTAACACTTATGATGCGCACTGTATATTGCGAATTCAGATAGATCTGCCGATTTAGTATTTTTAGTGATTTTTACATGTACCAGCCTAAATTTACAAATGATACTGAGTGCTGTGTTCTGAATATTTTTTCATATAAGTGCTAGGGTTCGTGATTCAGTTCTTGAATTACCTGTTTCGCTGTTTGAATAAGTTTGTGTGTTCTTATCCTCACCTAATAACAACTTTTCGTAGTAGCGTGTGTAGTTATTCAGTTCAAGTGGGGTTAGCTCAGGAGATCGAGAAGATCGACTGATATAGAAACTCCAACCGAATATGCATTGCGCACTTTGAATTTTGTTTAGGGAATTAAATTGATGTTACGACCTCTAATGAATCTGTAATGATGAGCGCATAAAATTTGAAAAAGTTTACCCCCCGAGAGTTAACCCCCGAAAAAAATTCTGAGTGCGCCCCTGGTTTGAATACATTTTATTGTAATCATAATTTCCCAATTTCTTATATAAATGTACATACCGAGTAAAATTTACATTATTACGTGTACAAAAATCAAGCCCGTTCAGGCTGTGATTATTGATTCGTTCCATCAACGATCTACGGACTAGTTTCAATAAAACTATATCAAGCGCATCCCTGATATCCGCTTCATGAATCATCGAAGATATAAAAAAATTACACAGTTGCGTTGAATCGAGTACGAAAACAAATATATAAAATGAGGAATAGGTTTCTCGTCTAGCATATGTTGTTTTAAGTCGGTTAACTCTAGAGACGGCCTGGTCTGTCACAGAGAAATATGCGTATTTTTCACGCCACCTGTCATATGATGATGTTTAGAAATTCGATACCGCTAATGAAAGTTTTTAATTTCAGGGTCGGTTAAGAGAGTACCGAAAATGTGTCCCTTTCACCAAAAAGGATTCCGAATTAAGATATAGGCCAGGTTCTTGTATTTTCAAGAAAACATTGATTTGCTTCCTACAAATCCTCAAGCGTTTCAGCTATACAGGGTGTTCATGTGAAAAATTCAGGAGATTCCTCGTTGTAAATTGTGAGGGGTATATAACAATTTCTGAGTCCAACTGCTCAAGAGAGACGCAAGTAAAATTGATTTTTCTCTCAAATCCGAAATTACTTCAATTCGAGACTGGCTGTATATGAGTATGTAGTATTTGTGGGATTGCAGTCAAAGTATTGGGATATTTCAAAAATAACTCTTTGATACTGTCAAGCTTTCAGCGCTGAGCTCTGAGCGCTGCCTGACTATCCGAACAGATATAAATTATCTGTTCGGACCCTTCTTTCACCTTCACCTCTTGCCTCGTAGCTACGGATAGGAGGGCGAACACTTAAGCTTGAAAAACTGTTGTATATCTGCCCAAAGCGTAGCTCTCTCATACCTCTCTTCCCTTCAGGTAGATTCCGACATCCGAAGCGAACCGTCCGTATAAGATGTTAGGCTTCCTGTGCTAAACTCCACCGTGTTTCTTGCCCATTGTTTTCTGCTCGGAATAGTAAGATAAACTCTCTATTCCATCGCAGTCTGTCTTATGCGCTTTTCACTCTGAAGGCAGAGATCTGGATCTCTTGCTCCGCCCACTTCGTGATTTCCGCATGACCTGTCAACGCTCCTTCGTTTACCCAGACTCCCGAGTCCCGCATCCTCAAATGGGCTGCCATTGCCTCCCTCTTTATCCAGACTGGAAGCGGTGGCAGCTTCAGATGTTCCTCCAACAATGCGGTTGGAGTTGGTCTCATTGCGTCCATTATTACCAAACAGGCCAACCTCTGAACCTTGCTTTCGGCCTATTGTGCTTCCCTGTGCGCCTTGCCACCACACGGCTGACCCATAATGGATCTTTGGTCTTACGACTGCCGTATTCAGCCAGCGCATTTTCTCTGGATTAGTGCCCCATTTCCTTCCTACAATTCTCCGCAGTTGCCATAGGATTGCTACCGACTTTTGAATAACTACGTGCGGCCTTCATGAAAGTTTGGAATCCAGGACCAACCCCAGATATTTGACCTGCTGGACTAGCTCCAGCTCTTGCCTAAACATGATAGGTGGCCTGAAACCATCTTTTTTTCCTCCGTTTGAAAAATCCTCTTTTTCTCTACCCCTTCCATCTCTACTCCTTCTCTGTCTTCATCTCATTATCCCTTTCTCTGCATTTGGAAGATTTGTGGAATTTTCAAATTTGTTTCTGTTGTTTTACCACTGTTCTCACACCTCATGTCTTCTCACCAGGTGACCCATCAGATAACCGGCCAGGTGATGGTGCTGAAGATGAACACGCGTCACTCCAACAGGCGCAACATGCTCAAAGAGATCCAGCTGATGAATCGCCTGTCGCACCCCAATATCTTGCGTCTGATGGGGGTGTGCGTTCACGAAGGGCAGCTGCACGCCCTCACCGAGTACATCGCCGTCGGGTCGCTGTACCAGGTCATTCAGGATAGAACAATGGAATTGGAGCAGACGACTAGGGTGTCCATCGCCAGAGATATATCTTCCGGGATGGAGTACCTGCACCTGAAAGGGGTGATCCACAGGGACTTGACCAGTAAGGTGAGTGAACACTGCAAAGATCGATATGAGGATATATTGAAAAATTCTTACAGTCGTATGCATAGTCAATTCCAGCGACTCTCCAGAGTTTCGCCGCTCGCTACACAAGGACTATAATGCACAGTCGAGCTCTAAAAAAGTGGTACATCGCCAGCGTTTCACCAAAATGTGACTTATCGCATTGTTGTCACTTTTTTGGAGCTCGACTGTGCATTATAATCCTTGTGTAGCGAACGGCGAAACTCTGGCGAGTCGCTGGCGATTGACTATGCATACGGCTGTTAGAGTACCATAGAAGCAAACAAAATTTGAAAGTCAAAATATTTTAATAATCAACATACTATCCTCTTAATTTCATACATTTATCACGATGTACCTGATAAATTTTATTAATCCTTTTTGCTATAGGTTATGTAGATGGGACAAGTCATAGTTTTGTGAATATCGATACAGGTACAATAAAATAAACATAAGATGTACGGGCACTTTGATATATACATTCTCCGAGAAAAAAATCATTTCTATCATCGCAAGTTTGAAAAATAACACTGCTTTCGGCCCTGACAAAGTATCAGTCACATTTCATAAAAAAATACATTGAGTTTCTCATAGGACCTCTGTGTTTCATCCTAAACCTGACACTTTACAAATGGTAAAGTTCCATCAGCTTTTAAAGATTAAAAAATAACTCCCACATTTAAATCGGGATGCCGAAAAAAGGCCACGAATTATAGACCTATTACAGTAATCAACAATTTTGCCAAAGTCTTTGAGAAATGCATTAAGAATAGAATAATGGATTATTGTAATAGTAACTAAGTATTATCTGCCTCACAATTCGGTTTCAGAGAGGACTTATCAACCGAAAAAGCTGTGTTTGAGTTAACGAATAATATTTTAAATAGATTCCATAATAAAGAAAAATGTCTTGGATTTATCAAAGGCGTTTGACACCGTGAACCATACGATTATATTTGAACGACTCGAAGATTTCGGAATCAGTGGCATAGCGCTTGAATTGTTGAAAGACTATCTGACAGACATAACACAAGTTGTAAAAATTAATAAAACTTTGAGTAACCCCTTGCCAGTAACAATGGGTGTTCCTCAGGGGACTGTATTAGGACCGACACTATTCATTCTATATCTCAATACACTATATTCGATAAATAACTTTATGGGAAAAATAATCTCCTATGCTGATGATACAGCTGTCACATTTGCTGGAAATACTTGGACAAAAACTTACCAAAACGCAGAATGTGGAATGAAATTAATGTATAACTGGTTCAGCAGTAGCCTGCTGAGTCTTAATTTATCGAAAACTATATTCGTTGCCCTTTCCTCGACGTCAAGAGATCGTGATATTCCAGATAGACTAAAACTTCACACATATAATTGTACTGACATTCACCACTGCTCCTGTCAAGAAATAATAATGACAAAATCTACCTTGTACTTAGGAGTTTTCGTTGACCAACACCTGCAATGGGAGGATCATATTAGCTATACAAAAATTAATTTATAAATTCTACCAACTGAGGAACATTCTGAACAAAAAAATGTTGTTGATGGTGAATAACGCATTAGCTGAATCATTATTACGATATTGTCTCGTGGTCTGGGGGTACATTTAAAACATCGGTACATAATTCTATTCTATTCTAATCTAGAGGTTATCCATAAAACATTACTAAAAATATTTCACAAAAAAAATAAACGGTTTTCAATTCAAAATTTATTTGAAGAATCTGATGTACTCGATCTGCAAAAATTATATATATGCATATATCAATCGCTTCTATGGATGACGAATGTGCCTCAAATTACTGTTAATCATGGCTAAGACACGCGCAGATCTGCTAAGCAGGTCATTAATATCCCTTGCCATAATCAAAAATTCATTTCCTTCTATGGACCTAAGTTCTACACTATGCTTCCTGATGAGATTAAAAATATCAGAAATACATATCGCCGAAAAAACAAATAAAGAAATATGTGATAACTAACCCTCACTCATTTCTGAAAGTTATGGATAATAAATAAAGGTTCTCTTTCTTCGTAGGTACTATTGAGATGTCTAATTCTGTAATCTAATTTAATTATTGATTATTCATGTTATGAATTCATGCAGAAAAATGTTCCACAGCTCAAGTTCTGCATAGGTGGCTTTACACTCGCCTATTGTCTACTGAATTGCTACGAAATTATATTATTTAGGAACATTACCTGTTATTTTAACTGTACCAAAATGTAATGTATTTACTTACTCGAGCTTTTTTAATAATCACATTAAACTAGCACTCTCAACTGAATTATGTACTGAATAAACTTACTCACTGTAATGATTTTTATAAAATATTGATAAATAAAGTAAATTTCAAAACTTTCCATAAACCTAAAAATTGAAATAAACACCTTAGCAAACAACTAACTTTGAAATTTTATTGAAATGTCTTAGTGACAAAACAACCAGTAAATCATTTGGAAGCACACAGTTACAAGAATTTAAAGAAGAAGCTAATTCCACTATGTCTTCTGCAAAAATAATAATATCACTCAGTAGAATACAAAAATATCTGTACTTATTTGAAAAATTGCAACACGATAACAAAATAAAGGTGACTAGCTAGGAAACTTGTTGAAAAAAAAAGAGTGCTTGAACATGGAGAGAAGCCAGACGACAATAAAGTGCACGGCACGCTCTGTGATTGTCACTGTAATGGCGGTAAGTTTAAATGGCGAACAAGAAGAAGGCAAACTGAGTTGAAAGTGCGTGAATAGTCAACCTAACCTAACCTTACATAGACAGAATAACCATTCAAAATTATTAGCGATTTAACGACTATTCATCCGAAATTGTTAATAACCTAGCATTGGTTGGAGTGATTATGCCGAGCATTTTATTGTATAGTAGAGAAGCCGGTAGTTATGAAAAAGATTTGTTAAAAATTAAAAATAGAAAATTAAAGTAGGTATAAATTGTAAAAAGTGAAATGAGTTTGAAAAAAATAAGTTTTTCAAGACCCAACCTAACAATTACATGTAACTTTCCTACCTTTAAGAAGTGTTATGAAGTGTGAAATCCAGAAATACTGAAACCGCTCAGCGTCCCAGACACCTTTGAGGAAAAGGTATTTAAAAAAATTATTTATACCATCCTCCATTGTGAGAATGCGAAGTGGATCTGTAGCAGCAATATTTCACCGTTTTTCCATTACAAATTGCCTGAACATTGAGACCTTCTCAGCTTCCGCTTCTACGTAAAGAACTCTGGACACTTTGTTGACATCATTAAGAACATCAAATTACAAACTGAAAATCGTTTCCTCGGCTTTGATGTAGAAAGCGTATATATTTGATTATGGCGGTCATTTAAATACTTTCTATCAGTATGGCATTGCGTCTATTCATCAAAATGGACAACGGAGGGCATAAAAACGGACCGCCATACTTGTGCCTTGGATAAATAGTTGAAAATATGACATATTTGAATCAGTATGATGGGTAGTTAGGGTCATCAGATCAGGGACAGCTAAACTCTAAACCAGAAAATTAACTTTCCCACTGATTTTTTAAATATATTTTCATTGATACATGTAGAGATTAAAGAAAGGAAGTAGTATTAGATAACCTTGAAACGATATACTACTGGGTATGGTTTTTAAATTAATTGAGTTTTTGTGTGTAATTTTAAGACGCTTGTTTTTTTTTAGAACGTCCTCATCAAAGCGCTCGATTCGGGCAGACTGCAAGCCTTAGTGGGAGACTTCGGATTATCGACGAATATTCCCGATCCGAAGGATAAGACAAAATTGCCGATCGTCGGTTCTCCTTACTGGATGTCGCCCGAAGGCCTGCACGGCAAGTATTACGATGAAAGCAGCGACGTCTTCAGCTACGGCATCGTGCTCTGCGAGCTGATAGCCCGAGTCGACGCCGATCCCGACTATCTACCCCGGACTGACAATTTCGGGCTGGACTATCTGGCGTTTTCCGAACTGTGCGGTTCCAATGTTGTACCTGAGTTTTTGACGCTTGCTTTTAGGTAAGATATTGCATGATATTGGTTCTTTTCCGTCATCAGGTTTCGCAAAATGTTCTAATCGAATGCTTATATCGATTCAATCATTCAGTTCAATTGTTTTTTTTTTACTTCAACTTCAAAAACTAGAACTGTTTCAAAAAACACTGAAAACGTCTTCACTGAAGCTACTTTACTTCGTGGAAAACTTCTCTGTGTTATCCTAATAGAAGATCACGAAATTAACGAGTTTTAATCTCCCTCAAAAAATAGTATATTTCATTACGAGTTCAGAAAATAGGCTTTTTCCGTGCGTGCGCAACATGTTCCCGTGGGAGACGAAGCCGAACACGCGCGACGCGGAGGGAAGCGCGGTAATCTTTGGAGAGCGGCAATGACACTTTGTGCTCGAAATACACACATGATTTTTTCTACAAACGTAGCTCTTAGACATAAAAACGATAGACACTTAATTCAACATAGGCACATAATATTACCTATGAGAAAATGTACGTTCAATAGTATTCCCAAATGTATAAGCTATCCAAATATCCAATAATTTACATCTCTAACAAAAGGAAAAAAAGAAAAAAACTTTGTTGTTGTTTGTTGTTGTTGTGCCGGTTCCGAAAAATAAATCAACGTCTCCGAGAAAGAACAGCATGTCTTTTTCATCTTCCATTCCATAAATTTTGAATACGCGGTTTCGTAAATTTTCTGCAAGAAGTTTTGTGATGCTACTTTCGCTTCTTCTACTACTCCGGTGGAATCGAAGCAAATTCGAAATCAGAAATTTTTAAAATTTTTATTTATCAAATTAACTACTAAACTACCACTAACTTCGAAATTTTCAAATCAAATCACCGAATTAAATTGACAGATATTTGATTACTTTAAAGGTTTCCTTTGCAACGCAGGTCTAATTTTCGCTATAAGTACAACAGCCTACCAGATTAAAAAGTCAAATTTTATTCGATAATTTTCTGACTAATAATATGTGTTTTCAATATTAAATCGTCGGTTTTCCCGTCACAGAAAAAAATACACTGAAAAAGTATTAGATTTTAGTTCTTGATTTTTTTGTCTCCCTCCGCTTTTCTTTTTTACTTTTCTTTTTAATCTCTTTCTACCTCATTATACAACATATGTTATAATTTTTTCTAAATGTATCTAATTATTTGTTATTAAAATATTTCGTGTGTTTTCTACCTGGTGATTTTGACTATGTCATTTTTTTAAATTCGGATAACTCCAAAACATACTACCTAGTACAATTTTTTTTTTAATAAATGAACTTTATTTAAAAAAAGAATATAAAATTAAAGAATATCAGTACTGATGAGTACAAACGAGGTAATAAATAAATGATTTGAACAAAAATGAGAAAAAAGCCTTCTTCATTTTAGCAAATTACTAATATCTGAAACAATATACTTAAGAACGGACCTGTAATAAGTACCTGCTTTGTTTAAGGCTTATTTCTACCTAAAACCCCAAATCGATAAGTAAGGATATTATAGTTTCGAACAGACTTTACCATTTTAAACTAGGTAGATAATTATATTTCAATTTCCTACAATTTTTCTCATTGGAGCAACAAGAAAAGATTGCTGTATTGCTTTTCATTATATAAGCAAAAAACTAAAAAAAAAACGTTAATTTTTTGTATTTTAGTATAACAAATGAATAAATGACAGTTGCGAGTCGAAAACATAACAGAATATAACTACGGACTGTCTTTCATGTGATGGCACAGTCGGTTTCCTACTAGTATTTTATTTTTAATTAATCCTCTATTCATTGGCCTAATAAAAATTTAGAGGCTTTGGTTAAAATTGTTTGTTTTAAAAAATAAGAACTATCTAAGTAATAAAATATGTTTTTGTAAACTTTGAATTTTCAAGTACATTTTTATTTATTCTTGAAAAGCTTTTGTCGATAAGTTGAAAAACTTCTGACATTAAAGTATACTTTGACTTTGCCATAAGTGGTAAATTGTTGATGAAGGATTTTTACTCATTAACTATGATGGAATAAATTAGATATAATCTGAAGTTAAATATAAATGTAATTTTATTTTTAAATGTCAAAAATTTCCAGTGTGAAAATTTCCAAGAGGGCGCAAAAATTCCGTAATATTTTTCAGTTGCTATGCTAACGATACAAAATACGGCTTTTAATTGGTCGAAAATATTGGGTGTGAAATTTTCACGAAAATATTTTTGTTTGAAAATTGAACGAAACGATATGGATATGTATGTTCTGAAAAAGTGCAGAGTTTTAGCTATATATTTCTCGTTTTAGGTGCTGTGCTATTGAGCCCAAAAGCCGTCCAACGTTTTCTGAAAACGTGCAGATGTTAAGTGATATTCTGACTGATATGAAAAGGGCAGCTGATAAGGAGGCCAGAATGGCCAGTTGTGCCGCAAAAAGCGAAGAACAGTTGCCGATGTTTTCGGCCCAAGCAAACGCCCCACAACACCGCAAAAGTACGTATTACTACAGTTTCGAAAAGAACTTTTTTCATTTTGCCTGTGTGCTCAACCATAGCAGTGTTGATGTTCATATAATCAGTTTTCTGAATTATTAAACTTTTACTGTAACAATCTGGAGATAACTGTTCAATAAATTCTTTTCGTTTTAGTTGAATTTTTTGTTGGCAATGTATTTGTTTCAGTTGTTCACCGGCGGTCACTGTCCGAAGACACGTCCATGCTGTCGCTTTCGATGTATCCCACACCGAGCGACAAAGCGCGTCGGCACGCTCTGTTGATGTGTCGGCAGGATCCGTACTACAAACCACGGACCACCAACCCGTTCGCAGCTCTTGTGCAATTTCAGGGCGTCAAAAAATTCATCGGCAACTTTTCTTCGTGCTACGAGATGCCTTCGCCTTTAACAAAACCCAACGAATCGCCCAAGTCCCTGCCTGGCTCGCCTACAGCCGCTCGCAAGGCGACCACGATACGGTCGCCGCTTTTCGTGCACCCCCTGTATAAGGGCGGATCCAGTTCGAACTTGTCCGAATTTGCCACCGAAGCTGTCGCTACTGGGCTCAGGAGACGAGGGTCTTGCGAGTCTGGGTTTTATTCCAGCGTAGGGGAGTGCTTGTCCCCCAATAGCCTCTGGGGCGACAGCGGCACTGCGGTCAGTTCCTTGAGGTCTTTGGACGAGCTGGAACATGCCGAGCTACAAGCTTTGTGCAAGCGTGCTTCCTCTATCTACACTGATAGCAGCGAAGATATATCCAGTCTCACTGGATCAGACTGGCCAAACGACTTGCAACCCAATATATCGACCATAGTGGATTACTTTGAAAAGAAAGGGGCAACTTTGAGGCATCCGGGAGGGGTGAGGGGCGGATTGCAGCTCAGTTCCCGGATAGCAGCTTTGAGAAGATCGCTGGAGAAGCATAATTCGGGTGCTTCCAATTTCAGTTCTCACTTGACCCCTCAGAGGCATAAATGTTCTAGGTTAGTTGTATGCGAGGGCGCGGTTAGGTCTAAATTGCCGCTGTTTGATAAAAAGTAGACGAGTCTTCCTTTTCGATGAGATGTTTCAGGAAATGTAACCAGAATATAACTATCCCTAGTCAGGGTGCTGTTTCATGCTTTATTTTGCTATTCTTTTCGGTTTTTGTTCATTCCTAGAATATCAATGTTACGCAAATAAAAGACGCAAAATAGTCACAATTTCTTGTCATAGTATGAAAGAAGAATAAGGTTATTCTGGACTTTCATTGTCTAAAAAACAAATAAAAATTCAATTATCTGCAATTTTTAATCACGACGTTTCAACTGTTGAAATCTGCAGTTATCAAGTGTATAATGCGACAATCTCAAGGATACTTCTTATATATGCTATGGATAATTTTGTGTCATTAGGGGTAATTTGCCGGTATTCAGGTAATCTTGTTAATTACAGTGCTGGGCCCCTCCGGTACAGCACTGTTAATTCTTATCGCAATTTCAATTGATCCATGCCACTAATTAAGGGTTTCCACACATTACGGATTTCTATGCTAGCTTGACTGAAGACTTTGTTGTTCATAATATATGCACTCTCTTTATAGAAGGAAGTTTAAAGAGAGTGCATATATTATGAACAACAAAGTCTTCAGTCAAGCTAGCATAGAAATCCGTAATGTGTGGAAACCCTTAATTAGTGGCATGGATCAATTGAAATTGCGATAAGAATTAACAATGCTGTACCGGAGGGGCCCGGCACTGTAATTATCAAGCTTACCTGAATACCGGCAAATTACCCCTAGGCTAATGACACAAAATTATCCATAGCATATATAAGAAGTATCTTTGAGATTGTCGCATTATACACTTGATAACGACTGTAGATTTTAACAGTTGAAACGTCGTGATTAAAAATTGTAGAGAATTGAATTTTTCTTTGTTTTTTAGACAATGAAAGTCCAGAATAACCTCACTCAAAGTGAAACCTTGTCAACCTCTTTCAAACATGAAAGAAGAATTTTGATGAATTCTTTCATATACCGGGTGATTATAATCAGCCAGGTATTTGCTGTCCTGTAACTTTTATTTGAAGAAAATACCATAACTTACCTTAAACAGTTTTTTAATGGTTTATTTAAAGCAATTGAATGACTGATTCCAATTAACCAAATTTTATACATGTTAAAGACTTCATGTCAAGATGTCATCTTTTTTTTCTCAAATAGGTTGTCATATTATTTTGTTGAATGATATTAAAGGCTGAATTTCTGAGCTCAACCATTCGAAGCATTGTACATTTTTATCATAGTACATCGAGAAAAATTAATTATTTTGATTTTTTTTTGATGATATTGCCGATACTTGATGAAGATCCCTATTAATATTTATAGTGAAATGATTTTTACAAAAGAGGTTTACAAAACCACTACAAATGTTTTGTGATACAACAACTTCTTCAAGCGGAGAAGATATTCTGAATTATGTATTTGCTGTGTTCCCTTAAATATTCGTCATTAATTGATTACCAATACATTACTAATTATATTTCATCTAACCTTTCCAGAAAACATATTGAGTAGTGTCGCAACAATTCGAGTTGATCATTGAGAATTTTTCCATTTATCAATCTCCATAATTTCTAAAAGATTCAGCTTCATGCCTTTGTTTTGAACATGAAGCATTTCGAAATCATAGACGATAAATGATTAATAAATGGACAGCATATGTTGAATTTGTTTTTCCGTTTACAAAGCTGTTTCTGTGCAAGATTAGGCGCGTTTTGAAGGTAATACCAGTTTGGTCAAGATAAAACTCCGGACAAATTGTTAAATTATTATTTCCGTCAACCGATTGCACCCCTACGCGCAACCCTCGGAAGGCTTCGAGAGACTTGACCTCAGGTTGATTTAGACTCCACACCTTTCTTGTTTTTCCACTTTATCTTTGTTGCTTTTAATTATGTCTTACCAAAGTATTGTCTGCATTATTAAATCCTTGCTTTTTCAAGAAATTACATATTTTACTGCTTGGTTTATCTGTATAAGTGATTGTTTTAAACCTTTGGTGGTCTTTTAGATGAGGATAAACTTCTTGAATTGCTTTCCTATGTCGCATCTTAGACAGAAAGCTATCTATCAAAGATGATTTATAACCATTGTTTACTGCAATTTGTTCGATAATTTCTAATTCTTTATTAAAATTTGATGTACTGAGGGCCAATTTTTCAGGTTCCAGTTAAACTCCAGATTAATTACTAATGGTTAGAATGTGATCCTTCCAACATCATTTAAAGAATGTCATTCACCATCTAAAATATTAGTCAGTTATCTGGAGTTTAACTCGAACCTAAAAAACTGGCCCTGAGAGGAATGCTGACTTATCAATCATACTATTGTGAGCTGCTAGTTTATGTTGATATGGGTGTGATGAACTATTGTGTAACTGTGATATATGTATGAGAATGGAAAATAGAAAATTCATATTTATTATTTACTTTGGTTATTGTTAGGTCAAAAAAATTATATATGGTTATAAATCGTCTAAGAAGCAATCAAAGAAGTTTATCTTCCTCTAAATGACGTTAGATAATCATGAGATTAATTTTTCTTCATGCCACAGGCACTTGGACAATTACATGTTCGAAGTGACATCTATTGTTTTAAAAACACAACTGTCCCCTGTTCATAACAACCTGAGTGCATATTCTTCGGGAACTGACTTCAATCTGAAGTAGAGAGACAAAGCTGATACTCAGAGTGTACCAATTCTGTTCTTGAAGTCTTCGGGATATACAAGGGCTCTAACGTAAACACGTTCTTTTTAGTTAGTTAGTCCAATGGGGAGAGATCTGGCGATCTAGCTTTAATGCTTAGTATGGTTAAACTTTCAAAGACATCCTCTATTATCATTCACAAAAACAATATGGCAACTTATTTGAAAAAATAAGAAAAGGCGCCTTTGACATGTATCAAAATGTATTTAATTGAAATTAGTCATTCAATGGATCATATTCGCATGACAATATGGCGAAGATGAATACGGTCAATGGACCATATTCGTTAAGGAATAAATTGGTGGCACAATAATTTTCTATGTGATGGCATCCATGAATATGTAGCAATCATTTAATTTGTTCATGGTCGCCATTGCGTTAAAAATGAAGCGACACCAATTTATTATTTAACGAATATGGTCCATTGACCGTATTCATCGTCGCCATATTGTCATGCGACATTACCAATTACCCAGTATCACCAATGGTTAAAAACATAATTAATTTCTTATAAAACCGCAAAAATCAAGAGAATGTACTATTTGGTTTATATTTTGTGTGCGTTTTCGTGAGTTTCAGAATAATTTACAACGGCGCGAATACCTACTGAATACTGATTTGCCCGGTATATGTTCATTTCACCATTTCACCAAAAACTTCAGTACGAAAAAAGTATTTATTCAAGAGTACATTTGCTGAAAATTTCGCATATTTAGGTGATTCAGGTAGCTACACATTGAAATGTGTTTGAATTCATGAATAATGAACGACCCTAATGAATCATTGAGTTTATGATTCTGGCATAATTTTCAATTTTCATCGTTTTTGACTAGCTGGAAATAATTTAGAGAAAAGTAAAATTTTATCGATGGAGTTGAATGTATTTGTGTTTGTAAATATTAGTAGTAAAGGCTGTTGAAGCGGTTCAGTAAAATACCAACTAGTATTCGTGGTATTTCATACAACCTTAAAAACTACCAACTTGTGTTAGAGAAAGTTTGTTGCATTTTTTGTGGTTTATTCGTAATTTATTGGCTTGATGGTTACATGTCCGGAATCATACCATTTTTCATTATTCCCTTCTAGTCAGATTGTATCTAGAGTTAATGGTCAAGGCCTAATTGACGGTGGATTTTGAAAGTCTATATTTTGTACTGCAATTGTAAATAATTTTTGATGGGATTGCCTTGTATTATTAATACAAAATACAATGTGTTGGACTGAGTCAGAAGACTGGTTTGTGATGTTTGTTTCTAACACCTAAGGAAGATAAGCTTTTTTGGGAGTTTTCTATGTAGATCTAGTGATCATTCAAAATTATTATATAAAATAGGTATTTGGTTTATTTCAATACAAGCTGTGCCACCTATTGTTGGTCAAACTAATAGAGGAGAAAAATTCTAAATTGTTATACTGCATCCATATGGTTCGTCTAAACTAATACTTTGAAATATTGAGTCAAAAATATAATTCTTTTTTTTTAATTGACCTTTTCGTTGGTTTTGGTTCGTTGTTCAAGTAAGTTTTATAGTTCTCTTTTCCCTTCAGAAATTGGATCTGAAGTTGAGTAAGTTATTTAATTACATCATTGTTAATATTTATTTATGAAATTTTGGTAACACCCATTTGAAATTATTGCAAATAAAGTGGAGAAGTCAGATTTATATTAGAAAAATTGCTAATACATTTTTTGTATTTTTGGCGATGAAATAAATTCGAAGTAGGTATTGAAAATTTTAATTTAATTTCGATTTATGGAACTGAACTAAAACTATTGTTGAAATGTTGAAGCTTTAACCAGTCATGGAAATTTCTAGGAGTCAGAAAGGTAGATAATAATTGTAGATCCCAAAGGATTTTTCTCAGACTTCCAAACTCACTTGAAAATTATTCAAATATGTATATATGTCTCATTTTTTTGTTGAGTAAATTGTTTTTTATAGCATACATTTGTTATTTAAATATGCGAAAGTTTAGAGGTAATGGAATAGCTGCTATGAATTTTTATTGGTGGATATCATTTTGACAAGGTGTTGTTTTTTAAAAACACTCAGAAAATTTTAAATTACTTAGTTTACTCCACCAGTTTTTATAAAAATAGTATCGTCAATGCTATTGATAACCCTGAAAGTCTATAATTTTATGAGACTGGGGATTATGATGGAATTGATTCCAATTTTTTTACTCTTCTATATATGTACTTTTGGGAAACTTCGAGTTCTAATAATGACGAGCTTTGGGTGCTTTATTTCAATTCATTCAGTAATTTTGGGCACTAATGTGTTCCTGGTCATCAGTTTGAGGTACTTTTTCTTGGTGCTGATTCTAGCTTGAACCGCCATGACACATTATAATCGGGGACAGTGTTATTGTACAGATTTTTAGTAATATTTCACTCGTCAATCAAATGATGTGTTTATCATTAGTTTAGAACAAGGTGATGCCTTAGATATTTCTAAGGAAATGAAAAAATGTTACTTTTGGTTTGATCAATTTTAGGTTCAGTTGGTGTTAGCTAGGTTTTTATAAACTGTCCAAAATCGTGTTTTTGTCATATTAAAAATGCAGTTATGGCAGGTAATTAATTGTACAGGAGAATTTATACAAAAAAACAATAATTTTGAATGTAATCCAATATTAGATTTTAAACATGCAGTATTGTATTTTCTGACACCTGTGACATATAACAGTTACAGAGATAGCCATATTGGTATTCAATAAATTACAATATGGGCATTTTCGTTGGGTAGCTATGGATTCAATTAAGAAAATAATTGTAATTGTAAATGGAATTGTTTTGTTACATATATACTTCAACAAATTGTACTCTCACATAAGTAATGTTTTATAGCTAAATGTACTAAATGGGAATTGTAGATTAATTGCAATACAAAATTCTAATAAATCTAACAGAATTTAAAGGTATTATAACACAAACAATGAAATGGACTTGAAGAATTGACATAAATGATGGTAAGAGTAGAGCACCAAGTTATTAGGAAATATGTTAACATATATAGGGTGTCAATTTGAAAATCTATCCCTCCTAGGGGGTTGAACCACGAAGGATACAAATATTCACTGAAAGTGTCCCCCGTTGAAATAAAATTGACCTGTTTTTTCGATTTCTCATATTTTCAGGAAGGAAGGTATTAAGGGTGGGTTTTCAAATTGACACCCTATATTTTGCGCCAAAGTGAAACACTTCCATTTGAATTACATTTGACTTATGTCGCAAAATCCTCTAGATATCTACTTGTATACGTTGGGTATGTTTTTGGATGTAAACAGAATATTTTATACGTGAAACCGCACCACCCGATATCCTCTGACATACTGAGTTTATAAATTATTAGCATTCTTATAGTTTCTGCTTGTAGCCAAATATTAGCAAAAAGAGTGTGATTAAGCCGTTCAACAAGAATAAAATATTTATAGAAAAAAAACTCGTAACAATGTCGTTTCAAGTTGCCAATGGATTATTCCAGAATTTGGATGTGGTTTTTGGTTATAATATATAGCCATTAGTTATGTGAGATCCTGTAAAGTTTTATTTCATCTAATGATGCGTTATTTTTTTATTTATGAAGATTACCGTCCAATGTAAAAATCAACCCTGAAACATTAGTTTTTATTCAGCAATTATATATAAATAATTTATTGTTGGACTTGCAAGTATTAATATTTTCATAACGGTCTGTTTGTAATCTTCCATAATGTCTCGTCAATAAATATGTATACAAGTTGTTTAGAAATAAACTTTTTTTTTTCATTCACTCTTTTATTTCCTATGAAAAAACAAAGGTAACTTAGCTCTGAGAACCTTCCGTACAATTTTCCACAAATTCATGTTATTGATGTTTCTTGTCCAGGAATACAAATTCTTGTTAAAAGCAGAATATCAAACATAGTAAAGAAAATGTATATATACCGGGTGTCAACGGTTTCAATAAACAAGCCATAGTTTCCAGAGTTCCAAGGATATACGATTTGAACTTGGCAGGGGTATTGAATTCAAGAATTGGAAATTTTTCCAATATTTCATACTCCTCCAACACTCCCGGTTTCACCGTAAACGATCCTAACATGGGAATTCCAAATGGAACACCCTGTATATTTTCACTTTTTTGGATTCTAGGTACGATTCTGAGTATGATCACATAGTTTTGAGACAATAAATGTACTCACTTGTTTTTTCAGGAAAAACAACTGTATCCAGAGTGTGTTGAACGCTTTTCAACTAATGACATGGATGATGAGTAAAAAATAGTGTAAATGGTTTTTTCCGCCTAATTGAGTACCTATGGCAGTTTGAAATTTTTAGTACCACTAATTGTTGATAAAATATATTTTTTTAAAAGACACCATCTTTTAAACAAGCATTTCTCAGATTCTGATATTCACGACGAATCTATTGACGATTTCGAATCGAAAATCGGATGGCCTAATACACTAATTATTGGGATATTTGAGTAATTTAATAAAACTGAATTCAAAAGCAGAGCTATAATGCATTCAAACAAAGAAAAAACTATGATACTAGGATTTATTGAATGGAAGTAAATATTCGAAGTGCATTTCACCAACTTCCTGACATCTTCTGGCTTTATCAATGGTGTTCATCAAGGTCCAATCAAATGGTTCAATCGTAGTTCTGTTTGTTTGAGACCAAAGCAGGATTATGACAGGCAATGTAGAAAACACCATTTTTCTGATTTTATTCAAATGAATTGGTAGTTACTGATCGACAAGCATAAGGATGCCTCCTAGAATTGGTTGCGCAGTAGACAAAACCCTGGAGTGGGGCAGGAGCTCAATCGCTCTGCCTTATTAAACAGTAGTCGATCTTTGTCGCACATCTACTCACGCTTTCTATCGTTTGCGCATCTCAGAGGCATCCTTACGCTTGTCGATCTGTACCTAATATCACTTCCAAACCCATTTAGCTGAAGCATTTTCATTTTCTTATTAATTTCCATATATTACACAGGAAAAATAAATAACCAAATTCATTCAATATTTATATTACCTAATAAATTATTATGTACAAAAGGCTTACTTCGGTAAAAATACAATCAATACAAGTATAAATACACACTTTTCTCCAATTTTTTAAATATTCAGTCCGTTTTAAGTCTTTTAACAGAAACCATTTCACTTCCCTGTGAATTAGAGTCCTCTGAAAATGTCATATGAGAAGATGAAAAGTCAGTGGGGCCTTGGGAGTCACTAACAGTAGAGAAACCTGTAATATACAAATTATAAATGTCAAAATTCAACCCCTTGAAAAAGTTCGAAAATAACAATTGTAATCTTGACATACATCATTTAAAAATGCCCTGAATCCAGTAGTGTAGTCAAGCTTTTTCTAAAAAATTCACTAATACATTTTGTAGAATTGTAAAATAAGAATAGTTGCCCCTGAAAATATAGACTCATTCATGAAATTTGGTGTCACAGTAGACTTTTTGAATATCTAACTAGCGAATGAAAATCGTTCCAATTGGTCCACTGTATATATGCCAACGTCAATTGATTACTTGATTATGATTGTTTTTTTGAATAAGGGTAAATAAATTATAATTTAATTCTATTAATGGGCCATTATCATAATTAACAATGATTTATGTGATTTTTGTGAACAGCACTACTTTCCAACCAATTTAATTTTTTTGGAGATTGACTTCATGGTTTGTTTCCAACAAATGGTTTGCTACACTAGATTTGTTTTATTTCAAGTATTCAGCCTGAGCTAAATGTTCACAAACCCCATTATTAATCATTTTGATTGATTGATAATAGACTTAATCACAATCTTAGCAGCTGATTTCTTAGCTTCCAGATATATTTCAAGTTAGAATTTTATCTTTTGAATTATCTAGTAACATTTAAAAATTATACCAGATCATTCATCTCCTGGTATATCATTCTAGAAGTGTTTCTACAAAAAATTAAGTTGGCTTTAATATTTCAGAGTGTAAAGGCTGAATTTCACTTGATCATTCCAAATTAGCCAGTGTATCATATCTTGTTTTCACAACCATCAAAACATTTAATTCAATTCACTTTTCATGAACTTGGATTTTTTGTTCATCTTTCAGATAAAAAATGGGCCGCTAACTTTACACTGGTTTATACTTACATGTATTGGAGTCTTCTGCCAAGCTAAAGTTTGAATTGGAGTTGGAAGTGTCCAACACAGTACTTTTTCTCATGTTTTCTTTGTTTTCTCTATGTTCCAATGATTTTTTAGGTTCGATGCTGGTAACAGGAACCCATTTGTATATTTTCATTGTGGTATCTCCGATTGTGACCCATTTCTTTTCCCTTAAAAGTTTAATTCAACATCAATCCATGTACAAAAATGTATCTTGTGGAAATGCTGAAATTTCTTACCAATTTCTAACTTGGCCTATTACATTCCTAGCTTTTTTAATGTCGTCTTTGGCCCTGCTGCGGGTTTCTGCGCGTATAGAACGCGACATTCTTCTGTACTTCTCTGATAATTTTATTAAATACGAATTACTTTTAAGGTATGCAATTGAAATACGTATTACTTGTCTAAAACACGCTAAAACATCAAACACACAGTTCCATTTTCAGATTTGTCTTGAGTCTTGACTTGACTTTGACTAGGCTAGGTTGGTAGGTTGACAATTGACATCAATGACATTGAAATTTTGCATTAGTTGCGTTTCATTAGCTGCGTTTTTGCTGTGATTCAATTCCGGAATAATTCATTTCGTTTTCCTTCACTGTTATTTAATTCTGGTTGCTGTGATTGGTTCTGGAGCTGTCACTTGTCATTCTGTTGCTAACGGAGAAGATGCAGCTATTTGTTCTATGCCGGTGCTGGTGGTGAGAATATTTGCCATAATCAAATAAAACGACGAACATCACATGATGTCACATAATCCAGTTATTTCTCATTTATACAGCTTACTTTTTGATCGTTTAAGGAGAACCAGAGCTACACCGCGATACGAAACATAGACACCAACCCATTCTTTTCGGGTCGTGCTGAAGCCCCGGTGCAACACTACAAACTGAACGCGCGTGCCTTGTCCGACCGGTGACTTGACACAGCCCTAGTATCGCCGCTTTTGTCTTTTGGCTGAGTCAAGTCTCCGGTCTGACCAATATGATCAGACCAGCGCGGTCATTTGGTTGACTTGACGACCTAATTAGAACTGATTGTATGTGACCAATATTTTCAATCATATGATCGGTCCGACTCATCGTCATACTTCATACTGAACGCGCGTGCCTTGTCCGACCGGTGACTTGACACAGCCTTTATAACAGCATAAATGCAATCTAAAGGTTCGTTCATACCCTTGCGAATATTTGCGATTCGGCTTGAGTCTTGTTCATACAATCGCGAATTTCGTGATTTTTCCGCGAATAAAATGGCTACCAGTCATGCTGGACTAATCGTTGATGCAGGGGTGAAATTACATGAGCCATAGAATTCTATAGTAGACATTTATGTCTCTGTCTCTCCCGTGAATTCAACCATAATGACACCCCACTTATTTGATGAAAAGTAGAATTCTGTGGCTCACGTAATCCCATCCCAGAACCATTTCGGCAGCCATTTTATTCGTAGAAAATTAGTGAAATTCGTGAGGGTATGAAAAAGACTTTATACGGCGAAAAAAAATTGCTCTGGATAATGAATCATGTCATTTTTCGGTAATGTAGTAATACCCAACACCAAATAATGAATAATTACTTTTTATGATTCATCATTGACATTAATTTGTTCGCTGTATTATTCGTATTAAGAATATTCACAATGGTGTGAACGAGCCATTAAGCGCCCTTTCCACAGACCTCATAAACTTCTTTTATGGGGTCTGTGGCACTTTCATAACATCCACAGAACTATACCCTTCTGTGATAACCACAGAACTATAAAGTTCTGTAGTGAAAACATCCCACCGCCACGGTTGTTATGAAAACGATTTACACTCAAAATCGTTCAATAGGCTAACCGTAGATGTCGCAACACGCAATCGCAAAGTTGCGGTTGACCGTTTTTACAAAACCATTGTTGTAAAACGATTTTATCTAATTTTAATTCTATTATTATCAATTCTGAGATATTACTTTCTGTTGAAATAAATTGAACCCATTCATTTCCGCATATTCTTATAACTCAAAACAGTTTCCACAGCTTTTGATCATTCAAAATATCACGAATGAATTGCAATAAAACAGAAAACGTGTTTATCGACTAAGCAAACTTGCTTTTTTTGAGCAGTTTAAAATCATGGCTGATTCTGTCGAGTTGCGTATGAGTGTAACATCGATAAAAAGAGTTGATCCATATGTTAAAGATATTTTAGCGAACGCCACTCACGTTGCATTATACATTTTCAATATATCTACCAACGCATGGGAAAAAACAGAAACTGAAGGTGCGTTATTTATATACAGCCGGAATGGCGAACCGTTTCACAGTATCATGGTTATGAATAGGTTGAACACTGACAACCTGATCGAGCCCATTGTAAAAGATTTCGACTATCAGATGCAAGTACCCTTTCTGCTCTACAGGAATTCAAAGAGCAAGATATTCGGTATTTGGTTTTTTGACAAAGAAGAGTGTATTCGAATTACCTGTATGATTGAATCTCTCATGGAGGGGCTCAAAGATAAAAACGACGAGAAGTCCAAGAAGAGTGACGGCAGTGTCGATATATTTAGTATGTTAACGAAAGCACAAGAAACGTTCAACAGGACACCTATCAAGCAAGAGGGTCCACCAACGTTTTCATCCACTCCTAGAGTTCCTGATGTGACTTCGCAAAGTGTTATGGACTTCTTTGCTAAAGCTAGCACCAAGACATCACAAAAGCCTACTGTAACAGGAGGAAATGGTGAAAATGTTCTGCAGCGGCTCATGTCCAATCCTGCAAATACTGTAGAACACATAGAAAAACAGCAGCGTTCGATAACACCTCAAGACCACTTGAATGCTCATCATAAAGTCACAACTAATGCTGATAGAAGAAGTGTTCCAATATCTTTTCCGGGTTCAAGCAAAAGTGAAATCAAATTGCAACCAGAGAATGGCTTTAGTTTGAATTCTTCTTTAACCGGTCACCATCAAATGCAATCCACCTCACCATTTGCATATTTGATGCAGAATCAGAGTCAAGCAAGGCCTGATAAGGAGGATAAAACCGATTTGTTAGGAACTTCGCCATTCGCACAGTTTTTGGATATCCAAAAACCACATTTGATGACTCCGATGATGTTCACCAATCCTAAAACTAAGGAAAACTCAAACGATTCGACAGAAGAGAAACTAGAACAAACCGATTTGTTGACTGAGAAGCAATTGGCACAAGCATTGATTTACCTATTGAAAAATAATTCAGATTTCACAAAGCAAATTCATGAAGCTTATGTGAAATCTATAATGGAAAGGGTGAATCTCAACAGTAAGTCTTTCATATGAATGAAAGATGTTTTCAAATAGTTTTATAACAATTGACTTCATCTCAGTCAGATGGAATATTTGTAAATGCTGTAAGTGTTAATACATTGACTGATTGAAAAAGTCTTCGGTTTTTAATTTCAATTTATGTATGTATTGTATATTCAGATTGAATGTTAATTTTTCGAATAATTTAAGAGCAAGACTGACAGTTGAGTATTGGTGTACAGACTGATTAACTTTTGTTTCAATTTTTGACAAAAATTAAATCAGGGTGTGCTTCTGTAATAAATTCCAGAGATGTCGTCCTCATAGAATTTAGTCATTGACAAGTACTAAAGGTGACATTTCATGAAACTGAATTTGTAGACTATTATATGAAATGTCTTATTAGTGATTGTAGTTGCATTTCAGCAAAAATTGAATATATGTTTTTTTTAAAATAGATATTAGTAACAATTAACTACCTTAGGACAGTAATTCTGTATATTGGTAATTTTTTTTTTGTTAAAATTGTTTTTCTGTTAACCAGCTGCCCCTTACGCACGGCAGCCCTCAAAAGTCGATAATTGCGCGAGCCAAGGATTAATGAGGTCTTACCTTTTTACATGCGATTCCTAGCACACCATCAGAAAAATGTCTGCATTCGCTAGGGTTTGAACTGACTGGCAGCCAAAGTGATTGAAACATCGTGGATTTAACCACTCGGCTACCTGGCCACATATATTCCACTCATTATATTGTTTTATTCATTTTATATTTGTACATACATATTTGAAACTTCTATTCATGAAAACTTATCCTAAGAAAAAAATCGACTGGGACGGTACACACAATACTGCTGGATATTCGGAAAGCACACCATGATTTCATTTGTTTTCTCGTAATCAAGCTGGCTAATGTCTCGCGTTTTATCGCAGTTTTGCAGGTATAAGTCGCTACACCAGGAATCTTTTTCAAGGTATGATTGAACATTCTTACTTACTTTTACCTTCCAGTAATTTTTTTTGGAACTTGTGACACGGCGCAAAAAATAAAAAGTCTCGAAGCATATTGAAACCATTAAATAAACTAAAGCAACAAACTGTACCTTGCTTGGTATATTGTGACATATGTGGTTATAAGTATAGTTTGAATGAAACCCTTTTCAACTTTGATTTCAAGTTATAACAAACTGACAGATTTTCATAAAAATTATAAATAAAGTAGGTTTCTTTTTATTTATTTTTCAATTTTTTTTTTCTTATGCTACTTATTCAAAGATGTTTTTTTTAAAAACTTGAGATTAGAAGACCTTCTACATCTTTACTTGCAGAAATGTCACGTTGATGAGCAATTTCTTTGAAATGACTCCTTAAATTATGTGAAAAACCATTCATCTAGGTCTAATTCTACGATGCATAACTTATTTTTTTTTTTCGACTACCTAACAGTAATTGTTCATGTTGAGTTAAGTATTGTGAATGTGATAGAGTTCATTTGCCTGAACTTCATGAAAACTCGGTGATCTGTGGTTGAAAATTATGTGATAAAGTCATCAAAATGTTCAAATACCATTTCAATAAATCCATCTCGGAATTTGGTGTAGAAATAAATATTTTTTTATAAGTTTTTTGCTGTAGGTACTGTGAATCATTTATAATTGTAATGTGACTTCTAAAGAGCACAAGCCAAGTCTATTCAGCACCTTGAGTTGTTTTTACGGTGTAGCATCATTGTCTCACATGCTGATATAAGTGAAAAATCTACCAAAGCAATCAGTGAGTTGTATTGATAAATGAGGTTTAATTTACATGAGCTAGAGATTTCGTTAATTTTTTATAATTTTGACAGTGTTTCAAACCCAAAATAAAGAATCGAAGAATATTATGTTCAGAACTGAAATGTTAGTGTGGGTTATACTAGTTTGGAAAGTCACAACTATAATTGACAGTATCAAAATAAAAACACGAACTGCTGACATTTTCATCCTGCTTTCTGAGCAATATTTTTATGTTGATAAATAACCAAAATATTCTAATACCAATTAATTTGTAGTTGTAGGCCGGTCCAAACTAAGACAAATTTGTGTAGGAATCATTAAGAAATCAAAGGCCTGACATACTGTCAGATATCATATGAAATAGAAACTGTAATCCCATTCAGGTGTAGTTTCTCTGTGTGCATTGATTTTTTTTTCATTTATTTATTATGAAAGATGAAGGTATAGTGAAATTAATAGAGACTATTTTTAAAAGCCATTACCCATAGTATGGTTACTGGTAGGTGTTATGTGCTATTTTGAAGGACTGTTTTCTAAACCTGTATATTTTTTTAATACAATTTGTCCTCTATTGACATTTATATTGAAAATTTTGTAGTGACATAATGATAAGTTATTCAAAACAAAGATGCTTATTGATGGAAACTTGAAAGAATTGAATTTTCATTGCATAATCATATCAATTGTGTATTATAATTTGACATCCATAATGTATAGTAAAACTAATTTCTTTTAAATATTCGTAGAATTAATGACCTACCTGAGGTACTAGTACTATAACCAGTGATATCTTCTTTCATAAAAATGTATATTAAAGTATTATGTCTCATATTTAATGTGAAATTCATTTTAAAGTGTTTCATGTCTGTTTATCTTGATGCAACTATTTTCAATAAATATGAAATTTAATATGTGTATGTTTCTATCCAACCACAATATTCGAAAAGGAAATCATGCAGATAATTCCATTCTGTAATCACAATCACATTGTGAGTTCAAATCTCAGTAAGACCTCACAGCAAATTGTGATGCTTTTGAGTTATCCCGCTCCTGGTAAAAAAATCGGTCTTGTTATTTTTACTGATTAACTTCAAAAAGTAAAATTGATGGTAACAACGTCGTTCATGAGGAATGACAAGCAACACTTAATTTATGAAATCAGTAACAACAGCTTCCGGTTTCACTGGAATTAACACCATCTTTGTTATTTTTTAATGGTTTACCCATTGCTGTATTTCACATCATTTTTGAATTTTATTCTCGTCGTGATTTCGATTTTAACTCATGTATCATATCCTATACCCAAAATAAACCGTATTTGACGAGTTTTTTTTGAAAAAGTGACAGATGCAGCCTCTCGGAACCCACATCGTTTTTATGCAAATTAATATTTAAAAAATCATGCAGTAAGTGAATCATGAATATTGAAGGTTGAACAGATCACGTACTATTTTCATATCCATTGAATAATCCACAGGGTGCGCAAGAATGTGAATCCCATAAGTGAATGAGAAAAATATAAAATCTCGACTTTTTCAAATGGGAACCCCCTTTTGTGTCTTCAAGGTTCAATTATATTATGAAAATAAGCCCTAGTTATAATACACTCCCCCACCCAAAACTTTTGGAGATATTCCATTATATTACTTAATTCCCTTCCACAGTATGTTTAGTGACAAATGAAATAAGTTGTTTATTGTCAGATTCGTGCTCTCAAAAGTTATAATTTGTATCGTGTTGGGTATAATAATCGCGATTTCGTTAATTTATTGGTGATTGGGATGAGGTTTTAACTCTATCTTGCGAAATTTATTGTTGTTGTTGTTATTTCCGTCAACCGATTGCACCCCTCCCTACGCGCAACCCTCAGAAGTATTCGAGAGACTTGTGTGAGCTAGGGAAGACGCAGCCCTTACCTTTTAACGTGTGATGCCATGCACGAGACCGGTGAATCGGTGCGGATTGAATCCACGACCCCACGCATGCGAGGCGAACGCACTACCAGCCGACAACCACGGCCCATTATGCTACAAGATATTCAGAAAAACCGAAACCATCTCCAAATATTATTAAAAGATCAGTCTTACAAACTATGGATTATTCAAAAGGATGATTATTGAAATTAAAACGGTATTGGACAATGCAGATAATGCATTTACAGTATTTGGGTACTTTCATAGCTTTTCCAGAAGCATAAAAGTGCGGCATGAGATTTGGGATTGAATAAAATGTCCATGCAAAACACAAATGGTATCCGCATTATGAGAGAAAGGTGAACTTTGCGGAGATCAACATTATGAGGAATCAAGAATACTACAAATTTCTGAGAAATATATGGACCAAAAAAAAACAATATTCAGCAAGCAGAAAACCTACAGCACCACTCTGGGTGGTTAGCACTAGACAACTCACTTGCTTTTCAACAAGGAATGCGGTCACTTATCGATACCAATAGAATTGAGAAAAATTCTCCATACTCCGGAATCGAACCGGCCAGCGTTAGCAAAAATTTCAACGGCCTGCACCTCAACCGCTGATCAACCGGCGAATGTTAAGAAAAAAATTGTTTTTCTACAAACGCTTACCAAAGTAGCTTTTGAGGCTCTCAGAGTCAACACAAAGTTGACTTTTTCCTTGAAATGTCATTTTGTGACAGCTTTTTCGCTCTAGAGCGAAAATATTGAAAAAATGCTCCATCCCCAAATGTTTTTGTTGAAAAATAAACCTATTATTTCAAGATGACAACAAATTCAAAGCACTACAAGTAACTGTGGTGCTGAGGTTAGCGACGCAAGTTAAGTCCGTTTTTTTCCACTGCTTTTCCGGTAACCTAAGAAAAATCATTGCAGGGAAAAAAATTTGATCCATAGAACACAAAAAGTTACCCGTATACCTAATTTGTTGAAGACGGGCCCAACAACATAACTTTGGACTAGCATTTAACCTACATAACATCGTGGGGCTGTCCCTGAAGAGTTGTGAAAGGTCTGCCCGCCCTTTGGTAATAAATGGGCACGAATAATCCCGACACCCCACAGTATAAGCTCCCCCTTACCCAACCCCCTTGGGTATAGAATAGTTTTAGAATTGTTTAAATAGAAGTAAGATGGTCAATTCCCATGGAATCAGTATTGGACCTAGAGTCACTGAATCTAGAAGGTCGTGCCGTCCTTACGGGTATGGCCAATGGGCGATGTCTAGCACTTGAAATAGTTCCAGTGTTCAAATAACCCACAAATCTTGCTCTCTAATTTGTGATTTTGTGGGTTATTGGAATACTGGAACTATTTCAAGTACTAGACCACGCCCATTGGCCATACCCGTAAGGACGGCACGGCCTTCTAGATTCAGTGACCCTAATTGGACCCATACGCGAGTGTCATCTAGCGTGATCAGTTACAAATATGAATATTTGACGTCATTTTATTGCAGGGTCCTTTAAATAACCCTGATTATAATGCTTTACCCTGACTGTACCATTGTTTCAATCATGTTACGACAGGATGACTTGGAGGCCAGATCCACTGAAATGAAATTATAATTTCATTTCAGTGACCAGATCCCTGAAGTTACGACATGCGAGATCACTGTCGCCATCTACATGACATGTCGCTTCCTTTTGAATCCAATATTAATCCCATAAGGTTGGCTATCTTATTTCTATTTGAACAATGCTCGAAGTCAATAAGTTGAACAAGATCGGACGAACTAAACTACAAATGAAGATGATTAGCATATTCCATCAAAACATTTTGATAACACGTTGGGCGCCAAAATTATGTAACGTAAGCGGTACCCGGGGGTGCAGCTGGACAAAGGATTAATACTTGGAAAACATGTCAGCTTGGCAATCCAACGAGCTGCGGGAGCAATAAGAAGGAACAAGCGGCTAGCGATACGCCTGCAACTTTGGACTGAGCATGCGCCAAACTCGAGCGTGCTCCGTAGACTCCAAAAATGGACAAATATGGCTGCCATGGCTGCTAATTCACTAATCTCTCTGAATTTTGGATAAATAGTCGTTATATGGTAACAATTTTCAAATCGCAAGGTAGGTTAGTCAAGTCAGTTTAGGTTTGGCTAATAATTCACGCATTTTCGACTCGCAAGCTAGGTTAGTTTGCTCAGGTTAGGTTTGTGTGTAAATTGCGAGCGAAAAACTAATTCAACGAATTTTCGAATCGCAAGCTAGGTTAGCTTGCTCAGGTTAGGTTTCTGTGTAAAAAACAAATTCACTCATTTTCAACACGGTTTGCAATTTTGTTTATCCTTCCTCTTCTTGCTTCTCCGCCATTAAATGACCCTCTTGTACATCAAATAAATTCGAGTTTGGCGCATGCTCAGTCCAAAGTTGCAGGCGTATCGCTAGCCGCTTGTTAAGAAACACATATCAGTTGATAGCCAGGGGTTCCAAGCTGTCTATGGAAAACAAGGTGTTAATTCTACAAGCAGCTCATCAGGCCAACGATGGCATATGCTTGTCCAGTATTCTGCAGCATCGCCTAGACTCACTTGCTGAGATTGGAGAGGATGCAGAATAAAGTGCTCTGTATCGTCACGGATAGTGATAGATACATTCAGCTAGACACATTGAGGGAGCTAGCCGATATTCCATCCATCATAGAATTTATCAAACAACAATCTGATAAATTCTACAGACACTTTAAAATCCTTGGAAGTACGCTGACTAGAGATATAACAGCAGTCAGAGCCCACCATAACAGGCCAAAAAAGCATCATCTGCCAAAAATTGGATATTTTCCAGGAAAACCCAGAAGAGGAGTGAACCAACATTCATAAACCAATGAATGCTCAAACCCGATATTTTCGTTGTTTTTCCGGGTGTTGATGGAAAACTCGATGAGGAAAGTTACTGTCCTGATAGCCTGATGCCTTACATATAAGCACGTAAGAAACCCTACACAACTTGGAGGAGGTAGGGAGAGTCAAACACATGTAGACTTGAACTTGCAGCATCTAAGGCCTACACAAAATCGTGGGGTCTGCTCTAGGGCGGATGTGTGCTGGTTTTGCCCGTCTGTTGGTTTCCCAGTAAGGCAGGACGAAAAACCTATCACCGCATGAAATGCAATATCATTCCCTCCTAACCCCTCTGTGGCTTAGTGATAGTTTTATTGTTATTTTATATATTAAGATGTACATTTCCATATTATTTTCCATATTTATTTAATGAATAAATATTTTTGGATTTTGGATAAACCATGGTTTTAGATTGCTTTTATATAATGTATACTTTAGTAATGTCTGTGCTTTATATTTTAATCGTTATTCAATTGAATTAATTCTTTTTGCTTTGCTTTTGCTGCCCAGTAAGCTGGAGGCCTCGGGTTCGACTCGGCAATCGGTATACTTATTGAAGATTTGGATACCATATACATTTGTTATAGCTATTTAGTGCTAATTTTGTCATAGGTAATATCTTGTATCTATATTGAATTAAATGTCGTTCGTTTTTTTGTCTGTAGAAAAATACTGTGTGTATTTCGAGCACAAAGTGTAATTGCCGCTCTCTAAAGATTACCGCGCTCCGCGTCGCACAGTATCTCTCTTTGTCGAGCTTCAATCAATCACTTTAATACACAAATAGCTATTTTTTACAACCGCTTACCAAAGTAGCCTTTGACGCTTTCAGATCTCAACGCAAAGCTGACGTTTCTCGTGAAATGTCATTTTGTGACAGCTTTTTCGCTTTAGAGCGAAAATATTTAAACAATACTCGATCTCCACACATTTTATTAAAAACGAACCTATTCTTGCATGATTGAAATTACAGAAAATAAATTCATATCATTCTAAGTAACTTCGGTAAAGCTGAGGTTAGCGTCGCTGCCTAGTAAACTGAAGTTCTAGGGTTCAACCTCGGCATTCGGTTTTTTTTTCTAGTCAAGTTATTTCGATTTTTTCCTTTTGATAGAGATTTAAAATTATTGGATATTTGGATAGTTTATTCATCTGGTATTCATTTTCTCATAGGTAATATAATGTGCCTATGTTGAATGAAGAGTCGATCGTTTGTAGAAAAAATAATCTATTTCTAAATGCACGAATAGCTATTTTCACTATAAAAAACACATATCATTTGAAAAGAACTTTTATTCGATAAAAGCCACTCTCTGTATTACAAAAAATATAATTCATCATGAATGAGTACACACGATACAATAAATAAGCAATATACATAACCTGGCTCGTTATAACATGAAACCTGCATCATACAGTATTGCTTCATATCAAAAGTATCAGATAATAAAGAAATAAGTACGAAACTATACATAAATACATATATACAATGGTTAAGATAACTCTTGAGCAGTCCATCAATTATTGTCAGATTAAACATTAGTAAGACATCACATTTCTATTCATTAACTTTGCGTAAACGTTGCGCTATAAAATTATTTATTGCAAGAGATTGACATTTAAATCTTATTTATCTACAACAGTCACAAAACTTGAGAAAGCTTTATATGCACACTTTCAAAAAGTTATATTACAATGAGGATTCTGCATTTGATTCAGTCTTAAGTGATGTATTTAAAATCACTAAGAAAATTGTATTCAAGATACCATTAGCAGTATTGGATACATTTTCACAGCCTTCAATTCAAAATGAAATATGACGAAAGACAAAAAATTTTGATCCTTTCTAGACCCGGAGCTCACGCCCGAAAAGAATGACCCCTTGTGGGGTCGAATTACATAATATCAATGAAAATAAAGGTCATAGTGCTGGTAGTGGGCGCGGTATCGCAGAATCGAGTAGAGAACTTGTCGGAAACACTATAACCTTTATTTCCCTTTCAGTAATATTATGCCATTCGGCCCCTCATGGGTCGCCATGCTTGGGGCAAATAGTCTGTCTTTTCGGGCATGAGCTCCGGGCCTTTTCTGTACAAACTGAATGGGTTAGATCTTAAGTACAACGTAAATAAGAATGACAGTCTGTTTCATAAAATGTCTTATGATATAAAAGTCTTCTGGGTACAGAATTTACTGGCGTTCCCCAAATAAGAGCCACTTGTGTTTATGATATTAACCTCAGAGCATCTCGGTTGCTCCTTTTCAATTTCTAAAATTATTGATTTGCCCGAGTCAACATCATAATTGATCAAATTGAAATTTGCGTTAGTGGCGTTTTTCTCAACTGCGACACCAGGATTCTGATCACTCCGTAGAAGGAGAGGTAATTCAATTTGTCTTTGGTAGTCTCCACTCTGGTTAGGATAAAATGTGTTGTGATGAGTTGGTATGTATTCCTTCCTTAGCAGATTATCGTATGTCCTACCGAAGTTGTCATGATTGTACTTTTCCTTGGCGTTTTTGGACTGTTGGGGCATTGGCTGCACATACATGGTTGGCCTGCAAATTAAAGAAAAAAAATTAATAATTAAAGAACAATCAAATGCAGATCACACGGAGGGTTCCAGGCAAAATAAATAAGTCCTAACTGAATTTAGGGGCTACAGAGTATTAGCGTATATCTTAAACAGGATTTATAGATTGTGTCGCAGCCGCTTCCGCTGCCGTAACCGCAGTCAAAATTATGACCAATTTATAGTTTTATTTTGTGTTCATTGAGCGCCAACTGTTTCCTTCATAAATATATTTTTATCATTCTTGTCCTTCAGAATATATATAGATGTGAAAATCCTTCTAGTAGTTTTAGGAATACGCCTACATCAACATCTATATTTTCCTCTCATTCTGACATTTTTGAAAAAGTTAGTTCTTGCTTTCAAACTATATAAACAAATACACAACCTAAATGATGTGACCTTTCGTTTATTTTTGCCACGGCAATTTTGAGCTTCATGTCATTTTCCGCTGCCGTCCGAGATAAAAGTTGGTTAACTACCGGCGCCGGCGGCAGCGACAACAGCAACTGCAACGGCAGCGTATCTATAAACGTATGCATGAGCAACGGCACATTTATCTGCGAAAGCACCTGTAGAATTTGAGAACTGTTCTATCCCTTGTGGTTAAACCTATTTTTTTGTATATCAACCGAAATGGATGCGCCACTACATCATTGAATTTTAGGAAACATCTAAGTGAAAACTCAATCGTGCTTCTGTAAAGATGTCATGAGAACTGAAGCATTGCAGTGTTGCAATGTTACTATCTCCGTGTGTAAAATCGCTGATGGTCGGTTGTCTACTTGTCCCCGATTGGTTGTACACTGTACAACAACCAAAATCAACCCTCGACAGATAATTCAATTATGAACCGTGATAATTCTCAGCACAGAAATTTGAGAAAACTCGGCACTGGTGCACGTATGTATGTCACCCGTCAAAACATCGTCAGTTTGATTCGCAACGGTGATCGTATTGACGTCTTTCGTAAATCGGTACTCTATACCTCTAGCGAATATTGTGATATGATTGTTACATACGGTGAAGTGAATGAAAATGCCAAGGCTTGTGTTCGAAAATACGCGAGAAAATTTCCAAATAGACGACATCCAAACTTTTGAACAATTTTGGGTGCAATGCAAAGACTTCGTGATACGGGGTCATATTTTCCAACTCGCGTCGAAGGTGCAGTGAATCGTGCTATTGTTGTGGATGAAGCAGTTCTGCAACTACTCGACGAAGATCCATCAACAAGCACCCGTGTGATTAGTCGGAGACCTGGTTTAACGCGAACTATGGTATGGCGTATTATACGCGAAAAGCGTTTGCTTCAATACCATTTCCGGAAGGAACAATTCCAAGAGCCATAAGCCTTGCCACGTCGTCAGGAGTTTTGTGAATGGCTTCTTGAGTGCACCAGACAAGATCCTCATTTTCCCCGAAATATTTTATGGGCAGACGAGGCGGTATTCACCAGGGACAGGATCTTCATTTCGGTCACAGTATCCATTTTCCATAAACCTTTGGACAGATCTGTACAGCAATGAGTTGATAGAGCCCTATCGTTAACTGTAGATGCTTTTTTGAATTAGTGAAACGAAGTTTAGATTATTTTTATCACGGTACATTCCAATTTCAGACTTTTTTGCTCAGTTCAGATAGAGATATACATACCCCAATTTGTGCATAGCGGCATTCTGATGTTCACTCTTGAGTATCTTCACGGCCAAGGCGATGAGGAGAAAAAGTATTACAGCACCACAAATAGGAACTGCTATCGTAGCCGCCCTGAACCAAACGTCGGATTCTGAGTACAAAAAAGTCTCTTGTTGCTGGTATCTGTTTTCTGTCACTTGCGCCACGTCATCTAAAAAAAAGAAATTATATGTTAGAAGAGAAAGAAGTACATTTTGTCAAAAGATATCATTATAGAATGATGTTATACAGGGTGGTCCCCAAGTGTTTTAAGATAAATTGAGGAGTTGTTCCTCACATTAATTCAAGTCGTATACTTCTTTTGATTAAATACGCGAATGGCTTGCTTGATTTCAAAGTCATAGAAGAAATTTTCTTTTTTCCGTAAATATTACAAACATTGTAGTTATCCGGTATTCTGAAGAAATAGGCAAAATCGATAATAATTTTCAGACCCTCTCACGTATCTCTTTATTGAATATTGACCGGCTTACTAATGGGAAAAATATATTTCATGATACACTATTGATCACTATGAATCACTAATTAGATTTCTCATTTTTTTTTTGAAAAACGCACCATTCAATGCCATTTTCCAAAACCGTTCTCATTTATACAGGGTGCATCATTGAAGCGTGGCTAACCAATGTTGGAATTTTTCAAATAAAACACCCAGTATATTTTCATATTATCCTATCCGCTGTTTCATTGTCTTGCTCAACGATTTTTTAAATTTTTAATTCCGTTTCGGAGTTGTCGAGTTATCTAAATAGATTTGAAGAATTATTTTTGAAAAATCACCTATTTCATATTTAGAGAAATTTGGTGAAAAAATTATGGTGATGTTTATTGCGAATACTGTGAATATGGAATAATTCATACAGGATCATCGGTACAACAACACAGATTTGGCCAATTTCAAATATTTATATTTTGAATTTTTCAAATACATTTCAGATACATTTTTTCAAATGTATATTTTAATTTATTTCAACTCCTTTTCAATGACTCTATACTTTTCTCGATATCATGTACTTCAAACAACCCGTTTCCGAGATATTGTGTTTTAAAGGCATTCTTCAATAGCAACAATTCTGTATATTTTTTTACCTACATGTATCTTCAAAGAAAATTGTGATACTGAATGCTTTTTCAATTATTTTATCCTTCTCTAAGAGCATTTTTAGAAAATTATGAATATCTAGCTTAGCAAAAGAAATTTTGAGTTGTAACTATTTTTTCTAGTTTAGTTATCCATGACTGCTGCTGAAAAAATAATATCAGCATTTGTAAATAGAGGTAACTGTCAAACTATAATCCAGTTGTGTTGACAAATGTGGTATTATGAATTATTGTTTAGATTGTTAGGTATATCTTTTAGTCTTTTTATATCCATCTTCTATTATCAACAAAAAATTGCAAGATTTCCTTAAGATCAAAAGTATACTTACCTAACTGTGAGTCATTCATTAGATTTTTTGTTGGTGGGCTCTCAATATGATTACACATGTCATGGTAGCAGCAGATCAGGAGCGACTTGGGATTTTCTTTTCTTCTGATTGTTGTCCTCTCATTGACTCCTCTCCTTTGACATTTTGATTGTTGATCTCTGTAAAAAATAAAAATATTAAGTCCGATGTTTTTCACTATTTTTAAGGATTTTTCCGATTTTATTTTCACTAGTTTTCGCAACGTTTTTCGAGGAGGGAGTACGAGCCACCCGACTGACATTTATTTTCGTCGTAATTTTCCACATTCGAAACCGACGGGAACATTTTCTGAATTCCTACGCGTTCTCAATCTAGCCTTCGGTTCCTAATACGTGTGCAAAATTTCAGCTCAATCGGTTGCCAGCAAGTGATTGAAAAATATATTGCAAGTATTGGACAGGAGAGACAAACAAACAGACCAGAGACAGACAAGCAGACAGACAGATCGACAGACCAGAGACAGTCAAGCAGACAGGTAGGCAGACAGACAAGAAAACATACAGAAAAGCATACAGACAGAAAGACGGACAGGAAGACAGACAGTCACGCAGACAGACAAACAAGCAGACATGCCGACAGACACGCTGACAGACAAGCAAAAAGACAGACAAGCAGACAGACAGAAAGACAGACAGACAAGCAAAAAACAGACACGCAGACAGACAAACCGTCAGACAAGCAGAAGACAAGCAGACAGACACGCAGACAGATAAGCAAATAGACAAGTATAAAGACAGACAACTGACAAGCAGATAGACAAACAGACGACAGACAAACATAGGAACAAAGCAAGTTAAATAAAAGCTTGTAAAACATATTTGAACCACAACATTGCTTATCCAATAAAATCAAAATTGAACATGTAAAGCTCGAGAGAAAGGTAAATAAAACTATCCCAAATTATTTTTAATTTTAAAGAATAAAAAGATTTTTTTTCATAAACAAATAGTCGACAAGTTTCTCTTGCTCTGGATATTACTTTGTTTAAAATATACTCTTGAGAATACAAGATAAATGGTCAAGAACGCGACCATTACTAGCATCTCGAAATTATTATCAATTAGTGAGACTTTCTGATTAATATTCTCATATATCAGTCAGTAACCTCAATTAATTAGCATAATATATGCATTATCTCTTCAAGAATTTGAAGAATGTTACTAGACAAAATGAAATTCATAGAATGTCGACCTAGTTTATCACGACTTCTTGAAAATTTTTATGCAGCACTTGATATTCTTGAGTGAATTTTGTGCAAACAAATCAAATTCAGAAATAGGATGAGTCAGAATACGAATAATCACAATTTTTATTCAGTGCAGCTTTTTTTAGCACCCCTCTGTTAATTTTTGAACGTTTTGACGTACGAACATGGAACAAAAACCATTTTGAATGGTATCACTGATACTACTTTTTGAAATAAAAGACATTGTGATTGCTTGATAGATTGCATGGGGAGTCAAGTTACACATCGTCGAAAAGAAAATTCAATTTTCTTTTCAACTATCTAATTTTTGTTGGATTCCATTAAAAAAAATACCAAATTCATTCGAAATATCATGTATAAGTGCAGATCTGAATGTTACCCTTATCTCGATAAATTTGAAAGGTTTGATTTCTTAAGCAAATAAAATGTATCTAAAACACGCATGCAATACAACGTTTTATTCACAATCACATTCATTTAGAATCAGAATCGCGGAAATTTTTCATCACAAAATGATTTGACGTTTTGCTCTGACAGCGGCTGTCACCTCCTCAAAAATCATTGAAATAACATACAAAAATATCGGGAGGTGTTGAATGGTTGCTGTGTATTTTCGATTGTTTATTGACTCCATTTGTAAAAATTTGTGAAGTTGGTGAAAATAAGTAAAATGTGATTGATATTCAAGATTGTAATTTTCATTATTCCACTAGTGGAATAAAGTAATTTCATTATTCCACTAGTGGATAAATTGGTACTTTATACGGTTCATAAGTGTGGATAAAACTTCAATTATAAGGTGATTGTGGATAAATTAACTTTATCATACACCACAATAATATATAAAATATTACAAATGCACAAGATACATAAAATACATCTACATTTTACCATATGAACAATAAAATAATAGGTACAATCAAATAACACGAAGACTAGCTGCCTGCAAGCGAATCCACAAGTGATCCACTGAAGTCATTAATTTGATGAAGACTGATTTTGATTAGGATTCTTTTTATTGCTTTTTTGAAAGGTTCCAATGGAAGTTCTCTAATTTTTTCAGGGAGAGAATTGTACAGAGGAATACCCATTAGTTTGCTTTTATCTTATATCTTCATAGGAGGCACAAGTTTAGAACAGAATATAACTACGTGTTTTGAATCTCTCTTTTAAAAAGTGTTTATGAGAGGGTATTATTATTTACCAGGTGTGAATGAATACTTAATTCAAAACACTCTACCTACTTTAATTCAAAGTATATCAGTAAACAATTCATTTCCTTAGTTGCAAGTCTAATTAATTGATAATCAAGAATACATAAAGAACTTTTTACTGATAGGAAAAAACATGCAACAGGATTCCAAGCTATTTCCTTTTCCTTTGAAATATAAATTCAGGAAGTCGTACTTATAATCATTTTAATTCAGAACACGCCTTTCTACAGACTATATTTGTGTTAATTTTCTCCTCTGCAACATAAATTATCAATCTCGATTCAACAAATGGCTCGTTCCAGTTTTGAATAAAAAAAAGACCCGTTACTGAAACCGGTATGACATTTTTCTATTATATAGCGGTGTACCAGTTCAATTAATAATGAAAAATGGAGAATAAATGATTCAATTAATGCCATATCAAATCTAGCTGTAGCGCATTCGTAGTCGCATTGCCGTGCAAAAACTTTTGCAGCTACTCGACTAGGTGCATTTTGCAAAGGGGATAAAGTAAAGAATTCCTTCAACAAACTAAAATAAACTATTTCTTCCTTGAACGTAAACTCTGGTTTCATTGTCTGTTTGTGTGTATATATACAGGGTGTTCCAAATTAAGTCGGCACCTTTGCCAACTCTGATATTATTGATGCTACGAATTCGGTTACATATGGGCAAACAAGTGGAATTTTTAATGGCCTTCTTGATGATGGAAATAAAAAAAATTACAGTTGCGTTTACAAAATATTTCATAAAATGATAGAACACCCTATATTTTATCATGAACTTCGATTCGTAACTACATTCTCAACAGCAAAGCTGATATAACTTCTTTACCTAAAGTTGAAAATAATAGAGTTTCATTAATAGGAAACATTTTTAACAATCGGATTTGATAAAGCGGCATAAAATATAAAGTAAATGTTCAAAAACACCGCTTTCTTGTTGAACACATATTTGGGCCCTTTTGTTGACACCAAGTCTTGCATTCAACACGGTTTGGTCATCAATTTTATTAATTATAATTTCAATACAAATTTTCAATTCATCTATATTTTTTTTCTTTGGTGTTTTGGCATCGACTGCTATGGTCATTAGCCATGTGTTGTGGGTAGGCCTTGTTACTAACTCCATACGCCACCTTAGGAGCAGCACTGTTAATTGGAACGCAACAGTGAATCACGCAGGACTCACCCCAGTCGAGCCACGAGATTTTACATTATTACATTTTACATTGTTATGTTTTATTCTGTAAACCTCATTTTTCAGAAATCCCCAAAAACAAAAATCTAGGGGTGTCATGTCTGGTGAACGAGAGGGCCACTTAACAAGACCATTTGTAGCACTCAAGTTTCAAAAAACATTTTTATGGGTGATGGATTGGAAGGCGAAAATCAGTATAAATTGGCCAACAAAATCTCCTGATTTATCACTGTTAGACTTCTTTTTGAAATCCAAAGTTTATATCAATTGGATGGCGTTTAAGTAAAAGGTAACTAGCGCCAACTTAAATTTGAGATGAGAGTACCATATACGACTCCAAAAGCAGGAACCTACTTCATAAAATGGTCCAAATGATTTATTGAACGTGGTACCATCTATGGATGGTAGTTCCAAGCGCCATTTCAATAATTATTATACAACTTTTAAAAATAATTTTGGCGCTTGGTACCTTTTAGTTAAGCGCCATCCAATTGTAAATAGATGCGTATGTCGTACAGTGATAGTGATATCACAAAAAAATACTTCGACGGTTTACCAAATTATTTGTTCTTCCAAAGTATTCAACAACAGATAAGAAATCTGCAAAAACGATGATGTATTTTCACTCTGTTCTTGTAACTTCAGAGAGTTAAAAGTAAGAATAGAAACAACGTATTCAACATTATAATTATTCAACATTTACAAGTCAGATCGATTAGATACGACAGTTTCCTTTCACAATTGGCATTGTTTATTGTTATTTTGGCGCCGCACTTTTCATCCAGACGTGCTATTTGCATCTATTTTATACTGATGACCCTGGGAGATGTTTCTGAGATCAATGCAGGAAAAGAATATGTTAATGATAACATCAATATAACCTAAGTACATAAAGTAAGGTATAGATTCACTATTACAGGACTTAAAAACGACTCGTGAACACCCGTACATTTGTTACGTAACGTACTTCACTTGTTGCCATGCCTACTAGAAAATTCTCAATAAATTGCTTGATTAGTTGTTTTGTACAAAATTTAAAAAAAAACTATCAATGCCTGGTGTGATTGGATTTCAAAAGGTAGTTTTCGATTAAGTGAAATTGCTAAAATGGATTATTCATCTCATGAAGAACTTCTACAAGAAATTGCGCGCAACCCCTTGATGCAAACTTAGAGTAATTGTCAACAAAGGTATGAGAAGCAATACATGCGTTTTATGGAATGGTGCAACAATAAAAAAGTGAAAACACCAAATAAAGAAGAAGTATTTTTTTTTTAAACCTGGAGGCCAAACGCCTTATGGGCCAAATATTCAATGTTGAAAAGTGTATTCACAGTAAAGAATAATTTGGATATTAGCAAATTTTACAAAGTAACTTCATTCATAAAAAGACAGACTGTCGGTTTTCGTCCCAAATAAGCAAAAACTTTTACACTAGAAGACGTAACAAAATTTATGAATGAACTACCCTATGAAATATATATCCCTCATGATTGAGTTGGTAGCAATTTTTGGATTAGCTAAGGCCTGCAGACGAGAAGAGCTGACGACATAGACGACAAACAAAACATGATAATTGTCAATATCAAGGACTCCAAAAATCATTCCTCTGGTTACTTTTTGAACGTATACAGAAGGTATGCATGTTATCTCGATAATTATGAGAAGGACTTTTTAAAAACAATATACGAGGTGGTTTGTACCACCGTTACAAAAATGCGACTTGATATAGTAACGAGCTTTATTGAACTGAACTAGCGAACTCGTGTTCTGTCTTTTATAGCAATACAGAGTGTTGATTCAGCATCAGCAGTTCCCATCGTGGAACTTTGCGGATGCTGATAACAAAGATCAGCTTTTCCGAGAGAATTGTTATCGCTTGTAACTTGATACTTATGAGAAGGCCATACTGCCATAATATCGCATATAACAACTCCCCCTTATAATAAAAAGTTGGTACAAAAGCAACAACTTTTGAAAATGAAATTTGAAAATAAAAAGAAAATTTTTAAATTTGAAAACATTGAAAATTGAAGTTGGATTTAGAATCCTTTGTTGCTGGATGAAGTCAGCTCTAGTTGTTCTTCTATTGATTCTTCGAGATGGACGCTTGGACGTCTTCGAGGGATAAATCTGCTAAAGGGACTTCTTGTTCTTGATGGTCTGGGTGAAGGTGGAGGTTGACTGTCCGGTGCCATGATACTGATTCTTGTGGATTTTCTGCGTCTACATTTGCAGAACAGGTACAGCAGAATCAATGAGATGATTGATGCAATTGTGAGATATGTGAACCATGAGATGTGTTTGTTCACATAGGGTTGATTGGTTAGTTTGTCCAAATCTTCGGAGTATTGGTTCAACTTATGCTGGGCTATGCTGAGGTCCTCCGTATCGATTTTGTTGAGTTTCAGCGGTTTCAGGTCTGGAAGACGGTGTTTTTCAGGTAAATGTTCGCAGCATTGGAATGGTATCAATACAGGTTGGTTTCTGTATGTGATGTTCTTGAAGTTGTGTGCGAAGTGCTTGGAATGGACTCGTGTACTTCCTATGAATGCGTTGCATTCTGGTTGAAGTTTGAGAAGAGAGTTTTTGTTGATGATTTGGGTGACTGCCTCTCTGTTGATGCATTTGATGGTAACTGGTAGTGGATCGGACAATGATATTAGCCACAGGTTTGATGCTAGTTCGTAGGCGTTGTAATCTTTGGCGAAGATGACTGATGATTGGCATGTCTTCGGTACATCGACTAGTTGCCGAAGGAGCTGTGCTTCGCATATGGCATTGTTGTCGATTGGGTATGGCAGAACATCGGAACAAATCAATGAAGTGGTGTCCAAGTTCTTGCATTTGTCCAAATTTGAGAGTGAAACGTATAACATTGAATCGTCGTCTCTCGCGATATATTTTCGTGAGTTTGTCAACATGTGATGGAATCCTGTTCGGTTATCCAGTATAGGAATTGGAAAAAGGCGGTATAGGGTATAAGTTTCGGGTTCTACGAGAGGAATTTTGAGAACGAACACTATTTTTGTATCAGTTTGATAAGCATGGAGTTCAATGATTTCCAAATATTTGGCAACATTTGACAAATAGGTTGGAAGTGGTAAATTGTTTTTCGATAATGACTGAGATATCTCTTGAAGAGAATTAACTAACGTTCTTGGAGATACGATCGATGTGTGAATGATTTTAAGACGAGCAAACGTGATTGAATTCAAAATGTCGTCAAGAGTTGATTCAAGAAACACATAACTTTCCATTAGTGCTTCACACAGTTCTGAAATTTGTAGTTGTGTCTGAATAAAAGCTAAATCATCAGCAAGATTGTATATTGAACGTTCGATTTCTTTTAAATCATTATTGAATGTTTCTTCGTCAATTTGTAACTTTTGTATTGTGCTATTGAAACTCTTTATAACTGAAGTTGTAACTGATATTTGATTTTTCATGAGATTTTCAAGTTGATATTCGTCTTTAGTAACTTTGTCTATACATTCATTGAAATATTCCCCATCGGAAGCATCTAAGTTGCCCGTGATGGCTTTCCAAAACGTTCCTACACCGTTAATCAATCCGCGTTTCATTCTATTGTAGAATTGAGTGTCAGCAAATACTTCACGGTATTTTAGATCAAGTGATTGGGAAATTTGGGAAATGAGGCTAGTGTGGGTGTTGAATTTGGCTCTAAAGGCTTCCATTCTAGGGTCGTCTGTTTCAAGAAGATCCATCGTGCTTTGTAGAATTTTGTTGTTTTTGTCCAAGGCTAGTTTGATTGGTTCTAAGTCTTTATAAATCAATAAGGTCCATTTATCGTTAGAAAGTTTGATAGAGGATTCTTCATGATAAAAGATGCCGATTGTATTATTGATTGGTTCAAGCTTGTACTGGCAACTGACTGCCGAGATCAGCAGGATGAACCTGTAATTAAATTAATCGTCTTCAAAATAGGGTTTAAGCCTATCGAAATTTACTTTAGTTTTTTGTCTTGTTTTCCAATTTACCAAAATAGCGGAATTTTTGAATATTTCCAAAATTTCAAATGGGCCATTGAATTTATTTTGCAGTTTATCCTTTATTTGCGATTCTTTTACATACACTTTGTCACCTACTTTGTACTCATGTATTTTGTCTGAAACGTGTTTGTCAAATCGAATTTTGGCTTTCTCTTTTTGAGTTTGAGTTCTTTCGCGTGCAATTTTATAGTAGTGAGATATTCTGTTATTTAGATCTCGCACATATTTGGATATGAGGTCTTTTTGATTGTACAGTGTCTCCGGTGGTCTACTAGAAGTGTGTCCAAATACGAGTTCATATGGGGTGAAACCGTGAGTCTTGTTCTTGGTGTTGTTGTAACAGATGACTGTATAGGGTAGTATATTGAAGGGATGTTCGTCAGGATTTTCAGTTTTTTGTGCCCTAATCATTTCCATTAATGTAGAGTGGAATCTTTCTAGTGATCCATTGGATTGAGGATGGTTTACACTAGAGTAGGTAAGTTTTATATCGTATAGGGTACATAGGTCTTTGAGCGTGTTGTTCTCGAATTCCCGACCTGAATCACAGTGGATTCGGAGAGGGGTTCCGTAGTGCTGAAAATATAGCAGAAGGGTATTGACAACAGATTTTGCTGTCTTGTCTTCTAGAGGGTAGGCTTGGGTAAATTTGGTGAGTTCATCTCTAATGGTAAGAGCGTAATTTCGTGTGGGAATTTCACAGATGTCAATATTGATTCTTTCGAAAGGAGTCTTTGGTGTTTCGGTGATAACCAGGGGACTGTTTAAATTTTTTCTACATACTTTCACTTTTTGACAAATTTCACAGTTTCTTACAAAATATTCTACATCTTTGGTTAAGCCTTGCCAATTAAATTTTTCTTTAATTCGTCTAACCGTCTCATTTATGCCACGATGAAGGTTGGCTTTTCCTGAGTGGTAATGATCAAGGATTACGGGAATTTCATCCGGAATGGGTGTTCTTATTATATTTTGACAAATTTTTAATTTAATATCTTTTTCATTGTAAATGAAGCAAAGAATTTCGAGGACAGGGAGTTCTAGATTGTTTTCAACAAAGTATGTCTTCGAGAGGTCTAGTATATTTTGGTTTTTATAAAGAACGTAAAATAACTGTTCATTGACTGCGTCGGGGTTGTAAGGTATTGCGATAATATAATATTTTCTGTCTTTCACAGACTTACTACTTAAAATATTGATTTTGTCATGAGTGAAGTCTGCATGTTCTTCAAAAATATCTTCAATGATTTTATGATGGAATTCTTGTAGTTTGTCTTGCCAAAAGAATGTAATGATATTTTTATTTGATTTATCTAATAATTGAGTATTGACGAATTCAATTTTTGAGTAGTCAATAATTGATTTTGTTTTGTAAAGATTGATAAATGTTTCGAACTCATTGGTCATTTTTTCCAAGTCTGGTTCGTCTGTTTGATTGTCTGCATGATTGTCAGTCTGATTGTCTGCCTGATTATTTGCGTCAGGGTTGTCGTTCGAATTTTCTTCTTCCAAATGTAAGATTTTTGATTGGAATTTTGCACATTGGTCAAAGTGATTGATTTTGATTCGCGAAAGTGCGTCCGCATTTTTGTTGACTTTGCCGGGTTTATAGATAATTTCGTAGTCGTACTCTTCGAGCTTTAAGCGCCAACGAGCAAGTCTACTACCAGGGTCTTTGATGGAGAAAAGCCATGTAAGTGGTCTATGGTCTGTTACTAATTTGAACTTTCGTCCAAAGAGGTAGGGGCGGAAGTGCTTCACTGCCCAAACTATTGCAAGTAATTCTCTTTCAATTGTAGAGTAACGGGTTTCAGCTGTGCACAAGGTTCGAGAAGCGTAACCAATGGGAAGGTCTTTACCGATAGGTCCTTGGGATAGGACGGAGCCAATGGCGAATGCGCTTGCATCAGTGGTGAGAAGGAAGGGTTCATCGAAATTCGGGTATATCAAAATTGGAAAGGTAATGAGTGCTTGTTTGAGACTTTCGAAGGCATCTCTGCATTCTTGATTGAAATCGAAGGCGATATCCTTTTGTAAAAGTCTTGTCAGGGGTTTTGAAGTTTTGGCAAAGTTCGGGATGAACCGCCTGTAATACCCTGAAAGTCCTAGGAAGGATTTGATGTCTTTCGGATTTTTGAGTTCTGGAAAATTTTTGATGCAATCGATTTTAATAGGATTTGGTTTTACACCATCCTGGGTTATTAGATGTCCTAGATAAGCTACTTCTTTGCGAAGAAATTCGCACTTGTCGGGCTGAATTTTGAGATTGGCTTTGCGAAGACGTTTAAAGACTTCAGATAATCTGGAAATATGTTCATGAATTGTGGGGGAATAAACGATGATGTCGTCCATATAGACGAGACATCTTTCGTTCTGAATGCCCATGAGGATATTGTCCATGACGCGCTGGAAGGTGGACGGGGCGTTTTTCAAACCGAATGGCATGCGAACGAATTCGTAGTGGCCATTTTCGACAGAAAAAGCTGTTTTCTGAATGTCTTTTGGATCGATCTCGATCTGGTGGAAACCAGATGCCAAGTCCAGTGTGGTGAAATATTGGCACTTCCCTAATTGATCTAGCAGGTCAGAAATATTAGGGAGAGGGTATTTGTCGCCTATTGTGAGTTCATTGAGTTTTCGGTAGTCAATGACTACACGCCATTTTTGCTTTCCTGAAGCATCTATTTTCTTGGGCACAACCCATAAGGGAGATGACCAAGGAGATACCGAAGGTTGGATGATACCCTGATCAAGCATTTTGGACATTTGATTTTTGACTTCCTCTTTGTGGATTTGGGGGTAACGGTATGATTTGGTGAAAATTGGTTTACTGTTATTTGTGTCAATCGAATGTTTGATTTCGTTCGTAAATGTCGCCTTCTAGATAGAAAATATCTGAGTATTCTAAACAAAGATTTGAAATCATTTCGTTTTCTTCCTCGTTTAAGTGTTCGAGACGTAATTGTTGTTGTATGATTTGGTGTCTGTCTGTTTGTACGTTTTCATTTTGAAGTTCTTCATTGAGGTTATTGATCGAAAATTCCTGAATGGGTTCCAGTGATAATTCAGAAAATTTGATAATTTTTGGGATCGCGTTCACATTAATTATTGAGGTTAAAAATTCACCTTTTTCGTTTATTTTGACAATGGCATTTGGTAGGCGGACTTTTTCAATTTCCTGAGCTATCAGTATAGCATCAGTGTTTCTCAAGTTACATTTCAATTTGAAGACTCGTTCAGTGCGAGGCTCAATTGAAATTTGATTTAGATTTTCAAGAATTTGTTTTGGTTCGACAGTTTCTGTTTGTTTACTGTCGTCTGTCACTTTGAAAAGAGGAACAGTTTTGAAATTGGTAATTAGCTGTTTGTTCTTGAGATCTACTATACAGTTATAGTGTTCTAAGAAATCAGCGCCTAAAAGTCCGTCGAATTCAATGTCAAGATTGTGAATGTATATTTTATGGGGATCGTCAGGTATGAAAGGGATCAGTGTTGATTCCGTGATTATTATTTTCTGGTCGGTGATGCCTTGAATTGCAATATTTTCTGGGAAACGTGTTTGATAATTTTCACAAGTTTTTGGTTTGAAAATGGAAAGTCCTGCACCTGTATCTATTAGAATTTTGAAAGTATTGGTGATATCGTTAATATAATAAAGATTTTTTGAGTTTACCGATAGAAGTGGTTTCATATGAACCGTTGTTCTGGGAAGTTCAGTGTTGGATCGAAATTGTCCAAATTCATTGTCTGAATTTGGGTTTGAAGGTGGGCTATGGATTGGTCTTGGGGTTCCTCTTGTAAGTAGTTGGGAGGATCGCCCTGTACTGGGTCTAACTGAAAATTTTGGGTATCAAAGTTCTGGGAGAAGTCTTCATACGGGTTTTGGTTTTCAGTATTGATTGGTTCGTATTGATTTTGACTGTTATCGGTATAATAGTCTGGTTGATAGTCGAAGGTTGGTTCGGAGCTACTAGCAGTATAGTGGTTTTCTTGATTTTGATCATAGCCATCATAGTATTGATTGTCAAATTGTTGGTAATTCATATGGTAGGTTTTTTGATTATTTGGTCGATAGTTTGGATTAGGTTGTATCGTGGAGGGTCTTTGATTATTGAATGTTGGATTTGGTTTAATGACCGAAGGTCTGTTTTGTTGAAACTGATTATTTTGTTGGTATTGATTTTGGTATTGTGGTGGTCTTTGATTAGGACCAGGTTGTTGGAATGGTCTTTGAATATTCGTGTTCTGAACTGGAGGTCTCTGGAAAGTTGGTCTAGAGAAATTTTGATTATTTTGCGTTGAGTATTGTCTAGTGCGACATTCGCTTATTAAATGTCCCATGCGACCACAGAAAGAACAAATTTTGCTAGGTTGATGTGAGATTGGTTTTCGAATGGGTGCTTGGATTTGATTCCGGTTCGGTTGCAATTTTTGGTTTTCAAAGTATGACAATTGGAGTTCACGTCTGATTCTAATAATTGCTGAAAGCATATTAGTAGGATTTCCTGCCCTAACTATTTGTCCTATTTTTGGTTCAAGTCCAGTCAGAAGGGTATTTAGTGTCATGGTTTCAACTAAATGTGATTGTGCCGTTTTTTGTTCTCTTGACATGAGTTGTTTATTAATAGACGAGTGCATTTTTGCATTGTGCGATTGCAAACGAGAAACGAAAGTTAATGCCGACTCACTTGGTAGTTGGCGTATTCTTTGTAGATCTTGAATCAATGCAGTAAGATCTCTAGAATCACCGAAATGAATTTCTAAAAGATGTTTGATTTCGTCCCATGTTGATGGGTTTCGAGAGTTCACTAATTCGGCTGCTTTTGCGCGAAGTCTATTTTTTATGTGTAGAACAACTAAAGTTTTTTGATCTTCCACGGCCATAGTGTGAGCAGTATCACACGCTTGTAAAAACGTTGTGAGGAAAATTTGGTTTCCATCATACTCGGGTACGATGGAGAATATTTCACTTAGCCTGTATGGCTCTAGAGGTTGAGGTAGATTTTCCTCGGGAACTTCTGGATCGTTAGGCATTGTGTTTCTATTATTAGAAATTTATTTCACTATTTTAATAATAATCGATCAGTGCGATTATCGGGATAATTGAACAGTGCAATTATCAAAAACAATATTCGTTCACTTATTCAGTAGAAGAGAATGGAGAGAATATCAGGAATATTTGGATATTCGAACAGATATAAATATTTGAATACGAAAAATACGAGACAATTCAATATATGGTTTCTTACTCTATGTGTTGAAGCATCGAGTTCGTCTTGTTCTCGTCGACGTCTGCCAGGGGCTTCACCAGGTGTTCCTTCCACAGATTCTTCGAGTGATGACTCCCTCAGGGTTCGATTCCGGTAAAGGATTGGTATCCACCGTCACTAGTGAGGAGTTGCCGTGTTCTAGTAACGTTCGCGGAATCCTACAGCGACTGCGCCAATTTGTTATCTCGATAATTATGAGAAGGACTTTTTAAAAACAATATACGAGGTGGTTTGTACCACCGTTACAAAAATGCGACTTGATATAGTAACGAGCTTTATTGAACTGAACTAGCGAACTCGTGTTCTGTCTTTTATAGCAATACAGAGTGTTGATTCAGCATCAGCAGTTCCCATCGTGGAACTTTGCGGATGCTGATAACAAAGATCAGCTTTTCCGAGAGAATTGTTATCGCTTGTAACTTGATACTTATGAGAAGGCCATACTGCCATAATATCGCATATAACATGCATATTTACGTCCATAACAGACTCTCCTCATTTTCAATTTTTTTTGACGATTTGATGTCCTTTTCTGTACATTCGTATACTTCAAAAAATGTGGTGCCCGTGTTCTTCTTCAAAGAAACAACTAACTTATACAAACTGGCTTCCGAAATAAACTTAGACAAGGCGTCGAACACTGTTCATTTACAATAAACATTACTAATAACAAGTAAGTAGATAAAAAATATATCAGGTACACTTGTTCCTATTTGCATAAATAAAAAATCCAAGTTTCAAATAATTTCCTTACGCTTGTAGAAAAAAGATTGATACAAAATTCATGCGGAAAGGTACTTTTCCTATAACTGCTATGAAAAGTAGCGTATTTATCATAGCTTACTTAATTTCGAAACGATGTATTGCTCATACTGTGAGAAATATTTTTTCTCACGGCACTTTGCCCTCAATCAACAAAAATCGACAAAAACTAGTTGGATAGGTAGTTGGCTGCTGTTCATTTTTAGATAGTTATCAGAACTATCAGATTATAGAAGTTTTTTAAACTCTTCAGATAGTTTTCATTCGTGCTTTCATAAAAATCGCAATTTCTATTGAATGTTATTTCAATAAGACATACTTACTCATAATAAATAATATGGATACTGACAATAGTGATTTTTTGATAATAATACTCCGCCAGAGATATTGGAAAAAGCTGCGAAAGTAACGTTGGATTTGTTGCCGGAAATTAAAAAAAAAAAGTATGAATTGGCATACGAAAAAATTATTTTTTCTACTACCTCACTAGAAAACTTTATTTTCGACCCCTAAAGAAGGGAGAAAAATGGTACTTTTCCTGTCGCCGGGAGGAAAATAGTACTTTTCCTCTCGATTTATCAGGAAGAAGACGCATTGAAATAAATTTTTCCTTTTCAGCGAGATCTTTTGGCAGGTCGTCTTCACTAGAACTCATTTTCAAAACTTAGAAGCAACTTAAAAGGGTAAACAACGTGACAGCTTATTGACAACTGTTATGTTTGTATTATCAAACAACGCCATAGCAACAAATCGTTGTCAACACGATGACGACGACGCAACGCTTAAATATTTTGTCATATAGCCGCATTATATAGTTCCACAACTTTCGTTGTTCTTATAAGTATGCACGCATTATAATTTTTGGGACGTTATAAAAATGACGACCTTAAAGGTAGTAGAAAAAACTATATACATACCTCAGGAGGAAAATGCTTTTCCTCCCGCGGATATTAATGCCCTCCGCTTCGCGTCGGGTATCAAACTACCCGCGGGAGGAAAAGCATGATTTTCCTTCCTTGGTATGTAAATAGCTATATCTGTCAAGAGGTAGGATACTTTAATATTATTGTAGTTGTGCAGTTGTAGGAAAAAATAAATATTGAGATTTTTGCAGTTGTACGAAAAGTATAGTGTGAAACATGTAGGGAAAGTACTTTTTCTTACTCGTGTGTTTGCGGCACTCACCCTTCACACTCATGAGAAAAGTTGAAGTTTCCCCACTTGTTACACAATATACTATTTCCAGCACTCGAACTTCTTTCCAGAACTCCGCTATGCGGGAAAACTACTCTTTCCGCACTTGTTATGATAATAACTATTTTAGGCTTCTTGTAATTTTCTTAAGGTGCTTAAATTGCTTTCTTGTGCTTAAATATAATATGTCAAAAGCGAAAGTTGAATCTGTTATATCTGTATTTATACAACAAAGTTAAGTTTATGCTAAAAACCTTTGATTACCGTTATGTTTATGATAATGCATATTAAGTACTGCATAAGTTTCAATTTTGTAAGCCAAACACTAAAAAAAACTAAGGACTGTCTGTCTTCCATGTGATGGCATAGTCTGTTTCCTACTAGTATTTTTGTTAGGAAACATTCTCTATTGATTGGACTATAAGGCTCATAACCTCAAACAAACTCATTTTCATAATAGTTATTTATGTATCAAGGGCGTAAAGTAGGCGTTTATGGCCTGCGGCGTGGATGATGGCCCGATGGCGTTAGCCGAGGGCTATCTAAGGCCTTCGGCGTGTTTCGCATTTCGCATTTTACGCACGTGATACATACAAAATTGTATGCACTAGCGGTTTTATAGCGCGAATCACAAATACTGACTTGAATTGCAATGGTCTACACGTTTCATGCGTTATGCATACAATAATTAAGGGTAACATAATATGAGGAATGTGAAACTATAGTAGCTGAGTGCTATATTGGAGAATCTATTTCAAATAAATAGATCATCACCGAAAAAATTGCCAACGATTATGAACAAATGTTAGAAAGAGTATTGCTCTATTGAACTGAAATGATTCTAATTCGTGTTAGGTATTGCATGAAATGATGTGTGAGTATAGACAATTTGAGAATTTTGTCTACTTTACGGCCCGCCGGGCCATAATGCGCCCACGGGCGGTAAAGTGTCACTTTACGCCCGGTGAACCGGGCGGTAAAGTGTACTTTACCGCCCGCTAGTGCATAAATAATATAAATATTTCTTATTAATTTTTTACCATGACAAAAACTCGCTGCTTTCAAGGTATTTATCTGCTTAGAGTCCTTAATTATTTTCCTAGCTACTTGTGAAATGATTCTGGTCAATTTCATAACTATCAATAAATAATCCACCAAATCGAAATAAAACGCATGTAACACATACGAGACCTAGTAACTACACAACCACACCAAAGTCCAACAATTTATATTGAAATAAATAACTACTTTTACTGCTAGAATTATATTTATTCTGACAACAAACTATATTTCAATTTCATATCCTTTTCCTCCTATACGTATTTTGGTCACCATCTCTCTGCATCGATGCTGTTGACCTCCTCTCACTTTTACGGCGCTCCTCGAGTCCAAGAAAATAACACCTATTACACGATTTTTTACTTAATGCGATGCTGCATACGGGGAACGCAGATATGCAGTAAGTCATTTCAGATATCAGAGGTAATTTTGAGTTCCTTTCATTTCACTATCGTATCTCTTTAATGTGAAAAGTCGGATCTTTTGATTTTTTCTCACGACTCCGAGCGTTTCCATCGTAAATTAGGAGTCATTAGGTGTAATCATTTGAGCAATAACGGTTATAAAATTTAATTACGATAATAGGAAACACTAGATTGTCCTTTGGCGTGTCTGTAATCGCGTTAATAATTAATATTATTATTCATGTGTTACAACTAAAATATTCTGTATGAGGAACGTGTTCGTAAATTATACATATACAGAGTATCATTATATTAAGTATGGAAACAAATTCAATAGCTGATTATTTGATGATCATACTTTTCATTTTTCATGATTTGTACCGCCGCGTCATTTTCATTAAGAGAACTATAACTAAAGACAAGTTACATTTGGTAAAAAAATTGTTGACATGCCAAATACGATTAATGCAAAAAATCACGATTTTTTTTTTGAAAAATTAAAAAATCTGGTTTTTTCGATTAAATCGTGATTTTTATATGGAAATAATAACTTTTTTCGCCTATTTCGTATCAACATGTCTGTTTGATGTTCTTCAATGTAAATGAAATCATTCATTAATAGGGGTCATTAATGAACGATTTGTTATTAATGCATGATTTCGAAAACGCGTTAAAATATCTCGATCATTAATCGCCTTTATTAATAATAATAATAATTTATTTCCAGAAATGAATAGTACAATGTATAAATACTTGGGATATACAGGGTGTTTCATAATAAATGCGCAGGACTTCAGGATGTGATAGCTCCTCCAAAAATATGAGAAAAAGTTTCTATTAACTTACCCTCTAAAATGCACCATTTTCGAGATACAGGGTGTTGAAATTTTAAAATAATTATCGTTTTTTTGCGAATATCTCTGGAACCGTTTATCGCACAGAAAATAGATTTTGTAGGCATTTTCTACTGATAATAAGCTATGTTTTGTGCTGATTTTTTATTTTTTCAAATTCATAATTGATGAAAATTTTGAAGGGGTAGTGGGTGTTGTTTTCTCCAACTTCTACGCCACTGGAAAAAGTACAGTTTTGAGCCTCCTATATGAACCGCCAATGTTTTCTACACAAAAAAGGTATTCTTGATCATAAGCTCTAAAGTTGACCGTTTTCAAGAAAAATTAAATTTCATGTTGTTTATTTAAATAATGTTTTTTCCTCGAAAATTGCTGCGTGCATTGAAGCTAACGGCGGACATTTCCAACAATTCAAGTGAGTATAATTGTTATTGTTTTTTTTCTATTTTGCAATTAAGAAGTCAACGTTTGGTTTTGTTACTTGTTTTAACGTTTAAATAAATTTTGTATAATTAGAAAAAAAAAATTAAAAAAAATTACCATGTTTTTCAACATGAAAGTTGATTTTTCTCGAAGACGGTCAACTTTAGAGCTTATAACCAGGAGTGCCTTTTTTGTGTGGAAAACATTGGCGGTTCAAGTAGGAGGCTCAAAATGATATTTTTACCAGTGGCGTAGAAGTTGGAGAAAAAAACACCCACTACCCCTTCAAAATCTTCACCAATTCTGAATTATTAAAAATAAAAAATCTGCACAAAACATAGCTTATTATGAGTAGAAAATGCATTCAAATTCTGTTTTTTGTGCGATAAACGGTTCCAGAAATATTCGCAAAAACTATTTTTTTTTAAATTTCAACACCCTGTATCTCGAAAATGTTGAATTTTAGAGGTTAAGTTAATAGAAACTTTTTTTCATATTTTTGAACGAGCTATCACATCCCGAAGTCCTGCGCATTTATTATGAAACACCCTGTATAGATAATAAACACGAAAATAATTATGATACAAAATATACATGAAGGGATATACATTTATCCAGGAAAATAGAAGCTTAAGAAACAAACGGTATACAATGTATAACGCCCCTTATAAAATTACAGAATCATGTTCAGTTAAAAATACAATAATGTCATAAAGTTACATTTAAATGAAAATAACAGTAAAAAGTAGGTACAGTAGATGACATATTCGGAAAGGTTTCATTGAAGTGGTATGTGAATGATAGCGAGTAGGTATAAAAGATCAACATTTGATAATGTTGTGAATTAATGTTTTATCGATCTCCAGGAACCAAATTTTCAATCTTTTCCTCAGCAATGATTTGGAGTTGATACTTTGAAGTTCATCAAGCAATACCCGGAGTAAGCGAGGAGCAAGTTAAGTGAAGCATCTCTGGCCAATTGACTTATTTGCTTTGGGCATGAACACATTGGTCCCTTTGTTGTTTCTGGTGGAATATTTATGGTTCACCGAATGGATGTAAGTAGCTTTTATTCCCAGAAACAAATTGAATAATCATTCTACAAAACAGTTGTCTCATGTCAAGTAGTCTTGATTCAAGAAACAACCGTTCAGTTGAATAAGTTTTCGGTTTTCCCAAAATTATATTGATAAACCTTTTTTGTAGAACCTCTAGTGGTTTTAGATGACAGCTTAGAATGCCTCCCCAGCCAATAATACCATACTGAATAATGGATTCTACCAAAGCATGGTACAGGATTTTGAGATGTGTACACCCAAAAAACTTCTTGAACTGCCAGAATCTGGAAATCAGTCCTCGGGTTTTCTTCGCTACATTAGCAATATGTATGTCCCACCTAAGAAACGAATCAATATGGATTCCCAGATATTTCACCGATCACTCTAATGGGACATCCACATTGTTCAACGTGAGGGTATTGTAATGGGGTAAATTGTTTTCATATGACGTAAATGGGACAACTTTAGATTTCTCTACGTTTACTGTAAGGACATTGCAGCTGAACCATTTGAATATATTCTTTAGATCGTTTTCAGCTGTTTCACGTACTTGTGGCCATGAATCTCCAGTATATATTAACGCCGTATCGTCAGCGAATGAAATTATAGTTCCAGAATTTTCTCTCGAAAGTATTTCATTTAGGTAAATTATGAACAGAACTGGGCCTAGCACAGTCCCTTGAGGGACACCATATGTTATGTCCGTTTCATTGCTTACATCGTTTCCTATTTGAACACTTTGCGGTTGGTTAAAAAAATTTTCAATAAATTATGAGTAGTACCACGAAACCCTAAACATTAATACTCGCATTAATACAATAGTTGATTAAATAACTATTGTTGACATTAAAATTTTCGGCAGCTTGCCTAACTTACAGTTGGCCCACACGTTTATAAGAAAATTGCGTGTTGCGTTATTCTTTTTGTTTAAATCGTAGTTAAGTGTGTTTAGATAGTTGAATTGTCTCGAAGTGGTGGTAGAAAAAAAAACTTATTTGGCAATAATGTGATTGAAAAATTGAATGAATCAGACGGAAAAACGGAAAGCAAAGAGAATTTTTGAACGGATGAAAAGACACCACTGGGAGCTATGTCAGAAAACAGATGCAGTTCAAGCAGTTATATTAGATACTGATAATAGTGATAGTACTGATACTGCCAGTACCAGCACTTTTAGCACTAGTACAGGATCAGTACTAGATTTAAATAACTTAGTTTTAAATAAACCATCTTCCTTTTTTGAATTTCCTGATGAGTTATCTGTTTCGGCGACTTGTTTTCACAGCAATATACAGTGCGGCTTTTTTTAGCCCCCCCCCTCCTGTTAACTTTTGAACGGTTCGACGAACAAACATGAAAAAAAAAACGTTTGGAAGGTTTCACCGATACTACTCTTTAAAACAAAAAAAATGGTGATTTATCGATAGTGGGCGCGGGGGGGCACATCAACTCAAAAATTTCAAATGGCATGGGGGGTCAAGTGTCACATCGTTGAAAAGAGAATTCAATTCTCTTTACAACCATTATTTTTTTTTTTATTTCGTTAATATTTTTTTTTGCAATTAAAATTCGAAATATCAAATAAAAATGCGGATCTAAATACTACTCATATCTTGAAAAATTTGAACGGTCTATTGTGGAATAATGAAACCAAAAACATTTTGAAGGGTATTACCGATACAACTTTTTGAGCGAAGAAACATTGCAATTACTCTATAGATGGCGCTGGGGCACATGAAATTGAAAATTTAGAAAGGCATAAAAATTGAAATTAGTTGTAAAGAGAATTGAATTCCCTTTTTAACGATGTGACACTTGACCCCCCATGCCATTTAAAAAATTTGAGTTGATGTGCCCCCCGCTCCCCCTGTCAAGATATCACCATATTTTTTTGTTTCAAAAAGTAGTATCGGTAAAACCCTACAAATATTTTTTTTTTCATGTTTGTACGTCGAACCGTTCAAAAGTTAACAGGGGGAGGGGGACTAAAAAAATCCACACTGTATAATTTGATTTAATTCACGACTAACATTGAAGAAATCAGTTGATTTAAATCATGATTTAAATCATCTGATTTAAGTCGTCGCAACCCTGCTGCCAACCAATGCTCGGATTAACAAATAATGTCGTAGGTATGCTTATGCTTTTATAAAAACAAATTGAGTTGATCAATATAAAAAACAATCAATCCAGCTCTGAATGCCACATAAGGAAGCTAAAAAAAGCATATAAATTTAATAATGCAAAGAAAAATTACCGGAATAGTTCTGAAACGTTAAAGTATTGAGATCTTCGTTATGCAAACATTCATTCAATTTGTTCTGTTATTCAAACCTATTTGAAAATCTATTTTTAACTGGAATTATCACGTCAGTTATTAGTAATCTCAATCTGGAGTGGATTATATCCATACATTTGAATAAATAAATCCATGACTCATTGTCGTATAAAAAGCGATTATCGTGCAATATGCTATACAATACCTTTTCATTAGTGTCAATATTTTTGCCGTGTGTTTATTATGAGGACCAATTTAATTAACGAAACTTTATTGCATTGATAATGAAATATAAACATTATTACCACATACTTAATCATATAAATCAAGAAGGTCTTATAGTATACCTAAAGCAGATATAAGCAGTGAACTACTAAAAATTGGTTTAAAAACCTAACCTCTTACCAACTATAGTCCGTAAATTCATGGCGCGTAGTAATAAATCCTCATTTAGTATGCCAAATTCTTACAGAGAGGCTCATGCAAATTTTGTTGTAGAACGTTTAAAAAAAAACAAACAACTGTTTGTTAAGAAATCACTTGTTCAAATATTTTCTACATTCTTGCTCTTCACTCTTCAAAATTTTCATATTCTTTTTAATATCGCTCTTGAGTTATTTTCGGCAGTAAATCAACACTCGCTGCACAAGATTCTCCCAATATTTCTGAAGAAATTTGATTTTGTTCCTCAATTTCATTCATGGTAGTTGTTAAAGCGAACTCGCGAAGAAAAAAAAACTGACGTAGTTTATAATATTGTTGTGATATTGTCGGGAATATCGAGCAATGACCTTTGAATTGTTTTAGTGCACTGATCTATCATTTCTTGTTATTTATTGATTCGGTCATGACCGCAGGTCATTATCAATTGCGAGGTTGATGACTAGCAAATTGTATGACCGTGACTGTGCAGACCAAATAAAAATATAAACTTTTTTTTAAATGTAAGGTGATTGGAATCAGGATATAGTGAGTATTAGACTCCTGTAGAGTAGAGAGCTCTAGCGCTCAGTTAGCCTTACAGGCTAGGCCCTTTTGGCCTTAGCTGTAAGTAGTGATTAAGTGATAGTTTTAGGCAAGAGTTGTTCCAAGTATCCCATATTTTTTTATTGAGTATCACGTATTTCAAATGTGTTTTTGACTTTCCCCCCAGTATCCCAGTTGTTATTTAAATAAATGTTTATGTTCTGTTGCTACCCCTTGAGTTTCGATAGCTACCATCTGTAGCTACACCCCAAGTCGCCTTTCGTATAAGGGAAACAACCCCTTATACGACTCAGGGTGCCAATATTGTTAAGCTGTTCCATGACAACACGATGTTGGGATTTTTCTGTATAATTACGAAGTTGCAAAAAGAGGAAGAGTAAGATAATAGCTGACCTCTCAAACAGAAAACTAAGCAGTAAAAGTCAGGCAAGATTTATAATCTTATTTATGGGATTTCACTTTAGTCATACCGTAGGGTGGTGGGTTCGCTTCCCAACATGGTCACTGATCTCGTCATCACACGTTCAAAGGTATGGGCTACGCCTTTCCTAGCTCACACAAGTCTTTCGATTACTTCTGAGGCTTACGCGTAGGGGTGCAGCTGGTTGACGGAAATAACAATTTATAAAAGCCATGCTGGGTTTGAAGAATTTTCATTGAATGTTTAAATGATCTGAGATCGTTCAGTTGTTTTTTAGATATTTCTTTTTAATGTGCCTTTCATTTTATTTAGTAGTTTGACAAATTTACACCGTTATCCTGAAAATGCGTATATAGGTCAACAATGGTCATGTTGTCGTTAGTTGTTTCCTTTTTGGTCCCTTTTTTGGAGACACAAGTCTCTTTTTCCCTTTTCTTCAGGTAGTAGCCCTGCTATAGAGAAAGTAAGCACACAATAAACGATTTTTTTTCTACATGGGTTTTTGAGATGATAAAAATAATAAACCGAAAGGTGCGCCGTCTTACAGATTCTTAACGAGTTGCAGGCGATACGAATTTTGTTATGAAGCGTCACCGATCAAATGCATAACCGCAGGTGTTGTTCCAACACACTCGTTGGCGACTACTTTTCGTTATCTAGGCCATTTCGATTTTACAAGACATTCGCTTTGCTTCTTCGCACGAAGGACATGAAAATACAATGCACCATTTTACCACTTGCGTAACAAAATATCTCACGAGGCTACAGAGTGAAATACAGTTTTTTTTTATTAGTTGGAAAGATTCGTTTTGTATTAGACATCGACCGAGAGTTATGACGTAAAATAAAAAAAATGACAAGGTATGATACCGATAGTCGTATTTCTGAGACCTATTCTGTCCAACCAAGATAGACTCAAAACCAGAAGAATTTTCTACGTCCGAAACCGACTAAATTTTTTTCTAAATTCCGACTTCTTTATCTAGCCTTCAGGGGTGAAGAGATGTAAATTAATCGATGGTCCTATTTTTTTCATTATTTTTCGCAACTTTTTTCGGGTAGGAGAGACCGAGTTCCCCAAATCGATTTTTTTGACCTATTGTCTACATCTGAACGCGTCGGAATTTTTTCCGAATTCCTACACGTTTCCTATCTATAGCCCACAGGGAGGGCAGGGGCTGAAATTATCCTAAACTGAATAACTTGACGGTCGGATGTTTTTCACTATTTTTAGGGATTTTTTCTACTTTATTTTCGCGAGTTTTTGCAACTTTTTTCGATTGAATTTTCGCAATATTTTTGGAGAATGAGGGGGGTACGAAACCTTCCGAAGACTGGTAATTTTTTTACGTCTGAAACCTTCGGAAAACTTTCCAAACTCCTACACTTTCTCTATATAGCCTTCAGGTGGACAGGGAGGGGTTAAAATTATTCGAAATTTAATTATTCAATGGTCCGATGTTTTTTACTCTTTTACGGATTTTTTCAAGTTGTCGATACTTTTTTAGAGGTCCCACGAACGATATTATTTTTTCGACATCCGAAATAATCGGAATTTTGTCCGAATTTCTAAGCGTTATCTCTAGCCTTAAAGAGAGACAGGGAAGGAGGGGATAAAATCATTCGAAACTAAATTATTCGATGGTCGGACGTTTTTCACTATTTTTACAGTTTTTTTACCATTTAATTTTCTCGATATTTTGGTACTATTTCGAGAAGGAGGCGTCTCCGAGCTCCCCCGACCGACATTATTTTTTCAACGTCAGAAACCATCGATATTTTTTCCGAATTTTTACGCGTTCTATATCTAGCCTTCAGAGGAGCAGGAGGGGGGTAGTAAAATCAATATAAATTGAATTATTCAATAGTCCGATGTTTTTAACTATTTTTACGGATTTTTAAATTTAATTTTCCCCAGTTTTCGCAACTTTTTTTCGATAAGGCGGAGGGTCCAAGACCCCCCCCTGACATTTATCTTTTCGACGTCCGAAACCGTCAGATTTTTTCCAAATTTATATCTAGCCTTCAGGGGGGCAGGGAGGAGGAGTGAAATTATTCAAAATAAAATAATTCGATGGTGCCATATTTTTCACTAATTCATCGGATTTTTTCGTTTTAATTTTTGCGAGATCTCTCGAGACGGAGGGGGGTCCGAGGACATTATTTTTTCGACGTCCGAAATTCCAAATTTCTTCGCCTTCTCTATCTAGCATTCGGGGGGACAGGGGGGCGAACTTTTTTCAAATCAGTGTATCGTCATCGGTTCCTAACATGTGTGCAAAATCAGATACCAGCAAGTGCTTAAACAACTGATTGCAATTTTTGAACAGGAAAGACAGACCGACAGATAGATAGACCTACGAACAAAGCAAGTTAAAATAAAAGTTTGTAATAATAAAAAAAAAGTTCTTTCCGAATAAAGTGCAAATTCGTATTTTAACACAGGCCTCTGAATAGTAACCTGCATGAATTCGACAAGAAAAAAATGCAACGAGACTTTCGACTCGGAATATCTCATGCCAAAAATTCATTTGGATCTGATTTACATTTTACGAACTCGAATGAACGAACGTCATAAAAAACAACCGACGTTCGAACGTGAAGCAATGCCATAAACATAACATTCAAAATATTCAGTTTTCAGTTGGTAATTCCTGCAAGTCCTGTTGATTCGCTCGACTCGTCTTTTTGCTCATTAAAATTCTTTACGAGTTATCGGAATGGTGTAGGATTTACATGTAAACTTGCAGCTCAGCCTTCAATATTAAATAATCACATAGGCGTAGACTATGGCTTGAGAAATTGTTGTTTTTTTAATGGCAGAAAGTACAACAGAAGAAAGGTGAATTGCCTATATCAGGGTTGCTACCAACTTTTTCTTTGTGAATTCCCTGACTTTCCAGGTTTTCCTTGACTAAATTCATAATATTCCATGACTTACAACTGATTTGAGGAATCGGACGGATATATGAAACATTTGAAGACAGCAATTCAGTTTCGTTCAGAAATGAATCGACAGACTTATCGCGAAAATTCAATCACTTTTGGTATTACTACTGATAATACGACGACAATTCATATCATTAAACATTCAAATTAATGATATAATTGCTTCAATTTGGCAATATATTAAGTGTCGAAGAAAAAACATTGTATGAAACACTTTTGTAAAGGGCTTTTTTGTACTCGCGTGTTTGGAACAAACTTCACGCTCATACAAGAAAGTCCTACTTTACGAACTTGTATCATAAATAGCTATATTATATAATTAATTATGAAGTAATAAAAATAATTATAATTAATTTTTACATCATCATTAAGTTGGTGAAGCTTAGTGATTAGTCTATAAGTTTGTTCATACAGTTCCACAAAAATATAGGGAATTAACGAAAGAAAGAAACAGAAGATTAATTGTATTCACTAATTTTTTTTTCAAATCACCGAATTCCCTGATTACCAATGAAATATTGCAAATTTCCCTAACTTTATCCCTAATTCCCTGATATTTTTGAAAAAATTAAATTCCCTGACATTTCCAGGACTTCCAGGTCGGTGGCAACGCTGTATATCGATGAGTATTCGACGAATAACATGAAATTTGAAAAATCTATGGCGAAGAGAATAACGAAGAATAGGAACGAAGAATAGGAACAAAGACAAGTGAAGATGAATCGTCCGATGACTACCTCAACTCTATGGTCCGCGTATGCTTGTGCCATCCCCGTAAAGCTATCAGAACCAGTTTGGAATTTTTTAAAAAATTTCAGGGCATAATTTTGGGATAAATTTAGACTAATTTATTACCCTATTCTCGATTTTTTCTCTTCAATTTTGGGAAATATCGCGGGTTCTGTTAGCAGAACTAAATAGCTAAACGAATGTTTATGAAAGAGCTAATCACACCATAATTTTAGGCTCATTTTAGGCTCACGTTTGAACTCATCGCCGATTTTTTGGAATGCGTTTTTTTTTAATCCCAACCATAAAAAAACAACTCTGAACAAATCCAGTTGGACAATAATTTTAGGATTTACTCAGGCTAATTTATTACCTAATTATATATTTTTTTACTCTTCAGTTGGAGGAGAAATCATAGGTTGTGTTAGCTCAACACTGAGCTGGCTGTATCAAAAGGCTAACCGAATCGTTATGAAAAATCTGATCACACCATAATTTAAGGCCGATTTTTTTGGAATGAGCTAAATATAGAAATTATTGTCCAAATGGAGTTGTTTTTTACGGTTGGGATTAAAAAAAAATGCATTTAAAAAAATCGTCGATGAGTTATAATGTGAGCCTAAAATTATGGTCTGATCAGATTTTTCATAATGATTCGGTTAGACTTTTGGCACAGCCAGCTCAGTGTTGAGCTAACACAACCTATGATTTCTTCTGCAACTGAAGAGCAAAAAATATATAATTGGATAATAAATTAGCCGTAATAGACCCTTAAATTATTGTCCAACTGGATTTGTTCATAGTTGTTTTTTTTCGTTGGGATTAAAAAACGCGTTTAAAAAACGCGTTTAAAAAAAATCGGCGATGATTTCAAATGTGAGAGAAAAAAACTCGGGAATAGGGAAATAATTTAGCCTAAAAGTGGTTCTGCTAGCTTTACGGGGGTGCTTCTGCCTCAAAACCTTCAACAATTCTTATTAAAATCAAAAAGAGTAATGACTATTTTACTTCCACCTTGAAGTACCGAACCTTCGGTATGAATTTGGAAAGGCAAGAAATTGGGGTAATAATTTAAGCCTTTGGAAATAAAATGAAATCACAAAACACAAGACCAAATGTACTCACTCTTCATTTAACAGCTCCAAGCATCCATGGCGCCCTCTATATACGCTTGCAGACTGATCGATGACGTCCGAAAAGCATCCACCATCACTGGATTTGCACATGTACCCTGTAGTTACGCAGGAGGGAAGATTACAAAAACATCTGACGTAATCTGAAAACAAAAAAAATGTTGTTAAGTACCATTTAGTTTGAAGAAATATTGTACTAATTTTTTCTTATTTACTTTTTCCTTATATAAAAATTTTATGGAGTATAGTCCCCCAAGTGATGAACACAGCTAGTAGGAAGAGTTATAATATTCCATAGTTCGTTCGACAGAATGAGTTTTATTTTTTCCCATTCCCGATCCGAACCTGTGTGAGATGTCATACTGGCTATATGATACTCTCTTTTTTCCTCACCAGTCGTGTGGGAGGAGCACCCTGAGGGGCGTGTCGTTTAAAATAAATTCAGTTCAATTTCTGAATCCAGAATTGTAAGTAATAATTAGTTTTCACTAATCGACGACTAAACCAAACCTTTATTAGTTGACTTTGATAAAACAGGATATTTCTCATTTCGAATGGAACGAAGCAAGGAAATCTATTTCGCGAAAACAATACATTTTTGTAAAATTATTCACAAAAAAAGGAAACATCTAGAAGAAAAATGAGAAAGTCGTTTAACTAAGTAAATGATAGACTTCAATATTGAAATGGAACAATACCAAAATATTCGTTCGTTTTGATGGTGGAACTGATCGAAAATGTCCAAAAATGGGGGAAAATATCCTTTTCACTCATTTAAAACTTTAAGAATATTTTTTAAATTATTTTTATCTTTATACAACCCATCAGTCAGATGAAGACCCTTAAGACACAACTGTTAGGAGGCTACTCGAACTTCAGATTCTGCGGCAGATTGCCAAAAATAGCCAATGCCGTGAATCATAGATAATTGTTTCTGTTTATAATAATGATTATTATCAAAGGGATCACAATAATTCATCTTGGTGGAATTCCATTTATACAGGGTGAGTCAGAAAAAGACTGTTAAACTCCGCATACAGATTCCTCATCATTTCGAGGTGAAAAGTTTTTATCGATGTATATCCTAAAATGCATTCTCTCTGAGATACAGGGTGCCGAAAGTACGAAAAAAATTTGACTTTTATTTTTTTTTTCTTCAAAACTCCTGAAGGAAAAAAATTTAAACCTGATACGCCAATCTAGGTTATGATTTATAATTTTCTTAAACCAGTGGCGTAGTTACGGTGGTAAGTGGCAATACTTTCCTTCAGAGAAGTGAATGGGCAAATGAGTGTTTGACATCAGTTATTCTCATCGATACTATTCCTGAAAGTCACATAAAACAACTTTCTTTCAACATTTAGGAATAAGAGTATTCAAAACATAGAAGAGATAACTCAGAATGAAGTCCACAAACTTTGTTTTTTTTTAATTCGTCGTATCATTTGATCGAATCAATATCGTAAATTCACTTATATGTGACCATACTTTCTTGTTTGAAAGATCAACTGATAAACAAACCCATTCTCCAATTCATGAGAACTAAGGCCTGAAATAATGTTTGCGAAAAACTGAAAATATGTACTCTTAATTTGTTGATGTTTTTGTTTTGTTGAAAATATTATCCAATCAACATGTTTTTAATGAAGAAAAACAATTATTGTGTATTAATATCTACTTGAATGATAGACAAGGTTTAACAAATGTTCAAATGGACTACCATTTTGTTCAATACACAAATGGCATGTCCGTATCATCGACTGTCGCACGCTTTGGAATATCCCTGATGTGTATCCTGTAACAACGTACACGTTACGTGCAGGCCAATGAATGTGACCGCGTCTACCTATACACCGAACATGGAATGTTTGATCATGAAATTGACCAACGATTCGTTGGAAATGGGCTGGTGCTCCGTCATATGATACCACATTCTGGGAAAGTATGGTCCCATACCACATACGCCACTGGTTTACGAAAATTATAAATTATAACTTCAAAGTATCACATTGATAAACCTAGATAAATACCAATTTTCAATTTTTTTCCTTCTAGAGTTTTGTAGGAAAAAAATAAAATTGTAGTTTTTTTCTTACTTTTTACACCTTGTATGTCAGAGGGGATGGATTTTAGGATATACAAAGATAGACACTTTTCACCTCAAAATGAGGTTGTAGGGGTTTTACCAACAATAAAACTCACAATAATTTTTATTTCCAGAGAAAATAATCTTCAAACAACTTTTCTAAATATTTTATATTTATTTCTTTTTCCTTCTAAAATTCAAAGGGCCTTTGTCTGATTATAAATGATTTTAAGAGAAAATATTTGAATCCGGTTAAGTAGTTTCAGAACTTGGAATTCCATAGTTAGATTTCTGGTAATCGGATTACCTACGATGCGAAACTTTGCTAACCAGCTATTAGTTTTATGACTACGCTTTCGTAAGCCGGAGAATTTGGAAATTTGGAATGACGTAGGCTAGGTTTTTCTTTATTTTCTGACCTGCAATTACCTGCAATGAAAAGGGAGTTAAAAAGACGAGAAATGATAATTAACTAGACTTCAGTTTTCAAGCCGCGATGTTCTCCGGTTTTCGAGCTCCTCGCCTAGCATTTATCTGGTCGAGCATTTTAATATTAATTTCAACCTAATTAAATTGGGTGTCTGGATGTTATTAGGTAATCAAGGTCAGACATGAATAATGTGGTGAACATACTGACCGAGGGAGGAATAATGTTCAAAAATCTGATTAATAACACTCAAGTATTTGAATAGAAGGTACTTGGAAGGCTGACATTTCATGAATTCCTTTTACCCATTTTATATCCTTTACTTTGTGAGATTATGAGCTTTAAAAAAATACGTCGAAGCACATTTCTGTCAGTTATGGTGTACCCTGTAATGTACATATTACCGTAACTTCATTTCAATGTATTTGTGTGAAATGGTCAAAATTGAGATTGATTTTCCTTCGGGTAATTCCACAAATATTTCAATTGTCTATACCTGTCTCAACAATAACAAATAAAAAACATCATGCTAGCCAAGATTGGTATAATTTCATTTAAAATTTGCAACTAATTCTCATATCTAACCTCAATTGAAATCATTACAAGGATTAATTCCATTGAAATTACATTTTATAATTATAATGAGTGCAAGAGAAAAAGTATTACGAAAGAACGTTTGTTGTTCATTCTTTGCATCGAATAGGTCAGAATATTCTCTTTTATCGCCAGCTATAATATTGTTTTTGTAATGGGAAATGAAAATATCATTATGTTAAATACCAGGTCGTCGACCTTGATTAAGTCTTATAAGACATGCTTCATAGTGATTATGATACTTATAATAAGAAACAGGTTCTTTTTTATTGGCTCAGTGTATAATAAATTATTTTGTTTCATCGGATATAATAGAGATACGATTCAACTAATATATCATTGGTTTGGTATTGACAGGTTTCAATACGAGGGTTGCTATTTATGTATTGAGAATTGGCAACACTGCTGTTGCTAGGCGCGATCCAAATGCGCTATCGCAAAGTTTGACATTTTTGACAGTATACGTAATCAGAACTTTTTGTCATACATACGCTATTAGTATTGTTAATCGACATTTGAATATTTTATCTCGGTTAAATCGTGAACATATTCGTGCCATGATTTTGTACGATTTTCGACGTGGATTAACTCAACAGCAGTGTGCCGACCAACTTACTGCGATTTTTGCTGATGAAGCACCATCCAAGGCCACAGTATATCGATGGTTTAATGAATTCAAACGTAGCCGTACTTCGCTGGCAGACGTAAAGATGGACGTCCAAAATCGGTTGTTGTGCGAGACAACATTGATGCTGTGTCCGAACTGATAATGCAGGATAGTCATGTGACATATCGCGAGATCGAGGCATCCCTGGGCATTAGTATGACAAGTATACATAAGATATTGCATCAAAATTTGGCAGTCAGAAAGATTTGTTCTCGTTAGATCCCGCACAATTTGACAATCGATCAAAAAAAGACTCGTGTAAAATTGGTGCAAGGAAATGGTTATAAAATATGACCGCGGTGCATCAAATGCAGTTTATAACATATACACAGGTGACGAATCTTGGATTTATTGTTATGAGCCCGAAACTAAACAGCAGCCGATTGTATGGGTCTTTCAAAATGAACTAAATCCAACAAAAGTTGTTCGTGATCGCAGCACTTCGAAGCAAATGGTGGCCTGTTTCTTCGGTATAAATGGTCATGTGGCAACCGTGCCTTTAGAGCAACGTAGAAAGGTAAACTCGAAATGGTACACTACTATTTGTTTGCCAGAAGTCATCAATGAAATAAGGAAAACGAACCGTCGACGAAGGCTAATTCTCCATCATGACAATGCGAGCTCACACACATCGGCTCAAACAACCCGCTATTTGAGCACTCAAAACGTTGAATTGATGGGTCATCCGCCGTACAGCCCTGATTTAGCACTCAATGATTTCTATTTGTTCCCTCTAGTGAAGAACAAATTACGTGGTCAACGCTTTCCGACGCCACAAGACGCTGTTTATACCTACTTCGGAGTGGAAAAACTGCTTTGCCAATTGGTTTAATCGAATGCAAAAATGTGTAGATTTGAAAGGAGAGTATTTTGAAAAACAATAAAGAAGTTTCTACACCCCAATTATTGATTTAGTTCTTCATTCTCAATACATAAATAGCATCCCTCGTAAAGTTAAAAATCAGAATAAAGCCCCCATCACACCATTTCAAATTTTATGTACCTATCAGGTTTGACATTTCATCTGAGAATGAATAAAACCTTAGATCAAAAAACAATCCATTCATCTACCTGAGCTGGGTAATTTCTAGTTAAAAAGAAATTAATACTTACAATTACTTTTATTTCGTGTGTTATTCAAAGAATATAATTACAAATACTTCTCATAAGTACAATTACTTTTTCAATTACAATTACTCTGAATAATTACAATTATATATATATATATATATATATATATATATATATATATATATATATATAAATACAATAACTCTTTCTACTTACATTTACTTTTGAATGCGTGTTTTATTAACGAGATACACGTGTTCTAAAAACAAGAAATTTTCTGTAAGAACTTCCCTCTTTATTCTCCTTTGCCATAATGGTCAACAATCCCAAAAGGAATGCGCTCTTGACACTAATTCTGAAAAACTGGTAGTAACGAAAAGTAACAATATAAACGTATTTTCGATTATAACCAGACCTCGCAAATAGGCTTCATTAATCTGTACCCGCTTGATGGAAAGCAAAAAAAAATTAATAGGTTTATCCCAAACATTTTTTTACTTAATGTGGTTCACTCTCCTTAAAAAGGGTTTGGTATCTTGTCCTAATATCAAAAAATTTCAAATTATTATATTTTGAAAATCGTTGGTTGACTTTTATGATTTTACGACAAGGTATGAAACACTTTTTGGCCAGAGTTGATCACCGAATCTGAAAATAAATAAATTTTTGTGTAATACAGTTAACTATTTTATTTCTTTGACCAACCGGTCTCAGACTACTGACGCTCGATTTATGTGGTATGCTTATAATTTAAAAGTACACAATCTGGTGTGTTGATGTAACTTTTTTGTATCGAGACAACAAACTTTTAAATGTTCCAATGTTTTTTTATTATTAAGTTGCCTATTCCGGTTTTTTATAAATTCTTACTCTACTTATTTTATTGATTTTTATTGATTTTATGCTTGTTATGTAATGTTATGGTTCCTCAATTTTATCATAATTTATTATTTCATCCGAAAAGTAATTAGAAAAAAGTAATTAGTAACTCCTATTTTTATTACTTGTACTTTGTAACTGTAATTAGTTCCTTTTTTGAAAAGGTACTTTGTAATTGTAATTACTTTTAAAGAATTACCCAGCTCTGTCATCTACTATAATCCACATATACGATATAGTAGGTTCCCAATGACAATTAGATAAATAGAGATATTTGATTTGAACAATTCTCAATTTAATTTTTCATGAAAACGCTTCTCATTCTGAAATCCAAAATACGTTTTTGGAACAATTCACTCAAAACTCTCTGTCTTCATTGTCAGCACAAACAGACTAGACCGGTTGTTTTTTTCCAAGAAGATAAACCTTCAATAAAATGAAAGAATTCTCAGACCAATTATAAATGACTCAGTCACAGCGGATACACCATAAAACTCTTAGATAAGAGACACTTAAACAACACTAAGAAGTACTCTGGAGCAGACAAGCGTGGCGCCAATATACAGTGCCTTATCCCACCTAGTCTTGTTCGAAAATATGTCAATAGAATTTTCGTTATTAATTACTCTAGCTATACTATTATGTAACATGCAAATAAAGTCTTTGTAGACTTTCAGATATAGGCCGTGCCAAAACGAATTTTGAACACTAAAAATAAGAAAAAATTAACAGGCAAGGAGCAGGTGAAATATGTTGACGAGGTTCCAACTTTGAGGAAAAAAAATATTTTACACGAAATTTTCTTGCGGAAAATGTTCAATAGATAAGTTGTAGTTAAAAAAAAAATCGAAAACTTTTGTATTCAACACTTTTCGACATAGCATCAAATTAACCGTCAAAATGGCTAAAAACTGATTTTTCAGTATTATCTTTTATTCTCGCGTATAAATAATTCAATTTACATGAAATTTTTTAAACATATGTCATCTTTGGTGTCGAATAAGCGTAATTTTTTCGAAATTCAAAAGACGACTAGTTTTCGAATTATGTACATTTTTCGAAAAAAATACCCTTATCTTCCATGAACCATTGTATTCATATTTTTTTGTATTTCGAATGTCTATAGTGACCATTACAATTGTTAAAATGTCTATTTCAAAATGGCTTATGTAACTTGATGGTTGATTGATCGTTAAACCGCTTAAAACTGAGGAAAAGGTCTCTCTGAATCATGATTTTCTCAATAATTTTCGGCTTTCTTCATTATTTTTATAACAAAAAATTGATTAAATTACATTATTTATAACAAATTATTTTAAAACTTATACTACTAAATTAATGTCTCAATATCGTTTTTATTCGTTTACAACTATTGAAAAATCATTGAAAATATTGAGAAAATCGTGATTCAGACTTGTCGGTTTTTCACAATTTTAAGCAGTTTATCGAATAATAATAATAATAATAATAATAATAATAATAATAATAATAATAATAATAATAATAATAATAATAATAATAATAATAATAATAACGTTTATTGTTAGTAGAATTCTTCTGGACTTCCATTGTCTAGAAACAAAGAAAATAAATTATTTGCAAGTGTTTGAGTCACGACGTTTCAACAGTTAACATCTACTGTCGTTATCAAGTGTGTGAATGCGACAAGATATCTCGGGTACTTATTATATAGCCTGCAACTGATGTACCTGCTATAACGGTAATTATGATCTTCGTGGGTCTCTCTCAGGTCATCAATGTTAATTAATGTGTTACAAAGACATTTTTTTGGTGAGTGTTGTTATTGATGACCGATTTTGATAGGTCTTGACGCAGAGTTTTTATTGAAATCTCAATCGATCTAGCTGAGTGATAAGTGGCTTCCACACATTCCAAATCTCTATGCTCGGCTGACTGAACACGTCATTATTCTGAATATAAGCCGACTCTATGAACTTTCTCTTATACCAATGCTGTTCTTTGTGGATAACTTCGGCTTCCGACCATGCGATGCTGTGCTGATTAGTCCATACGTGATCTGCTATTCCCGACTTCGCTGTTTCTCCTCGCTGAGTATTTCTCTTGTGTTCACCGATTCTCACATTCAGTGGCCTCTCAGTTTCTCCAACATAATCCATACCACATTCACACGGAACGCGGTAAATGCAGTTTTTGGAGTCACTATTCTCGTTTTTGTTAGTTGGCTATGAATGGTATTACTTGATCGGAAGCATGTTCGGATGTTGTACCTTGATCCAATTCACCTTATCTTATCCGATAAACCTCTCACATAGGGAAGGTCAGAGAACAACTGAAAAAAGAGCAACATCTGAAAAGCAATCTTAGTAGAGAAGAACAGAGGGCACTAAACGAACTAAAAAAAGACAACAAAATTAAAATTCTTCCTGCGGATAAAGGCAACGCAACGGTTGTCATGGACATCGACCTCTATGAGAAGAAAGTTGAAGAAGTACTCAGCAAAGGTAACTACAAACTATTGGCTAAAGACCCCACGGCATCAATAGAGAGGAAGGTATACCAAACCCTGAGGAAATATCAAAATTACTTCTCAGACAGAGAAAGGTCTACACTGACACCGCACAACGGTAAGCCTCCTCACCTTTATGGCCTGCCAAAAACCCATAAGACAGAAGTCCCGTTGAGACCAATAACCAGTACCAGAGACTCAGCAACTTACAACCTTGCTAAGTTTCTTTTACCGATTATCCAGCCTCTGCAAGGAAACACCCCAACATTCGTAAAAAACTCCTGGCATTTCGTTGAGATCCTGGAGGATATCGACGTAGTGCCGGAAGACCAATTAGTTAGCTTTGATGTGGAAAGTCTATATACCAACGTTCCGGTTGAAGATTCTTTACAGGTTATTCGTGAAAAACTACAAGAGGACGAAGCATTGAAGAACAGGACGAGCCTACCAGTAACTGGTATTATGGAACTACTGGAATGTTGCCTTCGGAACTGTTACTTTCAGGAAAAATACCGTTATTTCGCCCAGGAGGATGGACTACCGATGGGATCCTCACTGTCACCTGTCATAGCAAAGAAGAACTCGAGGCCTTTCTGCGGCTCCTAAACAACATTAGACCGTCCATAAATTTCACAATGGAAAAGTTGACCCAGGAGGGGTTACCCTTTCTTGATGTGAAAGTCCAAAGAACGAATGGCCAGTTTCAAACATCAGTGTACAGGAAACCAACTCACACCGGACAATACCTGAATTTTGAGTCGAACCATCATGGATCGACGAAGAGAGGAATTATCCGCTCGTTGGTTGACCGGGCCTACAGCTTCTGTAACACCGATGAGAGTCTGACCAACGAATTGAACATCATCAAGAAAGATCTGCGACGGAATGGGTACTCCGACAAACATATAACAGCGGTCCTTAACCGCAGAAGAGGCAACACCGAGAAATCAGATGAACCAACACAGCCTACCCTATGTCTTCCCTATGTGAGAGGTTTATCGGATAAGATAAGGCGAATTGGATCAAGGTACAACATCCGAACATGCTTCCGATCAAGTAATACCATTCGTAGCCAACTAACAAAAACGAGACCACCCAACGAGAATAGTGACTCCAAAAACTGCATTTACCGTGTTCCGTGTGAATGTGGGATGGATTATGTTGGAGAAACTAAGAGGCCACTGAATGTGAGAATCGGTGAACACAAGAGAAATACTCAGCGAGGAGAAACAGCGAAGTCGGGAATAGCAGATCACGTATGGACTAATCAGCACAGAATCGCATGGTTGGAAGCCGAAGTTATCCACAAAGAACAGCATTGGTATAAGAGAAAGTTCATAGAGTCGGCTTATATTCAGAATAATGACGTGTTCAGTCAGCCGAGCATAGAGATTCGGAATGTGTGGAAGCCACTTATCACTCAGCTAGATCGATTGAGATTTCAATAAAAACTCTGTCAAGACCTATCAAAATCGGTCATCAATAACAACACTCACCAAAAAAGGGGCTTTGTAACACATTAATTAACATTGATGACCTGAGAGAGACCCACGAAGATCATAATTACCGTTATAGCAGGTACATCAGTTGCAGGCTATATAATAAGTATCAGAGCTATCTTGTCGCATTCACACACTTGATAACGACAGTAGATGTTAACTGTTGAAACGTCGTGACTCAAACACTTACAAAGAATTTATTTTCTTTGTTTCTAGACAATGGAAGTCCAGAAGAATTCTACTAACACTAATACATTGTCAACCACTTTCAAACAATAACGTTTATTTCACACGAAAAATAAATACATAATATATACTACATATTACAACGTTGGTGTAAAATAAACAAAGCAACCTACAAAAATCAAAGATTGCGCGTGGGATAATAAACCACCAATTTACATAGACAATTTTAAAGTGAACATTTTAACAATTGAAATGATCACTTATAGACCTTCGAAATACAAAAAAAGATCATCAATAATTTCCAATTTTTTAAATTTTTTTTATATTCACCATTAAAACTTTCAAATATACATTACCATCAAATCAATTGCGCAAATGTTTGTGTTCAAATTGAAGCATATTTGTGAAATTAATTTAGATTTTAATTTTTTTAGGAAATCACAAACTTCGTGTTTGTTGCAACGATATTAAACGAAACTTTGAAATTTCGCAAACATTATTTTCAACAAGGTAAATCATTAGTAAGGACAATAGGCATATTAAAATATTCTCCTTTTTTTTAATTTTAACTGTTTATTAAAAAACTGTATAAATTAATAGGCAAACATGTAATCCTACTAAAATAATCGCGGAAACCCATGAAAAAAAAGGGGAAAGGTAAATACGACAAGTTTGATTACATTAATTTTTCATTCTTGTATAATTATTGTTCGATTATTAAGTTTATTTGATTTCAAATGCCTCTTGTCATTTAGACGTCTTCGCAGGTTTCTCGAGTTGTTGATGTTGCTATGGTAACTTTAAAAAACGCGCGTGCTGGGGCGTTCTTGAAATAGGTAAAATAGGGCAGCAATAAAAAAAATTAATATCATGCCTGTAAGCCAATGTTTATTTGCACGTTTCAAGAACGAGATTATGACTTGCGGTATGACTTCTGCGCATGTGGATTCAAGGACATATAGAAAATCCACCTGATTTCCATAGACACATTCTTTTTGGGGCTGAATCCACATTCACAACAAATGGCGTTGTATCTTTCCTAAATTGTAGGTGGTGGTCGGACGAAAATACAAATTTTGTCATTGACAATAAAAATCAGTAGGTATAACCAAAAAACATACGTGTGGTGTGATATTATTAACGACAAATTAATAGGACCGTTTATTCTTCGCCAAAATCTAACTGAAAATAGGTATCACTACAACATACAATCTGACGGATTTTTTGGATAATACAAGAACGACATAAATTAGTTTTTGTACATGATGGATGTCCCGCTCATTCTGCTACAATTATTTCTGAATGGTTGAATGGGGGATTTGGTAATAAATGGTAAGGACGAAATACCCACGGTGGCCTGCTCGTTCGCCAGATCTCACCCCATTAGATTTTTTATGGGGACATTTAAAGCAACAAGTTCAATAATGTGAGGTGCTTGACAATTCGATACGACTTCATTGCAGAAATATTCCAGCAAGTGTTTTTCGATTTACTCTTAGTGAATTTTATGATCTGACAATTAGATGCATTGAACGAGAAGGTGAACATACAGAGACGAGCCGATAATTTTGTTTGCAGATAATAGATAATAAATTTTTTTTCTACAGAAATATTTTCTGTTCTAATTTATTTTGAATTGTTAATTGTTGTTGATTGAATTTTTGAAGTTTGTTGACATAACTTTTTTCGTTTTTGAAGATATGAAAAAATACTGAATGGCAAATTTGAATGAAATAAGTTGAATTTTAATTTCAATGTGTGTTTTGGTATACAGGATCTTTTATTTTTCCGAAACGGAACACCAACTGATTTAGTTTTTGACGATCAAAGTTGACCAAAATACCGCTTCTTGGATCTCCACTTGATGAAGTTGTACGTAAGTGGTCTTTGAAAAATGTTTTATATTACTTGTGCTCTATGAATATTTCAAGGTGTTGCATATTATGTGGATATGTTGACAACTTGGTATATTATGAGATTTGTGAAACAATAGTTTGATCAATTTTTGATCGTCAATAACTCAATTACTTTTCATTCAAATATGCAATGGAATCGTCAGAGAAAAAAGTTGTATCGATTTGTTGAAAAACATACATACAAAACTTGAAATCAAAATTCAACTTATTTCATTCAACGTCGTCATTCAAATTTTTTTGATATCTTAAAAAGCAAAACAGTGCGGTGCAAAGTATCGCAGAGTGAAACCTCATTTTATGAATCAGTCGTAAGGAGGCATTTTTTTGTATTCTCATGATTGTTGGATTTTGCGTTCACAACTAGACAAGAAGCCGTAATAACCGTTTATTTACTAATGCACTTTGAATCAAAAGGAAAATATTATCTTATTTAATTAGAAGACTTGAAAGGTTTCTTATTTTAAAGAACTAACAGCTCGTATGTGCATGTTAAGCAATAACAGCGCGTATATGGTAACCAAACCAGTTTTCAAGTGATTAACAAGATTTTTTACTAATTGTTACTGTTCATTAGGACTAAAATGATCTCAAGTGTTCAAATAAATACACTTGAAAGATAGTAAACAGATTTTTACTGAAGCGTCGTCTGGTTTACATATTTGATTTGATGAAATTTGAATGAGCGAAAAATTAGACCGACGAATAGGCGACAACACGAAATTTAAAACATATTTTTGATGGATTCTGCAGCTTGTGAAAACTTTCTTGGCAATTTTCTTTTTTTTTGTAATTTTTTTTTAATCTAAAATAAATAAAAACCAATATCGAAAATATGTATTCAAGATATCTCAAAAAAGAATGCAAACTTTTGCAAACTCCATTTCAGAATAACGTTAACTCACCTAAATTTCTGAATACAAGCAAGCAACAAAGTGTTAGGAGAAAATGGTTTTGATTTTGTGATCACGAGACAACTAAAAATAGAAGCAATATGTCGAAGCAGGCGCCGCCAACTATAAAAATTACCATGTCTAGCCCCAACAACCATTAAATTAGTGATTACACTGAATTCCCAGGAAAGTATTAGAGAGTATAAATACTAGGAAAAAAACTGGTACATTGAGAAAAAACCCAATTACATTTACTGGGCTGAACAAATTACCATTTATACATCTAATTTAAAAGTAATAACAGAAAATGGTGTGTTTATTCATCCGCTATAAAAGAGAAATAAGTAGTGAAAAAAATTGCATACCTTTAATACCGTCAATCAATTCTCTTCAAGAGATATTTTTCAGGGTGTTGCTTAATTTCAAGTAACCGTCCTTTTTCTTTCATCAAAAGTTGAAAAATCGGATAAAAATTTCAAATGTTACAATCGACAAAGTTGTCAATTACTGAAAAAAACACAATCGTAATAGTTTTAATAATAACTGTAAGTATAGTACAATTTGAAATAAGACAATATACATTACTGACATTTACAAAGTAATTAATAAGACAACATACATACATTACTGGTATTTAAAAAGCAATTAAATTAAAGTGAGTATATTCATAAACAGATAATCAGGTGTACAGGCGCGCACACATATACCACGCATACACACCTATGCAACAATAATGCATTCATAGAGAAATGGACCATTATTAGGGGTCATTAATGGACGATTTCTCGAAATAATGCATTAATAACAAATCGTTCATTAATAGGAGTCATTAATGGTCGATTTCTTTTGCATTGAAGAACATTAAACAGACATGTTAATACAAGGTAGGCGGAAAAGCTAGTTTTATGTACACGTTTTCACTACGTTGAGATATAAGTAAATGCTTGGTGATCCTTTTTCAACATGTCACGTGTCTCCTACGTTACTACAGAGTATAACGCTATGTCTAGGAAGACGTTAATTGATACAGATAAGATCATTTGTTAAAAATATAACGTAATTTTTTATAGTAGTGTAATTTCCTACTCCTACAGTTTGAAATTTAATCAGTAATAGTCCAGTCAACAGCTATTTTCCCGTGAAATTTTGAGAACCAAGGTCGATTTTCTTGAAAATTTGGATTCAGGTATTATTTAAAAACTTTTTTAAAATCTACCCTACGCTGAAGCGGGCTTTTGCTCTGAGGGTGAAAACAACCCCATCTAGGGGATGAAAATTTTTTAAATCAAAATAATCACGGAAGTCGATAGATTGACCAATTCTAAGCAACTTTTGCCTCCCAAAGTTTTTTTGTAAATTTGATACTTTCCGAGTTATTAGCGATTTAAACTGTGCATTTTTCATTAAAAAAACCCACGTTTTTTTATTGAATTGATTTGCACTGACTTATGACCAAAATAAAGTCACTCCCTGTTTTTCTTTAAATGTAACAATTAAACCCTCGTCAATACAACTGTAATAGAAATTAATGGCTCCCCGCACTTGCAATTAACTTTATTTAGGTATCATTGATATGATCCATGTGATTGACCGGTTTGGAATGCTTAGATTAAAAAAAATAATTGATTGAATTGAAAACGACGATTGCATTTTTCTTAAATAAACCAAAAAGTATTCATGATAAGAAAAAATGTTTCAAATATTAATTGTAGGATTTTTTTTAATGAAAACGTTGTTTTTAAATTTTTGAATCATGAAAATTAAAGGAAATGTGGCGGTTCAAAGTTTGCATTCATGCATTAATTGTGGCTTGCCCAACCCCTTTGAAATCATCCCTTTTCAAAAATAAGGGTTGCAAATTACTATGACGTTAAAGCCCTCGAAATTCTCTACAAAAAGCTTTTTTTTTAAGTAGTTTGCTTAAAAAATGAAGGGTTATCTTTAGGGGTAATTCTTGCATCATATTATATTGTGTTAACCAGCCCAGTAAAGTTGATTCTGTTGAGAATTTTCATTAAAATTAACATTTTCGGTCTTAAGGGGTAGCTTTTATAAGGGTTGAAAAAATTTATTTTCTATCATTATTGAATTATTCTGAATTCAATATAAATGCAGTTTAAAATTATTTCTAATTACGAAAAAAAAAAATTTAAAAATAATTATTTTTCTATAATTCGTATTCGTAGGGGGTGGGTTTATAAGGGTTGTTGAATTTTGGCAAATAATAATTTCATTCTGACAATGATTCAAATTTAATGACGCAATTTTCAATCGTTTCAAATCATAATATTCATCTTTAATACTAGTTTTGAAAATTACTACCACTTAAGGGATGATTTACAGGGGTTGCATCTGTCTGATCAATTATAAACTCGTTCGAGAATGTCAAGTAATCAACAAATAATCAATTTAAACTTTATTTTAACCAAATATATGCTAAAATCTACATTTTTTATTTTTCTGTAATAAGGGGTAGTTTACACCACTAAAAAATAAAATGCTCGGTTCAGCACAGGATAGATTTTGATTAATAGCTTAAATCCAAATTTTCATTGATTCCCAAAGTTCCATGGTTTTATAGTTTTTCACCGCTGATGACTGGAGTATAAGCCAAGAACGTCCCATATACTTCTTTTTATTCGGCGCGGCTGAGTGTTTATGACCTTCTAGGAAGTTAGTCATGAGTCATGACTGAGACAGGAATGAACATGTCTATGAATTATTCGATAGCAACCGTGCAGTTTTAATTGTTTATCTTAGATCTTGAATAACTGTATCTTTTTGGATACTTATCACAACGGGCCATTTCCATTCATTTCCATTCAGTACAAATGCAATGCGAATGAAACCCTATAGCATGCCTTTTGTTTATAAATAGGTCAATCAATAGAGGATTTTTTGTAACAAAAAAACTAGTAGGAAACCAACTATGCCATCACATGAAAGACAGTCCGTAGTTATTTTCTGTTATGTTTTCGACTAGTAACTGTCATTTATTAATTTGTTATAAAAATTTAAATGCAAAAAACGTGTTTTCTTTTAATGTTATGCTTATAGAATGAAAACTAATAAAGCAGTGGGGTTGCTCCAATGAGAAAAATAATAGAGAATTGAAATACGAACAATGTGTTCGAATTACGTGGACATTAATTATTAGTACCAGGGAAATATTCATGCCAGTCAATTCATACGAGTCGAATATGATGTGATTCATCCCCGTATCACTATTTTAGATGATTGTGGTGGAGTTAGAAAATCAGAGGACACAATAATGAAAAAATTTTTATGCTATCGGTCTCATCACGTTTCGAAGCCGTTAAAAAATATTTTCTCAGCTGATTTTTACGGCTGCTCAGATCACATGCGTAGAAAATTGAAGAATACATCACAATCGAAGAATTGTGAAATTTGAATGTTAACCAATGGTTTCGAATTACGTGGACATTAAATATCAGTACCAGGGAAATATTCATGCCAGTCTATTCATACGAGTCGAATATGATGTGATTTATCCCCGTATTACTATTTTAGATGATTGTGCTGGAGATAGAAAATCAGAGGACACAATAATAAAAAAATTGTGATGCTATCGGTATCATCACGTTTTGAAGCCGTTTAATAGTTATTTATGTATCAAGGGCGTGGATGATGGCCCGATGGCGTTAGCCGAGGGCCATCACACGCTGAAGGCCTTAAACGCATTTTACGCACGTGATACATACAAAATTGTATGCACTAGCGGTTTTATAGCGCGAATCACAAATACTGACTTGAATTGCAATGGTCTACACGTTTCATACGTTATGCACACAATACTTAAGGGTAACATAATATGAGGAATGTGAAACTATAGTAGCTGAGTGCTATATTGGAGAATCTATTTCAAATAAATAGATCATCACCGAAAAAATTGCCAACGATTATGAACAAATGTTAGAAAGAGTATTGCTCTATTGAACTGAAATGATTCTAATTCGTGTTAGGAATTGCATGAAATGATGTGTGAGTTTAGACAATTTGAGAATTTTGTCTACTTTACGGCCCGCCGGGCCATAATGCGCCCACGGGCGGTAAAGTGCCACTTTACGCCCGGCGAACCGGGCGGTAAAGTGTACTTTACCGCCCGCTAGTGCATAAAAATATTTTCTCAGCTGATTTTTCTTGCTGCTCAGATCACATGTGTAGAACATTGAAGAATACATCACCTCTTTGCATTTATCGGTCATTGTGCTGGAGTTAGAAAATGGGAGAATCGAAAAATTGCGAAATTTGAATGTTAATCAATGGTTTCGAATTACGTGGACATTAAATATTAGTACCAGGAAAATATTCATGCCAGTCAATTCATACGAGTCGAATATAATGTGATTTATCCCCGTACTACTAATTTAGATGATTGTGATTGTCCCATCGCGTCTTGAAGCCGTTTAAAAATATTTTCTCAGCTGATTTTTCTTGCCGCTCAGATCACATGCGTAGAAAATTGAAAAATACATCACCTCTTTGCATTTATCGGTCATTGTGCTGGAGTTAGAAAATGGGAGAATCGAAAAATTGCGAAATTTGAATGTTAATCAATGGTTTCGAATTACGTGGACATTAAATATCAGTACCAGGGAAATATTCATGCCAGTCAAATCATACGAGTCGAATATGATGTGATTAATCCCCGTATCACTATTTTAGATGATTGTGCTGGAGTTAGAAAATCAGAGGACTCAATAATGAAAAAATTGTGATGCTATCGGTCTCATCACATTTTGAAGCCGTTTAAAAATATTATCTGTACATTGATTCATCATCATCAGAGCACACAGTATTCGTGAATAAAATTGAAAACTCCATGTCTTTAGAAGTGGCTTGTCCACTTTGCTCTTCATGAGACTGAAACAGTAAACATGCATGATGGTGAAATATCGAATCTATTTCAAAACGATTTTGCACTTTATTTGTTGCTTACAGCTACTTAGTTTATATGGCCAAAGTGATATTTATTCGATAGAGCGCTAATAAATTACCAGTCTGGTCGGTGAAATTGGCTCAATTAAAGTAAAATATTCTGAAATTAATGTTGGCGACAACTAGCAGACATACCCACTTGATATATAGGTCAATTCATTGCATTACATAAGGTTTGAAATTTCTCGACACCCAAAGTTGTTAGCTTTCTAGGTTTAGTATTGCATAAATTGTTTCCAAGCATAATATTTAGATTTCCTTGTATTTTTTTGGCGTATTCTGTGCAATTGCTAAATCAATTTTGATATTTGTAGCAGTTCCCCATCTATTGGATTCCATTTCTTGTTCGAATTACCGAATAATATATTTAGGCCAATCAACAGGGCTATCAACCTCAACTTAAATTGCTCCGCCGATAATTTTTTTTAAATTGTAGAACACAGTGTGCACATTACTTCTGAAAAAAATTATCACCTCCAGGGGGGGGGGGGGTGGAACCCCCCCAAAAAACGCGTTGAAATTAATTTTTGAGGTAATTTCGAAATATCTCAAAAAATTTAATTTAAATCATAAAAATAACATGATATTCAGAAAGAGCACAAATTTTTACAAAAAAACTGTCCCTAGCAAAATTTTGAGAAATTGCACGGTATTCTTGAAAAAAATTGTTGAAGTTATATGCTTTCTCAATGGGGCAGGTGTTGCGCCGGCTCCCGCCAACGTGCATTTTTTCAACCAACGCGTGAAGTAAGTTCTATAACTCCTCACATAAATGTTCAATTCAGATGAATCTTATGCCATTTTGAAGATAAAGATCGCAGCTTTGTATTCCGATATTATTTATAATTATACGCGCAGTTGTCAGCTGCAAAATTGCAATTGAAAATCTTATAATATTAAAGTTCCTGACTTCGTTAAATAATGCTTGTGATTACTGAAATAATGTCTTATAACTTGTAGCAAGTAAAATGAACAGTAGAGGAATACTTCATTGTCAAATTGCATAACGTTTAACCGGTCCAAATAATGTTGGTTTTAAATACGAGTGTTTTAAATTCTTCGCATATTTTAGGTTACAAAATCTTGAGGGAGTTTATAAATTCCAATGCTAATAACTCAGAGATAAAAGCACGTATCAACATGAATGAAAAGCCAGTTTGCAGAAAAAACCCTGCTCTTATTGAAAATATTCATACAAATTTGGTTACTTGTACAAATTTTAAATGCAATCCAGTAAATCTTTTAAGTACTTAAAATAGAGGTTACTCGGCATTTGATCGCATTATTGTTCTATGGAAAGAAAAATAAAATCTGTCCTTGATGGAATATGGGGATTCGATACCGAGGAAGACAGTGCACCAAAGGAAACTGTCCCGAAGTGTACCTGCTTTAAACTCATTGAGATTCTAAAACCTGAAAAATATCGTCTTGGGACCTTGTCAATGCGGCAGCTAGCGCGCCGCTGTATAGTATACAGTGGCGGGCGCGGTTCTGTCGGTGCGCAGTGGCAGCAGTCAACGTTGCTCTATGTAAACGTCAGATAATATAAAAGTACCTGTGCAGAAAACACTGGATACTGGGATAACATCGATAGTCGGAGACGAGGAAACATCTTTTAGTGCTTTGTCACTGTTATTAATTGAAAATGGTGAGTTCATTTTTGAAATATTTGTTACATGTTCAACTCAGCTCTGTTTCAAAATATCGCAATGTCAGATATGACTTAAACTTGCTTAAAATGCATAAATGCTTAGGATTTTATACGCTCATTCAAAAATTTACCTGCAGAATATAAATGTTTGCCTATTTGACCAAGTTTTTTCTATTCAACGGAAAGTGCCCAGTGTTAGTGTTGTTTCAGAACTTGGCCATGATGTTACTCAAAATTTTCAAAATTTTAAAGGTCCAAGTAGGAATTCAGGGGAAACTACCAATTTGATATTGACATTTTTGTGAACCAAATTTGCTCAACACTCCCATAAGTGTACCCGCTTTGATTTTCATGTGCTATATGTACCAATGTTTGTAATAAATGTAACACTGTAGACACTCGGCAGCGATTGTTTCGGATTGTGAAGATGAAGACGAGGAGACTGAAGATGAATTAGATGAGTAAATAAATATATTTTCCTTCACATTTCTTGATGGTGTTTACTTGTGGATTCATTTCTCCATCCCCTTTCTCGATATCATTGAAAAACACTATCATATTTCGGTACCTCCGGTCTACGTTCGATTTATACAATAAGTTTATCTTCTATCGAATTTGCGAATAATTCTCATAACAATACCCACATTTATATCTAAGAGTAGTAGTTTGAGAGTTTTTTCAAATATTTTCCCCCTTCCCTCTCACCCCAATGTTTCCGCGATGCGGGGGATATGCCCCTAATGCTGGGGCGGTAAAATCGTTTCTAATAATTGATACCTATTATTTTTACAAATTTTCGCTCAGTTTCATTACTCAGGACTGACAATTTTACATATTCATAGAAAATATCCCAAAAAAAACACGATTTCGGGAAGGGGTTGATGCCCCGGGAGGGGGTTTAATTGTTGAAAATAATTCGCTCCCATTATTAATACCGATTTTCACTCATATTTATTGCCCAGAGCCGACATGTCAAGAAAATACCTTCCAGAAAAAAGTTTTTAGGATTTTGGGGGGGTTGCACCCCCTAGGGGGTGATAACTTTATTGCTAATTATTCAACCCTCCGTGACGACCGAATTGCAGAAAAGAAATCGGCGGAGCAATTTAAGTTGAACTTTTATGAGAAAAATTGCTCTGTTTATTGGCCTAATTCTGAAAGCGATACGATATTCAAACGTTAATTATGAGTCAAAATTTTCGTTACCATGGATATCGAGATAGTGGTATAATCGTATATTAATTCGCTGCAGGAGAAAGTAATCAACAAAGCTTCAACCTCATTGGATGTGTTTTGTCATTAGGAACAATTTCATTGGGTTTTTGACAGTTGCGTGAAATTCTCTCTCTTATAGGTACATCACCAACCAATTTTTGATGGATAAACCAAACATCATAATACCCATTAAAACCGCTAACAGTCCACAATATTCCGATCGAAATAAATCCCTTTGTTAAAATGAATATTCCAGGGCCATTAAGTTGCGGTCGACTCTCGAACAACAGCGGGTGGGTAACAAGATCAAAAATAAACACAAAAAATACAACGGGGCTACACGAGCACAGTGAAATTCCTATTATCATCATGTCAACGCAAAGCTATTCCGAGCATTGAATGGAAGATTCTCGGGATCTCGTCAATTCCCCCAGGTGACACTTGAAGTTATTGCCCAAAACCATATTTAGCAGTTTAGCTAGCAGACGTGTATGAAAAAACGAAGTTGAGGATGGCTGAGGATGGTTGAGGAAAGCTTATAAAAAGTTTATGTGAAGAAGTATTTTTAATCTTGTTCCAGCTCTAACGATAATACAAAAAAAATAAATATTCGAAACCTAATTTTATCAATGCGATAATTTGAAGATCAATCGTCGTTGACCGATACGTGTAGTGAAGTATTAAGTTGTCTTAATGAATGATTTTCAGCTAGTCATCTATATCTCAACGTTGACAAAACAAAGGCTTTAAGATTTCACCATGCGCAAAAAGTGCGCGAGGATATATCGTTCAGAACTAATGGAGAAGGTTCAGTAGTTTCAACTAACTCGGATCATATCACATTTTTGGGTCTTCAGATAGACACAAATCTGAACTGGAAAGAACACTGCCAATACCTAGTTTCTAAGTTGAATTCAATTTCGTTTCAATTGAGAAATCTGCGACGTGTTCTGAATGTTGATCAGTTGTTGCAGCTTTATACTACCTTCAGGTTGAAAGTAGGCTCCGATATGGAATAATCTTCTGGGGCTTATGTACCTCAGCTGAAGATGTTTTCATTGCTCAAAAACGAGTATTGCGCTCTATGATTGGCCTTTCAAATCGTGAATCTTGCAGACCTGTATTCAAAAATTACAAAATATTAACACTAGCTTCCCTAACCATAAATCAATTATGTGTACATGAATTCACTAACAAAGATTCGAAATTTATTAAAAATAAAGAAAAACGTAATTTGAACACACGTCAAAGAGAAAACTATTTTGTTCCATTTGCTAAATTTCAAATAACATACAAATGAAGACGTAAATAGAATAACGGAGAAGCCAAAAATCATTATGACAGAGATAGAAGAAAAGTTAAGTGACAGCGAGAAGGCGCAGGAGTCATGGTCAAGATACTTAAGGATGGAAAACTCTAAAATGGTAGATAACTCCGTTGGTCAGCTGAAATCTACACTGAAATGTACTTATTGTGGTCACTGCTCAGTTTCCTTCGATCCATTATGGGACCTTTCCCTACCAATACCTCAAAGAACAGGCCAACTAGGACTATCAAACTGTTTAGATTCATTCACAGAGGAAGAAACTTTGGATAGAGACGAGAAGCCGATATGTGCGAAGTGCAACAAAAGACGGAAGTGCACGAAATCCATATCAATTCATAAATTCCCGAAAATGTTAGTTATTCATTTTAATCGTTTTTCACCCATAGAAAGATTCCGAGAGAAATTGAATTTCACCGTTGATTTTCCTTTAAGGGAATTAGACTTGAGTAAATACGCAGCACAAAACGTGCATCCATGTCGCTACAGTCTGTACGCATTGTGTAATCATAGTGGGACAACCAATAGCGGACACTACACAGCTTACTGTAGACATCCATATGCTGGTTCGTGGCACGAGTATGATGATTCACGAGTGTCCTCAATTTCACCTGAATCGCTTGTGAGCGGAGAGGCCGTTGTTCTCTTTTATGAGGAGGAAGACACTACTTCGCACATTTAGTTCTATTCTTATTTTGTATTTATTATATACATTTATTGAATAAATTATATTTTCAAATGAATAACATATAAATCACCTAATTATATTGCACCCAGATTATTTAATGCTCTTCCAACGGATTTGAAATCTTGTGAATCTACTCATATATTCAAGAGGAAGTTGAAGCATTTTTTGACGGAAAATTGTTTTTATGACTTTAAAGATTATATGTCATGATTGTCATGATGTTTATTTTTGTATATATTTTTATTCTTTGTCTATGTATGTGTTTTTGTTTTTATTTGCTTGTACTGACTTTTTCTATACAGTTTTTTTGACTGTCTTGAAGAAATAAACGTTAATTTATTTATTTATTTATTAATTTATAGTGTCCGTAAACCAGTGTCGTAGTTACAGAATGTGGCCATATTTTCCTTCATATTTTCTTTAGACAAGTGAAACGACAAATGCGTGTTTGACATCAGTTAGGCTCTTGATACTCATCCTAAAAGTCATGGCATTGCATATGCCTAAAACAGTTTCTGAGTTATTTGCGAAAAACTGAAGATATGTTCAGACATAATTTCCTGTATGCAATAATCGTATAATGCAACTTTCTTAAAACATGTAGGAATTATTTTCAACTCTGTTTTTCCATTTGTCATATTATTTAATCGAATCGATATTGTGAATGGTGACCATACTTTCTTGCTTAATGATTGTTTTGAAAGATCAACTGATGAACAAACCCAGCCTCATATTCATAATACTCCTCTTAGATGAGATGAAAACTTTTTATTATTATTTTAATACGTTGGTAGGTGACACACCCCCCTGAATTTTTTTTTCGATTCCAATAACTAATTGCAAATTCGAACCTTTCAGAATAGTTTGTGGTTCAGTACACCACCAATCAACGCATAAGACATACACGAAATTTTTTATCGTTCTTCATCAAAAACATGCTGATTGGATGATATTCACCTAAATACATCAATCACAAATGGCTCAAAAATGATACTCCAACATAAGATTCAACAAATTAAGTCTTCAGTTTTTCGCAAAAATTATTTCAGTCCTTAACTCTTATCCGAATGGAGTATTATGAACTCGAGGATGGGTTTGTTTGTTAATTGATGTGTCAAAACAGTCATATGCAAGAAAGTATGGTAACATACCAGTGAATCCACGACATCGACATACCATCGTAACTACGCCACTGGTTTATGAAAATTGAAAATTATAACTTGAAATTATCATATTGATAAACCTTGATTAGTGTATCAAATTTATTTTTTTTTCCTTTAGAAGTTTTGGAGAAAAAAAAGATATGTCTTAATTTTTTTATACTTTCGACACCCTGTATCTCAGATGGATGCATTTTAGGACATACCTTGAAAGAAACTTGTCACCTCGAAATGACGTGAAGAATCTCCATACTGAGTTTGTCGGTCATATTCTGACTCACCCTGTATATGCCCCTTCTGTTTTATTATTAAGTTCCACGGGATAGCGCTCATTTTGCCTGTTCATTGATCATTATAATTATAACAACAAAACCCTAAAGGGCATACGTTATAAAATCATGACACATTTTGGCAGCGAGCTGACGGCCTAACTGTAATTGGCTATAATGAATAGAAATGATTTTCCCCAATTTTTCTCAAACGTTATGTGGACGGTGAGAGCACTTTCACTAATTGTGGTATGTTCAATAGAAACAATGAGCACATCTGGAGTCTGAACACTCCCAGAGAGTTTAAAGCAGTAAGGCCACAGGTACGGCTCAGTTTGAACGTATGAGCTGGAATTTGTGGAGATCAAATCCTTTATCCTTATTTTATTAATGGAACACTCAATGGGAAACTCATCTGAAGTTACTACGAGGTGCTTTTGAGGATTATCTTGAAATTTTACCTCTCGTAAATTTAAATCAATATTTTGTTGTCAATATGACGGTGCCCCTTCACATAATACCAGAGCAGTATGTGGATACCTAGAAGAAAGATTCCCAGATAGGTGGATTGGAAATAATGGATAATGTAGGATGGCCAGCAAGGTCGCCTGACCTTACACTACTTGAAACTTTTTTGTGGGGCACATTAAAAACCGGGTTTATGGCCAAGAAGAATTCGATAATGTTGAGGATCTTAGGGGAAGCATAATTGAACAGTGACGGTCAATAAGAAGAAGGGATATGGTGAGGGCTGCAGAAAATTTAGGGTGGCGAGCACGTCTATGTATGTGTAGAGGGCCAGGTAGCCGAGTGGTTAAAGCGTCAATGTTTAAATCACTTACGCTGCCGGTCGCTGGTTTAAACCACAGCGACTACAGAATTGTTCTGATGGCCCGAGAAAGTGGTATTGTAAGATACAATGGGCATCTGCCTACGTGTCATCGGGTTAGCCTTGGGTGACTGGACGAGCCTACCACGCACGAGGTGGACTGTTTAGTGGGTATACCTGAGGGGGATTCAATTCTGACTCAGGGGATTCCCACACTACCTTATGGGATGCGTGAAACAGGCCGGATAAGGTGCCCATAAAGGGTTTCAACCACCTCGTTCAAATAAAATAAAAATGTATTCAGGAAGAAATCAGAAATTTTGAGCAGTTGCTTTGATGTTTCAGATTTGTCGTCGTCAGTGTTGTGTTATTTCGTTCGTTCGTATGTAGTTAGAGACAGATGGTTCATTGAAATCCAGTTTAATAAAATTATATTTTCTTGTTGAAAAAAAAAACTACGTAAATTATTACTTACGAGAGTAATAGCAGACGTGACAGATAATGGGTTTACAACAAATCGATTGGTTTGACAAGTGTTAGGTGTTTGAGGGAACCGAGGCCAAGTAATTTTTTTTTGTTATGCTAAGTAGTGACATAACATAGTGTCATGTATATACATCGTTGATGGAATCAGAACGAAAAACTGTATTTTAATATTTGTTACAGTTCAATATGACGCCCGTAAGAAAAAATAAAGTATCTCTTATTGTTTGCGAAATCCCAATGGTGGGCCTCTAATTTGAATCACCCGGTATTAACCTCATGGCATACAATTCTTGCATCGCCATTTAGAAACCAGGAACGCAGGAAGTACTGTAAAACGATCCGATCAAAATAAAGTGTTGAGACCATTCTAGGTCACCAGGCGAATTGACATCCGTCCAACCAATGGTATTCTTTTGAATTCGAGCCGGACATTTTATTGTCAGTAGATTATTTACTCGTCCAAGGAGATAAAAGGTCTTCCGTTTGTTTATTTCTTTGTGACTCTTTTTATGCAGCTACTACTTGACTCAATCTGTCAGTGGAACGACGATAAATAAAGTAGGACACGGGCCTATTTGGCGGAATATTTGGCCTTTTAAAATCGGGAATCAAAACAATTCGAAACGTCTTATGTGGTCCTAGTACGTTTCATGAAACCTTGCATGAAACAAACCATCGTTTGATGACATGGACTTAAAGGATTGTAAGTTTCTTCATTCAATATGATGATGACCCTTTGAAAACATGTTTCACCCAACTCAGAATCTGCCTGAGAAATGATAATTACTGATTAGTCTATCTACACACAATTTGGGAGTATACAGCGTGACTCATGGTCAATGATAAATTATTAGACGTTTAAGGAAAACGCAATGCAGAATTGCATTGCATTGCGACGTTGCCGCTTCTATCAAAAAGTCTTAACAACTTTATTTTTTTAAATAGTACACCTCGTACTGATCGACAAGCGTAAGGATGCCTCCGAGAATTGGTTGCGCAGTAGACAAAACCCTGGAGTGGAGCAGGAGCTCAATCGCTCTGCCTTATTAAACAGTAGTCGATCTTTGTCGCACATCTACTCACGCTTTCTATCGTTTGCGCATCTCAGAGGTATCCTTGCGCTGGTCGATCTGTACCTATATTAACAAATTTTTAGAATCGCTCTTTTATTATAATACTTTTTTGTTAATAATGTCCTATACCTACCTCTATCGGTTTTCGATATAAAAAATAATTTGTGTTAAATATGGTCAAAACACTGAAAGTTGATATTTTGATGATAGTTTGGAAAAACTTAAGTATTTATTTCACACCAAAAAATAAACTCCTTGTCACACAGGGCGTGCTGAAATGACTCTTACTTCCGTAATGCATAGAAGTTGTCAAAAATTCGGTTTTTCATACGAATCCTCCATTACTCGATAAATTATAAGATGAAGAAAAATGCTTTGAGTAGAGATATTATGTTCCTTCACCTAAATCATCAAGTTTTCTAAACAAAGCCGTTTTTTCGGGAAAAATTGTTTGAAAGAATTTAATTTTAGTTAGCCGTGGAAATATCAAGCTTATGACAGTTTGGTGACTTTTATAAGTAATTTATAAATATTTACTGACGGTATTTCAACAAATCCCAAAAAGAATGCAAATATTGATTATTCAAACGAAGTTCTTATGAAATAATTCATTATACTTGACCAATGTGATAAAATCATTGCCAGAAAATGTAACCAAAGGTATCCTGAATTAACACTGACGAACGAGAGGAAGTTTCTAGGATTACAAAATAATTTCAATAACTATGGCTAGATTTACTGGGCTAGGACATGTGAAAATACAGAAAATAACAGAATCAGGAAGAATAAAATAACAAAATTGTAAACAGAATATCACAATAACAATAAATGCTGAAAATGTTGTCCATTGCATTCTAAACATTTTCAAATGTGCTTTTGTTTGCGACTAGTGGCTGCTTTTTCTATTTCATGGAGATCCAGATCTTCAATACACCACACTAATCGCCTTCGCAGTTCATCTTTGGTAGGCACTGGAGTACTCACCATTTCTTCCAGAACACCTCATAAAAAAAATCTAGCGGTGTGAGATCGGCTGATCCCTGTGGCCAATCCCACGGCCCTAAACGCCCAAACCAACGATCGTCAAACATTTGTCAAGTTCCCTGAAAACTTACTGGGAAAGCCTATATTCCTCTAAAGGCACATTTTCGAGGAAATCGATAGTATTTGGAGATATTTTTCAACATTTAGTGTCATTATAAATTAATAGTTATTTTTGTATCTAGTGCGCGAAATGCTACTTTGGTGATCGAGAACTGATTTTTACGAGGAGCAGCCGAGTTAAAAAAATAATCGAGATCACCAATTCTGGTCCAATTTGATACCTAAGAAAGTAATACACTCCTGTTCATCTATTGTGTAGTTATTTATTTCTATATCTAAATTTGTAATTTTATTATTTTGCCTGGTGTGGAAGTTCATATGCCTGGTTTTGGAAGCATTTATTTTATAGAAACAGTGAGTGTTCGTAAGACAACTTGCAGAGTTATTCTGCTGAAGATTTGTCTATGAATAATAGCGTGGAGTCATTTGCATAAAGACAAGTATTCGCATCGTGGAGTACTAGGGTTGTTCATATAAATGATAAATAATATGGGGCCCAACACAGACCCTTGGGAGACCCTTATTCTACTAGAAAGTGGGCTAGAAATGTGTTTTGTTTTCACATTATCCTTTTTGTGATTTATCCTGACCTGCTGAAGCCGTCCGTTCACGTAAGAGAAAAACCAGTCATAGAGTTTTTTCTTTGTTTAATGTTCCCAACTCCTACAACAAAAATTTTACTCATTCTGATGCACTTCCGCCCGACTTTTTCCCAGAAACAATCTCGTGAGTGTCTCATCTATTCTGTGGATAATTTTTTAGAGAATGATAATTCCGAAAGCACCATCCTCGATGAATAGGTATAGCATAAAGTCGGTTTCGTACCCTATAATTTCGCGGCTGAGAGCTCTCCAGTCGTTTGTTCTTGTTATGCGCTATTATTTACCTGCTCTAGAAGAACACGTTATGACCGGTTGTTGTCTTCAACAGTGGCGTGCCAAGTATATTCTATGATAAAAAGCAAAAGCACTGAATTTATAGATAGACATTGCATTTTCAGGGGTAATATAATAAGTGGTATGATTATTACCGATAATTTTTTGGAATATTAATGAATTGCAATCCCAAAGCTGAAAATACAACGAGTCCGCAGGACGAGTTGTATTTTCTTGCATTGGGATGGCCAATGAATTGATATTCCAAAAAATTATAGGTTATTAATCATACCACGAATTATATTTAGGACGACAATATATCGATTTGAAATAAAGAAAAATCGTGTCACCGTTTTAATTTGAAGTAATTCACAGAAATCAAAATCTAACAACAACATCTATGATACCAATAGCCATTTGTCCCCAACGATCGCTCATATTGATTAAGAAATATAACTAGTCAAAACACAAAGATTTGACGTTTATAATTTAAATCATTATTTTCACTTGACAGCTAGTAAAACAAAAACTAAGCAGGTTTATCACCGTGAAAATACAGCGACAAGCTAAATTTTCACTGTAATTCCGATTCTATTGGCTGAATTTGAAATAGACTGATTGGTTGTTAAGCAAGGAGATATATTGTCACCTATATAAAGTGAGACAAATTCGAAAAAGTTGATAACGGATTAATCCATAATTTTCCGCCTTTTTGTCGCTAATTAGTTGCGAAGAAAAAAATGTGTCGCTCTTTTTTCTGAAAACTTCCGTAATTTCCATTTTTTCACAGTTCTGAAGTATCCATAATTTGCTGCATTTTTGTCGCTAATAAGTAGCGGGGAAAATATGTCGCTCTTTTTTTAAATATGCTATGTTTCGTTACCTTCATATGAAGTTAGCGATACAACTTCCGTGATTTCTATTTTTTCGCAGTTCTGAAGTACCAATCCATAATTTTCCGCTTTTTTGTCGCTATAAGTTCGCAACTGATTAGCGACAAAAAAGCGGCAGATTGTGGATGATTCAGAACTGAGAAAAGACAGAAATTACGCTTCATATGAAGTTAGCAAAACATCGCATATTTAAAACAAAAAGCGACAATTTCTTTTCTCCGTACTTAACTAATTAGAGACAAAAAGGCGGCAAATTATGGATACTTCAGAACTGTGAAAAAAATTGAAATCACGGAAGTTGTTTCGCTAAGTTCATATGAAGTTAGCGAAACATCTCATATTCTTTTAGAAAAAAGAGCGGCCATTTTTTTTCTCCGCAACTAATTAGCGACAAATTATGGTATAATCTGCTAACAACCTTTTCGAAGTTGTCTCGCTAACTTTATATAGGTTGCATTTGCTGATTCTCCAATATAAATTGATATGTTTGTAGACGATGATGTAACCTGAGTACATTTATTTCGTCTTATAGTAATATCAACTGCTTCTTGCCACAGTCGTCCTTAGGTTAGTACTGACAAGTTTCTAGCAACTTTGATTTGCGAGTTGCATAACATAATATCAGCCGATTTGAAAAAAGTTGAAGACTGGTGTGATGCAAACATGTTATCTCTCAATTTACCAAAAAACAAATTAAATATCATTTAGATTCCGCTTAACCAACTAGTTTTTGAAGCAATATTCTTGGAAAATAAAGATCACACAAAATTTCTATGTTTGAAATTTGAGGATCATATTATAAAACAACTCACTGGTAAAATGTACTCGGGATGTTTACTGTTAGAGTGATTTCTAAAGAATTGGGGTTCAACACTGCCAAAATGGCTTACTATGCAGTCATAGACTCTCAGTTGCGTTACGGAATAACGTTTTGGGGAGCATGCAGTCCAACTTTCAAAAGTTTACCTCTATTACAGAAAAGGGCTATAAGGTATATATGTAACCTCAAACCAACGATACTATTCCAACTGTTACTGCACCATTCATGTTAAAATCTGTTTGCCTAACAAATAAGCATATAATGAACTTTGCTAAGTCTTCTACCCATTATAACATCCGGAACAATCTGAAACTCCCAGTGTCAACTAAAAATATTAGCAAAGACTCCATCATTAAAACAAAATGTAAATTATGACAAATGATCACTTCTTTAATTTTTTAAACTTCCAATATCACTCAAAAATTTATAAAAATCTAAAAAATAAAATAACATAAAAAAACTTAGGTTTTTAAGGGGTAAGTTATTCTTTATATTCTTAGTTTTCCTTAAAACAGTGATAAAGGATGGTATGGTTTAGTACAGACCCATAACATCTCTGAAAATCTCACAATTTGAAACATTGCTACGTAAAGCTTTTATCCACTTGCCTCTTCAATTTTATTGTTTGTTGATTTACCTGCCCATTCTTTTGCTACGCCAATGGACATAAAATACTCGTTAAATGTAATTAGACCAGGAGCTTTGCCATAAGGTATAATTACTTAATAACAAAGAATGACCGGTTGGTATTCGACTGAGTTTTTTACCTTCAAATTCGAATTTTTACCAATTCTGGGAGAAAAGGGGGTATCTATTGTAATAATAGTGCAAGAACGGTAATTTTAAAAATTATAGATGTCCCATCTCGTTGGTATTTCTTTGTTCGGAATATGTAGCGATGTTAGGGGTCATTATATTATTATTTCTACAGTTATATAGTTATTTCTTTTGTGGTTTAGATTTGGATAATTATAAATTCGAAGACCCTGAGACTACAATCTTAGGTAACTACTAGTTATATAGACCATGAATACAAAAAACTACCATCACCCAGAGCTCAAAGTTTCCAAATTTTATGTTCTTACATATCACTCCATTTCTGAATATAGAAATCATTGAATAACATCTGGAAGGGTTAAGTGTGTGGTACTTCTCATTTCTCACAATTTCTACATTTTTGTGAGGATATCCGAAAAAACGACCAATGACTTATTAGAAGTGTCAGTGAAAAGTTTGACATCAAAAAAGTAAACCAGAGTTACGCAATAAATAGAAGGTACATTTAAGGTGCATTTAGTCAACATCATTTTAAAATTGTGCTTAAATTTATGTTAAAAACGAAAGTTGAATCTGTTGAATCAAATAGCACCATTTATACAATAATATTAAGTTTATGCTAAAAACATGTCACTTTGAAAATCCCAACTTTATAAGAATCTTCCTTTTACGATAAAAATATTGTCCATAATTCATGTGAACCTGAAGTTTCATGTCATAAAATGTACCTATCATTCTTAAATGTATGCCTGGATCTGAAACTCGTATAATATTAGGTCTCATACAAAATTATTGTCAAGGTTATGTTTATGTCAGTGCTTATGCTAAAGTTACGTTTATGTTGACTAAATGCACCTTTAGTCAACATCATTTTAATATTGTGCTTAAATGTAGGTATGTTAAAAACGAAAGTTGAATCTGTTAAATCAAATGGCACCATTTATACAACAATATTAAGTTTATGCTAAAAACATGTCACGTTGAAAATCCCAACTTTATAAGAATCTTACTTTTACGATGAAAATATTGTCCATAATTGACGTGTACCTAAAGTTTCATGTCATAAAATGTACCTATCATTCTTAAATGTATGCCTAAATCTAAAACTCGTATAATATTAGGACTCATACAAAATTATTTTCAAGGTTATGTTTATGTCAGTGCTTGTGCTAAAGTTACGTTTATGTTGACTAAATGCACCTTAAAAGAAAAAATATGTCCATCGAAATTGTGAAAATCGAAAAATTGGAGTATCGAGCCATCATCAAGTACCTGTATTTAAAAGGGTTAGGAGGTGAGCAGATTTACGAAGATATGCTCAATACCCTTGGTGATCAATGTCCTTCGTATGCGACCGTGAAAAATTGGACTGCAAGCTTCAAAAGAGGTAAATTTTCCATTGAAGATGATGACCGATCGGAAAGGCCAGTTTCTGTGTCAGTCCTCGAAAATATCGATGCAGTTCATGACATGATTTTAACAGACCGTCGAATTGGGATAAAACGGATATCTGAAGCACAGAATATTTCATACCAACATTTAAATGTCACAAAAAGATCCGATTTTCCTTTTTTGGCAATAATATTACTATTAAACTAGTCAATCGTGACAGGTAATTGATTCGAAGGCTTTTTGTTTGTATGAAATAAAATTACTTTTTCCTTGAGAATCCAAGTCCAAAAATCAAAAAGTGCTAGGTATATTGCTGAATAGAGAATTGAAGACTCCTAGGGGGTTGAAGGGGCAGGTGATTAAATTAATTGAGAAAGTGTGGTTTCATATATAAAAATTGACCTGTTTCACGATATTTCATTTGCATACATAATTAATTTATAGAAATTTAAGGGGTGAGCAAGGGGCATTTTGATCCTCGTTTTGATCAGATTGCTGTTGCTGATTGTGTTACCCCGCGTCTGATCTTTCACCAAAGCCGTTCTCTGAAAATAGACACCTCATAGGGCTAAAAAGGGTGATGAGAACAGTGATATCATAAAAAGAGAGAGAAAAGGGGAAGAAGGGAGAGAAGAGGAAGAAGAGAGAGACGTGAGAAGAGAGAAGAGGAAGAAGAGAGAGACGTGAGAAGAGAGAAGAGATAGAAAAGAGAGGTAATTAACACTTGATATGCACACGCAACTACGATTTCACACTTAATAGTATCAATATTTCCGAATACCTAAAAGGTGATAAGATTAGAACTTGGCAACGAATACACCGAAATCAGGACGGCAATTGGCACTCCACTCGCCTTCCAACACTCAACCAGACTACTATCAAAAACTGTTGATATTCAATCTCCGACATATACCTCCTATAAGAATTTTTATATATGAGGGAAATAACCACTATCGACGCGAAAACAATTTTCAATATGAATATGCAATACAGTAATGTCACCTAGTTATTGAATCACATAATTACCTACATGCCTTCATTCTAAAGTAACGTGGAATTAAAATTAATATAGCTGACTCGATGGATGGAATCCAGTTTGTCCCGTTTCTGCATGAGAATCTATATCAAATCATTAACTGTAATTGGTATATTTTCCTCTTAAATTGTCCGCATGTAACATTCCTGTCCGTGTATGCTTCAGAAATGATGATGATAATATATCGAGAAATGGGTGCCCATACGATCATTATCAGAAAAATTCTGTTATTACAAGGTTATGAGCGTATAATATGTGGAATTTAGTATCGAACGACGATGGAATTCTGGGAAAGATTTGAATCAACGATTGATTTATTTTTGCACCGATTAGTACCATACACAGTGCCTGCCAAAAGTATGTAATATATGGGGAAAAGTCTATATAGATCATTGGAAAAAAAATTCTAGGTGATCGATTGTGCATGACCGGCAACCTGAAAATCACGTCACGTGACCACTGCTATGGCAGCTAATTGTTCTTCAGAATTGCAGTACAAGATGTAGACAGCATCAGAACCATGCTTTGTATTGAAAGAGAAGGAAGACGTACAGAAATGTGAAGTTGACTTTGGGCTTAGAAAATTATTACTCGCAATAAGTGTTTTGTTATTAAATAAGTTAATTTTTTTTTTGTTTGACTCTAGAATTATTAATTGAGTGAGGCTAACAATATTTTTTTTCTATGTAGAAAAATATTTAATTGTTATCATAGATTACACATTTCATTTGACTCCATAGAATAGTTCACAAAATTGATGAAAGTTTCATGGCCGGACTAAGTAGTAAGAATTAAAGTTGAGATTTGTACCGTAAAAAGTCAAAAACTTTGGTAAGCTACGTGAAGAAGTTTTATGATGTTTTGAATTATGACTTTGGTATAATTTTAATACTGAAAAAAAAACACTTTAACGAATTTCTATCATGACTGACATTTAGAGAGATCATTTCTATCATAAATGCTTGAAGATACATCAACTTTGCAACAAACATATCAGACATTTTTTGCAGTAAATCTCATTTTCTAGAGAAAAACATATTTTTCTTGATGATTCGTAATAGAAAGTAAGTAAATGAGGACAAGAATTCTAATACAAGGTGTTTCTTAAGTCCGTCTAGAAACTTTAGGAGCATGTTGCTGACGTCGAAATAAGAAAAAAGTTCCCATAAACAAGTACTCCTCGGTTTTTTGACGTGCGGATAATAGATAATCGCTTTACTTTGCTATATACAGTGCGACGCTAAATTATGGAATAAATTCATTATTTCTGAATATAAAGATATATCAGAAAAATCCTCAGATAGGTCGATTTTCTTTTCCGATGAGCCAATTTTTGAACCTCGCCCAAAATATATAGGGTTATCCGCATTTGAGGAAAAGCGACTTTGGTGATATTTTTAAATGGGACACCCAGTATATTTGTCCATATTTGGTTAGGGATCGTCATTACAAATCCAGTGATCCCAAGTTTGATGGAATTATGTCAAACGGCTGCAGAGATATGGCCAAAAAACTTCTCTATATAACCAATGAGTGCGACAGAGACTTTTAACCTTCTGAATCGTGTGGAGTCTCGCAGTCATACTGATTAGACATACGAGGAAGTTTTTTGGCCATATCTCCGCAGTCGTTTGACATAATTCCATCAAACTTGGTATCACTGGATTCGTAATGACGATCCTTAACCAAATATGGAAAAATATACTGGGTGTCCAATTTAAAAATATTACCAAAGTCATTTTTACTCAAATGCGGATAACCCTATATATTTTGGGTGGGGTTCAAAAATTGGCCCATCGGAAAAGAAAATCGACCTGTCCGAGGATTTTTCCGATATATCTTTATATTCAGAAATAATGAATTTGTTCCATAATTTAGCGTCGCACTGTATATATTTTTTAATACAACTCTAAAGACTGCTTCAATTTCACGAAAGCACCCGTACGCGGTTTCAATTTGCGAGTTAATTAACACCCACGGATGCCCCTTTTCGTTCCTACCACAAAGGCCCTTTTATGCATCCATTAACTCATAAATTTCAGCGTGTTTGCTCGTCCTTTATCTCCGGTCCTTCATTCTAAAAGCGCATCCATTATTCAAGTTACCTGCCTGAGTGCTTTACCTTGTAGACGATAGCGACATTTTTTGCCTTATCTGTTCGGCTTTTACTACCTCCCATCGATGCGTCTTTATCTGAGGCAGCACCAGACTTGCTCCGAATTACATGGTGCTCCGTTGAGTTAATTGTTTTTTTCTGGTAGTGGCCCGAGGCGAGTGAGATAAGTGAAATACCTGGGGATATTCTCTTTGTTTTTTGTTGGTACGTGAACTCTCTAAATATACGACTCGGATGTTAGCAATCTTTACAGCGATTGAATGAAGCGGTTTTTGTAACTACAAGTTATCTACCTACTTATTTTCGTAAATTTTTAGGCGAGTTCACTCATTCAAGAGAAATGTGGTAGTTTTATAATGGATTTTCCTCGGGATTTTCTATTTCACACAACTTCCCAAATAGCAATTTTATATTATGCCTACTAATACGAGCCCTAACAACTATTTATATGTTCGAACAAGCAGTTACTTTGCGAATAAAATGCCAGTTTATCGAAATACTTTTATTCTAATCGTTTTTAAATTGTAAATATGAAATTAGCAACATTTTTCATGTGTGGAAGTATTTTTAAGGTTTTTATTGCATATATTTTATGTTGATTACTATTTAATTAATAGTTTGATAATCGAAAAATGCTGACAACTAAATATTGGAACATGTTTTGCTTATCCTCACGTTTATTGAGTTTTATCGACGCATCATTTGCGTCATTTGAGTATTCAAAGGTACTAGAATTTATTATTAATCAGTACCATAAAGTGAAATTTCCTATGAATCAACCATAGCAACAACTACTGTGTTTAATGTAATAAAAACATATGGTGAAACTGCCAGTATTGATGTTCGCGGCAAAAGCTGAGGCCGTCCAAAAACTGTTTCTCAAAGGAGTGTATAAGGCATTTAATTAGAATATGTAAGTTGGGAAGAAGAAACACACTATGAGAAGTAACTGCAAGGTGGAATAGACAAACTGGGTTGAATGTTTTCAAATTATTCTTTTGCAAATATATCCACAAGAGCGGTCTTAGTTTTCAAAAGGTATGTTTGATAGGTACTTCTTTGCTGTATGCATTTTGTATTTTTTGAGTTACAGGCTAAAGAAAAACCATTAGTGACGGAAACTAAAAAGAGGAAACGTTACATTTGGGCCAAATCAAAGCTTTCGTGGACCAAACATGACTGGGACAAAGTTATCTATAGCGACGAAAGCAAATCTGATGTCTGTGTGGGAGATTACCGAAAGCGTGTGATTCGGGAAAAAACAGAAGCATTCCGTAAGGACTGCCTCAAAAAGACTGTGAAGTTTCCACATGGCATTATGGTGTGGGGTTGTATGTCGGCCAAAGGGTTGGGAACTTTACACTTTATTGAAGGCACATTAAATGCAGACAAATACCAAGATATCCTTGTACATTCGCTTTTACCAAGTGCAGCAAAGTTATGTCCATCCGGAGATTTTATTTTTCAACAGGACGGAGCCTCGTGCCATACTGCTAAATCTACAAAAAAATTGATGGGAGAACATGACATTGAGGTTTTATCACATCGATCTAGCAGCCCGGATCTTAATCCAATAGAGACACTTTGGCATATGAAACAATTCCTAAGAAATAATCCTCAGCGTACTTTACCACAACTACGTGCTAATGTGCAAGAAATGATAATTTCACCCCTGAACTCTGTGAAGGCCTACTTAATACAAGGCCTACTTAATACAATGCCTAGTAGAGTTCAGGCTGTTATTCGAGCTAAGGGCGATGTTACGCCTTATTAATTTTTATTTCAATTTGTTAAAAACCATTTGCTCCAATATTTAATTGTCAGCATTTTTTTATTATCAAACAATCAGTTAAATAGAGATCACCATAAAATAAATGCAATATATAATAAAACCGTAAAAATACTTCCTTACATCATAAAAAATGTTGCTACTTAATTTCATATTTACAATTAAGAACAATCAGAATAAAAGAATTTCGGTAAACTGGCATTTTATTCCTAAAGTAACTGCTTGTTCCAACATATAGTTCTGAGGGCTCGTAATTGCGAAAACATTATTAGAATGACATTTATAAAATCATTGAAAATTTTAAAATGTTTCCAATACTTTTATACAACAGCTACCAATGCAAAATTGCTGCTTAAAAAAAATCATTTCCTTTATTAAATAGTTTTATTAAGCGTTCCTTACTGCAATATGAAATGATCTTGACTATGTCTATATATTCTTTATAAAGTTGAATGGAATGGCGACCGTTGAATATGATTTCCGGTGTTGAGTTAGCGGGAATTCGGTCGAAATGTTGAAGAAAACCAGTTGTTAAATTGTCGGCGTTTCGAAACTTTATAGTCCTGAAGATGAAACAATAAAGTTTCGAAACGTCGACAATTGGACAACTGGTTTTCTTCAACATTTCAACCGAATTCCCGCTAACTCAAAACCGGAATTCTCTATAAAATAAATGAGTGAAAATGCAACAAGGAATATCAACAATGGAACACAATTTTTTTTTTAAATAATTCTAAAAAGTGCAAGAAGCAATTCTGAATCTACAAAGACAAGACAAACAGGCAGGGTAAAATGAGTGACGTCTATGATTACTATTCACAACAGTGTTCCGACAATTTAAATCAAAAAAGATTTAAATCAGATCAATCAACTGATTTAAATCAACCGATCTTTTCAATTTTAATCAAATCATAAATTGCTGTCAAAACTTCTCGCTGAAGCAGGAAATTCAAAAAAAGGAAGATAGTTTATTTAAAACTGAGTATTTACATTCATTATGTGAGTGTAAAAACATAACCAATCGTCATCAGTCCAACGAAAATATTCATAAATTAACCTTAAGAAAATACAAACAGTTTACAAACAAACAAAAACAGTTTATGTCAACCGCACATTATAAAGACACACGAATTTTCTTGTTCCGACAGGAAAGCATCGGCACGCTGCCGAAAATTTTCATGTCAACACAAGTGTTTTTGTATGTCGCCGAGGAGATGTTCTAACTATAAATCTAGACAACAAATATTTTTGGATGAATATAGAAAAAATATTAAAATAAGTGATTTCAAAGTTTATTATTTCCATATTTAAGGAAAAATTCAGTTTATATTAAAAAAAATCACGATTTCTTAATTGAAAGAATCAGATTATTTTGTTTTTCAAAAAAATCGTGATTTTTTGCAACTCTGAATTTAAATCACTTTGATTTAAATCGCGATTTGAATCAAATGATTTTTTCAATAAAAATCAGTGATTTAATCAAATTGTTAATTTTATTTTCTTTCTCAGAAATCAACATTATATCAGACAATTATATTGTAAAGTTTTTTTCAACTGAGAAATTAATATCATTATTATAAATGACGTCCTTCCAAAACTAGCAATCATGTTGGAAAAGTGGCGCGCGATTTGAATGTCTCATTTGATAATTTGGTTATTTTTTTATGATTTTACTTCATTTATTTATGTTGGCTACATCTATTAATTAAGCTTTTACATTACTACGTTTTACGCAAAAATATAGTTAAACTGTATGATAAAATGAAAAAATTCAAAAAAATCGTGATAAATTAGAATTTTTTTCAAAAAATCGTGCACAGTTCGATTTAAAAAAAAAATATATTATTTTTTCCTACCCTGCCTTAAGTACATCGATTGAATGAAGCGATTTCTGTAACTTCATTTAAGTAATATGTTTTCGTAAATTCACTCATTCAAGAGAAACGGAGTAGTTTTATTAATGATTTTCTATTCCAAACAATTTGACAATGGTTAATGACAAGTTCGGAATATTAGCAAATGCTCAAAATTTGGAGTAACAATATAATTCGGAGAATCTAATTAATTCATTCTATAGTCCATATTGTATTCAAGGATTGGGCCAACAATATGAAAAAGAGGAATGGAGAAGATTATAAAGAATATGCGTTTAAATCAATTTGGAATTCAACTGCGAAGATGATTCAAGAAAAATATCTCAGTGAGTATACAATATTAAATTGAAAGAAGCTCGTAATGCGAGAAATAGTAAACGGAAAGAATTACAACCTATTCCAGAGAAAATAAAAGTATGTTCTGTAGCATTAAACAAGAAAGATGTACTAAAAATTGTGGAATATAGACGAACCAGAGGGAGTACAAATAAAAGAATTTCATATAGCTCCTTAAGAATTGCTTGGAGGGAAAAAGCTATAAACTGTAAAATTTTCCATTTTAAAAAAGAAAAATCAATCAAGATGGAACTCCAACAGGGAGATTCGAAATTCGAATACAATTCAATATTTTCGAAGACGACACAAGGTAGGTCGAAAAAATTTTCAAACAGCAAATGGATAACAAAAAATCAAATGGATGAAGGTATTTGTCCCTTTGCATTGTTAAAATTACTGTTACAAAAATTTTGTGATGCATGGTTGAATAGAGAATTTCAAGGCAAAGAAGATAGGCTAGGGGAATATACAGCGTTATATTTGAAAAAAAGAGGTTGGAGTTATTTCCGGTAATACAGGTGGTTGAAAAAAATTGTAGTTAGGTTATAAAAAGTGCCATTATTGAATCTCATGTAAATTTCAAATTTTTGTTTCTTCAAATAAAAAACTACAGACTGCTACATGTCTCATGTGTCCTCCGGAATAGGTTATGGAAACTCATCTTAAAGTCAGTGGGACAAGACAATCCACATTCCACCTACCGGAAATAATTTTCTAACAATTGAGGTTTTAAACAATAAGAATGACAAACTCGTTTGCATCCCCTTCAGTTTCTACCTGAATGTCAACAATCGCAAACCCTCTAATGGACCAGGTACCGACTGAGAGAGAGAGAGGGAGAGAGACGACGGTTGGCCCTAGTACCCAGACGGTGCTGGCGCCGTCCCTTCATTATGTGCAATTAGGCGGCCGCTCTCATGTGCAATTACTGGTTAAAAACGCACGCAACGCATCGGAGTTAGTAGAACACACAAGGCCATGTGGATTATTGTGTAGAGTGCAAGGGAAACATTCCTCACATAGATCACAGTTTGATTTTTGGTTCGCGATCTTTGAACAAAACATACTGCTCAGCAAGTCAAGTGCAATCTGTTAGACACTCTTGTTTATTTGGTACCAGATGATCTCCAATCGTGGATTAAGAACTTTTAATTTTATTCTTTTGTTGAAATCCGCAACCCAATCTGACGCTAACTCTTTTGTGAATATTCACTAATCTAGATGGGTGTTAGTAGTTTGGTTCCCGTCCGGTAGTAAATTAGAAATTCATTTCAGATGCTTGATAATATGTAATTTAGTTCCCAATGCCAATTTTCGTCTTCTCGTTATGAACTAAAAGCTACACCAGCACTTATGGCACACTCCAAAAAAAACTATCGCATAATTTTGTACACATTTATTACAAATTTGCGTCACAAACAAACATATGTTTACAGTCCCCGTTTTCCAAGAAATGGGCGTGGGCTAACTTTTGTGTAAAGCTGCATCACATATTCTGTATTTTGAAAAAATACGCATTCATTGATGATGAAATGGCTGCTAACATTTCTTACACATTTATTACAAATCATTGACGTGTTGAAAATTCAAAAATTTTCATCCCCTAGGGGTTAAATAACCCTTATAGATTGAAAATTCCCTGGATCCATATGTAGATCCCAACGTGGTCAGTGCAAGAATTGTTCACAAGATCCTTTATAATTTTTGTACAAACTATCGAAGTGTTAAAAATTACATAATGAAGGGCCCTCAAGGGGTTGAACACCTCCAAACTTCTCAAAATTTCTATTACATAATCTATCACATTGCGCTTATAGCTACAATTTTCCACAAAACTATTTAAAAATCATTAGAATCTATCAACATGTTGAGATTTTCAGAATGATGGGGTTGTCCGTGAGCAACTAAAGAACAAGCAGTAGATGCGTTTGGTATGCTGTAAAGAATTCTAATACCCGATGAAATACATTTCACGTCGGATTTCTTATCACTCTGCAAAATGTTGATTTCCATGGTTGATATTTTCCATGAGCAACTAAAGACACACATTGGAAACGTGTGGGATACTGTAAAGAATTCTGATACTCGATGAAATACATTTCATTTCGGATTTCCTATCATCAATCCGAAATCACTTTGCAATGCAGTGAAATAAGTTTATGCGCTGTGTGGGGTGTTCAACCCCATGGAAATCATCATTATGAAATTTTCAACACGTCGGCGTCGATAGATTCTAATCATTTTAAAATAATTTTGTGCAAAATTTTAGCGATACTCGCAATACCGCAATAGATAGTGTAATAGAAATTTTGAGAAGTTTGGGCGAGGGGGAAGTAACTCTTTCATTAGGTGTACATCATAACATTTTCATTACTTCATTAATCATTTCATATTCAACTTAAATTCGAAATCTGTGTTTCTGGGGATCCGTGATATGATTTTTTTCGGTTCCAAGTTGGCAAATTTATGCCGTCTGACAATCGGTAAGTGATCGCCTCGGTGATCGCTGAGCAGACGCGGATTTTAATCAGTGATTTTCCGATGAATAGTATAACATCATTAATGGTAATTATTTTTCATTAACACCTAAAACTTTTTCATTATTTTTCATTAGAGTTAATTACTGCATTATTTTCATTAGGTGTACAAAAAATGGCTAGTTACTTCCCCCTCGAGTTTGGGGTTGTTCAATCTGTTGGAGGCCCTTCATTCTGTAATTTTTAACACTTCGATTGTTTGTACAAAAATTATAAACAATCTTGTGAACAATATGACAAAACAAAAATTTATTAACACAGCCCATTCTTTAAAATATCAATTTCCATGTTAGATATTGTCCATGAGCACCTGAAGACATGCAGTAGAACCGTGTGGGATACTGTAAAGAATTCTAATACTCAATGAAATACAGTTCACGACGGATTTCCTATCATATCGCAACACCAAAATTTAGTAACACAGCCCACTATGCAAAATGTTGATTTCCATGGTTCATATTGTCCATTGAGCAACTAAAGACACAGAAGCGTGAGAACGAGAACTGTAAAAAATTCTAATACTCGATGAAATACAGTTCAGGTCGGATTTCCTATCAAGTCGCAACACAAAAATTTATTAACACAGCCCACTCTTCAAAATATTGATTTCCATGGTTGATATTGTACATGAGCAACTAAAGACAAACAATGGAAGCGCGTGGGATACTCTAAAGAATTCTAATACTCGATGAAACACAGTTCAGATCGGATTTCCTATCAAGTCGCAACACAAAAATTTAGTAACACAGTCCACTCTTCAAAATATTGATTTCCATGGTTGATATTGTACATGAGCAACTAAAAACACACATTGAAAGTGTGTGGGATACTGTAAAGAATTCTAATACTCTATGAAATACAGTTCAGGTCGGATTTCCTATCAAGTCGCAACACAAAAATTTACTAACACAGCCCACCCTTCAAAATATCAATTTCCATGGTGGAAATGATTCCTTCGCTCAAAAAATACAGCAGAAGCTTGTGAGACACTGTGATAAATCCTGAAACTGAAATAAGGCTTTTTGCGGAATTTCTGTCAACTCAGAGGTTATTTTTTTAACGGTATAATATGAAAATCCGAAATCACTTTGCAATGCAGTGAAATAAGTTTATGCGCTGTGCGGGGTGTTCAACCCCATGGAAATTATCATTATGAAATTTTCAACACGTCGGCGTCGATTTGATTCTAATCATTTAAAAATAATTTTGTGAAAAATATTAGCGATACGCGCATTACCGCAATATATAGTGTAATAGAAATTTTGAGAAGTTTGGGGGTGTTCAATCTGTTGGAGGCCCTTCATTCTGTAATTTTTAACACTTCGATAGTTTGTACAAAAATTATAAACAATCTTGTAAACAATTCTGGCACCGACCACGTTGAGATCTATATTTATTAGGGAATTTTCTAGCTGTACCTAAGGGTTATTGAATCCCCAGGGGATGAAAATGTCGGAATTTTCAACACGTCAATGATTTGTAATAAATGTGTAAAAAAATGTTAGCAGCCATTTGATCAACAATAATTGCGTATTAAAAAAAATAAAATGTGTGGTGCAGCTTTACTTCAAAATTATCCCACGCCTATTTCCTGGAAAACGGGGACTGTAAAAAAATGTTTGTTTGTGACGCAAATTTTTAATAAATGTATACAAAATTATATAATAGTTTTTTTTGGAGTGTGCCATAAATGCTGGTGTAGCTTTTAGTAGGGATCGACCGATATAGAAATTTTAGCCGATACCGATAATCGGCCGATACCGATATTTCAAATACCGATATACCAATATATCGGTCTATCGGCAGTTCATTTTTTTCCATCATTGTTCGTACAGTTGTACTAACATAGCTGAAACCGTAAAAACATGTACGTCCATAATTCGACAATGGGATATAAATTCAGAAAAGGCCAAGGAAATTCATAAATTAATTGGTGAAATAAATGATAGCTACCGACAATCAACTATTTTCGATTTGTTCGGATACTGGTTTTACACGCTTATTAAAAAAAGGATTTCCTTTATATTCCACACCATCAGACAAATATTTCCGTGAAACTGTAGTGCCAGACATTTTTCAAAAGTGCAAATCTCGTGTACAGAAAATAATAGATGATCAGATGATCAGATGATCGGAAAAATCAGATATATGGACTTGTCAACACAACAATTATATCTTCTTTTATATCATTGACGGTTCATTTTTGAAATAAAAATGTATCTAGTCACCGAGAGTAATTTGTTCTAGCTTGTAGAGGTTTTTCATGCACTCATACAGGTGACACCATATCTGAGATGCTTCAAGATCTATTAGACCAATGTAAATTGAAAAAAAGCCAAATTCACCTCTTGTTGGCAGATAACGCCTCCAATATGAAAAAAGGGATCGTCGGCACTATAATGAAATATCAGGGTTGTTTTGTTCACACTTTTCAATTAACAATAAAAGACTCCATTGATTGCCAAAGGGCAGTAATAGATGTCATTGCCAAAGCAAGGAGAATTGTGACTCATTTCAATCACTCTGCAACTGCTTGTGATAAACTCAAAAAGCTACAAGAACAAATGAATGTCCCAACAAAGAAACTTATCCAAGATATACAAACCAGATGGAACTCAACCTATTACATGCTGGAACGATTACTAGAACAAAAAAATGTTATCAGTATTTATATCTTGGATAATCCAGATTTTACAGACCTAACATTCCACCAATGGGATTTGGTTCAAAAGCTTATCAAACTTTTACAACCCTTTGAGGAAATAACTAAACTCTCAAGTAACAAGGAGTGTTGCATATCAGAGGTGATACCCCTAGTTAAAACATTAGATTCGTACTTGAGCAACCGTTCAAAAAGTGCCATATTTTCTGGTGTAGACACATTGAGGAGTGATCTACAAAAAAACTTGGAAAAACGATTCAACCATATTTTTACTGAAGACAGTTTTACGCTGGCCACGTTGTTGGATCCACGTTTCAAGAACAGTTTTTTTGACAATGCAGGCGGACCAATCTATGAAATATTAAAAAGAAAAATTACTGTTCAAGAGGGAGGCAGCGGCATAATCGAAACTATTACGGATGGTGAAAGTGATGGGGAGGACAATATGCCACTAGTAAAATTGCTAGCTATGGAAAGGGATTCAGGTGCATCAAAGACTGTGCGTGATTTATTTTGGGAATCTTACGAACATTTTGCTGGTGAAGGCACATCAGGAAGTTCGAAGCGAAAACGAAAACAAAGGTCTGCTTTTGTTGAGGTACTGGATGATGAAATTAAATTAAATCAAAGTCATCCAATAATTTCCAGAAATGAAAATCCCGTTCAGTGGTGGAACGACAATAAATTAAGATTTCCCAATCTTTTTCCGCAGGCTGCCATATACCTGTCTGCACCAGCTGGAAGTGTCCCCAGCGAACAAGTTTTCTCTGAAGCTGGTAATATTTATGATGCAAAACGTAGCCTAACTCCTGATAGGGCAGAAAGCTTATTGTTTTTGCATCACAACCTACCAAAACTAAATTATCAGTATTTTAGTAAGGTGAAATAATTTTAACTTATAGTTGCAATCCGCATAGGGTTTTATTTTATTAATTTATAATAACTAGTTAAAGAATTTAGTTGATTTTACGTTACATACTTTTTATTGGCAATAAAGATGTAGTTTTGATGGAAGTATATTTTTATCATTCATTTTTCAAATTGAATTTTTTCCCAATAAAAAAATATATCGGTCTATCGGTTTTTGATATCGGCCGATACGATAATCGGCCAATAAAGCCGATATCACCGATAGACCGATATAAATATCGGTATCGGTCGATCCCTAGCTTTTAGTTCATCTTCTCGTTTCGGATACCGACCACTGCTATGGCCCAAATTTCCACGCACTCAAATGTCTACGTAAGATTAGTTAGTTCTGGTTAGGTCATAATAAAAAATTACTCCTCACGAAATGTATTTTCACAAAGAAAAATGGTGCAAAAACTACCTACGTTATCAATATCCACGAACTCAAATGTCTATATGTAAGGTTAGTTCGTTCGTCCATAAAATTACTCCTCACAAAATATATTTTCACAAAGAAAAATGGTGCAAAAACTACCTACGTTATCAATATCCACGAACTCTAATGTCTATATGTAAGGTTAGTTCGTTCGTCCATAAAATTACTCCTCACAAAATGTATTTTCACAAAGAAAAATGGTGCAAAAACTACATACGTTATCAATATCCACGAACTCAAATGTCTATATGTAAGGTTAGTTCGTTCGTCCATAAAATTACTCCTCACAAAATATATTTTCACAAAGAAAAATGGTGCAAAAACTACCTACGTTATCAATATCCACGAACTCTAATGTCTATATGTAAGGTTAGTTCGTTGGTCCATAAAATTACTCCTCACAAAATGTATTTTCACAAAGAAAAATGGTGCAAAAACTACCTACGTTATCAATATCCACGAACTCAAATGTCTATATGTAAGGTTAGTTCGTTCGTCCATAAAATTACTCCTCACAAAATGTATTTTCACAAAGAAAAATGGTGCAAAATCTACCTACGTAATATCCACGCACTCAAATTTCTACGTAAGGTTAGTAAATAAAAGCATGTTTTAAAAACCTCGGGAACGAAATTACACATAAAAATTAGGTAAGCCTGAAATATCGGGAACCAAATTACATATTTTTTCTTACCCTTCTCAATCTGGGAACCAAATTACATGTACCCATCTTGATCACTGAGGGCAAGTTCAAACTGTAGACAAATAAGTCAGCACGGTCAGAATATTGCAATATAAAGATGGACGAGGGGGAAACATCTCCTTTAAATCTCGTACAACTAGAAATTTTGAGTAATTTGAGTCAATTTTCAGTCATTAAATCTTCGCTTCAGTCATCGGCTTGAGTCTTTTCAATATTTTAAATCTCGTACACATTTTAGCGAAATGTTTCCACCTCGCAGATGGAGCACCCCATACGACACGGTTTCTGTAAGAGGAACGATTTATTTTTTCGAAAATCACCTCATTTCATTAAATGTATATTGATTAAGGCGGATTAAGGCTACAACAGGAAATTATTTTGGACTCTACATGGTGGCATTTCAAAGTTGTGTTTTTTCAAATGGAACACCATGTACTTATTTCGTTACACTTTATATGATTTCATATAAGGTACTACGTATGTACCCAACTCTAACCGTTCTCGAGTTATTGATTTTTTTATGAAAATGCTACGTTCATTTTAAAACTAAAGAAATGTATAGAAATCAACCGTTCGAAATCTGACAATGCATCAAAGAGGTTTTGGGCTATTGATTTCGATTCAACCCGTTTCTCAAAATTATACAGAATTTTTAACAATCATTATTGCTTTTTATAATTTCGAACAAAGATAACTTTTTCATTTCAGATAGAACCCCCTGTATTTTTTGGTCTGAGGAATAGAAAATTCAATTATCTTTCATATCATATTGGGGTTCCCTATACCTAACCTGAATAGTTTTTCAAGAGGGGGAAACATCTCGCTAAAATGTGTACGAGATTTAAAATATTGAAAATACTGAAAGGCTCAAACTGATGACTGAAAGACTCAAGCCAATGACTAAAAGACTCAAACCAATGACTGAAGCGAAGAATTAATGACTGAAAATTGACTCAAATGACTCAAAATTTTTAGTTGTGCGAGATTTAAAGGAGATGTTTCCCCCTCGGTTTTTCAGATATTGGCTTTTTCAAATAGTTGTTCTTATATCAAAACTTTCAAAAGCTTTAGAAAAATCACAAACTACAGGCGTTGTTACTTTTCCACCATTAATTTCCCAATATAATTCATACAAAAGAGATAGGATTGCATCTCCTGTGTTTTTGTTTCCCTGAAAACCGAATTGCTGGTTGTAAATTAGATTCTAGGAGCTCAAATATTCGATAATTCTTTAATAAATCAGTTTTTCAATAAGTTTTGCTGAAATAGGAATTCGTTTAGAAAGTTAGATGTATCCTTTGTATACATATAGGAATAGCAAGAGACGTCTTTAAAAAATAAGGAAAATTGCATTATGAAATGAATCATTTATTAAAACAGTAAGAATGCTTAGAGCAAATTCAGGAAGATATTAATTTTTTTTTTATTTTTGATCACATCAATAATCTCATATATGTCCGTATAATATAAAAGAATTTGAAATGCTCAAGTACGCGTGTAAAGACATAAATAGTTTTAATAGTAGTACTTAGGTATAGGCAAAAACTTATCCAACAACCATAAAAAATATAGAAACAATCCTTTTTTAATTAATTATCATTATTGTTTACAGTTTATGGTATCTCTATGGGAATCTAATCAAGAAAATAAATTTACTTAATCGGTTTCGAAATCTTTATAAAAAAGCCGGATCGTTTCAAACTGGTTGTTGAGGCAATACCCACAAGTATGTACTTTCTTATCGTTTAGTTTGTTGAAAGTTTGCTTGAAAGAATGTTGTTTATGATATTGTTACGAACCCAGTATTTGTCGGAGCATAGTGAATTGTTCTAGAAACATTTCGAAGCCTTTGATAAAATTTCGATCTTCACAAACTGTATTTGACCAGACAAGTGAATATACACAAGCTAAATAAACATTTATATACCCCTTTGTAATTATCAATAAGAACTAGCTTTTCCAAGTAAGTACTTATCAAAATGACCTCAAAGATTAAGATTCTAATAATCTCTACTTCCAAGAAAATAAATTCAAGAAAGGTGAGTTGTTCAAATCAAATTGGTCGTTAGCAATATGTTTAAATTTTAAGAAAAAGCTAAACTTTTCGATTTATTACCTATAATAGGGTGCGAAATCCAAAAAAAAAAACAACATTGAAAATGAAGACAGAAAGGAATCTCAGAACAGTTCTGATGGGAGTTCTAAAGCACTCGGCGAGTTCTACAGAATAAATTAATCGAGTTTTATCGAAAAAGCTAAACTTTTCAATTTATTACTTATAATAGGGCGCGAAATACAAAAAAAAACAACATTCAGAATGAAGACAGAAAAGAATTTCAGAACAGTTCTGATGGGAGTTCTATTCTAGGTAGCACTCGGCGAGTTCTACAAAATATATGGATCGAGTTTTATTGAAAAAAGCAGAACTTTTCAATTTATTAGCTATCATAGGGTGCGAAATAAAAAAAAAACAACATTGCAATGAAGACAGAAAGGAATCGCAGAACAGGGGAGTTCTGGATAGTGCTCGGCGAGTTATAAATATTCCCATTTCTGCGTCTCTAGGCGTAAGTATAAAGGAATGCTCCAATGTTACCATTCATATTAAACAATATTTTCTTAAATTAGTACTAGCAGATTCCTTAATAAAAAAGAGTTATTCAAAGAAAAATAAGATTTCCCCATCAGAACTGTTCTGAGATTCTTTTCTGTCTTCATTCTGAATGTTGTTTTTTTGGATTTCGCACCCTATGATAGCTAATAAATTAAAAAGTTTTGCCTTTTCGATAAAACTCGATTATCATATTTTCTAAAACTCGTCGAGTGCTACTCAGAACTCTCATTAGAACTGAAATATCTGTTCTTTTTTCTTCCAGAAGGATGGTTTTCGAAAGTCGATTTTTTTTTCAATTACTTTTTTATTTTGGCAGAACTATTTTCAAAAACGATCAAGGACTCCAGAACTCTTCTATATTTATCGAAATATATCGAAATTGTCGAAAAAGACGGTGTCGCGTGAAGTTAGCGCCACTAATTTGTTTTCTTAGTAAAATCTACAATCTGCTGGAACTATTCAAAATTTGTATCAGGAACTCTAACAGCCGTATGCATAGTCAATCGCCAGCGACTCGCCAGAGTTTCGTCATTCGCTACACAAGGATTATAATGCACAATCGAGCTCCAAAAAAGTGACAACTACGCGATAAGTCACATTTTGGCAAAACGCTGGCGATGTACCACTTTTTTGGAGCTCGACCATGCATTATAGTTCTTGTGTAGTGAGCGGCGAAACTCCGGCGAGTCGCTGGAATTGACTATGCATACGGCTGTTAGTCTTTCAAATCTAGTCAGAACTTCAAAAAAATATTGCATTTTTGCAATAAGTCGGCGCCAACTTCACACCCCAAGGAGGAGAAACATTTCCGGATTTTTTTTAATTGCCATGGTATAACGATACAAAATACAGGCTCTTAATTGATCTAAAGTACTGGGTGTGAAATTTCCAATAAAATGAAATGTGAAAGGCTTTCGCGGCCATCGTCACTTACATGGTGGTTCTTCGGGTAGTAGGCCGACGTATGTTGAGAGAAGATCTCGACGTTTCGCCAATACGAGTGGTTAGCATTTTCAAGAGAAAGTTTCTGGTTTTTTATGTCGCTGTCAAATGCTTGACATTTGTTATACGTTGTCTCAATAAATACCTGTGATTTGACGTTCTTACATCTGATTGGTCCATAGCGTTAGCTGACATCATAGAATCGTTCGAACCGTTATTTTGTGGATAGGGGGCTAATTGAGAATTTTTGAGAACTGGAAGCCAAATCTTGTTCAATTGTAGTCCTTCTTGACTTCGGTTCTGTTGAAGTTGTTCTGGTGTTTCTGAATTTCAATTGCTTCCCGGAAGAGTCTTGGGTAATAGGCAGATGTTGAAGAGATGACTTGGGTTTCTTCAAATTTCACTCTATGGTTATCGTTGCGGATTTCTGTGTGTGCCCTAACCGACAGCAAGCCTTGTGTTCTTTGATTCTTGTTTTAACGGAGCGTTTCGTGGTTCCGATATAAACGCTGCCACAGGAACATGGAATGCGATAAACCCCAGAAGAGCTTGGTACGTCTCGTTTGTCCTTCGCTGATCTAAAGTGGTCTTTCAGTTTTTTTGAAGGTTTATAAACGGTTTTAATCTCATATTTTCGTAGAATACGGCCAATACGATCTGTAACTCTGGGAACATATGGTAAGAATGCTTTTCTTTTTTCGGTGTTGGTTTGACTACTACTTGGTTCACTGGATGGACAGTCATTTGGTCTACTATTGATTCTTCCGTCTCTGATTTCTCTTCTATTTTTCATACACCTCTCAATATCTCTTTCTTTGTACCCATTAGAAAGAAGAGCGTTTTTTAGATGTTTCAGTTCAGCTTCCTGGTATTCAGGTTCGCAAATTCTTCTAGCTCGATCAACTAATGTCTTGATTACACCTTGTTTTTGGCACGGATGATGGTTTGAGGTATTGTGGAGATATCGATCAGTGTTTTCTATATACCGTATGCCCCAGACGTCTTTCTTTTCGAGAAGTGAGAACGTCTAAGAATACCAGTTTCTTCCCATTTTCAATTTCATCGTGGTTTATTGATGCACATTATTTTATGAGACTTGCTATTTGTACACAATGTACCAAAAATGGTTAATAAATTATTATTATCATTTTCCTTCAAAAACAACCAATAAAAACTTAATTTCACAAAATCCACTCAATTTGAAATAGCAGTCATGTTTGATATTTTCAATTTTACTTTGAATGTCATTCGAACCTGTCAAAATATTGAAGAAAGGCGAGCACACGAAAAAATATTATCGCTCAAAATATGCTTTAAAGTACACAACGCATATAAATGAACCCATAATAGCTATTTATGATACAAGTTCGTAAAGTAGGACTTTTTGTATGAGCGTGAAGTTTGTTGAATGAGGCGCAGCCGAGTTCAACAAACACGCGAGTACAAAAAACCCCTTTCAAGTTTTTTCTTCGACAGTTAATAAATTGCCAAATTGTAGCAATTATATCATTAATTTGAATGTTTAATGATATGAATTGTCGTCGTATTATCAAATAAAGACTTGACTTGACTTGACAAAATACTGTATTTTTCAAAAATGCATAAATTTATGAACAGTGTGTAAAAAATTACTTTACGCACAGTTGATGATTTTACGCACAGGTGATTTTTTTAACGCACTTGTGCGAAAAAGTATTACTTTACGCACTGTCAGCAGTGCGTAAAAGCTCAGTTTACGCACTGTCGTAGAAAAAACACGTTTTTTGTATTTAAATGTTTACTTATAATAAAATAATAAATGACAGATGCGAGTCGAAAACATAACAGAATATAACTACGTTCCGTCTTCCATGTGATGGTATAGTCGGTTTCCTACTAGTATTTTTGTTAAAAAATCACTCTATTGATTGCTGTAATATCGGTCTAATATGAGTGGACTAAAAACCACAATCACTCACTACATTACAATGTCGCCTGCATACACGTTACTCACGTAGTGGCTAGGCGCCAACAATCTCCCCATCACATTTTCGAGATAGCATTCATTCTATTTGACTAATAATTTTCGTGGCGCCATTCGGAAGGACATTTCTATTTAAAACAGAAATTCGTGCGAGAAATCAACAACTACTGACAAATAGGCTTCTGCCTATATCGAAACGTTAGTCTGGTCAACATGAACCATTTTTTTTGTATAATCTCCGAAAATTATGATCATGATGATTCGATTCGTAATGTCAAAATTTGAGGAAATGTCGCAAAATTGTAGATCCCTAGCGATTTGTAACCATTCTAGAATTATTGAACTCTAAAAATTGTATATATTGTATATAAATATAAAGGAATAAAAAAATTCATGTACTTACTACTTATTGGGATACATCAATTACCTATAATCTGCGGTTAAAAAATGTTTATCCCGATATCTCCCAGGGTTGACATGCTTTAAAACATGTTTTAAACATGAACCTCTGATTAAAACATATTTGTTTAAAAACAATTGGTTTCAATTCAATCAGATTTTTATTGATAAAAAAAACCACTAGATAATTAATATTGCAGATGCATACCGTAAAAATCCCTGACGTTACAATGATAGACTTAGAAAAAAAAAATTTAATGCCATTTTATAGACAGATTTGTAATATTTCTTATACTTTCTCAGTGTCTCATGCTTTCAAATTATACAGGATACGGTCGAAAATTATTTTTCATACGGAACTTTTCGAATATAACTTTAGCTTTCTTTTAAAAGGAACACTCCATATATTTTTCGACTATGTGACGTAGAATATGGTGTGGAATAGGACTCAAACATTTTTTGATAGTAGATCCCTAAGGCGATTTGTAACCATTTTAGAATTATTGAACTCTAAAAATCGTATAGATTGTACATATATATTGAGGAATTAAAAAATTCATGTACTATTGGGATACAATAATTAACTATAATCTGCGGTTAAAAAATGTTTATACCGGTTTATCCCAATATCTCCCAGGGTTGACATGCTTTAAAACATGCTTTAAACATGAGCCTCTGTTAAAACATATTTGTTTTAAAACAATTGTTTTTAATCAGATTCTTATTGACAAAAAAACACTAGATAATTAATTTATTAAGGGCTAATTAATGCACCACATCATTATCGTAGTCATACTTAATCACTATCACAATCCTAGTCTTAGTCGTGTTAAGAAAATTTTATATTTACACGTCATAGTCATTAGCTGAAAAATTAAAAATAACAAGGATCACAAGTCAAAACAAATAATTATTTCTGTCAATTGTCAAGAAGGTATCGATGCACTTGCGCGTTGTGCATCTCGTCTCAATCATGAGCATAAAAATTGAATATTTCCAACTTTGAAGGTCAAATTCTTATGACTATGAATGATTGAAACTAAAACTAAAGAAATTGCATAAATGCTCCTAATGAAATGTACAATTTTAATTTGATTTTATGATTGAGACAGTGACTGTGATTAGGACTATGATAAAGACAATGATGCATAAATTGTCCCTAATAAAACTTTAAATAACAGAAAAACAAATATATAAAAAAAACATTCTCCGCTCTGGAACAAAATACGACTTCTCTTAAAAAAAAAGGATTCAAAATTTGGAAATAGAAATAAGCATATAAATTTAAATCATTCTGATTCTGAACCAACATCAATACTTTCAATCTGTTCTGTTTTTTCTATATTCTTTGCCAAAACTTTTGTTTTAAACATGTTTTTAATGTTTTAAATCATGTTTTATAAATGAACAAAAAACACAATTTAAATCAAATAAAACAGTTTCAAATAAAAAAACACAATGTTTTGCTTCTTTAAAAAAAAACATGTTTTTTACCAACTCTGAATAAATGATTCATTCGTTAGTTAACAAATTTTTCTAAATTGAATGTTAACATAAAAATCTCGATACGAATCGATGGTATATGGATTGATTAAATGGTACATGTTGACTTGACTACGTAATGGGTTTTCCGTACCCATTTTTTATGCTGATTTCAATACCTATTCTTGGGTGTGTGTGTGTGTCACCTAAGCAGTGCAAGTAACTCATTACATATGCATATGCAATTAAAATGTGTTGTTGCGTTTTATTCGACAAGTAAAAAAGACTGATAGAATAATGTGCATTGTACTTAGATGTATTATTGTGTATTTGTTGAAGCATGTTCATGAGCACACATCGTGAAAGTATTGGGAATGAAGTTGACCCTTGATTTCGAAATGCGTGATTGAGAATTAGCATTAAGTGGTGCGCAATGAGCAAAAAATAGTTTTACGCACCTAGTGTGCGACAAAAACATAGCGAAGTGTCTAGAAACAAACCTTCGATGAATTTTCTGGAAACATCTAGAAGCACTAATTTTTGTTCTATAGTCTCTATATTATAGGCGGAGAGTGATAAATCCTCATTTAGTATGCAAAATCCATAGAGAAAAGATCGTGCAAATTTTGATGAGGAACGTTTATAAAAACCGCAAACAACTGTTTTCTTCATTGGCTAGGTAGTGTCATCCCGCACAATATCTATTCGTCGAGTTAGGCCATTGTTAAGGGGATTCAAATTCTGACCAGCCACCTTTCAGTGGTGTATCTGGAGTATAATTTCTGTTTAAAAATGTATTAAGTAGTAAATATTTTATAAAAATAGGTTTTTTACAAAAACCACTGATCTCATGAATGAGTTATTTTTTGTATAGGCCCATAAGAATTCGGGAATTTCTCAATTTTTTCTATTCATTATGTCATTTAAATTTTTCTCTCGAAATTTTAATGTAGTCTTGAGACTGGCTCAGTCTTGGTCTTGATAGTCTTGGTCTGAAGTCAAAATTTGTCTAGAAATTTGGATTATTCAATGTTTTTCAAAAAATAAATATGTTATCTACCTTCTATGTGGCATTTTAAAAAAATAAATATAACCCATATACAGAGTGAGTTAATAGACCTGCGGTAATAGGCTGTCGAAAATTGCAAAATCTCACTCTTCACCAGTCATTATTTCATAAACAGTCGAAGATAGGTATATAATATTAACAAAATATTTAACCTAAAATTCAAATAGGTATGCATCAATATACAGGAGGATTTATTTAAAATAAAAAATCTTTGCCAAGTTTAGCTGGAAGTGACAACAACGCAGTATCAAAAATACTTCCAAAAATTTCAAATTCAAACCTGATGACTTCTGTATTATTTTTTTTTCCTATCTGCAATAGTAGGAGGTATGGACCACTGCGACCTTACAACATACACCTATTTGTTGTAAACTGTAAAACTGCAATATTGAATTTGAAAAATGTATTTCCGATTGTGAGTGAACAAAAATTAAAAACCTACCATTTGCAAAATAAATAATTGAAATAAAATGCCAGAACATTTTCCATCAGATTTTTCTTAATATTGAGTAGATTTATGTTCATTATTTTCCTTTCGAGACCAAGACTCTTGGTTTCGAAAGTCAAGTCTTGGTCTTGAGAAGACTTGGACTCTTGGTCTCACGAAGCCCTACCAAAAATCACTGAAGTTCCCCAATTAACACAAAAACATTGAGTCATTTGCTGAAGAAAAAAAAAACTTAAACAAAAACTGTTGGCGTAAAACCGATTCCCGTTTTACCAAGGTGTTGGCTCTTAAAGAGATAAAAAAATGAAATTTACGGGAGATACGTAATCAGTAATAAGTACCGCTTTTTTAAACCTGACGACAATTTTATCGACCTCTTGTATGACAGGAAGTAACCCCAACTTAATTTTTTTAATCACGCTCTATATTTCTCTCGCCTATCTAATTTGCCTTAAAATTCTATATTCATGTATCATAAATTGGTATTCGTTCCTCAATTGGCTATTAAATTGCATTTCACTGAAAAACATTAAGTTGCCTGTGACCTGAATTCCATAATAGTGCTTGGTAGGCTTTGAAATCTAAAGATCATTAGTTAGCCGATATTATTATTTGTTAAAATATCAACTCACAAAAGAATCTGTAGAATAAGGAATGTTGTCTACGAACGACTTCAGAAGCACAAAATCAAGGTTGTAAGAATGTAATAGAAATATCGATGCTAAGGATTTACCTACTTCGGTCCCGTGGAATTTTCAATATTTTCTTGCTCTCTGAGAATAAATGAATAACTTAAATTTCTGATTTGTGAATTGTTAGAAATCTGTTTTTACTTTGAAAAAATTAAAAGAATTTCTTTCTACCCTTTTCATTTTTGTTTTGACACGTTTTCCAACTACTATTCAAGAGCATTTCGCAATTATAAATAACTATTAAATCATTGCAATATTCGAATGGGAATGAATTGGTATTTGATAGCTCTGTGGCTTGGTACAAGAAGAGACCAAGACAGTTTTGAGAGTTATGGCCACGATGCCTCATGAAAAGACGAAGTTTTCAAAGTAAAAAACAACTAAGTAATTCCCAGATCTTAGGAAATTATGTTTAAACAAAATAAGAAATACGTAATTATGAAATATGGATAGAATGGCTTTTGAAAACAGTGTCAACAAAAAGGAGGCATTTTGTGCGATTTTTTACTGAAAAAATCATTTTTGAGAATGGTCATTTTTCATGATTAAAAAGGCCATAACTCGAAAAGTATTTGATACCCCCACGAAATTCCTTCTGATTCGTGTTCAGCAGATAAAACTACGAAATCAACACTACTTTTTTGTTTTGTTTTTTTCGAAAAAAAAGCGGGCCCGATAAACTGAAGTTTAACCATTCCAAGAACCGTTCATTGTGTGGTGCTTCTATAGTTCTACAGGTACGTTAGTAATTAGAAATCAGTTCACAATTAATCCAGTTCACTAGCTGACCAATTTTTTATGCATTACCAATATCAGAAATAGGAATCATCATTAACAGGTACATGAAGTGGATGTGTGTAACGGGAATATCGTCTATAAATACATCGAAATCGCAGTAAGTAATTAACAGAAAGCCTTCGAAAGAAGATGCCAGCAAGTACTATCAATTACCATACTGAATAATTTGAGCAAGCGTGCTTAGTTCATTAACCCTTGCGCATTATATTAATTATCACCTACCTGTAGAAAAATGCCATGATTTTGGCGACTTCATTATAGGTTTATTAATAGTGACGGCCTCTTCATTGGCAGCCACCAGACGAGGCACAATCAAAATGCTGCAGGATACTAGGAAAACGCAAAACGAAAAAGTCATCTTCAACAGTATCTAGGCACTTGCACAGCACGAAATGTATTAAAACCCCTTTGAGTAATGTTTATTTTTAAAAGTTTCCAAATAAACTTTGTTCCAGGCGCCAGCTAGATCAAACAGACGATAAACTGTTTTCTATCATGTGGACCTCCAAATTGTCTTGCTTGTTCTAGGCGATTGATATGATACGCGTTCATTAGAGTTTGAACGGTGTAATTTTGGTTAATGTTTACCGACATGAAATACCGTTTGACAGTTCGTACCCGGCTGCCGTAAATACAAACAAAACGACCGCTAGCACGTCACGACACCACAGCGAATACTAGTGAACTAAAATCAAGTCGAAACTCGAAAGTCGAAGTCTGCCCAGCTGGCTGGAAATTAGAAATGTTCGTTCGCTTCGGTTCAAACTTGACAGTGTGGACCGTTTAGTTTTGTATTTGTGCGCTGTTGGTCCCACTCTTTTAGCTGCGTTAAGGTGGCCATTCTGGCGTTATTCTAAAATTAGGATTTCATTACAAAATTTTGAATTCAGTACATTAAAAGTACACAAATCTACGATGGCGTAAAAGGGACATAGAATCTCGGAATTTTATAAATCCGACTTTGTATCTCGGAATTACGACTTTGTAGTGCATCGAAATTTCATTATTCCAACTTTGTATCTCGGAATTTTGAATTGGTAACTCGGAATTTTATAAATCCGACTTCGTATACGGAATTCCGATTTTGTATTTCGAAATTTTATAAATCCGACTTTGTATCTCAGAATTCCCTTTGCATCTCGAGATTCCGACTTGCTAATTCATAATTTTATAATAGACGAGGAAAGTGATGACGTCACAAATGTCATTCTTGTCAAAAACTGATTCCAAACAAACATCCGTCAAATTTAAATCAGCTTGTCCGATTGTTTCCGTAAAGATTTTTCAACTCCTTTCGCTTGAGAAAACAAAATCTAAACAACCAAACACAAACTAATAATCAAAGCAGCAAAACATCAACAGAGAAAGTCACCTAAAATTCTTTGTTTGGAATCAGTTTTTGACAAGAATGACATTTGTGACGACACACTTTCCTCGTCTATTCCGACTTCGGATTTCTGATTTTGTATATCGAAATTTTATAATTCAGACTTTGTATCTCGGAATTCCGACTTGCTAACTCGGAATTCCGACTTGATACCTAACTCGGAATTTGGAAAAACTTGCGAATATGGACATTTTGCCGATTTTAACGAAATTTTCACAGATACCTTAAAACAACGAATAATTAATACTGAGATAATTTTTTTATACAATACAATACAAGAAACCATTCATATATAGGGAACGGTTTTAAATTATCATTAGTTTCAATTCATTTGAAATTGAAATTCATCATAACAGTGATATTGATGCAAGTGTCAAATGTCAAACAACAAAGAGAACAAAGCGACGTTGCCAGTTTTCTTTCAATTCCTGCATACCGGGATCAGTTTGCATGTGATTCTTTTTTGTAAATATGTTGAAAATATATGAAGAATTGTTGAATTTAAGGCTGTATTTTGTGTTGATGGAATGAAGCAGGCATCTTGAGCGGTTGGCGTGAGAACGTATGCGGAAACATCAGTTTTCATTTTCTTCGTACTCAGATCTAATCTTTTGAATTGAAAGAAGGTGGTGTTGGAGAAAGTTACTCACGATTCTACCACTTTTAAGCGTTAAAAACGTCACTGCGCTCATCGTCATTATGCTCGCTTCGCTCGCCCCTATTACGTCCCGACCTTACTGTACTGTACTGTACAGATCTAATCTTCTGACGTAAAAGAAGGGAAAACAACCTAACCTATCTTTGGCACTTTTATTACAGACGTTGCTTTCGATCCGTTCACTCTTAAGCTTTGAAACCGTTGAAATAGTTGATCGCTGTGCTCGCTTCGCTCGCCCCTATTCCGTCTCGACAACTGCAAACAGATTCAATATTTTTACGTAAAAGAAGGAAAAACCACCTAACCTAACTTTTGCATTTTTGTTACAGAAGTTGCTTACGATCCGATCACTTTTTAGAGTTGAAAACGTTAACAAAAATAGTTGGTCGCTGCGCTCGCAGTCATTTTATGCACGCTTCGCTCGCCCCTATTATGCCCCGACAACTGCACACATGTTCAATTTTCTGACGTTAAAGAAGGGAAAACCACCTAACCTAACTTTGGCACTTTTGTTGCAGAAGTTGCTGACTATTCGACCACTTTTCAGCGTTGAAAACATTTAAAAAATAGTTTCTTGCTGCGCTCGCCATCATTATGCTCGCTTCGCTCGCCCCTGTTCCGCCCCGACAACTGCACACAGATTCCATTTCCTATCGTAAAAGAAGGGAAAAACACCTAACCTAACATTGGCACTTTTGTTACAGAACTTGCTTACGATCCGATCACTTCTTAGCGTTGAAACCGTAAATATAAATAGATGCTCGCTTCGCTCGCCCCTATTCCGTCTCGACAACTGCACACATATTCAAACTTTCAACTTAAAAGAAGGAAAACCCACCAACATGAATCCCTTCCAAGAGAGGTTATCTTGTACGATGGAAAATAGCGACAAAATTTCAACTTTCTGTCGCAGATAATTCCACAACTGACTTTATGAACATCCTGTTCATATTTTCAATAAAACCGCCTAACCTAACTTTGACACTTTTTTACGATCCGATCGCTTTTTAGCGTTGAAAACGTAAATAAAAATATAGTTGCTCGCTATTATGCTCACTTCGATCGATCGATAACTGCTCACAGATTCAATCTTTTAACGTAAAAGAAGGGAAAATCACCTAACCTAAATTTTAACCATACCCTTGCAAATATTCGCAATTTTTTGCGATCTGACTCATACGGCGAAAAAATAAGTTTTATGTAGTAATATCTAACTCCAGATACTGAAAAATTACATGTCATCATTCATCATTCAGCGCAATTTTTTCTCCGTGTGAGTCGAATCGGAAGAAAATTGCGAGAATTCGCAAGGATGTGAACAAGCCTTTAAGAGGTGGACGCAAGCTAAGGAAGTCAAAGTTGGCACCGTTGCATTTGCAGTATACACCCGATCCGATCATGTTCATGAAAGTTGTAAATGCTGTCATTGAATTTGTCAAATATTTTTGAAAATCGAGTTTAAAATTTGAACGTAATTTCTTGAGCGTCATTCATTCAATTAATCTTCTTTAAACTTCTGAGAGTTGATGTTTATAGTTAATGACCAGTTATTTGGATTCGAAATTACGTGAATTGTCTTGGACTGGGGTATTTGTGAAGTGACCACTATGAAAGGATTTTCGCCAAAAAAAGGTTCTCACAGACATTTCCGCGGAAAAAATTCGATTGGTAAAGTAATTTCATTATGTTTTACACAATCTGAGCAAGTTTCATAAAAATCGGGCTACATTCGCAAGTTTTACCTCCGATTTTGTAAGTACTTATATCAAAATTTTATAATTCCGACTTTATATTTCACCGAATTCCCTTTGTTTCTCGGAATCCCGACTTTCTAACTCGGTATTTTATAATTCCGACTTCGTATCTCGGAATTCCGACTTGATAACTCGGAATTTTATAATTCCGTGTTCGTATCTTGGAATTCCAACTTTGTATCTCGGAATTCCCTTCGTATCTCAGAATTCCTTGATAACTCGGAATTCCGATTTTGTATATCGAAATTTTATAATTCTGACTTTGTATCTCGGAATTCCCTTTGCGTGTCGTGATTCCGACGTACTAACACAAAATTTTGTAATTCCGACTTCGTATTTCAGATTTCCGATTTTGTATATCGAAATTTTATAATTCAGACTTTGTATCTCAGAAATCCGACTTTGTATCTAGAAATTCCCTTTGTATCTCGGAATTCCGTTTGTATCGCGAAATTCCTACTTTGTAAGTATTTCAAAATTTTATAATTCCGACTTTGTATCTCGGAATTCCCTTTGTATCTCGGAATTCCTTGTGAATCTCGGAATTCCAACTTGCTAACTCGGAATTCCGACTTGATAACTCGGAATTTTATAATTCCGACTTTGTATTCCGGATTTCCGATTTTGTATATCAAAATTTTATCATTCCGACTTTATATTTCGGCGAATTCCCTTTGTAGGTATCTCGGAATTCCGACTTCCTAAAACAGAATTTTATAATTCCGTCTCCGTATCTCGAAATTCCGACTTGGTAACTCGGAATTTTATTATTCCGGTTCATATTTTGGAATTCCGACTTGATAACTCGGAATTTTATAATTCGTATTTCAGATTTCCAATTTTGTACTTATATCAAAATTTTATAACTCCGACTTTGTATCTCGGAATTTCCTTTGTATCTCGGAATTCCCTGTGTATCTTGGAATTTCAACTTGCTAACTCGGAATTCCGACTTGATAACTCGGAATTTTATAATTCCGACTTCGTATTTTAGATTCCCAATTTTGTATATAAAAATTTTATAACTCCGACTTTGTATCTCGAAATTTCCTTTGAATCTTGGAATTCCCTGTGTATCTTGGAATTTCAACTTGCTAACTCGAAATTCCGACTTGGTAACTCGGAATTTTATTATTCCGGTTCATATTTTGGAATTCCGACTTGATAACTCGGAATTTTATAATTCGTATGTCAGATTTCCAATTTTGTACTTATATCAAAATTTTATAACTCCGACTTTGTATCTCGGAATTTCCTTTGTATCTCGGAATTCCCTGTGTATCTTGGAATTTCAACTTGCTAACTCGGAATTCCGACTTGATAACTCGGAATTTTATAATTCCGACTTCGTATTTCAGATTCCCAATTTTGTATATCAAAATTTTATAACTCCGACTTTGTATCTCAGAATTTCCTTTGTATCTCGGAATTCCCTGTGTATCTTGGAATTTCAACTTGCTAACTCGGAATTCCGACTTGATAACTCGGAATTTTATAATTCCGACTTCGTATTTCAGATTCCCAATTTTGTATATCAAAATTTTATAACTCCGACTTTGTATCTCAGAATTTCCTTTGTATCTCGGAATTCCCTGTGTATCTTGGAATTTCAACTTGCTAACTCGGAATTCCGACTTGATAACTCGAAATTTTATAATTCCGTGTTCGTATTTTGGAATTCTGACTTGATAACTCGGAATTTTATAATTTCGACTTCGTATTTCGGATTTCTGATTTTGTATATCGAAATTTTATAACTCCGACTTTGTATCTCGGAATTTCCTTTGTATCTCGGAATTCCCTGTGTATCTTGGAATTTCAACTTGCTAACTCGGAATTCCGACTTGATAACTCGAAATTTTATAATTCCGTGTTCGTATTTTGGAATTCTGACTTGATAACTCGGAATTTTATAATTTCGACTTCGTATTTCGGATTTCTGATTTTGTATATCGAAATTTTATAACTCCGACTTTGTATCTCGGAATTTCCTTTGTATCTCGGAATTCCCTGTGTATCTTGGAATTTCAACTTGCTAACTCGGAATTCCGACTTGATAACTCGAAATTTTATAATTCCATTTTCGTATTTTGGAATTCCGACTTGATATAACTCGGAATTTTATAATTTTTACTTCGTATTTCGGATTTCTGATTTTGTATATCGAAATTTTATAATTCCGTCTTTGTGTTTCGGAATTCTCTTCATATCTCGGAATTACGACTTCGTATCTCGGAGTTCCGACTTGATAACTCGGAATTTTATAAATCCGAATCTCTTTCTCGGAATTCCGACTTTGTATATCGAAACTTAGTAAATCCGATTTTGTATCTCGGAATTCCTACTTGCTAACTCTGAATTCTATAATTCTGACTTCTTATCTTGAAATTCCGACTTGATAACTCGGAATTTTATAAATCCGAATCTCTTTCTCGGAATTCCGACTTTGTATTTCGAAACTTAGTAAATCCGATTTTGTATCTCGGAATTCCTACTTGCTAACTCGGAATTCTATAATTCTGACTTCGTATCTTGAAATTCCGACTTGGTAACTCGGAATTTTATAATTCCGAAAATCCGACTTTGTTCATTACCACACATTTATTCGATGATCTGTATAAGACTTAAAACAGCATCATCTGACAAGTAACTAAACTTCATGCAACTTTCGGTTTAACCACAAGTGACACGTTAACTTTCGATTTTCAAATGGTACACCCTGTATATTTTTACTTAGTCTTTCTCCATATAATTTACTGAATACAACCATGTGATACTTGGTCGCTTTTTGTAATTGAATTTTATTTTGAAATTCATTTTTTATCCTAGAGTGCTAAGGATTTCTTTAAATCACTAATTTAATTCCTAAAATTTTGAGAATAATACAACTTTATTGTTTTTGATAAAAATGTAGGCATCTGCTGTGCAAAATTTTGTTTTTTTTATTGGTGCCCCATTTTAAAGCACACCATAGGAAGGTATATTAATTGGTCCTGGGTCATTACAATTTTTTGAGTTTTTAACTTTAGGAAAAATTTGTTTTGCCATATAAACCGTAATATTTTCAAGGCAAACTGAAAAAAATAAAATAAAAAATCAATAAATTAGTTGCATGATGTTTGTGCGTATGTGGCCTCCTTTAAATCTTATCTCCGTTTTCAAGTCATTGAGATGGCTGGCGAAATACTTGAGACTGAGAGAGCGCCACTTCAGCGTCCGGCATACTGCAGCATAGCATGCAGCGCTGCTGTAAGATGCTGATGCACTGTGCGCCTTGTTTTACATTTTCCTCTCCCCGCCTCACTCCCATGCCCCATGCCCCCCCACGGGGATTAGAGATGGTTTATAATTACCGTGTACGGCAGAGTACGCTCATCATATCTTTTTTAATAATAATGATGGCCACGTTTGATTGGAAAGGGGTGGTACGTTTGTTTTAGGATACTAATGGGATGGATGGAGGCTTTAGATTATTTTCTTTCGGATGAATGAAGTGGAAACGATTAATCGAATTTTGCTTCTTTAGAAGGAGGCGGAAATCTAAGTTATTTCAAGGCAGATATTTGCTTGGCGGGATTTGAAAAAAAGCGAGATGCAGAGAAACTAATTTTCTCAAAATGACTACTCAAAAAAATAAGTAGGTACTTATTTGTTTCAAATTGCAAAATGGATTCGTTATTTCTACTCAAACATTTTGAAACAAATTGTCGATGTGTAATTTTATTCAGTGGGAAATCATCTAGATTCTAACTCAAAATTCAGGATATGAACTGCTACTTTCAGTATACCTAGATTCGAACTGAAAAAAATTAAAATTGGCATTCAATATTTTTCCTACTCCATTCCAGTTTTGTTGAAATTATAACAAAAGGCACATATATTTTTTTAAATGCTCCGAAGATAAATATCCCAGTTGTATACTTTTTTCGACAAATTTTTGACCACCAAATCCAACTTGATTATTTGCAATTACTTGAATAAAATTGATTTGACAAAAAAACATAAATCTTTTTCTTTTCTTATTAGCAGATGTGTGATGAGAAAAATATTTTTTTCTACTACCTCACTAGAAAACTTTATTTTCGACTCCTAAAGGAGGGAGAAAATGGTACTTTTCCTCCCGCCGGAAGGAAAATATTACTGTTCCTCTCGATTTATCAGGAAGAAGATGCATTGAAATCAATTTTGCCTCTTCTGCGAGATCTTTTGGAAGGTCGTCTTCGCTAGAACTCATTTTCAAAACTTAGAAGCAACTTAAAAGGGTAAACAACGTGACAGCTTATGACAACTGTTATGTTTGTATTGCTAAACAACGCCATAGCAACAAATCGTTGTCAACACGATGACGACGACGCAACGCTTACTTAATATTTTGTCATAGGTATAGCCGCATTATATAGTTCCACAACTTTCTGCAGTTGTTCTTATAAGTATGCACGCATTATAATTTTTAGGACGTTATAAAAATGACGACCTTAAAGGTAGTAGAAAAAACTATACTCCGCTTCGCGTCGGGCATCAAACTATCCGCGGGAGGAAAAGCATGATTTTCTTCCCTTGGTATGTAAATAGCTATTTTCTAACTCCTTTGAAAATCAACTTTTCTTCCCTAGTCTTATAATTGAAAGTGGCTTTTCCTCCCTAAAAATTGAATAAAGTATTTCGCCGGGAATAACATTTTCTTCGTATTCATTTAATTCATCCATATTTATATACAGTGAGGCCTTTTTAGCACCCTACCTGTTACTTTTCAAAGTTTTTAAATGAAAACCATTCGAAGGTATAGCCGATACAACTTTTCGCAAATATATTGTGATTGCTTGATAGAGAAGGCATCAATTAAAAAAATTCAAATGGCATTGGGGGTCAGACACATCGTTGAAAAGATAATTCAATTCTCTTTTCAACCATCTACATTTTTTCGGAATACGTTAATATTTTTTTCACCATATGCACTCGAAATATCAAGTAGATACCTACTTATTATTATTATACGTGCGGATTAAAATGGTACTCTTATTTCGATAAATTTGAACGGTTTGATGCAATCACTCGACAGATGGCGCTGGGGGGACTTCAAGTTGAAAATTCCATAAGACAAATGGATCGAAATTGTGAAAATAAGTATTAACGAAAATCAAAAATTATATGGTTGAAAAGAGAATTTAATTCTCCTTTCAGCGATGTGTAAGTTGACCCCCCATTCAATTTGAAATTTTTAAATGGATGTTCCCCGTCGCGCTCTCTATCGGGCAATCGCAATATAATTTATTTCAAACACTAGTATCGATTATACCATTCAAAATGGTTTTTGTTCCATATTTGTACGTCAAACCGTTCAAAAGTTGAAAGGGGGTGGTACTTTTTACACTGGAGTAAAGTGTAATTTCCTGCCTTTGCGTTTGCTGCCCTCGGTCCTTACGGGGGCTGGAAGTGTAATTTTTCCGTATTAGTGGGATCTTTTTTCCGCATACCCTGTATAAGCAATGAAGGAGACAGGGTAACATAGATTTGATATGAGATCAAAAGCAGAGACACACTTTACTTTTGAAAATGAACTTTTTTTTCTTCTTCGCGCTTTTGTTTTTTTTTTCTCCAATCGTCGTTTTCTTTGTGTTGCTGTTTCCAGTCATTTTAGTGTTTTGTCAATGTTTACCTTCATATTGTTCCCACTAGTAACCGACCATTAATTAGTCAAACTCCCCAGTGGTCCGTATAGGAAGGCAGAGCTGAGGTGACGCTTCCGATATGACATTTTTTACCACCCTCACACCATTTATACCTCGGCATGTTTGGCATGGGCGAGATGAAAATTTAAATTAAAAATTCTCATTATTATTATTTCATTATTATTATGAATTTCTTGTATTGTATTGTATCAGTCCTTGATAATAATAAAGTTGATGAAAATTAAATTTACAAATTCATATCATTATTATTATTGATGTGTGTGTGAAGGAGAGTTGGCATCGGATAATCCATTTGTCACAGTTAGTTATTAATGAAACAGTTAAAATAGTTCAAATATCTAATTTAATGTCTGCAAGGAAATTTATCAAGGAATCGAAAACATTTATATTATTGTGAAAGGCTTTCGCGGCCATCGTCACTTACATGGTGGTTCTTCGGGTAGTAAGGCCGACGTGATTTCAGAGAAGAACTCGACGTTTCGCCAACACGAGTGGTTAGCATTTTCAAGAGTTATTTTGAAAAAATTTCGCTTTCTGTAGTTGCTGTCAAATGCTTGACATTTGTTATACGTTGTCTCAATAAATACCTGTGATTTGACGTTCTTACATCTGATTGGTCCACAAAATAACGGTACGAACGATTCTATGATGTCTGCTAACGCTATGGACCAATCAGATGTAAGAACGTCAAATCACAGGTATTTATTGAGACAACGTATAACAAATGTCAAGCATTTGACAGCAACTACAGAAAGCGAAATTTTTTCAAAATAACTCTTGAAAATGCTAACCACTCGTGTTGGCGAAACGTCGAGTTCTTCTCTGAAATCACGTCGGCCTTACTACCCGAAGAACCACCATGTAAACATTTATATTGTCAGAATTTAGTAAAGTTGTTAAATTGGTAGGCAGTGGTATATCATTTTTAAGTAGAGAATTGAAGATTTTGATGCGATTTTGCTAGTAAATAGAACAAGCAAAGAATATATGGTTCATATCCGCAACAGATGCATTGTCGCAAGGACCAATATTTGTTTCAACGAGCCCTAATTTATAATTTATTATTAATAATATTACATTATCTTCATGTATCGGTCCTTAATATGTGTGCCAAATTTTAGATTTTTCGGACGATTGTAAGTGGGAGAAAATTAACCTTCAAGATTTTATCAAAATGTATGTTAGTTTGTTATTAACAAGTGTAAAAGCATGACATATCTGTAGTCATAAAAAAATTGATGATAACTGATATCAAACATCCCACGATTTTGAAACATTAAAGTTAATTTTTAATTTTATTCAATATGTTATGATAACTATTTCTATTTATCAATACACTACAAACTATTTATGCAACAAGTGCAAAAAGAAAGTGTTTATTGCACTCGACGTGAAATTGTCCGACGAGGCTGTTAGTAGTCATGTACTGATTCAATTTTCAATGGAGAAGGTTTCTCTTTGCAATAATATAATACTATTCATAACAAATTTTATTTTTATTAAATTGCATTTTCTAGTAATGTTGTAATCCCAGTATGTAATAAATATGATTGACAATAATATAAAATATGCAACTGTTTAATACGTAATACAGTCTCATGGAAAATGGGCTAAACATGGCGTTGATTTGACTTTTATGTTTGTCATGATGACAGAACGCTGTAGCAGAATGACAGATGAGTGCAATAAAGACTTTTTTCTACGACAGTGCCTACTTTTTCGCACAAGTGCGTAAAAAAATCACTTGTGCGTATGATCATCAACTGCGCGAAAGTAATTTTTTACACACTGTAAATACCTTTATGCATTTTTGAAAAATACAGTATTTTGCGTCAAATATAACTCGGAAGTCTTTATTTGATAATACGACGACACTTCATATCATTAAACATTCAAATTAATGATATAATTGCTACAATTTGGCAATACAATTAATAACTGTCGAAAAAAAAACTTTGTATGAAAGACTTTCGTAAAGGGCTTTTTTGTACTCGCGTACACGCTCATACAAAAAAGTCCTACTTTACGAACTTGTATCATAAATAGCTATTGTGCACTCAGTGCAATAAAGAACCATTTTTTCCACTAAAGACAGTTCAATAAAGTTTTGTTTTGCAAGAACGTAGAAAATGATTATTATTCACTGTATACCACTATAAAAGCGTGTTTCCTTAGTTTTTCAAAACTGTGTTTTCATTTTAGCCGACCGCCCAGAGAAGAATCGGTCCGAAACTTCAAGGTAGGTATAACGTCAATACATAAATGGCACAAAATAAATAACCGGCTAATCATGCCGGCTATTTTCGACATTTAGTTTTTGTTTTACCTGGAAATCGACAGAGGGTTCCATTACCCCTCTCTGTAATTTATACCTGTTGTCTGATATCCATAATGGATTTAGCCTGTAAATGTCTTTTGGTCGGCATAATTTTGTTGATAACTGTGACAACGCGGTTCTTAATGTTGTTTTTTTCAATTTACTAATAGATTAATAGGTAGGTATACTTACTGCCTTATCAGCGGAGTCCTAAAACTTCTTCGGTTTAATTGGAGTCATCAATTCCAAGATTGTCAAAATGTATTTATTTATTCAATCCAATATGGTCACATTACATGACAAGTGGACAAGTCACTAATACTAAAAATTGTATTATGTAAAAACATGAGTAAACAGCATTAGCGCATGTTAGTCTATAAATTTATATTAAAATATTCATCTAATGAGTACGAGTGCTGAAGTAGCAGTTTTTTTGTTTCACAATTAAAAGTTTTGACATTAGATACATTTTTCAGTGCATTTGGTAAGTGATTATATAACTTTTGAGGCATTACAGTACAACTTTCTGCCGTTAAGGGAAGTCTATGTGGGGGTAGTCTAATTACCGACTTAGATCTCATATTGTAATATCACCAGATGCACTGTACAGGGTGTCCCAAATTCGAGCCTCATCATTGGGATCTCGGAAACCAGAAGAGATACGAGGTCGGTTAAATGGAGGCAAAGTTGCGCAATTCGGTGCTCATTGAAAAGCTGCTTTCATATTTGAAAAATTCCGAATACTTCCGAAGATTTTTGGAAAAAACCGATTATTCGCGATTTCATTTTTATTTTTTTGTGACTCTATTTGAATAGATATAACAAAACAAATTTCACATTCTCATTGCTACTTTTTCTGTTCTACAAGATGGTGTTATCAGATTTTCAAACAGATTTTTCGTATTTGAGCTGCCATCATCAACTTTGTTTTTTTAAATACGGCCCTGGATTTTTTATTATGTATTTTAAAATCTTCTAATGTCCCAAAACAAATGATGTATCGCACTTATTCGAAAAGTCTATATTAATAGCATTTTCCATAAGAACTCATGTGTTAGAAAGAGACAGAGAATTGATTTTTGGTAAGATCTTAGCAGGACATCGTTAAAATAATTTTTTCGAAAAAGAACGATACATCATTGTTTTAAGGGCCTTAGAAGCTCCTAAAAATTGATATTGAAAGTTAAAGCAAATATTCAAATTGTAATCCACCTGCTTGAATGCATTTTCGTGTCAGTCTGTGAAGGAAAATTAAATTCCGATAGATAGGAATTTAATTTTCCTTGAATAAAAAACGGGCCGATAATTTTATTGTGCCACATACCGACCCATACGTTAAATGATTGTCGTCCCTGAGGTCTTACTTCTTGATTCTGCCTTGGGTTTTCTATTGACCAATAGTGTTCGTTATGTCTGTTAAATAGTCCATCTGTTGAAAAACTGCATTCATCTGTCCATATAGTTTTATTTAGGAAGTCATCATTTTCATTAATTTTATTTTGCAACCAGTTACAAAATTCTAATCGTCTCTCAGCATCGCCAGGTCTTAGTGTTTGACTAATATGGATTTTGTAAGGTTTATATCCACGCGTATTTAAAGTTCTCCAAACTCTCATTCGCGGTAATCCTACTTCTTCTGAGAAAACTTTAACTGAAGCTCGAGGATTATTATTGGCCTTAAAAAATAATTTAAAATTATTCATTTTATTTTCTACTTTGTAACAGTTTTCAAACTTACAGTGTTCAAGATAATTTGATCCTCTTCTGGATCGATTCGTTTTCCATATTCAACCCTTGGCTTAACAAAACTTCCGTACTGAGTTAAATTATTATCAATATTAGTAAAATAACTGCGCAACTTTGCCTCCATTTAACCTACCTCGTATCTCTTCTGGTTTCCGAGATCCCAATGATGAGGCTAGAATTTGGGATACCCTGTACATACAGATATTTTTTTTTACAAATATTACACATTGGAAAATATAAAGCGAGGTAACAGAATGCCTAAGTCCTTAAAAAGGTTACTGCACGAGTACCTTCGATCTTTGAAAGCTATTGTTCTTAGAATTTTTTTTTTAATTAGTAAGAGAGATTCGATTTTCTTTGAGTTATGGTTATTGCATAGGAAAGGGTTGAATTTACGTATGAGTGGTGGTACATTAGAAGAATACTTCTGTCTGTGCTTCTGTGTACAAATTGTCTCAGTCTCCATAGCACAAAGTAGTGAGATGAAATTTTTTTGGCCACATATTCTATATTTGTGTTCCAAATTAAATGTGAATCCATATTCACTCCAAGAAATTTGACAACTTTTGATTGGCGAAGAGAAGAATTTTTATGTCTCACCAGTAGACTGTAGTCCAAATTTGAGGCAGAAAACTGCAAAAGGTCAGTTTTCAAGGTATTTAGTACCAGGTGATTTTTTTTACTGTTTTCATTAGAAGCATAATCAGTTGAAGCTCGACTAAGGTTACTCGTGGAGTTACCAGATGCAACCACTGAGAGATCATCGGCAAATAGAGTAGCATGACTATTTCTAAAAGAGTCAGGTAAGTCATTCACAAAAATAATGAAGAGAAGTGGTTCCAGGATGCTTCCCTGAGGGACTCCAGTCTGTATACCAACTACACAGTATCACAAAACGTATATTCTCATTTTGCGCTAATATGCTGCAAAATGGGTGAAAATTGCTTGCAAACATGACTGAAAACGGCCAAGCTTGGGAAGCGGTCGAAAAGTAGGAGAGAGCGGGAGATGAGGGGAAGCATATCATCACGTAACCTGTTCATTAGAAGAGTTCCCCTTAGCTCCCGGACTCTCCTACCACTCGGCAACTAACGCGTGCCCGGCCGTTTTCACTCATGTTTGCATGCATTCTTCACCCATTTCGCACCATTGTAGCGCAAAATGAGAATATACGTTTTGTAGTATTATATTTCTACTTCCATAATAGGTCCGAGAAATTCAAATCAAGTTATCACTAGAGCATCCAGGCACGCTGCAAGATTGTGCAAAAAAATTACGTTGCAACTGTGCCAAAACTAACAATCCAACTGCGCCTGTTTTGTGCACACATAAAGTACACATGATTCAATACTTTCCAGAGAAGGGCCAATCCTACTTCTTGAAAAATGGCGGAGTTATGAATTTTTCAAAAAATCGCTCAATTTTCCGGTTTTTCCAGTTTTTTTCTCCGTTACTAATGATCCGACCGCGGGTCCTAAAACATCCCATTTTATTCGTATTCCAATTATCTACAATTATTTCCATTGGAGCAACCAAATTGCTCTATTGGTAATAATTTTATAAGCAAAACAATTAAAAAACACGGTTTTTATTTAAATGTTTATAACAAATTAATAAATGAGAGTTGCGAGTCGAAAACAGAATATAACTACGGACTGTCTTTCATGTGATGGCATAGTCGGTTTCCTACTAGTATTTTTGGTTAAAAACTCACTCATTTTATTTTCTATTGCTTGATGTAAACCTATTATAAGTGTTTTCAAAATCGAAGAAAGTATGTTATTTGACGTTAATTTCACTGATTAATTGATATTGTTCTAGTTCTATCAGACCAGCTGGAGGACACCGCCTATTGCTCTGATAATGTAAAACAAAGTTGTTTCAAAGTCGGGTAACTGTGCTGTACCTACTGGGCACTACTGGTACTCTGGTACCTAACTATAATTGTATGAGTTATTGAAGACATTCCGCTTCTTACATTGTTCTCATCATTGCTAAGCAGGTCTATAAAACAAAAGACCCCAAAAAAATAAATGAATTAATGTTGTTTGGTTAGTCGACCTCATACTGAGATTGGATTCGGTTTTGATGCTCGAGAGCTAAGACGTTCAACAGGGTTGGCATAGGGACTTAAAATTCATTAAATGCCAGCAGCCGTGTGGAGTATCGACAAAATTTCTACTCATGGAATAACAATCTACCATTGGCTATGAGTAGGTGCTCTACTTGTGATTTTACGGTATATGGATAGTAGTTATATCATATTTATTATATATCAAAATAACGAAGCAAGGGTAAAATCGCTAGTACTTTTTATATATAAGAAACAAATTAAAACAAAAACAATTATATTCTGCATTATAATCTTTCAATTAATAATACCAGTAGTACTTGAAGAAAGAGATATTAGATCTCCGAAGTCTATGTATCTGAGTCATACACATCCAAGTGAAATGAAATTCTGAAAACAACACTCGATTTTATCGCTTTGCCTTTATCGTACATCATCAATACATGTTTAGAATGTGGAGTGGTTCTGAAAGAGGCAAAACGAAAAGACAGAATGAATGTTTCCAACTATCGCCCTATATATCAATCCTGTCATCAGTATCCAAAATAATTGAAACTTTTTGAATTCTACAAAACAATTGAAAACTAGACATGCTTGGGTGTTCTACTGGACCTGGAAAAAGCTTTCGACACTACCCAGTCAACACAGAATGGTCTCAGAGATGGTAGTGGGATTCACATTCATGTTTCAGATCACACCAGTGAAGCGCAAAGTGACTTCCATTATTATCGCATAAACGTCTATTCGGTGCCCCGTTGGTCATGTCGAGACATCAAAATGTGATGCAAAATGTGACTCAAAATTAGCCCAATGTGACAGTCCATTTATACTTCGGAATTGAATGCACATTGAGACCCTTTCGATGTAACAATGTGAAATTGAATGGACTGGTACTTATTTAAAAATGCGCTTCACTTTCTGATTCACCTGTATGTCAAGAATAAAACAAAAGCTCACCATGTTTCAACATAGATAGAAATTATACCTCAATATTATTATTCTTTAATGAATTACTGTTCATATGGATTGGAATACTAGAAAACAAATGCGTGAGTTGATTCCGTAGTATATACTTCTCACAAACAAAAAAATAACAAACTATGTCTGAATCATAAAAAAACATTTACAGAAATGTAGAAAAATCTATAATTCAACTCCAATCCTCTGGACAGCATTTTCTTCGCGGCGAAATCTGTAGGTACCTATCCTGAAAATGCCATATTCTGTAAATCACTGAATTTACCTTTCTGTTTCTACTCACCGTTCCGGTCCTTGAAGAGATACAGTTCTTGTTAGAAATAATAATTGGGCATTGTTAATAAACACATTTGATTCAACTATTGAAATAAGAAATAGCAAACAGAACACTACACACTATCAGATGTACCTATAGAATATTTAAAGAATGACGTCAACCAAATACAAATTCTACTTGACTCTTGACTCGATAAACACCTCTGGCCGCTGGCCATTTTGTGCCGTGATGGTGATATCATGATCAATTTTGTTACCAACCTAATTCCTTTTATACCGACAAAATTGCAAATAAACCAAAATTCATGTTAATGTGCTTCGCAATTTTCTTCACATTTTATGCTCAAAGTGACAATAATGAGAAGAGAATTGTGAACAATTCATAACATTTGGATCACTAAGTGGTAACAACGACGTCTAAATGCAACTCATTTTGTTACCATAATAATCAAGAAAGCAACATCTCCTAGATGTTTGTGTTAATTGGGTAGCTGCTTTCCATTTAACGTAAGGAGCTCCTCAGAGCTACCCAGAGCGTATAACCATGCGTTCTATTTAGTGGAGCTTCAAGCACCGATTGATATTCCTCTTGCCCCTCGAGCACCAGCCGTTTTATTGGTGCATGAAGCATAAGTAGACAAAAGTCAAAACGCGAATACATAGTTTTTTGGCGAAAAAGTCAGTGATAAAGTAATTTCCGATTTCAGGGGCTTGGAGCTCTGGGGCTTCACACTCCTAAATGAAAAACACCTACTGTGAGTCATGATGAGCTTTTGTTGAAGAAACTAGAACACTTGGGAGTGAGAGGCAATGTCCAAGATCTCTTCAGAAGCTATCGAAGGATCGAAGACAGAGAGTTCAAGTGGACAGTGAGCTGAGTGGAGCTATGACGATTTCCGGTGGTGTTTCACAAGAAACAGTTCTTGGCCCGATTTAGTTCTTATATATTTCAACACACTATTTTCCCTCATTAATGCTGGTAAAATGATCTCAGTTTCAGACGAAACAATAGTTATTTATATGGAAAACTCCTGAGATGAAGTGAAAGACATCGTCAAAAAAGATCTGAATCTAATTGGCAAATGGTGCAGAGCTAATTTACTAACAGTAAACGTTGAAAAACCCGAAGTGCTGTCATTCACTTCTTATGAATCGATTACACTAAAATCACAGTGGACTCCAAAGAGGATAAGTTAGTCAAATCTGCGAAGTATTTACATATCGATAGATTTCTGAAGTGGGAATTGTGAGAAGTATAAGAACAAACTGAGATGTCTTTTATTCCGATTCTACCAGCTCCGAAATATACTCACTTTTGATAAATTGAAAGTCCAGTTTTACTCATTCATGGAATCTCTTCTTCAATATGGAATCATCGGTTGGGGATGCAAGAAGAAAACTGCACTAGATCCGCTAGAAAAAATCCAGAAGCGAATTCTGAAGATAATTTACTTGAAAAAAAATGAGATTGTCAACTGACTTACACAATTAATTAAAAATTTAAATTCCTAGATATGAGGCAACTTTTTGCAAAAATATCCTCATATTCATACTCGATAAACTGAAACATTATACATAATATAAATAATATAGGGTCTTTGATAGTTTGTATTTCCCTGCCTACTCACAATTCATTGATCAGTCATTTTATTTCAATATCCTTGTGACAATTGTAAACATTACTCGAAATATCACCAATTGACGAACGAAATCTCATCGATTTTGTTCTGTTTCACAAATACCCCCTATAAAGTTACACAGTACTCATATCATTTGTAAACATCTAATATTTCGATAAATTCTCAAACCTTATTCTTGCTATACCAAGCACATATATCAACACAATAACTCCAAAATAACTCAACATAAAAAATGGTGGTAAATATTTAACTTCAGACTTTAAAAGACTTTGAAGTTTTATTTGTAAAAATCGTTTACCATCACCCAAACTAACCCTAATATTTATGGAAAGTATAAAACTCTGCCTCGTGAGTGCAACCAAAGACATGGGAGTGGTATTATTTGCCGTGGCGCTCAGGGACGACCTACTAACTTTTTGTGGCGAAATCGGTTTATGAACTTTTGGGAAAACCTCACAGCAACCCCTGGTTGTTGTTGAATTCGTAACAATCACTCCTCACTAAAATGAGCATCTGAGCAACCCACGCTTCGAACAAAACATGTGAGATCCTATCGAGTCCCGTATACTCGAGACCGAAATTGAAAAAAAAAATTGTGCAACCAGTGATAGTGATTCTTGAGAATCATCGAAATATTCACTACTTATAATTCAATCAATCAAGACAGATACTTTATTGTCAGAAGAACAAGTTCTCGTGGACAAAGCGTATATAATAGTCATAATATTGAAAAAATAAATGTATAAAAAATAATATGTGGTCCAGACATATATTACTATACAATAGGAAATTTTGGAAGTTACAACACTACAAACTATCAAAGCATTCTGTTGATTGCATTACATTATAAATAACAATACAATTATTTATTATTAAATATACAGTTAATAAAAGTTGAGGAGGTAAATAAAGTCAGTACAAGTTTCAATATGATAATGTGATAACATGAAGAATTAAAGACAAAAGAAATTTAAGAAGGTGGTAAAGTAATCATTGAGGTCATAAAGAGATTGCAGTATCAATTTTTTTTCAATTGAACCGTTTAAGACCCGTTATGTTCCTTATACTAGGAGGCACGTAATTGTACATTTTGACACCATTGTAGATAATAGAATATTTTACATAACTGAAGCCATCGAGCGCGCGACGTTCGCAATCGGAATTAATGATGACCAAATCGGCAAATAACTCGTCGTGCGGACTCGTAGTCCGAGCGTTAACTCTCAGATCCACAGGCAGATTTTCATTATAATTACTGAATACGGACCTGTGAAGCTTCTCGGGAATATGGTTCTCCTGATGTTGGGAACCGCCCATCAGAGTAAATAATTAATTGTTCGCCGATGACCACTACATTTGATATTAATAATTATGTTGGTATGTTTACCTTAACATATACGAATAGACTCCAGCACAACATGTATAAATTAAGAATTTTTTCAACTTGTTCTTTATGATAATTTCAATAAATTTTGAATAAGTGAAACAGTTTTTTGACTATACGTCCGTGACTATGTCCAAATAGAATTTATTTCCCGTTGATAAATGCAGATCATTTCATCACTTTAGAATGCCTATTTTTCGCAGCACCTTTATCATGCATTGCACATCTATGAATAATGATAATATTTTATTGATCCATTCAGACATTGACAAAAATGTATTGTACAAGTCAAGATCCTATATACACATAATACACAATACAAAATCACTTTACTAGTGTATTGCACTAAGGATATGAAGACATAATATTTACTAATAGCTAGTGTCTCAAGAGATCAAACCACGGAAAACAATTTAATAGTAGCAAGTAAAATTTGCATACCACCAAGTGAAAACGTGCATACTATATGGGACAAGTACACGCTTTACTAGCCACAAGAAAAATTAGATTCGTGAATTTGATCACTTGTTGTTACTGATGTAATTTGAGGAACAATGTAACCCACCGATAGCAAACTCTTTATTAGAAGCAAACTTTTCATTTCATTAGCCTCAATCTAAGTTTCATTTTTTTGCAGTAGTTGCTCAGTGTGCTCACTACTAGTGCTTTTGAATATTTTTATTAAGATTTCTCATCATTTCCGGTAAGTGGTTATAGAATATTCTCCCCTGGTAAGTTAGCTTAGGGGTCGTCTAATTTTTCTTATTCTGTTTCGGGATAAATAACAGATTTCCATTCCTAGTAGAATAATCGTGGTAATGTATTTGTTTCGATTTTTACTGGAAAAGCATAATTCATTCAAATATGTATAAACATAGAAATGTTAGAATTTTGTGAAAAATAAAGCATGCATGGCCTACACGACTCTGTCAAGAGAACTTGAACATTAATACTCGTTCTATTAAAGATATTCTGATATACCCAAGACGCACCGAACTACCCAGTCAACACAGAATGGTCTCAGAGATGGTGGTGGGATTCACATTCATGTTTCAGATCACACCAGTGAATCGCAAAGTGACTTCCATTATTATCGCATAAACGTCTATTCGGTGCCCCGTTGGTCATGTCGAAACATAAAATGTGATGCAAAATGTGACTCGAAATTAGCCCAATGTGACATTCCATTTATACTTCGGAATCGAATGCACATTGAGACCCTTTCGAGGTAACAATGTGAAATTGAATGGACTGGTACTTATTTAAAAATGCGCTTCACTTTCTGATTCATCTGTATGTCAAGAATAAAACAATGCTCACCATGTTTCAACATATATAAATAGAAATTATACCTCAATATAATTATTCTTACTAATGAATTACTGTTCATATGGATTGGAATGCTAGAAAACAAATGCGTGAGTTAATTCCGTAGTATATACTTCTCACAAACAAAAAAATTATCAAACTATGTCTGAAACATGAAAAAAAAACGTCTACAGAAATGTAGAAAAATATATAATCCAACTCCAATCCTCTGGACAGCATTTTCTTCGCGGCGAAATCAGTAGGTATCTATCCTGAAAATGCCAAATTCTGTAATTCACTGAATTTACCTTTCTGTTTCTACTCACCGTTCCGGTCCTTGAAGAGATACAGTTCTTGGTAGAAATAATAATTGGGCATTGTTAATAAACACATTTGATTCAACTATTGAAATAAGAAGAAGCAAACAGAACACTATACACTATCAAGTACCTATAGAATATTTTAGGAATGGCGTCAACCAAATACAAATTCTACTTGACTCTCGACTCGACAAACACCTCTGGCCGCTGGCCATTTTGGCATTTTGTGCCGTGATGGTGATGTCACCATAAATTTTGTTACCAACCTAATTTCTTCTATACCGATAAAATCGCAATTAAACCAAAATTCATTTTAATGTGCTTCGCAATTTTCTTCACATTTTATGCTCAAAGTGAGAGAAGACAATTGTGAACAAATCATAATATTTGGCATCACTAAGTGGTAACAATGATGTCTAAATGCAACTCATTTTGTTACCATAATAATCAAGAAAGCAACATCTCCTAGATGTTTGTGTTAACTGGGATACTTTATACCAGAAAAGCCATCTTTATCTTGGGCCATACTTTTTGATAAGCTGGACGATTATATCAAAAATGCACCAAATATAGTTGTTTAAATCGAGACTAAAAACTGCCCTCGACGAAAAAAATTACTACACTCTCAATGAATTTTAATTTTCGATTTTAAATAACATACTGTTTTTTTACAAATTTTATCTACTTTTTATTGTTTGGTACTCGTTTTTAAGATTCATTTGTATATTTCTTCATTTCTGCCTTCTTACTCAGTGTCCGCCAAAATGTTGGAACCATAAATGGGAAACCTTTTTATTGACAGTTTCTCAGAAAATTTCATTCCACATGAAAGTTGGTACATTCAATTAGACTATATACCCGCAAATAGGTTATTATCAGTGCGGCTAAGCGGGAATCGGCTGATATTCTAAAATCACCATAGAGTAAAGCGACATATTACTATGAAAAGTATCGAAAACTGTTATTAAAAAATGTCGTTTGCAATTGTATAATATTCCCAGTTATCCAGTTCAGTCCACCAATTTCCAAGATTAATTTTTTTCAATTACCACGGCTTTATTTCATTATCTTTCATTACTGTTTTTTTGTTAGATCAGGTAATTGCTTTGACAGATAAATTATGCTAATAATTCAGTAACTTAATTGATATCCAGAAATTATTGTGGATCATTCCCATTAAAAATTGAGGCCAACTCATTAATTAGCTGTTAAAATTAGTAATTGGTAGACTAAACTGGATAATTGGAAATATCATTCATTTGCAAAGAACTTCTTTCAATGACTTTTTTCGATATTTTGTATATTAATGCCACTTTATTATTATATTATTAATCAAATTTTCTGAGAAACTAATAAAAAAGTTTCCCATATGGTTCCAAGTTTTTGGCGGACACTGTATATTTATTCTTGCTAATTCGCGTTTTTTGTGAAATATCTATGTTGTTTATTGCGATATTTTGTATGTAAATGATTCATAGCAAGTATTTCGTGACACTTTCCTTGTTACTGAGTGTGTGTGTGTGTGAGGTGTATGTGTTGTGTTGCTCATGTAGGTATGCTGAGTGTACATGACTATATATTTGTATATTTCAATCTGTGATTGTGACAATATATAAGTGTATTTTTTATTGTTTCAGCATTTTTAGCTTTGTTAGCATTGAGTATTTTTCTTACTAATTATATAAATATTAGAAATGTATGTAAATTAGGATATTCCTATCTCAAATATAGATTATTATTATTATTTGTATTTATAGAAATACTTTCTCTTTATACATTAAAACAAGGAGAAATAAATTTATCACTATTATTATTTGGGTTTTTTCTCTATGATATTTCGAATTTCATATACCTAGTTGCTGATGAGTGCTTTGATGTGTTTCCAATAATTTCCATAAAGTCAATAACAAAGACATAAACTGCTTTGACAAAACTATTTTGAGCCAACAATTTAATCGATTAGAAAACAAACCTACCTCATCATCTAGACGTATATACGAATATTAATAAAGGATTCTATCTATTTTCCATCACCATGACGCAGTTATTTAATAGGGGCTAAAATAAATAAGTTCTACATTTTGCGAAGTCATTGAGTGAAATGAGTCGGCGTACTTCTAAAAAGGCCCCTCTATGTTGTTCATTATCTCGATATATTACGAAAACGAACAAGTATGATAATTAGAATCTGAGGCACAAAAATGTGGAGTTAGATATGAGTGCGGTAGACAGGTAGATAAAATTCTGTAGTTTATCATTTGAATACCTAGTTGCAGTGTGACCAAAACTCTCGACATATCTTGCTCTCGACGTATGAGTAGGTATCAACTGTTAGAATGAAAAATAACAAAATAAGGATATTTTGTTTCCTAGTAGGCTTGATTTCAGCCTCATTTTTTAAGTAAAAATATTACGGTCGTTTTGTACAGTTCCATCTGTTAAGTACTTTGTATGTCTCAGCCTTGTTATTAAGTATCAATTTTTTCAGACGAAATTTCATAGGTTATCCATTCATCGTAAAGCCAGTAAAAGAAAAGAATAGTTATTTGTTTTGTCACTAGTACCTACAATAATAGCTATTTGTGGTTTTAGAGCGCAAAGTGAAGGGAAGCGCGGTATAATCTTTGGATATTTGGGATATTTTGTGATCAGATGGATGCACACGGACGCAAACCAGAAATCGAAAACTTTGACACCTCAGCCACTGCTACTGCCATTATGTGAAGCAGCCTTTAGACGCACCCAATAATAGGAATTCATTGGACTACACACATATGCAACCCACATTACCTTTACACATATTTCTTGGTTGCCTATTATCATAATATATGGTCAAGAACCATAGAAATTATAATAAACACTTTCTATGTCAAAAACAATAATGGTAGATTTATGCTGCAGTCATAAGTATAAGTTTTAAGCTCAGATCAATTTTTAAGTCATAGGGAAGAATGTTCGTCAATGATTGGTTGCTCCGTTTATTCCAACCAATTGACTAATATTCTTCCTTATGACTTAAAACTTATGAGTGCCACCATAACTTTTGAATTATTTTTAGGTTTATATATAAGATTAGTAAGAAATGCCCTCCAATCGATTTTTATTAAACTATCAGCGAGGAAAAATGTACAAAGCAGCCATTGGGGATAAATCAGCAAATCAAAGATAAGTTATTTCTGCATCCGAGCCACCTGATGAAAATTTCTTGTTCACAAAGCTATATGGGCTATAGAAATCCAGCCTCTATCATATTATTGAAATGACAATAAAACCAGGAATTCATTAGACCACAAATATATGCAACCAACATTACCTTTTCCACGTCTTGTTGATTGCATAGAATTATAATAAATAGTCGGGAACTTTTGAATTATTTTTAGTTAAAATTAATTTTTGGAATTATGAGAGGTTGTTGAAGAGAACAGTTGTGGAAAATTGAAACAACTCATGTTGTACTAGGGAATATTACAGACACCAAAATTAAGTGTCAATATTTTTTAGAAGTACCTACCTATCTATATGAAACTTTGTCCTTCCAATGTAGAAGATAATCAATTTTTCTTAAACTACCAGCGAGGAAAATGTACAAATTGGGATAAATTTGGAAATATTCCTAGTCAAAAATTAAATCTGCCAAATCCGATTTCAATGGATCACAAATATATGCAACCTCTCCCACGTCTTCTTGGTTTCATAGGATGCTCTGTACAATAGTACAGAATAACATTAAGGATTACAGAACAGTACGGCATTGTGGGATGAAATTGGTTCTGCATGTACTTTCTCAAGTACCCATATACTTTGAAATTACTGTGCTTTTGAAAATTAGACTAATTGGTACTTTGTCAATTTCCAAGGTAACTTTATTATTCAATTTATTACAGAAAATGTCATTACCATGAAATAAAAGATTAATTATTAAACCTTATGGAGACTTTGGCAAAAATATCCTAAGGGTTGGTATTAGCCTCTTTGGCATTCTGCAGAGCCTGAGTTACATACAACTTAGCTAGAGACTGCGAACAAAACTGAGAAATTGCCTGGCTGTAAGTATTGACTTGTCCTGCTATGATCATGGGATTCAGCCTAGGAGGTACAGGATGAGGTCTGAAGAGTTTGGTGATATCTTCTTCAGGAAGGGCCGGCTCTTCCTTGGCTGCCCTTGCTGCATTCTCCTGAGCCCGTTTTTGCAAATATCTATGCTTGTCTTGTTGCTGCCTACTCACTAATTGTTGATATCTGTTGAACTTGATTGCTTCTTGATTGAGTTCATCAACTCTGTCCATCAAGCATCGAAGCTGGCCTTCCAGTACCGAGGCGGTTCCAAGATCTAGAAACTTTGATCCTTCTTCTTCAGGCACCATTTCAGCTAGTTCAGACATCATGATATTGCACAGAGGGGAATTTTTTATTAGGAATGGGACCTCAGTAAACAAATTTTCATACCCAACCTTCAACTTAAGTAAAGCTTCCGGTGTAAATTCCCCTTCTTTGTACATTTCTATAGCTTGAGGAGTTAGACGGTAAGCTTTGAATGTCAAAAAGCCTCTAGATGACTTCTGTGTGTCATAAATCACCACGACAGATTCTTCAATTGAAGTTTGGTAATGGAATTGTGATTCCAATAGTGGGAGACTCAGAAAATTTCCCACATCTGCGCTTTGATACCAGCCTACATGAAAATGATCCACATTTACTCTCCTCAGTCTTCTCATCATGGCTAGCTGATATTCATCTTCATCCATGGTTTCATCAGATTGTTTTGGGAATGGGAAGCAATTTGTAATTTCAAGACGGCCCTCTACAACTAATCCCAACAGAGCACCTTGAGCAATATCCATGTTGGTTGTGGATTCTTCATGACAGTGTTTAACAATTTTCATCACAGCCTGAAATAATTAATTGATAAAAAAAATCGTTTGGTTGTTGAACAAATCAAGGTTGAGAAAATATACAAACCAATCCATCAGCTTGAACATATGTGATTGCAGAATCATTTTCAGTAAGACGTCTAGAATTTAATGCACGACTAGCCATTCTATATATCTGATTGAGGATTCTTCAAATACCCGCGTTGGATTAACAAAACCTCGTCTGTTTGAATGATCAAATCTATGAATAATGATTCCACAATTTAACCTCTTAAGTCTTAACTTGACGCTGTCGCGCTGAAAGAGAACTCAATATAATTCTTCTTCTTCGTGATTTAATGGCCGTTGCTTCCCGTGAGGCACATTTGGCCACCTCGATTCCGGAGGGTTGCAAACTAGTTCGATGTGTACATCATGTTGCATCCCTTGTATATTCTCCTCTGTCGCTGATATAATCTCCTCTGTCGCTACTAGTGTCTTTGTGCTTGAAGTGGGGTACTTAGTAGGAGAGTGAGACGGTACATACACAGGTTTCGGTTTGAAGTTTGATGGTGGGATCAAAGATTGTTATTAATAGTTGGTAAAAGGTTTCTGGATAAACTAACAATAACAACAATGGACATTGAATAAAGGAAGATAGATGGTCTATTCTTCTTGTTAAGGCTCGTTCACACCCTTGCGAGTTTTCGCAATTTTTTGCGTTTCGATTCACACGGTGAAAAATTTGCGGTGAATGATGAATTATTGTCACGTCGTTTTTTGTTAATGTAGCTATTCCTTACCCAAATACTAGAAATTACGTGTTATGATTCATCATTCAGCAATTTTTTTTACCTAATGAGTCGACTCGCAAAAAAATTTCGAGGATTCGCAAGGGTATGAATTAACCTTTACGGAGTAACAGCGAACGTTCTTGTTATACTTACTCTCAAGATACATAGAAACACAGACCATATTATGGTCTGTGCATAGAAACCCTGGTGTGATCTCTTATAGCTGTGAAACCGACATACAAAAGTGTTAAGGTACGGCCTACTTGATTCGTATATTTTCTAGATCGATCAACTATTTGGCAACTAGGAAACGTGAAATACGCAATTTTTTTTAAATTCAGGAAAATGATATATTTTAAATTAGCGCCATTTTGTGAGAAAAGTCCCTAAATAAAATTAAAGTCCCTAGGGTTTTGTATTTTATGGAAAATCTCAATATTCCCGTCGTTATGAACAATTTCAATCATATTACGGGGTTCCTGAGGCTGCCAGGAACCCTGGCATGAAGAAAACTTGCGAAAAAACGTGCCAGTAGTTTTAAAGCCAAAAGTTGTGTGGTGGCATGACTGAATCCTTATCCGAAGTCCTCTATTACAGTCTCAACAATTTCATTGAAACAAAAACGAATCATTAATAACACCATGGTTTCTATACATATTGCTTGCTCTCTATGATTTTTGGGTTTTCTGCATCAATTTGAGGCTCAAACATTACATTTAGTGAACAAAATTCCATAAATCGTAATGTATCTCGGAATTTGAGGATTTCTCTTGTTTGTCGAATAAATTACCCCAAATACTGGTGTAATTTGTTGTTTCGGGAAAAGTACTAGCAGAGAAAGTTCGAACTATGAAGTTGCAATGAGATATATAAGCAGAAAAGGTGTAAAGAAGTTTTGTCTCTCATTTTTTATGATGATTTTCTAGCTCAGTAAAGCTTTCAAAGTCAACAAGTAAATAAAAGTCTCTCTAGTTTGCGTCGACATGTAGCACATTTCTACACTCGGTGTAATTAATATACACTCGATTCAAATGTTCGTCTGCCGATTTTATTCTCATTCTGCCCAATGGATGCGCCATCTATAATTATTTCATTGAACTAATATGAAGTAAATCAGTCCTTTCTTGCCATAATCGATAGTGTGTGTATTTTAACTGTTTTCGCAACATCAATCAGTTTTTAGAAAACAATTTGTGTCGCGCGAATTGGACCGTACGGACCAAATCGCGCGAAACACGTTCGTACGTTTTTTTTGCCCACACACTACGATCTTGTAGCTCAGTACATTCAGTTAAATTCAACGCGCGAACAATGGTACCACGAAAGTGTCTCCCGGAAGTGGCGGCAGTATTGGCAGTGAAAAGAAACGGGAGAGAAATCGTACAAAATGGTGTAAAAATTGGCTTTTGAGAAGAAAGACCTTTTCTCATATCTATTTAATAGACGAATTGAAATTACAACCAGGAGACTGGTATAATTATTTGCGTTTGGACGAAGCGACCTATTTGGAATTACTGCAAATAATAACACCTTGCTCTCACTAACACTGCTTTCGCTGCTATCATCTATATTTGATATACTATCTCTAGGCATTTCTTGGTCCAGTAAAAATAACATCATATAGAAATACCATAGATGAGGTTTGCACCAGATCTTTTGGATAATTTAATTTTTTTTTAGTTCTCTACGGAAACTTCCTCGTAGAGAGTCGATTTTTTTTATAACCATTTCTCTTGACGCATTTTCATCCACTTCTTTAAGTTTATTCACTAATTCTTCATACGCCCTATTTTTCATATGCCGATCGTGGTACTCTTTTGATTTAATTTTCCACAAACATGAATAATTTTTATATAAATTAATAAAATCTGACAGAAATTCTTTAGAATTCATAGTTTTGGTCTGTGCGCTTATGTGGTACGTACAGAGTGCAAAAACAGCACACACACTGCAATCTAGGCTTGTACATACCTGTCCGTACGTGCAGAAAATCAAACTAGCACGGATTTTGCACGACGGTTAATCCGTACCGTCTTTCAACCCACACACTACGTATTTGGCTGGTTCGTGCAGGTACGTACGGTCCAATTCTCGCGAATTGAACGAAGTCTATGGGGCCCTTATCATTATGTAATTCCTAATACTGAAAACTGACATGATTTACCGCAATTTTTTCGCCATACGAGTCAAATCGCAATAAATTTGCGAATATTCGCAAGGGTACAAATGAGCCTGCAAGTAGTCATCATGACCACAGAACTTATATCTTATGCCAGTATGAGTTCTGTGATCATGACACGTGACAGTCGTGACACGGTGTCAACAGTCAACACTGTTAACTGTCGGTGTCAGTCACAGATATATATTAACCCTGTGTCAAGTCACCGCTCGGACCAGGCACGCGCGTTCAGTATGAAGTATGACCATGAGTCGGACCGACCAGATGATTGAAAATATTGGTCACATACATACAGTTCTAATGAGGTCGTCAAGTCAACCAAATGACCGCGCTGGTCGAATCATATTGGTCAGACCGTAGACTTGACTCATGGTGGATTTATGCAGCAATCATAAGTCATAAGTCTTTAGTCATAAGGAAGAATATTCGTCAATGATTGGTTGGTCCGTATATTCCAACCAATCATTGACGAATATTCTTCCTTATGACTAAAGACTTATGACTTATGATTGCTGCATAAATCCACCATCAGCCTTTATGTGTCAGCGTTGTTCCTGTCAGTACTTTCGTACCGGATCTAGTACTTTTCGATACGATTAGTACTTTCGTACGGTTATGGTGAAATCTTATCAAATCTAGTACTTTCTGAACAAAAGCGAATACGAAAGATTTTCTCAACATTTCAACTAAAGACAGAACTCATAAACTTCTGTTTATGAGTTTTGTGTTTTGAACCTACCAAACACCAAATAAATTCATGTGTCATCAGTCAACATTTGAAATTATTTTTCCATAATCTCTCTTAATTGAATCCGTTTGTGGTATTTTGTTAACTTTTTCCTTGTTTCACTTGTTTGTAACTTACTTTTTGGATTTTACGTTTAATGAGTCTGCTGCATTCATCTGCATGTGTGGAAAGAAATTTGTTTTTGATTGAAAGTAAAACTAGATATAGATGACTAAGTTGAAGTTCCTATGATGCATTATTGCGGGTCAACAAATAAATGTCAAGCCCAGTTCATCTTTATCAAAACAAAAAATAAATCATTAGCAAACAGAAGAAGATATCAGAAGATATTTTTTTATATTTTCGGGACTGTCAGCTAGATCCAAAGTAGATAATTTTTTACAAAATGTTATTATTTCGTATGCATAGGTACCAAGGTACCTATCCCACTGGTTGTGATGTATATGTTGAAATTTAAATGATGATTCATTCTGTTTGCCTTTGCAATTTTTATTTGCTGTATATGAATTTTTATAGAAATTACAAATATTTCAATTTTATATTAGAGTATGCCAATAACCACAGTGATATATAAGATCCCTTGTATAGATATACAGTCAATTAATCTCATTTTATTTTCATAATTATCATATACCTATGCTCCATATATACCCTCGGATGGAACCAAAGTTACAGTAAAAATGGGGAATATTATCAAGGTCACGTGTCAGTACTTTTTACTTTAAATCAAGTACTTTTTACGGAGATAATTCAGTACGAAAATTTTCACCCTAGGAACAACACTGGTCGGTGTTGTCACTGTCATTGAAGTCCGTTCTTCGGATAAATTTTATTTAAGATAATTAAATAACTGGATTAAAAGAAAATGCTGGGACTAACGAAACCTCAAGGTTTATCGGTTTCATTATTTTTAGGCAGCCTTTGTCTTTTGATATTTTTCAACATTTCTAAAGCCGAGGATGTGCCGTTATCCAAACTTAGTCAAAATGTTGGCACCCCAACTATGAAATTTTTATACTGGTGAGCTATGAACAATTTTTATCTCATTACTTCTATACTTTCACATTTTCAGTTATTCATGTGGATATAAAAAAATGTATGATCAATACTCTGCTATAATTAGTCAGAAGTATCCCCATATTTTTGTTGATGGTATGAATTATGATCCTCCTGGAATAAATATGTTGTTTGCGAAAATACTGGTGAGTAAATGGTACAGAAAGAACCGAGTAAAAAGTCTTTGAACATATGATGAAGTGTGGGGCAACATAAACGTGATAAATGATTTACCAGAAGCCTTATATTTGAATAATTCCAAAACAGTTCAACATAGTCTGAAATGAAATGATTTACCTGAGTCATAAAGCACATTTCATTCAATGTTCCTATTGTTTAACTTACTACTATAAAATACTATTAACTTACTATACTATAAAATAAATGTGTCTGGCAGTGACTTGCAATTTTTAGCTAACCAGCCATGAATTTTTTTTCAGGGAGGTTTAAAGATGCTTATTATTCTGTGTATACTTGGAGGCATCAACATTTTTGAATATATTAATCAACCGAGACCATCATGGTGGCTGTGGTGCACAGAAAACAAATTATATTCTTGCATGATGTTGTTTTTCCTGTGTAACATACTTGAAGGGCAGCTGATTCAGTCTGGAGCCTTTGAAATAACTCTAAATGACGTACCAGTTTGGTCCAAGTTGGAAACTGGTCGTATTCCCCAGCCTGCAGAACTGTTTCAAATAATTGATAGTCATATGCAATTCGAAAATAAGATTGATTTGAGTCATTTTGCTAAATAATAGCATCTAATGACTAAGAATAAATTACTGTAAGAAATGTACATTGTAAATTGTAAGACACATTTTTATTAAATGTTTATGTATATTTATAAAATTATTTAAAAACCTTTCTGATAAATGTGCATTCTCTATTTATATTTCAGAAAACTGATTTTTTTGTCCTAATGATATAAAAACGGCACAATAATGAAAAGATAGGTATTTATTATGCTTAAAATTGAAAGTGCATCACTTCAACCTTTTCGCTGCAGCACTGAGACTGCCTAGTCATTCATAGCCTTCTTTAGACAATGTTATTACTACTTATGACGAAAATTAATATATTTTTCAAAAGAATACAGGGAAATTTCAACCAACTGCTCAAAAAGTATCAACATGTCCTGTAGTCAACTTTGGCTCTTGTCCAAGAGCAGAGCAGAGCAGTGCTCACCAAATATTGTCTTTGACACCAAAATACAAATATCACGAAAACCCTGAGAAATTGAAGAAAACTGGCAGCGTTTTTGGATTCTGCTTGCCACGATCTGCCCCTGTGTGCAATTTGAAGCGAATCTCTGTATCATTTTCAGCTCGAAAATTTTCAAAGATATCAAGTTGCTTGAAATAACCAAAAAATGAAATTTTTCGTAGAGCAACCCATTTCGCTGGAAAGTGCTATGAAGCCATAGAAATATAATTACGAAGCTATTATCTGCCGCAGAATATCATCATTTCCAATCTGAAACAGAGATATTTTGAAATTGAAAGGTAGGAAATTTCAGCCAGATAATCTGAAAGCATTGTTTAAATAGAACATACTAACATAGTCAATGCCTGTGGAAAAGGTATTGGACACAAACGCGAGTGTCATCTAGCGTGATTAGTTACAAACATGAATATTTGACGTCATTTTAATGCAGGTTTCTTCAAAAAACCCTGATTTTAATGCTTTTCCATTGTTTTAATCAAGTTACGACATGACTTGGAGGCCAGATCACTGAAGTTACGAACATGACTTGGATGCGAGCTCACTATCGCCATCTACATGTCGCATCCATTTTGATCCAATTATAATCCCATAAGGTTGACTATCTTCTATATAAACAATGCTGAAAGTATCGACACGCCGCAGAAGTTACTGTCGGCTATTGTCCAAAAGATGGCGGAGCAGTAGATATTTGATAACAATTTTACCACAGTGTAATATGAGGAATACTGTGTTTTTACCATACGAAAATTCAGATTTCTTGAAAACCATGAGAGATGAAAAACAACTGTTTATATCTCTGCATTCTGCTCACCAAGATCATTCCCTGTGAGCATTTTGAAGCATTTCTATTTTTCATTTTCAACCTGAAAATTTCCAATCTTGTTTCTTGAAATGACTAAGCGAAATCGCCTGTTAATTTTTTTTCCAACTTATCAGAGAATTAACTAACATATATTAAAATTTCAAGCTTACAGCTCCAATTTATTTTTATTTTTTCATTTACACTTTTTAAAATATGTGGGCTGATGACGTGCAGGGCTGATGCATGCCAGGTGGTTGTTACCGTACTGTCCGTACTAAACATGCTATGACCACTGAAATGAAATTATAATATCATCATATGCTATGGCTGATCACAAAAAAAATCTAGCCTTACAGGAAGACCGTTACCCAGAGGGTTCACGAGCTCTCCGTCTATGACCTGAAGAAAACCAATGCTTTTTGACGAATGGGGTCCAACTCGGTTACAGAGTTTGGGCACAGAATACTGACACAGCATAAGTAACTATGCTGTGATACTGATGTAGTTCAGTATTCTGTTCGCCCGTTAAGTGTCGAATACGAGACCAAGTTCATCGACTACACGGACTGAATTATTATTATTACAGAACACACCTGGCTGAAAGATCTTGGTCAATGGTTTTTCGACATTTGTACATAGGATATTTTATGTTTTCAAATTGACATGTGGTTCCTGGGAGCCGACTTGATTGTGTCTCAAAGTATTTCGCGTCTACAATATGAATTATTAATACATGTGAAATAAAAAAAGTTTTATTATTTAAATATTTTCATTTATTCGTTCGAGTTAACAAAAATAAAATAAGACTATTTTGGCAGTGCTTAAAACCTACAAAACACAGAGGATGGGATCACATAAATCAACTTAAAAGAATGGAATTTTGATCGTAATGTTGAACATTGTAGCACCAAAGTTAAACAAATTTCGGTTATTGTTCAAAGCATTTTAGCCAAAATCAAAGCAATATTCATTAAGCTTTATAGGTACCTTACTTTTTACTATCCGAAATTCATGAAACTGTTGGAAATGAAGCATTAATATTAATAGGTCTGTTATCTAACATTACTAATATTCATTCTGACAAAATTATGAGAAGAATAAAACATATGAACACATTTTCCTTTACTGCAGTTTTGAGAAAAATATATTAGTCCTGGCAATTTTTCTATTTTATTGCCCAGCTTCTGAAAACTTTATGATACTTTTCTCATTAATCTGAGGTATTTTCTCTCGATAATTTGTTGTATCAATATACAAAATGAAGGTACTGTACACAAATAATTACACATGTTGCTGATGCACATTCGTTTTTCAACAAATCATTAATTCTGCGTTCTCACTTTGTTAGTGCCAGGCCTCCGTCTGCGGTAGGAGTTTGTTCGTTGCCTGTTGTTATTCAAATTTCTGAAACCAGTGTTGGTTGGTGGCCTGTATACTGGTGGTGGTCTGTTGACCGGTCTGTTTTGCGCATCAGTGGGATATCTTGGAGGTGGTACATATTGTGTAGGTCTATACGGTTGCGGATATCGATTTATTTCACCTGGCACCGTTGGAGGACGTCCTCTGCCCAATCTCCTTATACAAACTGTACAGCGACTGATTTTCTGAGTAAGAAAACCTGCCTTGAGTGTTTCTGGCCTTGGTTTTCTGAACATTGCATAGTCTTCAATAGTTGCCAACCAATAGGAGACAGCTGTGGTGTAGTAATTACATCTTCCATGGCCTTGGCATTCAATGAATGGTTTTGGTCGGAATTCTTCTAAACAAGAACCAGGAGAGACTAATGATTGGCCAGATCCTTCTGCACCCGAATCAGTGTGCTGAAAACAAAATAGTTTTACGAGTTTATATACAATGGGAAAAATTAAAGTAGAGATTTTGGGATTAGGTTCCCGTGTTTGAAATTTCTTTCTCGCAAATTGAAAGTTTTTTGCACAAGGAAAATAACCAACCAATAAAAAACCACGTCATGTGTAGAATAGATTTATTCCTGTTATTCAAGGGTTGGAACGGTGCCACCTTCTCTTTTAACCATTAATTTCTATCAAAATGAGAGTCAATACAATGATGCGTCTTAGTGTAGGCAAGTTCTAATAACTTCTGTAGGTTTAGAACGCTATTTTTCGGAAACTGCTCATCAAAAAAAAAATAAGTCAGGATACCATTGGAAAGATAATTAAACGACTTTTGAAATAATGTGCCATTTAAGTTTCTGAGGGTAACATATACCTCTCCTAGAGGGTTGAACCACGAGGGTTAAAAATATTAATTACAAGTCTTTCCCTTGACGTGTCTTTTTGATTTTTCATATTATATACTGAAAGTTGACGCCCAGTATTTGTAACTTACCATAAGGAAGCTGTATCCAACCCAAAGTTCTTCCCATCCATTTGGACATTGTGGAATGGTTATTGTCTGGCTATGAATGGCTATGACTCGTGTTGGGGCCTCACAAACAGAACATCTGAAAATGAATAAATATACTTATGTAACTCTGATCATATCTAGATAATATTATTTTGTTATTCTATTATCGACTTTTTCATCTCTGAAAACAAAAATACCTCCAAATGAATCTACATTAATAGAAAGTTAATCTATCCATTGAGCAAAATATCTATGAGTTCTCCTGAATTCTCCCATCTTCACTATTGAGAACATAAGTAGGTGATGGAAAATCAGTATATCTCGTAATTTACCTTGAAATGTATCTCTGCAGGTTCTGGGCATCAATTGGTGTCATCGTCATTGGCATGGGTTCCGTGGTGGACAACCAGTAACTGTATTCGTTACTTTGAGCGTAGTCACATACATCATTAATGTTACAAAGCAAGAAGGGCATGGTATTGAATTTCCTTAAGCAACTTCCAGGGGCACCTGAAATACAAGATGTTTGAATACGTGTAATCTATGTTCTAACACAATTCAGTACCTAAATCTTGTCCATGCGATTTTTCGTTACCCATTATATGCAGCAAAGAATAACCATCCCACATCTTGATAGTGTCTTTGGGACAGACCGGCACAATTTCTGACTGGGAGTGTCGTGTGAAATAGAATCCTCTACTACTTGGACCGGTGTATTGTGGAGCCGGTTCCCCTCTCATTCCTATGGTACCCCGATAACCTTTGGCACCAACGAATCCTTCAAATCCTTGCAAACCTTGGGAACCTTTCGGGCCATCGAAACCTGGCAGTCCAGAAATACCGATATCTCCAACACTTCCTCTTTTTCCCTTGATTCCAGGTAGTCCTTGTAGTCCTGCTGGACCAGGGAGACCAGGTGGTCCATCGAATCCAGGTAAGCCAACGTCACCAGGTTCACCTGCTACCGCATCGGCAGCCCATTCACCCATATCTCCCTTTTTACCCTTCAAACCAGAGTATCCAGGTATACCATCACGCCCAAAATCTCCTGGGAAGCCTTGGAGACCCTGAGGACCTGGTTCTCCTGATAAGCCGTCCAATCCGGATTCACCACGCTCTCCTTTGGTGCCGTTGAACCCAGCTGCACCCCTGAATCCGACATCTCCGGTGGAACCTTTAGCGCTGAATGAGGGATAACCGTAGTCACCAATTTTTCCTTTCGGTCCAGGGCGCCCCATTCTTCCATCAAAGCCTGCTTCACCTTGGGGTCCTTGTCTGCCAGGCAAACCGAGAGAACCGTCATCTCCGCTCATACCTTTCACTCCGGGCATACCAAGTCCGGGAATTCCGGCACGTCCAATGGGACCTTCAGGGCCGAATTCGCCTGGAGCTCCTTTTTGACCTGGTGGACCAGGCTGACCTGGTTTACCGTCGAACCCTGGCTCTCCGAAGTCACCCGGTTCTGGATTCTGTCCGGGTAAACCTCGTTGTCCTTGAGGACCTATATCACCTCTCTGACCGTTCAGTCCAGGATATCCAGGTTCACCCGTAAGACCTGGAAAACCTATTTCACCCCGTAGTCCGTAGGCTCCTCTTGCTCCAGGATATCCAATGTCACCTCTTATTCCTTTCAGACCTATTGGAACAAAAATCAAAAATACAATGGGTAATAGTGACTAAATTTTCAGGAAATTTTATCAATTGATATTTTTATACTACAACTTTGCTGTGTTGGAAGTAAAACAAATTATTACGCCAGCATATTGAAAAAATATTATAGAAAGATCATCGAGAATCAACCAAATAAAATTCTTCCGAGAATATCACTGAAATATTCGATCATATTAAAAAAATCCATATATGGATGACGTCGTTTTTAGAATAATTTTTTTATTTATTCTAGAAATAACTTCCAGTCAGAATAAGTTTTAGTATAAGGAATGATCAAATACAGTGTACAAATTGTAAGAGACTAACAAATAATACAATTAATTCATAAAGTTTTGGAATATTTTTACATCATTATAATAGTAACATTTCTTGGAAAATTATATTATAGTAAGATTTGAATATTTGAATTATTCTGGTAATTTATTAAATGTTTCTGGAGTGGAAAATTGGATATGCTTTTCCATTGTTGGAGTGAGTATTGTCCAGGTGAAAGTGGTTCAAAATACGATTATTATGACCATGTAAGTTGGAATTTTTCTGAATTGGTGAATTACTCTTTTGAATATTTTTGGTAAACTTGAATACAAATTTAGCTTTTTGAAAATTTCAGTAATAATATTGGTGCTTTTGTACAAATCTGGCGATGGTGCATGCCAACGTTTGCCGAATGTAACTTTTATTGCTTTATTCATCAATCTATAAATAATTTCCTTTTGTTTTTGACTGCATAATGACTACACTGTGATCATAATCTGATTCGAAAGATAATAATATATGCGTTATAATATATTTCCAATTGAATATTTTTTATGAGAAATTGTATTCTTCTGATAGCTCCTATCAGAGAAATAATAGAATTGTTGATTATCTCTATATAACTCAAAATATAAATTTTTGTCAATCATCAGACCCAAATACTTGTGTTTCTCAACTTCAGCCATAGTTTTGTTTTTAAATAGGATCTTTTTGTTTTCTGCCGAGCTCTCACTACTTTTAAACTTTTAGGGATAAGCATTCACACCTTTTGCTCTTAAAAACAACTCCTTTCCGAAAAACTATAATACTCTTTCAGTGTACAATCAATATTTTTTATCAGTGTCAGATTGACAGAGTCTAATGTCAAAGTGTCTGAAAAGTACAGTATGATAAAATAAGGATTCTAATACAGGAATATTCCTAATATCAGTCACGTCCTTTTGTTCATTATAACATCATTCATTCAATTCTGACTACTGATAACTTCTAGTAGGAAAACAGTGGGTAATCATTGTGAAATCGAAAAAAGCTCACCTTGCAGCCCATGCATTCCTATATCTCCAATATTCCCTTTCTCTGCATGACCGTAAGGAGCAAAGCCGGGAAGTCCTAGATTACCCTTCAAGCCCTTCACTCCTTTCAAACCCGGCAATCCAGGGAAACCATCATCACCTGGCATACCAGGTCTTCCTATCAGTCCAGGCTCTCCATCCATACCACGTGCTCCCATTGAGCCATTGAGTCCCCGTAGACCGATATCCCCTCTCTCTCCTTTGAATCCAGGAAAACCATTTGATCCTTGTGATCCGGGATATCCATCCGTACCGTTGTCTCCAATTTGCCCTGGATAACCCTGTGGACCGAAATCTCCTCTGTCACCTACTAAGCCTGGTTCGCCATCTATTCCGTCTAAACCAGGTTCCCCATGTTTTCCTTTCAAGCCAGGAGCACCTATAACATCTCTTCCAGGCTCTCCCGGTAATCCAGGTAGACCGGGTGCCCCGGGTCTGCCATCGAAACCAGGGAATCCAGTAATCCCAGGTTCACCTTGATCTCCCTTTTCTCCACTAATTGCAGAGTCACCTTTTTCTCCTGATGATCCAGGCGTTCCGCTGTCTCCTATTAGTCCATCTAAACCGGCTTCTCCGGAAAAACCTACTTGACCACGGAATCCAACATCTCCCCTCAAACCTTTTCGACCTGGATATCCCAGCAATCCCTTCGGACCGGATGGGCCACGTTCACCTGGAAAGCCCAGATCACCCCTATCTCCTTGTGGTCCTGTCAATCCGGGTAATCCATCTTTTCCCCTGTGTCCTAGGTATCCAATCGGACCTTCATCGCCTACAGAAAAAAAATTGTTAACGACGAAGTTGCAATCGATTACAAAACAGACAAATAAATAAACAAACAAATAAGCAAACAATCAAGTAAATACACAAACAGCTGAACAAGAAAGCGATCTATTAAAAACTTAGTAATAATAAAAAAGTTGTCCATCTGACGCCAACTTGAGAGGACACGCTGTGTGTATATTCACTAAACAAATCTGAGTAGATTTCTATAAAAGCGGGTTCCAAAATATTCATACGTGATTGCCTCCTCACGAGGAATCCTCAGAATGTTTATTATTGTTACAGAATGTCTTACGTCACTCATGGCATTTATAACTGCATGGCAAAGCGACGTTCAATTATTTTCAGTTAATGTAAACAAACAGCTGCCAGTGAGCGTTCCACCTATACCAATGGATATGTCTATACAAAACCGTCCTGACTATTATTTGTTCGATGCCAATGAACCAATCGACTTATCTTTGGGACCTGTGATTTTTATAGGAATAAGAAAAGCCTTACCTTGAGGTCCTCTAAGCCCTTCTCGCCCCGGTTCCCCTTTAGCTCCCGGTAAACCCATAGGCCCTGGTGGTCCATCATCCCCTTTCAGGCCGTTATCTCCAAACTGACCAGGAAATCCTGGCTGACCTGCTGCTCCGGCTTGACCAGGTGGTCCTGGCCGTATAATTCCTCTCAAACCCTTGGCTCCTGGTAGTCCGGTCATGCCAAAGTATCCCGGAGCTCCTTTCGGTCCCCTTTCACCTTTTACTCCTGGCCGACCTGGAATTCCAGCGCGTCCTTCAGATCCAAAATCTCCAGGCTGACCTTTTGGGCCCACCGGACCAGGTAAACCGATGTCACCATTCAGGATAGCCAACCCGTAATCTCCGCGGTCACCTTTTGGACCTTGAATTCCTGGAATTCCGTCAATTCCGGGAAGTCCAGATCTACCTCCCGATCCTCTTGGTCCTTCGTCACCAGGTATACCAGGGTATCCTTTGACTCCCATGGGCCCTTCGTATGTTATACCCGGGTTTCCAGGTAGACCAGGTAGTCCTGACCAACCCACGTAACCTTTGAAACCTTTCAATCCTCTTCGTCCGTCAAATCCTGATAAAGACATTATTAATAAATATGAAAATATGGGGAATCAATTTTTTTATATTACCTGGTTCTCCAAATTCTCCTCTCTGACCTTTATTTCCTGTTTTATCGATTAGCATTCCTATTATGGGTCCTATCTCACCCTTGGCTCCCGGTAGTCCAGGTTCTCCAGCCTGACCTCTGCAAGCGGAAATAACAGTATTATTATTATTGACCACTTATTTCAACTGCGCGGTGCACAAATCCAGAACTGTGACAACTATAGAGTCAGAAATCTGGACGAATTAATTGAAAGGCTAGCATCCAGAGGCTTTCATTGCTTAGGATATTTTTGTTTCTTGTTTTTACGAAACTCCTAGGTTTTCGGAGAAAACCCCTCAAAATCTTGTGCGAGCAAGGGAGATTCGGGATCTACAGCTTACATAAAACTGGATTCCGAACCATTTCAGCTCCGTGACAGGCGGTGGGATCGAACCCGGGACGCCTGGGTGGAAGGGAAACGCTGAAACGATCTAACACCACCACCACTTCGCTTATGCCGACGACCTTGCGATTTTTGCAAAAGGCAAATTAGCAAGGACACTCTCACAGCTTGCATAGACAGTCCTAGATATAATCGAGAGGTGGCCTAAAGAGGAGAAGCTGAGAGTGAATCCTCATAAAACCACAATAGGTACATTTACACGTACTGAAAGGACTCATGTCACCTGTTCTGAACGGGATAGAAATTCTTTCTGCACAAGAGACAAAATACTTTGGAGTAATCTTTGACCATAAGTTGACATGGAATCAACACCTACAAAAAGTTATAGAAAAAGTACAGTAGCATTCAATTTGTGCAGGAGAATGTGCGGAAAAAATTGGGGGCTACAACCAAAAATTACTAGATGGCTCTATGCCAGAGTTTTCAGACCCATGATAACGTACGAATCGGTGGTTTGGTGGCCAAATACCAAGCAGGTAGTAGTGGTTTGACTGCTCGGAGGATTGAAAAAACCGGGGCCATGAGAATCAACCCAATAGCCGCACTAGAGCTCAACTTGGCCGCACTATACATATACATTCAAGGCGAAGCACCCATAAGCAATATGCACGGGAGAGAGAGTTGGAAAACAACCCTACCCAGATATAGCTTTGATAAAACTTTTAAGACAAGTATCATGGACAGGAATGCGAGGAAGGAGGGACCTTCCACCAACGCGGAAATCGATGTCTACACGGATGGATCAAAAATTTATGAAGGTTTTCAGGCATGAGTTTACAGAAAAATTGTCATTCCCTCAGACAGCCAAGCGGCGAAAAAAGCAGTCAACTCAATGCAAGTTACTTCAAAACTTGTTGGAGGCTGCAAAGAAGCTGGGCAGTCAGAAGAGACTGACCTTAGCCTGGGTACCAGCACAGAAGGGTTATAGAGGCAATGAAGAGGCTGATTCACTAGCCCGAGAATGAGGAAGTAAGGCCATGAATGGCCAAGAACCGGTTTGCGGTATAGGGTACCTATAGCAAAAGCTGCACTAAAAATGAACACCAAATCATAGACCCAACAGAAATCTGTAGAATGGTGGAACAATTCACCAAAGAGTTTATCAAACAACCGCAGCCAACATTCACGGATTATCTAGTGAGCCCGAAGAGGAGCACTACAATGTAGAATATGAGTAGGACTTCTCACCAGGCATTGTAGGCTCAACAAACATATGAGTACAATAGGTCAGGAAGAGGAAAAGCTATGTAGGTTCAGTCAGGAATACGAGGAAACATCAGTACACATACTATGCCACTGCGAGGGCTTGTCAAGGATAAGTTTTTAACGCTGGTAGAAGACAAACCAAGAGCTCCCAGATACATGGATTCTTTGAAAACTAGCCTATGGTAACGAAGACAGGGCTAGATAGAGAACTCTAATCGATTTAGAGGGCACAAAAACTAGATCTGAAAAGGTCATGGTGAAGACGCTAGGTGGCACGAAAACCTCAAACTAATCTAATCTAATATCACGTTGAAAGGGAAGTAATTCACTCTGCAAAGGTAGAGTAAATCCATATATCAAATACTATCTATCAATATTTATCGCAGATTTTAAATTTTCACTTATAATATCCCAAGAGCTTAAACATATTTTTAAACGAAGAAAACAAAATTTGTATACTTACGGTGGTCCTTTGAATCCTCTGTCGCCTTTCAAAATGATCTTGGGCACACCAGCAGGCTCTCCTTTCTCGCCAGGAAATCCTGGGACTCCTGGAATTCCATCGTCTCCAGGTGTTCCGGGCACACCGTTGTCACCCCTCTCTCCCTTCCCACCATCAAATCCAAAATCTCCAGCGACGCCCTTCAGGCCCGGAGCCCCTCCCGGACCAATCGGGCCAGGAAATCCGATATCGCCCTCGTCAGGATAATCGGGTTTCGTTTGACTGTCAGGTGGATAGATCAGTTTTCCTGGGGATCCTTCAGGTCCAGGAGGCCCCTCTATTCCGTCTGTCCCTGGGGGTCCGTCTAACCCGTAGTCGCCTTTTACTCCGGGTTTACCGTCCGGTCCTGGTGGTCCTCGAGGTCCCGGTAAACCTTGGTATCCAGGACTTCCAGGTCGTCCGTGCCTTCCGCTGTCTCCTTTGTCTCCCTTTGTACCGGGCAAACCTGCATGGGATAATAAAAGTAATATTTTTATTTTCCAGTCGACATGTATACAATGTAAAGGAATATTTAGAACAAGTAAAACACCGGGTGTTTCACAGTGGATATATCTTTTTTATAAATAATTTAAAAAACCATATCTGGGGAATTCATCTTCCACAGATATTTTGGGTAATTGAAAATGGCCCTAAAACTGATCTTTGAGGAACTCCGTATTCGAATAATTTTGAATCACTAACATGCTTGTTAACTTGAAGGATTCTATGGTCAAGATAATTTTTTAATGATTCTAGTATTTTCTCTCGAAATCCCACATTTTCTAGTTTTTTAGTAGATGTATATGCGAAACTGTATTAAAGGCCTTTGATACGTCAAGAAACATAGTAAGAGTTGGTATTTCTATCCACTGAATCATAAATTTCCTATGTGAAATTACAGATGGCATCTGGTGTTGATATATTTTTCCTGAATCCAAATTGTCTGTTTGATAAAATATTAAATTTTTCTAAGAAATTTTCCATTCTATATTTCAGAATTCTTTCAAATGTTTTTGCATACTTTGCGTTACTCTTCAAAGGACCCCGCACGGTTCTTATGGAAAATGGTTCCCAGTCGAATTGGCTGAAAATTCAGTATAATGTAGTTTATGATGTCCTGATTAAATGTCACCATGGGTACAACGAGATCTAATTGATAGGTTTTGAAATACAGGGTGTCAAACATGAAAAAGAGGGTTGTTACTTTCCTTTAGAAAATCAATAATGTGCCGATTAATTTGTTACAAAAAGTTAGGAATTACAGTTGCAATCTGAATATTGTCGACTCGAGTAGTAATGAAGAGTTCTAAGACTCCGTATACAGGGTTATTATTAATTACATATAATTTTTATGTAATTCTCTGAACAAAATCTGTCAAGCGTAAAAGCTCGTAAACTTGCAGAATGAGAGCGTATCAGTTAATTTTGATATTGGGTGATCTGATACAGGATCACTCAAACTTTTTCTTTTATTTTTTTAAGGAACATCTATACAAATTAAAAATAATGTAGAAAACTAAATATATGATCAATATTTGGTAGCTCTTGTCTATTTGTTGCATCTTGTAGGAAATCTGGTCAACGGCATGATGATGCATCTATCAAACGGGAGACTACTGCATTAAAAATCTTCTTTACTAGTTCATATTATGTCTGTTGAGATATTGAAATTACCAGTATATACGGATTCTATTTGTTGATGGCTTGCATACCCCAAAAAGCGTATGACATTAGCGTTATGTGGGAGGTACCGATACTTCCAAGCACCAGATTCAGTGGAGTAATAACGATCTAGAGAATTTTCTTATTCATTAAACATTTAAGGTTCCGTCAAACCAAAACGGGAACGCGGTAGCGGGAACTGAACATGGGAACCGTGCGAATTGCTAGATAAACAGTGAAAGTAGCAAACCATATATATTTATCTGCTTGTCTGCATTTCGGAATACGAATAATCACTCCAGTATGTATTTTTACATATCCCACTATCGAATTTAGTCTCGCATTCATCCCGCTCCCGTCCCGCGTCGCGTTCCCGCGTTGGTTTGGGGAAACCTTTATATGTGTAAAAACATTGAAATTCATTGTCACTCAAACTACTGTCATGGTATATTCTCGTCAGATTTTTTGCTATATCTTTGTAAGAATGGCAAGATTTCTCATCTCATGATCGGTTAATGTAACATAATCCAACGATTATTATACCTAATGGAAGGTTCTAAAATATATCCTTGTCTATCTAAATGATGTGCAAATGATTTAATCCTTTCGGAAATATAGCCACATATTTGACAGCTAATGACGAAAAGAGCCACAAAATATTGATCAAATTATATTTAGTTTTCCACTTTATGTTTAATTGGTATATAATATGTTCCTATGAAAAATTAAAATAAATACAACAGAAAAAGAAAATTTTGAGTGATCATGTATAATAGTAACCTTATATCACCCAATATCAAAATCAAATGATATTGACTTATTTTGCAGGTCTACGAACTTTTGCGTTTGACCGATTTTGCTCAAAGAATTACAAAAAAATTATGTACTTAATTATTAATAAGCCTGTATAAGGAGTCTTATAACTTTCCATTACAACTCGAGTCGACAATACTACGAGTGCAATTATTCTCCCTAACTTTTTGTTACAAAATAATCGCTACATTATTGATTTTATAAAGGTAATTAACAACCATCTCTCTGTATGTTTGACACCCTGTATCTCAAAAACTGTCCATTAGATGTCGTTGTGCCCATGTAGATATTTGATCAGGACATCATAAACTACATTATACTAAATTTTTAGCCAATTCGACTGGGACCCATTTTCCATAAGAACCGTGCGGGTTCCTTTAAGAAATAAGATGGCATTTTTTTTCATTAACCTCCGTTTTTCTTTCGATTCATTAAACTCAGAAAATACATTTTCATAATGTCCCGTGGACTTGGCAGGCGATAATTGCTTCTTCAGCTTCCTCAAGGATTATATCAGGAACTGAATTATTTTATTGCGTTTTTCATCAACTTCACAAATTTTTACCAATGGAGTAGATAAACAATCGAAAATAAACACCTACCGATATTTTTGTACGTAATTTCAATGATTTTTGAGGAGGTGACAGCCGCTGTCAGTGCAAAATGTCAAATAATTTTTTGATGAATAATTTCGGCGATTCTGATTCTAAGTACATGTGATTGTGAATAAAACGTTGTATTGCATAAAATGCTTTCTAAAACACTTATACAATAAAAACTATTGTTCACCGCAAATCTCGTACCACCCTCCATATTTCTCGAAATAACATCCACAAGCACCTAACAGTGAATTCAACTTAGATTGCTCTGTATTGCCCAGAAAAACAAAACACTTAATTATTAACAGATGAAATGTTTCTTACCAGGTTGGCATACGCCACAATCATCTCCTCTTTTTCCTTTCAGTCCCGGAAAACCATCACTTCCCGCATATCCCAAATCTCCAGCAATACCAGGGAACCCACGTACACCAGGGTCACCAGGAGGTCCTCTTATAGGTTGGCCCACTCCAGGAAATCCTTTTGGCCCTGGGTCTCCTGTGTCACCTCTGTCTCCTGGTGATCCATCATAACCCGGATTTCCCGGAATACCGGGCACACCAGGTGGTCCGTATACGTTTTCGCCCAAGAATCCTTTCTCTCCAATCAGTCCAATTAATCCAGGTGGTCCAGGTGGTCCCGTTTTTCCAGATACTCCGGAAAGTCCGTCCGGACCTCGTTCTCCTTTTTCTGATGTTCCTTTCAAACCGGGCAGACCTGGTCGTCCTTGTGGTCCAGGCTTGCCAGCCTCGCCAATTGGTCCGGAAGAGCCTGACTCTCCAGGAATTCCAGCTATTCCCCGGTCGCCTCTAGGCCCGTCTGGACCCTGCCTTCCAGTATTGCCAACTTTTCCAGCCTCGTCATAAGTGGGGTCGTAAACTCCTGGAGGTCCTTCTAAGCCTTGAACACCTGGGGTACCAGATCTTCCGAATTCTCCGATTCCTCCTTTGAGTCCATCTAAACCATCTTCTCCTGCGTATCCTGGAGCTCCTTTATCTCCTTTCTCACCACTCGGACCTAAAGGACCATTTTTTCCTTGTTTTCCGAATGGTCCATCTTCACCAGGATCACCCTTGTATCCACTGAAGCCTTTGAGTCCTGGTATCCCCTAGTAACATGAATTCAATTTCTCGATATATTTAAGAATTTTGTTTATACAGCTTACCAAGGAAAATTAAAATTTCAAAAGGTAGGTTTGAATACTATCCTCTCTTCGCTTGGTAATTTCATTCAAATATAGCAGTGTGTTACATAGAAGAATTAAGAAAGTGCTGAAGGGACACGGAAGATTTTTTATCTCATCATTATGATGAGTTAATGTACCTATCCCATTTTAATGGGATAACTTTGTCATTATAATGAGATACTAACTAATTATAGTGAGATCACTGACTCATTATAGGGTACATTGAAGTATTACGAAGGCGCTGAAGAGACATGGTAGAATTTTTATCTTATTTTAATGAGATAACTAAGTCATTATAATGAGATACTAACTTTTTAAAATGAGATCACTATTAACTCAGTATAGACTACAAGGAAGTATTACGAAGGCGCTGAATGATCATGATGATTGTTTTAATCTCATTATAATGAGATTGCTAAGTCATTTCAATGAGATAATTGACTCATTATAATGAGACAATGTATCCATTATAATGAAATAGTTAGTTATGTCATAATGAGATACATTTTTTTCATTATGAGTTGAGTATCTCATTGTAGTGAGATAATTAGTAATATAATTTATAATGAGAAAACAGAAAATTAAGAAACAATTATTTTTGTTTCAGCTGGGTGGCCAGAGTTTGCGAGCAGTTTTCTTATACTTATTCCTAAGTAATAATTTTGAAAAGTTTTGATTCTTGGTTTGAAATTTTTATTTTCTAAATGTTTTTGCTTGATTCGACTCTCTCCTCGCTGACGAGTTCTATGGGATTGGCCCAGTTATGTTGTTCGTGAATTTCTATTCTAAAAATATAGTTTCCTGGCCATTCTATGACAATTTTTGATTTTACACACAAATAAATCAGTTTTCACATATATGATTGATTTTGAAACAATAAAAAACTATTATTACTTATACTAATCTTTCCTCTTAGTACTTTCATTTGAGAACTCCTTTTTATCTGAGATTTCCAATATTTGTTATTTAATTCACCTTCAATCTGACATTTCGAATTCATGACCGCCATCTGTATTCAAATGGTTCAAACTCATCTCTACCAATCATGGATTCTTCCAGATTTGGCTTTTTCTGCGCTAGTTTCGATCACAGAATCCTTTTTAACAGAATTTCTCTCTTTCTGCGCTGCCCATGAGATGGCGCACACGCATTTTTCGTGAAGTTTGCTGGATTTACATCAATCTAAATCTAAATATTCTTAATTTCTACGAGTTCAAGCTACTAATGATACTAATTGTCTTTATGGAATTCAAAATTTGGAAAGTTTATGTTCCTTATTGAAGACTCTATTGCATTATTGAACCTTCTTGGCATGAAAATTTGAAATCTAAGGTGAAGATGATAGAGGAAGGATTAGCAATTTTGTACTATGCTTTTTTAATCTTCCTAAACCGAAACAACACACTTGTTCATGTTCATCTTCATAATGTTTTTCATCATGAACTATTTTCATTTATTTCCTCCGGATATCTTTTTGATAGAAACATTCTTTATTATTGGATACATCCACAAAAATTATAGTGCTATCAAGGAAGCAACTTGGAATCAGATTTTTTGAGAACCTAGAGAGTGTTTTGATAATATTTGTTTTCTTGATGTTTAGTTTTAGTTCAGTTTAATTTATGAAAAGTAATTACTCTGAATGAGATGAGAAAGAAGAATTTGACAGATTTGAACTGCAATTTTGACCGAATAAAAAATATTGAAAACTTAGTCTTTCTAAACACCAGAGTAATGGATATGTGAATTTCACCAGACAGATAAAAATGCTGGAGTAATACACTATCTCGGAAATTAGTGGGAGAAAACTAGAAGTAGAAGCGGAACTGATCAGGAAAAAAATTAAGTTGCAAAGAGAAATTCTGAATGGGAAGTATGAATATTCTAAGATTTCCGATGTTGACAGGAGTAAACAGGTATTGAAGAAGTGTTCTTGAAATAAAATAATGAAAATTAGAAATCATCCGAAGGAAATGAATTGGAAAATAACTGTTGTTGCACCCGGAACAATATATTCTGTCTGTAAACTTATGTTCAATACTTACTGGTTGGCCCCTCTCTCCAATGTATCCCTTTGTTCCGATATCACCTATTTCTCCCTTATTTCCCTTCTCTCCAGGTTGTCCCTTCAAGTTGGTGTACGTTGGAATGTTGATTAAAGTGTCATTGGCGAAGCCTTCGCCCTTTTCACCTTTGATTCCCTGCTCCCCTTCGTCACCTTGAGGTCCAGGAGGACCACGTCGTTCATCTCCTGGCTCTCCAGGAGGCCCCAGTTGTCCTGCTTCACCAGTAATACCCTATTTAAAAAAATGGAAAAAGGCTCATTTATAATATTTTTCTTAAATGTAAGTTTTACTAGTTTCAAATAAGTTTTAGCAGGAATTCAAAAAAATAACTTACTTGTTCACCAGGTGGCCCTCTATATCCAAGAGGTCCTTGGGGGCCTTGAAATCCTGGCATTCCTGGTGGACCGTCATATCCCGAAACTCCCATTTCACCTTTTACTCCGACTGAATTACCCCCACCGTCACCAGGTTCCCCTCGTATTCCTTGAGATCCCTCTAGTCCAGGAGGCCCACGTATTCCTTGTCGTCCTGGTTGACCCTGAACTCCGTGTGCGCCATCTGTCCCGTTACACCCATCGAGACCTGATGGGCCTCTTACTCCTGGTTCTCCAGTTTCTCCCTAGAATAAGTATAATCTTCAGTCTACCAAATTTGAAACATTCATTAAAATAATATGAGCTTTGATCAGCGCTCAAAAAACCTTACGAGCACTGTCTTGGTAAAACGGAAATCGGTTTTTCAGAAAATGGTCCGAAACAAAAGTAATCAATTAATATGAAACATTTCCTATCATTGAACTCTTTCTTTTCAAACTATTTAATTATACTTACTGGCCGTCCTGGGAATCCTGCCATTCCTTTAAATCCATCATCTCCCTGAAACAGAGTGAAATGTATAAATATAGCATAATCGAATCAGAATCAGAATATTCTTTATTGTCAGAAGAAAAGTTATTCTTATAGACAAAGATATGTAAAAATACAACAAACAATATAACAAATATGTAACAAACAATATAACAAATATAAAACATGCATTTCATATAATAAAACAATTTTAAAATAATGTTAAAAATAAAACCTGTTATAAAAAGGATCGACTATATGGAGTAATGATTGAAATTCAAAGGATGAAGACTAAAACACCTCACAAAAATATTCCTCCAATTCATAATAGGCATTTTCAGCAAATAACTGTTTGAGACTCTTTCTAAATTTTTTATTGTCAGTCATTTCCTTGATATAAGTGGGTAGGTGATTATACATCTTTAATCCATTATATATAATGGATTAAGGAGGTTGATGGTAATGGTAATTTCATATGATTTTGTTGCCGAGTTAAATGAATTAGACTGACTGATTCGACAATAATTCCCTAACTTTTGCTTTACTCAAATATCTAACGACTCTTTTCTGTAGAGTGGAGATTATTTTAAAAAGTGTTTTTTGCTACAGACTCCCCAGAAAGCAATGCCATAGCTTAGATGTGATTCAATAAGGGTATAATATGCTGACTTGGTAGCAGTATATCCCAAATTGTTAGAAATAATTCGCATTACATAGCATCTCGAAGCGAGCTTTTTCCTAAGATTTGAAATGTGTGTATCGAATTTCTATGTGGCATCAATCTGAAGTCCAAGAGATTTAGTAGTTTCTTTACTTTCTATAGTATTATTGCTAAGTAATAGTACAGGTAGCTTGCAACGGAGGCTTAGTATATTCGTTTTAGATACATTCAAGGATAGTAAATTTGAATCAAACCTTTCTTTAATGCGGTCAATATCTCTAGAAATGGTTTGAAATAGGTTAGCCTCATTCTGATCATGCCATTGAATGGTAGTATCGTCGGCAAATAAAGTGAAACTATCTTGAACTGGTCAAGTCATTAATATATAATAGGAAAAGCACAGGACCGAGTACCGAACCTTGGGGTAAACCACAGCAAATAGAATGGATTTGTGAGTAATGATTTGTTTTAACAATCTGATGACGATTTGATAGGTATGACTCGAACCACTTCAAAGTAATACCCCTGAAGCCATATGCTTCCAGTTTTTGCAGGAGTATTCTGTGATTAACGCAGTCAAATGCCTTGGACAAATCACAAAACACTGCAGCAACAAACTCTTTTTAATTAATTTCTGTGTATACTCTTTTTGCTCTGAAACCCGAACTGTTGCTCGCTTAGAATGCTGTGCCTCTCTAGAAACTGGATGACTCTAGTCTTAACCAGCTTTTCAATTATCTTTGCCAGAGTGGGTATCAACGAGATTGGTCGTAAGTTTGATGGATTGTCTTCTTCACCTCCCTTATGAATTGGTGTAACAAGTGCTGTTTTAAGAAATGGGGGAAAATATCCAGCTCGAAAAGAATCATTTATGAGGCAGACCAGCAAGCTGAGCGCGGTTTCAAGAAGGTTTTCAAATATCTTCACAGATATATCATCTCTCCCAGCAGGGCATTTATTTTTAATACTACCGTGGTGGTCGGCTGGTAAAAGCGTACGCCTCGCAAGCGTGGGGTCGTGGGTTCGATCCACCGATTCACCGGTCTCGTGCATGGCATCACACGTTAAAAGGTAAGGGCTGCGTCTTCCCTAGCTCACACAAGTCTCTCGAAGACTTCCGAGGGTTGCGCGTAGGGGTGCAATCGGTTGACGGAAATAACAATTTTAACAATAACAATTTAACTACTGATAACTTCACGGAGTTCTTGAATACAGGTATTATAAAAGTAACAATCTTCATTATATGCATTCCTGTTAATGTATGACATAGGATCAATCTGTGGATGAATATTTTCTGTGAGTTTGTCAGCGACACCACAGTAGTATTCGTTCAGAGTATTTGGAGATAATGGAATTTTTACGTATTTTTTGTGTTTCCCCCTCAGTTCATTTCCAGCTCTCTTTAGACTTATTATTGGACAGCTCAATTCTGTCTCTATAATATTCTTCCTTTGCACGTTTGATAACTTTTCTATGTATTCCTCTATAAGAGTGAAAATACGAATGAAAATGAATGTTGGTAGTATATTTTCTAATGTAGTAGATTTTGATACCTTTGCTGATCCAGTGCTTTTTGGACTCATTTATTTTTATTTTCTGAAGCGGAAATGCTGAATTAAAATTATTCAAGTGATTGTAGAACATCTCGAAGTGATTTTCTGAAGTAATTACTTCTTCCCAGTTCGTGAGTAGACAACATTCCTGAAATTTTTCATAATTGGTCCTACTGAACAATCGTCCTACTTTTAACCTTGTATCATGAGGTACTTCATCGATTGTTAATTTACAGAGTACTGTCTCATGATCAGACAAACCAGCTGATGGTACTTCACAATTGACGAATGTCCGTAAGTAATTTTCCGAAACTCCATTATGTCATAAGACTTTACTAAAAAGATAAATGGTTTCTGCAGTGGAAGTTGGTCGTTACAGACAAAGTTTATTTTCAATTATTGTAAAACTTGTATTTTATCCTGTTTATCATGGTTTATCCAATCAGTTTGTTTCCAGGTGAATTTGTAATATAACTTCAAGAACATCCATGAGTTATTTAATTAAAAATATAAGCTATGGCATTGAAGTAAAATAAAAACTATTTGATTTTGCTGCACTTGTGCTCAAGTTTTTAAAATGTATTATGACTTTCTTTGCAAATTAGAGTTCCAAATCATAAATAATAACATCAAAATGGAACAGCATGACATGTTGTTCAGGAAGAAGTAAATCTCGGACTTCATCTTGTACTTTATTTCTGATTAGTTTCAAATGTGACTGGAAAAGTTACAAAAATACATGCAGCTTTGTTGAACTCACCCGAGGACCCTTATCTCCCCTGGACGCGAATTCTCCTTCAGCTCCTTTCTCTCCTTTCGTACCGATTGGGCCTGGAGGGCCAATATCTCCATAATCGCCTGCTGGAGCTGGCATCCCCCGAATACCCTCAGCTCCTGGCCTCCCCTTGAGTCCGCTGCAGTCACATTTGTAGGTTCCATTTAGGGCATTTGGACATCCCGAACACTGCAAATGAAAATTTAGGGTGAATTTTCGATATTATCGAGGTCAAGCATGATAGCTGTTTTCGTAAAATGTTATCATTGAGGACGCGTATGGTCTAATCTTTGCCCTAAATACCGCAGGATGTTGAAATATTACCAAAGATCGTTTCTTGGACGCTCCATTTGATAAAAGATAATGTTCTGTTTAAAATTATTCAGACGGCTTTGACATACGGTGTGTCATGACTAATGCAGATTTAGTTTGTAGTCTGATCAATAGGTTTAAAAACGTGTAAAATAGAGATAAAGCTCCTGAAAATATGAGCGATAGCTCATTAGCTTCGGAATAACGACTAGAAAAAATGGTTTTCAAGGATTTTACAGCAAAAAATTGCGATTGTTATTAACAAAATAAGATAAAAAAAAGTTATTTGGTTTTTTGTTAATAACTCAAAAACCTGTTAACATTTAAGAAATATTGAAAAATGTTCCGAAAAGAGGATAAAATTTTCAATAAAAATGTCCCGACTCCCGGAACTCTATCTTACGAAAGCGTAGAAGGACCACAAAGAATTAAAAAAAATTATTCACCTAATTCCGACTTTGCAACTCGAAATTAGTATAATTCCGACTTGACAACTCAGAATTACTATAATTCCGACTTTACAACTCGGAATTAGCCTAATTGCGACTTCACAACTCGGAATTAGCCTAATTCTGACTTTGCAACTCGGAATTAGCTCAATTCCGACTTCATAAATAAATAAGTTTTCTATAGCTAAATGTCAATTTAAATTTTGAATAAATCATGTAGCTACATCAGGAAAAAAATGTGTAAGTCTATTTTTCAAAAAGTTATTCTATTGTTAATTAACAATTTTTTTTCCAGTCTTCGCTTTCATAAATAACTACGTAAAAGTTTAAATAATTGACCTATAAATTGTTGGCTTCCTGGAGCCCTTCTAATATTCCTACTTATCAAGATCACACGATAAAAGTTTATTATAATTTCTTATAACTAATGAAAAATTAAATAAAAAAAATGTTTTTAAATAATTTTTTTTTGAGGAATGTTTTATTATTGCTGTTTTTACATCAAACAATGGCAGTAACTAATACTGGTTACAATTTTTTGACGTCAATTGTCATTTGATCGCTCAAATTTTTAGGAGTTTTATCTCTATTTTTCACGTTTAAATAAAATTAAAAAGGTACAAATTTGATCTCAAAAAATGCATCCACTAAAATCACGCAATGGTATAAAACATTTTCTGAAGCATCAGTTGATTCAACCTTCAATCTTGCTAAATGTCACCTAACAACTTTTCCCCTACTCCTTTCCTATAAAGAAATACTAGATCACTGTCGGAGCACTGTTCTTATTCTTGGTTTTGTATATAATTATCTATTTTCTCCATAAAAATATAAACAATTATTAAAAAAAGATTCTGACACAGGCATGCCCTGTGATATTTTCTTTGCTAAGCTCATAGAAATCATAATATATAATATATATATGGCTAAGCTCCGACATTTTTTCCACTCTTCTCTCTTTTTGAGTTGCATCATCAATCATCATAACTCTATTTTGTCGTTGCCTATTTATTCATAGTAAGAAAAACACTTCAATGAGCTCAGGACCGAATTGCTCAGAGTCATCCTTCATGTACCACTTTTTCTCATTTAACAGCGATCAACTTTAAAACTGTGTTTTTATGATCGTTTCCCGAAATACACCAGCATCCTAGATTTATTTACGACTTTACGTTCCCGGAAATATAAACTAACCTGAAGTATACGACTTCTTTTGTTTATTATTTGAAATACGTAGCGTCCTTTTGCAACTCAGCTATGAAATACAAATTATTGGTGATTGGTAAATGCTCCATTTTCCTACACAACTCGAAAATTATTGAACCTACTTCAAAAGTAACCTAATTTTAATTAGAACACTGAAATCAATTATCTGTATTTCCAATATATTTCAGTACCTATTATTGACACAAGATATTAGCATGTATTGCGAGTGTATAAGCTATACCGGGTGATTCTCCAAGGTGGCTCACCCCTATAACTTTTTTATTATTGAAGATAGAAAAACGAAATTTGGGGGTTGTGTATTATAGTTCAATTTACATTTTTTGACATATTAACTTGCTTTATCGTACTTCCGGTTCGACCGGAAATGAGCATAACTTTCGATTTTTAAATGGGACATCCTATATATTTTTACTTATTTCGATCGAGAATGACATTCTAAATCCAACAACACCTCACTTGTCAATATTTGACAAATGAAGTAATTTTTATTTCAATTTTTATTTTTCGATCTAGAATGCCATGGATGAATGCCGTGTGAATCGCCTCATTCTTGATCAAGTAACATGGGAAAAGTACGACTTTGAGGCTTTTGAATTCACAGTCGCTGTAAGAATTATTCAAAAGTCTCAAATATGAATTTTTCCAGTTAACGTGAATTTTTCAAATGGAAAGGGGGTGGCTCGTCGGCTTTTTGTGAAAGATCATTTTCTTACGAATAATTTGATACCCCACACTTTCACTTTATTTTCACTAATTCGAGCTGCATCAGATGCATTCTTTTTTGCTTCTCCGTAAATTAGCAACATGTCAATTTTCTCGTTTCTAGTATAATTTTCCATATCAAATTATGAACTATGCAACAAAAGAATTTTTGAAAGTGACAGCATATTCATTGGCCTATTTGTTTAGGTATAGTCCTAGCAACAGCTTCAATTGTTTGTCACGAATAACTAGAATAACAGGACTCAGTGCATACCGAATACGTATTATTTGTAATTGGGTATGGTCGCTTCTTGCAATCGCTCACAGAAATAGTGAAAATAAAGTGAAAGTGTGTGGTATCAAATTATTCGTAAGAAAATGATCTTTCACAAAAAGCCGACGAGCCACCCCCTTTCCATTTGAAAAATTCACGTTAACTGGAAAAATTCATATTTGAGACTTTTGAATAATTCTTTCAACGACTGTGAAGTCAAAAGCCTCAAAGTCGTATTTTTCCCATGTTACTTGATCAAGAATGAAGCGATTTACACGATCCATGGCATTCTAGATCAAAAAATGAAAATTGAAATAAAAATTACTTCATTTGTCAAATATTGACAAGTGAGGTGTTGTTGGATTTAGAATGTCATTCTCGATCGAAATAAGTAAAAATATATAGGATGTCCCATTTAAAAATCGAAAGTTATGCTCATTTCCGGTCGAACCGGAAGTACGATAAAGCAAGTTAATATGTCAAAAAATGTAAATTGAACTATAATACACAACCCCCAAATTTCGTTTTTCTATCTTCAATAATAAAAAAGTTATAGGGGTGAGCCACCTTGGAGAATCACCCGGTATTTTAACAAATCAATTTTCTGTGAACAGTATATTTCAGTTCATTTAAATCATCTTGCAGATGTCATGCAGTGTGTGATAAAAAATACAATATAGGGGAGAGTTGCCAATATTGTACCGCCTCCTAAGTTGTACCTCTACTTAAGTATATCCAAAACCAAGAAAAAACTGGATACAGAGTTTTCAAGAAATGCAGCAGATACCCAAGACAGATTTTCTACCAGTTCCTCTCCCTCTTCTATGTTCTTGAATCCCACCGAGTATCAGGAAATTTATGAAATAATTGACGAGCTGGACAACAAGAAAGCAGCAGGAATTGATGGAATAAATGTTGAAATTATCAAAGCAGTCAAAGATGAAATAGTACCATTATTAAACAAATTGATTGATACATCCTTTGACAAAGGTATATTCCCAGATGAATTAAAAACTGTCAAAGTCAACCCAATATTTAAATGTGAATAAAAATGACTTGGGAAATTACCGTCCAATTTCAATTCTGCCAATATTTTCAAAAATCATTTATAGGAGGTTAAGAGAATATATGAAAAAATCAAAACTTTTGTACGCAGAACAATATGGTTTTCGAAAATCTAGTGATACTGAGTCTGCGGTAGTAGACATGATTTCAAGAATAAAACAGTAATTAGATTCGACAAAAAAATGCGCGTTATTATCACTAGATTTGCGGAAAGCCTTCGATATGGTTGACCACAACGTTGTTTTAAGAATATTATATGATATTGGAATAAGGGGAAAAATTTACATTTGGTTCAAAAATTATTTGGCTGACAGAAAACAACTAGTATATTTGGATTGACGTGGCCGTTACTTGATGGAAATTCATAGTATATAAGGTAAACACGATTAAATTTCCATAGATTCATTGTCTACGCGACGTGTTTCGATACACAGTATCTTTCTCAAGCGAATGTAATACATGTCACAACTAGTATATATCAAACATACACTTAGTTCAATTAAAAATATAAACTGTTGGGTGCCACAGGGATCTATACTTGCTCCGTTTTTTTTTAATATACATAAACTCATTATCAGAACTCAAATTGAAAGGTCAAATTAAACTTTTTGCTGATGATACAACTATTGTATATTTTGCAGAGAATGAATTCGAAATTCTGTCTAATATTGAACAGGATCTTCAAATCCTATCTCATTGGCTGCTCGCTCATAAACTATTGTTGAATTTTTCGAAATAATCAGTTATGTTTATTTCTAAACGAAGTATTTCAACTGATTCTCTAAGACCAATAAAATAAAAAAAATTCATCAATTCAGTATACCAACAATACAAAATTTTTGGGTTTACATATCGACACAACACTCTCTTGGTCCAATCATATCAACAATCTGAGAAAACAACTCTCACCTTTGATTGGAATACTATTTCGAATAAGACAGTATACCCCACTAAAATATTTAAAAATCGTATATTTCAGTTTAATTTATTCAAAATTGCAATACCTCATTTCTGTTTGGGGCTCATATCTGCCAAAATTTCTATTGTGAAACCACTACAAACTTTGCAGAACAAAGCTATAAAATGCATATACATATTGCCCTTTTTAGAACCATAAAAAATACTTTTGATCATATTTCGAATATCCATTACCATAAAACAAGAAATGCAAGTCAAATAAATTGAGATATATAATAAAATACCACAGGCACTAAAAGAAATTAGGACTAAAACTAAATTTAAAAATAAACTCAAAAAATTTATACTCAACAGATGATTTCCCATAATATAATAATGTTTCACCTTTGAGTGTTTTTGCTTTTGTTTCTTTCTGATTGATATGACTTATTTACTCATATTTCACAGATTATCTATAGTATCATTCCTTTTTTTAAATAATTGTACTTATTGTCGTTATACAATTTATGATAAAACTTAATCCCTCTATAAACAGAAATGTTTCTTGGGATAAATAAATAATGTTGGTTCTGGCTGGGTCGGAAGGGTTCGGGTGGCTCCTCCACAAGCTTGAGGAAGGAAGGAAGGAAGAGCTATATCTGCCTATGAGTTATCATGTGCAGATGTTGAATCCTGCTTTTTGACAGGATTTCACTGTATATCTGTATTCTAAAAGAAACTGTCAATAAAAACAATTATTATTATTATAAGGGTAGATGGGATATTATAGGAAAATAATGAAATATACCTTTTCCAATACAAGATGTTAGAATCAGAATATCATATTCGAAAAGCTTGGAAAGTTATGTCCGACTCATCAAATTAAACGAAAATTAAGAAAAATCCTCTTATCATAAAGGATGGGTATGGAATTTATGATCCACACATTATTCAATGATCTTTTTATACAAGCTCCACTCGATTATGTCAGCAAAATTCCAAATATTAATTAGGTGATTTTAAATAATAGGCTGAACTGAAAATAAAAAGTCTTTTGGCTCCGATAATATTTCTGGTTTTATAATCAAAGCTGTACTTGCCTTGATAGTTGAACAAATTACTTGTATCATCAACATTTCATTTGAACAAGGTATTTCTTCAGACAACTTGAAATTGCGTAAGATTATTCCAGTACAAAAAAGGTAACCTTTACTTTACTTTACTATTTCTAATTATTTTTCGAAAGTACTGGATTATGCATTTTTAGAGCGTCCTGAAATACGTAGATTGTGTCAATATTTTTTCTGTGAATCAACATTGCTTTCGAACTAACAAATCTACAAGTAGTGCAATTCATTGATTCTATGAACAACTATTCAATTATATTGACGCGGGTGGGTGCCCGACTGGGATCTCAGTCGGTCATTCGATTGTGTCAATCATGATATTCTGAAAACAAGATTGTCAGAACAGTTTTCTTAGCATTGGCAACAGCATGTCACTGTCAACTTCACAGATAACAACAAGAAAAAAGAAGCCTGTTCTGATATATCTATTGGTGTTCCACAAGGCTCAATATTGGGACCTATCTTGTTTTACTGTATGTTGTTATATACGGTGATGACACATCATTGTTGATATCAATTGAATGTGGCAGTGAACAGTAAAAAACAACAGAAACAAAATTCAAAGTTTTTTAATTTTTAACCAAAGTAAATTGTTGATAACAGATTGAAAAATATATTTTTTTACATTTTCCAATGGGATTCTCTTCTGAGACCTTCAAAAAATAGCTCCAAAAAAAGGAAAAAAATCTCGTATTTGTTATTCAACAATTATCGTACTTATAATGTTCATGTTCGAGTCGGAAAAAATTCTTAATTAACTAATGCACAATTTATAGAAAAATAGCGATAAAAATTTTTTGACCACGGATTGTTGTTCATACATCTATCGAGTAGATGCCTGAATTTTTTCAATTTTAAATTTTCATATTTAATAAGTTTAAATAATATTTATTTATTAATGGTACAAATGGTAGTGGCTAACGCAAGCCAGAGTCCCCGTTTTCGGCCGTATTTCCAACCCTCTGGGAAACTAAAAAATATTGGTCCTACAGTTCCAGGAGGTATATTGGTTTTTGGGAAATTTCCTCCTCTTATTGAATATTTTTTTCAAATTTGAATCAATATTGTATATTGATTAATGCTACAAAAGGAAATTATTTTGGAGTCTACAAGGTGACTCAAAAAAGTGTGACATATCAAAGTTGTGTTTTTTTATTTTTTTAAATGGAACACCCTGTATTTTGTTACACTCTTGAATAAGTCAGGAAAAAATGATATGATTTCATATGAGGTACATAACTATTATAACCGTTCTCGAGTTACTGATTTTTTTATGAAAATGCTAGATACAATTGGAAACTAAATAACATTGAAATGTATAGAAGTCATCCCTTCGAATTCTGACCATGCAGGGAGAGGTTTTGGGCTATTGATTTCGATAAAACTCGTTTCTCAATATTATACAGAATATTCCAAAATTATTGTCACTTTTTTATAGTTTCGGACAAAGATAACTTTGTTATTTTAAATGGAACCCCCTATATTTTTTTGCTCTGAGGAATAGAAAATTTGATTATCTTTCATTTCATATTGTGGTTCCCTATACCTAACCTTAATAGTTTTTCAGATATTTGCTTTTTCAAATAGTAGTTCTTATTTCAATGCATTTTTTAAATCAAGATAGCTTTGGAACGACATTTATTCAACTTGTTGAAAGAATTCTTAATGACAGTTGTTGTTTTACGTTATTCAACACATTCACTGAATTATTACTGTCGAAAATGAAAACTTATCCCATTCAAGAACGGATAGATATGATTTTAGCGATTGGCGAAGAGATTTGCCTTATGGCGTCGAGGGTGTATGCCCAAAAATATCCACACTGGAATCATCCAAACAAGTTGGTTTTCAAACGATTGGTACATGAATTTCATAGGACTGGAAGTGTAGCTCATGAACTTAGAATTTATTTGACCAAGTTACAATTATGGTTTTGGCAAGTCAATCAGGTACAAAACGTTAATTAAAAGTCATTTAAAAATACACCTAAAATATCACAAACAGACATAACAATATATAAAATCGAAACAAGAACATGACTTAATGTCGAAATCAGAGTCAGGACACAAGATTGAGAAGTGGGGGTGCTCTCAGATATTCGTCGATAGAGTAAAAACAGTGGAACAGTAAGTGTCGTTTAAGTTTTAATTTGAAACAATTGTAATTGAGCATCTTGAACTCTTGAGGCAAAAAATTGTAGAGTCTAACATTCACAGAATTCATCTGAGATTTGTTGAGCCTATATCGGGAAGGTCTTATGTTGTGCGCTGCGCACGAGTTTGATAATCGTGAAAATCAGAATTGGAACAAAAATTATTTTTATTTCTGTGAATTTCTAGAAGAGTATTATAAAAAGGCAAATAGACCAAAACCTATCATTGGAAATGAGGAGAATGAATTTCTTATTATGGGATCTATCATATGGGCCGTGGTGGCCGTGCGGGTAGAGTGTTCGCCTTTTGAGCGAAGGGTCGAGGGTTCAAAGCCTCGCATGGTCATCGGTCTCGTGCATGGCATCACACGTTAAAAGGTAAGGGCTGCGTCTTACAGGATAAGCAGACGAAGCATTTCTAGTGTAATAAAAAAATACAAATTTCACCCGTACCGTATTCAGATGCACCAGGAATTATATGAAATAGACTTCCTTCGACGAAATCAATTTTGTCTATGGGTTCAGGACAAGTTTCGTGAGGATGAACAATTTTTGGATTTCATTTAATTTTCTGATGAATCTACTTTTCATAACAACGGCTTAGTGAACAGACACAACTTCCATTATTATAGTGATGTAAATCCTCATTTTTTCCGCACTCTGGATCACCAGAATAGATGGTACGTTAACGTTATAGGACCAAACTTTTTTGAAGGACACTTGAATGGTCAAATTTTTTTACAATTTTTACGAGATGATCTGCCTGAGCTTCTGGAGAATGTGCCGCTAAATATCAGACAACGGATGTGGTTACAATTGGATAGAGCTCCGGCACATTTCAATTCCAGTGTCAGACAGATTTTGAATATGTGCTTTCCGAATAAATGGATTGGTAGGGGAGGACCACAAAATTGTCCAGCGAGATCACCAGATTTGACTTGCCTCGATTTTTTCCTATGGGTATACTTGAAGAATGATGTTTACGACACTCCTCCACCACATTGGAAAATATGAAGGAGAGAATAATGACTGCTTTTCGAAGAGTGACGCCTCAAATGTCATTAAATGTTAAGCCGTCTTTCAAAGAGAGAGTGGATCTTTGTATTCAACAGGATGGTCGTCATTTCGAGCACCTACTTTGAATTCAATACATTTGTGTTTCATATTTTGGTGTTGTTTCAGTTGAATAATAAAAAAAATGTGTAGTCTGTTTAATGAACTACTGTCAGAATATGAATGTAAATGACTCAATGTCAGTAACTATTTTCGATGAAGTGAAGTATAACAACTGTCAAAAAAGAATTCTGTGAGCAAATCAAATAAATGTCGTTTCAAAGCTATCTTGATTCAAAAAATGCATTGAAATAAGAACTAGGTACTATTTGAAATCATATTATTTTTTCCTGAGCTATCCAAAAATGTAACGAAATACAGAGTGTTCCATTTAAAAAAACACAACTTTGATATGTCACACTTTTTTGAGCAACCCTGTAGACTCCAAATAATATCCTATTGTAGCCTTAATCAATATACATATAATGAAATGGAGGAATTCCAGAAAAAAATAATGGTTTGGTTCACCAGTGACCGTGTCGTATAGGGTGCCCCACCCTGTATACTACGCTATTCTGAATCGAATGTCTGCTCGTTTATATTTTTCAGAAGCGAAGAAAAAAGTTTGACCCAAAAAGCACTTGTTGACTAGTCTATAACAGAGGGGGAACATTAAAAGCCGCACTGTATGATGTTTTAATTAGAATAATTTTCTCCGATCCGGCGAATATGAATTTATTGATACCGACAGATTTTTAATTGAACTTACTGAGTTATCGAGCACGGTGACGCCAAAGAGGTATCGAAAATTAAGCAAAAAAATAATGAGTTTCTCGTTCACCTGGGTTAATCGTTCTCAGATGAAGAATGAAATGCATAAAATAAGTTCGGTTGATATATGAAGCTCTTATGCATACGCATGTTCTTATTGTACAATTTTTTCCATAAATTACTTCTCAGCGACCTCATTACCTAATATGGCAAGCTAGCAAGTGCAATGAAATCATAATTCCAGTTTGCATATTGACCTTAAAAAAATAACCACTGATCTACAGGCTGAAATTATCGAATCGTTACATTATGGTTGGGAATTATAAAACGTGTTTTTGGTTTCACAAGAAAAATCCCATAATCATTCGTTATTTGTATCAAGGGAGGTTTTTTATAACCATCATGGAGGAGGATGATATCTTAGAGCAAGAGATCAAGGACTGAAGTCTAAAAGAACCGAAATGGTATGCTATTTTAGTTCTTTTAGACTTCAGTTGTGAATTTGACACTATAAATCATTAGTTGTTTTTTTCCCTTTTGCACCACTTGGGACTCTCAGGATCTGCTATTACATAATTCCAAAACTATACGTATGTACGCCAACAAAAAGTTTATGTAGATAACTTGTTCTCTGGATGTGTGAACTTGATATCAGGAGTACCACAAGGGTCTATATTAGGACCACTTCTATTTTATATTTACACTTCAGCAATTCTAAAATGGCAGGCCAAAATACTACTGAGAAATGTTGGTATTATTGAAAATACGAACAGGATTTTCATAAAATCAGATGTAGGATCATCTGCTACTGAGAGGCAAAGTTTAGTCGCTATTTTCCATCTTTCAAGATAACCTCTATTGAAAGAGATTGATGTTGAAAAGGGAAACATCCTCAATTGGAAATTGAACAAAACGTGACTCCTCTGGAAATGGAAAAACCCTACCATCAAAATGAAGTAACTTTTCTGTAATATCTAACAGAAAACAACTACTTCTCCGGCTAAAGCCCCGCTGGATATTGAACTACATCTGATAGATATTGTGAAAAGACTCTATATAACTTGAAAGAAAAGTAAGTCGGAGGGATCGGACCCACTTCTGAAAAAAGGTTGCGAACACTCACGAAAATAAATTTGGAAAAATCCATAAAAATAGTGAAAAACATAGAAGCTTTGAATAATTGTAGCCTTCAGAAGGCTAGATAGAGAACTCGAAGAAATTCGTAAAAATTACCGACGGGCTCCGACGTAGAAAATTATGACGCGACGGAAGAAATGTCCGTCTCAAAAAAAGTTGCTAAAATTCGCGAAAATAAAATCTGAAAAATCCTTAAAATAGTGATAAACATCGGTCCGTCGAATGATTTTACCCTCCTATTCCCCTGAAGGGTAGATACTCAAAAACGTTACACAAAATTAAAAAAAAAAACGAAAAACGAAGTAATCGAAATAAAAAGGAAAAATTTTAACTCGAAGAAAAAGCAAAAAAAAAATTAAAAAAGTATTGACTTACTTTGGAAAAAAGGGGATTTTTTTTGAGAAAAAGTATTCACTTAACTGGAGGCAAAAACTAAAAAAAATCGAAAAAAATCAAAGTGTTCACTCATCTTGGAAAAAAGTATAAACAGTTTTTGAAAAAAAAGTGTTCACCTAACTTGGAAAAAACTGATCATTTTTTGAAGAACATAATGCTCACTAAACTCGAAATTTTTTTTTTTTTTTGAAAAATCAATGTGAAAAATAAAATTAACACAGCTCGAAGGAAAAACTAAAAAATGAAGCCTCAGGCTTTTAAGAATATTGAAATTTTCAAAATTTCTTTGCTTTTCATTCATTAGTACATATTTTTTTTTACTTTTCAGTTACGATACTTCTGAGTGTGCGCTTAGGGGTGCAACAGGTTGACGGAATTAAAAAAAGAAACAAAAATAAATAAATAAAAGTTTGTTTTCAAAAAGATTTTTTACGTTTATTTTATTTGCGATTTACAGCACAATAAATACAACCTTAAATTAATGTTGAAAAGTGATGGGCATCTTGTTGAAAATATTAAAATTTTCAAAATATCTTTGCTTTTCATTCATTAGTACATTTTTTTTTTTACTTTTCAGTTACGATACTTCTGAGTGTGCGCTTAGGGGTGCAACAGGTTGATGGAATTGAAAAAATAAACAAAAATAAATAAATGAAAGTTTGTTTTCAAAAATATTTTTTACGTTTATTTTATTTGCGATTTACAGCACAAAATACAACCATAAATTAATGTTGAAAAGTAATGGGCATTTTGTTGAAAATATTAAAATTTTCAAAATATCTCTCTTTTTCATTCACTAGTTCAATAGTTTATTAATGGAACCTTGTTTTTTAAAAGATTTTTTACGTTAATTTTATTTGCGATTTGCAGGACAAGTTGAGAAAAACTGAAGACAACCATAACTGAATGTTGAAAATTGGTTCTTCAAACATTCAATACGTATATATAACTAGACATCTTTAAGACATCTCCAAATATTCAATTATCCACATCTGAAAGTTACTCAATGAGGATATGTGAGAATATTAGACTAACAAGCATATTTAGTTTACGATGGGTTTAAAGACCATTCTTATTTGAATGTGACATCACATATCATTTGGTTTCAGAGCATTTCATTTAAAATAAATGTTTTGCTTCATTGGGTTAATTAAGTATAATTCAGAGGTCGCGGCAGACCATATAACAAAACGAGATACTTCTCTCTCTCTCTTTCTCGCACACTTTAGTTTAAATTGTAAGAGAGCAACTTTCGTTAGAATTGTTCAGTTCAGTTTCTAACATTATAATTATTAGCTACCATGTATTGAATATTTTTTATATACCTACTTCAGATTTGACAATTAAGATTTTCATTTGCTTTTCAAATTTGAAAAGCTTCATGGCATATCCAACTTGCATTCATGGAGAATAGAAGACAACTTCATTTTTTAACAGAATAGTTATCTCCCTCGTTATGCTGTTGCAGTTAGAAATTTTCTCAACGAGCAATATGCCAGTCTATTGATAGGACGACGGGAACCCACTGAATAGCCAGCTAGATCACCAGATCTCAATCCTTTGGATTTTTTCTAGGGGGACATTTGGAGAGTGTAGTATATGCTGTTCTTCCGACTATAAGATCTACTAGGTAAAATCCTGAACGAGTGTCAAAGACCTACACTAGAAGTTTTGGAAAATGTCACAAAATAATTTGAAACATAGATTTATTACTGAATAGAGGTTGGTGTGGGTCATTTTAAACAATTAATTTTTACGGATAGTTGTAAGAATTTCAATAATTGACAACAAATTTCACAACGAATTTCTCAGTTGATTTTTTTTTAAATTACTAGTGAATGGTAAAAACCATGTTTTTTTTTAAAGCAAAACATTGTTTTTTTTATTTTAATCTATTTTATTTGATTTAAATTGTATTTTTTTGTACATTTAAAAAACTTGATTTTAAACATTAAAAACATGTTTAAAACAAAAGTTTTGGCTAAGAATATAGAAAAAACAGAAGAGATTGAAAGTATCGATATTGGTTCAGAATCAGAATGATTTAATTTCATACGTTTATTTCTATTTTCAAATTTTGAATCCTGTTTATTTTTAAGGGAAGTCATATTTTGTTACAGAGCGGAGAATATTTTTTTAAATTTGTTTTTCTGTTATTACATTTTTGTTATGGCCAATTTATGCATCATTGTCTTTGTCATAGTCCTAATCACTGTCTTAATCATAAAATCAAATTAAAACTATACATTTCATTATGAGCATTTATGCAATTTCTTAAGTTCAGTCTCAATCATAATCATAAGAATTTGACCATCAAAGTTGGCAATTTTCAATTTTTTATTCTTATGATTAAGACGAGATACACAACGCGCAAGTGCGTCGATACCTATTTGACAAATGACAGAAATAATTATTTGTTTTGACTTGTGATCATTGTTATTTGCTATTGTTTATTGTGTTTCGGTGAAAAAATGAGCCATTTCCTATTAAATGATTGAAAATTGTCCCTACCTTTGGGATAAATTGATAAAAAGATACTTATGATAGTGTTGTCATGTGTCAATTTTTAATTTTCCAGCTAATGACTATGAGTATAAAATTGTCTCAAGACGACTAAGACTAGGATTGTGATAGTGATTGTGACAATGATAATGATATGTTTTTTCTCTTTATCTTAGTTTTTAATTATTTTCTCTGGTGGAAACATCTCATTAGAACATTGATGTCTGTTTTTGTTTCTGAGCCAAATAAATAAATAAATGTTGCATAAGTTGGCCCTTGATTTATTATCTAGTGTTTTTTTCATCAATAAAAAACTGATTAAAAACAATTGTTTTGAAACAAATACGTTTTAATCAGAGGCTCGTGTTCAAAACATGTTTTAAAACACTGTTTTAAAACATGCCAACCCTGCAGTAGTGATATGTGAAGAGCACTGAAACGACTTCAAAATTATGCTTGACCCATGTTCTCTATAATAATTCGTAAGATGGTACTCGTCCCAATAATTTACTCAACCTTTTGTCTTTAACAACAATTTTATCATTCATGTTTTTCTTTAAGTGACTTTCGAATTTGATACATTAAACACAGGAACATGACACAACATGATCTTTATTTCATCAAAGGAGTTCAGTTATCTCACTTCAAAATATATTTCATTTCATAAATAAACATGAGAGATAGTTTGTTGTTGCAGGTTAATTCAGTGCTAATTTTATTTTAAACTACTCAATTCATAATATTTGTTTATGTTAGCTCCGTAAAAATAAAGTTACGACTTTTCATTATAGGTTCACTGATCGTAAGCATCAAGCACAAGATGTAAAGCCCGTTCCTTTGAATCATCCACATTACATCAAACTACACGTTTTTCAGTTGTTATTCAGAAAGTAAGGGTGTATTTCAGAAATTATAATTAATTGTGATTAAAAAAAAAAACATTTACCAAATGAATTCAGAAATATTCAATCAAAAAACCCGTTCAGAAGATCAGTGAAGGAGCATCTATTGGAAAAGACACTGTACGATGTGCAAGAGTTCTTTCAGTCCACCAGACGGGGTTGACTTGATATGCGCCTTTTGATGGCATTCGTATTTGAGTGTCGGAATTGACAATCATTGATGTTGTTCAATAATTTCTTTTTTGGGGTTACATTGCAACAGCTTGATTTTGATGGTGTACCTTCCAAAATCTATGTACATTCTCAATTTTTGTGATATGACCTACACACAAAAAATAATAATTTGCAATTGTGCCAAAACTAATGGTCCGATAGCGCCTGTTTTTTTCACTCGTAAAGTACACATGATTTAATACTTTCATTACAATATCTGATTTCACAATTGTGAATAAAACTTTCAAATAGGTACTGTACTTTTTGTTTACGACTATATTCCAGCATATTTTAATTGTCTCTGTTATAAATGTTGCTGAATTAACGTTATCTTTATTGAAAATGGGATATTGAACGCCTGCGCATCAACAGGCTTTTTTAATTTTAAATTTTGGAAATTAATTTTGTGATGAGTTTCTAATAAATGATCCGCAACACTCGATTTTATTTTCTCGCGAATATTCAGCATGTGCCAAATATTCGAAGAAACGAACATTCGTAGATCTTTTGGTTTGGCCATAATATACACTATCGCAGTTTTGACAGCTAATTTCATAGATTCCTATACTTTAGAGAGATCAGGAATCAATGAAATTAATTGTCAAAAATGCGATAGTGTATATTATGGCCAAACCAAAAGATCTACGAATGTTCGTTTCTTCGAACATTTGGCACATGCTAAATATTCGCGAGAAAATAAATCGAGTATTGCGTATCATTTATTAGAAACTCATCACAAAATTCATATCAAAAGTTTAAAATTAATAAAGCCTGTTGATGACTACAGAAAATTAGATTGTTATGAAAGTTTGCTATTCGAAAAAGTGACTCGAAACCTTTGCTAAATAATGATAATGGTCCATTAAATTCCAAACTATTTGATTTGATGGAAAGGTGGGAATTGGGTACCGTTAATTACCTTCATACCTGGTATCGTAAAGGGTCATATACGAGTTGGGTGCGACTGATTTCTTGAATAATGTCGTTAACGGCAACTGGGCGCAAGGACTACCGGGCGCAGGGACGACTGGGCGCCAAAAAAATATCTACTGATCATAATTATTATCATAAATTCATTTTGAGTGTAGTATTTCATTAGTCTGATCTAACCTGACCGTACTAATCTAGCTCGCAAGTTGGGAGCTTGGAAGTTGAATGAAAATTCATTTTAAGTGTAGTATATAAAGAAAAATGAAATAACAAAATTTGAATTTGTAAATGTAAATCTTTATTAATGACTGTGGCTTACTGGCACCCAACTCCCAAGTATCTGGCATCCAACTCGCATGATAGATTTTACTACCTGACTCAGCCGGCACCCAATTCGCAAGCTTCGGATTTGATACCATTAAAGGAATAATTAAGTGCCTTTGTTGTATTGTTTATTGGGTGGGGTTGTACCTGCCCATCAGGTAGGGTCACTTCCTAGTACACAGATTACCTCATGGTAATTAATTAAGTGATTTAAATAAGATTGGTATGACGACTTACAGTTAGTTTAGTAATCCCTACTGATTGAGATAACTTTGTTATCGAAATGCGCATCTAGGAATTGAATTACTTTTGTGGTGAAGGGGTAAAATACTTTTTGTTCTCACGTTATCTTTATTATTTCAGCTTTGAACATTTTTCATTTCAAATAATGGTGGATTGTTGCTCTGATCGCCTTTACAACGAGTACTTTTATCCAGAAAATTGTCCAGAAAACCTGAATTTGCAGAAAAATATAGAAAAATCTGGGGTGTGGATGATCGGGTGCAATTCTTTCCTGACTTTGTAGCAGAACAACTGACTCGTGCATGAGAGCTCATCGAAGGAATTCATTTGTTTAGTAAATCACCAAAATTTGGTTAATTTTCAATATTCACTTGAAAAGTTATCAATGATAAACATTTTTCATTTTGTAACTTCGAGGGCCCGTAATTTAGTACGAAGGATTTTTTGATAAATAAATCTTAAGTTTTGGTGATATTTTGACCCCATCTCTACATTACCGAAAAGAAAAGTGGAAATCCTTATAAGAACGATTTAATCAATATGGCGGTTCCGTTTGATGTTCTATTGATACAAACAGTTTATGAATGGTTGACCTATGGAATTTAATTACTATTCAATATCTCACGAAGCAATTCATTCAACGGCCTAACTTATCTAATTATGATAGCGCCATGAAATTTACTGTGATTTATTGAAATTTTAAGATAGACATTTGTTGCGTGTTATCATGTATATTTTTGGCAATCATATTCCATGACCCTAAGCCAAAGCCAAAATAACTCACGCATAGTTTTGTAGATAAATTTTGATATGAAAATTGTTTCCGTTTGAATGTCTAACCATTTGAGAAAGACAGAAAGTAGAGTAGATAAAAAGTATTCATGTGGTGGCTCTAAAATTATATTATCTTGCGTTTGTTTTCGAATAACAGGGTCTTTCACGACGAGCGTTCGTTAGAAATATATGGAGAACTTGTTCAAAATAAAAACTGAAATTTTGTGCTAATGGGTTTTACAATATGGCCTTCTCAACTAAAATATTTCCAACTTCCGGCCTCTTTCCCCTTTATCGGAAGTAGAGGACAACTCCGTTATTTCAAATGGAACACCCTGTATTTCATTACATTTTTGAATTTCCCAGCAGATTTTAGACCCACTTTGTGTAACTATGCCTATACCCAAATTTGTCAGTTTGACTGTTTCCCGACTGTTCCCGATTTTTGAAGTAGTCTGGGCCATGAGTTAGCGTCGAAACGCTTTGAGAGAAAACCACGTGGAACAAAATAATTTGATCAAACGTCACGGAATTTGGCAAAACTTCATCGGGCATCAGATTGATTTTCCCAAACTTGAATTAGAATCCCTTAAAAATCTAACTTTTGGAATTTTCCAGTTACGGCTGTATCTATCATATATTCAGGATAATATGAACCAGGATAGAAGACAGTGCCTTAATACAGATACGAAATGAAAATGGTTTTATAAGAGTCTGAGTATTTTCCAGTCATAGAAAAAATACTAAGTATCAGATGCAAACGAAACAACAGGACATTACTGTTATGTACCAATACAACGTTGTCGCTGTTCCTGAGGTTGCGGAAGTATTATCACATGCCAAGTCTAGTCAGATACATATAATGTATTGTTACTTTTTGTAGGGCCCTTGTATTTTCCAAATATAAGTTTGACTTAAGGTTTTTCACATTTTAACGTAAACAGTTGAAAACATATGGTTCTTTGAAGCTGCTATTGAAAGAATGAAGTGAATAACTTTGGAATAGGATATATTTGAGTACTTTTTTAATTACCCTGGTATGGTAAAATACTTTTGTATTATAATAGTGGTGATTTTCGAAATGGTCAACATTACTCAGCCAGAAAATCTCGTAATAAAACTAGACAAAATCTCAATTCTAATAAGTGAAAAATGATAAAATAGCATGTTTTGAGTTCGTTTTTGATGCCCCTGGTAAACTTAATACTGTTTTGGATCATAATAGTGTTGCTTTTCCAAAGGCATAACAAATTCAAGCCAAATCATGAGAATAATTTAGAAATAGTCTCAATTTGTGATAAATTATCTTAGTTTTCTGTTTTGTAACTACTTTCAAAACCACCCTGTTTCTCCGAAACTGATCATACGATTTGATTATGGTCCATTTAAAGTGTTACCAAGACCATCGTGATCTACAACATACCAGAGTTTTAATCAATTCCACAATCAACCAAAATCCCATGTATTCCGTGTGGGGGGTCCTTTGGGTATGGCCCACAAAGTGGGCTGGGAAATTAAAAAATGTAATGAAATACAGGGTGTCTCATTTGAAATAAGGAAGTTGCCCCCTACTTCCGGTATAACGGAAAGAAACAGGAAGTTTGAAATATTTCAGTTGAGAAGATCATATTGTAAAACCCACTAACGCACAAAATTTCAAGTTTTTATTTTGAACGGTTCTCCACATATTTCTAACGAACACTTGTCCTGAAAGACCCTGTATATTACGACATTATGCCGATTATGCGTATATAGCGACGTTTGCAACAAATGTGTAATCTGTGTTCTGACCCCTTTATCAATGTCATTTTAAAATTAGAATTATTCTTTAACGAATTTCAGCCTTATTTAAATATTTATACATTAAATACAGCTATTCGGATTTATCTATGTTTTATTAGCCTTGGAGTTAATTTGTTACACATTTGACAATTGTACCAATGATTCTTCTGCCAAAATATCAATCCAACCGTTCATCAAATCAGTCGCTTGATTGGTAATTCGTTCGAACGAACGATAAGCGAGCATGACCACAAATTATGCAACAGTTCAGCTGGACATGTGACGAATACTTAGTAATATCTATAAATAACTCTGTATAAATATTTGTTCTTTGTTTTTCCGCCAGCCTGTTGCACCCGTATGAGCAAACCTCTTCAATCTTCAGGGGATTTGAGTGAACTAGGGTTGATGGGGGTCTTACTTTTTAACGTGCGATTCCAGGCGCAGTCGGGCATTTTCACTGAAAATGTTCGTCTCAGTATGTTTGTTACCCGAGCCCCTGGCTGTTTGGCTTCGGATCGACACCACCAAAACAACAAATATTTACCCTCATAAAAATTTCATTATTCGTCACAGTTTTTTAATTTAAGAACTGTGTTGGCTAAAATATGTACTAACTTCATTCAATAACTTTTCAACCCTCATAAATTGACCACTATTCTTAAAAACAGATTTACCTTTAAAAAAATTGAAAATAACAATTTTTTTTATAAAAATATGTAGAGACTGAGCAGATATTTCTTCACTTGTATTTTGGAATGAATGTGAGCGTGGTTTTTTAAACAGCTCCTTCATTTTTGATGATAGAAAGTTCATCCGAAAATTATTTTGCAGGATTTTTTAAGAGCTATGTGAATTAAATCATTTCAAATCCCTGAGTTTTAAAATGAGGTGAGTTTAAAGTTTAAATGGCTCGAATAAGGTGTTGCTCATTCGTAAACAGAGGTTTTAAACTGCCAAAAAAAATTAGTACAGAACATATATTTGGTGTTTATTTATATTTTTGAAGTTATTTTGAAGAAAGGGGCATATTTTACCAAATTGCAGAAAATCGTTTTTCACTTTAAGGTCGAATTTTTCAAAAATTGAGCATTTTAAATTGGTCAAACTCCTTGGATCTATTTATTACACACAAATAAAGAGAATCGAAGAAATACGACGATTAATTTCAATTAGGGTGGTAATTAGGGAGTTGTTTTCACTGATTTTTTCGAAGAAAAATGTAGGGACCGACCTTATTTTGCTACCGACTGTATCTTTTAAAGGAACCTTTTCATTATGTACTTCAATAAGTTTTTCCTGTAAAATGCACAGTTTTGTCTCTATTTAGTCCCTAAATCTCTCAAATGTAGCATTTGACGAATAAAAGCTAACTATTAAAAAGCCGTAGCTACAATTTGTCTCCATAAAGTTTTTTGATAAAATAAATGTTATTCGCGAAAAACCGATTAAAAACGTTGAACTTTGCGAATAACTCGAAATATATTAATTTTATTAAAAAATATGTATGGACTTTTTTTAAATGAGAATTAATTTTTCTATAGGTTCCTGTAGTTCAAATGTAATAAAAAATTCACACCCCCGAGATGGGGTGGCAAACACCCACAGGATGGAAGCGCCCCTCGACATGACATAGATTTTGATCTTTGGACTATGACCTACCTTCTGTCAAAATTTCAAGTAAATCGAAAAATTTGCTTCATTTCCTGAACTAGAGGAAGTTTATGAAAAGTTGATGAGCCTATTGTGAGCGTGTTCTACCAATAAAGGCTACCTATGAATATTTTTTAAATTTTGTTGTGATCTTTTGAAGGGGTGAAACATATTTGGAAACACCCTATATATTTCGATATATTCAAAGTAAGCTTTGAATATTCTCTCCATTGATCTCATGTTATTCGCATTTCATTGAATAATATCGTGAAAAACGCTGTTTAAAAAGAATTCAACATTTTTCAAAATCGTTGTTAACGAAATATACAATTATTGTACATACATAACGAGAAGTCAATATTTAAAATTTTGTATATAAATAAATTTTGTTTCCAGTTTTTCGTCTACGCTAGTGCTATCCGATAAGCAATAGATTAGTCACCCAGTTTAATGAAAATTATTTGTAATTGTGCCACCTCCTTAATGTTTCGCATTTTTATCATTTGGTACGGAAACGTATGATGCAAAATTTATCTCAGTTTGACGGTATTTGGAGGACATAAGTTTTTGTTTGATTAGATAATTATGTCTCTTTTGTAACACCATCTCTGAACGGACTGTTCGCTAACGCCTGAAGAGATAAAAACATACCGGGTGACTGCGAGGAGAGGTCCGCCGCTCAATTTTTCCATAGATTTGAAAATACAGGTTTTAAATTTCACATGTCGCTTTATCAATTCCAGTAATCGCTAGTGAACCAAATTTATTTTACTGACACCCTGTACATTTTCCTGATCATGTTATTAAAAATTTCAAATCTATTCAAAAATGGCGTCCATTCTGTAACTTAGTTTAAAAAAAATATTTCCTATGAAAACACACACTTCCATTAGTAAAAGTCTTCGATTGAATGGTTCAACAATTCGTTGAAAAGAATGAGACAAAATCTTTCAAACTTCAAACTGCAGATATAACCAAAGATCCTGCCAACATTTCAGCTCACAAGAACTCCAGAAATAATTACTGTTTTCGAATTAAAAATGCGATTTCATCAATTCTTCTGAAAACAAGTCCAAACCATGTTGGAAAATGGTAAATTTTGAATGAAATAAAAACAAAACCAGTGCTCATAGCGACATTTCTCCCGATACTTTCAACAATTTCTTTGTAGAAATCATAAAATCTCTTTCAACAACATCAAGTCTTGATTTACTCAATTTCTGAAACTTCCCCGTGCCCAGTAGTTCTTTATTTTTCGTTCCAGAAACTGCAGATGACGTTTTGGATGTGATAAAGTCACTGAAAAATTCCAGGTGCTTGGACTCAAATGAATCAAATAGTCGAGGGCATTGAGCTAGGGTAGCACACAGCAATTATTACACTCTGTGACCTATCCAAGTCCTTCGACTGCGTCTCTCATGACATTTTACTGGAGAAACTATTTTACTTTGGCGTCACGGGAGTGTCTTTGTCTTCAATGAGGTCATATTTAGAGGATCAACATCAAACTGTAACTGCCAATAGTACTACTTGGTACATCATGTTCTTCAAGGATCAGTTTTGGGGCCGCTCTTCTTAATCAGTTATGTGAATGACCTCAGTCGCTTTATAAACCCAGATAATTGTGTTCTGTTTGCCGATGACACTAATTTCATTAAGGACTCTTTAGAACTTGCGAGAATGTCTGAAGAGGTAAATAGTTAGGCAGAAACTTGTTTGGCAAAACTCAACAACTTTTTCGGTTAGAACCACTACGTCGGATGTGAACAGTGTAAAATTACTTGGAGTCATTGTGGATAGCAATTTATCTTGGAATGATCACATCAAACAATTAAAAAGTAGGTTATGTCTACATATTTCTCCTTTTTCCACTCTCATATCAGGGGTGTTATTCTCAAATCATTTGGTTTCCAACTCGTATACGAATTGAAAGAGACAAATATACACATATCACGTGTATTAGTGTGAAATAGTAAATCGAATTCGCATACGTACAAACTCGAGAATAGGACCCCAGTTATGGGATCATTCTCTGGGGAAATTGCAGTAGAGCTATAAAGATTTTCAAACTTCAGAAAAGAGCAATCAGAATCATAATTACAAATTAAGGCTATAGAGATAATTGTCACCCTCTTTTTCAGAAACTTCAACAAATGCCACAACCCATCCTATATCAACGCAGTGTCCTAATAGAAATTCATAAGAAGGCAAAATATGCTACCGCCTGAATAAAACTACCTCAATCTTTACAATCATTTGCCAGATGATCTTAAGTGCCTCTTTACGTTTCGTTTTAAAAATCCCTTTAAAAGTTATATCTTGAGATACTGCTTCTGCTACTGCTACTGCTACTCCTTCAATGAATATTTTGAAAATTTCCAAAATCAGAATAGATATTACTGAATATACCCACCAATTTTTTTTAATGTGTTGATCAGTCAATTTCAATTGTTTCATAACAACTATTATGACTTTATTTTTAGTTTATAACTCGCTCAGAAGATGACACTGTGTGTTGAAACAATATTGTCAGCATATATATTTACATATATTTTTCCAAGTGTAAATTATTGGAAGTATTTATTTCCTCCCTATTTATCAGTCATGATGAATTTACACATATTAGATGCCAACACCATAGAACATTATTTTTAATTGTTGGTATTTGCCATCTATTTTTTATACACTTGTATTTTTTGACGTGCTACAAGCTTTTTGAAAACGTAACGTAGTTAAATAAATAAATACGTAGTTGGGGACAATGTAATTAAATAGTTAAACGTATGCATTTCCAAAGAAGTGTGTCGGTCGCCACTTTTAACAATGGGGTCAAAAGGAAAATATTACTACTAATCCTGACATAGCAACGCATTTATAGAAAAGAAACATTTATTAAACATTTTCTACTGATTAAAAAATAAACATCAACATCGGAGTAAGTTTTGACCGGCTCTGAGATAAAAGTATGGCACTGCTCCACTATTACAACACTTGTTTTTTGGAATTGGGTTCAGTTAGCCACGAGAAAGTAAGTTGACCAAATTTCCTAGACAACGGGGGTAGGAGTCTGGTTCTCAAAAAAAAAATCATAAATATTATGCAAATGCTGGTTCCGCCACTGGGTGATGTCACGTGCCAGATATTTTATTAGAAGCAGATAGCGTGGGAGCACCGTAGGATGTGAACACTGGAGATATGTATCCACCCACAACGATTCCTCTTTAAACCTCATGAATGGTTTCACTTTTTCAATGAAATTCTAGTATCGTTTTTTTGTTAGAGTTCAAGACAACTGGAGTTCCAGATTATTTCGAAAAAACGAGGGAGATCTTTGTATGAGTATCTACTGATCAGTTCCTGAATCAATCAAAATGAAATTTACCGCACCAAAGTCTGATATGGTGTTATATCAATTTTGGCAATTCGAGATAGAAGAATATTTTCGTCTCAGTTTGACTTAACAAATGAAATATGTCGGAAATATTGTTACAAACTGTGAAAAGCGCATGCAAGTACTGTAATTTCAGTTTGAAAGAATATTCATCTTCTGTTTATAGAATTTTGTTTAAAAAACTGAAATTGAACATTTTGGACTACATTGTTATAGAGTTGCCACTTTCAACCATTAATAGTTGATAAATTGTTACTGTGTTAGTAAGTCAGTATTTAAACATTATTTTGTGGAGCACAAGGTTCTATTTCGGGTCCATATGCGTATATAAGATATGTCATTGACTTCTATAGCGATCATTTTGTAATGTATGCTGATGACACATCATTGTTAATAGGAAAAAAAGTAACCTCAATAGTTGATAAAGCTTCTGAAGAAATTAAGGAAACTCAAAAGAGGTTCTCAGATAATGGCCTAGTATTGAATAAATAGAAAAATGCTTTCACGTTTCAATCATTCAAGGACTTATTTCGATAACAGTTTGCTGCTGAAATATGTAAATGGATCAATAATTCAACCACAGAAGGAGACAGCATTTTTGGGCTTGAAAATAGCTGAAAACTTCAAATGGAACAATCGTATAAATATGGTTTGTAAAAAAATTGCTCCAATATCTTATTGCATTCAACAACTGCGCTGCAGTGTGAGCAGACCTTTATTATTAATCCACTATCATGCACATTTTCACTCTATCATTTCTTATGGAATTGGGGCATGGGAAGTGATTGCCTCAGGTTATTTAAAATTCAAAAAGGAGCTGTCAGATATATTGCAAGAAAAGGTAGACAAACCAGTCGTAGAACCATTTTTCATTGCCTCAGAATCTCAACACTCAGAAGTACATTTATGAGTTACTACAATATGTTTCTGTTTTTTTTCCACGTTTGTGCATCAAACCGTTCAAAAAGGGTGGGGGTCTAAAAAAATCCGAAATGTATTGTGTTTGTATGCAAGTTCAATGACAAGCAAGAAAATGAATATAATAGAATTTATTTGACCAAGATACAATTATGTTTTTGGCAAGTTAATCAGGTACAAAACGTTAATTAAAAGTCATTTCTTATTGCTCTTTTCTGCATTTCAAAGAGTTTACATGAGTAAACAGAGTTTACCCATAACAGTATGCCGTAGGTAATATGTGTGTGAAAGAAAGAGAAATAATACGACCGTACAGTGTTGTCGCAGAGTTGATTTTTCAAATAGCGCAAAAGAAATATTGAACTTGATAATATATGACATAACTGTTCGAAATGTGATGACCATGCTAGTCTATCATCGATAAGTACTCCGAGAATGCCTTTATTAAAAATCAGAGTTTGAGTTTTACTGTTGTTTAATTTGACAACGCAACGCATTTATTAGGGTACATAAAGTGAAAGAGGTCGTTCACGTAAATAATGAAGAGTGACGGACCAAGAACTGATCTCTGAGGTACCCCATGTGAAATAGTTTGAAAGTCTCATTTACATATGCTGCTTGTTTTCTGTCACTCAGGTAAGACTGTAAAGTATTTTTGCCTTTTTCCAAGACTTCGACTATCTCACTCACGATTTTGAAAACAGCATGTGTGGTGCTGCATTTTGTTCTAAAACCAAATTGACAGCAGTTAAGAAATTTATTAGAATCGAAATATTTCATAATTCTCTATCTCAAAAGTTTTGGAAAAAATGGGAATTACAGATATTGGGCGGATCAGCAACTGAGTATTTTTTTAGAAGATCGCGCCCTTATTTCAATCCTTTCAGTACATCCAAATCTTATGGCTTCGGTTTTTCACTATTAGATTGTCATATATGTTATTGTGTTGAAATGCCATAAACGAGAGATTAAAAACAAAAAACATTTTTTCTGCAAACGGAAAATGAATCTTCAATATCCCTAGCACACGGCCGGTCGCTAAATCTTATGGCCTTGGTTTTTCAATATTAGATTGTTAGTTATGTTGTTGTATTTTAATGTCATAAAAGAGAGATTAAAAAAATATATAATTTTTTTTCTACAATCGGAAAATGGATCTTCCATATGCCTGCACACGTCCGATCGCTAAGTTTTCATTTTCTGAGCTCAACACTGCCATAATTTTCAGTGGTTGAAATCCCAGAAAAGAGAAAATCAGCAAAATTTGTCATTATCTAACGGTCTAATAGATGTTTTTTTTTTTAACTTTATTTGGATTTCACTTTCTTTTTTTGTTGAGTCAAATAAGAAATCCGCGTTTTGTGAACCACAAAAGAAAACTGTAATTTTGAATCATAAAATTTTGAAAAGAAAATATGAATCTGCTATTAATAACATAAATGGTGATATTTTATTAATAAGTATGCAGCAATAACTTGATTGGTATAATGTCACTCCCATATAATTTTCGATATCAAGCTGTATGGTCATTCCACTCACTCGTTGTTATGTAACATTGAATGATTTATGGTGATGATTTGAATTGTGTTTAGGACCTCGTTTATTGATCGAGGAAACGGTTGGACAGTTCAGTGGGCGTCAGATATACTTTAGGAGGACTAAAGAAATTTGGAACATGCATGACTTGTCTAACGAAGGAGACATTTGGAAAAGATGCAAAGTTCCCAATATGGATTGAACGAAAGTTTGGTTATGTGGAGGACATTCCTTTCTTGACATTAGTTTGATCTACAAGTTTAAGAACGTGAAAAATAAAGATAAAGCTCCTAAAAATATGAGCGATAGAATTTAAAGGTGCAAAGGACGCACAAGATTACAAAAGAAAGCAATTACAAAAGAGACCGGAGAAAGGTAAGCAAATCGCTGTTGCTTTTACTAATAGGAACTGACGTCCCTGCAAAAATGTTTGGTCGAAGATTCACCTACAGGGTTGCAGAAGAAGTTTTCAACATCGTTGCTACCGAACTTGGTTGGAGAGGCAACGAAGCAGCGAATGCTTTAGTATCGTATTTTCAGAATGAGCTTGACAATTACGGCAATGAAACAGGAAAAATAGTGTACTATCCAGTATTTACGAAGACTAACCAAGAGGGTGCAAGAATTTGTGCTAATAATAAATGGCTGACTTCCAAAGAAATTGACCCGTACATATGTCCAGTTCGTTTATGCAGAAAGCTGATGGAGAAACGTCTGCCGCATATTGAAACAGACAGACTGTAATAGGAAATTAGCCGATTCTAAAGGTAAGTAAAAAAATATTCCCGTGGGAATTTGTGAGTTGTCCAAATGGACTAAAAACACTGCACAACAAGCTGGGCTTGATACAAAGCGAAGGAAAATCACTAATTATAGTCACCGATCTACCGCAGTTACACAGCTTGCAGTCGCAGGTGTTTCAGATCAGCAACTCATCAAAATTTCTGGTCATGGTAATTCTAATTCCATTGTTCCTTACCTTACAATACAGCCTAAGCTTCACGAGGAAGTTGTGCACAAAATGAGAGGAAATATGGAAGAAACTAGTATAGTCTCGACTGTAATATAACAAACAAGGTTAACTCCATAAACAATGTGATAGCTACAACTACCAATACCGGAGTGTCAGCAAAGACAGGTCCACGCGTTCTTTTCGAAAATTGTACCTTCAATATTTAAACCATTAACTGTAACGAATTAAAATAAAATGACCCTAATTTTTCTCTTTAGTGTTCACGTTGTGAGTTTTTGATTTGTGTAAATTACTTCAAATTAAAACGGTGTCACGATTTTTATTTATTTCAAATCGATATATTGTCGTCCTAAATATAATTCGTGGTATGATTAATAACCTATAATATTTTGCAATATCAATTCATTGGCAATCCCAAAGCTGAAAATACAACGAGTCCGCAGGACGAGTTGTATTATCTTGCATTAATATTCCAAAAAATTATCAGTAATAATCATTACCCCTGAAAACACTATGACTGAGATGAAATTTTATCCAATACCGAATTGATTATATTTTTCCCTGTTCTGAGATTCTTTGAAATACGGTCTATTTATATTTCTTTTATCTTTATTATTTAATTTGAAAATGAATATTACATTTCAGAAATGTAAGTGCGCCATTCTCTTCATCCTTGGAGGTTATTGAAACCGGAAATGTTATCAGTGCAGTTTTGTTCCCAGAATACTGATTATAATACGACATAACGCGTGTGAGATAATTTCTGTCATTTAAATTGCACTTTATGGACCTTCACATGTATTCCTTTCTTATTTATTTATACGAGAACGAAAGTTCACCAAACAAAACATCAACACTTTGGTTGGCTAATATCTTGAGTGATCGTGTATATGTTTGGAGTCTATTTCGGTTACCGATTGGTTGGTGAGAGTGTTCAGGATATAGAGGACCAGACCAGAAAATATCAATGTACGCAAGATTATCCTACAGGGTGTTTCCAGATAAGTGCGGATTCCTTGTCAAAAATTAAAGGGGTTTATTATGTAAAGAAAGGCTCTTATATAGTGCGAATTTTCAAATGGTTCTAAAGTCAACTATAAAAATTATGAATGTTAAAACTTCTAAAGAGAAAACACGTCATTTCTGCAACGTTGAGTAGATTGAAATATAGTATACATTACACCTTAAAAAAAGTGTCATAAGAAGTTCCTGTTACAGTTGAAGCGAAATAATTGACAGATTCTAGTGATTTCAATGATGTCATAGTGATTATGATACCAGAAGCAGATTTTTTCCACTAAAATGTAACGATTACAGAGAAGAGTTATACTCCAGACTATGAAATATACCAAAATATATATTCCAATTGTTTCAACATGTTGAACAATGTTCAATGTTCAGCGGACAATGTTCAACGTTCAACATGTTGAAGCAATTGGAATAGATATTTTACTATATTTCTCTGTAATCGTTACATTTGAGGAAAAAAACTGCTTCTGGCATCATAATCACTATGACATTGAAATCATTAGAATTTGTCAATTATTTCGCTTCAACTGTAACAGAAACTTCTTATGATACTTTTTTTCAAGGTGTGATGTACACTATATTTCAACCACTCAACGTTGCAAAAATGGCGTGTTTTCTCTTTAGAAGTTTTTACATTCATACCTTTTATGGTTGACTTTAGAACCATTTGAAAATTCGCAAAATTGCAGAAATTCAATTCGAGAACGGTTAGAGATAGAGGAATTCTGCGGACGCCAATCGATTCACAATGGTCGAATTAGTATCCTCAAGTCAATCGGAGACAAAATCATGTTTACCCCTAAAAATCACCAAAAATGTAAAATCGTCAGATCCATGTGAAACTTCGCACTAAATACGTAAAATTTCAAGATGATTCCGAAAATACATGATTTGTATATGCTCAGGCATAAGTCTTAGCCGGAAAAGTGAATAAAATATCGCAACTTTACATACTTTGCAAGGCATTACCCATATGGAATTATGTCTGATCTGATCTGATGGAAACAATATTAACAGTGTGACCCATCATTGAAAATGTAATATCTGGTTCTATTATAAACAGAAAAAATCCAATGCAGCAACCATAAGAAAAAATAAACTTGATAATGGTGGCCGGAAGACGAAATGTCGTATAGCAAATCTGAAGACACCATTATGTAGCAGGGGAAAAGTGGCAATATGAAAGTGCGATTTATTTTCGAATCCTTGGAAAAATAAAGCCAGAAAACAATAAAAACCATTTTCAAAAATTTCGTTTTCTCCGGGTATCTTCGGATATACTCGGAATTCCAGAACTTTCTCAACAGTATATTGTTAGTCAGGTAAATGCGCAAGTTTGCTCCAATTAAACCATCTTCGTACCTCTTGGATCGAACTTGACACACCCTGTATATGATTTTATCCACAAAAAACAATTATGTACTGAAATAAACCCAAAAATCCCAAAACAACGAAATAAAATAAATTCCCTTTTGCCTTCGTCTAAGAATGATTCCATATTTACTGGACACCACCAGAGAGGTTGAATAACCTCGATTCTCTGGCAGTATTTCTCTGCATTCGTGCCATTTTATGAAATATGACTGGTACAGTACATACCATATATTTCTGAGGTGAGCGTACCCGTTAAGTTTCCAACACGACGGCATGAGAGATTTACATTATCCTAAAAGAGTAATGAGCACTATCGGGATTACGATCATCGCTTTCGAGAAAGGTGATTCATATTTTTAACTTGTTGATCCTGACAGCTTTCGAAGCATTCGATACACTTGAAGAAAATAAGGTGTAAAACGTTTAGTTTATCCAAAAATTAGGGTGAAGAATGGTCATGATCATGATTTGTTTTCATTTTGGTTTTTCCAAATTCCGAAACACTTAATTATGAATTAAAATACAGTGAATAATGTCGGCAACATGTGGGATTTTTTTAATAAAAAACAAATAAAAAAGTAAAAAAAAAATTAATAGACACAAATGATATTGGAATTTGGCATCGGTTTTTGCCTCGAATTAAACCAAAAATATCAAGAAAACTAGTAAGTGACTGTCATTCGTTACCTGTCAAAATTGACAATTGAGAAAAAAAAACAGGAATCGTATTTTTTGACCGAATTTGAAGAGGTTGTTTCTCTTGCAATTTTATGACTACTAATTTTCATTAATCTTTGAAAAAATTACTGTTTGGCTATTTTTGATAAATAATACGTTCATTTGAAAACAAAACTTGACATAATTGGTTCAGATTTACTTATTCGTGAACAAAATGTCATGTAGTTCAGTTTTTTATGTTATTATTTATTATTTGGAACGTTATTTTGAAAAATGTTGAAATTGAAAAACTCAATCACAAATGTTGCAGAGTCTGAATAGTTTTACGGTTTGTTGAAAAAATAACAAAAGTTTCAATTTTCTCATATATTTTCGAGGAGAATTTTTCTTTAAAAATAACATAAGTAAAAAGAGTGCAATATCGCTCGTTGTTGAAGAAGATTTAACTCAACGCGGTTAAATATTTGAGGAAGTAGGATTTTGTTTAGTAAATTTCTAGTTACAAATATCCGTTTGATTCAAATAAAACTAACCAGTGCCATAAAGCTCAGCCTAAGCGTTATTAATTGAATAAATATGTAGACCATGACAAAAAATAAACCTATCAAAAAATGAACCTAGAGAGTAATGGATCATAATAAATGAATTATGGGGGAAATCAAATCTATTACCAGCACAGAAAAATATCAAACCACATTAACTTCTACCGTTCAATAACCACAAATATGACAGCCAATCTTACCAAAGTGAGCCTCAAACAGACTTTAATTGAGACAATAAAACGGAGCATTTCCTACAGAATTGAAGATGGCTGTTGTTTACCTCTCTATAAAGGTGGGGATACCACCAATTCTTCTGAGTCTCGCTATTCCTATTCAATGAAAACATCTTAAGTGAATGTCAATTTGGATTCCAAAGTTCGAAAAATAGTAATGATGCAATTTTCTCATTTTTACAAAATATTTATTTGAATTTGAATGTAGGATAATCAATGTGATGTTGAAAATACTATATTTGACGCGATGGAGTTCAAATATAGATCAGAACTGCTAAATCAGTGTTTTTTTTAATCCATCAATAAATGACTGAGATATTGATTAATTAAATTTACGTATTTTAGGGCGGAACGTCTTTGGTTTCCAACTCGTCTGTGACGTCACGCCACATGTATGAGATCGCCACACCACAAATAATTATGTATTACATCCTTAGCCGCGCCAAGGCACACATATGTAGTACTTTTAGATCCAATTAAGTAACGCCTCATTAGTTTGCACCACTTCTTCCTTTTATTCATGTCATTTGGTACATGACAAAACAATTTATTGGGGTTTTTAATTGTCGTGCTTTTACACATAGGCACAATACAATATTTGTAGGATATTTTTTTAATTTCAGCCATCGTGTAATAAACAATACACGACATGAACGGCGCAAGTGATTGTACACCGATAAATTTGTAAGCAGTAAGCAACTCTGCGAATACCAGTCGCCTCGTTCATGTGGCGTGACGTCACACACTAGAGCGCTGTGTGCTATGAAATTATTCTTTCAAGCGCAACTTCAAAGTCCCATAACTTTTTCTTTTCTAGAGATATTTCAATGATTCTTTCACATTTTTGTTTCATTTTACTTACATTTTTAGAATTAATCCATAATAAAAAAAAAATTTAAATCTAGTCCTTTGCGGCAATCTTCTGTGATTTCTCGAAAGCCTTTGATTGTGTAAGTAGCGGATTCCTGCAGCAAAAAAATACATCTCTGTGGCATAAGGGGAACTTGTCTCGAGTGGTTCAGAATACAAATAGTAAAAGTTGGTAGTGCATACTCAAATCCTTCAGATATACATGGTGGATTACCTCTGGGATCAGTTCTGGAACCTATTCTATTCATATTATACTTTAATGATTCACCTACAATTCATCTTGATAGACATTTTACAATATTTGCAGATGGTACCATACTGTTGTGGCATGAGAAAGACACTAAAAACCTAAAGCAAATAGTTTCTAGAGATCTAGCAAAATTTTCAATTTGCGTGTAACATTATGTGGGCAGATGAAGCAAACTTTTCTTCAAACGGAAAACGAAAATTCTGGTTTTGTAATCGAATGCCTCATTTAAAACCAATGTTTAGTGCGCAGTATTTGGAAATCAAAATTTAATTTACCGACATTTTTTAGCTAATGAGATTAGTGAGATTTTGGATAATACGGACATTAATACCAGACAAAAGTTATGGTACCTCCTCGATGACGAATCAATACACAATACACCAAACTATTGCAATACATCGATCAAATGTTCAGGGGCAAAGTTATATGACGAGACTGGGCGTATTATTGGCCACCCAATCGCCCGATTTAACACCGTTGGACTTTTCTCAAAAGTAGACTTTTCACTGAGATTCAGCATTTGTAGAATACAATAGGAGAGTGCTGCGCAAATATGAAACCTCAATTTATAAGAAATTCCGTTAAACAGGCACCAAATTGTTTCCTTTTCAATCTCATTATTACTTGAGGCTCATAATGATTACATTTTAATTTTGAATTCAGCTGTATTGATTGAAGAAAAAATCAAGCCTTTTTCAAAAAACCGTAAAACTATTTAAACATTGCAACACTTTAAGTTTTTAGATTGTAATTTTAATTTTTTTCCAAATAACGTTCCAAATAATAAATAACACAAATAAATGTTGTTCACGAAGAAGTAAATCTGAAATTATGTGTTCTGTTTCCAAATAAACGTATCATTTATCAAAAATAGTAGAACACGCATTTCCATCCTAGATGAAATTTGGTGTTTTGTCATAAAATTTCAATTATTTCCAAATAAATATTCCAGAAAAACTTTGCCATCATCAGATAAAATTCATCAATACCAAGTAAAATAAATAATCGAAAAACGTTTAGTCTAACACGCTTTATGTTTCTGTTGAATATGGAAGTGATGGAAGTTGAACAACCTCATTTTAATGCCCGATTTAGTTTCGACAAATTATTTAATGGTTTCTTGTTAATGTTTATACTTACGAATTGTAACTGATCTGGTCAGACTAAAATACATTTCATTTTAATGACATTACCCGTTTACCATGTACGCATATGAATGGACAATTTTACTGAATGATTTTTATACTGTTTTTTCTTTCAAGTGCTTATTTGAGAAAATTTCAAAAGTGCATAGCGATGGTGTTTCTATTTATTTTCTGTTCATTATCCATTGACTTATTTATGTGTGACATGACAAAGATATTATAGAATAAGTTTGTTCAATGAAATCCTAAAAAATTAGAAGGTTGAAAAGAGAATTGAATTCTCTTTTCAACGAAGTGTCACTTTACGTCCCTTGCCATTTAATTTTTTATTTGATGTGCCCTCCGCCCCCTTTATCATGAAATCACAATGTATTTTATTCCAAAAAGTAGTATCGGCGATACCATTCAAAACAGTTTTTGAACCATGCGAGTAAGTCAAACCTTCAAAAGTTAACAGTGAGACGACTAAAAAAAGCCGCACTGTATATTTTTTTATAGTTGGACTTGAACATGAACTTGGAAGAAGAGAGGTTGAATAACTTGCAGAGAACTGGTGTTAGTTCGGGTGCAAATTTCTTGAGATGATAGAAACATAACTATTAGTAGAAATAATATAATTGCCAAATAAATCTCCAGTTGATTGTTGTTTTTGATTTTAACAAGTTTATTATCAATGTGGAGTCATCTCCTCGAATGTAACTCGTAAAATAATAGTGTTACATAGTGTTACATAGTCTATTTGTAGAGTATGAACTGTTTAATATCATAGGTCAACTATACAGGGTGTTTCTTAAGTACGTGTAGAAACTTCAGGAGCATGTTACTGATGTCGAAATAAGAAAAAAAGTTCCCATAAACACATGACCGCAAGTTTTTCGTTTCTAAGATACAGAGTGTCAAAGTTTAATTCTTATATTTGTTTTTTTGTGAATAAATTCCAAAATATTTGTGATATTTGAGTAAAGTTTGGTATCTGGGATGATTTTTCAATGACAAAATCAAATTTTATGTTAATTGTGAAAAAACTAATTTCTAACTGAATTTATTTTAAATTTGAAAATCTTGTCATTCAAAATCACTTGCATCGATTATTTCAAATCTCAATAAGTCGAAAACAGTTGCTCGCAAGAATATTTATTTTACACAAACTAAATAATAAATATTCCCAGATACCAAACTTTACCCAAATATCAAAATTATTTTGAAATTATTCACAAAAAATAAAAATAAGAATTCAACTTTGACACTCTGTATCTCAGAAACGAATAACTTGCGGACATATGTTTATGGGAACTTTTCTTCTTATTTTGATGTCAGCAACACGCTCCTGAATTTTCTACACGTACTTAAGAAACACCCTGTATAAAATAATAAATGAGTTGTCACAAAAGGAGAGAAAAGGCATATTGAATCTGTTGATAATGCCCTGAATGGATTAATCTTTCTCATTACTTTAATTACAGATACAGATTTGAGAACAGTTTACTTCCTGCAAAGTTCTCGACCAAGTTTTATCAAAGAAATTTGTATTACAATGGCTGCATATTCTATAATAACTTACCAGAAGAAGTGCAAAGTGGGCAAAATATTTTCATTTTCAAAAATAGGCTCAAAGATTCCTTGACGCAAGAGAACTTTTACACACGATGAATTATTTTCTTAAGATGACCAATGTGGGACCAATGTGTGTTTAGTTGTCATTAATGTATTTGTGGCTCGTCTGTTTTCGTGTTTCAATTATAATATATTTTATATTACCTACTTATTTTGTACGTTTACTGGGTATAGCAAACACTTTTGTCAACAAGTAGTTTGAACTATGGCATTTGATGAGACACAATTATTATATCTAAAAAATCATGTAAGAAATATGTAATGTCTTGTCAATAAAAGCCTTTGTTGTCATTATTATTATTATTTATTGTTATAATATTAGATAATAATTTATATTTTGATTGATAATAATAAATTGATTGTTGAGTTTTATTTAAATTGATAAAATATATCCAATGAAATGATCGATTTTTTATTTTTGTAGTTGTTGATAAACTGTAGTATACAAAATATGATTTTTTCTCAGATTGCCCTGGCTAGATACTCACTCTTATTGAAAAGGGTTCGTTGAAGAATATTTCAAATATGATTTTATGATTGTAATAGATTTTGTAAAAATCTCAAAAATTTGTTTAATTAATTATTAGCAATTAAATGATGTAAAAATGTGAACATTTTTGTACCATTTACTAAATTTCTATACCGTAACTTACCTAAACCTGCGGTAAATACCAAATGTTCAAAATGATAATAATTTCATGCGTTCCAATTAACAGTGCTGCTCCTAAGGTGGCGTATGGAGTTAGTAACAAGGCCTACCCATTACACATGGCTAATGACCATAGCAGTCGATGCCAAAACCCCAAAGAAAAAAAAAAGAAAAAATTTCATGCAAATATTCTGTAGTTTCGGTGTTGTTGCCGAAATATTAGTCACAGCGTGTAGTTCAGTGGCTGCGTTGTCTTATTTAAATTTTTATTTACAGAAAATGAAACATAACCTATACTTGAAGAGTATTATGGTATGGCGTGTTACTTGTTCTATGCATTGCTAAATTTAAATACAATTTGAAAGTTATAAAGAGTTTTTGGGTGACTGTTTCGGAGATAGTAGTATTTGATAATAAAAGTTTTTATTTGTGAAACTGGTAAAATTGTTCTGGATTGTTGAAAAATCAATGTTTTGCAAGATACTGGATATGATTTGAAGAGTTTTGTTCAGTTTTTGATGATGGCTTGTTCGAAAAATACCTTGTTTGGTGATGGAGTCTCCTGCTGGTTCTGGCTATTGCTTCGTGGTACGCTTCTCTGTAGTTTTCGAAGTTAGGTGAGTAAATTTTGCTTCTATCTATCCTCTGGAACGTTTGTCTTCTACCTGTATTCAGTTTTAGTTGGTGGAAAGGGCGGGTTTCTTCTTATTTTATTAAAATTCAAATTGCCGGTACATAACTTCTGCTTTCTTTCTTGATGACTTTCTCCACCCTCCTTTTATCAACAACCTCTTGGTTACCATTTCTCCAGTGTCTCCACAGTTTTTCTTAGCACTCATGAGCACTTTCGTTTTATGTACACCTATTTTAGAATTTTCTTATAACAACCATTTACAATTTTTCTTATTCCTATGTTATTAAATTTAATTCCTCTTCATTTAAAAAAAGTTCTCACATTTTATACTGTCTGTTCTAATTTCACCAAGTTGCTATTTTGATTCTTGATTCGATATTTCTGTCCTCGTTTCTTATTGTTGAAATGTACGTGTAAAATTGACTGCCTACTAAAGGCGCGTTCGGTAAATGCAGATCTGACAGCTCGATTCTATCTGTCTGCTCCATTTTCCACTACAAGTATAGGTAAACCACGCCCACAGATCGAATCGAGCTGTCAGATTTGCATTTACCGAACTCAGCTTAGATTCCATATACTGAGTGTATGACACTAAGGTAAAAAACGATTAATTTTCCACAGATTTATTGTCTTCGCGACATGTTTCGATAGACTCTTTCTCAAGCGAATGTAATACACTCTGTATTGCATGTGTATTACATTCGCTTGAGAAAGATATTGTTTTTTACCTTAGTGTCATGTACTATGAATTTCCATCAAGTAAAGGTACTATGAATTTCCATCAAGTAAAGACCACGTCAATCCAAAACATACCGAGTGTTTTTATTTTTAGTTTGCATTTGATTAATAATTTTCTTTCAATGTAATTTCTTTCTCTTTACTTTTCTGTGCTTTCTTTCAGATTTGTTTTGGGTTGTAGATAGGTAATTTTGGTTTCTAATAAAGAGTTCTTGAAAGGAAAAACTGTTGTTCTTGGAAAAATTATGCTTGCTGCGTAGACTGGAATCGTACTCTGATGTTTTTGTATCAAATTTTGAAATGCTTAGTTTGTGACTGGATTTAAATGAAACTATGGTGTTCTGCTGATATAGTAAAGTACTTTATAGGTATAGTATCTGCTTGGGTTTTCTGCTGTTTTTGATGACTTTTGAACTTTTTCGACCATTCTGTTTTTATATACTAGATTTCATAACAATATACTTTCATTTACTTACGCTCTCGGCAATTTATTATGGTTTTGACAACTCGTTGTTGATTAAAGTATATTATTACATTGAGTATGCTCAACTTCGAATGTAACTTCATTTGTCTCCGATGAAAAAAAATATTTTCCATTTCTTTTGAGACGCTCTCGGCAATTTATTATGGTTTTGACAAATCATTGTTGATTAAAGTATATTATTACATTGAGTATGCTCAACTTCGAATGTAACTTCATTTGTCTCCGATGAAAAAAAATATTTTCCATTTTTTGAGATAAAAAACATTTACAATTCTTTTTATAGAATTGTCCGTTTCAATATTATACAAACGATAACTTTGAATCTTTTCGTGATCGTTATTGGACGTGCATTTTTTTCAGTTTGCCTTTTAAAAAAGCTGGCCTTTCTGAAGGTGTACAATTCCATCGATGGTAGCCGAACGTGCTACGTGCAAGTTCTTAGAAATCTGAACGAAATATCCGGACGAAATTCGCATACACAGCTGAGTTTCAGTTGAACGGAATCTTGGTAGACATTCTTCGTTTGACACGGCTCTTTTTACCTCGGAGCGTTGCAACATTTGAAGGGCAGACAGGTTATCATATATTGATGTATCGATCCCTGGTGAATTTTATGAAAAAAATTATTGGAACACCGAATAATGAAAGTATGGAAGCGTGGAAGGGTCAAGGAATATCTGTTTATTTGATCCTCCATAATTTTGACTTTTATTAATATTATGGAATTATTGATTGGGGAGGAGTATCGAGAACGCAGGTATGCTCTCGAAGTTTCTCAAAGGCGATTTCTTAGATTACTACTCAACAAGCCTGCAAGATATTCAAGTAATTTGCTGCTTGCAGAAACACAAATATTAGATATCAGGCAATTGTATGGATGTCAAATACGAGTATAAAAAAACAAACATGAACATAACACTTCGAACCATCCATACCTATACCTATGCAACAAGAACAAAACATCAATATTATATACCACTGGCGTCTAAGTCCATCGGACAGAAAAGCTATTTGTATCTAGCCCCAAAATTACTGAATTACTTACCAAAGGAAATTATAGATGAAACTTCTCTGAAACGCTTTAAAAAGCAACTCATAATATTTATAAAGAAAAATGATAGAACTGAAATTCATAAATAGATAGAAAATTTAAAAAAAATGTTAAACTGTATTCTAGTATATTTATTCCAATTCACTGAGCATTTGATCCTTAATTTTATTTATTTTTTTATATTTTATTGAAAAAAAAAGAAAAAACAAAAGAGAAACAACTTTTTAACATGTATAATAATTGTATTCTCGTATTATCTTTACCTCACCAGACATTATATTTATTTATTTATATTTTGATGAAAAAATAAATTAAATTTTAACATGTATAATTGTATTTTCGTATTTATTTATTTTATCTCACCAGACACTTCAGTGTCCTACTTTATTTATATTTATTTACATTATATTTGCCACAAACAAGTACCTACATATAGTACTTCTGTGGATATTGTCATGTTTATTCATAATTATACTCTTAATATTTGTATCGCTTTATAAACGTTATTATTATTATCTCAAAATTTCGACTTTTACCTCGAAATTTCGACTTTCATCTCGAAATTTCGTTTTTTATTTCGAAATTTCGACTTTTACCTCGAAATTTCGACTTTTACCTCGAAATTTCGACTTTTATTTCGAAATTTTGACTTATATTTCGAAATTTTGACTTATATCTCGAAATTTCGACTTTTATGTGGAAATTTCGACTTTTATCACGAAATTTCGACTCTTATCTCGAAATATCGACTTTTATCTCGAAATTTCGACCTTTATTCAAAAAAATTGTTCTTTCCGTCATTTGGCTGAACCCTTAGGAGCATCCCTCAGAAGTCGCCAGGAATCTGAAATTTACGAGGGTCTTATCTTTTAAAGTGCGATCCCAAATGATGTCGAAATTTCCCACAGAAAGTTTCCGTCTAAATATGCCATTCGCACATCCAAACTGTAACCACGCTACTCATATTGGCTCACATGAAATCATTATTGCTTCCTTAAAAGAAAATGGAAATATCCGGCTTCGAATGCAAAAATTAAAAAAATTGTCGACGTAAAAAGTACACTAATACAAGTGCTTTCATCAAATAATTAACTGCATAAGGTTCATACACAGTCCAAAATAAGGATGTCGCCATGTGGATATCGGAAACGGTAATGGATAATGGTAATATACCTATACAGTTTTGGTTGAATGGAAAAATGTGTATAAAATTGACATTTATATGAAAATATTGTAATGAAAATAGCATATGACACTAAGGTAAACACGATTAAATTTCCACAGATTTATTGTCTTCGCGACATGTTTCGATACACTGTATCTTTTTCAAGCGAATGTAATACATTCGCTTGAAAAAGATACAGTGTATCGAAACATGTCGCGAAGACAATAAATCTGTGGAAATTTAATCGTGTTTACCTTAGTGTCATATACTATGAATTTCCATCAAGTAAAGGCCACGTCAATCCAAAATGAAAATAGCGTCAACGATTCTATCTAATATATTTTCACACTCAATATATAAGTACTGGTTCATATCACATATATCATAGTTTACATTGCACTGTTTTATATCAAACCAAATTGTCCATGTTGAATTCTAGCTGTATCTGCCCTCTCAGATCGGGGCTGCCTATTTATATCTGAAGTAATTCGCTTGTTCAGTTCTAGATGGATCTCGGCATTCTAGAAAATGGCAATTCTAGAAATGGCATTCCGACATACGTGAGTGGTAACATCGTCGTTGTTTACGGGTGAACGCCGGTAAGGTGTACTATGCAAATAACGCGACAGGTCCCGCCTCAGTTCTTTACAATATGAAATTTCCAAAACATTTTTGGATTCTCCAACTTACTTCGGACAATTTGAGAACTGATTTAACTTTTTTGGAGGTTACCGTCAGAGCTGGAACAATTTCTTTGAAAAAACTCATCGACTTTTTCGTCATGATTTCATTAACTTATTTTTTTGCACTTTTATAATAAATACATGCATAATAAAAATTGTATTTGATTAAATTTAGTTGATGCTTGATCTATAACGAAACGTCGAAGAATAAAATTGACATTCGTATAAGAAAGCTTGAAAAACGTTGCTGAGAAGAAGTGTCCTTTCATTCCAGCTCTGAGATAAGAGTCGAAAAGATCGCACGTTAAAAGGTAAGTCCCTCGTCAATTCTAGATCGTACAAGTCTCCTGGTGACTTCAGAGGGTTGCTCGTAAGGGTGCAGCCTCATAACAGAAAGAATACTTTTTTGAAATTTTTTAAAATGATTGATTATAATAACTGCTAACTGAAGTAGCCTTTGACGCTTTCAGATCTCATCGCAAATTTGATGTTTTCTCAGAAAACTCATTTTGTGGCAGCATTTTCGCTCTAGAGCGAAAATATTGGAAAAACTCTCGGTCTCTACAGCTTTTGATTCGTTTTAAAGCACTCTAATTAACTGTTGTGGTAATGATGTTAGCGTCGCTGCCTTAGTAAACTGAAGGACAGGGGTTCGATATCGGCATTCAATTACTTTTATTTTTTAAGCAAATTATTTCCTGTTTTTCCTTTTGTTGGAGAATTATTGGATATTTGGATGGCTTATTCATTTATGGGATAACTATTGAGTGTTAATTTTCTCATAGGTAATGTTATGTGCCTATGTTGAATGGAGTGTCGATAATTTTTTTTTATGTCTAGGAGACGCGTTTGTAGAGAAAATCAAGTGTGTATGTCGAGCACAAAGTGTCATTGCCGCTCTCTTTGTCGAGTAGAATTCTTTTGGACTTCCATTGTCTAGAAACAAAGAAAATAAATTCTTTGCATGTGTTTGAGTCACGACGTTTCAACAGTTAACATCTACTGTCGTTATCAAGTTTGTGAATTTGACAAGATATCTCGGATATTTAATATATAGCATGCAACTAATGTACCTGCTATAAAGCCCGTTCATCACAAGTAATTTCGAGATATAAGTCTAAATTTCAAGATAAAACTCGAAATTTCGAGATAAAAGTCGAAATTTCGAGAAAAAAATTGAAATTCCAAGATAAAAGTCGAAATTATGGAGTATCAAATAAACAAATAATCCTTGGCCCTTCTACGCTTCCGTATGAAAGGGATTGGCAAATCTCGCGTTGACAATATCGCACGTTCTTCAATTGAATCAATCTACATCAGTCGAAACCTCTAACAAATACGATATACAGTTGGATTTAATTTAAAAGCAGATGTTATTGTTTAACTACATTCACATCTGAGAATAAGAGGAAATGTTTCTTTAAATGATCGAATGGATTCGATAAAACATTGATTAGTATAATGAGAACATGACATTCCTATATTGGATTCAACAATCAGAATTGAAATATTTGTATCACGGGTCACTTAACTCTGTCAAACTGAAAAACCATTATATCTACACGAAAAATTATTATCGTGCATGATATTTTCAAATAAAAGTTCCTTGTGGCAAAATTATTGAGAGTCTTCGTTTCAAATAAAATTATAGATACCTAAAATGAGAGTGTTTATTCATCACCCAAAATTGCAAAGATAAAAACGATTTACTTATTTTATTTATATCCGCATTTCTACCAATTACCAGCAGTTATGGTTGTTATGGTAGTTGCTTGCAAATTTTAATGGGTCTTTTCAACAACAGATCCAATGGGTGTGATAGGACTTTGTCGATCATTTTCGACCAACATACAAATTCCATCCATATACAGTGTGTTACACTTTGAGTGGCGACAATTCATTATTTCATAACTGGTAAAGCCAATTTTGGAAAACTTTTTTTTAAAATATAGTACTCCGAGAGCTCTACATTCTGGTATAAATTGTTTTAATATTGCAGTTTTCCACAACCTACTACGATAACAAGACCCCAAAAATGAGGAAAACAAATATTCAGGAACATCTGAAACCCACAAATCCCATGTTTTCTTGGCGCCATAATGAATATTCTATACCTAACCTCTTCGTTGCAATTTTCCAAGGTAGCGTCTACTATTTTCATCAAGAATGCCATGGAAGGGTCTACAGTTTGTCAGTTTATACAGTTCATTTGACTATTCATATTATTTGGCACGCAATACGTGGTAAAACGATGCAGTCAGCGTTTTAACAGTCAGTAAAAAATAAACTAATTCGACTGGTGGGTGATGACCATAAGACATATCTAGAAGCTGCTGCAGAATTTAATAGTCCCCAAAAAAGAGGAAAAAAGACCCTACCTAACATCTACAGGTCTATGCACTGATATCTATTATCTCGAAGGTCATGGAAAAATCCGCCATTAGGGAGATCATGAAAAATCTAGAACGCTCAGGAATTGTGAATTATCTACAATATGGTTTCCGTCATCAAAGATCAACTGGTGACCAGCTTGCTAATGTCTCACCTATATGCTATATTCCACACCCATTCTACCATCAATACTTTTTCTAGCTTACATAATTGATGTGTTGGAAACAACCCCCATTCAACACATACTTTTCAAAATGACATTTTTCATAGCATTTTGTGTCAAGTGAAAGTAACTGCAAATCTCGTCAGACTAAATTTTATCAGAGTTATTATGAAAAATAACTATGGTTCCACCTCTTTCAATTTTTTAAAGCATAACTGCATGTTGAAATATCCATTGAAAGTTACCAACAATCCATATTTATTACAACCTCCCAGTGCATTTGACACAATAAAAATGTGTCGGCATTAACTACAAGGATTTTCAACAACAAATAATTGAATAATTCCTAATGTAGGTACCTACTTGCTTTCTACAAAATCCCATTCTTTCATTATCCTGAATAACCCTTTACAACAGCTTTTTCGTCCGTTTGATGAGCGTATTATTACGTATAGTGCAGAGAATTTACTGCTACCTCACATGTACACAATGTCGCCCACAAGACTTGTCTCCATATATGACAACCCACATCGACTTTACCTACTTTTTGTAAAATGTGTTTCGTCTGTCTTAAAGATTTGACCATGTAGTGATCATTTTCTAGATTTAGGTAGACATTTTCAGTTAGTTAAAACTGGTATTAGTTTTGGCCACCCAAGCAAGCACGATTGTTAAGATTGTCATAATAAGAAATTCATGAATTTCTCCTCAGTATCAAATCTAGTGTGCTGTGCCCAATTTTCAGACTGAAAGATAATCAAGCAATATTTACCTTTGAAATGATTAATTATAAACCTAATCAGACCACGGATTATTTAATACAAAAACAAAACAAAAACAATGACTCTATGGAAAGTAACTTTTGTCACTCAAATTGCTTTGATTTTGTTGTTTGATTTCTGAATATTTGCTCTATTTCTATTTGGTCTTCCTTGGAGGAGTGCTTCTTGATTTGCACGAGAGGTGTCGCAGAGACTACTTAATAGAGAACACCGCTTCATCTCGGAAGGACTCAGCCAACATCCCCAGAAGAAATCAAGAACTTAGATACGATAAGATCTGGAAAGCACCAGGCCCATACGACATACCAGTCAGGGCAATGAAAGCCTTACCACGAAAAGAACTAGCAGCCCTGACAAACATTATGAACGCTGTACTCAGACTTGGACATTTTCCATCCAGCTGGAAAGAAGCAATGGTCATTACAATTCCGAAATTCAACAAGAACCACACATTTCCGCAAAACTACCGCCCCGTCAGACTAACACCTGCGATGAGCAAGGTTGCAGAAAGAGTGATCCGGGCGACCGGGCACGACTTGAGGCAATATCTGAAGAATTGAACATCCTACCAGATGAACAATTCGGTTTCAGACACGAGCACTTAACGGAACTCCACGTCACCCGTAGAGAGGACGCCACCATCCACAGCTGGAACCGCACGATCAAAGGACACCCTAAAGGAGCAGTCTGCCTAGATGTCTCCAAGACCTTTGATAGAGTTAAGTACGATGGGCTGATCACGAAGCTAGTGGATGCTAGATACACCTTACCAATGGTTAAACTAATAAACTCCTTTCTAAGAGGTCGGCATTACTGATGCAACATCAGAAATGCTATCTCTTCACGAAGGAGGCTAGAAGCAGAGCTACCACAGGGAGCAAGACGACAGAGTAAGAGACAAATACAGACGACCAGTGAACCAAGGAGACAACGACACCTCCGAAGCAGTTCGACGGAAGCAGAACCTTCGGCGACGCCAACGTCAACTTCAACAGGCTTTACATCACGACTAACCATACATTTATGTTTCAGATATCAAGAAGAACCGACCAGGAGGCCTTCAGCCAGTTTTAGGGGGCCACCATGCACACATGTTAAAAATTGTTAAAATTGTTATTTCCGTCAACCGATTGCACCCCGAAAGTTTTCGAAAGACTTGTGTGAGCTAGGGAAAATACAGCCCTTACCTTTTAACGTGTGATGCCATGCACGAGACCGATGACCATGCGAGGCTTTGAACCCTCGACCCTTCGCTCCAAAGGCGAACGTTCTACCAGCACGGCCACCACAGTAAAGTCATTGTTTTCACTAGTCATCTCATGTCAGATATAAGGGAGCTTCAGGCCGCAAACAGGCTGGGCACTCCATGTGTAAACGATCAGATTTTGTTCTGCTGATCGCTTTAACGAGCGGGGATGGTGAAAGCGGGGTTAGCTTTCGAGTACGTAGGGAGCTGGGAAGTTCATCCTTCCGGGCCTCAACCCTCAGGGAGGGGTGCTTCGGAAGTGAAATAAAAGGCTATGTTTGTTATGACGTACTCCTTTTTTAAGGGTGTAAATTCTTGATGAACTCTTGGTATTGATACCGCACCATCTCCAGAAGTGTGAAAATTCAAAGTCGAATTTTTTGCCTATAATAGTATAAAATAATAAATTTATTTATTATTGAAAATAGATTTTCTTCTGGTTGATTTTGAATTTATGTGAAAGAAGAGTAGTTTGTTGTCTTCCGAAAGGGGTTTCTTCATGCGCAATGCTGAAAATAAATTTTGGACACTTTTACTTTCCTCAGTATTGAAAACTGAGGCAACCAGAAATTATTTCACTTCCTGCGATGACTTCTTTGTTTATTCTTTGTTGTATATATAGATTTACAATCGCTGAACATGTGTAACTCGTGTGCGAAACGACCTAATTTCGAGTAGTTCAGTATGATTTCGTGATACAGACGTGTGATACGAAATGATTGATTTATCCATTCATCGATAACCGAAGTTTGCATGACGTCTATATAACCTCAAAGAATACTTCACTGAAGATTGTTGATGTACAGGGTGTTCATTAAGTACTTGTACAAACTTCACAGTTTCATTTCGGAGATACAGGGTGTTGAAATTGAAATTTTACTTTCAATTATTTTGCAAAAAAATACTTTTTTGAACAAAATTTGGTGAACGTGGTTTTTTTGAGGTGAGAAATCAAAATTTGGTATTAATTTGTATGTAGCATTCAGAGGGCGCTGTGTACGTTATCATTATTGTTAAATTGCTGAAAATTATTCATTTTATCCAACGGAGGTGATCCATGACTTACAGTGGAGGTGAGATGAAACTGGGTAGTGAAAAAACTTATAGTCGAATTCCACCAAATATAATATTTATTATGAGTACATCCTGTAATGTGCGAATGTGAGTCCTCCAACTACACCCACATTCACAATAAAGATTTGGTGGAGTTCGACTGTAAGTTTTTTCACTACCCAAATTCGTTTCAATTTGCTTTATTTACAGTTAAGTTTTGGTATTCAAATCTTATTTCTACACATTTTATAAGCAAAATCAGCAGAACTTTGCAATTTCTTCAAAAACGGTTGCTCCTAGCGTTGTTAAGTATACCATTTTTTAAAGAAAAGCTGTAAGAATAGGATATAAATATAAAAATCCCTAAATGTTTAATTTAAAAAAAGTTAGGGCAAACTAAAATAAATAATGATAGCGTATGCAGCGCCCTCTAAGTGCTACATAAAAATCAAGAAATATGTGAGAAATATAATTTGTTTGCATGAGTTATTCAAAATAATTGAAAATGAAATTTCTCTCCGAAACGAAGAATTTGCGGACACATGTTCATATAAACTTTTTATCTCAAAATGAGTCAAAGATTTACAAGTTTTTGATAAACACCCCGTATACAGCAATATTTACAGAAAACATCTTGTTGAACTTTATAGGGAAGTATATCCTTGCACAGCAATACTGAAAAATTAGATATTTCTACTTAAAAATTTCGAAAGGCAGAGAAATCGAAATTACGTATTGAGGAAAAAAAAATTGATTGTTCAGAAGAGAATTGAATTGTCTTCTTAACGATGTGTAATTTGACCCCTATGCCATTTGAAATTTTTAAACTGATGTTCCTCTTCTAACTCCTTTATCGGGCAATCACAATGTCTTTTATTTCAGAAAGTTGTGTCTGTTATACCATTCAATTTTTTTTTCATGTTAGTATTAGGTCAAACCGACCATAAGTTAACTGGGGGGGGGGGGGGAGCGCACTGTATGTACATCAGGGATCACTTAATGATCGCAATTGGAGGCAGAGATGGCTGTACTTTTTGAGTGTTTGAAACCAAATTTACAAATTATACTCTAATTTTCAGCAATTTTTTGATGATTTTTGATGAAATACGTATTAAGGAAATCGTTCCAAAATTTGCGGAAATACCATGATCTCCACCTTCTTTCACATAGTGGTGTGGCAATTTTTAAACAACAGTAGTTGTTTAAAAACTTTGAAGTTTGATATTGTCCATAACATATAATGAAACTGATTCAGAAACATTATTGTTACAAATATAAGTAATATGAAACATACAAAGATACATTTGTCATTCTCATGATGATTTCCTTTCACATAATAATGGCACCATCTGCCAATTTCTACTATATTTAGTTTTATCAAAACAAATTTACTGAACTTGTTTTTCTGTTTTTGACACATCAAACAGTACAAATGTATTAAAAGACTCTTTTTATACGGAAACCAATAACCAGACTTTATGCAAGTGTTCAACACAGAAACTTTTCATTACTTCTCGTATCTAAACTTAGAGATGATCGACAAATTGAAATATATCAAGCCGTCGAGGCTAGAGCACATGCCAGAAATACTGCATGACTAACTTGCGGTCATAAAAATTTATGTGCTGTAATACTATAGCTTGTAATTTTTACTCGATATTATCCATTGTTTCTTATTTGATTCAAATGTTTGCCAGGAAATATAAAACTTTTAGTTAGTTGTAATTAACAAAATATCTACGAGTTCTCGGTTCTCTTAAGTTACCCATTTTCCATCTGGTTGCTCTGTTGACATAGCGAAAAGTGGTTCAAAGAACCAAAAATTGTTTATTATTACGGAATTTGCATTTGTACAAATATTTGAGTTACCACATAAAATCATCGCCTACGTTTGACAATAGTAGTAGGTAGTAGTAGTAGTAGTGGTTTAGGGTATAACAAAGTGGTTTTGATGTCATTTTATATCATCTGGTTGAAAACCAATGAATAGTATTTGATTTTCTTTTGTAAAATAGAGGCAATTGCATTAATTACAAGGAAATTCAGCTGGCAATGGTGTTGAAATAATAATATTGTTCTGTCAGTTTTGTTCATTTTACTTATTTTTGTTTTTTTTTGTTTAAATGGTTTTATAAAAACATTGATTAAAAAAAATGTGAAAATTGTATTTTGCTTTCATCACATATATTTCAAGAAAATAAATCATAATTTTAAAAGGTTTTGGGGCCAGATAACACCTATAGAATGGATGGATTGAACTATGACAACTGGAAATATAGAATGAAAGTCCTTTTAGAAGAAACAAATCTGCTAGAATGTCTCGATGAATTACATGAATACAAAAAATCAATACACATACCAACGAAAAGAAAAACAAGCTGAAATCCAAAAAGTCGCTCATATCGTATCATCTTGAATAACTCAAAGATAAGAAGTCATCATGGAAAATCTGGTCGACATTACAGACAACTTTAGAACGTGGAGGCATTACCAATCCAATTTAACTGAGGAAGAAGTTATCAACATTGAAGAAGGGAGGAAATTCTCTTCAGGATAATTTTCTGTCGTTCAACAGAATCATACGAGAATTGAAAGCTTAACTTTACCAAAAACATACGAAGTGTTAGTTACTGCTCTTGAGACTGTAACTGATAAACTCAGTCATGAATTTAGCAAAAGAAAACCGTTAAATAAGAGTCTTCTAGTACCTCAGCGTTTTCAAGTAGTTCGATTTTCAAATAAATATATAGATGTAACAATTGCAAAAGAGTTGGATATAAAGATATGGAATGTTTCTTCAAGAAAAAGGCAACTGAAGCAAGTTTTTTCAATTCCTGTAGAATGAACATGAGAAAACATAAGCCAAACCATACAGGAGCGAGAATGGCTGTAATTGAATCAGATAACGACAGTGATTATTTAGATTTGCCTGTATCATTCGCTGTTTCAATTCAAGCATCAGAGAAGTATTAGTAATTTGAAAGTTCAGTCTTCTAGTCCCACGGTACTTTCAAGTAATTCGATTTACAAATGTAGATGAATCTATTGTAAAAGAAATAGCCATAAAAGAAAGGGATCTTTTTTCAAGAAAAATTAAACTGAAGCAAGATTATTTAATTCCTGCTGAATAAACATGAGAAAACATTAACCAAACCATAGACGAGCGGACATGGCTGTTATTGAATCAGATGATGACAGTGATTCTTTAACATCTGTAACATCTCTCGCTGTTTCAATTCAAGCATCCGTAACTAATCCTGTAGCTGAACCCCTAATCCTGTAGCTGAGCCCAAAGCAATTCGATGGTACCTAGATTCTGGTTCTTAGAGAATCCACATATTTGTTGAAGTTGTTGAATAAAAATATGGTCGATGGAATGAATTTGATGCCAGATGAAAATCCTTAAATATGTGAGACTTGTGTAGAGGTAGAATCAGTTAAAATTGACTCATAAAATGGAGAGTTCAAAAGAGGAATTGATTTTTCTATGTTAACTCCTAGTTCGGTATATCATGAGAAAATGTTCTGGTGGGTAGTTTTATTGGGAATATAAAGTCGTATGAGACCAATAAATTTTCCAACGAAAATCACCTTTTAAGGTTTCACCACTGAAACCAAAATTTGTAAATAGATACTGCGAGAGATAGTCAATATTTCAAGCTAGTTTAATACGGAATTGTTTCATTTCAAATACTCGGCCTACATATATTGACAATATACTCTATACTTCTAAGGAAATAATTATAACATTATTGCTAGCCCACCTGTTTACACATCGGCATCGAATGTAGGAAAATGTTTCAAAAAGATCATGTGGGAAGACTGAACATGACCGAGGCGTTCGGTAAATAATAGTCATTAGAATATCAGTTTAAGTATTCTATTGGTGAATTTACACCGGCATTGAGAATTTCTGAAAAGTGCATATTAGATTCATTTCCTGACAATGACAATAATATAATAATCTTCATTGTCCTTTTTTTGACAAAGTTATAAAATTTGTATATGTCAAAAAAACTACCTACTTGTACACTTATATTCTTTAAAAGTATAATAAAAATTTCAACAAGAAAATGCTTAAGTTTTTGTTTGAAGATATACACGGTTTTGGATTTAATTATAATATCTGGTAGCAAATTAGAAACACGTGGGGCAATGTGATCAGGAGATTCAAAAGCTAATTTGTGAATATTCTGCTTGCATTTATTTAGTACACACAATTTATTCCTATTCTCAAAAACAGATAAGATCAAGTAAAAATTTAAAGACTAGTAAAACATCCGTAAAAAAATTATTCAACAACATTTTTTGGATATTTAATTTTTCTTTAGTTATAAAAAATTATAATAAACAAAATAAATTTTTTTTATAAATTTTCATCGTATGATCTTGTTGAGTAGGTATATAAGAAGAGCTCCAGAAAGCCAACAATTTATAAGTCAATTATTTAAACTTTTACGTCGTTTTTTATGAAAATGGAGATTGGAAAAAATTTGTTAATTAACTTTTTGAATAATGGACTTACACTTTTTTTTCCAATGGCAATTTATTCTTTGAACTGTCCACATGATACTATAATTTATTTAAAATTTTAAATTAACATTTAATGAATGCTATAGAAAAAATGTTTTCTGCGAAATACTGTCTTTTGACGAAGAATTTAAAATTTAATATATAGAAAATAAAGAATTGAAGTTGAATCATTTAGAATCATTGCAAGTTAAAAAAGAATCCATAGATTCTCATTATTTACCAGGGCTCACACAACTATTCTCGATTTTTTTCTAATTAATTCCGCCATTGTTGAAAAATAAAATTGATGAAAGGGTGAAGCAATTAAACAAAAAACAGCAAGATGATTTAGGAAATCTGATTCCGATAGAAATGCTCATGTTCATGAATTGATCTAGAACAAACAACAACAATGAATGAAAAATCATTTTTAATTACCGGTATCGAACAAAATTGCATCCCTCCCTGGCATTTTTAATCAAAACAAATGACAAACTTTAAATCTATTGCTTAACGTTATGAAACCAGATGTGGATATACGTTTCCCACATCCAACATCATCAATTGTGTCGAAAAAAGTCGAGTGATTCCCTTCATAAATATGAACATCGAGATAAATTTGTCGACCATATGTATGAAGCTTGAGCGAACATCTGCGATGGAAGGCAAACAAATCTGGCAGAAATCCTTCCGCGAAAATGGCAGAGATGTTGACCTCTTATGAACGAACGTGGTAGGCAAAGCGGCATGTGAAGAATTCAGAGTGAAAAGTCCCATCTTGGGGCCTTAGGGCGAACTTAATTTAACTCGTCTTAGTGTGGATTCATGCAGCACCAAGTAACAATTATCAGTAGCAATTATTAATTAACAATTATTAATTAATAAGTATTGAAAATATAGAATTCATGTGAAGATGGTTTATCATTCTCTGGTTGAGTCGCACTTAAGGAATGGTAAATCATTTTGGGGATTCTGTAATCAATATCTATTTCAGTCAGTATTTATTTTGCAGAAGCGAGCAATTAGATATTTATGTAAGGTTGGGACGCAAACGTCATGCAGACCCCTATTCATAAGGGAAGGAGTTTTGAGCCTCACTTGTATTTTTATTCTAGAATCCGTTTGTTTGACTTACAATAAATACCACAAAACAGAATCTCTGGAATAAGTAAGACATATTACCAGACAAATTACACATAGAAAACTGCGTCTTCCCATCCCAAAGTCGGTCTTGACAAAATGTTCTTTAATTTATGAAAGTAAAAAAATATATAATCACATACCCGCAACTCTTAGAAATCAGGATACGAACAGTAAATTTAGAAATGGTGTTGAACAAGCCCTATTAAAGAACGCCTACTACAGTCGTGTTGAATTTATATATATATATATATATATATATATAACTGAAAATAGAGTATATTTCGTTACTTATGACTATAGATGTCATAAGTAACTTTCTGTTATATATATATATATATATATATATTATATTAATGCTTTATTTAATCTAAGACTAATGTACATGTATAAATAAATACAATAAAATATAAGTCACTTCATTAGATAAAAATACAATAAAAATAGATTCAGAATAGGTACATCGATAACAAACAGACAGCAAGAAACATATCATTCAACAAATAAAATAAAAGAACGATAAATAAATATCAAAGTCAAGGCTTGCACTCATTCAGCATGATGTTCTTTAATTTTACTTTAAATATAGGTAGCGACCGTGCGTTTTGCAGGTCATCCGGGAGGTCATTAAAATTACTCAATCCTTTGAAAAAAACTGAATTTTGTGACTTCATTGTTTTAACAGGCTCAATAAATATATTATTTCTCGATCGGGTGTTATAATCATGGTGTTCAGAAACAAAAGATATTTTTTCCCTCAGATAAGTTGGGGCATCACCTGTTCTTATTTTGAATTTAAAAATCATGGTTTGATAGAATAACATTTTATCTACTGGTAGCCACTTCAATAAACTTAACATTTCATTAATAGGTGTTCGTTTAGAACAAGATAATATTGTTCTCCTTGCTCGATTTTGTAGTTTTTGTAAGCGGCCTATTTCATTTTGTTGTAGCAAATATGGAGTGGTGGAGCAGTAGTTGAAGTGAGGAAGTATCAGTGTGTTGTATATAATAGTTTTTGACCATTTCGAGAGAATACTGGAGCATCTGTATAAATAATTAATTTTGAATGAAATTGTTTTAATTCTATAATTCGCATGATTTTTGAATTTTAATTATCGGTCAATAACGATTCCTAAATATTTAAAAGTATCCACTACTTCAATTGAAATATCATTTATTTTTATTTCACAATCATATTTTCGAAACTTATTATATTCTTTGTTATTACCTATCATCATGAATTTAGTTTTGCTTGTATTTATTTTAAGTTTGTTTGCGCAACACCATTTGTAAACATTTCCAAAGTTTCATTCACGGTGTCTACCACTGCCAACATATCTGAATTAGAGAAGTGAATCAGAGCGTCATCTGCAAATAAGTGCACCGAGCACCTTCCAACATTTTCCACAACATCGTCAATGTATATAAGAAATAGTAACGGGCCAAGTACACTACCCTGGGGGACTCCCTGTTCATTCAATATTTCATCAGATAAAATATTATTCAATTTAAGTTTTTGTTTTCTGTTCTCTAGGTAATCTAGGTATAATGATATCTTGGTATAATCCTGATTTTATTTTTCATTTCATTTTATTTTATTTTCTTTTTATTGTATGAAATATGTATTGTAGTGTATATATCTGTTGTTTTGTATAATTGTTATAAGTTTATATTCAACTTATTTTATTTTTGCATCTTAGGCTCGCTCATATGCAATTTTTTATAATGTAATTGTTTGACTTATCACAAGCTGTGAATTGAATCTTAAGTTATTATTTTTTTTACCTTATACATTATCTGTTTTTACATATTTATGTTTTTACCAATATTTTTTTTAACTTTATGATATATTCGTGAAACTGCTTTTGAATTTCAAACTGCTCATTTTTATATTTAGTTAAGTTTTAATTTTACAAGCTTTGTCAATAAAAATTTGTTTCTTCGACAATAAAGTATATTTCTCTCTCTCTCTCTCTCTCATGCACCCAAATTAACAATTAAGAAGGGACAAATGAGCATTCGCACAAAACCGATCCATGGCATTTAAGTTCACCTTACTTTTTCGTGGATAGGTACTGTTTAAGAATTCGGACTCTATTTGTTCTCCGAAAATAAATAATCAATTTCGTGCACTCATGGTGGTGAATAAATTGGCGGAGGAAAGAAAAAGGAATGTTTGACAATCTTATAATATCAGTGGTCTTGCAAGACCATGGGGCGTTTTTTTTTATTTACAATATGTTATCCCCGAATGACAACAAATGTATGGCCTCTGCCAGACTAAAAATCTAGTTCTTCAATGAGGAGACCTTCCAGTGACTCGACCCTACTTTCACTATTATTACGGATTTTTCCGATTTCGTTTTCGCAAGTTTTCGAAACTATTTTGAAAAGAGGGGAGGGAGCGAGCACACCGGCAGACATATTTTTTGTCGTAATTTTACACGTATGAAACCGTTGGAAATTTTTCCGAATTTCTACGAGTTCTCTATCTAGCTTTCAAGGGGGGAAGAGGGGTAAATTTGTTTGAAACGGTATCATTTAATGGTCAGATAATTTTCGATTTCTATTTTGCGAGTTTTTCAAATTTTTTTCATAACAGGAAAGGAAGGCGAGCCCACTTACCGATTTTTTTTCATCATTATTTTCCATGTCCGAAACTGTTGAAACAATTTCCGAATTCCTTTGCGTTCTCTAACTAGCTTTCAAAGGGGGTGAAATTTTTTTAAACCATAATTTTCGACAGTCAGATATTTTTCACTATTTTTACGGATTTTTCCGATTTAACTTTCGCGAGTTTCCCAACTTTTTTCGAGAAAAGGGGGGGGGGTTTCAATCAAATTTGATTAACGTTCTCAATTCTAAACAACTTTTCTAAATAAACTCTCTTGATGTCGCAAATAAGGGTAGTTTATCCTTTATCAAAATTCATATTTTTTGTCCTCCCCTGTGCGCCGTATGGAAGTTAAGAATATTGATAACTCAAATGCCCAATCAGCATATTACCTACTATCTCTAAAGTAATAGAACGACTAGTATCTGATCAACTGACATACTATCTAACTGAGAATAAAATATTATCAGAAATTCAATCAGGTTTCAGGAAAAATCATAGCACTACTACAGCGTTGCTCAAAGTAACGGACGATATCTTCAAATCTATTGATGAAAGAAAGAACACCTGCCTTATTCTGCTCGACTTTAGTAAGGCATTTGATACCTTGGACCATGGAATTTTACTGAAAAAATTGAAATATTTTGGTTTGGATGATACTTCTGTTAGTTTCTTCCAGAATTATCTAAGTGAAAGACGTCAGAGGGTGGTGATTGGGGATAAACAGTCTAGTTATGAAACAATTTCTAGGGGTGTTCCGCAGGGAAGCATATTGGGCCCGCTACTGTTTTCTGTTTATACAGCAGACTTCGCGTCTTTTTTGAAGAACTGTCACTCGCACCAATATGCTGATGATACTCAATTATACAATTCATTTTCGTTATCAGAAAGTTTTCTTGCGAGTGTTGCTATTAACGAAGACCTAAAGGTGATCGCTTCAGTTTCAGAATCTCACAAACTGTTACTGAATGAATCGAAAACAGAATTGATGATATTTGGAAATAACAGTGACGAGATATCCACGGACCCCAACTATGAAATAAAATTGAACGGAAAAAAGCTGAACATTGTGAAACATTGTAGAAATCTTGGCCTATATCTTGATTCAACTCTCAGATTCGAAAAGCATGTTGCTCATCTTGTTAAACATAGTTATTATACTTTAAAACTCCTTTATATGAAGCGACTTTATCTCACTAATGATATAAAGTGGACTCTATGTGATTCGTTGATTCTGTCGCGACTTGCCTACTGCTCCGAAATATATTGGCCATCCTTATTAGCGAAAGACAAGTATACTCTGCAAAAAATACAGAACTCTTGCATAAGGTACTCATATGGGCTCAGGAAATATGACCATATATCCCGAACTTATAAGGATATGAAAATACTGAATTTGGAAGAGAGGTTCACTATCCGACTTGCTGGGTTGGTTTATCGAATTAATCAACACGAAACTCCTGCATACCTCGTGAATAAACTGAAAAAACTTGGCGACTTTCATCATTGTCCAACCAGAAGTAGAGAATTGTACAGCGTTCCAAGGCATTTTTCAACTCAATTTAAACGTAGTTTTTCATATAATGCAGTCAATATTTATAATATGATTCCCACAGAAATTAAATATCTCAGAACTTGGAACAATTTCAAAAAACATATCAAATCCTGGATTCTGTCCGAAAGACAAACTATTTTATATGATTTATAATTTTTACTTATATTACCTACCTACTTTGTAATCTCTATTTATAGCACTAATCTCTATTTATAGCACTATTCTGTTATATACTCATATAATATTTACTGTCAAAATTATTTTCAAAATTCTATACTTGTTTGTTGGTTACATGGAAGAGCGGTCTTGACTGAATGTCGCCAACACATTGCAAATTTTGTACTATTAATATTTTCTCATAATAAAGACGCTATTATTATTATTATTATTATTATTATAAATGCAAGTTTTCTGCATGTACCAATTTTTATATAGAACAAAATTTTCGGACAAATGGATAATAAACAAGTTTCCCACTTTTGAAACTCACTGTATATTCACAATAACTCCACCAAGCATTCTAATTCAAGCCATAAACAATAGAAAAGTGGCGCCTAAAACATCCACTCCTCTTCTCAAGTTCAAGTTCAACTAAATGATGGATCACATTTCTTAATGTTCTATACCTGTTAGTGTTTGTTACTTTGTTGTTGTTCAGGGAAAGTAATCTGGTAACGGTACCACAAGAACCTGATAATACTCTTCTTGCACATGCTTCAATAAAGGAGATCAACATCTTAGATAACATTAAATATGACAGGGCGGTGTGTAGTAACTATACAATTAGATGTTTGTATTCAACGAGTTGGTTGAAATTTGTTGCTGGTTTTATTCTAAGCATCAATAAATCGTTGGTGGTAAAACTGTTAAGGATGTGAGAAAATCAGCAAAATCGTGATTATATGATAATGATGATGATAATCAACGATCGACTTACAGAATATCAATTAAGATTTCTTAATTTTATTGTGCAGACTAAATTAGATTACAGGGTGGCACAACTGAATAAGATAGATGCTAATGAAAAATGAACGTATTTTTGGTAATTTCTCAATTTCGAAGTATTGGTTTAATCATTTTCAATTTTTATTTCCGTTTGGTGGTTTGGAGAAATGACTTTTTCATTTACCTACTATCTCCAATTTTGGCCGATTTGTTCATGAACAACCTGGAAACAGCTGATAGACCTTTTGAGAAAATTGAACTTAATCCATCCCAATATTAATTTCATACTTGAACTTGAATCTTATCATAAATTAAATTGCCTATACTTGACTATCCATAAATCTGTTAATCTGGAATTTAGCATTTACAGAAAACCTACTGAAACTAATCATGTCATACCATGTTTCTCCAATCACCCACATCAGCATAAAATGGCAGCACTTTACTGCTACATTCACAGACTTTTTAACATTCCTCTTTCATCCAAAGAATCGGACATCCTTCCGTAAAAGCATACGAAATCTTTAATGGCATCGGAAGCGATTTTAAATTCGGTACGCATATACAAAAATAAAACCCAGTCAAGAAATTTGAAAAAATTTATTTATGGCGAAAATAACCTTTCTATTTGATTTTATCCATTTAAATCAAGAACGGTTAGAAATAGAGCAATTCTGCGGACGCCAATCAATTCAAAGTGGTCGAATTAGTATATTCAAGACGATCAGAGAAAAAAAAATTCTTGACCCCTAAAAATCATCAAAAATGCAACTTCGTCAGACCCACTTGAAAATTCGCACTATATGCGTAAAATTTCACGCTGATTTCGAAAATATATGATTTGTATTGATCAGACATAAGATTTAGCCGGAAAAAGGAATAAAAGGTCGAAAATTTGAAATTGCAGAGGTTCCGTAAAAAACACACGAAATCTTTAATGGTATTGGGAACGACTACAAATTTGGTATGCATATACAAAAATGAAACCGAATCCAGAAAAAATTATTTATGGGGCTTTTTAAAAATTTCTCAAGACCCTTTTAGCCCTATTAGCTATTGTTCTTCCTCTACTCTGATGGAAGCTTGATATTTCAATTAGTACAATGTTGACAAATAGATCACAAATACCTTGCCTTTTTCAGATAGTTTTTACATTTTTTGCTAGTGGTTCGGCATCATTCACATCATGATTACCTAAAATCAATTTGATGAATTATGTACATTGTTGTTATTATCTCTGTATCTTAGAATTCTCACCAGGAAATCATAACAACGGAATTGCTGTTCTTTTGAGACCTTGTCAACTTTGTTCTCACCCATAAAATGTTTAGCATAATCAAGAACATTGTTATATATTTGCTCATAAGGCATATTCTTGAGTTTATCAGACTGGATTTTTGCCATCCAGACCGCAAACATTTCCGGATTACCTGTTGGAATACGATGAAGTTATGTTGTTTATAATTACGAGGATGTATTGATATCTAGTTAGCCTAGACCAATTCCCTGCATAAACAAAATATTGCTTTACCATAGCAACATAACTTATTAGAAGTGTCAGTGTGAAGTTTGTCGTCAAGTAAACCAGAGTTACGCAATAAATGAAAAGAAAAAATATTTCCACCGAAATTGTTAAAATCGAAAAATTGGAGTATCGAGCCATCATCAAGTACCTGTATTTAAAAGGGTTAAGAGGTAAGCAGATTTACGAAGATATGCTTAATACCCTTGGTGATCAATGTCCTTCGTATGCGACCGTGAAAAATTGGACTGCAAGCCTCAAAAGAGGTAAATTTTCCATTGAAGATGATGACCGATCGGGAAGGCCAGTTTCTGTGTCAGTCACCGAAAATATCGATGCAGTTCATGACATGATTTTAACAGACTGTCGAATTGGGCTAAAACGGATATCTGAAGCACTCAATATTTCATACGAACACGTTCATCATATAGTTCACGTCAATTTGGACATGAGAAAAATTGCTGCAAAATGGATCCCAAAATGTTTGAATGTTGACCAAAAGCGTGCAAGGGTAGTAGCATCGCGTTCGATCTGTGATCGATTTGAAAACGATGTAGACTTCTTAAACCGAATTGTTACTATGGATGAGACTTGGATACATTTCGACGATCCAGAAACAAAGCAACAATCGATGGAATGGCGACACCCCGGTTCTCCAAGACCTAAGAAGCTTCGTGTCCAAAAATCTGCTGGAAAAGTTCTTGCTTCAGTTTTTTGGGATTGCCATGGAGTAATCATGATTGATTTTTTGGATAAGGGTAGAACAATAACTGGAGATTACTATTCGACATTACTGACCACTATACGGGAAAAAATTAAAAAGAAAAGACGCGGAAAGCTATCCAAAGGTATTTTGTTTTTGCAGGACAACGCCCCTGCACACAAATTCTCATGTTGCCATGCAAAAAATTCGTGATTTAGGGTTTGAATTAGTAGAACACCCCCCTTATTCACCAGATTCGGCTCCGTCCGACTATCATCTTTTTCCTCAACTGAAAAAAAGTTTAAAAGGTCGTGAATTTTCATCCAACGAGGAGGTAATAAAAACTGTGGAGGTCTGGTTTGCAGAGCAAGGAGAAACATTTTTTTTGAAAGGTCTAGAGACGTTGCAGGTTCGCTGTAATAAATGTATCCAATTAAGAGGGGAATATGTTGAGTAATAAAATATTTTGACATTGAAATTTTGTTTGGTTCTTTAGTAGGCTAAGAATTTTTCAATATATCCTCGTATATCAATATTTTGATCAAAGAGATTAAACGTTATTTGACTAGGAGAGTCTAATCCCCATAAGACAATGGGGGCACTAATAGAAAGAGATAAAAGAACATTTGTGACGAAACATGTTATATCCGTCGTTCTCTATAGACAGTTACGGACTAGCTCTTGGTATATGAGAGTTACTGCTGACAGTTTTGTTGCTTGGTTCGAGTTCGACTCTGTACTCATACCCAAGTACGTCACTATGACACGAAGATGCAACAAGAGTCTGATTGGCTACAGCTGATTAAACCCTCCTGTTAGTTCAGTCTCTATGTATTTTGATCACATTTTGATTTTGACTGTTGACAGTTGACGTTGATACGAGCGCCATCCCTTGTTTGGCTCTAGAGTAACATTATGATCATTAGTGCCGTTTGACTTTCCTTTCTGGGTGGGGATATTTTGTGTTATTGGTTTTATGTATTGATGGTTTTCTCATATTGTATCGTTACGAAAATAATACTGCTATTCTATGGTCCACCGTCAGGTGTAACTGTACCACATGTGTGGAACCAAATTCTGAAAACACAGACGATCTATTCTTTGCACAATATGCCAAGCCGTAAACTTGATTCAACGCAATTAAAACAATTAATCAAACGGATGAACCGTCTCCTTGCACTTCGCATTAAGATCCATATCAAATAGCATTCACACATAAGTATGAATTCATCAAAATATCGTTGTGTTACACCTGACGTCATCCAGACGCCTAATAAGTATGTTCTATATGCGATGACATAATTGTATTTTTTAGACTTGTTGATGGTTTGAACACATGTTCCTATGTTGAGTAATTGTTTTTAGTGTGTGGTCATGCGACATTTATTATGAAACAAGAAACAGGGAAATGCGGGCTCTTCTTTGTAATAAACTGGGTTGGCGAGTTCGGGCATTCTGATCGAATTATAAGTGAGGCAATTTTAATTATTCTTAACTGTAATTACAAATTGTTAGAGAACATGAACAATGCATGTCATTAAGGAAAATATGGTAGATCAGTTATTTTTAAAGATATTCCTATACCAAAGAATATACACCGTGGTCAATTATGGTGGAATCGTTCAATATATGCTCCATTTTCTGGCAAGCTTAGAAAACTTCCCTTGGAGAGAACATGACAGAACTCAAGGTATACAACGAAAACTTTCCACCCGGATTTACTGGGAAACAACAAATTATTTTCAAAAACGCTGAAACACGTCAATCTTAATTTCTAGGCAGACACATGTCAGTGATGGATTTAGTCACGCAACTTCATCCCCTTGTCGATTGATGCTACATCCCGTGAATCATCATAGGGAACATGGGTGAGTGATACAGCATCTCAAAGATCTTCTCATTCTCCATCCAAACTTATCTATTTTTTCAAATCGAATGAATGGTAATTGAGATCAGAAACAAACAAGGTGTCTTGTCTTACCAGGACGGTGCTCATTGCCATAATCCTATACTATAGGAATAATTGGGTCGAAAATCCATGCAATCATTGTTTCAAATAACACGCTGTACAGAAGAAACGCGTCTTACAAATTTGATGGAAAACGAACACATGTCAATAAACGCAATAACAATGCTAATAACAAAATCTGGAAAAATTCGTCCTTCTAATTATCGAAATACAAGCTCCCAAAGTCGGCAATATTTTCATCGATGAGAGCATAAAATTGACCACGTCAAGAGCAATGGCAACAACGCGCTGCAGCTCGTAGGGAATACGAGAAATATATCCCGAAATAAATAGACTAAAATTGGAGAATTGGGCAGCCTCACTGCCCATATTGTCGTCAGAATATAAGTATATGGGAATTTTGGAATAATTTTCTGAACAAAATGTTCAAAGAAAATTTGTGTTTACTTCTTTGGTTTTCGTAGTATATTTTACCCCTTTTTCTAGTTTGGCCCGATTCCATATGCGTCGGAATTCATGTTTTTTTTTCCTGAATTTCTGCACATTTCCATAAATTAAGAAAGATCATCTTTTAACATTCCATTTTTCATTTTTAACTTTTTTTTTGCAACAAACATGAACTGTCCCTTGTGAACTTAATTGGTTCGAGCCATTCCGTTAACAATTTATCAGTTTTCAATCACTTTTAAGCAATCAGATCGTCGGGACTATAAAAGTTACTGACACTTGCGACTGAGCAGTGTTGCCTAGCGCCTCCGATACTACATTGGATGGTTGAAATGATGGGGAAATCGTACACTAATTTCAATTACCATTCATTCAATTTGGAAAAAATAGAAACTTTTGGATATAGAAAGAGAAGTGCTTTGAAATGATTTATCAATTGACCCATGTTCCCAATGATGTTTCGCAAGGGGGGTAAGGGAGATGAAGTTGCGTGACTGAATCTATCATTGACAAGTGTCCCCCTAGAAATCAAATTTAACGTTTTTCAGCGTTTCCGAAAATCCCCAGTAAATCCGGTTAGAAAGTGTTCATTGCGCCACATAATGACATGAGGTCTATGAGGTCTTGCGGGATAACTGGATTTGGTTTAATAATTTTCTAATAATACTAGGAAATGGAATCTGAACATCGAAATATATCAATTTTGCGTTAACTGAAAGAGTAACACTTTGTATTTTATTTATCAAGTCATATGAGTCATGCAAACTGAATTTGGGTTGGAAAATGCAATGGTTTCTTATGATAGTGACCAATTTCTCTGATAGTTTCACTGATAATATTGAAATTTATATGCGAACATTGGAGCATCTGAATAAATTTGATTTGATTTGATGGTGTAGTGACTAAGAAAACTACAGGTCTGATAGGGTAATTTTGTTTGTGCAATTTTCTGTATTGCAATTTTCTGAATTGATAATCTGAACTTTTTTTTCCTAGAAAAGTAATTGTGTATTCTTCAAAAAGTCTTTCATTTGTTTTTTTTACGAATTAGTGGAATCACGCTTTAGTATTCTATATAAACCCAATAAATTTTTTTGGTCTTGACAATAAGTGAAATAACCAAAAAGCATGATTTTCCAATTTACCACAAACTTTCCCATGCGGATTTTACCATACATTCCGTCTCAACCAATCTTTTTCAACAGAAAATCGCAGCTTATCGCTCCGCAGTGCAATTCATTTTTCGATAATTGCATTCCTCTTATGAGAAATTTTCTGTTTAATGTAGACTATATCCATGTTTATTACAATAAATGACTGAAGAATCTGCGTAACCGTAAGGATGCTGGGTGTAACCAAAGATTTATTACTTATTCTTGGATACCGAGAGAGTTGACGCTTATTCCTCACCATAAATTAACGATAATCTTTTTTTCATTATAGAAATTACCGCTCACAACATTTTGTTTTAAGAACAGCCTTTAATTTGAATGGCCCATTTGTTATGGAAGTCGTCAAAGCCAACGTGATAGTGTAATCAGTTGACCGCTTTCCACAGGGCAGAGGATGATCGCTGTTATCTTTAGAGATGGCCTAAAATTTATGAGGACACGAAACAAAAACTTTATCTAATTATGTCATTTATGTCAATCATATGTGATGAAATTTCAGACAAGCAACAGTTCATTGAGGTCTAGGAAACTTACACACATTTGTTTATACCTTTCTCAAATTTTTGTACCGAAGAAAATTATTTATGACTTTTGTGCTGATATTATTTTTTTGTTAAAATTGTTATTTCCGTCAAACCCCTCCGCGCAACCCTCCGAAGTTCTCGAGATACTGTAACGGTATAGGTCTATTAAACAAAGCAGTCAAATTAAAGGGGTTTTATTGAGGGCAGAATCAATCTAAAATACATAAATTTATAAGTACGGTAGTAAAATTATCACATTTACTAAACAAGACAATATATTATTGAAATGTGACATCTGTCATCATGGTAGTAAAACCAAAAACCAGGCCAGCAGATATAATTTAGCAGAGCTAAATCTCTTGGTTAACACCAAAATGTTTTTTAATTGATTTGCAATTAGTGTTAATAATAAAACAAGTCCATCATCAACAGAAAAAGTACCTTTCGATAAAATTACGGGATGGAGTTGAATATGTGAAAATATTAAATTTATCACCTTTATTGATTACTTGGTCACCGATTATTGTTTGGAAAAATTATTTTGTACACCTTTTAACGTGTGATGCCATAGTAATAGACACACATTTTTTTATATCTGCTAGTAGAATTTTTTAGAAGAAAAAATCCAAATTGTAATGCGTCTTATAATTTAGCTTAGTAATGTTTTCATTAAAAACGGTATTTTTTGTCTTTATTGTTTTTTCCTCATTAAATTCCCCTTCAGAGTTATTATAATAGCCGTGGCTAATTTATTTATTGAAATAATAAATCGAAACAATGCTATAAGTTTAATTACATGGCATATTTCCCTCATATAAAAATATAACCAATCTTTGACAGAAGCACAAAGAGCATATTACTCAACTCAAATTTCACTGTCCGACAACAAAAATAAAACAGTTTGGAAAATCATAAATATCGAAAGAGGTAATGTTAACTCAAGAGCTCAACCTGAATTTGATGTAGATATTTTTAACGAATACTTCACCAACCATGCAGAGTACATCGTTAAGGATATTCCTGCACATGGAAATCTTTCAATTCAGCATAATATCAATAATTCTCCAAATTCCTTTTTCATGCGATCCTTCAACGAAGAAGAAATTCGTTCAATTGTTAATAGTCTGAAGACCAAAACAACCCAAGACACATATGGCATCAGTACCAAATTGTTGAAAGAGTGCTTATCATATATTATCAAACCTTTCACTCACGTCGTCAATACTTTGTCTCTCTGATGGAATATTTCCTTCCGTGTTCAAACCGGCAAAAGTTCTTGCCATTCACAAAAAATATGATGAGGAACTGCCAGAAAACTACAGACAAATACACATCCTACCTACAATATCTAAAGTAATAGAGAAAGCAATCCTCGTACAGTTCAGTAATTATATGGAGAAATTAAATTTATTTGAAGTTCATCAATATGGATTCAGAAGAGGAAAAAGCACAATAGATGCTGTTAATCGGTTAGCTAATAACATTCTTGACGCTTTTGAAAACAAGGAAATGTGTTTAACCATATTCACTGATCTATCAAAGGCTTTTGATTGTGTATGTCATGGAAAACTTCTGGAGAAGTTGGAATGGTATGGATTACGAGGTGGTTCTAGAAACATTATTGAATCATACCTCAAAAATAGATCGCAGAGGGTTTATAATAATAACAACATAAGCCACGAACGCTGTATCAAAAGGGGAGTACCACAAAGATCCATACTGGGCCCTTTCCTGTTTTTAATTTATGTAAGTGATTTACCTTCACATATGTCAATCAAACGTAACTTAATGACGATTTTATATGCCGATGACACGTTCTTTTCTCTTCAAGTTGAAAAAAGTACTGATATTGATGCAATTTCAGCACATGCTACTGTCCATGCCAAAGGAATACATCTTGATCCATCCCTTTCTTGGAACTCATATATCAGTCAAGTCTGTGGAAAGTTGGCAAAATCTGTGTATGCCATTCGTTGCATAGCATTAACTGTTGGAAGCAGCCTTAATATCATACTATGCGATGTTCCACTCGGTAATGAGCTATGGATTACTGAGTTGGGAAAAGGCAAGTTTCACAAATTTACAGAGAGTTTTCATGTTACAAAAAGCTACTGTACGTAGCACTGCAAGAGTTAACTATTGTGAACACTGCAAACCACTCTTTCAAAATTACGGCATTATGACACTGGTTGCTCAAATCATCTATGAAAATTTGATACATGTTAAGAAAAATATACTTACTTTTACCATACACTCTAATGTTCACAACTTCCATACTCGCAACAGACATAACATCGTGCCTCTTAGGAAGAGATTGGAAAAAAGTAAATCTATAGGTATTCCCCTTTTCAATTTGCTCTCTCGTGAAATGAGGGAACTACCACTAGAATCTTTCAAAAAGAAAATTAAAAAAATTCTTATCAAAATGGTTCCCTACACGAGTTCAGTAAATCACTAAGTGACTCACTCGCTGACAACTAGTGCTATTTTACCTCATATTCGTTGTTGTGTTTTATATTCATGTATGTTTCATATATACAATATATCTATAATATTTGGAATTTATATTATATTGTAAGTGACTAATTTATGTAATTTTTCTGTTCTGTTTTGTGACGTATATGTTAAACAAAGAAATAAATTATCTATCTATTTATCTATCTATACAAAATTTCTCATAAGAGGATTGCAATTATCGAAAAATTACAGATTGCACTGCGAAAACGTCTCGTCGCCATAACATCACAAACAGTACTGAAAAATGTTAGATAAACTTCAAAAAGTGAAAAAATGTTGCACGTGTATAGCACAATTAATTTTCATTTGTAGTCTTTGTCAGTACGATGATATTTCTCAGAAAAAAATCAACATTTCTTTATTCGTGAAATATTCCAATAACCAAAAAATTTTACATTCAAGCGTTTTAAAAAAATTGCACTTGGTTATTTTCACATTTTGTAAAATAGGAGGAGAGCTTTCTCCATAATATGAAGCTCTTGTGTGTATTAGCGGCATTGGTGGTATTAAATTGATTTGGGATAAAATCTCATTCAAATTAATTTTCTAGTTGATGATTTTGAACAAAAAAAACAACACAGCGAGAAGAGAATGATTATTATATGATACTTTTACCACGTTACATCTCTTTAGAGTTTTCTCTTCAATCATGTACTCAAAGATAACCCTTTGCATAGATTTAAAAGTTTTCAGATCGTCTGCATATAATGAGCATTCAGATCATTTATAAATAGTAAAAATAGGAGAGGCCTCAAATATGGGCATTGTGGAACCCCAGAGTTAGCTTCAAGCTTTCCAGCTGTACTTCCGTTATACCATAACATATCAATTATGTAAATAGCTTTTGATTACTTTAAGTTAATTATCTGACAATCCATATTAACATACCTCTAATCAACAGATGTATATAACTTTTTTATTACCCATGAAAGACGCACTAGCCATTTTAGATGGAGATGATTGCTGGAGTGTTATTCTACTATGAAGTACAACCAAATCCAATCATCAAATCACAGCATTCGCGTGGGAAAAGATTGAAATTATTTTTCATCAAATATTTCAATGCAAATATGAACCTTTGCTGGTACACTGTATCAATAGATTTTTAGAATTTATACGTTCATTCGAGAGTATCTTTTAACAGATTTTATTTTTGTATAAATGAATAAATGCAATGAATTCTCAATAAGTGTTTGTTCTACAGGGTGTTTATTAAGTACTTGTTCAAACTTCAGAGGGTAAATCTGGACTTATCAAAAGCATATGACTCTTTTAATCAAGAATATTTCTTGGGAAAACTTGAAACATATGGAATTAGAGGAAAAGCCTACAACTGGTTTCGTTCATACCTATCATCAAGAATCCAAAGGGTAACGATCACGAAGTGTGGGATTAGTTTTTCCAATATCAATTGCAACAACTCTTATAGGTTCAAAGAAAACACCGCGGTCCACGTGACCCTAATTGACGTGCGGCAAAATGCGAAATATTTGGCTGGAGAGTCATAAATCATCATGTAAATGCGGCATATCAAACGAAATTGTCGTAAGGCTTTGAAACGAGTTTTTATGATCTGCAATTGATATTGAAAACACTATACAAAAAGATCAGATATATTAATTAATTCAGCAGGCATTGCACAGGGGAGTGTGATAGGGCCGATTTTATTCAAATTTTCTTGAATGATCTATGTAGCATTGCTCAGAAAGTAGAGGAAAATGTTGTAAATTATGCAGATGACACAAATCTACTAATAGGTGCAGAAGAAAGTGATGAACTTATGAACCAGGAAATATTTTTTTCTTAAAAGCAAAAAATTGGTTTGATAAAAATAAATAACTGTTAAATGCAAATAAAACAAAACTAATGATTTTCAGTACTGACAGTCTTAAGTTTATTATATAAATCATAAAGTCTTCACGAGAAAAGTAAAACAACTTCTGTTGAATCTGGAACCGTATAATTCGAAAGAATATTTTGAAGCAAGTTTGTAAAGCTTGGAAAATACTGTTTTGTTGACGTCTTTTCTTTCAATGTTTGTATGTACCATGTACCATATATATGTATATAGTGTGTTGTATAGTAGATGGCACAAGTTATTTTCTATAAATTTTTATATGAAATAAAGAATATATTATTATTGAATATTTGACTCATTTCAAGATAGAAAGTTCATACGAACATGTGTCAGCAAATGTTTCGTTTCAGAGATATCGTGTGTTCAAGTTGAAATTTTATTTTCATTTATTTTGAATAACTTTTGCAAAAAATAAGTTTTTTGCACAAAATTTGGTAAATTTATGTAGCACTCAGAGGGCGCTGCGTACGCTATCATTATTTATTCAAATTTGCCCTAACTTCTTTTACAGTAAACTTTTTGAATTTTTTAAATTCAAATCTTGTTTCTACATCTTTTCTAAACAAAAAGGCATACGTGCTACATAAAAATTACCATCAAATTTTGATTTCTTACCTCCAAAAAACCTCGTGCATCAAATTTTTTTGCAAAAGTTATTCAAAATAATCGAAAATAAAAGTTCAACTTCAACACCCTTTATCTCCGAAACGAAACATTTGCTGACACATGTTCATGAGAACTTTTCATCTTAAAATTAGTCAAAGATTTATCCTTTGAAATTTGAACAAGTTTGAACACCCTGTATACAAGCGTATGCACAACTCTTTCGAAGGATATTCATTTCTTCCTCCTATGAGGTCGATCCAAGGTAACTAAACAATAATTAAATGCACCACCCACAAGTTGTAGCTCTTAGCTCACCGTATGTGTGCGTGTTTTCACCTATAAATAAAAGAGTCTGTATATTTTTAATTTCCGGCCAGTCGAATGGCTGGCACTACTAGTATAAAGATGTTTCCCAAACTCTGTGAATGAACAAAAGAAAAGAACTATTGTGAATTTTGGAATACGTTCATAGAAAATGGTTAAAAAATGGAAGAAAATATTTTACATTTCAAATATCAGAGTAATAATAATAATAATAATAATAATTTATTAGCCAAAACACCAAAGAAAAAAAAATTATTAACCACTTTGGTACAATAGGGTACATATGGTAGATCAAGTATTATGCAAATATATAAAAAAAAGTTTAAAATAACAATATAAATACAACGTAGAGGTTTCAGTTTTCTTAATCACTGACTTGTGCTCCTTCAGCATATTTTTATAAATTTCTATAGAATGAGGATCTACCTGGGAGGTTGTGCATAGATATTGTGAAAAGAACCTAACTTGAAAGAAAAAATCTGAAAGTGAAATTTGCATTTTCACTTAGATAGTTAATTATTTCTTATGTCCAGTTTCCATTAGGGATTCATATCTATAAATGAGATAGAGGTGAATGTTATTCAGAAATGTCACTCACAGAAAATCGCCCATTTCATTGATGCCGTGCATTGCATCTCTTTCGTTAGCCCCCCAATACATTTTGGTCGATAAAAATCTATTTCACTCTTCTAAGATCATCAGGTCGGAAGAATTGGAAATCAAACTCTTCAGAAGCAATTCCACACTGTAATGATGGAATTGTTGGAGTTTTTCTTGTGCGGTGACACTTTAAAATATTTTTCTGACAAAAAACCTGTCATGGGTACGGCATGTTGATTGGAACCTTTGATGTAGTAATGAATATTCTGGAGTTTTTCCCAACACCAAACTACTATTTTTAACACCTCGACATGTGTCAAGAGGAAGATTAACCTAAATTTAATTACAGAATTGTCCATATTCATGCCCATCAGCAGAGATATCTAATGGGTATGAATAATGGGGTTCCAACAACTTGGTGGAATTCCATGCGAATAAAATCAGGAAGTGTCCTCTTTATGAGAACCAAAAAAAAAATATCTTGGAGATTCGTGATTTTCAACAATGAGTACAGGCATCCATTGATTATTTTTTCTGAAAACAATATTTCGACCGTTTTTAAAATATTATCCAATTTTCACATGTCTGTCCTAATTAAATTTACATTTCTCATTAATCTTTTCCAACCTCATTTTAAATTATCTAATTGAATTTTTCTGATAGTCAATGACGGGTAACTTTGTTTTCAATTTTGTACAAATAGGCCAAGCTGTAGATAAAAATAATAAGCCCTTTTCACACAAAATAAAAGACGTAAACGGCCTATACTACTTTTTATAAAATATTTCGTAAATGAAAACCCCGATTTTCGCCCCAGCAAAATCGCTTTGTGGAATTTTTTAATCAAGAAATATTCAAAAAAAATTAAAATCATTTTACTGTAAAAAAAAATTATACTACCATATCGGTACATTTTTCACTAAGAAAATCCAGGAAAAACTCGAAAAAGAGACCATTTTTAAAAAATTTATAATTTTTATAATTCTAAAGCTGGAAAATCATCTTATTCAAATTCTGTAAACAGCATTTGGAAGTAGAGATCAATATCTACAATTTGTTTATTTTGGATTTTCATCTAAGAGGTGGGAAATGTGTTGAAAATGTCACTGGAAGTTACTCTAAATGCTTCAAAGTGCTCCCGAAGTCGCCCGAACTCAACTCAAGTTAACTTCAGTGCGACTTCGGGTGACTTCGGACGCACTTTGAAGCATTTTCAGTAACATTTCCAACACGTTTCCCACCAATCCAATATGAAAATCCAAAATATACTTCCAGATGCTGTTTACAGAATTTGAATACGACGATTTCCCTTAAATCGATGCATCTTGCAAGATTTGCCCTTAAATTGTTTATAACGCGATTGTGCAAAAATTACACATCGGACAGAAAACATCTTGCGCATAGTTGAACCACAAGTTTTTATCTATCAGTTTCTGCAATATTGTTTATCCATCTTCAGATTTATAAAAATTATAAATGTTTGAAAATGGTCTCTTTTTCGAGGTTTTCCCAGATTTTCTCGGTGGAAATTGCACCGATCCGGTAAAATGTAAGTTTTATACATCTATACAAAAGTTTCATTGACTGTGCAAAGATTCCTTGAATAATCTTTGAGATATTTCCTAAAAACCAAAAAGTTATAATTCTTTTCACTATTTCTTGTTTTAAAAATTCCACAGAACGATTTTGCTGTGGCGAAAACTGGGGTTTTCATTAACGAACTATTTTATAAAAATTAGTACCCATAGGCCATTTGCATCTGTTATTTTGTGTGAGAAAAAACCTCTATATCTCGGTCTAAAAATAGTATCTTTTCAAACCTGTTAGAGATGTATTTCGATATTGCATAAGTGAAACTTGCAAATCATCTGACTCTCGCAATATAGGCCAGTCAATAGAGGATTTTTCCGTAACAAAAATATTAGTAGGAACATACTGTGCCATCACATGAAAGACAGTCCGTAGTTGTCATTTATTAATTTGTTATAAACATTTAAAAACAAAAAACGAGTTTCTTTGTTATTTGTGATTTGATTATAAAATGAAAACTAATACAGTAATCTTGTTTTTCCAATGAGAAAAATTGTAGAGAATTGAAATACCAACAAAATGAGATTTATTTTAAGACCCGATCAGTTCATTAGTACGGAGAAAAACTGGGAAAATCGAAATAATTTGTGCTTATTTTAAAAATTCATAACTTTTTGGACTATTTTGCAGAGTACCTTGGTGCTCTAGTGATAGTCCGATTTCAATTTCTTAAACAGATTTTGAAAGAAGAAATATAATACTACAAAACGTATATTCTCATTTTGCTCTACAATGCTGCAAAATGGATGAAAAATTCTAGCAAACTTGACTGAGAACGGCCTATCCCGCTTAAGCGATCAAGTAGTAGGAGAAACCAGGATATGAGGAGAATCATTTTTATGAACGGATTACGTGATAATACGTTGAAATGGACGAACCAAAATCTGAAGAGTACCTATATATTTACTGAACGAATAATATCAGATACTACTTAATTTTTCATTTCCTGACTTCGTTGTAAGTGATCAACTCTGTATATAAAAAAGACCGGTATAATGTCACTGCTCAATAACTGATATTTCTCCGAAAAACAATTACACATGTTGCTGTTGGTTTCAAATTCGGAAATGAGCAGTATTCTAATAATAGAACTGTTTGAGCTGGACGAGAAATGCGGATCGTAAAAATTATTTGTTTCTTTAACCTCACTTAACACTTTTGATTTTGGTTGAGAGTTTAAACGAACGATTGCATCATCTCCATGTCGTCGAATAAATGAATTATATAAAAATAATCACAACTCCGTTAATATTTTTTCAGGACAAAATCTCAGATGAGAAACAGGAAATGTATATAGTGTAATCGACTTTCCTGGAAGAATTCGGAGGATACATTTATCGATGAGGATAACATCAATTCAAAATGATAAATAGTTTTAAACTGAAAAATAATGAAAATCATTTCACTGAATTGCGACAGCTCAGATAAGCGTATCTAAATAATGACATAATTCGACCACTTTGTTGAAAATTTCAATAAAAATTCACTGATTACTTCCCCACAATATACAAACATACTTCTGAATAACATTCTCCCTTATCTCATTCATAGATAGGAATCTCCAATGGAAACTGGACATTTAATAAATAATTAACTATCTGACTGAAAATGCAAATTTTCACTTTCAGATTTTTTCTCTCAAGTTATATAGGGTCTTTCTCAATATCTATCAGATGTAGTTCAATGTCCAGCGTGGCTTTTGCCGGGGAAGTAGTTGTTTTCTGTTAGATATTACAAAAAAGTAACTTCAATTTTATCGTAGGGTTTTCCATTTCCAGAGGAGTCATGTATTGATTCAATTTTCAATTGAGAATGTTTCTCTTTAAAACATAAATCCCTTCCAAGAGAGGTTATCTTGTACGATGGAAAACAGCGACTAAATTCCAACTCTCAGTTGCAGATGATTCCACAACTGACTTTATGAACATCCTGTTCATATTTTCAATGAAATCAATATGAATTTTCATGGAACCATTTATGCATCCAAATTAACTTTTAGCTTTCTTCAACTATTATTAAAAAAGGCGGATTCATGCACATCGCTTTTTCTTCAATATGTATCTTCAGTTTCATTAAGCTCTTTCACTAAGATGTTGAAACTATGTATGTTCATGGAATCATTTATGCATCCAAATTAACTTTTATCTTTCTTCACCTATTATTTAAGACAACCAAAAAAAAAATAAAAATATAATGGTTGATTTATGCACGCCTTCCCAAGAACTAAACTTAAGACTAAGAACTAAACCCAAGAATTATGTAGTCAAAGAATAGGAGTTATGGACTCTTAGTTCTTAGTACTAGTTACAGTTCCATAAACATTCGCGTTGTTTCCCTATTCATGAACTCTACGTTCTTAATTTTAGGTTAAGGTTTAGTTCTGGTTTAGGTACGGGTGCATAAATCGACCTTAAGTTATAGAATGATATGAAACCCCTTCCCCCCCCCCCCCGTGGGAATTTATGGCTTATACTTTTTTTTGTTGGTAGTACGTACCTACCGGATGAAGAATTGAATTGTGTGCCTCTCTTAAATTACAGCATATTCCGGAAAATAAAGAAAAACAGAAGAATAAAAAAAAAATTGTTTTGTATAAGTTTAATTTTACAAATGGTACATTAGTTACCATGTTTTTTTATGAACTTATTTGGTATTCATTTAAGGTCTAATAATGAAAAAAAATTAAAAAATCTCAACAGCATATGATTTTATAATATCTTTTATAATCAACTGTCATTTTCTTCATCCTTGTATATTATGTCGTCTAAGTTTTGTAGTTCTGGTTCATCTTCATCTTCAAATTCGTCTGGCTCGAAGGTTTCTGGAACGTCAAGCAGTTCGAGTGGCAACGGATCTCCTTTAATCCAATCGAATTTGAGTTCACCATTTTCCAATTTCCACCCATGTCCCACTGGAGTTGGTGTGGAGGGTTTAGCTACATGTACGTTATTCCATAAGTAACATTGGTAGTTGACACGTTTTATGTGGTTTTATAATGACGTTTTGCATGGAGGAAGTAGACTTAAATCCATACCTTGATTGTTGGGCAGAGAAAATGCAGTTGTGGGAGAATACTTTTGTATTTAATATTATTATTATTTATTTTTCCGGTATATGCTGTAATTCACAAGTGGCAAACACCTAAAATCTTAAAGTACATGTCAATACAAACAAAAAAATGTATGTGTCGAAAATTCCCACGGGGGGGAGGGAGGGTATACAACAGCCTCCGCTCTATTAGGACATAAATGACATAATCTTTGCAAATTATAAAGATATGTCAAAATTAAATAAAAAGTGCAAAGTACTTATTGTTCCGTCTATAAATAATAACACTGAGACCTTTTAAAACTATAAAAATGTACGACGACGGCATGCTAATTGATTAAGTGCATCAATATACATTTTTGTATGATAAATCCCAGATTATGGTCTCAAAACAGTGTCAACAAAGAGGAGGCATTTTGTGCGATTTTTCGAAGAGAAAATCAAGTTTGAAAATGGTCAATTTTCAAGATTCAGGGTCATAACTCGAAAAGTATAAGAGACTCCCACAAAGTAACTTTAAAAAACGCGCGTTTTTGAAAGTTTGATTTAAACACGCAGAGGCGTGCTTTAAATAGGTAAAATGGGGCACCAATAAAAAAATAAAGTATATCGTTGGTCAACTAGCCGCTTCATGTGGAATATCAGTAGTTCGCCTTCCCTCGTATCAATTCAAGCTGAATCCCTGAATGTGGTCCGAAAAAATACGATCTTCAAAATGAAAGATCTTCAGTTATTGTTTAAATGTACGGTTTTTAAAGTGACCAGCAACAATTGGATAAAATGCATTGACCATGCTATTACCGTAGAACATGCCATGTGGAAAATTAACCATATTTTTGAAGACTTGCTTGATCCAATTGTTATTGACCTTAATGAAGATAATTCATCTTTTCCCGACTTTAATATAATATAGTTAATAAAATACTGTATTTTTTTAAAATTTAAAATAACATCAATTGGTTGTGACTTCATACTAATAGTTTTTTGTAATAATTTATGTCGGCTACATCATTCTTCTTCTGATCCCATTATTTCTTAGTTATTTTTATATAACTAATGTCTGTTGAATTTTACGTTTTTAACTTCCAAAATACAATAATCGGTGTAAATACATATCTTACTATTTTTTTTTTCAAAATTTTAACAACTAATTGTTAAGAAACAACATTCTATAGCAATGGTTGACGTTTACCTAAATACTTTCATAAAATATTTACTATTATATTTTTAAAGAGAAATTATACCGCAAGATAATACCACTGAAATGTGGCTGCTCAGAATTTTAAATCCCTTAACAATGGGCTTACAATGGCTTAATGCGACAAATAGATATTGTACCGGGTGGCACTACTTAGGGAGTATAACTGAATCCATGGAAATCTTATCGTATTTATCTCAGTGTATAAAGGGTCTTTCACAACGAGCCTTCGTTAAGAATACATGGAGAACAAATCAAATTAAAAACTTGAAATTTTGTTGTAGTGGATTTAACAATATGACCTTATCAACTAAAATATGTTCAACTTTCGGTATCTTTCAGTGATACCGGAAGTAAAGGGCAACTTCCTTATTTCGAAAGGAACACCCTGCATTTCATAACATTTTTGAATTTCCCAGCAGGTTTTAGTCCTTTGTATAAATGCCAATATCCAAATTAGTTAGTTTTCGAGATATGATTTTTTTCTGAAAAAAATTGACAGTATCAGCACTACTCCGAAAAACTCATAACTCATAAACAGCAACAGCTGGAAATGTGAAATTTCACAGCATCACACCTGAATAGTGAATATGTCTTTTAAGCGTGGAGTCTTTCCACAAAATATTAAATTTGGTAAAGTTGTTCCTTTATTTAAGAGAAAAGACCGAACTCTTTTGGAGAACTATTGCCCAGTGACTGTGCTTTACAGCCTTCCAAAGGTGTTCGAGTACTCGTTTTTAGATAGATTGATACCATTTTTGGAAAAACACGATATTATTAGCCACCGGCAATACGGTCTGCATCTACGGCTATGTACTTGTTTTACAAACTAAATGCCTAGTTTATTGATGCAGATGAATGTCCTGCTGCGATATTTTGCGACTTGAGTAGAGCATTTGATTGTTTGGACCATACGAAATTGATGGATAGATTGCATAGCTTTGGTATCAGGGGCATACCTCTGAACTGGATTTAATCTTTCTTGACGGACTGAAAACAACTTGTCTCTATGTAATTTGAATATGCCAACCAAATAAAAACAATACATTCGGCTAGAAGAAAATGGGTGTCCCTCAAGGTTCTTTATTGGGTCCTATGTTTTTCATCCTATATGTAAACCATTTGGACTCGATAGTTGCCAATAAAGAATATATAGCGTATGCAGACGACTTTTCGTTAGTAATATCAGCCGCCGATACTGTAAGTTTGGAAACAAAATGCACTGAAACAATTGAAAGAGAATCATCCTTCTTCAATTCTAGGAACTTATTCTTTAATATCCAAAAGACCCTAGTGTTGCGTATGCACTGCCGGCAGAAAAATATTGAAAACCTCGAAATTTCATTTGGTGAAGACAATTTGCGTAATATACACAGTGAGGTTAGATTTTTGGGAACATCACTTGACGAATGCCAGTGTTGGAAATCCCATTGTAAACAACTATCGTTTGAATTGAATTCTATGAAATTTATTTTCATCAATTTACGAACAGTGTTAGATGGATCAGATGCTGAATGTGTATTACAGTCAAGTTGAATCAAGACTCATGTAGGGCATTTGCCTCTGGGGCAATTCCACTGGTTCGAAAGAAGTGTTCATTGGTCAAAAACGGGTATTGAGATGTATCTTTGAAATATCTAATAGGAAAACGTGTAAAACAATCTTCACATGCATGTTTCAATGTTATGACACTTCCCAATATCTTCATCTTCGGAATGTGTGTTCATGTTTTTAAACATAAAGAATCATTGATAAGAAACTTTGATGTATACGGATATAGAACTCGAACAATGCACCATTTTCATGTTTATTTGGCAAAAAAGAAATTATGTCTAGAGCTCCAGATCATGTTGGTCTCAAACTTTTCAATAATCTTCCACAAAAACTGAAGGATATAACTGTACTATCTTCTTTAAAATATGAATTGAAATGTTTTTTAATTGAAAAGTGTTTTTACAAAGTGAATGATTTTATAAAAATTTTGCGCACATGTGACGGAATTTTGTGTAATGTTTCATGTTGTATTTTTTGTATCTTGTATTCTATCTATGTATTGACAATTCCAAAACATGTAAACCCTGTCAAAAAAAGGAAATAAAGCTTGATTGATTCATTGACTTGATATGAACTGGTCCATTTACAGGGTGGTTGAAATTTCCACCTAAAACATAACATCGAGAAAACTGATGAAACACGATTTTATCCAATTCAAAATTCAAACCTTAAGGATTTTCTTGTTGAAAATTGTTAATATAATTTGGAAAAATTTATGTGTTTTGTTCTCTTTTTCAGTTTTTTTTATCTCCTTCTCCTTTTTTACGATTCCCATACAAATTTTATAACTTTGACAAAAAAGGAAAATAAAGATTATTATTATTATATCACTGGGATGTCGAGTCTGTCTGATAATGGAGTTTTCGTTCTTGCACACGGTATCGGTGGAGAACACACATAAAGTTTTAATGGTCAACTAACCAATCAGCGGAATGGGCTCATTTTTCATTCGTTTCGCAACGGCTCGTTCCTAAGCCAGGCCGATTTTTCAGCGATCAGCTGAGCCGTCTGAAGGCTGAATACCTTCGCGGTTGCAAGAAATGAGAGTTCACGTAACCGGCGAGACGGGTCGACTTCGTAAATCAAGTGCCCTGCCCGGCCCGTCTTCAGGGCCCACATTTTATAAAGCGTTTACAGTGAGGAACTTCGTGACTCAGTTTGTGTTCTGACAGAACGACTTATCTATTCACCAGAAACACAAGCGTCTACATATAGACCAAGCTTTAAAGGTTTTTCTCCCACAAAATAAAAGACGCAAATGGCCTATAATAATAATAATATATATTTATTGACAGAATATAAAACCTAGATACATTTGGGAAAATAAAAATGAAAATCTGTCAATAGGTTACAAGATTGGTATGGACCATTCTTACTCTTGCACCTTGTGGTGATCAGCTTTCAACCATCATACAGTACATAAAAAAAGGACGAAGTGAAAAACGAACAACTGAAAGATTATTGATTGGTTTTTTGGTTGGTAATGAAACGATTGGAAGTGAAATAAGATAAGAGTTAGTAACAAGTATTTTATTGTAATTCAATAAAGCCTACAATTGGTGACCACAACTGAAATATTATTGATTGGTTTTTTGGTTGGTTATAAAACGGTTGGAAGTGAATTATAAGATAAGAGTTTTATTGTAATTCAATAAAACCTACAACCCCATACAACAAAAAGAAAAATACAAAAAAAGAGATAAAGCATATAGACGTGAAATTACTAATAAGAATACTAATGATGAAAGGTATTTATTCAATTGTTTCCTTGATAAAGTTCAGCTTTTAAATACTCCACCGTGAGACATCATTAAAAACAATTTTGAATTGAAATCATAAGAACCATACAGAAATATACCGGTATACAATACTATATGGATATTTTTACAATACTCAGACAACTAACGGCATGGTAATATTGTGTATAATATAGAACGACAATGACAGAGAGAAAAAATAATACATTGAAGAATACAGAATGAAAAATACAATATGAAAGATAAATGAATGAGAACTCACAAAAAGATTGGGTGAAAATGATAGTAGAGAACACAATATATTTGCTAACGATGGTTATTTGATAATAGGTTTTGTTTGTAGCAGCGTTTGAAACACAAAATAGATTTAGATTGGAGGAACGGTGAGAGGTTATTATATAACTTGGCGACGATATAGGTAAAAGATCGTTTAAATTGCTCGGTGAAGTGTCTAACAACATGAATCATTTTACGTCTTATGTTCACATGATGCACATCAGTTCTAAACTTTATTATAAAAGTACGGGGGTGTATGAGTGACAACTATTTTATGAAATAAAACCGCAGAATGAAGTGTACGCCTATCAAACATTTTCAAACATTTTGCTTTTCCAAGTGTGTGTGAAATGGGATCCCTCTATCTAATGCCAATTGAAAATCTCAAACATGAGTTTTGAACCTTCTGAATTCTCTGTTGTTCATAGGTATTCAAAAAGTAGTGGTATACTACATCACAGTGGTTGAAAGTGGACAGAATCAGATAATCACACAGTAGCAATTTAGTTTTCAGGTTTAAAGAATGTCTGTGGGGATATAATAATTTCATTTTTCCATAAGCCTTCTGTATTAACAGTGATATATGCTTTTTAAATTTCAGGTCGTCATCAATTAAATTCCCAAATTTTTCACTTGATTCTTTACAGGAAGATACCAATTTTTATGCACTAGCGGGCGGTAAAGTACACTTTACCGCCCGGTTTTACAGGCGTAAAGTTATACTTTATCGCCCGCGGGCCCATTATGGCCCACGGGCCGTAATAGCTATTTATGTACCAAGTGCGTTATATAGATCCGATGGGTGTTAGGATCTAGTAACGCTCGTGGTGCATACAAGATTTTATTTTCCACGAAAAATTTATTATATTAAACGACGTTGTTTACTTCATAAATTCCTTCTCGCAGTATTTACTGCGTACTGGTCAGCAACTGAGCACAAGTGTGCTTCTATACAATTGCCATGGAAACATTGAAGAGGTTGCTAAGGGTTGTTTATTTAATAAAATGACGGTGCATTATATAAGAATCGACAAGCTTGTTAGTGAAGGAAACTAAAAACGGTTGTGTTCATAATAATTATGGAGATCCCACAGGATGTGATGCTCAAAGCTAAAAAAGCGTTAGGAAATTTACTGCCTGTGAAATCCAAATACTTATACGAGAAGGAGTATGACCATTTTTTCAAATGGAAAGATGAAAACAGAGTGAATACCGTGAATGAAACTGTCTTAATGGCATACTTCCAGGAACTGGTGAGTTTATCTCATGAAAAATATTAATATTTTTATTTATTTTACATTATTTCAGTCTGAAAAATATAGTGCAAATAGTCTATGGACCAAATACTCACAGCTGAAATCAACATTGATTGTTAAAGCAAACATTAAAATATCAGCATTCAGTCAACTGATGGCCTTTCTGAAAGTTAAATCAAAAGGATTAATTCCTAAAAAATCAAAGATGTTGGAAGGTGGACAAGTATTAGTTTTCATAAGAAAAGCTCCAGATGATACTTTTCTGCTACATAAAGTTGTTCTGGTAATGGGCGTATTGTCAAGATGACTATTGATGACATTGAAGACATAGGATCCGTTTTACTGATCAAGGTACCGAAAACCAAGACCTGCACCTCAAAAATTTTCACCATTGTTGAAGAAAGCGAAATAAGAGCCTTGATCTTAGTTAAAAAGTACATTGCACTACGACCAAAAGAACAACGTAGGTTTTTTTAACATACAGAAATAATAAATGCATTGAGTTACCTGTTGGTAAAAATACTATAGGAAGTGTTCCTTCTATCATAGCGAAATACCTTAATTTGGAAAACCCGAAAGGTTACGCCGAACATTGTCTACGCCGAACGTCGTCAACGCTCCTTGTTCAAGGGGTGCTTCCTTTGAAACACTAAAATTACATGGAAAATGGAAGAGTAGTGCGGTAGCGGAGAGCTATATTGAAGAAAGTATCTCCTCGAAGAACAAAATTGCTACAATGTTAGCCCATTCCGTTTCCGAAAAAGAAAATGTTAACGTTCCGAACGAAACCGAATACACATTGAGGAGTTCATCATCGGTCAACTCACAAAACTTCCGAGGTTTTTATTTACGAACCATCTCATAAAAAGTAGTATAGGCCGTTTGAGTCATTCATTTTGTGTGAAAAGAGCCTCTTGTTTTTATCTAGAGCTTCGTCTAATACCTCTGTAATCGTTCACAAGTAGATGACACATTTTCTTAGTTGAATTTTCGATTATAATTGCACAAGTGAATATAATTTACCAATAATTTTGCATGAAAGCATGTTATCTAAAAATTTCACGAGTTCATTTTCATATTTGGCGAAAGTCCCGAGTCCAATGGAGGAGTGCACTTTTACCAAACATGATAATAACCGATCAATTTTTATAAGATAACACGCTTCAATGTAAAATTATCTGGTCATTTTTATTAACGAGTGTAATTCAATGGAATATTCCTCAAATAAAAAAATATTGAGTTTTTTCTGAGATATATCATATAGACCAAGCTATAGAGGTTTTTTCCTCCACAAAATAAAAGACGCAAATGGCCTATACTCATTTTATAAGATATAGTTCGTGAATGAAAACCCCAGTTTTTGACACAGCAAAATCGCTTTGTGGAATTTTTCAAACAAGCGATACTGAAAAAATTACAACTTTTTTGGTTTTTTGGAAATATCTCAAATATTATTCAAGGAATCGTTTTACAGTTATGGAACTTTTGTAGAAATTTATAAAACCTACAAAATAGATTATTATACGACCGGATCGGTGCATGTCCCACTGAGAAAATCTGGGAAAACCTTGAAAAAGAGACAATTTTTCAAAAATTTATAATTTTTATAAATCTGAGGCAATTTAACCTTCTTGCAACTGATGAGAAAATAATAATATGTCTTTCCGATTTTCACAATTTCAACAATTTTTGTAAAATCCATATAGAAATTTGTTTTTGTTCGATAATTATATTAGACCGAATAAGATTTCCTTGTATTTCTATTCTAGTCTTTGTGAAATTTGGTTCAGTAATGTTGAAACTTGTTATTTAAAAATTAAAATCCAACATAGATGATTACAAATACCAGGTCAAAACCTTGTGACATCATTTTGCGTTATACTCATCAGTTCTAATTCGTTAACCCAAATATGTCCATTGATAAAAATTAATGAAATTAAAAATATTTGCGATAAAGACAATCAAGTTGACATTTGACATTTGATGAAATATCATAAGCTGCGTGTTAATGAATCAACATTCATTTGTGAGTAAAATAAAACATCGTGAAGTGTTTTCGAATGGACTCCCAAACCAAATATTCACAACTTGCCAATGATTGGACCATCAATAATGTTAGCAATATCATCAGACAATATCTACCTAGTGATATCCGCATTCCAATTTTCCAAAACAATGTAAAATTGAGTCTCTTCAGTCACAATTTTTCTGTCAATAGAATTTTCATTTCAGTAATTTCATTCTAAATCTTGAGTCACTTGCATGTTATTTGAATCCCTTCATTCTCAATTTTGAGTCTTGAATCTTTTGAATATTTTGAGTCTTGTATACATTTTAGTTCCCCTCGGATACTACATTAATAGATAATAATATACATATATTACCAGATTTGAAGACAATCATCCCTATGCTGTATCACTTCCGTTATGTTTAGCGGTCAGAAGTTATTCCAACATTATGGAAAATTGCTATTAATTTGGGATAACGTTTGACCGCTAAACATAACGGAAATGATACAGCATAGGGCTGATTGTTTGCAAAACAAACTTTTCGTTTAACAAATACGGTTTTGTCTATAACTACTCATTAGTGTTAATATTTTGGAAATCAAGTATTAATGATTGGTTCGAAAAAAACTTATCTAATATACAGGATGTTTTTCTAACCTGTGGGATAGGCAAGCATATTACAAAAATCAGTTACTCTAGATTTTTTCCATGCCCGTAATGATAACGATAAAACAATGTCAAGTGTCATGAACTTTTGCAAACGGAATATTTTATACATTCGATTAGAAGTTCGAATTAAATAATAATGTGTACTGAAAAATAGAACTCTACTTATTATTTGAAATTAATTCGTTATGTATGATTTGGAATTTTCAACATTTTAATAATGAAATCTGCAAAATAATTTGATATCGTAATCCATAATTTTCATATAAGATAATTATTTTTTTTATTTATTTTGAAGAACTAGACGACAAGTAATGGTTAGAAAGCCAAAAAATTGCGAAGACATGTCTATTTCTTAAAAAATTGGAGTAAAATATTTCAGAGATTATTCTTCTGAAGAATAATACACTGTAATTCTCAAATGTGAGATGAATTCAGCACGAAGTTTTCAACTTGTTTGTGGAAAAGTGATCATACACATTGCAATTATTTCGAATATGTTATTTTATTTCATCTCATTAAACCGGTTCATCATTTCAACAAATAAAAATGATTATTTTACCGTATACGTTTCAGGATTTCCTACTTGACGGGGGTGGGGGGTGTGACGACACATTTCTTGAAGGACTACTTTTACTTGCTGTTATATGATATTATCTCTTGAAAACACTGTTAAGTACAGCAATTCCAACAAAAGTTTAATTCATAAAAGCACGTAAAAATGCATTAAAATCGACTTAACTTACTCTTCTTCGTATGCACTATCGTAAAAGCGACAAAAAGAAGTAGATATAAATTTTGTTCTTTTCATATGTATCAGGCGTAGTTCAATGCCCAGCGTGGCTTTAGCTAAGACAGTAGTTGCTTTCTGCGGTTTTCTGTTAGATTTCACAAAAAAAGCTTCATTTCATTTCAACAATCTGAATGAAAATGTAAATTTTTCACTTTCTGGTTTTTGCTTGCTTACAATTTACAAAAAAATCAACAAGTACATTATTGTTCGTACAATTGCTAATTTTATTTTTAACGCATTTGTCAAAGACTTTTGCAAAATTATTGATCACTGTTATAGGTCTATAATTTGTTGCTTGTTTTCTGACTCCAGATTTAAAAATAGGAGTTGTTATAGACATTTTGAATGCTGAAGGAACTTTACCTTTCATTGGAGTTAAATTCAAGATGTAACACAAATGATCTATAATAATATTATAACTGTATTTTTTTATCAAGTGCTACTGAAAGACAAACTTTAATCGTTATTTTCCATCGTTCAAGATAACCTCTCTTGCTTACAATGGTTCGAAAAGGAAGACTAGGAAGATGAATGTAGATAAGTGGAGAACAGGGGATAGCAGAAAGGGTCCATGAGGGCCTACTTGCCTGGCTGCGGTTGCGGCCTCCCCAAAGAACTACTACTAACCTCTGTTGGAAGGGATTCATCATATTGAAAATATCTTTCAGATATAGTTCACTGTCCAGCGTGGTTATAGCCGGAGAAGTAGTTGTTTTTTGTTAGATATTACAAAAAAAAATCTTCTTTTCATTTCAACTATCTGGATGAAAATGCAAATTTTCAATGTCGGATTTTTTCTTTCGAGTTATGTAGGGTCTTTTCACAATATTCAATGTCCAGCGTGGCATTAGCCAGGAAAGTAGTTGTTTTCTGTTAGATATTACAAAAAAGTGACTTCATTTTCATCGTAGGTTTTTTTCCATTTCCAGAGGAGTTATGTTTGGTCAATTTTCAATTGAGAAAGTTTCCCTTTTCAATATCTAATATTATTATTCGATAATTAAAATGGAGTAAAAACTTAATCATACATTTTCTTAAAAGCGACAAAAATTGCTAGGGCTTTAGGTTAGGTTCTTTTCACAATATCAATCAGACGTAGTTCAATGGCCAGCGTGGTTTTAGCCAGGAAAGTAGTTGTTTTCTGTTAGATATCACAAAAAATAGCTTCATTTCATTTCAACAATCTGAATGAAAGTGTGCAAATTTTCACTTTCGAATTTTTGATTTCAAGTTATATAGGGTCTTTTCACAATATCGATCATATGTAGCTCAATGTCCAGCGTGGCTTTAGCCAGGGAAGTAGTTGTTTTCTCGAAGAAAACAGAAATCTTTGGGAGATCGTTTGCTAACGAACAGTCGTTACCGACCGATGATAAACCCTTTACTCCCATAAACACCTACTGCGTAGGCTTATTATGGCAAGTACCTGTCAGAAAACAACTACTCCCCTGGCTAAGACCACGACGGTTATTGAATTAAATCTAACAGCTACTTGTGCAACGTTCCTCAAAGCATCAGAGGGCACTTGCAATTGCGTCCTCTGATGCTTTGAGGAACGTTGCACAAGTAGCTGTTAGATTTAATTCATTACTCGTCGTGGTCTTAGCCAGGGGAGTAGTTGTTTTCTGACAGGTACTTGTCATAGTAAGCCTACGCAGTAGGTGTTTATGGGAGTAAAGGGTTTATCATCGGTCGGTAACGACTGTTCGTTAGTTGTTTTCTGTTAGACATTACAAAAAACAGCTTAATTTTTATCGTAGGTTTTTACCATTTCCAGAGAAATCATGTTTGTTTTAATTTTCAATTGAGAATGTTTACAATTTCAACATGAATACCTTGCAAGAGGTTATCTTGAACAATGGAAAATAGCGAGTAAAGTTTGTCTTTCAGTCGCAGATGTTTCCACATCTGATTTTATGATAATCCTGTTAAAATTTTGAATGAAATCAACAAGTAGGTATATTATTGTTCGTAAAATAAATAGTAATTCTATTTTCAACGCATTTTTCAAAATAATTGATCAGTTATTGGTCTATGATTTGTTGCTTGTTTTCTATCTCCAGATTTGAAAATGGTGAAGGAATTTTACCTTTTGATAGAGTTAAATTCAAGATGTAACACAAATGATCTATAATACTATGATTACTCTATTTAAGTGAACAGGTATTTTGTCTGGGCCAGGGGTAGTATTGGTATTCAATTAAAAAAAAAATTGGTTCATTCATTTTTTGTTATTGGTTACATGAATATCATTATTTCAAATATAATGATTAGTAATTGGAACGGATGTTAGTTTGTAGAACTGGAATAACAGAGGTAACTATTTTTTCTGCCATTTTGGAGCTAATACCAGAAAAGGGAATTGATATGTTTAGCAATGTCGTTCTCGCAGTCTATTCTTCTATAATGCTTGGCGACATTGACGGAGATATTTGTACCGTTTTGCATTTGTAATTTCATCAGTATTATTCCAAATTTTGTTGATATATTTATTGGATTCAGCCAGTTGTTTATGATAGTACCCCTGTTTTGTGGTTTTGATTCTATTATTTTTATATTAGTTCCTGATTTTGAAGAAGTAGACCGCAACTATCGGTTAGAAACACAAAAAATTGCGAAGGGATGTCCACAGATTTATTCTTCATTAATTAAAATGAAGTAAAAACTTAGTTACATATTTCTGAAGAATTTTTGTTAAAAATTTTTAACAAACGTAATATGAATTCAGCACGAAGTTTTCACCTTGCTTGTGGAAAAGTTATCAAATAAATTGTAAGTATTCCGAATTGGTTATTTTATTTCATCCCATTGAATAGTTTTATCGGAAAGACATTTCAAAAAATTAAAATCATTATTTTTTCAGAATTTCTTAATCGATGGGGGTGGGGGTGTGAAATATATCCATTTCTCGAAGGACTACATACGACAAATATTATGTCTAGAGAACGCTGTTAGGCACAGCAATTCCAACGAAAGTTTAATTCATAAAAACACGTAAAAATGCATTAAAATCGACTTACCTTGCTCTCCCCCGTATGCACTATCGTAAAAACGACAAAAACAACTAGGGCTGCCACCCGGCACAAGCCTGGCCGCAGCGTCATGGCTTACTAGCTCCATGTTTCTTAGCTGCGGAATCTACTGTGATTCTCCCCACTACACTTTTCTTAAGCGCTCTGGAGCACTCCGCGAGACGAACATTGTTTCCCGAACTACGCCCTTGGGGTGGCTCGAATCAACCCCGTTCCAACACAGGGTGATCGACTGAAATTAGGGCTTTAGCTGGGCCAAATTTCGGCCTGATAGGCCAAGTGGTTTCGCCGCAAAGTCGAATTGATTGTGGCTGAGTCGGTCACGCGCAGGAAGCTGAAAATACAGAAGTGGGTTTTGGACGTCTCTCTCGAAGAGAGTTCTTCTTGGGATTTCAGTAACGCGCGACTCCGCGGTTGTTGCATACATCAAAGTAGTGTTAGTGGACGTCCCCTGCAGGGGGATTTGAGGTCGAAATGACCGACCATGGACTGAGGTAAGACGAGCAACTGTTTTTTTTTAATTTGTTCGGAAACGAAAATGTTTCAGCTATTTGAAAATCACTTTTCAATTATGGATAACAGAATTAATAAGTTTATTTATTTTTTAAATCAACGAAGTGTTTAGGGAGATTATTAATCCTTAGTATTTGTGAAAATTTTACAGAGTCTAAGCTAAACAACTTAAGTAAAACATTTGAAATTGTTTCAGCGTGGAAAGAAACCAGAAAATATTTTCTTTAGCATCTAAACCACGAGAATTCACATGTAAAAAATTATTTTTCAGAGGTTAATTCCTTCACTTCCGTTGAGTTGAGAGCTATATCAATTATTGTGGTTTGAACATTTTTAATAGCACTTTTTCATTTATTAGTAACCTTTTTGGTTCATATTACTGTAAAGTTTCTTCAAAAACATATGAAATTAAAATAATTTGTCTGACAGTAAATATTCTTTAAAATTTCTTCCACACGCGAGTGAATTGAAATATGGCCACAAATATAATATTACAAATCTCAAAATTCTTATTTCTGAATTTTCGTAGTCCAGGATACTGGATGGAAATAAATAATTGTTTCTTATAATTGTTCTAATGTTTATTAAGATACTCAATGTAAAAATGATCAAGAAGAAAGTTTCCTGCCTTGTGCTGAAAATAAATATTTACAGCACGTTACTGCGGTCTAGTACAGTCTAGTGAGGGAATAGTTATTTATTTAACTAGAGAGGAAAGTGTCATTTTTCTTCCCGCGTGCGAGGTTTGATGCCAGAGGTCCCGTAGGAGGAAATGACACTTTACTCCAATAAAAAAATATCCCAATAATAAAGAATTGAAAGATACGTTTAAAAAATTGAAAAATGAAATGAACACTTTTTGCAAAATTTCAAAGAAATAAAAGTTGAATAAACAATTTGAAAAAGCTGGAATAAACCAAAAAAAAATGAGAAGTGATTATTAATATTAATAATTAATATTATGGAAATATTAAGAAAAAAGCAAATACCAATTAACCAAATTATGAGTAAGACCGAAGTACCACTGAGCAATAGAATGTAAAGTTATAAATTCATTGTTCTGGTGTTTAATTAAAAATGATGCCTGAAATGAAGTCGAGCATTTACCAGAAGAATTATTGAACGCAGCACAAATTAATAAAAAAGTATTTAATAAATAACTTCACGAGTAAGTTCCGGAAATGTGACAAACTGTTTAACATTTACGTTCTCGAACGCGAAAGTATTTTTTATATGAAAGTGCGTAAACTAAAGTTTTACGCATTGTTCAGAGTGCGCAAAAAAAAATCAACAGTGCGTAACACCATCGACTGTGCGTGAAGTAATGTAATAGTACTACTTCGAATTTCAAACTTGTTAAGCATGGTGTTCCTCAAGGGACAGTTTTGGGGCCGCTCTTATTTATCATTTATGTGAATGATATCAGTCGTTTTATGAACCCACATAAATCTGTTCTGTTTGCAGTCGATACTAACTTCATTTATTCCGATAAGGACTTATTAGAACTTGCGAGAATATCTGAAGAGGTAAATAGTAAAGCAGAAACTTGTTTTTTTGCAAACAAACTGAAATTAAATTCTGACAAAACTCAACAATTTAATTTTGCAGCTAGAACCACTACGTCAGATGTGAACAGTGTAACATTACTTGGAGTCACTGTGGACAGCAATCTCTCTTGGAATGATCACATCAAAAAAGTGAACAGTAGATTATGTAGCACTCTTTTTCTTTTACGTCAACTGAAGAATATCACCAGTTATGATACACTGAAAATTACATATTTCTCTCTTTTCCACTCTCACATCAGTTATGGGATCATTCTCTGTGGAAATTCCAGTGGAGCTATAAAGATTTTCAAACTTCAGAAAAGAGCTACTTATAAGACTCATTACAAATTCAGGCTATAGGGATCATTGTCAACCTCTTTTTCTGAGACTTCAAATTATGCCACCACCCACCTTATATCTATACAGTGTCCTGTTAGAAATTCATAAGAAGGGAAATATGTTAATCAAACAATCTGACGTTCATGATCAAAATATCAGATCCGCAAATAATATTCGCACAAATCGCTACCGCCTGAATAAATCCAAGAGAAATACGTTAGACTTCAATCTTTACAATCATTTGTCAGATGATTTTAAGTGTATCTCAATGTCTCATTTTAAAAATTCCTTAAAGAGTTATCTCTTGAGATATTGATTCTACTCTGTCGATGAATATATTAGTCATTTACAAAATAGAAATTTGTGAACATACTCACCAATAATTTTTTAATATTTTTTTTAGCGTGTTGATCTGACAGTTCATTTTAATTGTTTCGTAATATTTATAATGACTTTATTTTTAATAATTGGTATCAGCTACCTTGTCATCTGTTTTTTATGCACTTGTATTTTTTTGACGTGCTACAAACATTTCGAAAATGTAACGTAGTTAAATAAATGAATCTGAATCTAATGTTTTTCGCATTGCTCATACATTTTTGAAATAGACAGTATTTTGCGTCAGATTTTACTCGGAAGTCCTAATTTGATGATACGATGAAAATTGATACCTTGATAAGATAAAACATAACATAAAACAATTGCTACAATTTTATAATATTATAATAGCCTTAGAAAAAAAATTGCATGATACATTTTTGTGAAGTGCTTCTTTTGTACTCGCGTGTTTTGTTGAAACATGCATCATTCAACAAACTTCACGTTCATACAAAAATGTCCTACTCTACGAACTTGTAGACAGATGGATAGATTTATTTGAAGCTTTCAATTTATTACAGTTGAAAAACTCCAGTCGTATAAAATAAAATAATTTACGTACACGCACCTAATTGATAAATCATATCATAATATGATAATCATAAGTAAATATTCTCAGCTGAATGACAAAAAAGAGCCATTTCTCTAACTGAGATTTCAACGAAAATGTCAATATTTGATCAAAGTTTTCGTAAAAATCATTTTTCATTCATTATTTCATGTTTTGAGGTTCCTGAAATGAGTTACAAATAACTGCAGGGAACTTAATTTTAGTCACAATCTCATAAGTTATTACTTATATTTTCATATGCAACTGATATCTTGTTTCCTTTTTCAAATTATCCCATAAAATTCGTAATTGCTTCCACTCTGGTGGTCCGCTTGAGGTGCATTATACTAATTTTGTATTCTTATCCATATTTCTCTTTTCTTCTTAATGGATATGCTGTCCAATATTACGCATTTCAATATCTGCGTATCTGAAGAAAAAGTAAAAAGTATGAGCGGTTCCTATAACTAAACATACAGTGTGTCTCAGAACTTAACGTCATCCTTCAGAGGGCGGATAGTCCAACTCATGACTGACCAGAATATCACAATATGATCTCAGTAAAATATTGATAGTTTTGGAGATATTGGCAGTTTTATGAATTTCGTGAAAATCGAAAACTTCGATCAGTATTTCGAGTGCAACAGGTACAAAATTTCATCGTTTAAGATTCTAATTTTTGTTATGCAACCTTTACTAACCCTTCTATTGATCAAAATCCAAAATAAACATATTTGTGCAATACCTTTGGAGGAAAAAAACATATTTGCCCGATTCACGATTCAATTTATTTTATTAGCTAACTTAGACTCTTCATACATTAAACAAAATCACTACGCGAACCTGTTAAGTTATTTAAAAAAATTGCTCATTTGGTGTAGTTTTTGACATCATACAACATTCAGTATCTTCAACTTGAAAAAATATAGTCAGTTTACTCCATTGTGAAATTATTTCAATAATTAGGAACTCGAATGAAAACACTTGGTGAATTGACGGACAGGTATTTATTGACAACAAAACAATAGACAGAGCAAAATTAGAGAGTGTGAACAAACTGCCTGCCATCAAGTCGAACGCAAGCGTGTCATCTTTTTAAAAACGATATTTTTATTTATTCATGGACCCGCATCTGGAACGGTACAATAATTGGCCCTTTTGAATTACCTGACATTCTAAACGGGAAAATTTATTGCGATATTTTAAAAAACGAACTGCTTACTCTTTTGGAAGATGCATCTTTCTCCATACGCAGGTCAATGTGGTTCCAAAATGACGGCAGTCTAGCTCATTACGCAGGAGAAATTATTTGGATCAGAGAGATGGATCGGCCGTCTTGGTTCCATTTTGTGGCCTCCCCATTCTCCAGCTTTGAATCCGCTAGATGAACATCCAGTAAATGATGAACATGAATTGAGACGTCGTACAGTGTTTCGTTTATCACAAGCTAGGTGGACAAAATTATTTTTGGTCATTTTTGCATTAAAATCGACCAGTTATGAAATAAAATAGAACCATAGAACATGTTTACTAATTTTGAATTGATGGAAAGGATTACCGGGAGATAAAGAAGAAAAAATAAAAAATTGTTAGTATTTTATACGAAAAACAATTTAGGTGGTCTATACGATACTAAATATATACAAATATACAATTAGATGAGCACAGATAAATATTTAAATAATTAAAACTAAACTAAAAAATAATAAAAAAGGAACTAAAGCCGAACTTAGAGATTTAGGTGGCTCAAAATACCACGCAATTTTTCAAATGTCGGAATCGTCGTCCGATGAATCAAAACTGTCTTATACAGTTAAATAGATACAAATAAATACTCAAATGACTAAACAATAATACAAAAAAAAATTAAATAAAACTTTCAGATGTATCGGAATCATCGTCCGATAAATCAGATTGTTCGTCATTTTGGATTGGGTTTGGTAGTGACATTGACAGAGGTTTAGGCTCTATTGTGGGAGCTACGATCAGTTCCATGACTTCTGGGCACAATTTTCTCGCATTCTTTTTGAAAATCTCCCGGAGGCTATTGATTAGAGGATCAGATGTTATAATCAAGATTGAAAGTAAATCTGTATTCGTGGCAATACGAGAGCGCTTCCTGGTGTTGTGCTCCCGGAACCTACGGCAATCTTTGTTTCTAGCTTCTTGAGCTTCTTCTGATAGCTGTCCAATTGGAACAATTGCACTTTTTATGACTTCTGTACTATGAATGAGTATTTTATGTACAGTAGCAGGCATATAATACCTCGAATAGAGACTGAGATAAAGTTTTCTGGATTCAAGACAGAGCTTCTTAAATTTAGCTTTATTTATGTCAAAACCAGAGGACAATGTTCTCAGTATTACATATATTTTTTTAAGAATCGTAACATCCAATCCTGTGATCTGAGCAGTCAACTCTGGGTTGTTGAAAAAACGGCGAGCGGTGTTTCCATCATTTGTTGAACAGAATCCTGGCTTTGGTTTGTCCACAATCAGTTCCATTTCATGTTTGAATCGTTGTTTAATCATCTCGGATCGTTGTTTAACACTTGCCTTATCTTCAACACTTCTAGCCTGCCATTTTTTAATGTCCAACTTGTAGCTGATGTGTAGAAAACATTCGAAACAACGAATCCACGCATGAAGTGTAGACAAACCAAAATGATCTTGATTGCTGTCAAAATCTCTCAATGAATCGTTCATCATTGTTGGAGTAGCACCACAAATGAAACATTTCTGTGAAGAATAAGTTTCCGTCAAGGCGTTGGATATTTTTCCATCTGTCATTGTCAGCAGGAGACGATGTTTAACAGAAATCAGATGATCCCCAGCACCACACATTGTTGGAAGTAAATTGTTTATTTTTTCCAAGACCTTGTTAGTTTCTGCTATGGTAAATTCAGTAGTTTCCTTAGCAAAAATGAATTTGATCGGACGACAAAACATCGTGGATGATGGCCGAGGATTCTGCCAAATGACGTTGATGACGGTACTGACTAATCTTATAGGAACAAAAGAAAATAAAAAAATAAATTCATCAGAATCCCCAGTGTTCTCAAATTTCTGTTTGTATGCACTGTGGCCAGAACTTCCATCACAACCCCATTTACTAATAATCGTGAATGACGAGTTCGGAAGCACACTAGTTATGACGTCTTTCTGAACTTCTACTAGGCGCTCAGCAGTTTTATCCAATATGGCTTGTAATTTTACCTCAGCACGTGTTTCGGTCACCACAATGTGTCCCTCAGGTGGATAACAGGACTGTTTTGATTCACTTAAACAGTGATACGATGGAAATAAGTCATGACCTGCCTTCATAGACCACTTCCTAGTCTGTTTGTAGGAATGCGTTGTAGACTTAGAGTCTATGTAATGAGCTAGTGCTGCATTCCCATTCAACTGTCTAGGATTCTCCAAGGAATTTGAATGTTTACAACCTGAAGAAGCAACAGCGGATTCTGGGCCTTCATTGATGTTCCAAATTATTTTGGCAATGTTTCTTTTCCGTGCTGAACGCCAAGCTACTTCTGCAGCAGTCATCAACTCACTAACATTACGTGATTGAACGAGGTTCTCAACTCTACGCTTTTTTGTTTTGAATGATGATTGGTCAAAATTTTTCCGTGGTCTTCCTGTAGGAGTGGAATTTTGAAACGATGTAGAAGGTCGTTGCACGGTATTTCGAACTTGGAACTGGATGTCCTAATCTTCCAACCAATTCTTATTCTTCGTCAAGAAACGCTCCTTAGATCTTTCCACAGCAACCCATTTGACAGCAATTTTTGATGAATAGCTAGCCAACTTCATCCTGATTTCTCTTTCAGAGTCCTCAGTGAGGTCTCTAAAGTTAAATTTGGATGAAAGAAAATCGTGTTTCAGCCATTCTTTGAAAAAATCGATCTTTGTTATAGAGTGAAGATACTCCGAAAAAAAAACAATGAACATGAAATGATATCTATTTCCCACGATTAGGTATTTGAAATTTTGTTGTACGAACGTAGCGAATACTATGAGAATTAAATATTTGAATCTTATCAAACGCAATCTTTTGTTTGTAACAGTTTCTATTATAAACGTGCATGCTCTCATTGAAAATACAAATATTGAGAAATATTATAAAAATCGAACACCGTTCTGATTAATTTCATTAAAAAACCAAAAAATCAAAATAAAATTCCAACCCGTTCAAAAGTTAGATCATGAAGTAACCCCCTTACTTTATGGACAGACTGATTAGATCTCATATTTTTTATCATATTGAAATTTGGTAATATAAAGACGGACTAGTAGCCCATGAAAGTTGAAGGAAATTTACATTTCGATATAGCCTGCCCAAAGAAACAGATGACAATGTTGTAGGTCTCTCAATCACAGACCCACTTGAAATGTACAAGATTATTGAATTCGTAGAAAAAGTTGTATTCGAGTGTGTATTCGAGTGTGCGCGCTGCAATACGTCTTATTAGTTATAGAAATGGTGCAGCTATCACATACAAAAAATTTAGCCTGGATACAAGTGGGTACATGTCATTTCCATAACTTGAAAGTTGTAAAACGAGGAAAAATTAACGTTCATTTTTTGTTCATATTAAAACAATTTTTTGTATTGTTTGTCTGTCAGAAAAACATATAATGATAGAAAATATATAGCACTTACCCTCAGAAATAAAATCCATCCTCAAAAATTTCGTGTACACTACGAACTGTCACAATTAAATAATGTTTGACGTGTCGCGACAATTCAACTGATTTATTCTTACAATTGCTTTCAGCCTACTTGTGATCTTTTAGATCTTACCGATCATTACTGTGGGGTGTCATACATAAACAGATATCAGAATGTGATGTTTTGAGGTATCGTTTACATCAGTCCATTACCAATTCTTTTGTTTCTAAACAAGACTTTTGTCCAGCTAGTTTGGACATATGAAACACTATGGCGTCGTATTGATTGAAATAATTTCACAATGAGTAAACTAGGAATATCTTTTTTCCTCAAGTGGAAGATAATGAATGTCGTTTGATGTCAAAAACTACACCAAATTTTTTGAAATAACTTGCCAGGTTCGCGTGGTGATTTTGTTTACAGTATGAAGAGTCTAAGTAAGCTAATAAAATAAACTCGTAAATCGGGCAAATTTGTTTTGTTTTCTCCAAAGGTATTGCACAAATATTTTTATTTTGGATTTCAATCAATAGAAGGGCTATTGAATGTTGCATAACAAAAATTAGAATCTTAAACTATGAAGTTTTGTACCTGTGGCACTCGAAAAACTGATCAAAGGTTTCGATTTTTACGAAATTTATAAAACTGCCAAAACTATCAATATTTTATTGAGGTCATATTGTGATATTTTGGTCAGTCATGAGCTGGACTATCAGGCCTTCAAAGGATGACGTTGAGTTTTGGGACACCCTGTATATATCAAAATAATTCAACTAAAAGCTACACCTACTTACTCTTTTACAATATCTTATAATAAGTATAGTTTTGTAATAAAAACAAAAATTACCATGAATAAGGCATGAAACGAGAATAATAGCGTTGCTGCCACAACTTTAGTGTCATTAGTAAATCAGATTGTTAATAACTTGGAGCGTATTTTATGCAACGAATCTGATATTTCGTAACATCAAATTTTCGATTAAACTCTCCGAATCTTCGTCAAAACTGAAAACCCAACAAAATGTTGTAGTGCATGCGAAGGTCAGATTGGAGGAGAATGCATAATTTACGCCCATGCGTAATTTCATTGCATAATACATACAAAATAAACACATGGAGGTCTAAATAAAACGATTCACCAGTTTTCTATGTAGTATTTGTCATTATGCTCATGCCTAATTTTATTAGGCTTAACTTTAAAGTTATCTATGATGAAATGGAAATGACTCTTTTGTAAAAGTGAACGTCCAGGAATAGAAAAACTCAAGTGCAATTCTGAAGTTGTTTCCATAAAATTATTTACGGTTTTCAGCATTCAGTAATATGAAATCATTCAATTTCTGCTAAGGTGATCGAAAAAAAAAATTAATACAACATTTATCTGAATATATACCTCATGTCCAAGCGTTTTATCTAATAAAAATTGCATTCGGTTATTTTCATATTTTGTAAAAGAGCCCTCTTCCTTCGGACTCGGACTCTTTCCCCAAAATATGGAAAAACTCGTGCCATTTTTAGATAACACGTTTTCTTGCAAAATTATCGATAATTTTTATGCAATTGCAATTACAACCGAATATTTCCTTCATATTTAAAATTTCTCATAAGAGAAATGCAATTATCTAAAAATTTTAGAGGAAATTTCCCTCACGTGTAAAAACGTCCATAAGAGGAATGCAATTACCGCTGGCTCACAGCGATAATTGCACTGTAGTGTCGCGTTTCGCGTCACGGCAGTGCAATTATCGCACTAGATCTCAATTCAAGTGAAGTCGCGCGATTTTAATGTCAGAAGTGAGACTTCAAATGTGTCATCTACCTACAAGTCTTCATATAAGAGTGAGGTGTGAAATTTCCTACCGAATACCACTCGTGCATTGAAAATTAACCAGATAATTCTGAAAAAAACGTGTTTTTTTTATAAAAAACCGCAATCGGTTATTTTTTTCGTTGTTTCAAAAAATTGCCCTCCTCCTTCGGAGTCGGGCAATTTATGCTTTGAAACAACGAAAAAAATAAACTCGTGCAGTTTTTTAAAAAAACACGTTTTTTTCAGAATTATCGGTAATTTTCAATGCACTTGTGGTATTACCGCCGGTAATTGACTGTGGAGCGATAATTGCACTGCGAAAACATCCCGTCACCATGACACCAAAAACAATACGGAAAAATGACAGATAAACTTTAAAAAGTGAAAAATGCAGAATTTCAATAATAGCCTTTGTCAGTATTATGATATTTCCCAGAAAAAAAATCAATATTTCTTCGTGCATAAAAATTACTTGGTAATTTTATTTTTATATTTTATAAAAGAGTCTTCTTCCTTCGTACTTTCGCCAAAATAGTTCACTAGCTTCTTTCAAATTAGATGGAAGGTCTGTTTACTCCATTGGTTCTTAGTAAATGTTGGAAGTTATTTCTTTTCGATTTCTGCCATCTGTTTCTCGCTTAGCACGTATTTTCATGATTGGACGAATATTGTCTGTAATCCATGGAGTTTTCGAGTTTTCACTTTCCAAGGCGTTGCGGAACTCTTGCAAATAATTTTCCTGATGCTTATAGATTTTCGCCTGTTCTTGTGAGAACCTAAGGAATTGGGCTTTTCACTTCTTTCAGCCCCTCCAGAAGTTCCTTCAGCCGGACCTATTCTTGTGACCAGTCTTCACATATTTCGTCCATTTGTTCTTCTGGAATTTCCAGATTCCGACCATCTCCTAATTCCTTCAACTTTACTACTTTTCCGTTCTTTTGGCTCTTCATATCCTTCATCTTTCTGTTCGTGTGGAGTTCCTAGAGATCGGCCCTGTTCCTCTTAATTTTCATCGACCCATTCGTTTTTCTGTTCCTGCTCCTGCTCTCCTTGTCTTTCCTATCATCTTTCGTCTTTTGGTACTGTAAACTGGCCTTGTTCCTCTTGTAATAATTTCGGTATCATTTTTCTTGTGTTTCTTGTCTTCCTCTCTGTCACTATTCCCTCTCTTCTTGTATATTCATACCTGCGTTTTGCTTCCTCTTCTTTTCCTCGTGCTTCCTCTTCTTGTTTCTCGTCAGCTCTTTCTTCCTTTTGCATTTTGTTGCTGTTTTTCCTTTTGCTTTTCTTTAGCTCTTTCTTTTACGATTTTGAGGTTCAGAGCTACAGAAAATGAAACTTATGATTCGTTTGTTTAGAGCTTAAGAATCAACATTAGATTCCACAAATGTATTTGTTCAACTCGAATATACTGCTAAAATAGTCTGCGTTCGTCACTGGATACTAGTTTATACTTCTCCTAACTTGGACAACTCTATTTGTACTTCAACCTGACTTGTCCGTCCGCTCGAAAAATCTTCCTAATAGTCCCTTAGAAACATCGAGAACTCTTGATAAAAATGATTCATAGCTATATGTGCATGGCATCACCCGTTAAAAGGTAAGAGCTGCGTCTTACCTAGCTCGCACAAGTCTCTCGAAGACTTCTGAGGGTTGCGCGTAGGGGTGCAATAGGTTGACGGAAATAACAATTTTAAGAATGTGAAAAATTTGACAGACACAAACACAGTTTTTTCTCGAAGCATCCCTACTAATGGAAAATTAATTAAATCAAAGGAATCTAAATAATCGTAGGGGCTGTTACCTGCTATCTGTTTTCCGCTTGAAGCTACATTCGGCGATGAAATAGTTTCGTAGAATTCTCGGATAATTATGCTTAATTTAGTTATTGATGTTTATTTTTGTTTAAAAGAAGGTGCAGTCTTTTACTATTATCTGAGATCATTTCTCCAGAGGTTGGTCATTTACTCAAGACATTGTTAATTGGTGAACAATATCCTTTTTGTAGTAGAAATATGTTTTTTGAATATTCAATTTGTTATTTTCCATACTAGGACAGTTAGTATTTTCACACCTTCGAAATTTAAATAACGACATGTACATAATACATAACCTAAATCTACGATGTAAAGGATTATTATCACTACCTAAATTCAAAACTGAAATGTTCAGGCGATTTTTTACTCACCAAATTTATCACTTGTATAAAGAACCACAGCATTACATGCTTTAGGTCTGAATATAAAAACAAATTATTCATATCCTCCTACCTCGCTGCCTAAATAAAAAATATAACTATTATTATCCCTTTTCTCTCATTATATATTTGTCAGTCAGGTCACACTCTGAAATGATCTCTTAGACACACATGTATTAAGGGTTGAGTGGAAGAACATTTTCATAAGCGAAGTGGTCGATGTGTTAGAGCGTTTTTGCTTCCACCCAGACGGTCCGGGTTCGATCCCCGGTCGTGTGTCACTGAGCTGAAGTGGTTCGGATTCCACTTTTATTTAAACTGTAGGTCTCGGATCTCCCTTGCTCGCACAAGCTCTGCTTTTGAGGGGTTTTCTCCGAAAACCTGGGAGTTTCGTAAAAACAAAAAAAAAATAGTGAAGCTATTATTGTTTCTCTGCAGAAAATGAACTTTGCCTTTTATATTCAGAACGTTTTTCTTGGTTACAAAGGATGCATCTAAGTATATTATTTGAAAATAATGAAGACCTCTATTATTATTAACATTCCCCACAAATTTAATGGAAACAGATTATCCAAATAATGCCAAAGCGAATTACACAAAATTAATTTTAAGTTTTTTTTATAACTGAGAAAAAGATCAAAAATATTTTAAACAAAACAGAATACTCATTTTGAGATCAGAATCTATCAGCAGCACAGTACAAAAAAAAGGTCAGGGGAAAAATGGGAACATGACCATTAAAAAACATCTCTGTGTAGATTCTCATTTGGCATGCCCAATGATGTGAGCCCTGCTGTATTCCAAATTTGAGTTGAATATCTCGAAGCCTTTGCTGACCTATGTTTATATGAAATTTGAGTCATGAAATAAGCCAAAGATTTCCTTCTTGCCGCATGTACATGACATTTAGGAACGCCCCGTATATTCGTATCATCACAAACTTCGCAATGAGTGTCTCTGATTTTGTCAAACGAGGGTATTCCAAACTTCATTTACAGAATCGGCTTACAGGTTATAGACCTTCCCTTCTCTCATGCAAATCTGCTGACAATAAACTTTTTCCGTTTTGCTGCTTCAAGTAATATGCAGTCCCAGGCAATAAATATGTTAGATGAACGTCGAAAGACGTTTTCTTCTTCTTGATTTACTGAAGTTATGTTATATCCATTTCCGGTTGCAGATTTTGTTTGTTGTCTGTGTTTATGGGTAATCAAATTGCATAGTTCATTTTATGTCATCAGTAATCAGTAATTTCCAGACCGTCTGTTTTACGAGGTGGGAATTTTGAAATCAGATTAAAAACACTTCACTAAACGGTACTAGAAGAAATCATTTGGTGAAGTTTTCGAGGTGATCCTGATAATGCACAGTATTGAGCAGTCGTCTGTCTGAGCAAATGTTTCAGTTTCAATTGAAAATATACAGGGTGTGCAAGGCTTCCTCTCTTCCTTTCGGGAATGTATAGATAGTGAATTAACTGACAAAATGAATGACTATGGTATCCGTGGTTTGATTCTAGACCTTTTCAAAGATTATGTGTCAAATAGAATACAGAGAACTAAAATTGGAAACGGAATGAGTTCTGAATCAACAGTCAAGATAGGTGTGCCCCAAGGAGCAGTACTGAGACCAATATCATTCCTGATATATTTGAATAGTATTTCTAGAATACATAATCTGGTAGGTCAATTGATTTGCTTTACTGATGATACTGCTCTTGTCATTACTTGAAAAAGTTCGTAAGAAGTTCACACAAAAAAAGAGAACAGCTTTGAATATTGGCAAAACAAAAATATCACGTTCTCCCCGACTATCACAGAACAACCCAAAATGAGTATTAATTACATAATCCTCAGTGTGATAACGACAACGATTGCAATTGCTCCATTCTACAGAAAACTGCTATAATGATATATTTATGTGTCGTGATTGATCAACACACTAGATGGAATGATCATATTACCTGTCGTGTCAACCGTTCAAGGACATAAAAGAATAAATTTCACAACATAAGAGATATTTTATCTCGAAAAAATCCGATGATGATGCATAATTCACTGAAACCGAATCAACTTTAAGATACTGTATAACTATCTGGAGAGACATTTTCACAACAACTTCAAAATATTTACAAAACACTTTTGAAAATGATTCTCCATAAAAACAGACTATTTTCAATTCTTTTCTTTTTAATTATAATTATTATATTATTATTCTGAAATTCTCGTATTGTCATCGGTCCTTAATATAATCATAATAATAATAATAATAATGACGTTTATTCGTGATAAAATCGATACAAACATTAAGAATTAAAAAAGTAATTATAAATAAACGTGAAAATATCCACAGAAGTACTATACGTACTTGTTTGTGGCAAATACAATGTAAATAAATATAAATGTAGTAAAACTAAAGTGTCTGGTGTGATAAAATAGATATATACGAAAATACAGTTATACATGTTTAAATATTTTTTCAATAAAATAAAAATAAGATTTACATTAATAAATAAATATTGTGTCTGGTGAGGTAAAATAGACAATACGGGAACACAATTATACATGTTAAAAAGTTGTTTTCTTTTTACAATAAAATAAAAATAAATAAATATAATAAAATTTAGTATCAAACGCTCAGTGAATTGGAATAGATATAGGAGAAACACAGTTTAATTTTTTTTTTTCAATTTTCTATCAATTTATGAATATTAGTTTTATCATTTTTCTTTATAAATGTTATGAGTCGCTTTTTAAAGCGTTTCAGAGAAGTTTCATCTATAATTTCTTGTGGTAAGTAATTCAGTAATTTTGGGGCTAGGTACAAGTAGCTTTTCTGTCCGATGGACTTAGACGCCAGTGGTATGTAATATTGATGTTTTGTTCTTGTTGCATATGGATGGTTCGGATTGTTATGTTCATGTTTGTTTTTATATATTTGACATTCTATTTGAATGCTATATAATTGTCTGATATCTAATATTTGTGTTTCTGCAAGCAGCAAATTACTAGAATATCTTGCAGGCTTGTTGAGTAGTAATCTAAGAAATCGCCTTTGAGAAACTTCGAGAGCATACACGTGCGTTCTTGATACTCCTCCCCAACCAATAATTCCATAATTCTGGTGTGATTCAACTAAACTATGGTATAGAATTTTTTTTGTATTTGTAGTTCAAAGGTTTTACAACTTGCTTGAATCGATATAGAATACAACGTAATTTTTTAGTTAAATACTTCATATGACGGTCCCATCGGAGATGATTATCTATATGTATATATATATATATATATATATATATTATTTTTTTGGCAGATTTAATTACAAAATCTGTTTGAATGTTGAGATTGTATTCTGGCAACGATGTAGTATGACTGCTAAATGGTAAGTATACCGTCTTATCGAAATTAATAGAAAGTAATCTACTGTCAAACCAGTCTTTGATGTTCCCTAGATCTTTTTCAATGTTCAGTTTTAGATTGTACCAGTCATCGTTTTTATAAAATATGACAGTGTCGTCCGCGAAACTGATGATCTTTCCAATTGTATCTTGGATGAATAGGTCATTCAAATAAATCACGAATAACAACGGTCCCAGTACTGTCCCTTGAGGTACACCACATGTTACTTTCATTTCTGTACTTACCTGACTTTCAATTCTTACTCTTTGGTTCCTATTTGTTAGGTAACTTTTTAATAACTTGTGTGCCAAATTCTGGATTATTCGAGGGATTGGATGTGGGTGAAAATTGAATTTCAATATTCTCATCATTATGAATATAATTATATTAACATCATAAAATTCTTGTACTGTCGTTGGTCCTTGATACGTGTGTCAAATTTTAGATTATTCGGCTGATTGGAAGTAGGTGCAAATTGAATTTAAAAATGCACATCATTGTTATTATTATTGCATTACTATTATAAAATTCTTGTATTGTCATCGGCTCTAGATATGTGTGCCCAATTTCAGATTTTTCGGAGGATTTGACGTGGATGAAAATTGATTTTAATTATTCTCATCATAATCATTACTATTACATTAATTTAATAAAACAAAATTCTTGTATCGTCGTTGGTCTTTGATACGTGTGCCGATTTTTAGATTATTCGGACTACTCGAAGTGGGTGAAAATTGAAATTACAAATTCACGTCATTATTATTACATTCTTATTATGAAATTCTTGTATTGTCATCGGTCATAGTTACAAGCGAGTTAATAACAATAAAGTTACTAGATTTCTCGTCTTGATGTAATCGACAAAATCCAAGGATTTTAATTTAGTGTTACAGAATATAAACCATTAGAACTGTCACTTTTAGCTTGTTACTCAATGGATCCAAATGGTCGAATAGGGGCAAAACCCGATTGCCTGTCTAAAGGTAAAATTCATAGTGCACATCCTCTAGATAAAATTGAAATATTCACGAAAATAATAACTAGAATTCATATGCATGAAATATTAACCTAATTGGTCATTGTAATTCAAATGTATGTATAATAATGGAAGCAGATATCATTTTCAACTGAAATTTTCATGTATGTAGATTCATGGTGTTTTTGAACTAACAAGGAACTTCATTAGGAAATGTCGAATTCAGTCCGTTTTTGACTACGTGGGGAATCATCACGTTTTGTGTTAGTCTGTTATTTGAATCGTGAACTGTGTTTATCTATTGAAACTCAAGACTTGTTTAATGTTTCAAATTCTTCTTCACTGCTGAAATATTGAGAAGATTCACTAAGAATACATCAACACATTCAGCCCTATGCTGTTTCACTTCCGTTATGTTTAGCGGTCAGGCGTTATCCCAACTTAATGGCAGACGTTATTCCAACTTCATGGCTATTTGCCATTAAGTTGGGATAACGTCTGACCGCTAAATATAACGGAAGTGTTACAGCATATTCAGCATTGTTTGGAATTTTGGTATTTCAATGTTATGGGTATTTTCTGCAAATTTGTGTCGTATATTATGAATTTGGAGCCAGTTCAGTTTTCGACATATTCAGAGTTTTTCATTTGAGTCACCAACTTGACGCTGTGACTCATATAAGGAAATTAAAAAAAAAAAATTGTACTCAGTTTTCGAGATATTTCGAAAAGGACCACCCACCGTTTCAATGTAAGATTGGCTTTCGGTAAATTTGTTCGAATTTGTTATAAATAGTGGAACTCGTGATGCTGTTCAAATGTCTCTATTGCGCCAAAGTTCCCAATTCAACGGTTCAGACTATACAGATTGCTGAAGTTAACTTTCAGAAGTTTTCAAATGGCCATTATGAAGACAGTTTTTCGAATATATAAAGCAAATCCATCATGCATCGATTTTTTATATCACCGATACAAATTCACTATAATATATAATATAATACTTCCTGTACATTCCCACGATATAAAGGGTGAGTCCAAAGCAAGTTATTTAGTGATTTCTGAAAAATTTAGCTGTGAAAGGAACCCGCACCAAATACATGGGAAAATGGCTTTTAGCCAATTTTGATAATTTTTTGGGATATTGTAGTACAAGTCACTAGTCGCAGTTTCGGAGATACGAATTTTGGAATATCATAAAAATTGCTGTTTTACCAAAACATAGTAAGGTTCACTTAACCAAAAGTATTACTTTTTAGATGAGTAGTAACAAAATAGTAGCATTGCTGGTTTGAAGAAAGTCGAATGTCGTGTCAGTTAGTCGGTCGATACTATAGAAGAAGCCACCTATTATACAGGGTGGGTCAAAATAGCGACAATTTAGGATATTTTGCCATTCTTTATGGTGATACCGAGCATTTTTCATTTAGACTTTTTTACAACACAGTAATTTTTTTTCAAATGTTTGTTTTTCATACTACATGTTTTTAACAATAGCCACACAAAATAGCCTTTTTGAGTCAATAAGTCCGCTTTGGAGCCAAAAGTATTTGAGAAAGGCTTATAGTAATTGCTCAATATGATCAGCTTCAAAAAGTTATGATCACATTTTATACGGGGGCTGTTTACAAATATTAGTTGAAATCAGTTTTTTACGTAATATATATGTTTGTTAATTATTTTTGAATGGATCTTCCAATTTGAATAATATTTTTCAGTTTCACTCCCAAGTAGATTACCCTACACTCGGGTAAGTTTCATTCATTTTCTATTTCTGGTTTTTGAACTATACTTTTCATCAAGAAATAAGATTGGATAATATCTTCTATAGAATATCAATTTTAATTTATAGTTCAAAAACCAGACATAGGAAATGAATACAACTTACGCGAGTGTAGGGTAATCTACTTGGAAGTATAACTGAAAACTATGATTCAAATTGGGAGATCCATTCAAAAATAATTAACAAACATATATATTTCGTACAAAACCGATTTCAACTAATATATGTAAACAGTTCCCGTATAAAATGTGATCGTAACTTTTTGAAGCAGATCATATTGAGCAATTACTTTAAGCCTTTCTCAAATACTTTTGGCTTCAAAGCGGATTTATTGGCTCAAAAAGGATATTTTGTGTGGCTTTTGTTAAAAACATGTAGGTAGTATAAAAAACAAACATTTAAAAAAAAATTACTGTGTTGTAAAAAAGTCTAAACTTTTACAGAAAATCTTCTTGTCGTAAGAAGAGAATCCCAATAGGTATTTTCCTAATGAAAAATGCTCGGTCTCACCATAGGGACCGTTGATAAAGATTGGCAAAATATCCTAAACTGTCACTAGTTTTGACCCAGCCTGTATAATAGGTGGCTTCTTCTATCGTAACGACCGACTGACATGACATTCGACTTTCTTCAAACCAGCAATGCTACTATTTTGTTACTAATCATCTAAAAAGTAATACTTTTGGATGAGTGAACCTTGCTATGATATTCAAAAATTCGTATCTCCGAAACTGGACATAGAAACTAATTTAAACTTGCATGTGTAACTTCTAGTGACTTGTACTACAATATCCCAAAAAATTATCAAAATTGGCTTAGAGCCATTTTCCCATGTATTTGGTGCGGGGTCCTTTCATTAATTTATAGATATTCCGAAAGGACACAAAGATCAGACATATCATATACAAGATGTTCTATTTATTTTCCTGCTTGTTGATAAACCCTAATGCCTGAAATTCCGGTAAACTCTGTGGTACACTACTTCAAAGAAACCATCAGCAAAGGCCCCTGTTTATGAAAGACCCTGTATATTTTGTGTATCTGCAGTGCAAACTTTCATGATGAACGATCGAGTTTATCACCGAGTTGTCCGGAATTTCAGGATGTTGGATATATCAAAAAGCAGGACGGGTGTGGTTTCACGAGAAATTGAACATCTTGTACATAATATGTCAGTCAGGAGATGCTAACATCATCAATTTGGATTTGATCTTTGCATCCTTGAATATTTGGAAATGAATGAAATTCCACCGCTCAATTTTTTAGAAATCACTAAAAAACTAGGTAGCTTTGGTTTCACCCTGTATATCGTGGATATGTGCCTGAATCATTATACTCTTTATCCACAATCACCTTATAATTGAAGTTTTATCCACACTTATTAATCGTATAAAGTACCACTTTATCCACTAGTGGAATAATGAAATTACTTTATTCCACTAGTGGATAATGAAAAATACAATCTTGAATATCAATCACATTTTACTTATTTTCACCAACTTCACAAATTTTTACAAATGGAGTCGATAAACAATCGAAAATACAGAGCAACCATTCAACACCTCTCGATATTTTTGTATGTTATTTCAATGATTTTTGAGGAGGTGACAGCCGCTGTCAGAGCAAAACGTCAAATAATTTTGTGATGAAAACTTTCCGCGATTCTGATTCTAAATGAATGTGATTGTGAATAAAACGTTGTATTGCATGCGTGTTTTAGATACATTTTATTTGCTTAAGAAATTTAAACGCTCTAGCTTCGCTCTCGAGTTTAAACATTCTTGCGCAAATAAAATGATATCTAAAACACTTATACAATAGATAACTATTAATGGGTTTGTATCGGCCATGGTTGATTTGGTTCATATATTCGAAAAAAAATTGGTAAAGTTAACTTCAGCTCCCTGTAAAACTAAACTTCAAAAATTTGAAATTTAGAGCTTTGTCGCAATGGAAACATTTGATCAGCATCACGATTATTACTTTATACAGGGTGACCCAGGGTTAAACCGCCAAACGTGCAGAATCGGTATTTTTGTATAGGGTACAATGAAAACCGAAGGTTCTATCTTGACAAAAAATCTGTACGAACCATCACACCATTGGAGAATATGTCGTTCGTAGGTGCGAACTTTTCATTGAAAAAAAATGGTGGTAATTTTAAGCAGTTATTGTGAATTTTTGTTTTTCCGTTTTCTCATAAATTAAAATAAGTAAAATTCAATCACGAGTGGAATTTTATTAGACTATTTCACGAAGCATTAAAAGTATTATTATAAACATGAACAATCAATTCATCATAACCATAATCAATCAACTATAATCACAAAAAATGCATTATAACTATCAATAATTTATTATATAGTTACGATGCGACTCATTTTGACAATTTCGCCTACAATTGGTGATCTGTCAAAATGTCAAACTTTGCTTTGTCATCTATGGTTATATCGTTGAAAACACCAACGCTGACAGACCAATCAGATTTGAGAGACAGCTGGTGTTTTCGCGATAATACAAGTTTTCTTTGATTTGTGATTGGTCAGATTACGTGAATATCTTGAGAAGAGTGGAATAGTCAAATAAAGACTTCTGACTTATATTTGACTCAAAATACTGTATTTTTCAAAAATGCGTAAATGTATGAACAGTGTGTAAAAAATTACTTTTCGCACAGTGTTACTTTACGCACTGTCAGCAATGCGTAAAAGCTTACTTTACTCACTGTCGTAGAAAAAAGTGTTTTTTCAATTTTTTTAAAAACTTTGTACACTTTGTATATCGAAAACGAAACAAGTTGGGACACATGCTCATAGAAAAAAAAGTTCAAATTTTTATCTAAAACACCGATCCTAATCGTTTGGCGATTTAACCCTGGGTCATACTGATTTTCTTCAAACATCAAAAATTGTGTGTTCAATCCGAGTTCAAATATGGTTCTAATACCATTTTAATCGTTGATTCAAGATTATTTAATCAAATATTCATTTTTATTACAGGTTCCTGGTCTTGCTGATAGGAATATTAAGTGGTGTGACCGGGGTAAGTAAAAGAATACCAACCACCTGTTCGAAACATTCGTTGGACGAGGGGTCGGACACTCATTAATTTAAACATCATCGACCACTTTGTTAGTTCAATTCGTGCCGACCAACAAATCAGTTGTAATTTCTCGAGAATTTCGAACCTTTTCTTTAAACACTGTAGATAGAGGAAACATTTGTTGTTTCACATTATCATAACAGATATTTCCGAGTATCGAAGTAGTTTCTGCTTCGGATGAGTTCGTACAGAGTCTGGATTGTTGATTGCTGAAACTTGACAGGTCGTTTGCAATGTTTATTAGTTCTTTATCCAGGTTTATCCGATTATGATAAATAAATTTTTGCATCGCTATCTGTAACCATATTTATAATAAAATTGTTTGTGTTATTATTTACGTAGAAAAGTTTTTCATCTATAGATATACTGTTAGAGTCGGCACCATAAGGGATTTTTTTTAATAGACTTATATGAAATTAGATTTTGGCCTTGGTTTTTGCTACGAATTAGACCTAAAATATAGCGAACGTTTGTCATTTGATTCCTTTCAAAATTTATATTCTTCTTCTACTTCTTCGTGTACAACATGTCATTCTGTTCAGTTTTTATGTTATTATTTATTATTCGAGACGTTATTTGGAAAATAATTAAAATTGTAATTTAAAAACTCACGCATAAGTGTTGCAAATTCTAAATAGTTTAACGGTTTCTTTGAAAAAATAACAAAAGCTTGATTTTCATTTAATAAATACAACTGAATATTTCAAAATTCCTTCAAATTAAATTGTAATTATTATGAACTTCAAATAACAAGAAGACTGAAAACGAAGAATTTGGTACATGATTAAATATCATAAAATATGTAGTTTTGAACAATTTGTTGCTCTACATTTCAATACGTCGTCCTCTGGGCTCACTATAAACGACGGTTCTTCTGCAACTCGAACTGTTTTCTCCAAATGCTAAATGTCAGTAAAAGGTATACCTTCACAAACTTTCCGCTTCAAATAACTCCATAAGAGAAAGTCCAACGGCGTTAAATCGGACGATCGGGGTGGCCAATAATCGTTCTATTACGTTTTCCTCATTTGATTGATGCACTGATTTACTACAACACTACAACAGTTAGGTGTATTGGTGCACCATCAAGCTGGTATCGTAACTTTTTCCTCATTTGATTGATACACTGCTTTACTACAACAGTTAGGTGTATTAGTGCACCATCAAGTTGGTACCATAACTTTGGTCTGATATTAACTTCTATATTATCCAAAACCTCACTAATCTCATTAGCTAGAAAATGTCACTAACCCTCATCTGTCAAATTTTCTCTGTAGAAATATAGTCCAACTATTTGATTGTCAAATACTCGGCACCGACGTTGGTGTTAAATGAGAAGGTACTGATCCGAATTTTTTTTACAAACATCACCACCACCGGCAATTTTGGGAACACTGTCTCGTTCAAATAAAAGGTAGCTTCATCTGACCACAAAACGTTACACGGAAACCGAAAATAGTATTGTCTTTCTCCTTGAAACCAAAACGAAAACTCCAATCGATTAAAAAAAAATAATTTTTCGCTAAAATTTCCCTCTTGCAACGGTTTTTTAAATAATATTAACGATACTGGTTTATCCATTTTCAACAACACTCAATACAAATGTTGAGTTGGGCATATCTTTTTATACTTGGCCTTATTTTTGCCACAGTACTGATGAATTGAACGTTTCTATCGGGATGTCACTCAATGAAAATATTAGCAACTTGTCTTTTCCACTTGTCAATACACTATAACCTATAAGATCTACTGTATCCCCTCCTGGTGATCAGCCAGTTTAGGATGTCTCAACGGATAGAGCAGTTCCTCCAGTCCTATGGCAGTAAGTTCAGGGAGTTCAGGGTATTGATGGCTGCTTAGCTAACTGACATAATGATAATCTATTGTCTGCGAAAAATTCTTAATAAATTGAACTGGTCGCATTTTCGTTGTGAATGATACATTTTTGGTCAATTCCCTCAAAGGGAAATTCAAATTTGATAAACTCGGTACAAAGCGACCCTAAAAATATCTGAACTTCTTTTTAATTTCTGGGTTGTGTCATTCTTTCTATGACTACTATTTTATCCGGATTTGGGTAATAATCCTCTTTTGTAATTATATGTCCCATAAAAGTGATTTCATTAAGGGCAAATTTACATTTTTCTTTATTGAAAGGTATTTTATTTAACCTAGCCTTCTCGAATACTTAATCGTCCATCATGTTCAGATTTTGTTCGTCCCCAAACTATGATATCGTCTATATAGAGGTCGACTCCCTCCATATCGAAAATATTTTTAAATCGCCCGTGAAACACTTCAGGAGCTGATCTAACCCGGTAAGGCATTCTTAGGAAACAATATCTTCCGAAAGGAGTGCTTTCTTCATCCAATCGAATTTGCCAAAATCCACTATTGACATACAATTTGCTGAAATATTGGGCACCCGCTAATTTTGTTATGATTTGATCAATTGTCGGCAATTGGAAATATTCCCTTTTCATAGCCATATTCAAATCGCGTGGATCAAGGCAAATTCTTAAAGTTCCATCATTTTTCCTAACTATTACAATCGAATTCACCCAATCTATGGGTTCCTCTACCCTTCTGATAATTTTTGTTTTTTCTAATTCGACTGAAGTCTTTTTGAATTGTTTCAGCAACTGGTTTAATATTTTCTTTCATTTCAATTTTATATTCTTGTTTCAAGCAACCCAATCCTGAAAAAAGCTCCCTACTTTCTTCAATCAAACCATTTTAATTTTTTATTTCAATTTCCTCAATTGCTTCTACGCGCCTAATTATATTTAGTTTTTTACATGCGTCTAGACCTAAAATGCATTGAAGATTTGAATTTACAACGTAAAACTCGAAAATACAATTGAATGTTTTATATTTACATTTTCCTAACACTGGCAGAAAATTGTTTGTATATGATTTCAAGTGTGTACAATAATATGTTTGTCAGAGCTGATGAGTTTCAATTTATCTATCGATATGAGATTAGCTGAGCACCAGTATCTATTCTGAAGTCCACATAATTTTTATTAAGGCGTATGATCAAGATTGTCACCAGGAACTGCTCGCCAAGCTTCCCTCTCAAGGCTTGCGCCCCTCCACCCTCAGTTGTGTTCTTTGCTATCTAGCTTTCTCTCAGACAGATCTCCACGTGGTTGTTGATGGAATTTCATCTGATACTTTTCCTACAAATACTGGTGTTCCCTTCTTGATGTTTTTCGATAAAATGCCAATTAAAAAAAAAACAATTTGAGATAGTTGAATAGAGAATTTTAAGGCATATACTAATAACAAAAAAACAAACAAACACAAACAAAAAGCTCTCCACGCTTTTTGAATCAACCATAACAGAAGTGAGAAGCTTACTAATAATAATATATGTTTGCGTTTTCTCTACAATGAAGTTGAAATATTAGAAAGGTATGAGGCGCCGTTTGGGTAAAAAGTGTTTTTGCAAATATATAAAATTTTGTGTCAATATATTCATTAGTTGTAGCAATATTTGTTATTTTGCTTTTCGATATTTATTTTCTACCAAACACAATATATTTACATTTCAAGAGTTGCAAATATATTAAAATGTGAATGCCCATACATTTATAAATTTGATCTTTTTAAATCGTCAAGAGATGGCGTGGCTGACTCGATTGTTTACACGCTTTAATTTTGTTCAGTTCTAAGGTATTTGACTTTGAATATGTTATCTTTTGCCAGAAATACTACAAATTTTTAAGTTTTGGAAAATACTCACTGGAGTATATCTGGAGGCGAGAGTTCTAACAGGCTCCGCCTACCAGCACTTTGCGATACCATTGGCCGACTTAAATGTTCGGCAATGGTATAAATAAAGGCTTAAATGGCTGTTTTAGGCAGTCGTCCAGGAGTCGCCCGAGGGCTCGGACAATTCCCAGGAGAGAAGCCCTCACTTCTGGATGGCTCAGTAGTGTTAAGTGCAAGTGTAAATAGTATTTCTGGTTTTTAGGTATCTTCGGCCTGGCATGCGAATTAATGGAACCTCGTTGGTTGCCAACACCAACAAAATCCAGAAAGAATTCGTATGTCAGACACGTTCCTGCTGGTTTTCCAAATAAATGAAGAGTTCCGGAGTTGCTGAGTTTTTGCGACAATGCTGTACTTCGGATAGGCGGTCTGAGCTAGTCGGAAGAGGTGAAACACCCTACTTCAAACTATCCGAGTACACGCATTTGTTGACAAATAATCCAATGATTATTTTTAAAAAAAATCTGAGAATATATTCTGGCAGCTGCGATATCATTCGGCCACTATATTCTCGACAGTGTACTAAATCGCGTAGGTAGCGTCATCTCTTGACAACGTAAAATAGATTGAATTTATAAATATATGAGAATTCACGTTTTTATGTATATGGAACGCTTGAAACGTGTTTAATCAAAAATAAATATATCGGAAAGCAAAATAAACTAATGAATATACTGATACAAAATTTTACATATTTGCAAAAATACTATTTATTCAAACGACGGCGCCTCATAGAAATGCAAATCGTAACTATTACAAGTCAAATTAATTATTTGGCAATTTTTAGTTCGTGATAAAAGCGTGATTTTTACTTATTTTTTAATCTATATATTTTTATTCAGAAAAGAATTCAGATTACGAGCTTGTTGCATACCATTGAAATATGGACATGTTAAATTCAAACCTTGCCAAAGCAATACTTCATGAGAAATAATATATTCAGCTACCTACTAATCCACAAACGTGCAAGTGTTGGCGGAGGCAGAATTTTCTATTATGTTTCGAACCGAAAAGTACAGACGTGAATATCTATGAATGAACCTATTCTATGTATAACTCGGTGATTTTGTTCTGTTTATAGTAATCAAAGTGAGAATTGAATGGTGCACACCATCTGCATTTCGTAAACCGCAATATGGATGTTTATATGGTGACCATGATGAAGTGCTTCCCCATTTTCTTTTTTTTTAAAGCCTTGTTTTATTAGGTGACATGAATTTAAATTTATTACAGAAAAATGGTGTTGACGATGAACATAATTTTTTATTGAATTTGAAGATTTTCATCTTTCAGATCATAAGTTAATAAATACAAAACAAGAAAAATATCTAGAGCAAACCAAAGATGGTAGAAAAGTCTATACAAATTTTGGTTAAAAACAAATTTCGAGATAATTTTTCTGAGAGTCTAAATTCCTTGATATGGATAACACAAAATATTATAAACAAAAAAAAAATTCGGGGATCATTATTATAAAAGATTGAAAAAAGATCCTAATAATAGCGAATTTAAAAATACGTATAAAAAATTAAAGAACCAATTGCAAAAATTTAAAGAAAGATAAGTTCATTAAAGAATTTAAAAAAGCTGGGATAAACCCAAAAACATATGGGAAGTGATTATTAATAACGTTGGAAACAATAAGAAAAAATAGCACAAATACCTATCAACCAAATTATGAGTAAGACCAGTGTACTACTGAATAATACAAATGATATAATATGTATTGAATTCATTAATTTCTTCACATAAACTGGTTTAACATTATCTAAACAATTCAAAATTGTACTGAAAAATGTGTTACCATATAAAAAGTAATTTTTTTAAAGCCTGTTGCAGAAGAAGAAATTTATAAAATAATAATGACTCTCAAATCGCATACACCTGGTGAATATCAAATTGTTCAAGTGAAATCTATCCTTATTTATTAATAATTGTATTGAAAATGATATTTTTCCAGACTATTTGAAGACAACAATTTTGAAACCTATTGATAAAAAAAATTATTCAAATTATCGTCCAGTTTTATCTATGAATGTTTATGCTACAATGTTTGAAAAAGCGTTTGAAAATCCAATTAGTGACTGACTTTATGATTAGTATTCATGAAACTTCAGATACATGAAATTATCTGATTTCTGAAATAATCTGGGTATAATAATAAAAGCAGGGTTCTATTTTGGCACCAATTATTTATTTGATTTATGTGAATAGCATTATGAATATCAACGTAATTGGTAAACATTTTTCTTTTGCAGATGATACTGTACATGTCCAAATCTTGAATAACAAGTTTAGAAAAATGTTATTGAAACAGTTGAAATATGGTTGAACAAACTTATTTTGACCATTAATGATTCAGAAAAAATGTCTATATGAGTTTTGAACAAAATAATATGGAGAACATCTAATTAAACCTTATGATTAAAAACAGAACCATTGCTGAAGCTGAGAAACACAAGTTTTTGGGTCTGATGATTGACAAAATTTAAATTTTGAGAGTCATATAGAGAACATAAAAAATTCTATTATTCCTTTCATAGGAGCTATCAGAAGAATACAATTTCTGATAAAAATTATTGAATTGTTAATATATAACGCACATATTATCTCTCGAATAAGATATATGATAACAGTGTGGTCATCATGCAGTCAAAAACAAAAAGAAATTATTTATAGATTGATGAATATAGCAATAAAAGTAATATTTGGAAAACCTTGGGATACACCACCCTCAGATTTGTACAAAAGCACCAATAACATAATATCAAACCAACTTATTAAATTTGACAAAGCTAAACTTGCATTCAAGTTAACTAAGAATATTCAAAGAAGTAATACACCAATTCAGAAAAATTTCAAATTACATGGTCATAATACACGGATTTTGAACCACTTTTGCTTGGACAATATTTATTCCAACGAAAGAAAAGCAAATCCAATTTTCAGCTGCAAAGAAACATTTAATATATTACCAGAACAAATGAAAAATCCCAAAAACGAGAATTTAATTTTCCAAAAATTTTAAAGAAATTTTGCTATTGACATGACGCCCATGAAAATATAGCAAAACGTTATTTTATTAATTTTTTTTTCTTTGGTGTCTTGGCATCGACTGCTATGGTCATTAGACACGTGTTCTGGATAGGCCTTGTTACTAACTCCATGCGCCACCTTAGGAGCAGCACTGTTAATTGGAACAGTGAATCGTGCAGAACTCACCCCAGTCCAGCCACGAGATTTGAATAATTTAATCGGTCAAATTAAATTTAAAAATCCCAGCCGCAACTGGGGCACGAACTCCGGACCTTTCGACCCAAAGTCGGACGCTCTAACCACTGCGCCACGCCCCGACATTATTTTATTAATTATTTGTAATATTTGATATTACAATTTGTTTACTGTAGACCGAATTTATTTTTACAACAAATAAAATATGAATAAATATATATTTAGCTATGGAAATGGTTCATAAATAAATTGACACATTTTCGTAATGGTTTTCCGAAAGTGCTTTGAGTTTTCGGTAAAATGCTTTTTAGAAATTGAACCTCCACCAACACAGTAATGAAAATTGGGATCATAAATTGTCTCCAAATAACCTCGGAGAAGAAAATCAAGAGGTGTGAGTTCTGGAGATCTTGCCGGAAACAATATATAATATGATGCATCAAATCCAAACAATACTTTAATATGAACATTTTTCTTGATGCTATCGCGGTTATCTAAGCTAGAAGAATTGATAAAATAATTGGTATCTGGATAAGATATAAACAGAATTATTATTGTATATTACTTATGTCCCCTTTCAAGTTTCTGTAAACTTGGCAGTGAATATTTTCTTTTACTTTTTCAGCAATTTCTAAGCAAATATCCCGCGGAGAACAGAACAGGTCTCTACGGTAGACAAAACAGCAGAAGTAGGTATCAAAATTATGGAAGAGGAGGATCTTATCGGGATGGCGAATCAAATCCTGCACTGCAAAACAGGTATCCAGAAAATTATGAGGGAAGACCCGACTCTACTGAATATCGGGAAGAAAGTCGATTTGAAGAATCAAGGAATGAGTACGAAGATAGGTGAGCGCCATATAGACAGTGACAGCATTTAATTCAGCAACATATGGGATGTCATTACCTGTAAAATTTTAGAGAAATACATTAAAATTAAATTGATAGATTTTCTTAAAAAACATAATTTATTATTTTCAAACCAATTTGGAGCCGAGAAAAAAAAGGGAACTGAGAATGCAATATTCAATGTCACAGAAATCGTAAGATAATCAAAAGAAAACTATAGGAATATTTTTAGAAAGCATTTGATACAGTTTCTCATTCAGAACTTTGACTCTAAATCCAAATTGGTTTGAAAATAATAAATTATGCTTCTCAAGAAGTTTTGCCAATGTTATAAATTAAAGAAATAGGAAGACTTTGGAGAGAATTTGTTTTCAAATCTAAAAACCATTATACATTAATCCACCCCACACTCCCAATAAGCATCCCCCACATAGACAACTTCAACATGTCCAGATTTTGTTCTACCACCATCACTAGAATGAAAATGAACCATGGTAAGTTCCCTTCCCACTTGGCAAGAATAGGCATAAACGTAAACTCAGCATGCACTTGCGACGGTCTTTCCTTGGCGGATCTTAATCACATCCTATTCGCATGTCCCAATCACGACCTACACCGGCCTGAATTTTTTCAAAGTCTAATTTCCACTAAAACTTCCCTTCCCACCAATACAACTGTCTTGTTAGCTACTCTCAACGAAGAGATTTATAATATAGTTCTGAAATTTATAATGAAATCTAAAATATCAATATAGTATTATAACCGGACAATACAAAATTTCTAAAATTTTCTGTGGCAAAATAAACTCCGGTTTGATGCCAAGGGGGGTGGGTATAAAAAAAAAAAAAAAAAAAAAAAAAAAAAAAGAAATAGGTCGATAATTATAAATCAGGATATTTTTGAGCAACAAGTTTAAAATTCCGTAATAAGAAATTCGTATCTACATTTCATCTCATTACAGATTCAACAGCTTTGGAACATTCATCAACTACTTTAAATTTCTTACAGAGGGGACCAAGGACCACTGGGCAGCATCACTTCTCGAGATCAATCTCAAGGTGGTTATGATTCATCAAATTCCCGACTAGAAGATGAATCTGGCACTGAAATTGGTTATGAATCAACTGGTTCCTACGATTCGAGAGCTAGAGAATTTTCAACAATTGCTCCCAACCCCGCTTATTCATATGGTTCTAGGTCATATGGTTCACAATCTGGGTCAAACGATGGTTCTCGATCTGGGTCGAACGATGATTCTCAATCTGGATCATATGGTTCCAGTTCAAGATCGTATGGTTCTCAGTCTGGGTCCTATGGATCTCAGCCGAGGACAGATGGATCACAATCTGTGTCATACGGTTCTCAATCTGGATCAAATGATGGTTCTCAATCTGGGTCGAACGATGATTCTCAATCTGGTTCCAGTTCAAGATCGTATGGTTCTCAGTCTGGATCCTATGGATCTCAGCCAAGAACAGATGGCTTACAACCTGGGTCGAGAGATGATTCTCAATCTGGATCATATGATTCCAGTTCAAGATCGTATGGTTCTCAGTCTGGATCCTATGGATCTCAGCAAAGAACAGATGGTTCACAATCAGGATCATATGATGCTGAATCAAGACCCTATGGTTCCCAATCTCGGTCGTACGAGGCATCTGTTTCTAGATCTAGAACAAACGATGCACCACCTGTATCCGGAGGTTTTGTTTCAGGATCTGGAACATATGATTCCCAATCTAGAGGAGATGAATCACAAACGAATTACCAGTCATCTGTTTCACGATCAGAAACTTACGGGTCTAGAGAATCAACAAGAGGACGTGTAAGTGGTAGCAGTGCTAATCAATTGGGGTCTTATAATCCTAACAGAGCCTATGATAGTAGTCCTTATGAAAATCGACGACCATTCTCAAGTAGTTATGATATATATGATTCTCCTGGTAGAGGAAGAAATGGATCTGAAAAATGTTTACCAAAATGTTTTGCTGAAAAAGGAAACCGGGTAAGTAACTCAATGATGTTACTCTGGAAAATTTTACAGTCTACTTTTTCAGGGCTTTCCTGGTATGCCTGGTATACCAGGGGCAAAAGGTCAACGTGGTTTCCCAGGTGGGGAAGGAATGATGGGAGACAAAGGAGATAAAGGCGAAACTGGTCCAGCTGGACCCAGAGGACCAAAAGGCGAACGGGGCAAAACAGGTGTCCCTGGATTTCCTGGTCTGCACGGAATCCCTGGAATTGCTGGCCCCCCGGGAGGCCCTGGAGTCCCAGGCATGGATGGTTGTAATGGCACTGATGTATGAATTACTCGCATTCGAAAATTTATCTTTTCTCAATAATTTGTTTAACAGGGTCTTCCGGGTGAAAATGGTTTCACTGGACCACCAGGACCCAGAGGAATTCCGGGTCCATCTGGTATTAAAGGACTGAAAGGAGAAGCAGCCCGCTGTGAGATAACTCTCAAAGGACAGAAGGGTGAACCAGGTCGAGATGGTGTTACGGGTCCCGCAGGCAACCCAGGTTCTGCAGGTCCAGCTGGATATCCGGGAAATAAGGGAGAGTACGGTCTACCGGTAAGTTATAAAATAATAATTATGCTTAATGAATTTTGTTATTTAACACAAACATTCGTAGGGACCCACTGGGCCTCCTGGGCCTAGAGGGCTAAAAGGGTCGATGGGCGTGGGATTTTATGGCAACAAAGGTGACAAGGGAATAATGGGACCTCGTGGACAAAAGGGAGAACCAGCTGATGGACACCATGAACAAAATCAAACAGCTTTAGTGGGTCCAATGGGAGATAAAGGAATGAAGGGGGATCGGGGCGAGTACGGTTTCCCGGGTCAGAAAGGAGAAGCAGGACCGGAAGGAGATTATGGTATCCCAGGAACAGGCGGATCCAAGGGAGAAAAAGGATTACCCGGAGCTCCAGGACAACGAGTAAGTATTGAATCAAGTAAATTATCGGGTCATTTCATTTTATGCACCGGAACGGATTTTTATACCGTGTCCGCCATGAAGTGACTACATTTGGAAAAAAAATTATTTCTGAAAAACTCAGTTGCAAGTTGTATCACGTGACCTAGGATTTGGCAGGAATTGACAAAAAGATGATTCTGTTGCCAAAAAATTTGTCATATTACCATTTTGAAGCACATAAAAAAACATTTTATTCACCTACGGAGGAATGAAACGGTATTTTTGATATTTTTTTTTTCAATTTGGTTCAAACTTGGGGTCCTCGTTGGATTCCAAACACATTTTCTCAGAACAATTTTTCGGTATCTTGTCAATTTGACCCATCTTTCGGATCAACAGACAACTTTTTTTAAAATACCCTCCAACTTTATGGCGGACACTCACTCACACTCTTCTCTTATATTTTCAATATCAATCCCTGGAAGAAAAATATCTCACCATTTTCGTGTTTTTCAAGCACCATAATGTTGTACCTACAACCATTTCTTGCTATGTCTTAGTCTGAAATTTATGAAATCTTCTAGGGGAGAGATGGTTTTGCTGGCCCACCAGGACCACCAGGACAAAAAGGAGACCGCGGACTAACAGGACTTTCAGGATTGGCAGGAAGACCAGGACTCAAAGGTGAACCTGGTAGAGATGGACCACAAGGAAGAGTTGGATTGACAGGTCCCCCAGGCCCACCTGGAGGAGGTAAAGGATTTCCTGGCCTACCGGGTCCCCAAGGACCACGTGGATACCCCGGCCCAATGGGGCCCAAAGGAATGGATGGCTTCCCAGGCGAACCAGGACTCAGAGGGCCAGTAGGACCTCCAGGTGGACCAGGTCTTCCAGGAACTCCTGGTCCTGAAGGATTACCGGGTGAAAAGGGAGAACAGGGAGATGCTGGTTCACATGGTTTTCCTGGTAATGATGGGCCTAGAGGTTTTCCAGGCCCCAACGGACCACAAGGACCTCGAGGGGCTTCTGGTGAAAAAGGTTTATCCATAATGGTATGTAGAGTGAAACTCTAAACTTCAATCGAATCATTAATATTTACATTTAGGGACCCAAAGGTGAAGACGGTGAAGCAGGACGAGATGGGCTAATGGGACACAAAGGAGAAAAGGGTTTCAGTGGTCCTAGAGGAACCCCTGGTGATGCATTGAACGGCATACCCGGTTTCACTGGACCACCAGGTCAACAAGGAGAAAAAGGAAATGCAGGTCGCCCTGGAATTCCTGGAAATCCAGGAATACCTGGAGACAAAGGAGATATTGGAGGAAGATGTATTGATTGTTTACCTGGCCGCAGAGGGGAAAAAGGAGAGCATGGTACTGATGGAAGCGATGGAGCGGTGGGATCAAGAGGCCCCCCTGGTCCTCCAGGATTCATGGGACTACCCGGCCATGATGGGGTTCGTGGACGAGATGGACCTCGTGGAAATCCTGTGAGTAAATTCATTCCATTGATGTCTACTCGAGTTATTTCAAGAACGTTCAACGAAACAGAATATTAATTTGATTTTGTGGAAAAAATTGCTGTTTTAACATGTTTTTTTTCGGTACTTTAACCTTCCATAGTCTGAAAATGAAAAAATGTAAATTCAGGGAAATGAAGGTCACATTGATTTGCCCTGATAAGTTAATGCGTTTACAACACTGTGCAATTTTCTGCCGACAGATTTCAATTTTATAAAGTGGTAATCATAAATAGAATATGAATGTAATATAAAAATATTCTTTTTCAAATAAAACTTAAAATAGCTACCACAGGTAATTACTGAAATTATTATTGTACTAATTTATTTTCATTGATAGGGTATACCTGGAAAAGACGGTGATCCAGGATCACCTGGTTTACCTGGACGAGCTGCCATGGTACCGATCAACTTGGTGAAAGCCGAAAAGGGAGATAAAGGATCAAGAGGACGAGACGGACCTTCGGGACCGAAAGGTTTTCCTGGACCGATGGGACCAAAAGGGGATACTGGATTACAGGGATTCCCGGGATCAAAGGGAGAAAGAGGATATGATGGTTTCACAGGTCAAGATGGGAAACCTGGTGAACCAGGAGTACCCGGTATCAAGGGCCAGAAAGGTGACAGTGTGAAAGGAGAGCCTGGTTATACAGGTTCACAAGGAGAAAAAGGGGAAAGGGGAAGTGACGGTAAACAAGGAGAAGTAGGTGCTCCAGGAACATGCCCAGCGAATTACGAAATAAAAGGAAATGAAGGACCACGAGGTCAGAAAGGAGAAAGAGGTTTAGTTGGTCGGGATGGAGAAAGAGGAGAAAAGGGAGATCAAGGAAACGCCGGTCCAAGAGGACCACAAGGTCAAGACGGGCCTCCGGGGCCAGTGGGTCGCAGAGGTTTGCCCGGACCAAGAGGTGACAAGGGCGAAAGAGGACCAATGGGATTCCCAGGAGAACAGGGTCGAGATGGTATCAGTGGATTACCTGGTTCAACTGGATCTAAAGGAAACAAAGGAGAAGCTGGTATTCCTTCTGTAGGTCCACCCGGACCACCAGGACCGCTTGGATTGATGGGAGAAAAAGGACTACCAGGTTTACCAGGAAAAACAGGCCCTGCAGGAAATGACGGTTATCCAGGATTGATGGGAGAAAAGGGAGATGTTGGCGAGCCTGGTCTTAACGGATTAACAGGATCACCAGGTGAAAAGGGAGAGCCAGGTCCCATAGGCCCAGCAGGTATCGACGGATCACCAGGCAGACCTGGACCGGAAGGAGCGAAGGGTGGTCCTGGTCTCAGAGGAGAACCTGGCCGAGCTGGTTTGGCTGGATTCCCAGGTTTCAAGGGAGACGCCGGTATCCCTGGAGCTTCTGGTCCGAAAGGTTTCAAAGGCATGATTGGTAGGCCCGGATCACCCGGATCGCCTGGGATGGATGGTATGCCAGGACACATGGGCGAAAAAGGAGAACGGGGTTTCCCTGGTCCTCAAGGCCCGCAAGGTTTGATTGGAATGCCAGGTGAAATGGGTCCCTTCGGCGAAAAAGGTGACGTCGGACCCTACGGTCCGCCAGGACTTCCTGGTTCTCCAGGGCTACCAGGTTTGAAGGGACAAACTGGTTTACCTGGATTTGAAGGTAGAAAAGGTGAACCAGGATCCGCATCCGAGAAGGGGCAGAAAGGAGAGCATGGTATACCAGGATTACGTGGAGCTGAGGGCTTACCCGGTCAGCAGGGATACCCTGGAACAAAAGGAGATGCTGGATTGCCAGGTAGAAGCATTCCTGGTTTGACAGGAGAGAAAGGTGATGTAGGACCAGCTGGTTTGAATGGGTTGCCAGGAATGAGAGGTGCCAAAGGTGAAAGAGGCCCAGCTGGTTTCCCTGGAACGAAAGGAGATCGAGGTTTTCCGGGTATGGTGGGTCAGCCAGGAATCGACGGGTTAGACGGTGAAATAGGAGAAAAGGGAGATCGAGGATTAACCGGAGCTCAAGGATTCACTGGCGAGAAGGGTGACAGAGGATTCCCTGGAATAGATGGATATGATGGTCCGAAGGGTGAGCAAGGTCGACCTGGGCCTTTAGGGCTAATTGGTTCTCCTGGAGATAAGGGTGATTATGGTGAGAGAGGACCACCTGGTCCACTCGTTCAGGTCAAAGGAGAGAAAGGAGAACCTGGTCCTTTCGGCGTCGAAGGAAGACAAGGAGAGAAGGGAGATCGCGGAATCCAAGGAGCCATTGGACTCGAAGGAGAAAAGGGAGAATTTGGTCTTCCTGGCGTGAAAGGAGACAATGGTGCACCTGGAATACCAGGAGAAAAAGGTATGCAAATATGTGTTCAATTATTTGAATGATCTACAATTAAAATTAATTGTTCCTCTAAATATATCTTCAGATAATGATATTGTTGGAAATGATCCTATAATCGTTTTGAAAAAGTTATTTCTGAAATAGTATCCAGCCTCATGCAAGACGGAGGGCAATAAATATGATTTCTTTTTTGGACCATGGAGTTTTGTGATTATTGCTGTGTGCTGATCATAAACGATCTTATTACAGTCAACGCAAGACATTCGTGTCTTTCTTTTCTTTCGAATAGGCTGCTCGTTGCAACTGTAGTATGATCCAATATTTATTTAGAAACTATTGTACGTTTTATTATTATTTCTGAACAAAGAAAATTGTCCTAAAACCACATTCTCAATTTTTCAGGTGAAAGAGGATTTGCTGGATTAACAGGATTGCCAGGACTAACTGTGAAGGGAGAAAAAGGACTTGCTGGTCTACCAGGCAAAAACGGAAGGGAAGGCCTACAAGGGTTCCAAGGTGAAAAAGGTGAAAGTGGACTACAAGGTCTACCAGGAAGAACAGGCCCATCCGGACCACCTGGACCTTTGGGTCTACAGGGTCAAAAAGGAGAAAGAGGTTTTGATGGAGCACCAGGACCAGTTGGACCTGTGGGCCCACCGGGTAGACCAGGTTTGGAAGGAGCTCCAGGACAATTGGGCGAAAAAGGAGATAGAGGTCCTCCTGGAATCATGGGTGCACCTGGAGAAAAGGGTGATCGTGGATTGACTGGATTACAAGGACCCCCCGGTTATCCAGGACCAAAGGGAGACAGAGGATTTGACGGTGCACCTGGATTACGCGGACCTGTAGGTCCAGCTGGTTTGAAAGGAGATAGTGGAATCCCAGGTAAACCAGGATTGAACGGACTGTTGGGAGAAAAGGGAGATAAGGGCGAACCTGCTCCACAAGGATACCCAGGACCGAAAGGAGAAAGAGGCCCACCAGGAATTGCTGGTATCCCCGGAGAACGAGGTACACCAGGTATTGACGGCCTACCTGGAATAATGGGAGAGAGGGGTGACAAAGGAGACAGGGGATTCCCAGGAATTACTGGAACTCCGGGACTGCCTGGTGAGAAAGGAGATCGAGGAATTCAAGGATTAGTTGGTTTACAGGGAGCTATCGGTGATATCGGTCCTAAAGGAGAACCTGGAGTACCTTGCGTTGATATACCAGATTATCTCACAGGAACATTATTGGTTCGTCACAGTCAAAGTAGGGAAGCACCTCGGTGTGAAAGTGGTCATATCCAACTCTGGGAAGGATATTCTCTACTTTATGTGGAAGGAAACGAAAAAGCGCATTCTCAGGATTTGGGAATGGCGGGTTCATGTATCAGAAGATTCTCTACGATGCCATTCGTATTCTGTGATGTAAACAATGTTTGCAATTACGCTAGTCGCAACGACAAATCTTATTGGCTTTCCACGGGAGCTCCTATTCCAATGATGCCGGTAGAAGAATCTCAGGTAGAGGATTACATTTCAAGATGTGTGGTATGTGAAGCTCCTGCCAATGTAATAGCAGTGCACAGCCAGTCGCTAGCTTTGCCCGATTGTCCAAACGGATGGAGTTCTCTCTGGATAGGTTACAGTTTTATAATGGTAAGTTTCAAAATGAGAATTATTTAAAACATTCATTCAAATTCAAATTTATTAAGTCCTTTTTTCTATAGTACAATAGATTCGAAGAGTTAGCACAGGTACAAAATTTCTCATAAATAGAGCATAGAACAAATGAAACAGTTGAATCTTTCCAAGAAACGAAACAGAATAAACACGTTCACATTATCATACAGAATAAATAAGTAATCAATATTAATAGTGTTAATAATAATAAAGTTTATTCAAAACTCATTAAAAAAGCATTACATTAATTTCTATAAGAAAGTGAATACACGGTTTACTTATACTCTTTTAAAACTTGTTGCGAGAAAATCTCAGGAAAGAATTACATGTATTTTAAATGTTTAAAATTGAACAAAATGGTAAACTCTCGAATCCAATTTTCAAATGTGTTTTGAATGAGAATAATGACTTGATCGTTTTTACATGATTTGGAATCTAATCATAGTAAAATAACAATAAATATCCGAAATTTTTCTGAGACCTTGTTGTTGTGCCTTTCTTTTTCACTTTGACAGTATTTTAGTTCCTATAAATGTGATTATTGAAATTTATATTCGTTTTATGTTTATAGATACAAATCATTATGATGATGTATTCAAATAATTGTCTCATGTCCATTTTCTTTCACTTGGATTTAAATAACTCCTACTAAGTATATAGGATTTTCAAAAACTATAACTGTAGAACCTCAATATTTCTGAAGTGGGATTTTGTAACTCCTCAACCCAGAATCCCATAATTCAATTGAGACTGTTTTAATGAAAAATAAAGAATGTCAAGGGTTTTTATATCCATGAATGTTTTGAGATACTTGAATTTTGATAATATACTAATTTCCTCAGTAGGAATACTATTTGTTTGTCCCATTTTAGATGTCTGTCAAACATAATCACTTGTACTTGTACTCGTACTTGATACTATATGTTTCGTCTATTCTAGTAGAATTTTCAATTATTAGGGGCCCTATGTCTGGGGTAATTGTTATACTATTTGAATGGCATATATTTCGTTTTCTCAAAGTTTATTTATTGTGAGTAGGTTATAATCAAATAAATTATTTCTTCATCTGCAAAACTATGAATTTCACCTATAGTATTGATGTAAAAAAGTACGTTGAGATAGATAGTAAATAGTTGCCCCAAAACTGTCCCCTGTGGCACACTATTCTGAAAGATCTTTTGTTCACTTCTAGCTTCATCAATTTCGACATAATGAGTCTATTTTACAAGTAATTTTTGAGATAACAAACTTTAACGCGAAATCAAATATTCTTCGTTTATGTATGGTCAACCGAATCGAAAGTGCTCTGGGTCCAAAAAAATAGTCAAAGTTGAATTTTTTTAAGATGTTGATGTATATAATTGGTTAAATTAGTCTGTAATTCTTAGCTTCCAATTTATCACCACATTTATGCAGGTGTTGCAAATTGAGTTGGCACCATTGTTATTATTGATGCTACGAATTCGGTTGAATAGGCAAACTAGTGGTATTTTCAATGGCCTCGATGCTGAAGACCAAAACAAAATTGACAGTCGCGGTTTCAAAATATTTCATAAAATTATTGTTTTTGAATGGAACACCCTATATTTTCGAATTATAATCACAACCACATAAGTATGTAATTTCTTCCTAAAGTTGAAAATAAAAGTAAGTTTTATTAATAGTAAACATTTATAAGAATCGGATTTGATAAAGCGCAATAATATAGGAAGTAAATGTTCAAAATCATCGCATTTTTGTTGAACACATATTTGTGCCATTCACTTGACACTACGTGTTGTATTCAACACAGTTCAGCCATCAATTCTATTAATTATAGTTTCGGTATAATTTTTCAATTCATTTACATTTTTATGTTTTATTTTCTACACCTCATTCCTCAAAAATCCCCAAAAACTAAAATCTAAAGGTGTCGTGTCTGGTGAACGAGGGGTCACTTAACAGGACCATCTGTAGCAATTCATCTGTTTTCAAAACAGCGTCGCAACATTCTTTTTACGCCACTGAAATTATGTGCTGGTACTCCATCCGGCTGAAAATGGATCATCTGACGAGCGTCCAAATCAAGATCATCAAAAAAATCTTTACTGTCTTATTTTGATGTTAGTAACAAAATACTGTCATTCGTATAAGTATCAAAATTGGGTGTTTGGACACTCATGAGGTTTTTTTAGGTTACGAACCGAAATGCATGATAAAATATTGGGTGTTCTATTTAAAAATATATTATTTTATGAAATATTTTGAAAACGCTACTGTCAATATTTTTTTGTCTTCGGTATCGAGAAGGCCATTAAAAAATGCCACTAGTCTGCCCATTTAACTGAATTCGTAGCATCGATAAAAACGGAGTAGAAAGTGATGGCGACTTAATTTGGAACACCCTGTATATAGGTTTGATAATGCCCACTTTGAATTTGTTAGTTCGAGTACTTTTGAACATTTTTCACTCATACTTTACGATTAACCGTGTGGCTTTCACATTAAAATAATAAATTTTTTCCAGCATACTGCTGCAGGAGCGGAAGGAGGTGGTCAATCACTTTCCAGTTCTGGCTCGTGCCTTGAAGATTTCAGAGCCTCTCCATTCATAGAGTGTAATGGTGCCCAAGGATCTTGCCACTACTTCGCTAACACCATGAGCTTCTGGTTGGCCACAATCGACACCAATCAACAGTTCCAAAAACCACAGAAACAAACGCTCAAAGCAGGCAACGTTAGAGATAGGATTAGTAGATGCCAAGTTTGCATCAGGAATACGTAAAAATTGTCATTTTAGGGTAACTCTTTTTTATAGAAAATCATGTATGAACCCGTCGATCTGTCGTTTGCACGTATAAGTTTATTTTACATCTGAAAATGGTGCGAATGATGGATCGATTCGAATTCTGTGTTCATCCAATCCAACTAGTGTTCCTTCGAGGTTTCGTACTGGATCATCTCTCGTGATAAATACCTAATTAGAATTCGATGATCAAGTGCTGACCAGCACGTTAAAATGTATAGTGAGCTTTGTAACTTTTTAATACTGCCGTGCCATGTATGTGTAATACAATAAAGTTTTTGTATAGTACTTAGCGTTAAGTTGTATGTATGTTACGACACCGCAACGAAAACAGAATTGCTACGACTAGTAGTGAATAACATACACTAGTGTTTATCACATTTAATAAAAAATCTGTAACGTTACCTGTTAGATGTATTGAAGAGATATCTTCAGAAGAGAATATTTTTTTAATCAAATGATTTATGGTGCTATATATTTCTAAACTAATTTATATGTTTGCTTCCGAGATCGCAGTGACTATAGGCAATAAATTTTTTTCTTTTATGTTGTGACATTCCTCTGGAAACCTGGATTAATCCTCTAGTCAACCATTTACAGCGACAAATCCCAGTTCATATTGTTCTTCTAAGCTGCCGTATTTGATTTTAATAAACACTGCCATTTGTAAAATAAATCGTTAAAGAAATATAAAAGATATTTTATTCAACTTTTCTTCGCAAAACAGTAACAATGGGCTAGTCTCGTCGGACCAAAATCCAGCCGAAGGGCTAAGAAATTGTTATCCCGAGAACGGCAAGAGCTAGAGGGATGGGGTTTTTACTATTAGGTTTCTATTGAAAATATGCATTCAACCAGTATATGAACATCGTGTTTCACGAATTGGGAAAAAACTTAAAAGATAAAAAAAAATCTGGCTCGTAGTGCCAAAATCCAGCCAGAAGGACCAAAATATTGCTATCTCGAGAACGAAAAGAGCTAGAGGGATGGAGTTTTTGCCGTTGGGTTTCTATTGAAAATACTCATTCAACCGGTGTACGAACACCGTGTTTCATCGTTTAGAAAAAAAGTTAGGGATGATTCTTTCACGTTTTCGGGAATAAATCAAGAACGGAGACACTTAGGGGGGTGGGACATGTACCATTGTGTTCGTAATGAGCAAGCATACCACCAACATAGATATATCAAAATCAAAAAAGTTATAAGGAAACAATTTTTTTTCAAGTCCAAACTTCGATCTCTAGTTTCATAAAACGCCTTTTGCTGGATGATATTATCCGAATGTGTCCTATATACCGCTTTCGACCTCCTCAATCGATTCTACATCTTCTCTAAAACACCTATTTTTAAGGCTCAAAACCTCGGAGATATGATTTTTTCTTTAATTATTCGCAATCATAAAATTATCACCAAATCTAACCTTACCGTATTTAACTTGACCTGATCAAACCAAAATTTAAAAAAAAAATCTAACAAAAATACATTTTTCAAGGGCAATAAGTTTGTTCATATACAGTTTTTCAATACTTCGTTTCCTTTTAGAGTTTTTGTTATTTTAGAAAAAAATTGTGAAAATTTTCACGTCCAAGTTGATCAAAAAAAATATCTTGTGAAATTAGAAAGCCTGTCGCCGTATTTGAGTTCTGGTTTCATAAAAAAAAAATTAATATCCCGTTTATTTTTCAATATATGAAAACATTCCATTGTACATTTTTTAGACCTTTTTGAGGACAATAACTGTTCACATCCACTTTTTCAATATCTCTTTTAGTTTTCGAGTTATGGTCATTTTTATTAAATAAAATTCAATATTCTCGCAATCAGATTGCTGTAATGAGCCTAGCCTGCCTCTATTTTTCCCAGTCTTTGATAGAAGTCAACTGTATATTATTATTTTCAGAAGCGTTTTACCCATAAGGCTGATTAGGCTAAAGCCTCAGGTGTCTAAAATATTAGGTACGCCACGCAATGGCATCAGTACTAATGACAAAAGCATAAAAGTTAATATCGTTGTATGAGGATTTACAACGTTAATATTATATTATTCAGAAGTACACGAAATCAATTTCTCTAAAAGTATGATCATGTCCTGGAAGTCAACTTCGGCTATTGTCCAAGAGATGGCAGAGCAGTGCTCACCAAATATTTTCTTTGATACTAAAATACAAATAGGTTATCACGAAAACCATGAGAAATGAAACTAAGCTAGTTGCATTTTTGGATTCTGCTAGCATTGTTTAAATAGAACATAGTCAATGACTGTGGAAAAGGTATTGGACACAAACGCGAGTGTCATCTAGCGTGATTAGTTACAAACATGAATATTTGACGTCATTTTAATGCAGGTTTCTTCAAAAAACCCTGATTTTAATGCTTTTCCATTGTTTTAATCAAGTTACGACATGGAGGCCAGATCACTGAAGTTACGACATGACTTGGATGCGAGCTCACTATCGCCATCTACATGTCGCACCCATTTTGATCCAATATAATCCCATAAGGTTGACTATCTTCTATATAAACACTGCTGCTAGTCACAATCTTTCCCTTTTTGCGTTTTGAAGCGAATCTCTCTTTCATTTTCAGCACGAAAATGTCAAAAGGTGATAAGTTTCTTAATTACCAAAAAATTAAATTCTTCGTAGATCAACCCAATTCGCTGGAAAGTGCTATGAAGTTATTATCTACTCCAGAATGTCATAATTTCCAATTTGAAATAAAATAAAAATTGAAAGCATTGCCTAAAGACTTTAGACAATGTTGAAAGGTAGCAAAATTCAGCAACGTAATCTGAAAGTATAGACACGCCGCGGAGGTGACTGTCGGCTATTGTCCAAGAGATGGCGGAGCAGTACTTGAAAGCATTTTGAAAGCAATTTTTATCATAGGAAAATTCAAATCACAAATGTAATTGTTTGCACAATCATTTCCTGTGAGTATTTTGAAGCAGGCATATCTATTTCTCATTTTCGTCCCGACAATTTTCAAAGAGATTAACTTTTTTTCTTGAAATAGTTGAAATGATCCAAGAATGAAAGTCTTCCCAGAGCAACCAAATTACCTGAAAAGGGTTTTTTGAACCCATTACATGGCACAGAATATAGTCATAGACCGGGATCCCACGCCTATTTTCAAAAATTATCAATAACAGGCTGAATCTTCCTGAGTAGCTTCATTTTGCCGAGACGCCCAACTTTTTCCTCTACGAAAATTCTCGATAGTGGTAGCTAATAAAATGCGCAGGCGTCAAACAGTACAAAAAATTCATTAATAACAGTTAGTTTTTCAGTTGAACCTCGAGATAATTCGATGAAGTACTCGAAATAACTTTTGTCCTACAAAATGGATGGTAGTACTGAAGAGTCCCACACGAGTGTGGATAATTTGCTGACCAAAAAGTAATTTTGCCGATCAGAACCTTCGGAGATATTTAATCGAACCAAACCATATATGTGAGTTGCGTATGATGAGGTGTTCGTGCCACCGTAGAAAAAATTCAAATCAACCCCCACCTAAGGGTAGTTTATTCCTGTGATTTTACAAAAAACTCTGTAGATAGGGGATTTCCAGTGGAGATATTTTATTGAAATGGTAGATTATGATTTCTCAGAACGTACTTTATATGCCACCATAAAAAAATTTCAATCAGCCCCCACCTAAGGGTAGTTTATTCTCGTGGTTTTACAAAAAACTCTGTAGATAGGGGATTTCCAGTGGAGATATTTCGTTGAAAAAGTATATTATGATTTTTTAGATTGTTCTTTATATGCCACCATAGAAAAAACTTGAATCAGCCCCCACCTAAGGGTAGTTTATTCTCGTGATTTTACAAAAAACTCTGTAGATCGGGGATTTCCAGTGGAGATATTTCGTTGAAATAGTAGATTATGATTTTTCAGAACGTACTTCATTTGCCACATAGAAAAAATTTGAATCAACCCCCTCCTAAGGGTAGTATATTCCTGTGATTTTATAAAAACTCTGTATATAGGGGATTTCCAGTGGAGATATTTTGTTGAAATGGTAGATTATGATATCCCAGAACGTACTTTATATGCCACCATAGAAAAAATTTGAATCAGCCCCCACCTAAGGGTACTTTATACTTGTGGTTTTACAAAAAACTCTGTAGATAGGGGATTTCCAGTGGAGATATTTCGTTGAAATAGTAGATTATAATTTTTTAGATTATACTTTATATGCAATCATAGAAAAAACTTGAATCAACCCCCTCTTAAGGGTAGTTTATACCTGCGATTTTACAAAAAACTCTGTAGATAGGGGATTTCCAGTGGAGATATTTTATTGAAATGGTAGATTATGATTTCTCAGAACGTACATTAAATATCACCATAGAAAAAATTTCAATCAGCCCCCACCTAAGGGTAGTTTATTCTTGTGATTTTACAAAAAACTCTGTAGATAGGGGATTTCCAGTGGAGATATTTCGTTGAAATAGTAGATTATGATTTTTTAGATTGTACTTTATATGCCACCATAGAAAAAACTTGAATCAACCCCCTCCTAAGGGTAGTTTATGACTGTGATTTTACAAAAAACTCTGTAGATAGGAGATTTCCAGTGGAGATATTTCGTTGAAATACTAGATTATGATTTTATAGAACGTGCTTTATATGCCACTATAGAAAAAATTTGAATCAACACCCTCCTAAGGGTAGTTTATACCTGTGATTTTACAAAAAACTCTGTAGATAGGGGATTTCCAGTGGAGATATTTTATTGAAATGGTAGATTATGATTTCACAGAACGTACTTTATATGTCACCATAGAAAAATTTTCAATCAGCCCCCACCTAAGGGTAGTTTATTCTTGTGATTTTACAAAAAACTCTGTAGATAGGGGATTTCCAGTGGAGATATTTCGTTGAAATAGTAGATTATGACTTTTTAGATTGTACTTTAGATGTCACCATAGAAAAAACTTGAATCAACCCCCTCCTAAGGGTAGTTTATAGCTGTGATTTTACAAAAAACTCTGCAGATAGGAGATTTCCAGTGGAGATATTTCGTTGAAATAGTAGATTATGATTTTATAGAACGTGCTTTATATGCCACCATAGAAAAAATTTGAATCAACCCCCTCCTAAGGGTAGTTTATACTTGTGATTTTACAAAAAACTCTGTAGATAGATTTCCAGTGGAGATATTTCGTTGAAATAGTAGATTAAGATTTTTAAGATTGTACTTCATATGCCACCATAGGAAAAACTTGAATCAACCCCCTCCTAAGGGTAGTTTATACCTGTGATTTTACAAAAAACTCTGTAGATAGGGGATTTCCAGTGGGGATATTTTATTGAAATGGTAGATTATGATTTCCGAGAACGTACTTTATATGCCACCATAGAAAACACTTGAATCAAATCCCTCCTAAGGGTAGTTTATGACTGTGATTTTACAAAAAACTCTGTAGATCGGGGATTTCCAGTGGAGATATTTCGTTGAAATAGTAGATTATGATTTTTCAGAACGTACTTCATTCAAGTTTTTTCTATAGTGTCATATAAAGTACAATCTGAAAAATCATAATCTTCTATTTCAACGAAATATCTCCACTGGAAATCCCCTATCTACAGAGTATTTCGTAAAACCACAAGAATAAACTACCCTTAGGTGGGGGCTGATTGAAATTTTTTCTATGGTGGCATATAAAGTACGTTCTGGGAAATCATAATCTACCATTTCAATAAAATATCTCCACTGGAAATCCCCTATATACATAGTTTTTTGTAAAATCACTGAGATAAACTACCCTTAGGAGGGGGTTGATTCAAATTTTTTCTATGGTGGCATATACAGTACGTTCTGAGAAATCATACTATACTATTTCAACGAAATATCTTCACTGGAAATCCCCTATATACAGAGTTTTTTGTAAAATCACAATTATAAACTACCCTTAGGTGGGGGCTGAATAATTTTTTTTTATGGTGGCATATAAAGTACGTTCTGATAAATCATAACCTACTATTTCAACAAAATATCTTCACTGGAAATCCCCTATATACAGAGTTTTTGTAAAATCACAAGAATAAACTACCCTTAGGAGGGGGTTGATTGAAATGTTCTCTATGGTGGCATATGAAGTACGTTCTGCGAAATCATAATCTATTATTTCAACGGAATATCTTCACTGGAAATCCTCTAAATACAGAGTTTTTTGTAAAATCACAAGAATAAACTACCCTTAGGAGGTGGTTGATTCAAATTTTTTCTATGGTGGCATATACAGTACGTTCTGAGAAATCATACTATACTATTTCAACGAAATATCTTCTTTGGAAATCCCCTATATACAGTGTTTTTTGTAAAATCACAAGTATAAACTACCCTTAGGAGGTGGTTGATTAAATTTTTTTCTATGGTGGCATATACAGTACGTTCTGAGAAATTAAACTATACTATTTCAACGAAATATCTTCACTGGAAATCCCTTATATACAGAGTTTTTTGTATAATCACAATTATAAACTACCCTTAGGTAGATGCTGATTAATTTTTTTTATGGTGGCATATAAAGTACGTTCTGATAAATCATAACCTACTATTTCAACGAAATATCTTCTCTGGAAATCCCCTAAATACAGAGTTTTTTGTAAAATCACAAGAATAAACTACCCTTAGGAGGTGGTTGATTCAAATTTTTTCTATGGTGGCATATACAGTACGTTCTGAGAAATCATACTATACTATTTCAACGAAATATCTTCCCTGGAAATCCCCTATATACAGAGTTTTTTGTAAAATCACAAGTATAAACTACCCTTAGGAGGTAGTTGATTCAAATTTTTTCTATAGTGGCATATACAGTACGTTCTGTGAAATCATACTATACTATTTCAACGAAATATCTTCCCTGGAAATCCCCAATATACAGAGTTTTTTGTAAAATCACAAGAATAAACTACCCTTAGGAGGGGGTTGATTCAAATTTTTTCTATGGTGGCATATAAAGTACGTTCTGAAAAATCATAACCTACTATTTCAACGAAATATCTGCAGTGGAAATCCCCGATCTACAGTTTTTTGAAAAATCACAGGTATAAACTACCCTTAGGAGGGGGTTGATTAACATTTTTTTTATGGTGGCATATAAAGTACGTTCTGCGAAATCATAATCTTCTATTTCAACGAAATATCTTCACTGGAAATCCCCTAAATACAGAGTTTTTTGTAAAATCACAAGAATAAACTACCCTTAGGAGGGGGTTGATTCAAATTTTTTTCATGGTGGCATATAAAGTACTTTCTGTGAAATCACAATCTACTGTATCAACGAAATATCTTCACTGGAAACCACCGGTCAGCAAAGTTTTTCGAAAAATTACAAGAATAAACTACCCCCAAATGGGGGTGGATATGAATTTTGAATATGGTGGCAAGAAGGTATTCCTTTATAGATATTGTATTTGCATTATCATTCCGATATTCACAGTAAAAGTCTGAAAACACGGAATTATTATGTTCTGGTCAGCAAAGTATTTTTACCCGTCCCACACTCCCAACATGTACCAATGACGTAGTCATAAAAATTCATTAATAACCAGCGGATTTTTTTACCGTTGCTTGGTTAATATTTGTATAATTGAATGGTCATATTGTTCTACAAATTGAATGGTAGGTGTTCCCAGTCCTACGCTCCGAAATTGTCAATTCTATGGTAAATTTTTTTTTATTAATAACTGTAGGACAATGATAACACATGAAAGGTTAGTGTATTCTTCACCTAAATAATACAGTGTCCTACAAAAAAACGGATATGTATCGCTAGTCCTACAAAAATTATTCAAAATAACAAATTATTTGGAAATTGTGGTTTAGCTAATTTAATATACTTTTATTCGTGAAGTAATGTTACTTTCAATGTATAATTGTTTGTTCGATTCAAAAATATCATAATTTACGTGAAAAGTTTATGAAATAAGTGGGAAATTTTGTTTAGCTTTCATAATTTTTATAAACATATTGAAAACAATAACAAAGTAAAAACATTGAAATAATCAATCTGCCCTCCGGGGCGGCTTAAATGATATCGCATGCGCTTCAACAGATACGGGGAAACCCGGAAAAACCTGCAACACCACATCGTCGTCTGAAGAGCTGAAATTTATGATTGAAAACTTTCAAAGAGGTCAGACGAATTGTGATATTCTGCTCTACGGTAAAAAAGGATGTATGGTACCTCCAGAGGCCTCAAAAAGTCCAGTTCGAAGGATATATTATATTTTACGGGGGTCAAGTGGCCAAGTAGTTAAAATACCGATTTTTTATCAACTGTGGTCGCCGGTCGTGGGTTCGAAGCCTAGCGACTGCTTATATTTCTCTGATGGCCCGAGAAAGTGGAATATCACGTAAAAAGTAAGAATTCGTTAATCCTTGGCTCTCACAAGTTTCGTCTTTTGAGGGCTGTCGTTCGTAAGGGAACGACATCAGTTCCAGTTGGAAAAGAACATATTTCAAAAACTGTCACTTGAGTCCGTTAATAAGAAAGCATCAACACGCCGTGGAAGTTACCTTTGGCCAAGAGATGGCGGAGCAGTGCATGAAATCTATTTCTGCCATACGAAAATTCAAATTTCTGAAAAGCCATAAGCTCAGGCACCGCAAATATAAGAGAGAAGTAGGCAGCTTTGGGGACGAATTCGAAGGATTAATTTTATGCCTGTCCATTTTAGGCAATGCTAAGGCGCCTCTGACCTCTAAAACGCCCCTGATTATATTGAAGGTAACTTCTGGTAATTACCGGACGACTGTTTAAAATTAATATGAAAAAAACATTTCGACTTTTTTTCTTAAAACTCTGACTTTTTTTCTCAGAATATTTTGAGAATAAATCTCAAAATTCCTAGAAGAAAAGTCACAATTTTGAGAAAAAAAGTCGAAATTTTGAGAAAAAAGGCGAAAATTTGAGAAAAATTGGCGAAATTTAGAGAAAAAAGTCAAAATTTTGAGAAAAAAAGTCGAAATTTCGAGAAAAAAGTCGAAATTTTGAGAAAAATAGGCGAAATTTTGAGAAAAAAGTCCAAATTTTGAGAAAAAAGTCGAAATTTTGAGAAAACAAGTCGAAATTTTCAGAAAAAAGTCAGAATTTCGAGAAAAAAAGTCAAAATTCTGAGAAAAAAGTCAGAATTTTGAGGAAAAAAGTCGAAATTTTCAGAAAAAATCTGAAAATTTCAAACTTCAATAAAAAACTATACTGGTAGGATGGCTAATACGCCGTCGTACAATTTTGCGAACGTCGAGTATAAAATAAAAATAAACCGAAAACCGAACCGTTGCATGAAGATTATCCATAGAAATAACCTCATGCAACGACCGGACCATTACCTAATACTTAGACAATGACCGGACCATTGTCATAGTAGGATAACGCCTGTGTATCATCTATTGAGCCGATTTTCAGCGCCATCTGCCAGGAACATGTGGAAACTTCGAATTTTTCAATCCGTGCGGTAGTGACCCCTACACGGTCCTAATTCCAACTTGATGGAACGTAATTTAAACAGGGACGGATTGAGGGGTTAACATTATTCACGTTCAGACGTATGAAAAAGCTAACAGAATTTCATTTACGGATACTTGGGTTCAAAATTTTGATAAATCGCATTAGGTGATAATATTTTGATATTATACGTGATTGGAAACTCCCTGAGTTGTCTTGTGGAATATCAATCTGCTCCAACTTACTAAATTGTCGCTGATGTCCTATTGAAGTATCCGTTCATTTAAACAAATATGAACTGACTGACATCCAGGAGATTTACTAGTCGAGCATGGTCGAGCTGTATAAACTACAGTCGATAAAATTTTCTGTCACTAACACATTCAGGAATGATGATTTTTAAAGAAATTATGAACATGATGAAATGGAAACAAACCTACGATAAAAATTAAGCTATTTTTTGTAATATCTAACAGGAAACAACTACTTCCCCGGCTAATGCATTCATTAATTTTTATTGTAGGTTTGTTTCCATTTGCTTAGGAGTTGTTTCTCTATTTTCAATTGAGAATATTACCCTTGTCAACATTCAGGAATTTTATTCAAGCTAAAAAATGTAATTGATTGGAATTTGTGAGTCAAGTTTCTGTAAGTACCTGTCTGACAGAATCTAATCAATGGACTTAAAATATGACAGTTAATCGTCATTCAGGTGAGGATGCTTTATGACATTTTTATGAGGGTTTTGGCGGGCGATCAATTTGAAATTGGTATGTGGGGGTTTTTGGGGTCGGAAATGTGTTTTTTGATAAAATTTGGGATGTTGGTTCCAAAATCGATATGGTAGATGATGAGAATATGCATATTTTACGCGCACTTATTCAAATAAGACTGTTTGTATGTCTGTCTGCGTCAAATCTTGGAAGTGGATTTTGACTCACTAGCAGTTTTCGAATTAACTCAAAATTTGGCAGGTGTTCATATTTCTGGCGAAAATTTAAATTCATAACACCAAAATAGCGGACGAGTTTCCCTTGCCCCAATGTTGGTTCCAATATAGCCATAAAGTTCCTCTAGCTCTACAAATGATAAACTATAATTTCACAGTGACCACTTCAATGAAATCGATAATACAAGTATTTTATATATTTATTCAACGAGTAATCCCAATTACAGTTTGTTGCAATAAAAATGAATGTATAACATCTTAAAACTAAGAATAGATAAATACCCAATAAAGTACATGATACAATAATAATAATACAATACAATATCAATCATACGGCAGCATTAGTTTTTTAAGGAAGTATACAGGGTGGGGCACCGAAAACAAAACAGATCGAATATCTTCAAAACGCATCCGTTGTGAATGAAATGCAAAAACACTCAGATCCTCACTCAGAACCTCAACTGTCATACCTCTTCCCCCACCTCTTGGTCGCTACCATCCAAACAATTTGAATAGGGAAAGTAGTGAGTGTGACACACCATTAAAAATTTCATAAGGAATTCAGCCTTGTCAATTTTTGCTACCTAACTTTTTATTTTGGCGCCATCTTGCGGGAAAAACAACTGTTCCGTATTCCAAATTATGATACTTCATTTGCAAGCTAATTCGACATAAATTCGGTGAAAATGCATTATGTTATTTTTCTAAAAGAAAAAACAAAATGGCGGCTCCAAAATGGCGGACAAGATTTGCAATTATGGTCCGAATCGATTCAAAATTGATATATGTTGGTTCAGGGTCATAAATTATGATTTATTCGCCAATGCAAAAAAAACAAGATAGTTGCTCCAAGATGGCGGACGGAATTTGTAATTATGGTCCGATTCGAATCAAAATTAGTATCTGTGGATTTTCTGGGTCGGAAATTATGTTTTTTTTTTGTTGATGCAAAAAACAAGATGGTGGGCGAAATTTGTAATTGTGGTTCGATTCGACCAGGCATCGAAAACGAATTCTTCAAAACACATGTATTGTGAAAAAAATGCAAAAACACGTAGATTTTTAATCCAAGAGGGAAATCTTCCTATCATAACCTCAACTTTCGCACCACTCCCCCCACCCCTTCGTCACTCATACAATTTGAATAGGGAAAGTACTAAGTGTGACACTGTATTGAAAAGGTTATTCCATAAGGAATTAAGACATGTGAGTGTTCGCTATCTAACTTTTCATTTTGGCACCCTCTTTCGGGAAAAACAACTGTTTTGTATTCCAACTTATGATATTCAATTTGAAAGCTAATGTAAGCAATTCACGAAAACAACAAAAATAAAAAAATTACCGTTGTATGAACTTAGAAATTGGAATTTTTCTCATACATTACTCAAAAACGTCAGACAGCGTTTCGAGACTAACTTTTACTTATGTATGGTAGTCCATGGCAAATGGTCTTTGAGCATCTACTGTGAATTGATGCAGTTTGGAATGATTGGATTCGAATTTATTCAAGGTTTTCCAATCCTCGAGTTTATTCAATGTTCAATTATTTTTATTCTTCAAAAGCTTTCATTCAACTTGCCCTGTTAGTTAGTATGTTTGTATGTGTGGGACAAAACAAATCTGTAAAATCCCTATATGCCAATTTTGAATCGAATCAAACCACAATTACAAATTCCGTCCACCGTCTTGATTTTTTGCATTGACAAAATAATCATAATTTCCGACCCTAAAAATCCTCACACTGATTTTGATTCGAATCGGACCATAATTACAAATTTCGTCCGCCATCTTGGAGCAACTATCTTGTTTTTTTTGCATTGACGAACAAATCATAATTTATGACCCTGAACCAACATATATCAATTGTGAATCGAATCGGACCATAATTGCAAATCTTGTCCGCCATTTTGGAGTCGCCATTTTGTTTTTTCCTTTAGAAAAAATCCATAATGTATTGTCACCAAATTTATGACAAATTACCTTGCAAATGAAGTATCATAATTTGGAATACGGAACAGTTGTTTTTCCCGCAAGAGGGCGCCAAAATGAAAAGTTAGGTAGCAAAAATTGACATGACTGAATTCCTTCTGAAATTACCTCTTCAATGATGTGTCACACTTACTACTTTCCCAATTCAAATTGTTTGGGTGATAGTGACCAAGGGGGGTGGGGGGAGAGGTATGACAGTTAAGGTTATGATAGGAAGATGTCCCCTTTGAATTAAAAATCGACGTGTTTTTGCATTTTTTTCACAGCACATGCATTTTGAAGATATACGATCTGTTTCGTTTTCGGTGCCCCACCCTGTATATGTGACTCAGTCCTTTTTTGATAGCATTTATTCAGCTGCAAAAGATATCAACTTGTTGAAACATATTTCCATTTTCAAGCATTCGAGTGACAAGAGAGAAAAATCCTCCTCCTAATGCGGTTTTCACCATTGAGTTTGTCATAAAATTTGATCCTCAGACACTGCCATCAGTTTTCATCTATCTAGTGTGAAAACAGGACTTTCCATTTAAAAGTTTCTAATTCGGCCTACCCTGTATGTTTGTTCAAGAGAAATTTGAATTTTGACCAACTAGTTTACCGATTACCTAGAAATTTGGCAGGTGTTCGTAATTTCGACGAAATCGCAATATGGACGAAAAAAATTGCCAGAGAAAAAAAAAGGGGGGATCCAGTTTTGTGATTATGGTCCGATTCGATTGTAAATTGGTATGTGGGGGTTTTCAGGATTGGAAATTATGAATATTTTTTTAAATTTCATGTATACAATATGGCGGCTCTAAGACAGCGGACGAGTTTTGCATGGTCCAATCCGATTCAAAATTGGTATGTTGGGAGTAGACGGCTCGCAAGTCAATTTCCTTCTGGCACATGAATAAAATTAATGTTTTGCAGGTTTCAATCATTTTTTGAAGTGACACTTCGTTTATTTCATCAATAATTTTTTTGTGTAGTCGTTTTCGCCCCTCTGGACCCCATCGTTCTTATCATCATTTCGAAGTGACACTTCATTTATTTCAACCCGAAATATTTTTTTAAATTATTTTTTAAAATGATATTTGCCCCTCTGGACCCCCTTAGACGGCTTGCAAGTCATTTTCCCTTCGACACATGATTGATAATATTGCTTTACACGTTTTAATTATTATTTCGATGCGACACTTCATTTATTTCACACGGAAATATTTTTTAAATAAATTTTGATATCGGTTTTGCCCCTTTGGACCTTCTTAGACTGCTCGCAAGTAATTTTCCTTCTCACACATGATAGATAATATTGTTTCACACGTTTTTATTACTATGTCAAGGTTACACCTCGTTTATTTCACCCGAAAAAAAATTTAAAATAAATTTTAAACCCATTTTCACCCCTCTGTACCCCCTTAAACGGCTCGCAAGTCATTTTTATCTCGACACATGATTGAAATTGATGTTTTACACGTTCTCGTCATCATTTCGAAGTGACACTTCATTTATTTCAACCCGAAATATATTTTTAATTTATTTTTTTAAATGATTTTTGTCCCTCTGGACCCCCTTAGACGGCTTGCAAGTCATTTTCCTCTCGACACATGATTGATAATATTATTTTACACGTTTTAATTATTATTTCGATGGGACACCTCGTTTATTTCACACGGAAATATTTTTAAATCAATTTTGATGTCGGTTTTGCCCCTTTGGACCTCCTTAGACTGCTCGCAAGTCATTTTCCTTCTCACACATGATTGATAATATTGTTTCACACGTTTTTATTATTATTTCAAGGTGACACCTCGTTTATTTCACCCAAAAAAATTTTTTAAATAAATTTTAAACCCATTTTCACCCCTCTGTAACCCCTTAGACGACTCGCAACTCATTTTCCCTTCGACACATGATTAATTATATTGTTTTACATGTTTTAATTATCATTTCAAAGTGACACCTCGTTTATTTCACCCGGAAATATTTTTTAAATTAATTTTGAAGTCGGTTTCGCCTCTTTGGAACCCTTTAGACGGCTTGCAAGTCATTTTTGCTTGACACATAATAGAAATTGATGTATCACATTTGTTAAGGGATTCACGAGAACTTTTTCACTTTGGTTGCTACCCGCACGTATCTATATTTTTTAGCTGCTGTAAAATCGTGTTGGCTGCTGAAGACGAAATTAAAAAAAAAATCGCGCACGCCAATGGTCATTCGGCAGTTTCCGTAATTTTGGCTGCTGTATTTCAGCTGCTAACTTCACACCGGTTATAAATTGTTAGCTTTCTGAATTCCTCCTCAACATGAGCACACGATAAAAGTTTGTAAAAATTCATAATTTTGTGTTATTATAATTTTTATAACTAAAGAAAAATTAAATATCCACAAAATGTTAATAAAATTTTTTTTGACGAATGTTTTATTATTACTGTTTTTATGTTTAAGAATGAATTATACTGGTTACAATTTTTTGACGCCATTTGTTTATAAATTAGTTATGAACAAATGAACAAATATTTTTCTAAAAAAAATATATAGGAATATTCCCTCAGTTGCCCTCAGTTTGAATCAAATATGCAATTTGAGAAAAATATTTTGTCATTTACTACCCATTCCGCAAATTTCTCAGAAAAATCACAAGAGTAGAGTGGGGTCAAAGGAAGTTTTTTCGAAAAAAAAAATTATATAGGCATATTTGTTGTCCTTAGTTCAAATCAAATAAGGAATTTGAGAAAAATATTTCATCATTCACTACCCATTCCGCCAGGGATTGTTCAGTTAGTAAAATAGGTACGATCACTAATAGAGGCATTGCACTAATTGCACCAGAAAAATGATAAAAGCGCGTTACTGACAAAAATTGTTTGAATTTTGTCACTACTTGTCAAAGTCGATAAGAAGTTTAATAATTAAGATTGACAAGCCTGACTCATAATAGCCTATTACTGCTGTACGACCTTTTTATGAACACAACTGTGCACACAACTTTTGATGAAATTTGTCATTAATTCTGTAGGGGTTTTAATCCGGTTTTCATTATCCAAATCTAAGTCTTTATAGAAATAATTCATCATCAAAACAAATTGCTTTCAGTTATACTTCGGCACTTTCAAAACAACTTAAACTAAAAATGGCGCTTAGACCGTCCCTATAAATAATTCAGCAAAGATTTGCAATCAGTTTGAAATCTACACAATCGTCACTATTTTACTGTATAAACACAAACGCCTGATCACACCAATTCACCATGAATACTGCGAATTCGTCCAACAAGTAAATAAATACAACTGGAACTGAAACATGAAAATCTGTGACTGCGGACCTGCAAAACAATAATTTTACCCAAGCGCGGTGAGTCGTGGCAAGCGAATCTCGACTTAAATGGCTGTTCGAGCTGACCAATGAAACTCCATAGTCTCCCTCGACGATGCTGCCATCTACACGCAGTCTCCTTTTGGCTCCAATGAAACGTCCATAAGGTGATATCATTGTCTAAAGAAGAATAGTCAAACAATCCCTGTGCAAAATGCATTGGATGGCCGTCACCTGAGACATCTATGCTATTTTACTGGAAACATTGAAAATGTATCCAGTAATGTGGCGCCGTCATCGGATAACACGCAAAACTATACTTCTGTCTCTTTTTAAAATAGAACGCCAGTTTTCATTCACTTCATTCAGTAATGTGCAGAATGTTGTCATTGGTGAGATGTTTAGCAGAATAAAAGACGAGTTAAAGTTTGCATTCGGATGTTTCGAATTTCAAATGAAGATCAGTGGTAATTTTATATTGCTGCAATTAAGCCTAATATAATGAAACACGTAATGTAGCAATATTCTTACTGAAAAATGATGCCTAATTATAGGTACAAAAAAATGTTCTATTAGGATATTCTATCGCAGTTGATATGTTTTGAAAACACATAAAGAATATTCATTAGTGCTTGAAGGTACCTAATAAGTAGGTAAATAATAATATATCAGTATTATTTGTACAAGCTTTTGTTTAGTTTCATTCACACGTAACAGGTGTGGTATCTACTATCTATAACGGACATGTGTTCTTTAATTGATGGTTTGATGTTATCAACAATTTATGGACATATAAGGAGAGTTTCAAAGGAGGTTGTCACCAGAAATCATTCATTTCCTACACGGGCCTAAAATTCAATTTTTTTCTTGTACAATATAGTTATTTGTGTATTTAGAGCTTTGTTCTCGAAATAAACACATGTTTTTTTTCTTCAAACGCAGCTTTTAAACATAGAAACGATCGAAACTTCATTCAACATAGGCACCTAATATTACCCATGAGAAAATGAACACTCAATAGTAATCCCAAATGAATAAGCTATCCAAATATCCAATAATTCACATCTCTAACAAAACAAGATAACTTGCTTGAAAAAAAAAACCGAATGTCGAGATCGAATCACAGGCCTTCAGCTTGATAGCAGGTACGCTCTCAACACTACCACAGTTCCTAATAGTGTTATGAATTTATTATCTATCATCATGAAAGAATAGGTTTGTTTTCAACAAAAGCTGTGGAGATCGACCGTTTCTTCAATATTTTCGCTCTAGAGCGAAAAATCTGTCACAAAATGACATTTCTGCGAAAACATCAGCTTTTATTTATGGTTTTACGCACTGTCCACAGTGCCTAAAGTGATACTTTTCAGCACACGTAAGTGAAAAAATCAAATGTGGGTAAAGTTATGTTTTACGCATCGTTCAGATAATTCCAAAATACAGTATTTTGCGTCAGATTTTACTCGGAAGTCATCAAATGAAAACTTCATAAAATAAAATATACTCAACAATTGCTACAATTTGCCAATATAATAGTCGTAGAAATAAAATTGTAGATACATTTTTGTAAACAGATTTTTGTACTCCCGTGTTTCCGCACGCTCATAAAAAAAGTACTAATTTACGAATTTTTGTATCATATATAAATAACAATTTCATCTTCTTTATATGAGTTTTCTGTGCATATTGGTCATGAAGCCATAAATTTCCATTTTTGATAAAGATAGCCACTTATAGAGGTTAAACGATCGACCGAAACTTCAAATTCAGTCGCAGATAATGCCATTATCTCATCAGTACCTAATTTCGAAAGAAAACCCTTATTAGGTTTTACAACTTTGACTTTATGGTATATAAATAAACTTGAAAAAAAAAACATTTTAGAGAAAAGCTTCTATTAAATGTACTAAAAAGAAGAAAATTTATTTTAAAGTGAATAAACCCATAATTTTGTTACATTATAAAATTCTAAATGATATGAAAGCTTGTCGCGAGAAGTATATATGTAATTCTTATATAAATTAAATTTAAAATTGCCTCCAGATTTATTCACACGACAAGCTTTTATATCATTTAAAATTTTATAATGTAACAAAATTATGGGTTCTTCGCTTTAGTGCATTTAAATAAAAGCTTTTATCTGAAAAGGTTTTTTAAGTTTATTCATTTCTTTTTTTAGTTTTCTGTGAATATGTTTCTTAGTCTGTTTATTTCAATCAATGCGCCATTGTTGCACGGTCGCTTGCCTGTTAATTTACCGTTGGAAATTTTTCCTAATTTCTACGTGTTCTCTAAATAGCTTTAGAGGGGGGCAGAGGGGTGAATTTTCTAAAAACCATTTTGTTCAATGGCCAGATAATTTTCACTATTTTAACGGATTTTTTTGATTTCTATTCCGCGAGTTTTCCTATTTTTTTGTGACAGGAAAGGAGGGCGAACCCCCTGATCTATTTTTGTTTTCATCATTATTTTCCATGTCCGAAACTGTTGAAACATTTTCCGAATTCCTTTGCGTTCTCTACCTAGGTTTTGAGGGGGGAAAGGGGAGGCGAAATTTTTTAAAACATAATATCCGACGGTCAGATATTTTTCACTATTTTTACAGATTTTTCCGATTAAAATTTCACGTTTTTTCCATTTTTTTTCGAGAAAAGAGGGAGGCGAGTACCCCCTAATTTATTTTTTCTTGCTGTAATTTTTGACGTCCAAATCCGTCAAAAAAACGTCCGAAAACCTTCGCGTTCTCTATCTAGCTTTCGGAGAACGGGGGGGGGGGACAATTCCTTTTTATAAACCATAACATTCGACTGTCAGATATTTTTCACGATTTTTAGAGATTTTTCCGATTTTAATTTCACGAGTTAGTTTTCCAACTTTTCGAGAGAAGGGGGGGCAACCCCCCTCCCTACTTATTTTTTTATATTATTATTATTATTATTATATTTTATATTATATTATATTTTATATTTAAACTTCCGAAACCCTACGCTTTCTCTATCTAACTTTCGGGGGGCAGGGGGGACAATTTCTTCGACATTAATGTTTTGTCATCGGAACTGAACCAACACATTTCAATTCCATAGAATAAGAGGAAGTGGTTCTAATTCAGCTTGCAAGATTTGTACCCACCTAACACACACAAAGCAAGTTAAATAAAAGCTTTCAATAAAAGCAGAAAATAATATGGTAACTGTCGGAAATGGCATTATCACCTTCATAACTTGAAAACAATCATCGGTTGTCATCAAGAACGTTGGACATCTTCCCCCAAACATTAGTCAAGAGAAATCACCCTGAAAATATCTATGTGAATTCGAAAACTGACTGAGACCTAACAAGACAAAAACAATAAAATGCCAAACACCACGTAAGTTCGCTACTTTTGCTCTCTCGTTTACATGCAAACTGCAAGTGGCAGGTGGAACGGACACTGAGCCAATCAAAAACACGAAATAATGTCCATTCATTATTCACTTTACGCGATTACTACGACACTTTCCATCTCATTCGTTTGTCTCCTTTTTGGGGGCAATCGTGCTGGCGCCATCTACTAATAAACCCCATCGTCATCCAATAATAATCCCATAAGGTTGACTGACTATACTTCTTTAGACAATGGTGATATTACTATGTAATCCTCATACAACGACCGAACCATTGTCTAGACCGGACATTGTGCCATCTGTTTCCGAGTGTTGAAACTATTTAACGCAGACGTAAAATTTTGAGGTACAGTTCGCATCAAACGTTCAACCATTGTCTAAAGAAGTAGTTCAACCACTACATAACTATGGCCTTCATCGTGAGAGGGGAGTAGTGTCAGCTTTGATGAGTTTTCATCAAATAGTTTGTTGAAAAAGCCAAAAGGCCTGTGGTCACATTCCGTGTGGCGTGTACCATAGAATTCTAGTGTCGACAGTTTATGTCTCTGTCTCTCCCATAAATTCAACTATGATGAAAAGTAGAATCGTTTTATGGGTAATCCTCATACAGCGGTAGAATTCTACGGTACACGGAATCCCACCACAGCTCTAGTTTAGCCAGTAGGTACCTAAAATATGAAGTTTTAGTAATTTCAAATAGAATAAATATAAATGTAATAGCTATTTATGGTTTCTCTGTGAAACCATATTATATATCTATAAAGACATATTCATGATTTGCCTATTATGAGGATTATGAATTTTGAAAGAAAATAATTCAAAGGGAACATGGTCAAGAGAGGAGATCGAAAAGTGATATTTGAGTGGGGAATATACTGAACATAGCAAAGGTCTGTGAGGTAACTACAAATGACAATAACTGTGCGGAATTTATGTTATTATTAATCAAATAGACTACTAACTAACAAGGAGGGTCTAATGAGCTCAGGCCAATCAGAATCTTGTTGCATCAACGCGTCATAGTGACGTACTTGGATAAGAGTACAGAGTCGAACTCGAACCAAGCAACAAAACTGTCAGCAGTAACTCTCATATACCAAGAGCTAGTCCGTCACTGTCTATAGAAAACGGCGGCCATGACACGTCCAACCAAGTCACATTTCGTCACAAATGTTCTTTCATCTCTTTCTATCAGTGTCCCCATTGTCTTATGGGGAACTCTCCTTGTTAATAATGTTTAGTCTCCTTGATTATTAATAACTTTATTTGTTGAATTTTTACATTGAATATTGAAATCAAGTCTACAGCGTGTCTCACGGTCGATGGTAGGTTAGACGTTTATGGTAAACCCAAAGCAGGATTTCCCTGAAAATTTCACATCTTACATTTTGTTACCTGATCTATCGATCTAAAATATTTTCAGCTTTGCGGCGTTGCCACGTCTATCAAAAAAACTAGCAACTTTATTTTTTTAAATAGAACACCCCGTATATTAACTCATTTTTTGAATCGCTCTTTTATTATAATACTTTTTTGTTAATAATGTCCTATACCTATCTCTATCTGTTTTCGAAATAAAAAATAATTTGTGTTAAATATGGTCCAAAACATAGCCCTAATTGAACTTTAGTACATCAGTACTCTCAATTCATGAAAAGTTGATATTTTGATTATAGGTTGGACAAATTCGAAGTATTTACTTAACACCAAGAAATCGACTCCATATCATACAGGGCGTGCTAAAATTACTGTTATTTCCATAATGCATAAAAGTGGTCAAAAGTTCATTTTTTCAAACGAAACCCCCTGTATATTACTCGATAAATTGAAAGATGATGAAAAATGCTTCAAGATGATATATCATGTCCCTATACCTAAATCATCAACTTTTCTTAATAAAATTGCTTTTTAAGAATTTGGTTTTAGGTAACAGTGGATTTGTCAAGCTTATAACAGTTTGGTAACTTTTATAAGTAATTTACGAATAGTTATCGACGGTGTTTCAAATTATCTTCCAAAGTGAATGCAAATATCGATTATTCAAACAAAGTTCTTATGAAATTATTTATTATACACGAACAGTGTGATCAAATCATTGCCAGAACTTGCAGAAATTTCAACCAAATGTATCCTGAATTAACACCAATGAACGAGAGGAAGTATGTAAGATTACAAAATAATTTTCTTAACTATGGCTGAAAGTTTCCAGGGAACAACTGTCCAAAAACCAGGCATTTCTAGGTAAAAAGTACGATTTTCTGGAATTTAACATGTGAAAGTACAGAAAAAAACAGAATTAGGAGGATTAAAAATAACAAAATTGTAAACAAAATATCACATTTTTACAATAAAGGCTGGAAATGTTGTCAATTACAATCTAAACATTTTAAAATATTCTTTTGTACGCGACTTGTCGTTGCTTTTTCAATTTCATGGGGATCTAGATCTTCAATACACCGCACTATTCGCCGTCGCAGTTCTTCTTTGGTAGGCACTGGAGTACTGTACACCCTTTCTTTTAAAACACCCCATAAAAAAGTCAAGTGGCGTGAGATCGGGTGATCTCGGTGGCCAATCCCACGGCCCTAAACGCCTAAACCAACGATCGTCAAACATTTGGTGAAGTTTCCTGGAAACTTCCTGAGTGCAATGAGCTGGCGCTCCGTCCAGTTGAAACCACGAATTCCTATATTCCTCTGAAGGCAAGTTTTCAAGGAAATCGGTAACAGTCGTCCTTAAAATATGAAGATATCTCTCTGCATTCAGTGTGTCTTCATAAATAAAAAAGCTAATTTTATTTTTCTTCAAAATACAAAACACATTCAGGAAAAAAATTTTCTTGAAAACCCATTTCTTTTGTCACATCAGGATTATGATCAGCCCAAAAATATTTATTCCTTCTATTAAAAATGCCATCCCTCGTAAATTTTGATTCGTCGCTCCAAATTATTTTTGACAAAAATTCCCGATCTTCCTGTATATGTATTAGAAGGGATTCGTAAAAATGCTCTTTGGTAAATTTATACGGATGCATTTCGTGATTTTCCAAAATTCGTTGTACTGAAGCATGTGATACACCCAAATCTTTTTCTGCACTGCGAACGGAAGCTTCTGGATATGCATAAAAATATGCCAAGACGTATTTTCCTCATTTAAAGTAACAGGTTTTGGTAATGTTGAAGGCGCTTTTAACTTTGAGCCATAGTTAAGGAAATTATTTTGTAATCTTACAAACTTCCTCTCGTTCATTGGTGTTAATTCAGGATACATTTGGTTGAATTTTCTGCAAGTTCTGGCAATGATTTGATCACGCCCGTGTATAATAAATAATTTCATAAGAACTTCGTTTGAATAGTCAATAGCATTCATTTTTGGCGATTTTTTAAAACACCGTCAATAACCATTAGTTAATTACTTATAAAAGTCACCAAGCTGTCATGAGCTTGATACTTCCACGGCCACCTAAAATCAAATTCTTTAAATATTTTATACAACTGTCCGAACTGTCATTAAAAATCTCTTTAATAGAAACAATCAGAACATCTACTTAGAAAGAATTATTTAGAAAAGTTCACACATGTATTTGGCAGTTTGTGCAATTGGTAATATTTATTCCCTGTGAAGTAACTGACGAAGTACCTACTATTCAATTCAACTGTAGAAAGTCCTTTATGAATAACCAATAATAACATTTAAATAAACATGTGCGCTGGTGTATGTAGTTGAAGCATCTGCCTTGTAGTCCAAAGATCGTGTCCCATGGACCTCATTCATTTTTTTGTTTTTTTTTTATTACTAGCTGTAACTGTTGTACACAAAAATGTGTATGATACATGGATTTGCTCCACTCGCTGACGTTCGTTTCGCAATATTCCCCACTCACATAATAAAATGCCACTTCCATCACTTGTAGGTATCATAAATAACTATTTTTCCACAAAAACGGCTTTATTAAGAAAATGTTGATGATTTAGGTATAGGGACATGATATATCATCTTGAAGCATTTTTCATCATCTTTCAATTTATCGAGTAATATACAGGGGTTTCATTTGAAAAAATGAACTTTTGACCACTTTTATGCATTATGGAAATAACAGTAATTTTAGCACGCCCTGTATGATATGGAGTCGATTTCTTGGTGTTAAGTAAATACTTCGAATTTGTCCAACCTATAATCAAAATATCAACTTTTCATGAATTGAGAGTACTGATGTACTAAAGTTCAATTAGGGCTATGTTTTGGACCATATTTAACACAAATTATTTTTTATTTCGAAAACAGATAGAGATAGGTATAGGACATTATTAACAAAAAAGTATTATAATGAAAGAGCGATTCAAAAAATGAGTTCTATTTAAAAAAATAAAGTTGCTAGTTTTTTTTGATAGACGTGGCAGCGCCGCAAAGCTGAAAATATTTTAGATCGATAGATCAGGTAACAAAATGTAAGATGTGAAATTTTCAGGGAAATCCTGCTTTGCGTTTACCATAAACGTCTAACCTACCATCGACCGTGAGACACGCTGTATAAGTAGGTACCTTTATACCTTAAAAAGTATAATATTCAACCCTGTTAATAGTTTGATCATCTAGAGTTATTTCTGCTGCCGAGATATTTTTATTCTATCTAGTGTGAAAAGTTATTTATGATTTGTTTTAGCAGGATTCAAAAATAAGGAATTATCATGTAACCAGCTACGTAGTGACTGAAAAGTATTTGCATTTGTACCTTAGGTTTGCCTTTGCATAATAACGTGAAATTATCTGCATACAAACAAGTAAATGCATTCGGGAGGATAAGAGGTAACTCATTGATGTAAAGCGTGAACAAAATGGGGCCACATACTGAACCATGTAGGACCCATCAAAAGTTCATTAGAGGTAAAATCCATTTTTTCGTTATTCTCCACTTGGTTTATCTTGATTTTCTGGAGACGTCCCTTGAGATATGACGAAAACCATTCATAAAGTTTGCCACGGATACCGTAATTAAATGATTTATCAAATAAATTGTCATGTTTCACACAATCTATAGCAACAACTAATCCCTACGACCGTTAAATTATATACAGTGCGGCTTTTTTTAGTCCCCCCCCTGTTAACTTTTGAACGGTTCAACGTACAGATTTGAAAAAAAAATATTTGGATACTACTTTTTGACACAAAAAATATGGTGATTGCTCGACAGGGGGCGCGGGGGGACATATCAACTCAAAATTTTTAAATGGCATGGGGGGTCAAGTGTCACATCGTTGAAAAGAGAATTCAATTCTCTTTACAACCATCTAATTTTTTTTGAAATTTGTTAATATTTTTTTTGCAATTAAAATTCGAAATATCAAATATAAAAGCGGATCTGAAAACTACTCATACCTCGATAAATTTGAACGGTTTGTTGTGGAATAATGAAACCAAAAACATTTTGAAGGGTATTATTACCGATACTACTTTTTGAAAGAAGAAACATTGCAATTACTCGACAGGTGGCGTTGGGGGCACATCAATTCGAAAATTTCGAAAATCATAAAAATCGAAATTGGAAAAAAATTTCTCAACAAAATTCAAAAATATTCAGATGGTTGTGAAGAGAATTAAATTCTCTTTTCAACGATGTGACACTTGACCCCCCATGCCATTTAAAAATTTTGAGATGATTTACCCCCCGCGCCCCCTGTCGAGCAATCACCATATTTTTTGTTTCAAAAAGTAGTATCGGTGAAACCCTCCAAACGGTTTTTTTTTCATGTTTGTTTGTTGAACAAAAGTTAACAGGGGGGGACTAAAAAAAGCAGCACTGTATATTAGATTCTTGACAAAGTTTTCTTCAAGAACTACTTTACAATGATCTTTAAATACCAAAGCTAAAATTATTTTTTAATTTGAATGGAGGATTACCTACGTAAAGGTTTCATGGTTCTTGCCACTTGCATCAGCGTAGGCTAGTTCTCTCAATTAAATCGAATGACAGGAAAGAAGAAAAAGTCTGTAATTTTTCAAATTATCCTGAGAAGCACAAGAAAAAAGATGGAATTTGTTTAAATCTTTGAATTTTCAAACTTCAGGATTCCTTTTACGTTAGGCATTTTTCGTGTTTTCAACTTCAACTCTTTTTGTCTCTTGTTTATGAAATAAAAAATAAACAGCTACAAAATATATGTGTGTGTCCCTCTTCTCCAATTGGAAATTACTAGTATTATTCTTCCGATTTAGCAAGATGATAAAAAGGTTTCATGAATGTCAGTTCGGCTCTGATTCCCATCTCTGACATAAATAAGACTTCAATGAGCCTGACGATCGATAGACAGCCGCAGAATGCCACACACCTATGCAAAGTATGAATTGGCAACTTTCTGCAAGCACAGATTATTTGTTAATTAATACTTCATCTAAGATGAAGAGTAAATTCCTTATCATATTGGCTTCATCAATCTTCAGATATAATTCAACAAAATTCTGCATGAAGTCTCTTACTCCCACTTTCCACGCACTCCTTCGCCTCATCGTATTTGAATACAGGGTAATCCAAATGTCCATTGTTTAATGGATTTATTCTTTCAACCATGGCAATTGCTGTTTTTAATATTTTTATGAGACCAGAACAGCAAAAATAATAAAAAAAGTATAGATAAATATAATTCACCAGACGTAAACTACTGAAAATGAAGAAACATATTCATAACAAGGTTTTTTAATGGTTGACAGATTTGAAAATTAGGTAAAGATCATTTTTATTTTGGAAAGCACGCACAGTGAAAAAACTAAAATACTCCAATAGCTTTGAAAGCTAATAAAAGGACACAAAAAAGAATGAAGTAGAAAAAATTGTAGAAAATTCTTTAGGTGAAAATGAATACTTTTCTCTTAAGTGTTCTTCTAATAGCGAACAAACTATCAGAAAGTAATTATTCTCCAGTATTTTTATTCAGATCTATGCAGACCAGAAAGTTAAGTCAAATTAAACTGCAAACAATGGTACCACCAAAATGCTCGAAACCTACAGGGCAAAAACTAGGTATTTATTGCAGTTGATTGATCAATCGAACAAGGTTGGCAATGAAAATTAAACTACAATAATCACAACTGAAAAATGGCGTCGGCTGTTTCGAAATAACCTACAATTGAAAATTGGGGTTCTCATGGAATTGCACCTTCTATTTTTCAAACAATTATGAACAATTTCCTTAAAACGAAGATAGATAAAGAAATTCTCATTTCTCGAGTATAGAAATATGTTGAATGATGAATTGTATAATTACTCGTATGAAAAGTTTTGGTGAATCAATATCCTGGTGAAACAAACTGTATCTCCATAATTTTTCAATAAATTTTCAATATTGAGAATTAATTTTGCCACAAATTCGAAGCTCTTTCGTATAATCAGAAAAAATGTGGAGAATGACATTTGAAAATAAAATGTTTGGTGTCACTTCCGGTAAAACTTGAATCTTCAAAACCATATACAAAAATTGGGGAGCGTATCATACCTTGTGGTACCATGAGAAAATGTTCTCCCTTCATGTCATCGAGAACATCGAGAACAAGAACAATCTCTCTGAATTCCAGAGCATAAATCACGGAGTCCCGCAGGGAAGTATACTGGGACCACTATTGTTTATTATTTATCTCAACATTTTTCACTACTCGCTGATGACACGACCTCAATATTGGAACTTATTCTAACCCTATCACATCCAACAATCTTACCGAGCAAGCAAAAAACAAAGCTTGTACCTAAAACCTCAAACTATCAAGAAAAAACCCAAAATAATGTTTTCTCTTCAAGCAACAACTGAACTTCACATAATACAGTCAAACTGTTAGGCATATCGTACTAGACGATAAGTTAAAATGGTCTGCCCACATCTACTATGCAGAAAACTCTCCATCCAATTATTCTTGTTGAAACAGCTTTTAAAAAATATTGAGCATTCCAGTATTATTATCTTCCTACCACTCTCTTTTCCACTCGCACCTTTACTATGGTAATAATAATAAATCTTTATTGGAAATAGGAAACCCTAATATAATCATAAATATTATATAGAAAATTACAAAATTCTAACAAAAAAAATCACAAAATTATAATCTTAACATAATATTTCAGTTAATTGTAGTGAAATTATTCATAAATAAAAGAACAAATTGTCATTGGATGAAATTGAATATCAAATTTATATCATAATACCTACCAGAGGAGTCATGTATTGATTCAATTTTCAATTGAGAATGTTTCTCTTCAAAACCTACATATCACTTATAATATAATACTAACACTAGAATAACAATAGTTATTTTTGTATCTAGTGCGCGAAATGCTACTTTGGTGATAGACAACTAATTTTTTTTAACGAGGCGCAGCCGAGTTAAAAAAATAGTCGAGATCACCAAAGTATTTCGCGCATGAGATGCAAACAAAATTTTTTCTAAAAACGTCAAAAATATTGTTCTCAAATAAGTAATAACTATGAAAAATAGTATTGAACTGGCTTAAATAATTTTTCCAAATCAAGTAATTACTGTAACTATGGAAATAAAATGGCATTTGTTGACAATTATTTCAAACTGACAGTTCTTGATAATTATTTTGGAGTGACTTTTTATTCGCGTCAATTTCGAGCGTGATATTTATTATTGTAAAAGAATGGAAATTTCGAGCGACGATGAACTAAGCAGTACCCCACCTAACTTGATAGATGCGGCCAATTCCGTAATTTCCAACCTTTTACCGGAGAAATCGAGGCGGCAGTATGAAAATGCATATCAGAAATTTAAAGAGTGGTGTGAAGCAAATAGATCCAGAAAAATATCTCTCACAATTTGAAAGCCTTAATTATTGTTCTACATTAATAATTGATTGAGGAGTTGAGGACCATATAGGTTAGAATATGAAAATCCCATATAGTTTACATGCAGTGTGCGAAATATATTTCGCACATTACTTCGCGCACGGTGTCATGGTAACGAATGAAAATGAAAAAAAGTGCCACTTCGCATACTGTTGTCAATGCGCGAACCTTTTTTGACGTTTGTAGAAAAATGTTTTTATAAAAATAAATAGATGGAAATCATTCGAAAGATTTTATCTATCCGATTATATTCTTCTTAAATATAACAATGTAGTGCGAGTTTTTTATTTTATTGGGTAATTTATTGAACTGATCAAATCCTTTAAAAAATAATGAATTCATCGACCTTTTCTTATTCATTTTGGTTAGGTGAATGTTGCTAATAGGTCTAGTATTGTAATCATGAATATCTGGATTGAAACAAATAACTTCTTGAAAATATATTGGTGCTAAGTTATTGATAATTTTGAATATGAAAATCATATTGAAACAGTCATCTATTGTAAGGCATCTAGCATGAATGATATAGGAGTGGCTTTACTACAATATAATAGTTATTTATGTACCAAGGACGAAAAACTGTCTATTATAGTCGAGCCTGCAAATTGATAGCCGAGGCGCAGCCGAGGATAGCAAGCAGGCGAGACAGTAGACAGTTTTTCGCCGAGGTGCATATTACATTTTTTCGTCGAACTCTACATACCTTTATGAAAGTAAGTACTCGCATGTTTGCTGGCCTCAGCTACGTCCAACTCTTCGAACTGCAGACTCGATCAATTCTTGATTATTATGAACACTAATATTCGCACCACGGTCTAAATTCACACGTAAAATCTAGCGGATTTCGTAAATAATTAATTTGACAACAGCAAATGACAGTTATTGTCACAGGCGCCTATGTATTAATTAAAACGTGGATTTACGAAAATGACTCAATCGCCGTTCTCGTACCGTGCCGTATCATAGTGACCACAGCGGACGAAAAGAGTTTGCGGACGAAAAGTGTTTGCGGACGAAAAGTACTTGCCTTCAAATAGTCGATTTTTCGTCCGGAAATTAGTACGTAAAATGTCATTTTTGCAGAGGTCGACGAAAAAATGATTCTCATGCCCCTATTTTGAAGTTTTTGTGGTTGATCAGTTTGATTCAATTTGAATGCAGATGCACAATAATCGAAGTGTGGCTGTATTATGGTCCTATACACTGTTATCTTTGACTGAATTGATAGACAAGACGAAATACGTGAGAAAAAGTATGTTTTTTTTTTATATTTTCTCAACAATGTTTTCTTAACCTATCATGCCCACTGTCAGCCACTTTTCAAGAAATACCGAATCTTACCAATCCCTTGTGTTTTTATTTACCAAACTTTACTGGACTTTTTATAATATAGCTCTGTACTTAAAAAATGTTGTTGTTCACAACCATGATACGAGATCATCGAGTAAACTCAGACCTCCTAAATTCAGACAGCCTGACACTAAGCAAAACTCTCTTAATATCAGATTTTGCAATATTTCACTACCAGCTGTTTGTAAAAATTCCTATTTTTTACAAAAGAAAGGAAAAAAGAGCAGGAAAAGGAAGAAAGGAAAAAAATTTTTTTCTTTCTATAAATTTGTTGATTTGTATATTTTAGGTATTCGCAACTTAAAAAAGGCAAAATTTTTAAAATATTATGTATATGTATATTACAGCATAAAAATTTAACAACTGCAAAATTCAACATAACGTAACTTCAACGGAATGGAATTGTGTTTCTTATTTTTTTTTTCTTCAATGTCTTTTGTATCTTTGTTAACTTTTGTAGATTGTAGAGCAGAGTTTATGACGAGAATGCAATTGTAAATAAAATTGATGACAGGTTTTTGGAAAACTATATTTTGACAACTAGGTAATTCTCTTTTTTTATCAATAACTACAAAAACACATGTCGGGGCGTGGCGCAGTGGTTAGAGCGTCCGACTTTGGGTCGAAAGGTCCGGAGTTCGAGCCCCAGTTGCGGCTGGGATTTTTTAATTTAATCTGACCGATTAAATTATTCAAATCTCGTGGCTGGACTGGGGTGAGTCCTGCACGATTCACTGTTGCGTTCCAATTAACAGTGCGGCTCCTAAGGTGGTGCATGAAGTTAGTAACAAGGCCTATCCAGAACACGTGGCTAATGACCATAGCAGTCGATGCCAGAACACCAAAGAAAAAGAAAAAAAACTACAAAAACAAACGTACTATAAGCATATAGTTAGTTGTGATTCAGAACAGCTATTTGCACCGGTTCTCCTTAATAACAAACTAAGATAAGTGGAGGATCATCTTAAGGTACACCTTGAGGTAGAGATGGTTTGCTCCGTTCACTCCTGGCCTGAACCTTAGCTGAGTATTGGAAATGTTTGGCAACAGCGCAAATATGATCACGTAACCAACGACGAGACGGTAAACAAAGTTGTAAGTTCTGTCTAATTTGACAGGCTGGCGGAAGGATGGTATGTGATTTGGAAAATCTGTCTCTACCGGAAAACTAACCACAATATCGCCTAGAGAGCTGTGTGTACATTAGTTGAAATGAGTAGTTAGGTGAAAAATAGTATCCATCCAAAATGTTTACGACATGTTAACAAATTTGGATGAATAAGAAAAATTGAAAATACTCGCCATTCCATTCCTTGAGTACAAAGCAACAGATTAATTTCAAGTTTGTAAGTAATATAAAATAAATTAACATAGTATACCAATACACATTTTGTATTAGGATATAGGTAGGTACAGTGTTGAATCTGAAATAGTTATTTTCCTAACAAGTGCGGAAAGTGATACTTTCCCGCACGCGACTGCCGTTGACCCGAACGACGCGAAGCGGAGTTCGGGCAAGCAGTCAAGGGCGGGAAAGACACTTTACGCATGAATTAGGAACATTATATTTTCTACGACCGCATAAATATTCAAAAAGCACATTGAAAATATATATTTTATTTCAACATATAAAACATTCCATGAAAATCCACTAATTATTATTAATGTTACACATTAATGAAAACACAATTTGTTGCATTCTGCAAATGCGTCAGAATAGCCGGTCCAGAGTAGTTAGTTGGTGGTAACTGGCTGTTAAGAGTAACACTCGTAGATTGCAAAGTGCATGAAGATGACGGAGACGACATCGGTTGCAAGTTGCCAGTACATGAAATAATTTTAAAACTACTTGACTCAGCTTAGTTTGATTGTTATGTAGATTGATTTTGAGAAATGTATAGGGTAGATACATAAAAGTGTCGCAATTTCTTCATTCCAATGAATGAAAAATAGTCTGGATTAGATTGAATATTAAAACCTATATTAGTTTCAATAGTAATATACAGGTAAAATCAATGAAATGTACATTCAATAACGATAAATTGACATATTTTACTTTCCCGCACTAGTGCGGGAAAGCGAGTTTTCCCGCACTAGTGCGGGAAAGTGACACTTTCTAAACTAAAATGAGTGCGGGAAAGTGGGTAAAGACGCACGATCGTAGAAAAATTATTTTTATACTTTCACGTCATAGGGATATTCAATTTCAGCCTCAATCAGGTTTAGTAGGTATATAGAGAGCTGTAGGTTTGGTCGCAATAAATAGCGGAAAAAATGTAAGTTCGTTAAACATGCAAATGATGTACCCTCACGTACACTTGTCTAGGCACATCATAAAAAATTTAATTCAAATTATAGGTCGTTATCATCTAATATCGTCATCATCTAATATTGTAAGTGGCATTTTGTATCAAACCTGATACACTCAGATACCCACAAAAATGCAATCACATCAGCAAAATCCATGAAAAAGTGCTCGAAAAACTTTAAACATCAAGGAAATAGGAAAATATTTCGTGTAAAAAAGTGAGGTTAGGTCGTTAAGTGGAACCTAAGTTTGAAAAATGTGAGGATTATCTTGACTAAGGCTTGAGTTGTCCTCAAATAGCGGTGCAAACCAAAATAATTGTAATGTAAGCTCCACTTAAGTCATAAGGTAACCTTAAGTTGAACCGGTGCAAATAGCTGTTAATGGCGAATTTCAACAATCTTGACGTGTATATGAATATTGTATCCATGAATCTTTGTATCTTGACACGCTACAAGCATATCATTTATGTAAAGTGGTTAAAAAAATCTATTTATATATGTATGCATATCCAAAAAATTTTTTTGTCGGATCATCGTGGGATGTTTCTTCAAAAGAGAAAACCAGCCAATACCGATAAGCTGAAGCCCAATTAACAACGAGTGAAAAATCCTTTTAAAAATGTTCATAAGCCGATGCAATAAAACTGAAATAATGATGCCATAAACATAATGACAATTTCTTGTGACTAATTTTAATAATGAATGGTCAATTTACAATAATGATAGGCCGAGTTTGGTTTTACAGAGGATATCTAAAGAGTTCATCAGCACTTCCGCAAGTTTTATGATCATTCGTGTTTGTAATCGGGCACGTGCGTTTTCATACCTTATAAAGAAAAATAATATGCCGTTCTGTTGAATCTCTAGAGCAATTAGTTTTCGCGATTATGATTATCGTTGTGCTTCTGTTTGGGATCAATTAGTGGATAAAATATTTTCATAACTTGATGGTCGAAATAATTTTCACTTATAATATAACTTCAATTATTACTGAAAATTCTCTAGAGTCGAAGACGACGGATAGTTTTCTGAAAAATGTTCGTGTGCAAAAAAAAATCCAGTTTCAAGTGGTATTCGGTAAGAAAATTTCACATCACAGTGAAAAATACTAGGATAATGACGTATTTTTGTTGTTTTTTTGTTATTAGATTAAATAAAATACAATTAGCCGACAGTTACACAAAATAATAAAATATGAGTTATTAGTAACTCAATTTCTCAGTTTTTTATAAATTCATTTTTCTGAAGTTGGTAAAAATTTTATTTTTTACAAACAACTTGAAGCAGTATCTAGTATCAATGAAACTCACATGCATATGTTATTAGGTTAAATAAAATGCAATTAACTGACTTCAGTTACAGAAAATAATAAACAATAAGTCGACAGTAGCTCAATCTCTGTTATCTACAAATTCATTTTACTAAAGTTGGCAGAAAATGGTGAAATACGTATTTAAAAAAATAATAAAAGCCAGAAGATCAAATGGTATAGTTTTCTATTACTTACAATATCGTATTTACCCAATTTAGTTAAGTAAAACTTTTACAGAAAAGTTAATAATGGTTTAATATTCCTTTTTTAATCTAATCAACTACACATTAGTCAAAATATACGTTTTTTCCTAAATGAGCGGAGGAAGTATACAGATAATCTGTCAGTTCATTGCAGTTATTTTTTTTAAATTTTGAAACATAGAAGGCCATGAAATTCATGTCAAGCACAGTGACTATTGACGTTACCTGACCATAAATTATCTAAATAAAATTGTTGTCTTGTACAATTTAAGAATAGAACGGTTTGAGATATAAGTTTCATGCAAGTTTTGTAAAGAAGTCAGTGAAATTAAAATGTATCATAGAAACTTATTTGTTTGGGATTATCATACATCATTTGTTTCTGTGTAGAAATATGGAGGTCTTCGAGGATCATAGCAGAATAAGATTGTTTCAAAGTACTACATAATTATATTTCATGAAACATAGACAATTTATAAATTTTAGTGAATGTGTGCTTGTTTATTCTTTATAAAACAGAGGAGGCGTGGCTATGGAATTTCAACAATATTTAGAATCTTTGGTTAAAAATATTTCTGTTAAATTATAAGAACTGAGGTTGTAATAAAATGATTTTTTGTAAACTTTTTCAATTGCATATATGTGGTAAATTGTTGATAAAAGATTTTTACTTATTAACTTTAATAAATTTGATATAGGTAATCTCAGGTTAAATATAAATGTCATTCAATTAATAACTTTCAAAAATTTCCAGTGTAATTGCATGCACCTTACCCCAAGGAGGAGAAAAATTTCCGGATTTTTTTTTGGTGCCATGATAGGTAACAATACAAAATACAGACTTTTTAATTGGTCGAAAGCACTGAGTGTGAAATTTTCCGAATTTGCTGAAACCACGTTGCTTGTTTTCATTTACCTGCAAGGGATTATTTTGTCAATAGAACTACCACGTTAAGGTAAAAACAATTAAGAGACATTCTTGGTTCGATGAAACTGCAATGAAATGCCTAGTTGGGAAATGTCTTTAGGCATGGGTCTTGATTGGAAGCGATTTCTGTGATGCCTGTTTCCGACGAAAAAAGCCCAACTTACGCCAATGATCAATTTGAACGCCACTGTTGTTTTCCGCCCAAGAAACTCATCTAAAAAGTGATTCGGTGTAATGATAGCAATTTCGTCATTATGTTACATTTATTTTTATACTTTGACACAAGCTGCATTTTTTCGCACCACCGATTTAATTTTCCGTTTTTAATAAGTGTTGCGGCTTACTTTCATGTATTTTCTCAAAATTAATTGAAAAACTTATTTCTACAGTTAGTTCAACGGTGTACACGATTAAAGTTTTCATTTTCTTGTTTTCGTTAAGATTCGACAAACTTGGAATGTACAGTATTTCCATAAAAGTACCCCCCCCTGTTAACTTTTGAACGGATTGGAATTTTTTTAGTCAAATGGCAGTTCATAAACTACTTTTTGAGAACAAATAAAATTAAAGTTTTTTGCACCTTAAAATGGCAGATGAGTGGTATCTTTGAAAGAAATGAAAGTGACAAGGCAGGTGTGATACTTCGTTTTATTGGATCCTTACTAACATTAAAAAAATTATCCAGAACAAAGAACCAATGTTTATTTCATTTAGGTATGTGAAAAATTGAGAAAAAAATCAAATTAAATGTTTGCCATTGATTTCCTGGCAGATGAAGAGACGATTTTGAAATTCACTTCTTACATTTCCAAATATTTTAGGCGCAATATTCCTGTATAAGTCTCCTCCTTATGCGTTCCCCTAATTCAATGATCGTTCCTGGGGCAGTTCGGTAGACTTGAGATATACCCACATGAAAAATTCTAATGGAGTCAAATCAGGCGAGAGAGCTGGTTATTCGATAGAACCCCTCATACCGATCCATCTTTCCGGAAAAAGTTCATTCAAACAGTCTTTACTGGCCTGAAATGATGAGGAGTTGCTTCGTCTTATTGAAAATGATTATTTTCTATGTTATTCTCAGCCACCTGAATTATTTCCGGAAAAATGTAGCACCCTCAAATATCGAACTACGTTAAAATTTTTATGAAATATGGACCAATGATGCGGTTGCTCGTTATATCAGCCCAAACATTAACTTTTTGGATGTACTGAATGTGTGTTTGCCTGAACTCATGAGGATTTCCAGTGTTCCAATAACGGTGATTATGTCTATTGACATGTCCATTCGAGAAAACCGTGAGTTCATCACTGAAACAAATAATGTTGCTCATATGATTCCTATTTTGATCATTCATCAGGCCACAGAACTGAATTATACGATGACGATCGTCTTCAAAAAGTTCGAGTAGCATTTTTATTTTATAGGGATGTAATTTATTTCTTTTCAATATGTTATGTTCTGTCGAACTGGCATATCATTTTGATCCGCTAGTTCAGTTGAGGATTGTTGATGGCATCAATTTGCTTGTTTAGCGTGACAAATGGTCGACCACTTTTTTTGGTATTACTCATATTCCCGCTTCGTTCAAATTTACCAATGAGTTCTCTTTAATATTTTTTGGTATTACTCATATTCCCACTTCGTTCAAATTGAATGTAAACTTTAACAGCAAAAACTTTTTTCTCTGCGGTACGCATCATGTCAAGAATTGGTGAAGTGCCAGATTAAAATAACAACTATGAGATAGGATAAAAAACTTCTTATTTATACATTTACACAGGTATACCAATCATAATGACTAATTGATTGTTCTGATTCAATGAATTCCTTATAATTAGGGTATGGTGTTACTATAAACTACTAGTCAATCGTCAAAAAATGTCCTTTGTTATCAAGTATATTCATTATTATAATTATTACGTTTAGTTTTGAGAACTGATTTTCAGGTTATACAACTAATTTTGAAATGAAAGCCTCTGAGAGCATGAACAAGAAATTGAGAAAACAAATAACAACCAGGTATACTGGGAATAGGTGTGAATGGATTTTAAATACCGAAATCATTGGAGTATTGTTCAAGTTGAGATGCTCAGTCACGTAAAGGCTATAAACACTGATAAATTGGTTGATTTTGCCGATCTTGAGGGTACATAGACATAAGAAATTATTCCGACGAAGCCCCTTTTGAATAAATAACCATCGTTTACTACGATTTAAAATAGTGAATCACTTCCCTCTGGCGCCACTTATGTAATATAGTCTCGGATTTTTATGATAGTAGGTACCGAAGGCCATTGAAAACTGTTTTGGTAAATCATTTTACTTCCGTTCTGTTGATAACGTCTATAAATGATAAAACATGTATAAATGACTAATTTGTAACAGTCCCTCTATTTTGGTAAGTGGTGAGATTTTTTTTTCTGAAAGTGACAAAGTTCTGAATTCAATTAATTGGTTAGTTTCACGTCATGTACCTTCTGAATTGTCTCTTATCCACATACTTCCGCTTTACATCAGTTCAAGAATAACGTCGCTTCCTCCACACCTAGACTCAAAGCTTTTTTGAAATTGGCTAATTAATTCAATCAATTCATTGATATTTTCAATGACATCTTAAGCTCATAATTCTTGACAAAAATGTAATAAATATTATAGGCACCTCTAAAGTTCTGATTACTTTGTTTTTGGTTTGTTGAAGGCATCGAATTCTGTGGTCATTAGACACTCTGATTATTGTTATTATTATTGTTGTTGTTATTGTTGTTTTATGTTAACGTGGTACTTACTGCAAATATGTTTTTTTTCTCGTTAAGGAATCTACGTAATTGAGCTGAAATTATTATTATTATTACATTGATATTATGAAATTCTTGTATTGTCGTCGTTCCTTGATATGCGTGCCGAATTTTAGGTTCGGAAGATTGGAAGTAGGTGAAAATTGAATTTATTTATTTATTGTTAATATGATGAAATTCATTAATTGATGTCGGTCTTGATATTCGTACGATTTAAAGTGAATGAAAATTTAATTTCAAAATTCTCATTATTATTATTATTACATCAATATTACAAAATTCTTGTACTATGGTAGGTCTTTGATATGTGTGCCATATTTTTCGTAAGATTGGAAGTGAAAATTGAATCTACAAATTTACATCATTATTATTTCTATTATCATTACATTCTTATCATAAAATTCTTGTATTGTCATAGGTCCCTGATATGTGTGCCAAATTTCAGATTTTTTGGACATGTGGAAGTGGGTAAAAATTAACTTCCAATATTTTATCTCATTGCTTGTTACTTACTTGTTTTGTTAATTAGTTTGTTAATTATTTTGTTAATTAGTTTGTTAGTTCGTTTGTTAGTTAGTAACTAAGTTAGTTAGTTTGTTAGTTTGTTAGTTTGTTAGTTTGTTAGTTTGTTAGTTTGTTAGTTTGTTAGTTTGTTAGTTTGTTAGTTTGTTAGTTTGTTAGTTTGTTAGTTTTTTAGTTTGTTAGTTTGTTAGTTTGTTAGTTTGTTAGTTTGTTAGTTTGTTAGTTTGTTAGTTTGTTAGTTTGTTAGTTTGTTAGTTTGTTAGTTTGTTAGTTTGTTAGTTTGTTAGTTTGTAAGTTTGTTAGTTTGTTAGTTTGTTAGTTTGTTAGTTTGTTAGTTTGTTAGTTTGTTAGTTTGTTAGTTTGTTAGTTTGTTAGTTTGTTAGTTTGTTAGTTTGTTAGTTTGTTAGTTTGTTAGTTTGTTAGTTTGTTAGTTTGTTAGTTTGTTAGTTTGTTAGTTTGTTAGTTTGTTAGTTTGTTAGTTTGTTAGTTTGTTAGTTTGTTAGTTTGTTAGTTTGTTAGTTTGTTAGTTTGTTAGTTTGTTAGTTTGTTAGTTTGTTAGTTTGTTAGTTTGTTAGTTTGTTAGTTTGTTAGTTTGTTAGTTTGTTTCTTAGTTACAAGTAAACCTAATAAAAGCGTGTTAATTAAAAGTCTTTAATTCATTTGAAACCTGGGCAGCATGAACTCCAAGTTCAGACTATGTGCTGAGCTGAGGAATGAATCTTGCAAATTGTTTTTTCTGAAAAATTCTGGTCTGGACACCTTTCATAGTTTGTTTTTTCCAACATTTTTCATTCATTTTTAAATTTGTTTTTCCTCATACTCCTTCCTGTTGAGGAAAGATTATTATGAATAAACAAAGTTCATTTAAAAATATAATCAACAAATATCGATTATAAAAAATATGTAATTATTGAAAAATAAATAATTTAAGAGGCGCATTTTGAAAGTTCGCCACAGGCGCTAGAATACTGGATCCGGTTCTGGCAAGTTACATACATACTTACATTTACATTTCTGTATTTTTATTTGTAATCAGCTAAATAAACAGGACAATAAAAGTCATTATAAATGACTTTATGAGAATGGAAACGATTTAATTGTATAATATTAAGGTATTGCTGAATACGTTAAGCTACTCAACATCTTCATTTGCAAAATCATCTTCGTAACTTGTAGTGTCATAAGTTGTAAAAATATGCCCAGGAAGTAGGTTAATGAATCGGAAAGAATTTGTCAGTTATTTTAACTTCCACCTGCGAAAAATTCATTTGAATTTTTAATTTCTATGTGATGATTTATTATGCTGTGAATTTTATACGTTACCTGAATTTTATGAATCGTTATTTTTATAGACATTTAATTTTTCGACCACCCAAAATAACAACGAATTCTTCATTGAATACTGGTACAAATTATTTTCCTTTTTATCAAAAATGGAGCTGCTTTAAGTGTGATTATTGATAGCAACTGAAACTGAAGGCTTACAGTAGTCACAAGGAGGAATTATATAACGTCATAAGAGATTTTTACCGAAACAACTTTTGAATATTCACTGGCAAAGATTCCCTCAAAAAAGTTCTTCAGCAATGGAAAACAAGGAAAACTGTTTCAGACTCGAATTGGTGATTAGCAAATCGAGTGAAATGGCTTTACTCGATTTTTTGAAAATTATTAATTCTTATTAAGTACTCAGTGAATATCCTATATCTGATTATACAGGGTGCTTAAGTAAACTTTTCCAAAATTTCAAAGGGCCATCGTGACGAAATTTTTTCGAATACAGGGTGGGTCACGGTCGATGGTACCTTAGACGTTTACGGAGAACGGGACATAGGATCGTTCTGAAAATTTGGTTTCTCAAGTAGTTGCTCTTGGTCTATCGATCTAAAATATTTTCATCAATGCAGCGTTGTCGCTTATACCAGAGAGTAGCAGCATCTTTGTTATTTCAAATGGGTCACCCTGTATATTACCGCATTTTTGAATTTGTCATTCCTTTCTGATTATTTCTGCCTCACTCCCATATACCTATCTCTAACGGTTTTTGAGATATTGGTTATTTTCCATATTTTTTATCCAAAACATAGCTCGAATTGAATGTTTATTTCTGCGGTATTTGGATTCTTAGGAAGTTGCAATTTTGTATTTAGTTCATCAAGATCATGTACATTGATTCTGTATAGAGAAGTTTGTTCTGCGTTATACTGGGACGTTCAAAATTCATGATCTTACTGCTAGATACGAAAAGGGTTGAAAGTGCGTTTTTTTAAATGGAACATCCTGTATATTATGAAATATCCTGAAATATGACTAAATTCCCTTCGAATTGATATATCATGTTCCTATACCTAAATAGCCAGAATTCCGAGATAATAGCAATTTTCACTCGAGTTTTTTTTTTGAAAATTCATGTACGAAATAAATTTACGGCAATTAATTCAAGCACGAGGGGGATTCGGTAAGAAAATTTCACACCGAGAAATGAAAATCATCCAATAATTCATAAGAAATAACTAATGATGGTTTCACCTGAACTATTTATTACCACTGAAATATTGATATGTAAACTACTTACAAAGTACTACAAAATTTTCATCAATAAATGTGTGTAAATTTGGAAGAAAAAAAATAAAAAAGTTATGTTCATATCGTGCATTGAACCATCGACCTAGCGACTTATAGGCCGCAACACTACCGCTGAGCTACGGGATTTATGATAAAAACTTGTGACAAATGGTGTATTGAACTTCTTCTGAAATATGATTTCAGAATTGACTATTTCTGCAGTAATCGTGGAGAAAATATTTTCAGACACATTCCAAATATCTAGTAAATACATAATTATCTCCTTTCATATGAAAACTAGACCCCCATTTGTACATTGAAGCAAAATATCAACTTGTCACATGTCAAATGTTTGACAGAAAAATTTATACTTATTAATTTCGCCCAGCGTACCCAGGAGGATAAAAATTTCCGTAAATTTTTAGGGTGATTTGCTACAAAAGTGAGGTGTGAAATTTTCAAAAAAAATCGGTTTATTTTTCTCATATTCATCTAAGGTGGCTACTAAATGTCATGATGGTACATGACATCATGAAAATTTGACAATTAGTGCACTATTAATAATACCGTTGTGTGTTTCTTAACGAAAGTGACTAAAAAATAATTGAAATGGAGGGAAATAACTATTCAAACGAAGTTCTGATGAAATTGTTTATTATTCATGGAAAATGTGAGGGAATTATAGTAAGAACGTGCAGAAAATTCAATGAAACGTACCCTGATTTACAACTAATGAACAAAAGGAAGTTTGTACGATTATAATATAATTTCATTAATTATCTGTCAAAAATTAGAAAACGTTCACAATAAATTTTCAAAATCCGGGTATTTGGAGATACAGTTGTAGCACTCCTTATTTCACTGGCATCTAGCATTTTTTTTGTTCCAAATTTAAACACATTCATTGATGTAAATTTTGCAATTTTACATTTCAATATTTCAGTGGTTATAAATAATTCAGGTGAAACCATCGTTAGTTACTTCTTATGAATTGTTGGATGATTTTCATTTCTCGGTGTGAAATTTTCTTACCGAACCCCCCTCGTACTTGAATTAATTGCCGTAAATTTATCTCGTACATGAATTTTCAAAGAAAATTCATGTACTCGAAAAATTTCCCGCAATAATTCAAGCACTTGGGAGATTACAAGTGAAAATTGCTATTATCTCGGAATTCTGGCTATTTAGGTATAGGAACATGATATATCAATTCGAAGGGAATTTAGTCATATTTCAGGATATTTCATAATATATAGGAAGTTCCATTTAAAAAAACGCACTTTCAACCCTTTTCGTATCTAGCAGTAAGATCATGAATTTTGAACGACCCTGTATAACGCAGAACAAACTTCTCTATACAGAATCAATGTACACGATCTTGTTGAACTAAACACAAAATTGCAACTTCTTAAGAATCCAAATACCGCAGAAATAAACATTCAATTCGAGCTATGTTTTGGATAAAAAATATGGAAAATAACCAATATCTCAAAAACCGTTATGGGTATATAGGAGTGTGAGGCAGAAATAATCAGAAAGGAATGACAAATTCAAAAATGCGGTAATATACAGGGTGACCCATTTGAAATAACAAAGATGCTGCTACTTTCTGGTATAAGCGGCAACGCTGCATTGCTGAAAATATTTTAGATCGATAGACCAAGAGCAACTACTTGAGAAACCAAATTTTCAGAATGATCCTATTTCCCGTTCTTCGTAAACGTCTAAGGTACCATCGACCGTGACCCACCCTGTATATTATAAACTAAATCAACCATGCATCGATTATTTATATGGCCGATACAAATCCACCATAGGGTATAATAAGTCCTGCACATACCCACGATATACAGGGTGAGTCCAAAGCAAGCAAGTTTTTTTAGTGATTTATAAAAAAGTGATCGATGGAATTTCATTCAATTCCAAATATTTCGAAGGATACAAAGATCAAATCCAATTGATGATGTTAGCATCTCCTGAATAAGACAACGTATTATACACAAGATGTTCTATTTCTCAAGAATCCACACCCGTCCTGCTTCTTGATATATCCAAATACCCGGAATTTCGGATAACTCCTGTGATAAACTTGATCGTTCTGATAATAAAAGTTTACTCGGTAGATACACAAAATATGCAAGGTCTTTGAAAAATAGTGGCCTTTGCTGATGATTTTTTTGAAGTAGTTATGATTGAGATTAATGTTACTTGATGCATTTCTATAAACACATATTCGTTCGGCACAAATCATCTAAAATATGTCCAACCTGTCGCTATGGAATATTTTAATTAATATGTATAAATCTATATTTACTATAAGTAGAATTATCACTCTAGTGATAAAGGTAGAATATTGCAAAAAATAAAATTAAAATACTGAATTTTCATTAAACTCTCTGCACATTCTCTTGTTACATTGATCATATAAATGATGAATAAATCCATCAAAACCACATTTGAGTACATATTTTCTGACAGTACATTCACACCTATGCAACTTGAATTCAGGAAGACAATGAAGGAATGACATGTCAGTTCTCTGTCAGAACGAAGTTTATAGCCTACTATCTAAATCACTATCCAAAATTTATTTCATTGAAAACGATTTCATATCATAAATGATCACTAACAAACTGTACGAGATAGGTAAAGAGAAAGTATACACAATTACATTGGTAAATGTTACAGCTTTCCGAATAAGTAATAATTTACAGGGTGCTCGATTTGAAAAAAACGGTCAGTCATTTCCATGAGTCCCGGAAGGAACTTACTTCTGAGCCTCCATGTATGCTGTAAGTGAGATCCAGTTCATCGACAGAATACGTAATGGTCTTATGCAGATATGACTCAAATTGCAAAATATTGTAAATTTTAATTGGGAAAAATTTGACGAAATAATTTTTATCCAGAAAACTGTCACTGATAAGTATAGGAAATTATCAGAAAATGTCTTGAGGAATCCTGAAAGGATTCCAAGAATGATATAAAATACGGGGTATTCCATTTGAAATAACAAAGTATCAACTACTCTCTGATACAAGCGGCAACACTGTATTGATGAAAATATTATAAATGTTCGATTATCCACGCCCACAAATTTTCGAACTGATATGTCGTTCTGTTCTCCAGAAACTTCTAATGTTCCATCCACTGTGAAACACCCGGTATAAAAGAACAGTATTCTAGGACAGGACGGACTCATGGTAACTTTAACGTAGGCATACAATTGTTGAAGATGTATATGAAAGTGGTTCGATATTGACCACTTTGGCGCTGATGGCATGTAATTTTGAACTTCCAATTCGACAATTTCGATGAGGAATGAGAAGAAAAATGTTTTTTACTTTAAGTTCAAATCCTCTTCATAAATAGCAGATTATCAGAACTGCAAATTTCCAAATGTTGATTTCATTCAACTGAACCGTGTATCATTATTTCAGTAACAGCAACCATGCATTCAAGAAATTCAAAAACTATAGGGCCACAGGAATGAGCTCACAAAATTTCATGCTTTGAACGGTCTAAAAAGTGGTGGATATACGAAACCGCATTTTATGTATTTATCTGTGAATAGCAAACCAAGCTTAAACACTGTAATTTGAAAATGCCCCAGTTTTTCTTCAGATCCGAACAAGTATTTTTAAGGAGAAAGCGTCTCTTTAATATAGGGTTTTGAAGATGTATACACCTCGAACGTCTTGTGTTGAATTGATTCATTGATTTCCCTATACTCTTGTGGTTATCAGATTATATACTTTCTGATATATTTATTTCTATTTATGACAAATATGGAACGTGAGATTTACAACAGATTTCTTTATAACAATGTTCCACGAAAATAAAACCGTCACTTGACCCAGTTTTCTTGTAAAAAGAACTTGTTTATACCCTAAGGATTGATACATTATTTGGTGGAAATAATGGGGTAAGTAATATTGATTTGTACAGTTATACAGGGTGTCCGGTAAACCTTGTACAATGTTGAAACTGGTGTTAGACCAGATCATGACCTTTCAGAATATCGGAATTTTACCTTAGTAAAAATCTCACTGTTTTCGAGATAATGAGCATTTTTTTAATTTCTGGAAAATCACTACCTCACCTTGGATTTTTTAATGCCATGTATACAAATTGGGACGAATTTAAATATCTTTGATGCTGAAGATTACTGATGAGTGATGCTTTCAGACGTAAGAAACAGTTTTTCAGAGAACAATACAATTTTTCAAGAAATGAGGGTAAAATGACAGATTTGAGTTACGCCAATTTTTTTAACAACAGTTTGACATTATTGTTTGAAAAAGCATAACCAAGTGGAACTGGATATTCATTACACAAGAATGCCCATTTTGTCCAGGCTTTACTATGGTATAAAACATCATTATTTTTGGAAGGAGTAGAATTTCGATAATATTAGAGTGTGATGTTATTCTGAGCTAAAATCAACTCCATTAGACTTTGTCATTAATGTCTTTTATTTTTATCCTATCAAGATGAAATGGTTAAATAATTATGAGTAATAACGAATCAACTGCTTAGAAGCATTCAATGAAATGTAATGAAGTAAATACTAATCCAACGTATTTTTTTTTAATCAACATACACTATAAACCATAATAACGATTATTCAACATCGCACTAAATAATATTACAAAAATGTTATTTTCCATCCACTCGTACGCAGAGACGACATATTTTCAAGAACCTTTTCAAATGCGTTATAGGTTATAGCCCCCAAATCAGCGAATCTATGAGCGGCATTGTGCAATCGGATATAGTTCTGCATAAAGCGCTGCTGCAGCAGTAGCACTACCTCCACATTCACCATAAATGTTATGCATTTGCGCATATTCTCAGGGAGTATAACGTATGTACGGCATGACAAAGAAATAAATACCACTGAATGAAACAAGCGGAATAATTTCAAAAAAATACGATAGAAGTCACAAGTTGTTCAAACAAAAGTTTTTAATTTTCGATAAGTATTCATCTCTTAAAAAAGTTTGCACTTATTTGGTTACACCCTGTATATCTGTCGGTCTCTGAAACTTCGTTGGAATCTGGATGTTGGACAATTGCGACATTTATCACAAGAATTCGTATTAATCGGTGCCATGTCGGATAATCGACATTTAATTTTGATAATTTCATTAGGCCTAATTACATGGAAAGTTAATTTTATCGACATACTATTTAATGCTACCAAGCATTCTTTATTATTAATAATTATTTCCACTTTTTATCTTGATAAAATCCAAATAAAATAATTTTTGGGCGTAAGTATAAAAGTTTATCAAATAAATTAATTATTTTGGAACCTTTGGTGTGAATTCAATTCAAGAAAAAAATAAAATACCCAAACACTAAAACTACGTCACAATCTTAAAATCTTAAAAGCTTACTTTTAGCTCCTGAAGATGCTAACTTTGTTGGCGAAACGCGCGTCGAGTGTGATTGTGACGTAGTTTTGGTGTTGGGTAGTTTCCTTTTTTTCTTGAATAAAAGTTGATAGAAGCCTAGATTAAAATCACGCCTAATTCAATGGAAACCACTTCTTCTAAAAATAATTATAGTTTGTTTTATACCATGGTAGAGTCTGGAAAAAATGAGCATTCTTTTGAAATGAATGTCCACTTTCAATTGGTTATGTTTCTTTCAGATAATAATGTCAAACTTTTTTTAAAAAAATTTATGAAACTCAAATCTCTGTCATTTTATCCTCATTTCTTGAAAAATGTTTTCACTTTCTGAAAAACTGTTCTGTACGTCTAGAAGCATCACTCATCAGTAATCTTCAGCAGCAAAGATATTTGGATTCGTCCCAATTTGTATACATGGCACTCAAAAATCCAAGGTTAGGTAGCGATTTTCCAGAAATTCTTAAAATGCCCATTATCTCGAAAACGGTGATATTTTTACTGAGGTAAAATTCCGATATTCTGAACAGTCATGACCTGGTCTATCACCAGTTTCAATATTGTACAAGGTTAACCGGACACCCTGTATATCTTTCCCGTACATCATCCTTCAGCAAAATCGTTTTTTCTGCTGCAGTATTTCAAAGTGCTGCATCTATTCGATTTTTATAGTGGATTATTTGGAGAAAAAAGATAGAAACTTTAGTTAAATAAAATTTTACCTGATGAAATCCTAAGCCTACAGGAAGTCCCCCATGGTAGTGTACTTGCTCCTTTATCATTTCTTGTTCACATTGATAAATTGATGGAAAATGTTGGAATGTGCTTAGTTCACTTATTTGCAGATGACGCTCTGATTCACTTCTCAAATCCAGAATTCTTGACAGAGATAAATAAAGTAAATGAAACTTTGGAAAATGTATATAAAAGGTTTCGTGCAAACAAACTTAAGATAAATACAAGCAAAACTAAATTCAAGAAGATAGGTAATAACAAGGAATTTAATAAGTTTGAAGAAATCATGCGAATTATATAATTAAAACAATTTCATTTAAAATTAATTATTTATTCAGATGCTCTAGTTTTCTCTCAAAATAGTCAAAAAATATTTTATACAACATACTGGTACTTCCTCACTTCAAGTACTGCTCTACCATTCTACATCTGCTACAACAAAATGAAATGAGCAGTTTACAAAAATTCCAGAATCGGGCAATGAAAACAATATTATCCTGTTCTAAACGAACACCTTTAAATGAAATGTTGAGTTTATTGAGGTGACTACCAGTTGATAGAATTTTCTTATATCAAGCAATGATTTTTTCTTTGGTGTCGTGGCATCGACTGCTGTGGTCAACAAAACAAAAAAAAAACTCCTTTTCTGAACACCATAATCATAACACCGGATCTAGAAATAATGTTTTTATTGAGCCTGAAGAAACGAATTAATCTCAAAATTCACTGTTTTTCACAGGGTTGAGTAATTTTAATGAATTGAAGAATTAAAATTAAAAAACACCGTGCTGGATGAGTGCAGCCCTTGACTGCGATATTTATTGTTCTATTGTTATTTTAATTTTTGACTAAGATGTTTCTTGTAGTCTTCTTGTAATTAATGCTTTTTAATCTATTTTATATAAGTACCTGTTCTTTAAGATACATGTTTAAGTGTATTTATCTAGGTATATGTAAACCTTTTATTTGTTGAGTAAGGTTATTTGATGTTTCTCCTCAGGGGATAGCGGATCATGTCTCGACGACCCAACACAATATTAAGTGGACTAAAGCCGAAGTCATCCATAAAGAAGAGGGCTATAGGTATAGAAGGAAGTTTAAAGAGAGTGCATATATTATGAACAACAGTCTTCAGTCAAGCTAGCATAGAAATCCGTAATGTGTGGAAACCCTTAATTAGTGGCTGGATCAATTGAAATTGCGATAAGAATTAACAATGCTGTACCGGAGGGGCCCGACATTGTAATTAACAAGCTTACCTGAACACAAGCAAATTACCACTAGGCTAATGACACAATATTAGCCATATCACATATATAAAAAGTATCCTTTAGAGTGTCGCATTCATACACTTGATAGCGACTGGAGATTTTAACAATTGAAACGTCGTGAATGAAACTTCATAGAATTGAATTTTCTTTGTTCTTTTTTAGACAATGAAAGTCCAGAATAACATTACTCAAAGTGAAACATTGTCAACCACTTTCAAACAAACTTTAATTTTTTCACACGTTTATATTAGTCTTAGACTAAATAAATGATTAATATATTTCTTGTTATGGTAGCAAGAAACATTCCAGCAATAACTTTAATAACACCATTTTTCTCAGTGTAATAATGATGACTTAAGGAAAAACATCCAATAATCGAACTGTAAAGTGGAATAGACGTTTTCCGTACCACGGTGGTATTGAAACTTCTGTCAAGTCTGTTAATCATACCTCAAAATGTTTTTCAGATCAACTCATTTTAAATGAGCTGCCAATAATTTTTTGAACAAGAAGTCAAGAACAGAAGGCTAGCGTAAATATAACATTATATCTAATGATCATGCAAAACCTTTAATTTAGTTACGTTTCTACATGCTGACCATTTTACTTCCAAATTAATATCTCAATTTCTTGAGATTTCGCCACCACAATTGACAGTTGCAGTATTCAACATGTAATAATGTTGAACACGAGCACAAAAAATATATGATTGTTTCTACGGGAAACGAGTTGAACTCCTATGCGGACACAGGGCCGGTTCGAAGTGGTCCGGCCATCCTCGACTTGCAAAAGTTACGAGATAATTTTCAAAACATTTTTATAATCATTGATATTGTTGTGATTTCGGGTACTGATAAGTTATACTATTGAATTTGAAACACAGAGTTTATTGAAAACTCTAGTAATGTCCTAGAATGTCCTTCAGCAGAAGACTTCTGTTGTGTTCTATGAATCTGTGTTCTATGAATCGGTGTTCTATGAACCACCTAACCTCTTACTGGGGGTTCTGTACTTGGTTGTTCCATGAGCCATGTGGCTATATGATGGTTGATTAATGTAAATTGAAAAGTATTAACTATATTACGAATAAAGGAGTTGAGAATAGAAATCTTCATAGTCTACCATTCCATTACAACAGTGGCGACGAGGATGGGATAGAATTTCATTAACGCAAATACGATGGATTCAATGTTTTACGCCCCGTTTGCTTGCAATGAAGACAATGCCTGTCTTGGTATCAAATGGAAAAAATGGAAACGAGGTTTTGAAATATTCCTAAGTGCAAGAGGAATTACAGGGGAGACCCGCAAGAAAAACTTGTTATTACACTGTGCTGGACCAGACGTACAAGATATATTTTTCACATTGCCTGAATCTGAAGATACTGAAAACGAGCAACAGTATGATCTGACTATGAAAGCCCTTGATGGTTATTTTAGTCCCAAGTCTAACACTGTTTATGAAAGATATATATTTCGTAGTCTTAAGCAGCAACCAGGCGAGTCAATTGATCAATTCGTAACAAAGCTATTGGAACAAGGAAAAAATTGCAATTATACTGATTTAAATGACCAGATCCGTGACCAGGTTATCGAGAAATGTCTATCTTCTGAATTGCGTAGGAGGATGTTAGAAAAAGGGGATATTAAGTTGGAAGAACTTCGAGAAATTGCAAAAGCCTTTGAAGCTACAGAATTACAAATGAATGTTATGGAAGGAACTTCTACTGGGATGCCGAGTGAGGTTCACAAAATTATGTTCAAAGGTAAAAGTAAGATGAACCCTACAAGTTCGGTATGTACAAAAAGCAATGTTCCAGTGAATGATAATAATAGATACTGTTTTCGTTGTGGTGATCCTAAACACCTGGCAAATTCATGCAGATTTTTTAATTCTATTTGTAACTTTTGTAATCAGAAAGGACATTTACAAAAAATGTGTTTCAAAAAGAAAAAAATAGATGAATGTAATGAAATTTCAATACCTGACAACCAGGGTGACACTGATGATATTGTAGAGTTGTACCAAGTATCTTCAAGCGAGGGATCACTGCTCCGAAAAAATTTTACTTTACAATCATTGTAGAAGGGAAAAGAATTAAATTCGAATTTGACAGCGGAGCGGCTGTTACAATAATGAACAAAAATGATTTTGTTGCATATTTTCCGGAATTAATAATTGAACCTAGTACAATTTCTCTAATTGCTTATGGTGGAAATCCGTTACACGTATTAGGTCATGTACAAGTAAATGTTACGTATCAAGGAAAATTGAATAAATTAAATTTATACATTGTAAATTCAAACAGTAATCCTTTATTTGGAAGGGAATGGATACGTCAGCTAAATTTGAATTTGGGTGATATTTTTAATATGAATTCAGTTGAAATTACCAAAAATTCTAATACTAATCTACAAGACCTTCTTACACAATACGAACCATTATTTCAAAAGTCTATAGGAAAAATAAAAAATATACAAGCACATTTACGTTTAAAAGATAACATTACACCAGTTTTTGCAAAGAGTAGACCTGTTCCTTTTGCATTACAAGAAAGGGTGATTGGTGAATTAGATTCATTGATAGAGCAAGGAATTTTAGAACCTGTTAATACCAGCGAGTGGGCAAGTGCAGTAGTCCCTGTCATTAAGTCAAATGGGAAAATACGTATATGTGGGGATTACAAACCTACTCTGAATCCAAATTTGATTGTTGACGACTATCCACTGCCAACCATCGATGAACTGTTTTCAAATATGGCTGGTGGTGAAAAGTTTTCCAAAATTGATATTACTCAGGCTTATCTACATTTAGAAGTACATCCTGATGAGAGGGAACTACTGACCTTGAATACAATAAAGGGGTTGTTAAAACCAACTCGTTTGATGTATGGAGTTGCATCAGCACCTGCTATCTGGCAAAAAACTATCGAAACTATTCTACAAGGCATTAAAGGAGTAGCTGTCTTTTTCGATGATGTTAGAGTTACAGCTTCAAATGATGAGTTACATTTAGAAAGGTTAAGCGAAATTTTTCAAAGATTTTACGAATATAACATTAGGGTTAATATTGAGAAAAGTTTATTTATGGCAGATAAAATTGAATATTGTGGGTATGTAATTACTAAATTGGGTATTCAAAAAGCTCCGAAAAAAATTGAAACTATACGAAGTATTCCAAGACCCACCAATCAAGATGAACTACGAGTATTTCTGGGGCTGGTAAACTATTACGGTAGATTTTTCAAGAATTTGAGTTCTATAACTTTCCCTTTAAATAGATTATTAGACGTTGATATTCCATGGAAATGGGATGAGGAGAGTGAAAAATCATTTCGTTATGTAATAAAAGAAATGAGTTCAGACACAGTTTTGACACATTTCAACCCCAAACTACCTTTGGTTCTTGCTACTGATAGTAGCTCAGTAGGGGTAGGTGCTGTCCTCTCTCACAGTTTTCCTGATGGTAGTGAAAAACCAATTCAGTTTGCTTCTCAGACATTGTCAGACACACAAAAACGTTACTCGCAAGTAGATAGGGAGGCGTATGCTATAATATTTGGAGTTAAAAAATTCTACCAATATTTATATGGTACCAAGTTCACATTAATTACAGACTGTAGTGCTTTAATTCAAATTTTTAATCCCCATAAGAATCTTCCTATATTTTCTGCAGCTAGAATGCAACACTATGCTATCTTCCTGCAAGCTTTCAATTACCAAATTAAATACAAAAATACTAAAAATCACTGTAATGCTGATGCAATGTCTCGTCTAATTCCAAAAACAAATACTCCTATTATAAATAATTTTGAAGAGTCTGATGTATTTAATATTAATCAGATTAATAGTTTACCACTCACCTTGAAAGAATTAGCTTATCACACCAGCAAAGATAAAGTTGCAAGTAAATTACTAGAGGGATAACAAAGCGGTACTACAGTGTTACCTGAATATAGATTTAATATTGATCAGAATGAATTCTCATTACAAGATAACTGCTTAATGCGTGGGTTGAGAGTATACATTCCAGATACACTTAGGAAAAATATTTTAAATGAACTGCACATAGGCCATTTTGGTATAACCAAAATGAAACTACTAGCTAGGAGCTATTGTTGGTGGCCAGGGATAGATAAAGATATTTCTGATGTTTCAGCTAATTGTTTCGCTTGCTGTAAAACCAGGAATAATCCACCCAAACTATACCACCCTTGGTTATCTTCAACAGAACCATTTCAAAGGGTTCACTGTGACTTTGCAGGCCCATTTCAGGGACACTATTTTTTTATTTTGGTAGACTCATTTTCAAAGTGGCCTGAAATTTTCGTAATGAAAAATATCACAGCAAAAGCCACTATTGAAATTTGTATGTCAATATTTTCAAGATTTGGGGTACCAGATTATTTTGTAACTGATTGTGGTACACAATTCAGATCACAAGAATTTCAGATTTTTTTAAAGTCGTTTGGAATTATATCCAAATTTACTGCCCCTTACCACCCTGCAACTAATGGTCAGGCAGAACGCTATGTTCAAGTACTTAAAAATTCTTTACGTGCCATGTTGTATGATAATGATGGTTTATCCATGAATCAAAAGGTCAATTCTTTATTATTGCAGTACAGGAAAATGCCTCACATTACGACTGGAAAATCTCCATCATTGTTATTATTGGGTAGAGAAATCAAATCGAAACTAGACAGGATTCTACCAAAATCAACGTCCATTAACACAGAAAAATTTGATATTAATGTACCCAGAGCCTTCACATCAGGTGCGCGAGTAGCAGTAAGAAATTACATTGGGGATAAGTGGTTATTAGGCAGAATTACAGAAAAAGTTGGTCTTTTACATTATAATATTCAACTTGACAACAACAAAAATGTCAAAAGACATGTGGACCAAGTAGTTTCTATAGGTGAACATGCAAAAAGTGATAACGAATGGGTTTCAAATCATTTTCCTCCACCTGTTAACATTCGAAGCAGTGACCCACCCCTTGACCCGATACAACCAACTGATAATTATTTACAGCCGTTACAGGGTGAACATCCATCAACAGAAAACCCTGAAACAAATGATGTTACTCAATTTAAAGCCCCTGAGTTACCATTGGTTAGAAGGTCAGAAAGAATACGAAAACCTGTTGTCAGATTAGATTTATAAGTCTTATATGCCTTGTGATTGTATATGAATTTTAATTTATCTTTGTACAAGAAGGATTTTTTTTTTGTAAGAAAAGGGAGTGTTGTGTTCTATGAATCTGTGTTCTATGAATCGGTGTTCTATGAACCACCTAACCTCTTACTGGGGGTTCTGTACTTGGTTGTTCCATGAGCCATGTGGCTATATGATGGTTGATTAATGTAAATTGAAAAGTATTAACTATATTACGAATAAAGGAGTTGAGAATAGAAATCTTCATAGTCTACCATTCCATTACAACAACTTCAATGAGTACTTTGTTAATATTGCAGAGTATTATCAACACCATACCACATTCAACTATACCAGATCATCTCCATGAACCGTCAAACATGGTAAACGAAGCCCACTTGAATATTTTTGAACCTGTCACGCCAGATGAAGTAATAGACGTGGTGAAAAATTTGAAACTATCACATGCACAGGATATGTTTGGTATGAGTAACAGCCTGTTAAAAGTCATTATAGAAAGCATGGTTGATCTTGTAAATAAATGTTTCAGACATGGCATATTCCCAAACATTCTCAAATGTTCTAAAGTTCTACCTCTACATAAAAAAGGAAAAATTACAGACACGTCTAACTACAGGTCAATATCACTTGTGCCAATTATATCAAAAATAATAGAGGCTCTAATAAAAAAACGGTTAATTTATTACTTTGGGATGAACAATATGCTGTCCCCCTAACAGTTCGGTTTTAGGCAAGGTAAATCAACAACTCTTGCACTAGTTAATAAGTTCGTAGAAATAGTAACAACGGCAATGGAGGAAGGGAATTATGTTGATGTAAGCCTTTGTGACTTGAGTAAAGCTTTCGATTGTGTGGACCATTATTTATTGAATTTAAAATTGAAATATTACAACATTGGTGGTAAAGCTTTAGAGCTCATTGATTCATACTTATGTAATAGAGAGCAATTTGTTGACATAAATGGGCAGAAGTCAATACATAAAAATACCAATTATGGTGTCCCTCAAGGATCTATACTGGGCCCTATATTATTTATAATTTATATTAATGATATCAATAACCAGTTACAAAATATTGATATTATTCTTTATGCCGATGACGCTACTTTCATAAGCTGTAATAAGGTAATCGATACTGTCCATGGACTGTCTAATGATGTAGAAAAAGTAGCTGACTAATATTTTTCGTCTAACTAAAAATGAATATGGAAAAACTCAAAAAATAACTATATCAACTAGACAGAATAGCACAAATACAGAACCAGTTAAATTATTCGGCTTTCATATTGACAGCAAATGGACATGGACATGGAATTCGCATATTGAACATCTGTCAAAAAAAGTTTCTTCAAGTTTGTTTTTGCTGCGTCGATTGAGAATGTCTGTTTCTCATAGTATGATGAGAATGGCGTATTTTGCATTTACAAATAGTCACCTACAATACGGAATTTTGATCTGGGGCCACAGTGCCAACATGAAAACTCTTTTTTCACTTCAAAAACAAGAAATACGATTTATATCCGGTGTTGGTCCAAGGACACATTGTAAACACTTATATATCCAATATACTTTTCTTACCCTATGTTTGATCGATGTAAAACAGCACTTGGATAACTATAAACAAAACAGTGAGTTTCATGATTATAATACAAGAAATAAAAGTAATATTGCTATTTCTGTCAATCGACTCCAAAAATCACAACAAGGTAAACTATTATGGCCCAAATTTCTTCAACAAACTACCTGATGATGTAAAAATATTGAATATAAGAGTATTCAAGTATAAATTGAATCAATATTCAATCAAAAAATGTTTCTACTCCATTCAAGAGTTTACAAATACTTCGACACATGATATATAGATTCTAATTTCCTGTAACAAATCAGTTAAATGTCGAAACAGAAATGTACAGAAAATCACAAAATAATCCTGGGATTAAAGTATTGAAACGAGAATTCAAACATATAAAAATAAGCTGGAGGTGTCCATTTTGAAAACGGAAGCTGATTATTAGAAGAAGCAGCTCTACAAAAATGAAAATGGTCCCAATAATTTATGAAATTGCATTAAACGTATACATAATAAAAAATAATTTCAACAAGGAAACGACAAACAGATTAAAACATTGGAGGAAATAATTATCAAGCTACATCTGGATATTGCTGAGTCGTCCATCGAACATTAAAGTACAGTGGTTGAAAAACTTTCACAAATTGATCATAACTATCGGTGCCCCGAGTTTCATTCAGATAATTTATATATCTGTCAGATACTAACGGAACCAAGGTTGAAGGCATCATTGATACATTGAAGTTGAAAAAGGTTCCTGGCACTGACGGCCTAAGACCTGAAACATTGAAATGTATTTGTCAATTCATAAATTAATAATTCATAAATAAATAATTAATAAATAAACCCATAAGTTCGGGAAAGTTTCCTACAGCATTCAAAGACGCTATTATAAAACCTATTCACAAGGGTGGTAGTAAAGAAACCATTCTGAACTACTGATCTATTTGTCTAATAAGTTGATTAGCAAAAATATTTGAAAAATTACTAAAGAAAAGAATAACTGACTATTCAGACAAACATAAACTGATTTGAGAAAAACAATGTCTTCAGGCAGGATAAGACCACAGGAAATTCATTGCCGTTTGTCACAGAAAATTACTTAACACCTTGGAAAGAATTGGTTTCAGAGGAATAGCTTACGATTTAATGAAAGCTACTTAAAAAAACACATGATACAGAGTTAGAATAGCGGAAGAAAGGAGCTCAATTAGAACCATTGACTTCGAGGTACTGTTTTCGGACCACTTCTTTTCGTTATACAGTGCGGCATTTAGCCCCCCCCCCTGTTACCTTTTGAACGATTTGACGTAGAAACATGGAACAAAAACCATTTTGTTCAATACCGCAAGGCATTTGATACAACATCACCTGAGCTTATCATGCATTTTGCTCAGATGCATGGATGTACCCCGATCAAATTCTGAGATGCATAGGACACCTGATGCCGCTTCACCATATGATCTGGTTGAGTCAGGGGCGTGTTAGGAACATTAAGAAGATAGAATGATAGAATCGTCGGCAACTAAAGTGAAACTACTTGATATCATTGTTTATATAGAAGATAGTTAGCCAACCTTATGGGATTAATATTGGATTCAAATGTATGCGACATGTAGATGGCGACAGTAATCTCGCATCCAAGTCATGTCGTAACTTGATTGAAGCAATGGGACAGCATTAAAATCATGTTTTTTTGAAGAAACCTGCATTAAAATGACGTCAAATATTCATGTTTGTAACTAATCACGCTAGATGACACTCGCGTTTGGGTCCAATACCTTTTCCACAGGCATTGACTAACTATCTTACTTCTATTTAAACAATGCTGATATGTTCAAATTAGCCATGTCATTGATATACAATAGGAAAAGCACTGGACCTTTTCCACAGGCATTGACTAACTATCTTACTTCTATTTAAACAATGCTGATATGTTCAAATTAGCCATGTCATTGAAATACAATAGGAAAAGCACTGGACCGAGTACCGAATCTTGAGGAACACAACAGAAAATAGATTGTTATTATTTATTGAATTTTCCAAATCATAATTTTTCGAATTTTAATCATCATTTCAAGGACAGTCACACTCATGATTGCATAAAAAATACTTTTCATTTGATACTTTCATCTTTTCGTATAAGTTGAGTAAGAACACGGTTAATTATTCTTATGGTAACATTTTAAATTGGATTCTCGACTACAAACAAAGAAAATAAAGTGTACCTCAGACTCCGACTTGATTTATGGTTTGGAATCTGTACCGAGCGTCACAAAAGCTCTCGGCGCATAAATTTCGGTTCACGATTTTGGCCCTGGGGGAATCAAACCGAAGAAACCTACTCTTTTCGAGCGCGATCGAGATGAAACGGACCGAAGTAAGTGTGTGAAAGTGTAAGTACCTTCGTAGAGGGTGCAGGTGTGGTTCGCCGGCACCTGCTGCCCGAGCCGTCCACACACGAAGCACAGGTGCCACCCTCATCGCGAGCGCGCGCCAAACTTCTTTTCAACCGCCCTAACGGCCGCCGAGCTCTCCGTTCGGAAAATGAGTGGCTGATAGTACGGTCATACAAGCCGAAAAGAGGGATCAACCACAAAATGAGAGGTAAAACGCTGAATATTTGCATAAGCATTCATTTTGGCGTTCTAGATGATGTGCCTAAAGTCTCATACAATCTCGTGTCAAGATATTGAAGGTCAAAGTTCAAAAAAATCAGTTTTTTGCGTATCTTGCTACCTATGCGTTAAAAGGTATTTGCATTCATCAGAAAAGTTGTAGAACATAGAATGTTCTACAATTTTTGTAACAAACCTTTTTTTGTACGAATCACCGTTTTTGAGATAGAGCGCGGAGAGCCATACCCCAACCAACAATTTTAGTTTTGTAATAGTACTCATAAGGTTCTGAAGACCACAATAACCACAGCCAAAATGGACTCAAATCTGATAATGCAGTTATATGTTACGAAAGATAGGCGACTATTTCGCAAAACAAAAATATAATGATGGCGCCCTGACAGAGATCTATGATTTATATATGTCCATTTAACAACGTAGAATACCTGATATCTTCTTCGAATAATATTTTTTTTGACAAAATGACATTGAACAGGTGGTAAAATTGTAACGCATCCCAATAACAACGCGAAATTAACAAATTACGAAATAAAACTGAAATAGTATTCTGACTCATTTTCTTTCTAATAACAAAATTTACCTAGAATTGTGTATTTCCGCGTCATACACACCAAATTGCAAGAAATATCAGTTGAAATCAGACTCTTTATTTTTTTCCTCCGGTTGAACTAATAACGAATTCCATTGGTAAAACTGGTGTATAGTTTTGTATTCCATTGAGAATCTGGTGCATATAGTTTTGCATTCAGTACAATAATTTTAGCACGAGCTCTTTGAGCTCGTGCAAAGTCAGTGCATTTGTGAAAATGACGGAAAGCTCAAAAATGTAAAAAGTCAGACTACTTCTTGTAGAATTTTTGTTAACATCGCCGTCAAGCAGTGATAAGCAGACATATAGGAAGTAATAAAGGAGATGAGACCACGTCCTAAAATTAAAAATTTTGTAAAAAAATTCCGCAAATTCAGTGATAAAGAGGTCAGAGAAAAATATATTTTGTAATTGTGGTTTTTCATGCTTCATGTTTTTGCAGTTCCGAAAAAACTTTAGGATGCGGACACTGCTTATAAAATAATAAATGACTTCAGAACATCAGTTTTATTCAACAAACACATGCCAAAAGAACAGAAATCCTATACCAGCAGAGACTCGTCAAAGTGAATTTGCATAATATAAAGACAATAGAGAATTATTTGAATATAATAGTGAAAAAAATGACCTCTTCGTATTGTATTTGCTAGGCGTCAAACCCACCATATGACACTTTTACATTATTATAGGTTCACGGATAATAAATCATTTGTAAGAGATTTATCGTGATGGTTTGGCATGTCTCAGTCATCCCTTTACCTGATTATGGTACGAATGTGAATTATTCATTTTCAATGCAATTTATTAGTAACCACTCTATTAAAGGTTGTAAAAACGAAAACTGACAAGGCGACAATAAGTTTCAGGTGTCTGTCAGAAATATTTCATGCTCTATTGAGAATGAACTAGTGTACATTTTGGAGAAAACCAGTGAAGTGTTGAAGCATCACTGTTGCAAAACTAGTGCAACACAAGTTTTACCAATGGAATTCGCTATAAAATATGGCGACTTTACCTTTATTCTGAATAGCTGCACATATTGCAGTCATAAGATCTTTCCACCTCAAAATAAACCATTTTAAAACCATTTCCTCTCAAAAAAGCATGTTTAGTAAAATTTAATCCAACTTCCGAGACATTCTCTTCTCTCTCTTCAATGAAATCTCAAGTCGAGAATCATGTCAGTCCTGGGATCAGGTACCGTGTCTATACTTCCGTGATCAGTACTTTGTCTCTAAGCTCTTTGTGAAACATTTAATTACTTTTATTTTTATATTTTGACTTTTGACATTTTATTACTTTCGTTCAGTTTTATGATGGCCATAGAAAAGATCATTTGAATATTTTAATGATCTCATAAAACTATTTAGATTTATTTAGCACCGTTCAAAGGGAGCTACTGGCACTTAAGTAGAATTAGTTTTATGCTTTGATTTTATAGCGGTTCTCGGGAGTACCTCTCAAAACCTTGATAAAACCTCATCGATAGTTTTATTATAAAACCATGGCATGGACTGGAGGAGTGCTATAAAACCATTATATCTAAATGAATTATTCAAAGACCAAAAACATTAATCATGTATGTGCCTACAGCCACTGTAAAACCTTCATGAACAAAAATATACCTAAATTCCAAATGGTTTAATTCAATAGCCTTCAGGAGTGTTTTAAAAACGTTGCATTAATCTACTTGATCTGGGAGCGTATTAGGAACAATTTATGACTTGCATAAATCAATTTTACACAACCTTCATAATTAATACTTTCATAAAACTTGGGATGTGACGTAATAGACCAAGCTATAGATGTTTTCTCCTCCACAAAATAAAAGACGCAAATGGCCTACACTAATTTTTATAAGATAGTTCGTTAATAAAAACCCCAGTTTTCGCCACAGCAAAATAGCTTTATGGAATTTTTTAAATAAGAAATAGTGAACAAAATTACTTTTTTGGTTTTTTGGAAATATCTCAAAGAAAATCAAAGGAATAGTTTTACAGTCAATGGAACCTTTGATTCATAAAACCAACAAAATCGATTTTCATACAACCGAATTGGTGCATTTTCCACTGAGAAAATCCGGAAAAACCACGAAAAAGAGACCATTTTTCAAAAATTCATAATTTTTATAAATCTGAAGCTGGACAAACAATATTGCGGAAACTGACAGATACGTGGTTTAACTGTACGCAAGATCTTTTCGGTCCGATATGTAGTTTTTGCACAATCGCGTTATAAACAATTTAAGGGCACATCTTACAAGATGCGCCGTAAGGGAAATCGTCTTATTCAAATTCTGTGTACGACATCTGAAAGTACAGATCAATCTTTATAATTCGTTTATTATGGATTTTCACCTGAGAGGTGGGAAATGTGTTGAAAATGTCACTGAAAGTTGATCAAAACGCTTCTAAAGGCGTCCGAAGTCACCCGAAACAGGATTTTAATTACTTTTCGACTTTCCCCCGGATTTTTTAGTATCGTAGATGGAGAAAGTGTAGAATTTTCCATATTTCTGACGAATTCTAACGGGCGTCATTCCTTGTTCTCGAGATAAACGCCTTGAATATGACAAAAACATCATAAAAACTGGATTTTTATTACTTTTCGTCATTCCCCCTGGATTTTTTGGATTTTCACTATCGTAGAAGGAAAGAGTGTATAATTTTCCATATTTCCATTGAATTCTAAGGTGACACTATTTCTTGTTCTCGAGATGAACGCATTGAAATTGACAAAAACAACATAAAAACTAGATTTTAATTACTTTTCGACTTTCCTCCTGGATTTTTTGAATTTTCACTATTTTAGATAAAAAGAGTATATAATTTTCCATATTTCTGTTGAATTCTACGGTAACACCATTCCTTGTTCTCGAGATAAACGCCTTGAAAATTACAAAAACAGCATAAAAACTGGATTTTAATTACTCATCGATTTTCCCCCCAAATTGTTTAAATTTTCACTATCCTAGAAGAGTTTGAAATTTTCCATAATTTTGTCGAATTTTACGGTGGCACCATTCCGTGTTCTCGAGATAAACGCCTTGAAAATGACAAAAACAGCATGAACATTGTATTTTTATTACTTTTCATCATTACCCTCGGATTTCATAGATTTTCACTATTGTAAATGGAAAGAGTGTATAATATTCCATATTTTCATTGAATTCTAAGGTGGCATCATTCCTTGCTCTCGAGATAAACGCCTTGAAAATGACAAAACAGCATAAAAACTGAATTTTAATTACTTTTCGAGTTTTCTCTCAGATTTTTTTTAATTTTCACTATTGTAGATGAAAAGAGTATATAATTTTCCATATTTCTGTTGAATTCTACGGTGGCACCATTCCTTGTTCTCGAGATAAACACGCTTTGAAAATGCCAAAACATCATAAAACCTGGATTTTGATTACTTTTCGTCATTCCCTCCGGATTTTTTAGATTTTCACCATTTTCACAGTCGGACCCCCGAGATTAAAGTCGGGGGTACGAGATTAAAGTCCGACCCCCGAGATTAAAGTCGGACCCCCCGAGATTAAAGTCGGACCCCCCGAGATTAAAGTCGGACCCCCGAGATTAAAGTCGGACCCCCGAGATTAAAGTCGGGGGTCCGAGATTAAAGCCGGGATTTAAAAAAAAAATGCTCCTTGCCCTTCTACGCCTCCGTAATTATGTATACATGATTTTATTTCCTAAACCAAATGGGGTAATTTTTTACTTCCGTTGGTCATCCGTGTATGAAAAGAAAGGTTGGTCATCGGGAGCTCAAGCCTGAAACACTGCCTTATTCCATTATCTATTGACAGTCGACTACTATATTCATCATTGTGAACTGTTTGCTCACGACCTGACCGGTGAGATGATACAATGATGATCGGAATACAATGCATTTTGGATTATTCAACTTTGAAGTCCTCTGGCGGCTCTTCTAATCATAAGATCCTCTTATAACTTGTCAAAATGGTGTAGGGTGTTGAACCGAACAAAATATCATAGCCATCCCGTTGTACTGGCACACCCTGTATGCAAAAACGTACTTCGCGAATGCCATGTCTGTGGTATATGAAAACAAGAAGATAAAATTGATTGTCGCCAGGTTTGCCAGTTGTTGATCGGCCAGAAGGCAATTTTAGTCTAATTAAATTGTAAACGATGGGGCATGCCTTCGCGAGAGTTTACTGAGGTCTACGTCCTATAACAACGAAACAAAAAACCGAAGAAAAAATTCAACTGTAACCCACACCGCAGCGACCGCGGTTCAGCCACTCATTCTCCGAACAGAGTAGTACGGTCACGTTAGGGGTGTCACCTCGGACTGGGAGGTAAAAAGATGAATATTTGCACAAACTTTTGTTTTGGAATTCTAAATGACATGTCAAAATTCTCATGGAATCTGGTGTCCGCGCCTTAAGATATTGGAGGTGGAAGGTCACGAAAATCAGTATTTTGCAAATATCTCGCTTCCTATGGAAAATTAAATACTATTTCCATTAATGAAGGTGAAAATCTACGAAAAGTATTAAAAATCCAGTTTTTGTGCTGTTTTTGTTATTTTCAAGGCGTTTATCTCAAGAACAAGGAATGCTCCCACCTTAGAATTCAATAGAAATATGGAATATTATATATTCTCCCCATCTACGAAAGTAAAAATTCAAAAAATCCGTGGGGAAATTCTAAAACTAATAAAAATCCGGTTTTTCCCAGGTAGCACATCATATCGGCTGAATCTTGGTTCCATATTGGGCCAATATAGATATATTGTAAATGAAAAAATAATATTGGTCCAATATGGGAGGATATTCTAAAAACAATATTATATTAATAACATTGGTGGAATATTGGTTGAACCTATGTAGATTGTCACTTGTAATATTGGGTCAATATTGGTTGAATAATTTCTACCAATATGGATAATACAATATTGTCTCTATATTGTTTTCCACATATAGAATAAATATTGCAATCCCATTACTCCAGTCATATCGATTCTAGGAATGAAAACATTTATTGTGTTTCCAAGCACATTGGTTGAATATCATTTCAACTTGATTTAACAAATTGTAATAACTCATATTGGGTCAATATTGATTCAATGATATTTACCAATATCGATGAAAGAATATTGTCTTCATATTGTTTTCAACATCTAGAATAAATATTGCAATCCCAATATTCCTCTCATATCGATTCTAGGAATAAAAACTATGTTGTATATCCAAGTGTGATTACACATTGGTTGAATATTATTTCGCCAATTTTCGACAAATCTTATTAATTAATATTGAGTCAATATTGGTTCAATAATATTTACCCCCAGCCAAGTGTTTTTCAGGCCTTCAACCAGTTTCAGGGGGGCACCATGCACATTAAGTAAAGTCATTGTTAAATCATAATTCAACTCATGTCAGATATAAGAGAGTTTCATGCCGAGAATTGGCCAAGCTCTCCATATCAAACGATCAGATTTTATTTTGCTGATCGCCAATCATCAGCATGAGGAACCGCTTTAACGAGCGGGGTGGTGGATAGGGGGGGTGAGTTTTCGAGTACGTAGGAGTGCTGGGGCGTCCATCCTTCCGGGCCTCAACCTTAGGGGGTCCATGGTGGTTTTCAAGACAGCTTACTCAGTGGTTATGGCGATCAAAAGGCAGACTGCGGTGTCACCTTGATCAACTAAAAGACATTTAATAATTTACCAAGGTATATTCACTTCCACGAATATATCCAAATGATATTGTACAAATATCGATAAATGTTTTGAGGACATTATTGCTTCAAGAATATTTCACCAATACTATTTGTCTAAACAATATTCGACCAATATCGCAAAATGTTCACATTTTACTTCTCGGCAATATAACGTTTGAATATTGTGCCAATATTACCAGAATATTATACCAGCGATATTGTACCAATATCGCCGAATATTTTAAGGCCAATATTGCTTCGAGAATATTTCGATAAGTTCACAATATTGTACCAATATTTTACCAATATAGGTGTGCTACATGGGTTATACTGTTTTTGTCATTTTCAAGGCGTTTATCTCGAGAACAAGGAATGGTGCCACCGTAGAATTTGATTATATAATTTTTCCATCTACGTAGGTAGTGAAAATTTAAAAAATCCGGGGGGAAACTCGAAAAGTAATTAAAATCTAGTTTTTCAGACTTAGAATTCAATGGAGATATGGAAAATTATATACTCTTTCCATCTGCGATAGTGAAAATCTAATAAATCCAGGGAGATGACGAAAAGTAATAAAAATCCAGTTTTTATGATGTTTTTCTCATTTTCAAGGCGTTTAACTCAAGAACAAGGAATGTAGCCCCTTAGAATTCAATAGAAATATGGAAAATTTTATACTCTTCCCATCTACGATAGTAAACACTCAAAAAATCCGGAAGGAAAATCGAAAAGTAATGAAAATCCAGTTTTTATACTGTTTTTGTCATTTTCAAGGCGTATATCTCGAGAACAAGGGATGGTGCCAACATTGAATTCGATAGAAATATGGAAAATCAAATACTCCTTCCATCTACAATAGTAAAAATTCAAAAAATCCGGGGGGAAAGTCGAAAAGTAATTAAAATCCAGTTTTTATGGTGTTTTTGGAATTTTTATCTCGAGAACAAGGAATGGTGCACCGCTGAGTTTGTTATAGGTAGTCCAAAATAATTTGGGACTTATAGGCTGTTTCTTCACCGGACACATTTATTTAGGTCAGAATGCTTAGCAGCAGAACGTTCCTATTTTTTTTTCGGTACCTAGGAAACTAAAATTGTATCTTTTGTATAATGAATCTCTCTCGAATGTTTCACTTCGGTTTTGTTTCGGAACCTCTTCACGAATTTTTCTTATTGTCCTTGGAATAGATTGTTGTAGAAGTTTTTTTGACAACAGCAGCGGGGTGAAAAAGTTGTCCGTGGTTACACCATATCCAGATCCTAAACCATTTACTACATCCAAAACGATACGCTTACCTATAAGAGAAAGAAATCATTCAGCACTATTTATGATGTCGCCATCTATAACTAATATACCTTGGATATTTACTGTTGGTTTAGTATTTCTAGTGATGAAGATAACTTGGTTATCGAAATGCATATCTATCTAGGAGTGAAAATAGTTGTGTGTTGAGGGGGGAAAATACTATTTGTCCTCCTCATTAGAAATATTCACGAATTATTAGTGCTTTCGTAAAAATGTCGTGGGAACTATTAACTATAACCGATTCAGAAATTAGTATCAGACCAATTAATACGCAACAGTCTCCCTTTTATGCGATGCCATCATAACTTTTCAATTTTTGTGAAGGACAAATAGGGGTACAACCACCATTCTTGTGCTAGAAGTGCCTGTTGCTCAACCGTGAGAATTATTTACCTATACCAAATCAACCGGCAATTATATATTTGTCGGAAGTAATTAAACATGTAAAATAATGCGATGGGAAAAGTGGAACTAGGAACTTAACACGTGGTTTGTATTTTGAGTTCAAGACAAAATGTTATGAATACCTAATTTGTCTAAAAAGGACCACGCAAACTCCTTATGGAATTTGGGTCCTGGTGGATTTTTTTGAATATTTGGTATGATGTAGTCCATGTAATTCTCAACCAATGTTCCCATTGCGCCAACCCAAAAAAATGAACAGTTTTGCTGCTAGAGGGGGCGTTGAAATCACCCCTTGCGCAGATTAGACTATTTATTTTTGAACCCGTTAACAATATTTTCACTTTTTTCATTGTTGCTAATGTTGCACAATATTGTACTGTTTTATAAAAAAAATTCTTACCCCCTCCCCTTTTCACCTCAACTCCTATTACGGAACGCAAAAAAATATTTCTCGAGTGCCTTCAAATGTATCGTCGAATGTTTAAATATGCCTAAATAAGGGAAATAGCAGTTTTTTATGATTAACCCCCTACCCCCCAAATGACACAAAACGAAAAAATTTCGGTGGATTTTTCTGAATTTTTGATATGATGCAGTTCAAGTTATTTTGAATAGAAATAAATTGGGTGACAAACTTCAAAAATGAATAGTTTTGATGCTAGGGGGCGTTGAAATCATACCTTGCTCAGAATGGACTATTCATTATTATAGGCGGAAATAATAGCTCTACGTATTTTAGCTTAGATTATGCTGATCAATTCTGTAATTTTTCATGAAATGAAAATCTAAAACCTCCCCCTTACCCCCTACCCTTAATTTAAAACACGAAAAAATGTATTCCCGACTACTTGTAAATGCTTTATCAAAATAAATGTTTTAATCAGCTCAAATTGAGGAAATCGTACAGTTGTTTAATATCTCCTTTCCCTCCCTTCAGAAAAATATTGTTGGAGTTTGCTGTTTTCTTAGTAGGGCGTAGTTGAATTTTTGAATATCAATCAATTGGGCGAATATCTTGAAAATAAATAAAAATTAGACATCCACAATTAGAATTTGAGGTGGTGCCTGAATTATTTTTTTTTCGTGTTTTGAAATAGGGGTTGGGGGTAAGGGGGAGGTTTTAGATTTTCTATTTATGAAAGTTTACACAATTGTTCGGCATAAAATAAAACAAAAATACGTAGAGATATTGTTTCCGCCTATAATAATGAATAGTCTATTCTGAGCAAGGTATGATTTCAACGCCCCGTAGCATCAAAACTATTAATTTTTGGGGTTTGTCACCCGATTTATTTCTATTCAAAATAACTTGAACTGCATCATATCAAAAATTCAGAAAAATACACCGAACTTTTTTCGTTTTGTGTCATTTGGGGGGTGGGGGGATAATCATAGAAAACATTCCTTTTTTTTTATTTAGGCATATTTAAACATTCGACGATATATTTGAAGGAACTCGAGAAATATTTTTTTTGCGTTCCGTAGTAGGATTTGGGTGAAAAAGGAGAGGGGGTAAGAATTTTTTTTATAAAACAGCACAATATTGTGCAATATTAACAATAATGAAACAAGTGAAAATATTGTTACTGGGCTCAAAAATAAATAGTCTAATCTGCGCAAGGGGTGATTTCAACGCCCCCTAGCTGCAAAACTGCTCATTTTTTTGGGTTGGCGCAATGGTAACATTGGTTAAGAATTACATGGACTACATCATACCAAAAATTCAAAAAAATCCACCGGGACCCAAATTCCATAAGGAGTTTGCGGGGTCCTTTAATGTAGTCTCCAAAAATACTGTTCGACGTGATATTAAAGCAGGCATTCAAAAAAGCGATATTAGTTACAAGATTCACGGACCCAGGCAAAACGATTATTGGTCGAAAACAAGAGGAATAACATGAAAAATAGTGAGCTTTACTTTCAGAACCATATGAAGGCCATTTGTTTTATCATGTGCTAACATTGCTATATTCTAAACCGTAAGAGATACGAAGGCAATAGGTTATCGTGCCAGATATGCTTCAAAATACACAACACATATAGAAATGAACCCAAATTATATTTTTGGAGTCAAATTTCAATTACAGACGATCCCATTCATTTCTGAAAATCAGCAAATTTCAAAAATACTAATATTGACGCTCTTTGTGACGTACTCTGCTGAGCCCAATCAGCCAAATCGGGTTGACTGTGACGTGAAATGGCAATGCTGTTGGTTGCTCAGAATTCTCGGTATAGTATGTCACAACAATTTGCAGTAGCACGAGAATGAAGCCATTTGAATTTTGTCGACATTTAATTTCTGCCCTGCCCTTCTCGAGTGATATACGGAAAACTAAAACTGCTATTTTTGTTTTTTTAATTAAAAAGGAAGAAAAAATGGAAAAGGAATGTTTTATTGTATCTGAAATTTCCTATAATGTTGTGTTAATAAATATTCGATACGACCTTTCGTGTTTTCACAGCCACCATCAAGACATTTTGTTTAAGTACATACCCATCGTTTTGATTACAAATATTGATAAACCACCAAATCTAAATTCAGTGATATATCAGACTTGTCATTTTAACGATGTTTTATTTGAAATAACTAACATTATCAGCAGTGTCGGATTGTACCACCGGGATACCGGGAAATTTAGGCCCTCATGACAGTCTCGCAGAGGCCCTCAAAGTGGCCCCAATTCAAAAAGGAATTAATTTAAATTTTTCTAGATTCTTAACATTTTTGGGCGTTACAAATCAGTCATTACATAACATAAATTAATAAGAAAATGTTTGAGACCCACCCCACCATCAGTCCGGCTAGTCCGGCATATCCTTTTTCGGATTGTTGAATAGAACGAGTGTCTTTACGTCAGAATCCTATAACAGATTGGATCCAAAATTCAACGCCTGAAAAAAATCAGCAACACCCGCAAGACTATATTTGGATCATTTCAACATCATAATAAAGAATTATACTCAAAACTTTTGATTGCACTGCACACCATATCCATTAGTGATGAATTTGATGCCAAAACCACTTCTGAAGCTAATAGTCTATTAAATACTTGGAAAAGTTATGAAACATTAGCAGATGATTCCACAACTGACTTTATGAACATCCTGTTCATATTTTCAATGAAATCAATTAGCATTAGCTTTCACATTTTTGTCACTTTTTGAATATCTCACACCAGCTTCTAATTATTTACAAACCAAAGGACTTGATTTCAATACTGCATTCTGTATTATGAAAAACGCCCAGAAAAATCTATTTTGCAGTCCAGTTTATTTTCGGTAATATCTGAATTAACTGGCCTGGATCCATCTTCAATAATGAAGGAGCTTATCAGCGTTGCTCAAAATTTTGAGAAGTAGAAGAATAATTTTTCTGTCAAAGGCATTAAAAAAAAATCTGATAAGGATAACGCAGATTCCAGCGAAACCACCGAGGGTGAAAACGAAGTGGAAGAAAATAAAGTTGAAAGTTTCGTTCACAAAGATTCTTCATGTTCTGGTTACTTTGTTGTTTAATTATTTTGGAAACATATAATCTACATACACTGTAATATATTCAAATATACACGTTGCCTAATAGTACCTATTAACTCTGTCATGTACTCAAGTTTCTTGCGAGAGAGTTTTTAGTAAGACGAAGATAATTGTGAACAGTCTTTTTTTTACGAAACTCCCAGGTTTTCGGAGAAAACCCCTCAAAAGCAGAGCTTGTGCGAGCAAGGGAGATCCGGGACCTACAGTTTAAATAAAAGTGGAATCCGAACCACTTCAGCTCAGTGACACACGACCGGGGATCGAACCCGGACTGTCTGGGTGGAAGCCAAACGCTCTAACACCTCGACCACTTCGCTTTATTAGGACAAGAAAGACTGGAGGCGTTCCTTCTGATGAACACCGAAATCGATATGTTAAATGACCCAAATTATGACGATATTATTGATGCATTGACAAAAACATCAGAAAAGTATGGAGAACAACTTATATGAGAGACTAAGTCGTCAACATAGCGGCTAAGTTAGGTTCCTCCTATAAATGAAACCTTTTTGGTTGTCCAAAACACTTTTTACCTATTATAGATATGTTCGAATGTTCCATATTTACCGAATATTTGATATAGCTAACTGATAAGTTGTTTTATTTTATGTTATTTTGATTTTGTTATTTCGATAGTTATACGTCAATACATCATTGTTATTTTTTATTTTTTAACTGCTCCAGAATAAATAATGTCCTTTTTTTACCAAAGATTTTATATAACTATCAAGACGTTTCATGTTTTGTTTTTTATTGTTGTTTTTAGTTTAGTTATTATGTATCAATAGGATTTTTTATTTTTAACTGCATCAATACGTAATAATAATAATAAATAATTTTTATTGTGCACGTTAAATTACACAATAGGAATCCGATATTGCGCAAGGCATTTTTCAATCGGGCCCTAATAGATACATCAAACATTTTTTAAATACATGATAAAGATAATAATAGATAGTAAGTAACAATAAAATAAAAATGCAGAACAATAATCATACATGGCATACAAACCAGTTTCTAAAAGAAATGTGTGAATGAGAAATAAAATTAAGAAAAATGTATAATCAGCATTATCGGCATTGTGTGATTTGTGAGATGAGCAGTTCTTTTTAAAATTTATTTCGGAATGAAGTTACATTTATTGATCTTTCAACTTTTATCTTTCAACTCCTATAGAATAAATGTACCTCTTTTACCAAATATTTGGTTTCTTCTTTAGCTCAATATTTCTTTTTTATCAATGATTTTATATAACTAATGTGATGTTTTGTTTTTTGTTATTATATTTGTAATAGTTGAATAGTTATTATTTTTTGTATTTTTATATATGCATGTATGTGACAATGAAATGTATAGAATAAATAAATTATTGTTCAACGAATAAAAATGGAATGAATAATCAGTGTAGTTTCAAGAAATTTTCCTCGTAAATATTTTGTTATATATCGTTGATTCCAATTGAACGAAAATTTAAAAAGGATGCTTTTATTCTTCTTGATTTTGCACAAAAATCAACTTGTACAGCATTGAACTGAAAAAATCATCTATCAGAAACAATTAAGAAGAAATTATATTGTACTCAATTGAAAAAATAAATGATTACATTCGCTGACTTTAAAGTGAATTAGGATAATATTCTCATAGCAATTTTGTGGTAATGCGCACCACGGCAAATAATACTAATATCCGTCCTCTACCCGCACAGGCTATGCCTTTGGGTACACTCTACGGGGATATTATTACTATCATTATTATTATTATATTATAATATCGTCACTTTTCAATTCATTAAAATCGAAAGTTGAGGCATTTTTGTGAGTCACTCTCCAGATCAACAAGTTATTGAACAACACCTAGTTTAAAAGCTTAACTAAGAGGAGGACGCCTCATTGGTAAATTTCCCGGTAGGTCCTTTCGCCCACAATCCGACCCTGATTATCAGTGATAATAATTAGTAATTATGATCCCATCGTAGTTATTTTGTAAATGCGTTTTAATTATGTTAAAACGAATAATAGGCATATTCCCGGATAATTTCGATAAAAAATATAATATAAGTAATACAATGAATGAAAATTCAATCTCCCGGAAAAAATGTTTTACTAAAAAGTGAAGACAATACCAGTGTTTTTCCAAAAGACGATTTCCATTAGATTTGGTACAATTAAATAGCATCTCAGTTCTTTTATCACTTAGAAACACGTAGGCTTTGCTTCGTTTCTATGACCGAAAAAAAAAATTGTTGTTGATATCTGTTGAAAGCTGTGAGAAGTTTATGCAATCGGTTACCTACTTATTAAAATTATTAAAAATGTATTCAAAGGATGAAAGGACTAATACTATTTACTAATGCTAAATCATATATAGCAAGCTTCTTTTGGCAAGAAAAATGTGTGTGAGTTATACCTCAATCGTCGTATTCCAAACATTACAATATTCAGTTGATTGGAAAACGGGATTAAAAAACTCCAGTGTAAAATATTTATTTTTCTAACGCTTCCAGAATAAAACCAAAAATCAATAACAAAGACTGTAGTGTTTTAAATATATTGAACGATGTCATATTTTTCAATAAATACAATAAATAAGCTCATTTTTGAAACACCCACTACCAAAGCTAAATTAGCCATAAGATTGAACAAAAATTTAAAAAATCAAACCCGGATAATCTAGCTATTTCATAACGTTTAATTCGTATCATGTGAAACTTTATTTTAAGTTTTAGGGAGGAAAAATTACTTTTTCTCTCAAGGGAGGAAAGTGCCACTTTCAACCATAAAAATAGGGAGGAAAAGTCAATTTTCAAAGGAGGAAAATATCTTTTTGACTCGAAATTTGATACAAAGAGAGTTTTTTCAAGTTTTGATAACGGAGATGGATTTAGTCTCCAAAACGTCAACGTCATTTGGAAAAGAGAAATATTATTTAGTTTTTTTAACATACTTCTTTCAGACAGGCAAAGTTTAGAGTATGATCTTACTGACAAAATTGATAAAAAAATTTCAAGTCAACTACAGTGGTTTAAACGTTGTAACTTATCGGGGCAAAACAGTGTCAAGATGTATACAGGGTGTCCGGTAAACCTTGTACAATATTGAAACTGGTGATAGACCAGATCATGACCTTTCAGAATATCGGAATTTTACTTTAGTAAAAATCTCACTGTTTTCGAGATAATGAGCATTTTTTTAATTTCTGATGGAAAATCACTACCTCACCTTGGATTTTTTAATGCCATGTAAACAAATTGGGACGAATTTAAATATCTTTGCTGCTGAAGATTACTGATGAGTGATGCTTTCAGACGTAACAAACAGTTTTTCAGAAAACAATACAATTTTTCAAGAAATGAGGGTAAAATGACAGATTTGAGTTACACCAATTTTTTTAACAACAGTTTGACATTATTGTTTGAAAAAACATAACCAAGTGGAACTGGATATTCATTACAAAAGAATGCCCATTTTGTCCAGGCTTTACTATGGTATAAAACATCATTATTTTTGGAAGGAGTAGAATTTCGATAATATTAGAGTGTGATGTTATTCTGAGCTAAAATCAACTCCATTAGACTTTGTCAGTAATGTCTTTTATTTTTATCCTATCAAGATGAAATGATTAAATAATTATGAGTAATAACGAATCAACTGCTTAGAAGCATTCAATGAGATGTAATGAAGTAAATACTAATCCAACGTATTTTTTTAAATCAACATACACTATAAACCACAATAACGATTATTCAACATCGCACTGAATAATATTACAAAAATGTTATTATCCATCCACTCGTATGCAGAGACGACCTATTTCCAAGAAGAATCTTTTCAAATGCGTTATAGGTTATAGCCCCCAAATCAGCGAATCTATGAGCGGCATTGTGCAATCGGATATAGTTCTGCATAAAGCGCTGCTGCAGCAGTAGCACTCTACATTCACCATAAATGTTATGCATTTGCGCATATTCTCGGGGAGTATGACGTATGTACGGCATGACAAAGAAATAAATACCACTGAATGAAACAAGCGGAATAATTTCAAAAAAATACGATAGAAGTCACAAGTTGTTCAAACAAAAGTTTTTAATTTTCGATAAGTATTCATCTCTTAAAAAAGTTTGCACTTATTTGGTTACACCATGTATATCTGTCGGTCTCTGAAACTTCGTTGGAATCTGGATGTTGGACAATTGCGGCATTTATCACAAGAATTCGTATTAATCGGTGCCATGTCGGATAATCGACATTTAATTTTGATAATTTCATTAGGCCTACTTACATGGAAAGTTAATTTTATTGACATACTATTTAATGCTACCAAGCAATCTTTATTATAAATAATTATTTCCACTTTTTATCTTGATATAATCTAAATAAAATAATTTTTGGGCGTATAAAAGTTTATCAAATAAATGGAACCTTTGGTGTGAATTCAATTCAAGAAAAAAATAAAATACCCAAACACGAAAACTACGTTACAATCTTAAAATCTTAAAAGCTTACTTTTAGCTCCTGAAGATGCTAACTTTGTTGGCGAAATGCGCGTCGAGTGTGATTGTGACGTAGTTTTGGTGTTGGGTAGTTTCCTTTTTTTCTTGAATAAAAGTTGATAGAAGCCTAGATTAAAACCACGCCTAATTCAATGGAAACCACTTCTTCTAAAAATAATTATAGTTTGCTTTATACCATGGTAGAGTATGGAAAAAATGAGCATTCTTTTGAAATGAATGTCCACTTCCAATTGGTTATGTTTCTTTCAGATAATAATGTCAAACTTTTTTAAAAAAAATTGATGAAACTCAAATCTGTCATTTTACCCTCATTTCTTGAAAAATGTTTTCACTTTCTGAAAAACTGTTCTGTACGTCTAGAAGCATCGCTCATCAGTAATCTTCAGCAGCAAAGATATTTGGATTCGTCCCAATTTGTATACATGGCACTCAAAAATCCAAGGTTAGGTAGCGATTTTCCAGAAATTCTTAAAATGCTCATTATCTCGAAAACGGTGATATTTTTACTAAGGTGAAATTCCGATATTCTGAACAGTCATGACCTGGTCTATCACCAGTTTCAATATTGTACAAGGTATATGGAAGTATTTATTTATAACATATTTTTCACGATACAAATTCACATTCACAGTTGTACAAAAATATTGTTCGTATTTCGTTTATAAAATTCGCGTTTTCATGTCATATTCGTGAGAATTTTTGGCCACGATCTGCGTCTAGGCCAAAAATTATAACAATCTCTTATGCCACTAAGAAATCCCTCATTCTATTCACATAATACAAAACTACTTTGATTATAATAATATTTGAGACATATTCGTGAATTGCAGTGGATTTGTATGCTGGGCATGACCCAGAAAACGATATAAAGATCATCGCAGAATAAAGACAAGTCGGTACCGCTTGGCTGTCAAGTTAATTAAAGCGTGAACTAAAAGTGAAACATAGCTTTTACTTGAAATTCCGTCTTATTATAGATATTTAACTCACAATGAAGAGTAATAAGAATATGCTTTTTTATTCAAATTATATCCTTTAAAATTTCCAACGTCAGGGAGCCAAACGCCTGACTTGCATTTTAAACGTTCAATCAATTGAGATTCCTGATGATGTCTACAATTTTGAATAATTTATAATGCATCCGCAGTTTATGGTGATATCTATATAGGGTATTCAATTCATAAAGAAGCAACTCAATATATGGGTATTTTGGCAAGTTATTTACATAATGCGAGCACAAGAAAGCCGATACAGTTTTAGCACTTTCTTAATTTCACTGAACTGGAGAGCTCAATTTAGTTCTTTATAGGACGAGTTCAGAAATGTCAATTTCACTCCCATTGAAATGAAAATAAATTTTTCACTGCAAAAAAATATTTCTATTGTTCATTCGATGCCAATAAAAAAAGTTATTTTTGAAAGTGTCTGTATAACATTATAATATATAATATTCAGGAAATTCTGCCGGTGTGTAGTGGTTGAGCATTGTATGAATTTATAGACCGAAGATATGAAAAATTATAATACACGACCAGGCATTTGTATAAAACACATATGACGAAGATATCTTTCAGTAGAAAGTTTTTCACAGCAGATTTTCCATGGGTACATAGAACCCTCCATCAAGTAATAAACTCTATTTAATTTATATAGACATTTCTTGCAATGCTACACAGAGAGAAATAAATGTATGTTTTCTACACAATTGTGAATAATTTCAGCACACTTTGTTTCTAAAAAGTTGACAGCACCAATTTGTTCATTTTTCTTCTATAATATTGTATCAGAGATATTGTGTATAAACGATACACTTCAGTGTTGTATTATTCTGAATAGTTTTGTTTTAATTTTATACACCAAATATACAAAATTAATCTGTATGTTGTGCGACGAATGTCAACAACTTGTGTACTGTTTATGCATAAATTGTAATGAATGGCAACAATTTGTGTACCTAGTTTGTACAAATTGTGTAGGTATTTTAAATATAGGATTCAAAAAATGTCACAAATGTGTGTACTCCGCATAGATGAATTGTGTAGATATATTGTACATATTTGTGTACAAAGCAAGGCCAATTTTTATAGGTACCTACTATTCATAATTTTAAGAAAGACTTGAGGCACATAACATCCAAACGGAATAAGATAAGAATAAGCATCAGTTTCAACCTGCTCGCTCCTTCATATCTTATTCTGTTCAGAAATTATTCATTTTCCAGAAGGTTGAAATAAAATTAAATGTCATTCAAATAATGTTTATTTCATCACAAAGAACTAATAACAAAAATAACTGAACTATAAAAAAAAGTTTAAAGTAATCTTCTCGCCAAACTATATTTATTCAAGTAGGAAGTAGGTACGAGGATGCACCTTTCAAAAACCGCTATGAAATGATGAAAATGAGTCAGTTTGTAGGTTTCATGTTATAACAAAAAATAATAGCAATATATACTAACCTTCAAATATTGGTATCAGTTTGCAAATATTCTAACACTTCCATTTCACACAAAACCACATACACATGAGCAAATAATAAACGATCGGTAAGTTTACACTTAACCAGCTTCGCCCTTCGATCAGCATACAACAATCAAACAATGATAGACTGAACATTTGGAGTGCCGCGCATGCGTATTTAGTTGGGTGAGACGACGCCTTGGTCAAGTTGTGGCAAATTACACAATCGTGTTAAAATAGTATACAATTTGTGCATATCAAATAGAAAGTGCACAACGGGTGTAAGATGGGTTCTATGCGTTGTAGATGTTTTCCATATAAGTTATGTTATGGTAGATGTGCATATTTTTGTGTATTTTTAGGCAATGTGGAAGTGCATGAATACTATACAAATTGACTTGCACAAATATTTATTGAATTTCACAAAACGCGTATTATAAAGAATGGACAATTGTGTAAAATATCTACACAACTGTGTCTTACACAACGTTGTGCATGAACCTGCTGCAGTCTTTTCTCTCTGTGTATAATAGACCGTCAGATAGTGACAGATTTAGATGCCTCATTTTGGCATACAAGCCTCGGATGGGGTTGAAAAGTACATCGATGTTGAGTAAAATGGAGGGAAATTTACGATAAGATTTTCCAGAACAGAAATAAAAGGAGTATTTTGCCCATATTTTCACGCGAGCCTTGTTCACCTAATTATTTACTAATAGAACCTGGCTTCGGAATACCAAAGGCTTTAGTGTTGCAGGTGGCTAAAGGGTTAAACTGAGAGTGTAATCTTGTAAGAAAAAATCGAAATTTTGACAGATTTTCCGACACATGCCCATCGAAACTATGAAAACTTACATCGTCACTAGACCGGCAAACATGGGCAACATTCTCCTTTTATTTCTGTTCTGGAAAATCGAATTTTCTATATGTTCTCCCCAGGAGCCACTCGTAAATTTCCCTCCATTTTACTCACCATCGATGTACTATTCAATCATATTCGAGGCTTGTATGCGAAAATGGGGCACCTAAATCTGCCACTATCTGACGGTCTATTAGGAATTTTCATTGATTAACAGAATATTTGTTCGATTAGATTTTCAGCCAGGCGTATGGGGAAATAATCTTTGACTATTTCGCTTTCGGGCCAAAACAAAACTAAAAGTAAGTACCTCTAAATTTTTCCCGATTGAAGAAAGTGCCAATGAAATAATCAAATTACATTTAAATTCCAGATGTTTGAATTCTAGTAACTTTTGTGTTGGTAATAATGATAAATAAATTAAAACTCCATTTCATCTTGTTTATTCAAAATAAAATGTCTATTTAATTAGTTTTCTGTGAATATTCCACGATTGATCCAGGTTTATAATACATTCTTTTGATAAGTAAATTCCATAACATAAAATATTAACAACATTAAAAATAATTTTATTTAAATTGAACTTAGAATCCCAAAAATTCCAATCGACATTTCAGGAAAAAACAGATTTCTTCCAGCTAAATCGAGTAACTGAAATTTTCAAAAATTTGGAAGTATTACCAAAGTAATGGAAACATGTATCGTCTCCTCATATAAAATCTCGCGTGTTTCTTGTCAAAAATAGTATTTAAGAAAAAGTGATGATTTTGGGGATGGTTGATTAGCTGATTGGATTCACATGAGACGCAACGTGGGGTGGGTATTTTGTTGAAAAATTGGCTTAAAAAAATTACTTTTTTCCTGTTTTACATCAATGCATTTAGTAAACACATTTTAGTTGTTGAATTTACTGAACATTTTTTACACAATAATGACACAAAGCTTAAATTTATTGCACTTTTCTTCATTATATTTCCTTAAACATAATTTTATAATTACAAGTGAATATAAAAAATAATCGACCTGCATTATGATCAAATAATCAATATGGTCAGTATTACTTTCGATAGTTTTATAATTTCTATTTTGTTTTTGTTTTTTCAATGAAAACATTTGTATTCTTGTATTTGAAAAGCCTTACAGAAAATTGTTAATAACAACAATAAAAGAGTTCTTATGTAGTACTGACATAATTGTGGTATCAAACTTCGAAAATTTGTTTTGCTCGGCTGCACTTCATATAACAACTAAAACTATCATCCCTTTTGAAATCGTAAATCTGAGAGTTTCTCTATCCAATTTTACTCAACAGAAACAACTTCATTCGTAACTTACTTCTTTTGATGATTTATTAACAATAATCCAATCTGAATATTTATTCTGATATAATCATTTGGAGACGATATGAGTTGGCTTTGTCACTATGACAATAAATGTTTAAAATGGTTTTGTTGAAAATGCTTAGGAAACAAAAAGGTTACAGCAATAAAACTACTATTGAAATTGTCAATTTATTGGCTTTAGCTGCGCAAATATCGTTAGGCAATATGCATTCACCGAACATTGATGAAAGATACAAAAAATAATGTTAACAAAAATTTAAAAACAAGCTTTTATTCAAATGCACTGAAACATATTGAACAATTTCTGTTTCAAATTGAAAGTGTTCAACTAGTCCAGTTCTAAACTTACTGCCTGTTTGGCCAATATAACAAACTTTACGATCAAGTTTAGATTTGAGATTTTATCAAATATTTGAGATTATTAAAAGTTTTAAATGAAATGGAGAAATTTGAAATATTATTGGCATTGAGTGTGTTGAGGAAAGTATTTTTTAGTTATAATGATATGGGACCAAAATAGGATAAAGAGAGATATTTATTTGATTGAGTTAATCTATAATTTCTGTAATTTAATCTATCGATTAGGTGGATTGGAAAATCATAATTTTAGGCAATTCATTTAATAATCACAATAAAGATATTTATTAGACAAATACAATATATACAATAGGATCAAAATGTTGATTATAATAAATATCACTAGGCGATAAGTGTAAGAACACTTGTTTGGCATATATAATAAAATAGCTTAATGTAAAAATACAAAAAATCTAAAAATTATAAAACAGCAGACAATATCATTGAAAGAATTTTAAAAAATGTGAATAACGATGATAAGAAGAAGGCTATATTATTAGTGAACTTTCAAAACATATTGTGATTTATAATAATAAGATTTTTCAGATAAAATATTATCTAAAATTTAGTGGAAATTCAGTGGACCAAAACCTTATTTATTAAACAAAGCAAACTTGATGAACATGTGTACATGGAAACTGGGGTAATATTTGTGTGATTATAGGTGGATGAGTTAAAAAAATTATATCGTCTCCGAAATATTTCGTCGTGGTTGAAGATGAATTGTTTCAGTACTTTTTTGAACAACTGTAAATTATTGATTTTTTGTATGTGTTGTGGAACAGTATTGTATAATGTTGGTGCTATATATTGATAACTTCGCTGTCCTACGGCTTTCTGCATTTGTGGAACTACATGATGATATTTTTTCCTTGTAGGATAAGGACGACTAGGCAGGTTGAAAAGTTTGTTTTGATGATATTTCATATTTATAGTGTAATAAAATAGTTGACGAATGTCAAACACTTTGGCTTCGTGGAACAATGCGTCTGTGGGATATCTGAACTCTTTGGACATAATAATTTTAAGAAACCTCTTTTGCACATTTTCCAGAGGACAAAGGTGTGTTTTTAATGCGTCTCCCCAGCATACTATACCATATCTTAGGTGACTTTCCACCAAGGCATGGTACAAGACTCTTTCTTGGTAAAAAGGTAGAATATTTTTCAAGTACTTAAATTTGTGTATAATGAATCTTGGTTTGTTGCATATTTAATTTATATGTGCATCCCATTTGAGGTTTGTATCCATTTTAACGCCTACATATTTCACTTTTTTCTCTGGCAGAATAGTGTGATGTTGTCCAATGGTGTTTATCGTTATACTTTCAAAGGGTGGAGTGTTCGATTTATTGCAACTAAATGGCATATAATATGTTTTTTCTAAATTTACAGTTAATAATTTGTGTTGTTGTTTTTTTTGTTGTTTTTTTTTGTTGTTATTTCCGTCAACCGATTGCACCCCTACGCGCAAGCCTCAGAAGTCTTCGAGAGACTTGTGTGAGCTAGGGAAGACGCAGCCCTTACCTTTTAACGTGTGATGCCATGCACGAGACCGGTGAATCGGTGGATCGAACCCACGACCCCACGCATGCGAGGCGAACGCACTACCAGCCGACCACCACGGCCCATTTCTATCCAGTTTTTTAACAAAGGAAAATCTGATTCTGCAATTTCCTTCAACTCCTGCCAAGTATTTGCTTTATAAAAGATGGCAGTATCGTCAGCAAATCCCAATATCCCCCCCGACTCTTTAACGAAAACATGCCATTAACTACTACTAAATAGGATAGAGCCTAATACAATCCCCTGAGGCACGCCATACTCTATTTTCCTTCTTTTCGCTCTTTACATTGTCTACTCTCACAGATTGGAATCTGTTGTTCAGATAATTTCCAAATAATTTGAGAGATTTGTTTCTGATTCCTATATCTCCCAGTGTAGGAGTAGATCATGACTTACTGAAACGAACGCTATCGACAAATCAATAAAAATACATAAGTTTGGCAAATTTTTTTCCAGAGCAGTGGATATCCTTGAGGTGAGTGACAATATTGCATCTTGTGTGGAGAGATTTGGTTGGATATCAGATTATTCTTTGTTAAGTACGCAGATAACCTTTTCTTGAGAATCCTTCCAAAAATTTTTGTAGTCTGAAATTTGTGATCAAGATCTCATCGCCTTTTTCAAATACAGTTATCACAACAGTTTCCTTTAACGCTTTAGGCCAAATTCCTTTTTCCATACAATTATTGATAATGTAGGTGAGATAATCTTTTATAATGGCAAATAGACTTGATGGTTTCAGCTCGGATTTCATCTATGCCAACTGACTTTTTATTTTTTGAGTCTCTAATGATGTTTCAGATTTCAGTGTAGAAGTTGAAATTATTTGTAATTTGTTTCTTGTCCTTTGTTAATTCCCCAAATTCGTTTTTAATTGAATCTATACTCCGTTTTTTATTTTTAGTTTTACTAATTTCCCGTACAATATTCCAGACTGTTTTTGTATAGGTAATACTACTATTTATATGGCGTTGGTAATAATCAAAATTAGCTTTTTTTATTAATCTTGTTAGTTTATTTCTATAATTATTATAATACATCTTCAACTGAAAATTATTGGGATCTTTTCTCGTATTTACAAATAGTCAGTCTATTTTTAGCCACTTTTTAATTATATTAAGTTCGGTTGAAAAGTTTGATCACTAAGAGGTATTGTAAAAAGACGGTGAAAAAGTGAATGAAAATTTCTGATTATATGGATGCTTGGCGAGAAAAGGTATGATATTGTCAGTGGAGGTCGGTAGATATCAGAATTGTGAATCACGAGGTCAAAAAATAGCTATTTGTGTATTAAGAGCGCAAAGTGATATATTGTCGCTTGACAAAGAGAGTTACCGCGCGACGCGAAGCGGAGCGCGGTAATATTTGGAGGGCAACAATGACACTTTGTGCTCGAAATACACACAAAATTTTTTCTACAAACGCAGTTTTCAGATTATAACAAACTTTCATAATGTATATGCTAACCAAATTGCACTAAATTCAAAAAATTCTAATCGCTTCTCAAACTACTAAAAGCATGAAATATTGAAATTTACCTTTTTTAGTAGATATTCTCCATCGGGCGCTTCTTGTAAAAATTTGTGAATATCTTCAGTGGTGAATGTTTTGACTGGCACCACGTCATGAATTTACCGTATTGTAATTCATATTTCTTCCTTGATTTCTCTGGTAGGAGATTCAAAGTAACAATTTTTGAACTTTCTGCTACATCAGGAGGAGTGTTTGATAATTCGTTGTCACTATCAACAATCATCATGCAGAAAAACGTTGGAAAAGCGAGCGTTTTCGAAATATTTCCGCTCTAGAGCGCAAATGCTGTCACAAAATGACATTTCACGGAAAACATCAACTTTGCGTCGAAATCGGAAAGCGTCAAAGGCTACTTTGTTAACGTTTGTAGAAAAAGGTAATTTATTGTCTGTTTCAATTTCCATAGTGAACTGGATTGTTGTGTTGAAAGATTTCAGAAAGATTAAAAATTTATTAAGGTCATCTAAAGTGCCCTTGAAATGTGCTATTATGTCATCGACGTATCGGTGCCAGAATAAAATATTTGAAAAATTGTTGTGTTCTGAAATGGTACATTCAAAATTTCACATGAATACTTCAGCTAACAATGGACTGAGATTAGAGCCCTTGGCTAAACCTGATTTTTGAACATAGAAGAAATTGTTGAATTGATAAAATTTCTGTTTAAGGACCAGGTCTACTAAAGAGCATAAATTATTTTGAACAAAGCGCTCCTCACTTTTTGAATTAACCATTAGAAGTTAAAATATTGGCAAGGTTAAAATGCATGGGTACTAATATCGTAACTAGTACAAGTCAATTTAATTATTTTATATTTATATTTAGTGATAAAAGTGTCTTTTCAGTTTTTTGAACTATATATTTTTACTGCATCATCTTTGGACGGGGTCCTTTCGGAGAAAGTAATAAAATAATACAAGCTAGGAAATACGCCACTAAACCGAGACCCCGTGAGCGCATCTTGCCCAACTTTCACCATATTGTCTCCCGAATAAAAATCGAAAATTAATTGACGAAGTAGGGTTGCCTGGGGTAGATCATTTCATGCGTAACACCCTGACCCCACCGCACACGCCAACCAGATGGCACGCTTCTCGGGGTCGGGACACGGTCGCAATTTTACGCGTCGAAGATTCCCTAGCCTCTTGTCGGGGGGCCCTTCAGAGTCTTCGGACCATTCCCAATTATAAATAAACAAACGAACCGTCCTCGTTAAACACAAGGTTCGAAATGAATGGGAGAACGCAGGATGGGCGACGGATAGGCTTAAATGGGTTAGTGGAGAAACTGACGAAATGTGCCCGTGTTGCCAAAAGATGCTGATTCGGAGAGCATATGTTGTGCGGAGGTTATTAGGTGCAAGTCATTGATCTCTCTTTTATTTCGTTCAAAGGATACAAAATATTTCAAGGATTCCAAGCATTTACCTATAGAACCAGTTAAGAACACTGTCTTGTTCTCCCATACACTGCAAAAATTCATGGTAAAATTTTGTGATATGTACTGTATATTTTAAAATATATATCTAGATATTCCAATTTATTAAAAGGTTCTACGGAAATTTTCTACAGTCTGTATTATTTACTTACTGATATAGTAATTTAAAAAATCTTTAAAAATGTTTCAAAGTTTTTCCATATAGGTTCACAAACGTCATTGAGAGTATTTTAAAAGAGAAAGAGAGGTATAGAAAACTAAAAAAAAATATCCAGTTATTTCAATTAGAAATACATAGAAATAAGACGACAGGTAACTAAGCTTATCAAAATTGAATAAATAAACTTTAAAAAAACATTTTATAGAAAAGCTTTCATTTAGATGCACTTAAAAGAAGTAAATAAATTATAAAGTGAATTAAACCCATAATTTTGTTACCTAATAAAATTTTAAATGATATAAAAGCTAGTCGCGATAAGTTTCTATGTATTTCTTATTGTAAAATAAAGGACCCCGCACCTTTTATAGGTAAAATGGTTCTCGGTGAAATTGTCTGAATTTTTAGTATATTGTAGTATTCGATGTACTGATTGAACGTGCAGAATCAGTAATTTTTATTTAATTATTTTCTCGGGAATTGAAACTGCAATTTTTTTCGTTCTTATCATCAACGTACTACTGAAAATCATAAATCATTCAGATGGTGCAGATTACATCATTATGTACAGAGTGAAAAATAAAAACATTTTAGTATAGTCTGAAAATTCGATGTAATAATGAAATATTGATGAAATTATTTTGGCATGCAATATACTATTCTTATTCCATCATTAATCACAATTCACACATTTCGTACAGGTTGATTTGAAAAATTGGTAAAAAATGTGGCCGGTTCTTTCGTACATATCCTGTACATTCAAATGAATTATCATCATCCGAAGGTAGCTGATACCTTATAAACATGATTTCGTAGGGAAATATAGGGTGATCATGAAAATTTTCGATGATAAAAATGACAAAATATCTACGTTTCAGAAATCACCCTGTAATTCACGATTTACTCTGTGAAATTCCATTATTATTATTTAATGTATGAATCATTCTCTCCGCAACACAGTCCCAAAAATTCAGTTTCCTACTATGACTAGTTTCATATTTATTAATTGAGAAACCTATTACCATTTGCATGACGAGTTGAAGGAACTTGTTCACGCGTACATTCTACTAGTGGCCAAGATTTTTCACAAATAGTGAAACGTGAGAATGTGGAGATCAAAATAAATGTAAAATTTTATGCAGGGTGATGACCAATGACGGTCCATTCAATTCCATTCACCATTTAGGAACTGACTGAATATACGACTCATATAAGTTACAACTTACAACTCAGGCATGAGCCAGATAAAATTCCTAATGCTTGGATAGCTTGACTCGCCCAATCGTGTATGAGGCCCCGGTAAGGGAAATCTCTTATCACTGAAGGTGACAAGGAACAGCTTTAAGGTTCCGTCAAACCAAAGCAGGAACGCGGGAGCGGGAACGGAACTTTGGAACCGTGCGAATTGCTAGAAAAACAATACACGTAGTAAACCAGATATATTTCGTTGCTTGTATGCTTTACGGAATACGAATAATAACACCGGTATGTCCCACTATAGAATTAAGTCTCGGATTCATCTCGTTCCCGCTCCCGCGTTCTCGCGTTGGTTTGAGGAAACTTTTAACCAATCCACCTCCCTCGTAGCAGCGCTACGACCCTCATATATCAAGAAAACCCTATCTATATTTACCGGACTATTGATTTTTGTAGATTTTCTGAAGGCGGTCAAAAATATTTTGCGGTAAGTTGTAAAAATTTCAACCGTTTCCAAAATGGAAATTTCGATTCTTCAAGTATTCCTGGTTTTCCTATCATTTGCGTGAAAAATGTTTCCAGTAGGATTTGTTCGTGTCTAGTTTATAATAATCTATTAATTCAAGGTTTTCACTGGCGAGTTTCGTGTATCGTTCACCAAACGAGATAATTGATTCAACACAGGAAACTAGTAAAAAATATATGCGGGACCGTCCATATACTGTTTCCCATAAAAAAGGTGCCAACTCAAAGTATCGTTGGTATCATCTTTGATGGTGAATGTGGGAAAGATCGCTGTTTCGCGCACCTGCGTTTGAACGTTTGAACTGTTAGGGACCATTAGCATATAACCACAAACAACCATTTAAATCATTCCCTGTGGAGGGCTCTTGAAAGATATAAATGCTTTTATCAATTATTGTGATATTGATAATTTCTTTATCAGTAGATCATTTCAAATTTAGTGCCATAGTAGATTGTTCCAAACGTAAATATAAGTGATACTCAGATTTCATACGCATTGAACACTATGTTTTTTTGTATTCTTCATTCCCAGAATTTGTGCCTGAGACAAGAAATATTCGTTCCGAAATCGTCCATCAAGGAAAGTTTGAGAAAATACAAACTATATGATATATAAACTTCTCAAGTAATCTTTTATTTATTATTAATATTTATTATCATCTCTATTTAAGAAACATATAGGAATACATATTTCTTTGCTTTGCTCGAGCTCGACAAAATAAATATATATATATATATATATATATATATATATATATATATATATAAATATATTCTTTTTTCTGAAAATGTTGACAGTTATCCAGATTATCAGCATGACAGTTGTTTTCAAATATTGATCATTGGAGACTCTTTTAAATGATATATCGTCCTGTGATATACAGGGTACAAAAACAACTGGCCATTCATTGTAACTAAAAATTTGCAAAATCTTCCTTATTTCAAGTGGAACAACTGTATATTATCAATCTACAAGAAGCTCCAACAACGGCTCTATACATTTCATTGACTATTATATATGATTAAGTTAACAAGATACCTTTTGCATATCCTTATCTGTCATCTCAAATAGATTTTGACATAAAAAAAGTCGTTTATTGAGATCATAGCGCAGAAATACACAGATAAAAAAGATTTCTTCAATCAAGAATATACATATTCTTGAATAGAATAATCTTCTGAAAAGAATAATTATTTCTAATTTATGAATATACTCTCAATTCAAACTGATTGGGGTGTTTGCTTCTTTACATAATTTCTCTTGAAATTAATTTGCTTGCAGTGAAAACATTCTACTCTTCATCCTAGAAAACAACACATTAACACATTGTGAAACATAATCCTCTTGACACAAGAATATAATTCCTTGGTACAGTACATATCACTACCCGTGCCACGTGACACATTCAACCAATGAACAATCAAAGCAGGTGGCGGCACCGCGACCAGTGAATACGACTTCCATTTCGACCGTTTCATTCATTTGGGTTGGAGGTTATTCAAGGTTTCAAGGTAACTAGCCATGAAAGATTACTAGTTACCTTGAATAATATTAGTTTCAGAGGAAACAGCTTGAAACTAATGCAGAGTTATCTGGAAAATAGGCAGCAATGTGTTAGAAATGGTCAGATATATAGTGAATTCAAAAAAGTAAATTATGTAGTACCTCAAGGTACTATACTGGGACCTATACTGTTTACTATATATATATATATATATATATATATATATATATATATATATATATATAAATGACTTATTCCTCTTACCAATCAAAGGAGATATCTTGAGTTTTGCTGATGATACTGCAGTGTTCTACGAAGACAAATCTTGGGATGATCTGAAAAAGAAAATTGAAGGAGATTTTGGAATGGTCACTGATTTTTTCAGTCATACACTCTTGACGGTAAATGGAGACAAAACTTTCTTCATTCCTTTTTGTAGTAGCACAAGCGGACTCCCATCATAAATTCAATTAGATATTACTTCGGTAAACTCTCTCATCAATATAAAAATCAGAAAAGATATAAAATACCTATATTTATCTGGACTGTCACTTAAAGTGGAAACTTCAAGCGAATAATATTAACAGAAAACTTAGAAGCCTAATTCCAAAATTCAATTTATGCAAAAAATTCTGTAATATCAAACAACTGAAGTGCCTACATTCTGCATTAGTACAGCCTCACTTGAATTATGGAATCATTACATGGGGGGGTTTATCGAACTATCTAAGGAACAGAATTGAAGTTACTCAAAAGTGGATTCTCAAAATTATATTTAATAAGAGCTACCGATATCCAACAGACTCCTTATACAATTTAAGTGGCATGCCTGACTTGAGGCAAATATATTATAAAACTCTAATAACACAACAGTATCGAAGTAAGAACCAGAAAGTTGAACATGTATATAATACTAGATACAAAATTTTTTCATTAACTTTACCTACAATAAATAAGACCTTGATTCAAAGACGTTTTATTTACATGGGTCTAAAACTTTTTAACAAGCTGCCATCTGATATCAAGTCGATACACTCACAAAAAATGTTCAACTCAAAAGTAAAAAAAAATCTTATACAAGTTGACGAGAGAAGAAATCCACAGACAATTGGAGATTATTAATTAACTCTTCTATGTTTATATTCGTTCATATTGGTTTAAATTAGTTTATATTTGTTTATATCTGTTTATATTTGTTTATATTTGATTAAATTTGTTTATACACAAAAATGGAACATGGAAACTAAATATATCTAGGTGTATATATGTATGTGTGCACGACCGCGAGCGGATGCTATATCCATGCGGTTTATCCCATTTATTCACTTTAAATTTAAATCAAAGTTATTGTAAAATTTTATATTATTGTGTTTGATAAATAAATATTACTATTACTATTACTATTACTATTACTATTACTATTACTATTACTATTACTATTACTATTACTATTACTATTACTATTACTATTACTATTACTATTACTATTACTATTACTATTACTATTACTATTACTATTACTATTACTATTACTATTACTATTACTATTACTATTACTATTACTATTACTATTACTATTACTATTACTATTACTATTACTATTACTATTACTATTACTATTACTATTACTATTACTATTACTATTACTATTACTATTACTATTACTATTACTATTACTATTACTATTACTATTACTATTACTATTACTATTACTATTACTATTACTATTACTATTACTATTACTATTACTATTACTATTACTATTACTATTACTATTACTATTACTATTACTATTACTATTACTATTACTATTACTATTACTATTACTATTACTATTACTATTACTATTACTATTACTATATATGCGAACCTATATGAATGTTAGTTTTTTGCCTAGTGGAAACTGTTTCTATACAATAAAAATGCAATATCGAAAATTGAATTTGACTCCTTATGGGCCAGTTGTGAAAATGAGTGAAATATATTTTGTCTTCTACAGTTTTGTGTCTAAAAGCGAGTGGCGTTGCTAGACAGTTATCCATTGGTGATAAACGTATTTTTTAAATATAACACCGCACTTCCTTCTTCTGCGCCTGTAGAAAGATTATTTTCCTTTGCCACAATGGTCAACGCGCCCAGGAGGAATGCGCTGAGTGACACTAATTTTTAAAAACTAGTTGTACTGAAAAGTAACAATAACAAAACGGCTCCAGACTAATAACACCTGATTTATGTGGTATACTATAATAAATCCTAAAACTTTTGTGTTGATGTAACTTTTTTGTCAATAAACTCTTGAATGTTCAAATGTTTAATTATTATTGAGTTAACTATAACTATACCGATATTTTTATAAATTACTCTACTTGTTATTTTTTATCTATTGAAGAGGTATAAACATTTCGATTTCGACATTTTCGATTTGATTTCTCATAAATACCTAATTGATATAAATTTTCTGATATATTTGTACAGGGATTCACCATTCAGTTGAACACTTAATTATGAATTTTTTTTAAATATTAGGGTTCCTCAATTTTATTGTTTTATCCGAAAGTATTTAGAAAAAAGTAATTAGTAATTCCTTTTTTTAAGTCATGTACTTTGTAACTGTAATTAATTCCTTTTCTACAAAAGTATTTTGTAATTGTAATTAGTTCCATTTTGAAAAAGTACTTTGTAATTGTAATTACTTTTAAAGTACATGTAATTACCCAGCTTGTTTATGTATTCAATCAAACTGCAATATGCGTCACTACTAACTGGTTTTATTGAGAATACAGTTATCAAACTTAAAACTATTCTCATATAAAACCATTAATTATACCTAAATTGTTCGTAGTTGTGAATCTATGCTTTGTTTAATCTATTCAATGTTGCCAAAATGAAAATGGCTTCCATTCTATATTTTATAACCGAGTGCAAAGTGCAGATTGGAACTCAACCTCCAAGTTGATAGAAGAATAGTATTCATTATTGAAATTGCAATATTCTGGTCTCAACCTACTCCCATGATTCAACAAAAAAGCTGCCCATTAATGAAGCTAAAATATTCTTGCCTCAACCAAGTTATGAAGCAAGCGTTCACTTGTTTCAAAATATTTTCCTTGCAACGCAATTATGCGTTGATGCAAAAGTCCTTTCTATCAGTGTAGGAAGAATTGTCATTTTTCAAAAAAAAAAAAAACATTACCGTATGTAGGTAATACTCTATGAAATTTGCAGGCGTTTCTTATAGATCGATAATATACAGAGTGTTCCATCCATGAAGAAAAAAAAAGATTTTGCAAATTTTTATTTACAATGTATGGCAGGCTGCTTTTTTCACAAGTCGATTTTAGATATATCGTTCGAGAGAGACACAAACGTACAATATTTAACCAAAAATCGACTTTGATGAGTCTTTGTACAACTTTTAATTCCAAATACTATGAGTGACGAATATTGGAAAAAACTTCTTGTACAAAAATCTCGAAAACGTCAATATTTTCGAAAAAATGATATAAATCAAGTACCCTTTTATAAGTCATGTAGAAACCGAAAAACTGATGAAAAATTCAGGTTACCATTTGAAAAATGAAGTCGAGCCTCGCTCAGAAATAATTGAACACCCTGTGTGTCCGGCATAATATTTTCATTTTGTCAAGCACGAGCAATAGGTAAAATTATTAAAAAAATATGTTCCTATCTGTTACCTAAATGGAAATTTGGATCTTGATATGGATACTAATCCATTTATTTATGAAAGAATAAATACATTTTCAGTTGGGGAATTTTCTTCCTGTTTGCAAGTAATTTTTTCCCGGTGAATTTTTTCTGGGGATTTATGACACGGGCTTTTTTTTCCAGTTGCTTTTCTCTTGTTACCCAATAAACTAACTATACAGACTAATCTGAAAAGTCCATCGTATATACCGAACGAGAAAATAGCTAAGGCTTTCTCTGTCTCTCTTCACCATTGCATTTAAAATACGGCGGTATCACATCCGATAAACCGAAAGATGTTCGAACTTGTTTTTACCTGCCGGTTTCCTGAAATTGTTTTTCATTTAGCCTGTGACGGGAATTAAATGAGAACATATCTGTAAAAAACAAACTAAACATAGGTATATCGATGTATCCAACATTATTGGTTATGCTTCATGAGAAATTACGTTTAATTTAAAATGATTTCATACTTTTGAGAATGTTGCCCTAAAGTCTACACCTGCTACAAGCTAACCGTTTCAAGAATCACCTGTATAATTTTCACACCTATTTGTTCGGCGAATGAAATAACAAACAACTAATTATATCATGGAACAAACGTTTTCAAGAATTACCGTAATTTGGTATGAGAAATTGCACTGGCGAAAATTGAAAATTTAAGTGATTATTTCCGTCATCATAAAATAGACCATTCATATGAATAAATTCTGTTGACATAAGTGATTAAATCACAAGTCCTGTTTAACCACTGTTAAATTTTTGTCCTCCATATTGGTTATCGTTTTGTCGTTTATCACTTATTCTTACAATTTTCTTGGCAACATTAAAAAAAAACATTAATTTTTATTAATCGTTTGAATGACCTAAAATTGATTTTTATAAAGCTATATACATTTTGTATAGAATTCTTATATAAATATTTTGACATAAGGCGGTGAAAGTACCTTAGAATTTGAAATGTTCACATGCAAACTTTGCCTCAAAGGCTACGTTAATGCATATTGTTAGGATGACCAAAAATAATATATTTGTTGCTTGTAAAAAAGTTGTTGAAATTGTTAAAATTGTAAAAATAATCAAATTTGTTAAAAATTCTTGAAACTGACAAAATTGTTGCAATTGTTAAAAATTATTTAACTTGTTAAAATGGTTAAAATTGTCAAAATTGTTAAGATTGTTGAAATTACAAAAAAAATACACTGGTTCGACATATTCGGTTTTTCTTGACCTGAAATGTCATCGAGAACCTCACTGCCTGCCCTGTTTGCTTTTTCTCTTTATATATGAATTTGAAAAAAATGAATGGAATTCGCTGAAATCGTGATGCTGGATAGCGAGTAAAACTAAAAATGTTGTCGATATTTTTAAGAGACTAGGGTACATTTTTTGATCCCCAGGGTGAATGAAGGTCACCTGAGTAATCAATAGACGGGATTTAAACCTCGTCTAAACGAAAATTTGAATAGGCTTATGTTGTGTCAAAAATTCACGTGTCCAGGATAAAATTTTAATTAGCAATTTGTTGATATATTAGAACAAATATCGAACCAATTGGTTGGTTTTCAAATCTTGAGGAATAAAAGAGATGGAATTCCAGATAAAATCGCATGTCTTAATATCGCAACTAATTTGGAGGGCCGATACTTAATTATCAACGGACTCCTGACATAACGGAGATAATAAATAACATCCATGTTAAAAGATATCCTATCGCCAAAGTTTCAACGTGAATAATACTACATTGTTAATTTTAATTTCCGGTTGCTATCGGGCTCTTCGTCTTAAAGTGGTTCTTCAGACATGTGGAATTATTTCAATGTACCTCATTAATAATATTTATTTGTAAAACAAAAAACGCACGTTGACAAGGTTTTCGTAGAATACACGGAATACGTCAAATTTTACGATAGCGAGGGCTAAGTTTCTCAGTTCAATAATAATAATTATAAACACTCGAAGTTTGTACCCAAAGGCATATAGCCTGTGCGGGTAGAGGACGGCTATTATTATTATTATTTGACGTGGTTCAACAAAATAATGAAATAATTCAAACGATAGAATAACAGAACTAACACACTAAAACATTGGGAAAAATTGCGAACTTTCACAAAACTTCTAAGGAATATACCTGTGAATGTAATTGAGGAGACGATGCCGATGGTAAAAAGAGATGACCGCAGCTCTCTGCTTTATTGCTAGAATGTGAAATACAAAAATTCACTCAAAACATGCAAACAATCTTCAGAAAAAATAAAACTTCAAAAAACTTTGATTCATTTTATGAAGTCTTCGGGGATTTCAATTGGTTGATGCTTCAAATAAATCGTTAATTATAGGAGTCTTTCCGAAAGAATTCAGAGAATGAAAAATTACAACAATTCATGAAAATTGTAATCAAAAGATTATTAATAATTACCGGTGGCAGTACTGAACTGTATGGCAAAAAATACATGAATTTTTTTATACATGTAAAGTTACATGAGGCATTCAAGTATTATATCGTCACTGAACAACATGGTTTCTGCTGTAAGGGATCTATAGAAACAAATCTATCAACGTTTACTGAAATCATGGGCAATATTCACAAGGCACAATTGGATTGCATTTATACAGATTTCGCTAAGGCGTCCTACAAAGTCAACCATGATTTACTGAACTAAAACTCACCTACCCTGAGATCAAATGAGATCAAAATCTAAAATACACTATAATTGATTATAACAAAATTAAAATTCATTATATATACCTTGAAGGTCCGTAACTTTGTATTTGTCTCTACCTGACGAGTTCACACGTACAAACTGATTATAATAAAATTAATATTATGCACTAAAACCTATCTTTTACACACATTGGCGAACCTCTGAAATTGTCTGTGTCTGAATGGTGAATGCCTCAAGATTTTGTTGTGTAACGTCGCCGGTTTTCACCGAGTTCGGGCGGAAACAACCGAAAGCATGGAAATTATGCAGCAGATCATTATCAGTCAATAATTTGTATCTTGGAATAATTGTTCTTGTCGACTATGGAGACAAAATAAGCCGATTCGACATATTGTTTCAGATAATATATCGGTTTAGTAATACCTATTATTGTTTTTGTCTGTGGCTCAGTAGGTATTGTGGATTCATTAAACGAAATTTTATTCGCAAGCAGTTAGTTATCATTGCTGGGATAAAACTCAGAAACATGCGTTTGTTGCTGGAAATATTCTCCGCAATGACAATTTCACTTGCCCGAAATGAATAAACGTTAGCAGCAAATTTTAATCACTTTCCTCAATTTTTACATTTTATTTTACTTTAGCTTTCTAGGGACAACGTATGATCAACTCATAATTAGAAATTGATCTCTCATTTTCTTTCTGTAACTGGTGTGCCTCGGCGTGTCTCTTTCTTCTGTCTGCTTGCATTTTCAGCCAAGGACCGAATTTCTAAACGTAGATGATAATTTGTGACTGATAATCCAAAACTTGAGCATTTCAACGTTGTTTGGCATGCATAGTAATTTCAAGGATTTCTAACGTATATGATTTGAACTTAAAGTGAGATAGAGATGAAACTCAACGATAGAGAAATAGCAGCAGCGGTTTTTTGTGACCTGACAAAAGCCTTTGATTGTGTCAACCACGAAGTTTTGTTGCAAAAATTGGAAATACACGGTTTTAGAGATGTTGTTCTAAAATGGTTTAAATCGTACTTAACTGGGAGAACACAAAGCGTGTCTCTTCGAGGAAACTTATCGGACAAGTTGGAAATTAAATGTGGTGTACCTCAGGGATCAGTTCTGGCCCGACTCTGTTCTTAATCTATATAAATGATATAGCCTCAATTAATATTACGGGAAAGTTTACCCAATTTGCAGACAACACCACAATACTTTGGCATGGTGAAAACGGCTCGAAACTGCATAAAATGATAAAAAATGATATTGACAAGTGAAAGGTTGGTGTGACGCTAATATGTTATCCTTTAATATCTCGAAAACAAACATCCTTACTTTCAAATGTGACCTGCAACAGCTTCATCTAGGAAATCAAGTCATTAACTCCAAGTCAGAAACTAAATTCCTAGGATTGCATATTGATGATAAACAGAAATTTGAAAATCATATTGAAAAACTGAGGAAAAAATAGCATCTGGATGTTATGCAGTAAGGACAACTTCATGGGAACTGGGTAAAAATATGTCAAAAAGCGTGTATTATGCTCTAGTCGACTCCCACTTAAGATATGGCATTTGTTTCTGGGGGATGTGTAGTCAGTATTTATTCAATATGGTGTTAGCCTTGCAAAAAGAGCAATTAGATATATGTGCAAAGCTAAGTGTCGCGATTCTTGTAAACCCCTATTCGTCAGAAATAAAATTTTACCTCTTCCTTGCATTTTGATCTTAGAAACAGTTTGTCTAATCCATAGTAAATTCAATAATGAAATTCATAAGGTTGCACAATATAGCACTAGACAGACATTCAATTTGCCTTACCCATTCCAAAATCGACTCTGATCAAAAACTCCATAATTTATAATGGGAAAAAATTATATAATCATTTGCCCAAGGAAATTAAAATCATAGAAAATAAAAAAAATACAAAAATTCCGTAAGAAAGCTATTACTGGAAAAAGCTTTTTATTCATTAGAAGAGTTCTATGCTGAAAGGCTTCAATCAAATTCAGATTTCAAACTCAACAAGTTTGTGTAGAACTAGTTTTCACCGTGATAAGGTGGCGATAAAGGCGATAAGGCGATAAGAGCAAAATTTTCGTTTTAGGTGCTGACCAGCACAGTAATTATGTACTTGTGTGCCTTATATGTAACATTTTTTATACTTATTTATTTTTGTATCCTTATTTATACATAGAGTTATACAGTGCGGCTTTTTTTAGTCCCCCCCCTATTAACTTTTGAACGGTTTGACGTACAAACATGAATAAAAAACCGTTTGGAGGGTTTCACCGATACTACTTTTTGAAACAAAAAATATGGTGATTGCTCGACAGGAGGCGCGGGAAGGCACATCAATTCAAATTTTTTAAATGGCATGGGGGGTCGAGTGTCACATCGTTCGATTTTTATGCCTATCGAAATTTTCTAGTTGATGTGCCCCCAGCGCCATCTGTAGTGTAATTGCAATATTTCTTCTCTAAAAAAGTAGTATCGATAATACCCTTCGCACTGTTTTTGGTTTTATTATTCCACAACAAACCGTTCAAATTTATCAAGGTATGACTAGTTTTCAGATCCGCATTTATATTTGATATTTCGAATTTGAATTGCAAAAAAAATATTAACAAAATTTAAAAAAAATTAGATGGTTGTAAAGAGAATTGAATTCTCTTTTCAACGATGTGACACTCGACCCCCCATGCCATTTAAAAAATTTGAATTGATGTGCCCCCCCGCGCCTCCTGTCAAGCAATCACCATATTTTTTGTTTCAAAAAGTTGTATCGGTGAAACCCTCCAAACGGTTTTTTATTCATGTTTGTACGTCGAACCGTTCAAAAGTTAACAGGGGGGGGGGCTAAAAAAAGCCGCACTGTATATATTTTCAAAGACTTTGTCAATAAGACCTAGTATTCTTCAGACAATAAATCATATTTTGATTTGATTTGATTGATAAACTAAATGAAATAAAAATGTTTTTTTGGACCATGCTTCATCAGATTTCCAAAAGTATTTAAAAAAAATTGATTATGCAAATTAATAAGGATGAATATTTGTAATTGTATTCTTTGAGCAAAATTTCCTTAAATCTTTTTGTAATGATTTCCAGCACCCTCGGGTCGGCAACATTGGCGCATTTCTGCAAGGTTCAAATTTCATAGCGCAATTCATCTAATTGAATAGAATGGTATTCACTTAGAACTATCCTCATATCATATTTCCAGTTATCTAAAGAGAACAATACTTGGCAACGGCGCATTTTCGCAAAACAGAAATAGTATCATTACAGTAGGTTGAGGGTTCATAATCAAGACGTTCAATTTTTTTTTCATTTCAGATTTCCAGTAATCCGGAGAGGTCAACTTGGCAACAGGGCATTTCCGCAAAACAAAAATGGTAACATTACAATTGGCTGAGGGTCCACAATAGCGAAGTTGAATTGTTTTTTCCATATCAGATTTCAAGTAAACCAATGTTCAGCCTTCCTATCAAGTGTCACTTCAATAATTCAGTTTGGTTTTTCTCAAAATGCACTCGCTATTTTTTCCAAATATTCACGTTTTTTTATGAATAAAAGTGTATAACTCAATTGTGTTCAGTAGGGCAGACCCTAGTGTTGTTTTCAGAATGATGTGTAAAAGTTGCCAATGACTGATTAAAGACCACAGAGTTAACAAACCATTTATAAAAACACTGAAACTTCTCCATTAATTGGGTTAATTATTCAACATTAGATATTATTGTTCTCCCAAATACTTCTTAGTCAATATTACCATTGTTTGATCAATACACATTTTCAAAATTGTGTATCCATTTGAGTTACTGCTAATAACTCAAAAACCAAATAATATCGAATTTGAATCTTACAGAAGAGCCTAGAATTCGTGAACATAACACATGTCAAATATATTTGCTGAAACCCTCTCAGATGGATTGGCCAAAAACTTGAGGCAAAAATTAATATCAGACAAACATAACAAAACATCTAAAAAATATTGACATGATTGAAATACTGCATTTCTGACTTGCTCATTTACAATCTTACATTTTTGTAAATTCTTATTTGTATGATTATGCATGATAGTTCCTTTATATACCTGATGAATTCTTTTTTTTGTATTCCTACCATAAATTACGAAGTTTCTTGAGATAGTGTTGTATAAATAAACAAAAACATCCAGTTTTCACGATTATCTCCGAAATCTAAACGTGAATTATGAGTAAGGTTATTTAGGACCTTCATTGTCTAAAGAAGAACAAAGAAAATTTCATTTCTTTGCAATTTTATTCACGACGTTTCAACTGTTAAAATCTACAGTCGTTATCAAGTGTATGAATGCGACATTCTCAGGATACTTCTTATATAATATGATATGGCTAATTTTGAGTCATTAGCCTAGGGGTAATTTACCTGAACACAGGCAACAACCTCGTGAATAAAATTGCAGAGAATTGAATTTTTCTTTGTCCTTTTTTATGCAATGAAAGTCCAGAATAACCTTACTCAAAGTGAAACATTGTCAACCACTTTCAAACAAACGTGAATTGTGACCCCACATGGCATGGTTGAAACAAGAAAATATAGCCATTCACTTCAATGAAACAGCTGTTCTAAAGAGATTACCAATATTCTAACACTTTCTTTTATATTAGGTATGGTCTAACCAATTTTCTCAAGATAAAAGTTAATATAGAATTTAAACATTGTTCGATAGAAAAGGTTCCATTTTTGCAATTTTCAACTTTTCCTTTCTAGGCGTTTATTAGATTTGCCACTTTTTTCAATGACCATTTTTTGGTCTTTGGTTCCAAAGTGAATCTGAAAATTGTTAAAATGGGTTGATAATTTGAACAATTCAGAAAAAATTGGTCATTCTCAGTGTATTATTCAATTGTCGCTCCATAAAATGTTTTCTAAAGTTTGCGCAATCCCCTAACTTTTTTCTTCGACTAATGTTGAATCTCTGTATATCTTTTGCAAAACGGTCCTGGCCAAAGCAGAGGGCTTCTGTCTGACACAAGGCAATTCTTGACAATGATCGCCGTCATATGGCAAACGGGGAACGCAACGCGCGAGCCAAACACGTGCACTGCTTTTTAACCGACATATAGGGGCTACCATCCGTGGCCGGAAAATAATTGTTTCGTAATAAACTGTTGAAGTTTAGAGGTATTTGAACCGTGAAGGGAAGAACTTCACGAAGCCAAAATGATGAGCCTTTCATTAGCGTTGTGATTTGAAGGAATATAAAGAGCGCCGGTTTAATGATTTTTAAGCGGCTTGGATTATTATTATAATCAACACAAAATCGAATGTAATCAATGAACCATATTTAGTAAAATTACCCAATGGAGATTTATCTATCAAATAACAGCGAACAACACCCAAAATACGATACAAATTTACGAGAAAATGTACCCAAGTCATTGATTATGAGTCATTTCATATACAGTGTCCTTCAAAGAGTTGGCGTCATACAGTGTGACCCACTTAAGACCGGAGCACCTTTATAAAATCTACATTTTCCAACCGATTGGAATGATTTTTTTTCATTGGGTAGACATTCAAAAAGTCTACTAGGGCACCAAATTTCGTGAATAAATTTCCATTTCCAGGGCCAACTAATCTGGTTTTTCAAGGTCAAAAATCTAAAAAAATTACTAGCGATTTTTTTAGAAATATTCCAACTACACCACTATATTGGCGACATTTTCAAATGGTTCAAATGTAATTTACGTTGAAATGAGCCTATCAATAAAAAAGTTATAAGGCAATGAAATTTGAAAAATTTGCCGTTTAATCAACCCACCAATTCAATCTCAAAACTTTTATCCGAATTTTGACAACACCACCGGATTCAGGGAGTCCCGAAATATCAGTAACTGTAATTTCATCGAAATATGTTGATAAATAAAAAAAAATAGATAAAATTGACATGTCAATTTTATCTCATAATTTTTATGTTAATTTTATTTCATAATTTTTTTTAATTATCAACAGATTTCCATGAAATTACAGTCAGTGATATTTCGAGACTCCCTGAATCCGGTGGTGTAGTCAATTAAAGTGATAAAAGTTTTGAAATTGAATTGGTGGAAATTAAACGGCATATTTTTCAAATTTCATTCCATCATAACTTTTTTATTGATTGACGCATTTCAACGTTATTTACCTAAGAACCATTTGAAAATGTCGCAAATCCAGAATTTTTCTAAAAAAATCGATAGTAATTTTTTAAATATTTGAACTTGAAAAATCAGATTAGTTGGTCCTGTAAATGAAGATTTATTCATGAAATTTGGTGTCTTAGTAGATTTTTTGAATGTCTACCTAATGAAAAATAAACATTCGAATCGGTTGAAAAATGTAGAGTTTATGAGGGTGCTCCGGTCTTAAGTGGGTCACACTGTATGAGAAAAAGTGGTATGTATAATTTATTTTGAAATTCGACTTGGGCGTTAAGTTGTGCTTTGAAAAAGATGAAAAATGGCCAACTCCTTTCGCTACCTACCAGAAGTTATATTTTTTCAAAGTGATCTCTGAAAATGGGATTATTTATTGGAATTTGAAAAAAATTAAAAGAGAAAATTCTATTCCAATTTTACACCAATTTGAACGTTCCATTGTAACTTCAACTTTTTGCCATTGTTTTGATAATTACAAAATTTCTGGAGTATAAAAAATTCGTGACTTGCATAAAACAGTAGCTCCAATATGCGACTAACTTATAATTACGAATCATCAACAAAAATATATTTTTCTCTAAAAAATTCTGTTATATGTTTGATGCAAAGTTGACGTATAGTCAAGCATTTAGAGTAGGAATTCATTTAAATTGATTAATTTTTTTAGTATTGAAAGTTGTAAGATGAAACATTTAATATTTAGCATAGACTACCCATTTCATTTGCCTCCATAGCCTACTTCATAAAATTGATGAAAGATTCACAGCCGGACTATAGTAAGAATTAAATCAAATATAACACAAATTTAGTAATTATAAAAAAAAAATGGCAAAAAGTGAAAGTTGCAAAGGACCGTTCAAATTCGAGACGTTGGCGTAGGTGTGAAATCAAAATAAAATTTACTTTTGCCTTCAAAATTTTCTGAAATCCGAATAATTAAGCCTAATTTCAACGATAACTTTGAAAAAATATTACTTTTAACCGGTAGCGAAATGCACGTGACCACATCTGAGTATGTCATTTTTCATATGTTTCAAAGCACAACTTAACCCTCAAGTCGAATTTCGAAATAAATTATGAATAGAAGTTTTTCCCATTTGATGCCAATACTTTGAAGGACACTGTATATCACCCAACGACAAGAGTTTTGACATTGGTTCATCAAAATGAAGTTCACTTCGAACAATTTGTTAAATAAAGACGAGATTATCAACCAATTCCGACGCGGAAGTCGCGGAACAGATTATCATGAGAGAGATATCGACGATACGTATGAACAGAAACCCTTCCAGAAACATACCCCAGTATTTTTTGTTTAAAATTTTCATTTAAAATAATTTCGAAAAGTTCACAAATATCCACAAAATATTTGTGCCGTATTCCTGATAAACTCATTCAACTCTTAAGAAAATGTTTTGAGTTGGTTGAGGCAAGAATATTTCAGCTTCAATAATCACTCTGAATATTTTTTTGTATAAAGAAATGTAATTTTTTTCAAAATGTACAGTTGAGCCACTACACATTTTCAAGTAGTAAATCAGAAACAGTAATGTTAATTTCGGAAAGCCTAAATTGTAAGTCAGATTGGTGATTTGTAGTTCAGAAAGTATTAATTGAAATTCAATAGTAAAGTAAATTTCTGAATGCCTGAATTGTAATTCAGAAAGGCGAACTCAATTTCAGAATGTATAAATTGAAATTCAGGAGAGTATATTGAATTTCAGAATGTGTAAATTCAAATTTATAAAAGGTAATTTGTAATTCAGAAACAATAATTTGTAAATCAGAAAACATAATTTGAATTCTGAAAATATATTTCAACGCGGTTTAACACATGAACTCAGTAATGTACATATATCTTACCGCGGAAACCATTCCGAACAATTTCATCTTTCATATATACGTAGAGATATAATCCATTAGGATATGAAAAGTTATAATACACGGCCATGCATTCGTATAACACTTGACGAACATATCTTTCAGCAGATTTTTCATAGGTACATAGAACCCTCCATTAATTAATAAATTTTATTTAATTTATATGGATATTTCAATTCGTTCGTCCTTACAAAAATATAATTGTGAAAAATTAGCGTCCTACTTCCATATCGTGCAATGCTATTTAAATAAACAGCTAAATAATAAGAATAGCAGCCACATGAAATGTCGTATGCTGTGCAGCCCCGCAATCTCATCCAACTCTAACATTTTTTGACCACCATTCAAAAGAATTCAACTTTGTAAATAAATGCATACATAACGATATCAACGAAGTTTAGTGTGAGCATAGGCATACTTCGATGAAAAATTGTCGGATTCATAATCACCCACTTTCATCTTAATCCATGGATTGGCAATATTCACCATGTTGGTGTAGTTTTTTGTAGATATAATTCTCAGATTTACAAGTTACGCTTTCTGGAAATCAATTCACATATTCTGAATTTCAAGTCACAGTTCTGAATTTCAATCTACACATTATGTGATTCGATTTACCTTTCTGAATTACAATTCACGCATTCTGAAAATCAATTCACTATTATGAATTTCAATTTACACATTCTGAAATCCAATTCACCTTTCTGAATTACAATTCACGCATTCTGAAATTCATTTCACTATTCTGAATTTCAATTCACACATTCTGAAATTCAATTCACGTTTCTGAATTACAATGAACACATTTTGAAACTCGATTCACCATTCTGAATTTCAAGTCACAGTTCTGAATTTCAATCTACACATTCTGTAATTCGATATACCTTTCTGAATTACAATTCTCGCATTCTGAAAATCAATTTACTATTCTGAATTTCAATTTACACATTCTGAAATCCAATTGGCCTTTCTGAATTACAATGAACAGATTCTGAAATTCAATTCACTATTCTGAATTTCAATGACACATTCTGAAATTCAATTCAACTTTCTGAATTACAATGATCACATTCTGAAATTCAATTCACTGTTATGAATTTCAGTTTACACATTTTGATTTACATCCTGAAAAGGTGTAGATTCTTTGGTGGCTGTATTTATCCAGTGATATAACAATTCCATTTTCGAAATATTCAACAATCAATAACCACGTTGAAACAATCTCATCAAATTCCCAATACTAATTTCTCCCCCGTTCCATCATTATTATTTTAATTATCGCTGTTCACAACCTCGAACGCCCTAACGGTATTTCGGAAATGCCAGAATAATCAATCAATTGTTCCGAAATTCACTTTTATCCATCCTTGATCATTATAACAGTACCTTCAGAATGGCAACACCAAACACCAGTCCAGTGCCCTATTGACGTTCGTGTTACGCAAGGTGATGCGATCCAGTGCCGGATCCAGGGTACCGGTTAAGGGGGTAATGAACATGAAAATTCTCATGTAAGAAAAGTAAAATATATGATTATTTTCCAATAGACGAATGACGTAATAAAAATAAACAATAAAGTTCGGTGTGTCGCAAAAATGAGAAGATAACATATTTCCTGTCAACAACAAAAAGATAATTAAAAAAAATCATCAATTCATTAATAATGAATGAAACAAACAACGTTCTGTATATACAAAATTGCATATGAAACATATTCCCAAAAGCTATATACAGAGTGTCCCACGATGATTAGGACATTGAATACCTCTGAACTCGAACGTAGTAGAGAATTGTTATTTTGGGGTTCTGAATTAAAGCAATTGGTGCAGCTTTTTTTGATATTGTGTTACCCAATGAGCTTTTTGTTTTCGGCACGTGACATCAGATTCGAAATTATCAATGGGACAACGTGTATATTTTGGCATTTTTATGTTCCTCCTGATAAAACAATTTCAACAAACTATCACACATCTGGTCTAATACGATAAATTCAACAAATACCTAACAAATACTAACAAATACTTAACTATTTAAGAATATGTTCCCCATATCTCAGCCAGTGGTACAAATTATTAATATACAACTCCATAATCCTTCCACATTTAAATTATTGTTCTACCATTCTGTTTTTTCTCAATCAAAATGAAATAAACAGACTACAAAAGATGCAGAATCGTGCTATGCGGATAGTTTTACAATGTTCGAGAATAACACCAATATCAAATATGTTGCAACACTTCAATGGCTACCAGTGAAGAAACTCTTCAAGTACCAAACACTAATTTTTATATTCAAAATCAAAATTGAATTTTCACCTGTATATCTACAGAATAAATTAACTTATGTTGCTGAAATACAAGAGTACAATACAAGAAACAAAAACAACATAAAAATTGAAAAGTATTAAAAAAAAGTACATATAATTCTTTATTTTATAAAGGAGTAGATTGTTTTAATGCCCTCCCACAAGAAATTAAAGAGAGGGGTTCGATAAATACATTCAAAAGACGATTGAAGGATTACCTTATGAAAAATTAGTATATTTTTATGTATGACTTTTGTATGTAACTTTTTGTTTATACGTGTGAATTTTTAATCAGACTGTTTGTATTTTTTCATGTTAATTTTATTTTATTTATAAGGTGACATTGTATTTACTATTGTAAATTAATTAGTTTTTCTGCTAAATAAAGAGAGATATATATATATATATATATACAGGTACTTCAATATCCTTTGTCCCACGACGTCTGAAACGAGCAAATGCCAAATTATTTAGGTTTTTGGTCACCCTGTATATTTGGGCAGTCCTATATTTTTTTGTGATGATTAAAACAAGGCAAAATTATATTAATCATCCATATTTTATTAAAAAACAAGGGGTCATAAGGGTCAAAGGATATTGAAGTACCTGTAGTTCTTGAACTAATCATTTTAGATCACAAGTGTGCTAGTTTGTTGGAATTGTTTTATCGGGAGGAACATAGAAATGCTAAAATATACAGGTTGTCCTATTCATAATTTTGAATCTGATGTCACGTGACCAAAAACAAAAAGCTCACTGGGTAACATATTATCAAAATAGGTGCTCCAAAAGCTTTAATTTACAACCCCAAAATTACAATTCTCTACTATCTGGAAATATCAGTCTAATGAGAACTTCCAATAATCAGATCTATGTCAAGACAAACCAAAGAAACCGTATCAAGATAAATTTGAAATGTAAAAAATAAGTATGAATCATGAATCAAGCTTCTAAATGTAACAAAACCAGATATCAGACAATTTTTCAATCTAATGAGAACCTATAATCATCTGATATGATCAGAATATACCAAAGAAATAATCATGAATTTCATTATTGTTTTTAGTTATGCCAATTAGGAAAACCAAGCTGAAGCTCAAGGTCATAGGATAAATCTAATGAGAACCTTCCCAATCCCAAAAGAAAAAGCTGGATCCCACAAAAGAAGAGCCAAAGTAATAAAAAATGTTTGGGAAATTTTCAAATTGTTAGTGTGAATATCTCTGTGGTTCTGTTTATCAGAAACCAGGGGAAGATGACAAACTAAGAGAAAGTTTGATGAGGACTTGTCCTAGCTTCGTAGAAACAACACCCAGAGTTAAAGTCAAATTTGAAGTGAATTGTTTTTTTCGTGTTCTCAAAATTGAAGGGAGGAGTCAGAAGGGGAAAGAACAAACAAACTGCAAAATGGGTTCAAGCAATATCATCATCTAGAAGGAGTTATAATAGAGAAAGAATGTGGAATAAAGTTTTTTTTACTTTTGATTAAGTTGTAAAAATATTTAATTTTATTTTATATAGGCGTCTATAAAGAGGGATGTAAAATCTGTTTGAATCAACTTGAGTGTTGAGACAAAAGTCATTGTTCAGTAGTTTACTACTTATGTGTAAATCTTCAAGAAAATCTAGTCTATTGTAATTTTTGGTACTAACCTCATGTAAAATTTTATAATTTCCGTTTGGAGTAAAGTTATGGTTGTTAAACCTTAAGTGTTGACCAAAAGCTGACATTTTATTAGGATATAAATGTTCTGTTATACGAACTTTCAAAGGTCTGCAAGTTCTACCAATGTAAGCTGCATCACAATTTAACTTGTATATACCACTTTTCGAAAGTTTATCAATAGAACATATTGTTTATAAAATGTCAGTCTGATTCAGGAGATGCTAACATCATCAATTGGATTTGATCTTTGTATCCTTCGAAATATTTGTAAATGAATGAAATTCCACCTCTCAATTTTTTTGGAATCACAAAAAGACTAAATAGCTTTGGTCCCACTCTGTATTGACCATGTGGATAAATGAGGCATTATTGATTTGGTGTATATATTCGAAAAAATATCGTCACAATGGCCATTCGAAATTTTGGAAAAGTTAACTTTAGCACCCTAAACTATTGAATATAGAGCTGTGGCGCAAAGGAAACATTTGATCAACATCACGAGTTCTACCATATACAAAAAATTCGAGCAAATTTACCGAAAGCCAATTTCCCATTGAATGGTGTGAGGTTCTTTCTCTAGAGCACAATCGGGAATTTTTGGGGAGGGAGGAAATACCCCCTTTACCCCTCCATGGATCCGCCACTGCTGCGATGACCCTCTCGCTTCCTCCGAATGTCTGTCTGTCAGCGATCTGCAGTCTGTAGTCTGTGCACGAGCGGGGGAGAGATCGCGGAGGGCCAGGTGAGCATATAGATTGATGCACATGGCACTATTAATTATATTGATATAGGGGCCGTATACCCACACGTATTATAACGATTTGTTGTACAAGTTGGGATTGCTCGTTTGAATGTTGCATATAAATTCGACTATCCTTTTTATTACCTCTTTTATAAGCTGGCGGTTTGGCTTTAAATTTTGATTCGCCGAACTGATATCATCGGAGTTGGTACCACGAAACCTCGTAAATGTTTCAATATTAGTATTTCGTTTCGCGAGAAAATTTCCATACCAATAAATACAGCACATGTAAGAAAACCTTTTGGTTAGCCGAAGAGCATATTTTGATCCATAGATGGTGAAGTTTGTGAATTGAGGAATATAGAGAGAATGCCAACAAATCAAATAGTCTACCATCACCTCCCACTCAAGAACTTCTTCGTGAATCCCATTAGGAAGAAACATCAAAACTTGCCACCCCAAAACAAGTGGAACCATAAAGAAGCAAGTTCTGCAACTAATTCCTGGACAAAATTCAGAAAAAATTAAAACGAGGTTAATGATAATAATAATAATCATTTACAATCAATTCCTAATTACTTTTAAAAAATCAAATCCATAATGACATTCAAAATCGAATTAAAATATACACTTAGCTCAACTGAATAACAAATTTTTAAAATTAAAATGTAATATGTATATATCTGTGTATGAGTGAAAATAGAGTATTTTGTGTTGTATATATGTATATATAGGTGAAAATAGAGTATATTTCGTTTTAATTCCGAGAGCTCCAACCTTTGACAGCTGTTTCGTGCTAACGCACTCATCAGAAAGGATTTATGGAGCTCTCGAAATCAAAACGAATCCACTCAAGAATTAGTACCGTGAAGGCAAGACAGATATAACAGAAAGTTACTAATGACGTCTACAGTCACTAGTTGAAACTTAATTTGACACGAACCAAGGAATCCAAAGTAGAGGTTTGTCTACAAATTGACAGGCAGCCAACACTTCGTTGTTCTGACCAACCCAAGGTTCAATCAAGTTTCTAGTACGTTATGAGGAACGCAAGCAGAATCTAAGTGAAAATAGAGTATATTAAGTTTCAACTAGTGACTGTAGATGTCATTAGTAACTTTCTGTTATATCTGTCTTGCCTTCACGGTACTAATTCTTGAGTGGATTCGTTTTGATTTCGAGAGCTCCATTAATCCTTTCTGATGAGTGCGTTAGCACGAAACAGCTGTCAAAGGTTGTAACTCTCGGAATTAAAACGAAATATACACTATTTTCACTTAGATTCTGCTTGCGTTCCTCATAACGTACTAGAAACTTGATTGAACCTTGGGTTGGTCAGAACAACGAAGTGTTGGCTACCTGTCAATTTGTAGACAAACCTCTACTTTGGATTCCTTGGTTCGTGTCAAATTAAGTTTCAACTAGTGACTGTAGACGTCATTAGTAACTTTCTGTTATATCTGTCTTGCCTTCACGGTACTAATTCTTGAGTGGATTCGTTTTAATTTCGAGAGCTCCATAAATCCTTTCTGATGAGTGCGTTAGCACGAAACAGCTGTCAAAGGTTGGAACTCTCGGAATTGAAACGAAATTTACTCTATTTTCACTTAGATTCTGCTTGCGTTCCTCATAACGTACTAGAAACTTGATTGAACCTTGGCTTGGTCAGAACAACGAAGTGTTGGCTGCCTGTCAATTTGTAGACAAACCTCTACTTTGGATTCCTTGGTTCGTGTCAAATTAAGTTTCAACTAGTGACTGTAGATGTCATTAGTAACTTTCTGTTATATCTGTCTTGTCTTCACGGTACTAATTCTTGAGTGGATTCGATTTGATTTCGAGAGCTCCATAAATCCTTTCTGATGAGTGCGTTGGCACGAAACAGCTGTCAAAGGTTGGAACTCTCGGAATTAAAACGAAATATACTCTATTTTCACTTAGATTCTGCTTGCGTTCCTCATAACGTACTAGAAACTTGATTGAACCTTGTGTTGGTCAGAACAACGAAGTGTTGGCTGCCTGTCAATTTGTAGACAAACCTCTACTTTGGATTCCTTGGTTCGTGTCAAATTAAGTTTCAACTAGTGACTGTAAATGCCATTAGTAACTTTCTATGTATATATATATATATATATATATATATATATATATATATATATATATATATATACATACATACACTGATAAAATTGTTTAATTGTGATTATAGAAATTTGTTAGATTTTTTTTCTTATCTGTATATTTGTATTACTACCTAGTCATAAACATGTAATGTTTCTTGGGACAATAAAGTTATTATTAAGGCATTTCGACCAATATGCCAGTCATCGTTCATACTCAAAACGATGGAAAAAGTAGTTGATAGGAATATCCGAGTTAATGGTTCAGATAATCCAATTTTCTTGGAGTTCCAACACGCCTATCAACCAGGAAAATCGTGTCAGACGGCGCTCCATAGAAGGATTCAGAAATCTGTCTCGAATAAAGAGATTGCACTCATAGCGTTTCTTGACGTAGAAGGGGCGTATAATAACACATCATATGCGTCTATCACATCAGCCCTCATGGAAAGAAATGTTGCTCCAGCCTTGAAACAGTGGATATCGGCAATGCTTGGATGCATAACCTAGTCCACTCCAACATTATGGATGTCATAAAAATCGACACACCTGAGATGCTCTCGGACAAAATTACTCCAACCTATTCCTTCAACGGAACATACACCACCATCATACAAGATGGGGAAGTCACATCAAAAGCAATACCAATGTTATTGATAGGGCAAATCTGGTACACAGATGGCACTAAGACAAGCAATGGAGTAGGGGCTGGGCTGGACCAAGGCTTGACATAAGTCAAAGCCTAGGCACTCAAGTCACAATATCAATATTCCAAGCCAAGGTGATGGTATGTCCATTTGCACGAGAGATATTCTTATCAGGGGCCCTAGCAACCAACCTATAGTCATCCTCTCCGACAGTCAGGTGGCAATAAAGGCCGTGCGATGATGCAGGTTTTTTTCCAAATTGGTTTGGAAAACTCACAGAAACCTCAGCGACCTAGGAGCAAGGAACAAGGAGAAACTTGTCTGGGTACCAGGGGAATGAGAACGCAGATGCCGTAGCAAAAGCGGGGGCAGCATCAACTGTCATAGGACCGGAACGAGCCTGCAGAATCCCGTTTGTGGAGATTAAGCAGGACACGAAGAAATGTGTTAAGAGTCATCATCAATCCTCCTGGGAGAAAACCTATGGCAATACTCACGAAAAGATGATGAAAATGGGGCGAACCGACCGGATCTTAACTAAGCCGGAACTTTCTCAGAAACTCCTGCACATGATGGGGATACACAAAGACTCCACACTATGCAGGTTCTGTGATGAGGAAGAAGAAACAGCCATCCACATAATGTTCGAATGCGAAGCCCTGGATCGCATAAGGGTGGATATCTTCGGCTACTGCAGTGCAGAAAATATCATTCCACAGGAAAACCTCATAAGTTCATCAGAAGATTCGAAGTACTCACGAGATAGACCTGACAGCGGGAAGCAGAAAGGTTCCACTCAGAACTACCTGTACTTCAGCCGATGGCCAGGCCCGCCTAGTAATAATAATAATGTTCTTCTGAGAGATGACATCTCCGTCTCAAGACGATATATTTTTCCCTCACTGAGAGTTATGTTCCATGTCTCTTTTGTTTTATTTTGAGCGTTCTTAATATTATTGGAGAGGAATTCGATCTTTGTTTTTCTAATTACAGACCTGTCTTGTCAGTCATACTGTATTTCTGTGTTTGATTTAATCCTTCAAAATTTGAAATCAATCTGTGATCCCATTCAAAAGTGATATAAATGCCTACTGGTCCATATTTACATCCGCTATGCTGTAGGCAGGCCATTACATTGTAATGATCGATTTCCATCGAAGATTATTACTTGGATGAATAATGAATCAGGTCGGTTGTAGGACCCTGTACGAATAATAAATCTTTTCACGCAAAATCTCAAAGTACTCGCCTCTTTCAGCGGACTGATTCATATTCCCATTACAATAAAAAGGCGAACGGATTGATGGTACCGTTAAAATTGTTCGAAGTCTCTTCAGCTGTACATTCCTGTTTATAAAATTGTTCAATTTAATCTCCAGCGTAAAAACTCGAAAATATACAGGGTGTTTCATAATTAAATGCTGATCCTACAAAGCGATAAATATAACATAAAAATAAATATGAACATAGGTCCGCAACCTCTTTATGTCTGAGATACGGGATGTTGAAATTTAACATGGGGCCAGGTAGCCGAGTGGTTAAAGCGACATTGTTTCAATCACTTTGGCTGCCAGATGGCGACTGCAGACAATTTTCTGATGGTCTGAGAAAGTGCTAGGAATCGCACGTAAAAAGGTAAGACCTCGTTAATCCTTGGCTCGCACAAGTTTCGACTGCTGAGGGCTACCGTTCGTAAGGAGACGACAGCTGGTTAACGGAAAAAACCATTTTTTAAAACAATTTTAACAAAAAACTCAGTTCTTTCCCAATATCTCTAGGTCCGCTTTCGCTTTCTTTTCAATTCTGGTACATGCAAAGTACGCATAAAAAACACTTTTCCGTGATAAAGGATTTCTTAATTTTCATCAGGGGCATCCCTGTTAACATCCTCTTCCATATTTTTTATCAAAATAATGATACGCAACTGTCTTTTTCCAAATAAATATCATTTATTGTCTTCTAGTTTCTCATAAAAATGGTCTCTTTCTTTTCTTTCGTCCGGCGAACAGTTTTTGAGTTAGAAAATAAATGCCTTCATTTGCTTGATTTTGAACAGTTTTGGCATTTTTTGTACAATTAACGAGATAATCCTTAATCATGGAAAAATGTGTTGGAGAAGAACTGATTTTTTTTTTTAATTTCAACATCCTGTATCTCAGGAATAAAGCGGTTGGGGACCTAACGTATGGTTCGAAAGTTTTGGGAAATAATCTCTCTCAACTCTTATAAATATATTTTTATAATCTTAACATATAATCTTACAATATCTCTTAATTATTCTCATCACTACATAAAGTTCAAATAATCGACAAGGAACCGTTATCTTTGATCTGCCTTAGTTTTCCCCTGACGCGTTGCATCATCCTGTAATTTTTCTCTAATTTTTCCTGATACACGACGTCGGAGTTGTTTTTGATTTTGTGCTTCCCATCCGTTATCCGTGTATACACTTTCCGGCTCAATATTGCCCAGAAGTCTTCAATTGGGCATGCCTGAGGTAGGTTGGGGGGATTGTCCGCTTTCTGTACAAAGTTGATGTTGTTGGCCCCATACTAATCCCTTGTGATTGTCGCATAATGGCCCAAAACATAATTTCGTCATTCGCATGATTTGTATTCAAAAACTGAAGCAATTTAGAAAGACATCTGTCAATATATCGCTCTGCATTTAAGGCATCACTACGAACAACGCCAATGTAGGGCTGTGAAAGGAAACCAGCCTCAGAAATGGCACACCATACCAAAATTTTGTCCTCAAACTTCTTTTTGCTCTTGAATCTCACTTCGTCAGGAATATTTGCGTAATCGTTGTGTAGAAACCATCATTGCCTTTCATCTCAGAGTTGGCCAAAGTGAAATATTTGTCGTCGTCCATCACGATCGACTTGTTGGCAAAATGCACTCGCCTCAACGCGCGGCAACATCTCGGAACTCTGTGTATTTTGGAGCTTTCCTCCTTTTCCGGAACAAAAGTTTCAGTTGACACGTCTAGAAGAGTACTTCGACCACGCCACTGAAGATGACTGCCGCAGTTGCAGTTGAAACGTTTGGAGATTTAAACCAAAAAAGACCACGGCAAAACCCGGAAACCAACCAAAACATTGACGCCAGCCGAGAAAGCCTACATTCCTACAAAACACTGTGTCTTGATAAGGTCTTAAACACCGTAGTCTTTCCAATATGGAATCTTCTGGCCAGGTTTCGCTGTGAGATCCTAATTCTATGTTTAGCTGCTTGAATGAGTCTCCCGTCTCTTAATTGGTTCAAAACCCGCGGCCGACCGTTTTTTGGCAAGTTTATACATGGTATCCCTTCTTCAAAACCTTTGATTGTACGATATATTGTCGATTTACTTTTGTTCTGATCTTGATAACTATCGACAATCTCTCGTTTCGTCATTCGCCCAACCAGATAATAAATACCTTGACGAAGATCAATTTTGGTAAGCGCAAACCAACAACTTTCTCATTGCTTATTTAGATGACAAGGCGGGTGGAAATTAAATTCCACGACCTGCTTGATTAAATGCATTTTTTCACTCAATCAAACCAGGTGAATTTTTTCCAAAAACTTTCGGGCCATATGTTATGTTCATAGGAAGAAAAAAATCTTAAAATCATCCAAGGATTATCACCTTCTTGGGACCAGTATTTAATGATGAAACACCCTGTACAAATAATTTTCAGATAATTTGGAATGATACTTGGAAAACAAGCAACGAGTTCCAAAAAACTTGAATGACTCTTACACAGTTTCGCCTGATCACAATTTTAAGAGCAATAAAAAAAGATTTCGGGCCATCTGCTAAAACTGAGTGTCAGAGACTTTTATGCTGGACTGTAAGAATCTGTTCTTAAATTACATCTGATATCATTAATTAACTTGCAGACAATGAATATTGTTTTTTTTTGTTTTTACCCGAGTTATAATGAAAAAAACCATCAATATAATTCGTAAAGAAGAATATTCGTAGACAATTTGATTTTGCCGAATTAAGAGATAACTATCGAAAATGGAATTAAAATAATTGATGTCATTATTCGACTTTCACGAGGAAAATTGACCTCACCCAGTACATCTCGTGTGATATATAGTAATAATAATAAGGATGGATTTAGCGAGGGGCAATATATGAAAATATAAGTAGAAAAATTATTGGGTATAACCCTCAAAATGTTCTGCAACCGTAGACACGTGTTTCGAGCTTAAGCTCTCATCAGTACGGTAAAATCAAGTGCGAAGATGTACAACACTTGGATGTAAAAATAGAAACAATGGAAGTCAACAACAGGAAGCCAACCACACATTTGTGGCTTCGGTTGTTCCTTTGTTTCTATTTTCACATCCAAGTGTTGTACATCTTCGCACTTGATTTTACCGTACTGATGAGAGCTTAAGCTCGAAACACGTGTCTACGGTTGCAGAACATTTTGAGGGTTATACCCAATAATTTTTCTACTTATATTTTCATATATTGCCCCTCGCTGAATCCATCCTTATTTGTATTTTCCTGGGTAGGATTGTCACTCTGGTACCTAGCTATAGCTGCCTCCTTGGCGACGTTAGTTGTTGCCTTGTAAACACAAGGTCTTCTAACCGAAGCCACAAATGTGTGGTTGGCTTCCTGTTGTTGACTTCCTTTGTTTCTATTTTTACACCCAAGTGTTGTACATCTTCGCACTTGATTTTACCGTACTGATGAGAGCTTAAGCTCGAAACACGTGTCTACGGTTGCAGAACATTTTGAGGGTTATACCCAATAATTTTTCTACTTGTAATAATAATAAGTATAGCAAAATTGCAGTGTTTATATATTATAACAGAAATACCTTAGTGCAATAATAATAATATAATTAATTATACATCTACTAGTTACTGGTTGGCAGAGTGAATAGAAATATGTACATAGCGTTTCATTGCAATAAACCATGAGCATGAGGTTGTATATGGGGTAGTAAGTACAGTTTACAATTTTTATATTTATATTGATTAAATCCATTAGTGATTGCAAGACAAATAAAAAATACCAAAGACACAGACAATAGAAATTTTAAATTTAATAATGTGAAAAAATACAGTGTGTTTCACTTTAGGTGGCGAAGATTCATTGTTTCATATAGGGTCTGCCCATTTTCGAAAACCTTTATTTTAGAAATATAGTATTCCGAGAGCTCTATCCTGGTATAAATTGTTTTAATATTCCACTTTTCCACAGCTTACTACGATAATAAATAAGACCCCAAAAATGACAAAAGCATATTACACAATATCTTCCTCATATCTTATATATAGTTTTCAAAATAAATATGGAACTATCTAAAAAATTCATTCGGATTCGTGTTCAGAATCCCCAAACTACTACTAATACACCAGTCTCCTGAAAAATTTTCAATCCTGAAAGATTCTAATTTGTTTCACTTCTCATGGAAACGCCCCCGTATCTTCCATAATTTTCGATGTAGAACCATAAAAATTTTAGGATGGATAGATACACTAAAAATGAACTCACTGTATGATAGGGGTCATCCTATCATATACACTGCACACCAGCAGCGATGGAAAAATTGGTGGTTTCATCGCTGCTGACGTGCAGTGTTTATCACGTAGGATGACCCCTTTTGTGCAGTAAGTTCATTTCTAGGTGTCTCTATCGACCCTGGAAATTTCATGGTTCTACGTCAAAATGTACGAGGGTGTTTCCATGAGAAGTGAAACACACTGTATATAATGGACTCAATTATTTTTTCTGCCATCGACTGCAACATACTAATTTGAACATTCTGAATCGATTGGCGACTGGTCTATCTCTATCTGTTTTCGAATTGAATTGTTCAAATCGAGCTAAAGGTTTTTTTTCGAAAAATCTAAATCTCATGTCTGAACGTTACAAATCATATATTCTTGGATTCGGCGTGAAATTTTTCGTACATAGTGCAAATTATCAAATGGACTTGATGATTTCGCATTTTTGGTGATTTTTAAGGGGTCTACCCCTTAAAAATATTTTGGGGTAAAAACGATTTTTTCTCCGATTGTCTTGAGTATACTAATTCGACCATTCTGAATCGATTGGCGTCCGCTGAATTGCTCTATCTCTAACCGTTCTTGAATTGAATACTTCAAACCAAGTTAAAATGGTTTTTTTTGCCAAATATTTTCGAAATTTTACGTATATATGGCGAATTTTCAAATGGGTCTGACGATTTTGCATTTTTGATGATTTTTACCTCACCTCACAACCATATTATGTTGCTCATTTTTTTTTCCTATTGACTGGAACGTAGGTACTAATTCCAACATTCTGAATCGATTGAAGTGTGCAAAATTGCTCCGTTCTCGAATTAAATGGTTTATATCGAGTTGAAAGGTTTATTTTTTTGCTAAACATTATTTTCTTCTCTTTTTCTATTTTTTTTTTCACTTTTTCAGCTGAATCTCATGTTTTCTACGAAAGACTTGAAATATTGAATCCTTCAAATCTAGTTGAAAGGCTTCTTTTTCGACAAAATTAGTTGTTTCAAATTTTCGTCCTTTTACAAAATCTCATGTTTGAACATTACAAATCATATATTTTCGGAATCAGCGTGAAACTTTATGTATATAGTGCGAATTTTCAAGTGGATCTGAGGATTTTGCATTTTTGGTGACTTTTAGGGATCTACCTTCCCCTTACAACTATACATATAGGCTTTGGAGGACGTGCCGGTAGAACGTTCGCCTTTGGAGCGATGGGTCGAGGGTTCAAAGCCTCGCATGGTCATCGGTCTCGTGCATGGCATCACACGTTAAAAGGTAAGGTCTGCGTCTTCCCTAGCTCACACAAGTCTCTCGAAGACTTCCGAGGGTTGCGCGTAGGTGTGCAATCGGTTGACGGAAATAACAATTTTAACAATGTAGGGCTCAAATTTTTTTCTCCGATCGATTGGAACATACTAATTCGAACATTCTGAATCGATTTGTGTCCGCAGAATCGCTCTCCTACGGTTTTCAACTTTTTTTTACTTAAACCTAATCGCTTCAACCTAATGGTTATTAGCGAGTCGTACATAATATTCATAGTTTTGATATAATATCGACATTTTTCATACAATTTGTAATATTTCAGTTTCTGCGAATTGTTCAAATCCATTTCAGATTCCTGAAATCGTAGAAGTAGGTGATATAGGTCTGTAATCATTAATGTGTTTTTTGACAATTTGTTCAATATATTTAGGTTAGCTTACTAGTTCTGGTGATTTGTAATATGATTTATAATGTGATTTTTTGTTCTCTCTACTTTTGACGTATCTGAACAAATCAAGATGTATAAAAACCCTGGTGAGTCGAGTGATTCGATTTTGTTTTGATTTTTCAGAAGACAAATAAACAAATGAAATAGTGGTATGCTCCTTCAGTCGGTCCCAGAGATGGCGCCTTTATAGAATTTTAGTCCTGTCAATATTCCAGGGATATGGTGATTGACGACTGTTGTCAATTGTATGGAATTTCAACAAACTTCAAATACTGTTCAAAAATGAATAGTTGTGACGGAATCTAAATTTCATAGTGCAATTTCCTTGTATTGATGACTATTATTAATGTGTTGTCCATTTTGCTGCATATATTTTCTTAGAAATTCATCATTCATTCAATGATAATTCAATTTGTCTGATTGACTCGGCTGTTACTTGATGAAGATCCATAGTAATTGTATAAAATACACAGAAAACGATTCGATCTTCACAAACTTTATTCAATCAGACAGTGAAAAAGCTATGCTGTGTTGGCGAAACATTGAATAAAATTTGTGAATATCTAATCGTTTTCTGTGTAGTCTTTACAATAATAATTTGATCATGTTCCGTTTTTGTATCATTTGTGGGCACTCCAGAGAGATGAACAAAATCTATATCCAGTACCGAAAGTGAGTACCACCATATTATGAAGATTATCACATAGTATCTTGTATTATTAGAAAACATTTTAATGATAATAATGGCACGAATATATCTCACGGAATCCCGCCATTCATGATTATATGATTGACAGGTTCTAATGGTGAATTTTCATAAAGCTTAATTTCGATACTTCCAAATGAAATGCATGGTTATTATTGTAGTTAATTGCATTTCAGTAAAAAATTATAAAAATAAGTCGAAAATGTAACATATAAAACTGATTGGTGATAGTGATTTAGTAAATTTCAATAATTAGGTTTCTTTATTCATCCGTCGATAATACTTGAAAACTTCTGTGCTTGTAAATTTACCCTAACAGGAAAACCGACCGTGGCAGTACACGCAAATGCGGAATATTTGGGAAACAGGTCACGATTTCATTTGTTTTCTCTTATAATCAAGCTAGCGAATTGTCTCCCGTTTTATCCCACAGTTTTGCAGGAATGAGTCGACACACCATGGTTTTTAGACATCTTAGAACAAATTATGTATGTTGTTTTAATTATTGATCTTTTAAGTTGCCATGGTAACATCAACAACTCGAGAAACGTGAAGTCTAAATGACAACTTTTGATTATTGATCTGACAGCAGTAACTTGTTACGTCAAATAAACAACTCATTCATTTATATATGTTACATTTTGCTTTTTCATCCATTTGATAAATTCGTCATTTTCTTTTTTATGCACATCATTCGATTTTTGCCATATTAACCGCGATTCTGCTTTGCCGTTCAAAGAATCGATATTAGAATTCATTTTTAGGCACTACAGTGACAACAATTAATCTCTGATGACAAATTGCAAATTTTTCTCTGTTTTTCTCATTTCTATGACAACGAAAGGTATACTGAATTCACGAATTCAACCATTTTACATTATTATTTTCATTTTATGAAGTATGAATGCCAGTATTTATGATTTCATAGTGCACCAATAAAAAAAAATTGCGTAAAGTATCTGTGGATAACTGGTCTTTCAAACACTTGTTCGCCCGTGTTTGTAAGACCTTTTTATCCACTTATACTTCAATATACTATTTAAAAACAGGCTGTTATTTATAAACTGAAAAGCTTAAAATGAAAATAAAGCTTGAGGCGAAACGTCATTACACTCGAAATTTTAAGAAAATATTGATAAAGTGTTTAAATAAAAGCTTGTTTTTAAAAGATTTTTTAGGTGTATTTATTTTGTATCTGTTTTTATACTCAATGTTATCTGCTTTTTTTAAAGAAAGAACCAATTTTGTATTTTTTTATATTTACTGTCCCTGTCAATAAAAAATATTATTTCTAATTGACTTGTTTTCATTTGAGCTAGCTTATGGGGAGGTATGATTGACATATATCTGTATCAATTTTTAAAATATTTGGCAAGGATCCTCTCGAATGGACCACCTTGTATAACACACCTATGAGACCTTCATAATCGTTTTGTTTTCCCTCTTTCAACCCTCATATAGTCATATAGTAACAAAGATTCAAATCTGATTAAAAGATGGAGATTAGAAGCTCACGCGAGTGGAAAGTTCAGATAGGAGGGTCGCGGATCAACTGTTAACAATAATTTAGGTAATGGCTAAAGCGTTGAAGACGTTCTGCAGGGGGGTGAGTTGTCACAGTAGGTGAGCACATCCACGTGCCATGTGTTAGTTGACGGGTGTCGGTTGTTGCCCGTCTTCTTCAACGGTCTCCATTCTGCATGGGTTGTTTCTGATTGTGGAAACAATATGTGAGTAAGAGTAATCGGTATGGTTAGTACTCATTCCTAACAGCAAAATAGTCGTTCCATAAGAGTTGAACACTATACTTTTACTATTGTTACCTACAAAATCTTGAAATAAGAAAGGTGGTCCAAACTGTTTTTAACTCAAGTAGGGAGCATGTGCTAGTTTCGACAATTCAAAAGAAATTCAAAGATCTGAACCACAAAAAATAGGCAGATAAACATTTGATCATTATTCAGTATTTCTACAGAATATAGTAAATATCGTACAAATTAAACATGCTTGTTTAATCTTCTTGAAAATAAGGAAAAACATAGATATATATTCCGGGGAAGGTGAGTATTTTCATATTTTGAAATGCTAATCTAGAACATGCTAATCTAGCTGATTTTCGATATGCAAGCTTAGTCATAATCCTAACTGCATATTTATGTAGCAGAAATACCCTGTCTAGGTATATTGAATGAAAGTTTGTTTTTGTGAAGGATATTCGTTTCTTGACATACCTTTATGGGTATTTGACCTTCCACAGTCTGCAAATAAAAAATGTGAATTCAAGGCAACCTTTACAAGTGTAGAAGAGGAATTTGCCCCGATAAATGCTTAGAAGACTGTTGTCTTGGAAACAGTTATTTAAATTTCACCAGTAACGTATCATATTCTCAATTTGCATATATGAAGTCAAAAAAAAATTAAAATTACTCAAAATACTTCTCTTTTTCGAAACCGTTGACGTTTCGAGGACCATATCTGACTCCGTTATCAAAACTCGCTGAAACTATAATTTTATAAGGTTTGGAGATGAAAACAGTGAACACCCACTTTTCTACAAACTACCAAAAATACGCAAACCAACACATACTTTGAGCCCATTGTGAGTTCCATTGGTTCTCCATGTCAAAAGATTGCCAGACACCTTCATAATATTCTGAGACCAATACCTGGAAATGGAAATAGTTTTATAACTCCTCATCCTTGTTAGAAAAATTAAACGAATCACTTATCCGAGATGGAGATATTCTGGTGAGATTTGATATTGAGAAGTTGTTCACAAATGTTCCAATTGAAAAATCTTTGGAAACTGACAGAACTCAATTGGAAAGAGACATTTCATTGAATACCAGAACAAAAGTGAATGTCCATTCTATTATAGAGCTCCTAAAACTCTGCTGTGAATATTTCCAGTTCAGAACTGATTTCAATCAACAAGAATTCAGTATGGCTATGGGTTCTCCATTATCGCCCCATTTTGAGTAATATTTTCATAAAATATTTTGAAGAGCGCGTCATTGAAACTTACCAGAATGGTCCCAGAGTATGGTTGAGGTATGTTGATGATATGTTGCCATTGGAATAAAAGTAAAGATGACTTGAACCTATTTTTAGATTATATTAATGCATAATAACAGACAATACAAATCACTTTATAAACAGAAAAAGAATATTCAACTGCAGTTCTTAAATGTTTTGATAAGAAATAAACATCGAAAGAAAACACACACTTACATACCTCTAACCACCACATCAGCGTAAAGAAGGAAATTGTGAAATGTTTTTACAATAGAGCATAAAGCCTAGTATCACGAAACTAAAATGTCTACAAACGTCAACACTCTGCTGGGATATGGAAAGTATAGTCAATGAAATGCTAATGAAAATTCTGAAAGATGGTCTGAAATAAATGAAATGGAAACTGAAAATGGAAACATAATAACTAACGCCAAACAAATTGCAAATACACTCAATGATTACTTTCCGAAAATCGGAACAAATGTGGCAAAAAACATTGAAGATAATGCACGCAGAGAAAAGAAAGGTAGAAATTACTAGAATCGTCAATAATCTAACCACGAAAAACGTTAAGAATATGGACAAACTTTGATCGTAGTGAGATGTACTCTTTGAAAACGTTGGGACAAACCTGAGAAAGTATTGCTAGGTAATGCAGTGATATTAACGGAGCATCGTGGTTATATTTACCACGACTACATAATATCGAATAACTACCCACTTATTATTTTTTACTATAATTTATTAGTGAATTTGGAATAAGAACTCCCACCTATTCAACTGTTAGATTTTAACAGAGAATTTTTACTAAAGTTCGCGGTATATTTTTCTTCCATCTGTAATATCACCTGTTGAGTATTTTTTACTACGACTAGCTAGTAGACTGATTATCGAACAGTTTACCACACTCTCGCCCATGATATTATAACCAAGTTCAGTATTCAATATCATATCAAAATGTACCATTTGCCATTTTTCTTATTAGTATTAGTCTTGTTTCAAATCACGAGTATGGCAAAATTTAGGTTTTTTCCCTCAAAATTCGTGATTATTATCGCCATACTCGTGATTCAAAAATAGACTAAAATTAGTATGGCAAATAGCAAATGGTACATTTTGATATGGTATTGTATACTGAACTGGGTTATAATATCATGGGGTTAAACAACCTAAAAAAATACCAACAGCTAATATTTATTATTTATTCAACAACAATCAGAATATACAGAACACAAGTTTTTGTAATAAACGTTCTTGAACTTGTCTCATATAGGTAGGCAAATAATGATAATAACAATAATATAAAAGAAATCACAATTTAAAAAATAGCTTATTCACAATATGACATGTTTGTCCAGTTCAAGCATCATCTTCCCAATTAACAAAATATTGATTGTGCACAATCAATATTGTTATCGGTTGCATAGCTAATTTTAACGATTCATATTTGTTTCATTTATAGAGCAAATTGAGTTGTATATATCTGGAACAGTCTGAAAATAAAAATCAAACATATAGAAAATAAATCGAATATACCTGAATGAGAATATGGTTAAAAAAATTAGGAAAAAACTTAGACGTTTGGAGTTTTCTTGAAAAATCCTCTCATTTAAAAAATTTTTCATGTACTTTTATGGTAAATATGGAGATTTTTCTATTATTCAAAGTTTACCCTAAAATATAAAAACTTATAGACAATAAAAGACAGTAAAACTGGGAGACGCTATATAGACTTGATTTGTTTTATATTGGTAGACATCAAAATATCTAACAGCTCATTTTTCTTCAAAGGTATATTTAGGTAGAGACTCTTACATGTTATGTCCTGCTCCTAACATCTCGTAACAACAACAAATCGTATTTGAATGAGTTCTCTGAAATGCCAAAAAACCGTAAAGAATTATAGAATCCATATTCAGAAATTCTGTTGACTTGAAACTCACCTTCAAAAGTAGTAATAAATTTCACTGCTTACTCACGATAATAATATAGGTCTCAGACCTCTCGACTCAGATATTAGCACCTAAAAAAATTAAACTTTAATGAATCTTCATAGGTTTACGAACCCTATCTCGTCGCCCGGCAACTCAACTGACCGTTGAACGATTGATGAATGATTTTAACAAATATAACTTCATGTTTACCATTCTGTTCTATAAGTATTACTACAAAACGCAATGAATTCGGGTGAATAATATCCACTTTGAATGAAAAGTAATCTTAAAATTTGATTCGTGTTCAGATTCACTGAGAATGTGGTTATTATTACTGTTATCCCTTATAAACACAAAATCGTTAGTAATTCTTTTATTCTATGGGCGGTAACTACCGTTATCAACTTTAGTTGATAATACTGGGAACTGAATAATAAATACGACTACGTTTTTGCCAGGAGAGTATGATGAACTATGACGCATCTTAGAGCGATTTTTACCGGAAAAAGTTAGTTTTATTAACCAGAATATTGAAGAACTCTGAAAAATCTCAATAGGCTAAACTATTATGGTACAAAGTAACGCTAATTTCAGTATCATCTATCCACTAATATACGAAATGTTCAACCACATTTCATTGTTCACGTTCACTTTTGTAAGAGTACAGCTCACTAGTCGAAGCTGCGATTTGTTCTACTATCGGGTTGTCAAGTACCACGATGGTTAATCAGTCTGTCAGATTTTTCTGCGTGTGGAAACGTTAAACCAACCATCGAGACCCACATTCCAAATTCAATATTTTTTCTAGAAACCACTCAAAATGAAATGGAAGAATGTATAAAAAAATTATAAAAAAAGAAAAAAATTGCCGGAGATGAATAACTAACAGCTGAAATCCTGGAATGTCTAACTATTAAATTAGCAGAACCATTAGAGTTTATTATAAATTGAGGTATCAGACTTGGTACAATTGTTTGTTTGTCTTTTAGTTTTGTAGTATTTATTCTGTGAGTATTCCTATACAATGTATGTTGTCAATTGTGAAAAATAAATGTTATGATTGATTTGATAACTTTAAAACGCTTTTCTCTGATTCCACTGTTTGGGAGATACGACGTTTAAGCTTAGCTGGACAGAATTATGTTTAATTTCTACACCTTTTCAAGTAGTAAATCAAAAAAACGGTAATATTAATTTCGAAAATCTTAAATTGTAATTCAGATTGGTAATTTGTATTTCAGAAAGTATTAATTGAAATTCAGAATAGTAAAGTAAATTTCAGAATGCGTGAATTGTAATTCAGAAAGGTAATTTGTATTTCAGAAAGTATAAATTGAAATTCATAATTTGAGAGTAAATTTCAGAATGCGTGAATTGTAATTCAGAAAGGTGAATTGAATTTCTGAATGTATAAATTGAAATTCAGAATAGTGAATTGCATTTCAGAATGAGTAAATTCAAATTCAGAAAAGGTAATTTGTAATTCAGAAACAATCATTTTTAAATCAGAAAACACTATTTGGATTCCAAAAATATATAATTAGCTAATCTTTATATGTATGTAGAGAAATAATTCATTAAGATATGAAAAGTTATAATACACGACCAGGCATTTATATAAAACACATGACGAAGATATCTTTCAGTAGAAGGTTTTTCACAGCAGATTTTCCATAGGTACATAGAACCCTCCATCAAGTAATAAACTTTATTTAATTTATATAGATATTTCGTGCAATGCTATAATAGCAGGCGTATGAAATGTCGTATGATGTGCAGCCCAACTCCAATAGATAAAAGTTGCATACGAAACAACGTGTGACATTTGACCACCATTCAAAAGAACTTTGTAAGTAAATGTATACATATCAATAGTACTTATACAGTGTGTCCCACTTACCATGCTCACCATGGGTATCTTTTTAATGGTGAGATATACGAGGTCGGTTAAATGACACCAAATGTGGAGTTTATCAAAGCCAACTATAATGTCAAAGAATATTTTGATAAAATCTATTCGTTTTTGTTTTATACGCAAAAAACAGATTTTGATCATTTTCATGTCTCGACCGTAACTTCTTTATTTATGAAAATATTTGAATAGGAATTTCACATTCTTATGACAGTTTTTTAATGAGATTTCGAAAAAAATATGAAATTCACACCAACTCTTCTACAATTTGAGATATCAGCACCAACTTTTATTTTTCAAATGTAGGTCATAGCTCACTATGACTTAGTTATGAATAACTTTTTTTTTTCTCTTACAGGTGATATGTCACAGTAATAACAACGGAGTTATCGTCATTTATACAAAAACAAGAACTATTTTGAAGTCGACATCTTGAATTTATAAATTTTAACAGAAAAATCATGATCTCCGACCTCAAAAACCCCCACATACCAATTTTGAATGGAATCGGACCATAATCACAAATTTCGTCCGCCATATTGGAGGAGCCACCATTTTTTATTTTTTATTTCAATAAAAATTCCATAGTGCATTGGCACCGGAATTATGAACATTTTCCAAATTTCAAGTTATTAGGACCGCCAGAAGTGGGTCAAAATTCACGTGCAAGAGACATGAAAATGATCAAAATCTGTTATTTGTGTATAAAACAAAAACGAATAGGTTTTATCACAAAATTTTTTCACATTATAGTTGGCCTTGATAAACTCCACATTTGGTGTCATTTAACCGACCTCGTATCTCTTGCCATTAAAAAGATACCCATGGTAAGCATGGTAAGTGGGACACACTATATAACGAAGTTTGGTGTGCGGATAGGCATGGGTCGTTCGATTATAAAATTCGATGAGAAACTTTTGGGCTCATAATTACCCACTTTCATCTTGACTCATGGATAGGCAATATTCACCATATTGATGAAGTTTTTGTGTACCTAATTCACAGATTGCACCTCTGATTTACAAGTTACGCTTTCTGGAAATCAATTCACAGACTCTGAAATTCAATTCGCTATTCTGATATTCAATTCACCTTTCTTAATTACAATGGACACATTCTGAAATTCAATTCACTATTCTGAATTTCAGTTTACACATTATGATTTACATATTGAAAAGGTGTTGTATTCTGAGTCTGTTTTTGTCTACTTTCATTTATTTTAATTTAGATATGTAGAAAAAAGAAAAGAGTGTCTCACAAAAGGGCAGATAATATAAATCCGAACTCACACTCAATCAAATAAATATGAAAACAAGATAACTCAACGATGACGCCGTTAATTGATCCTCACTGACAACCTCAAACCAGTGAAGAATCCAGTAAAAATCAATTTGCAATTAAATAACTCAAGCTATCTGAAAATTAAGACACTGAACGTCACCCAATCACCGCCGATTCACGCTCGTAGATCCCGCCTCGATGCGTCTATTCTCCAATCCGGCTCCGAAGGACCAAAGTAGGAGGTACTTTACGCGGGCACGTGTTCGAGTAATTTCACCAGAGCCCTCTCACCTGGAGGGGCGCCAGAATGGATGGTATACCTGGAAAACTATAGAGGCAGAATTCAGTCAGGTGGCAAATATCACACATGGAGTATTGCCCTGCAATCAGTTGGCTCTTGGAAAGATTTACGAAATCTCTTTCGAATCCTTAGCGAAATCAAGTGTGAACTCAGTTACTTTTACTTGTGCCTGTGCCTGATTGGAAGTGACTTGTTCCTGTCCTTTGATTAGTTCAATCGATAAATAAAGTGATGAGACTGAAAAGTAGTGTCGTTGTTCAATAATTCAATTAAGGTAAGATGACGAAGGATTGTTAGTTGTTTTTTTACGTAAATTTTGAAAATTCCTGACGTGCTTTGAAATCCCATACAGCAATAGAAAGAACTTTGTTCGCTGATATGGTCAATTCTTTCGTTCACTCGCGTTTCGTGCACCTCAAATATTTTCCTAAAATTTTTTTTTTTTCGTATACCGACCTATTTTTCCTTGTGAAATTACATACGAGATAACAGATAGCAATGCGAAAGGTCTTTACACCTTTTCAAGATGTAAATCAGAAGGTGTAAACTGAAATTCAGAGTAGTGAATTGAAATTCGGAATAGTGAATTGAATTTCAGAATGTATTCATTGTAATTCAGAAATGTGAATTGAATTTCAGAATGTGTAAATGGAAATTCAGAATAATGAATTGAATTTTAGAATGCGTGAATTGTAATTCAGAAAGATAAATTGCATTTCAGAATGTGTAGATTGAAATTCAGAACTGTCAATTGAAATTCGGAATATGTGAATTGATTTTCAGAAAGCGAAACTTATAAATCAGAGATGGCAATCTATGAATTATGTACATAAAAAACTTCATCAACATGGTGAATATTGCCAATCCATGAGTTGAGATGAAAGTGGGTAATTATGAGCCCAAAAATTTTCCATCGAATTTTTAATCGAAGTATTCCTTACACATCAAACTTCATTACTATCTAGATATACATGCATTTATTTTCAAAGTTGAATTCTTTTGAATTGTAGTCAAATATCACGTTGTTTCGTATGCCTATTGAAGTTTGTTAACAGAGGCTTGTATATCTTGAAGAGATAAAGAATAGAATAGTCGGAGGAGATTGTGCAAGGGCTGTACAGCTCACAACATTTCATGCGGCTGCTATTATAGCATTGCACGATATGGAAGTAGGACGCTAATTTTTCACAATTATATTTATGTAAGGACGAACAAATTGAAATATCCATATATATTAAATAAAGTTTATTAGTTGATGGAGGGTTCTTTCTATGTTCCTATGCCTAAATCTGCTTTAAAAAACTTTCTACTGAAAGATAACTTCGTCTTGTGTTAATGTGTTATACAAATACATGGTCGTGTATTATAACTTTTCATATCTTGATGGATTATTTCTCTACATACATATACAAGATTAGCAAATTACAAATTATTGTTTCTGGATTACAAATAACTTTTTCTGAATTTGAATTTACACATTCTGAAATTCAATTCATTATTCTAAATTTCAATTTATACTTTCTGAAATACAAATTACCTTTCTGAATTACAATTCACGCATTCTGAAATTTACTTTACCATTCTGAATTTCAATTAATACTTTCTGAAATACAAATCACCAATCTGAATTTCAATTTACGCTTTCCGAAATTAACATTACGGTTTCTGATTTACTAGTTGAAAAACTGTAGTTGCTAGGTAGGGTATTTTTCCCCTTTTTGGGGAATGGTTGTAATTTTACATTTTTCCATTTTGGCGGAAATATCCCACAATCGTTGATTTATTGGACTATTTCTGTAATTTTTGTTTCTGTGGAGAACCCAGAGCGAAAACCGTGTTCTGGGTATGTTATATTTGTTGAAAAAAGATTGTATTCTATTGCACACATTATTTACTCAATTATTTTTGAATAATGCCTAATAGCGCTATAGGTACATAGTTTTCGATGTTTGTGAGATGAACTTTCTTATATATTCGTGCAATTTCTGCCGTTTTCAATATAAGAAATGTGCCTGATAATACTAATAGGTTTATGATCTCTGTTAGATATCTCAAAATTATTTTCGAGATGTTTTACTGAATCTAGGAAATAAAATAAAATAAAAAGACCCCCGGTAAAAAACACACACACACACACGGAATGAAAACAAGAAAAAAAAAACAGGAAAAAAAACCTACGTACATTTTGAAAATGAATTTGGTGAGGAGTAATTTTTTAGTATGATCTAACCCGAACGAACTAATCTTAGTAGATATTTGAGTCCGTGTAAATTTGGGCCATCGCAGTAGTCGATGTACGAAACAAAAAATCGAAAATTCGTTAATTAATTCAGGCCAGACGAAAAAATATTTCAGGTAATCTATTGAGAAATATCGTAACTTATTAGTTTGAGTAGAAGGAAACAGGGAAAAACAGTACCAAACTCTTCTGTGATGCGCCAACTTGTATACGTGGATGTTCCTACATAGAATAGTAGGAGTGGTACCATAAAGGTTCGATCATTTTGATAGGTTACACAATGACCATTAGAGTCAGCAACATATAAACATTTTTTTATTATAATTAATAGATTTTCAAAAAAATTAACTTTGTCATTCCTTTCCAATCATAATTAAAAAAAATGAAGAAATGGCAGTTTTTTTAGTGTATTTAATGATAATAATTTTATTATTCTGTTAGACAATAGGATTAGCCATGTGCATAGATATTCAAAAATAAACCTTCACTAAAATTGTATAAAAAGTAATTATTCAATCGTTTCCTAAACTGAGTAATAATTATTCTCCAGAAGGAAGGACTTTAAATACAAAAAAGTTTTTTTTTCATTGTTTTGCGTATGAAATGAAAACTGATACAGCAATCTGGTTGATCCAATTATATAGAATTGAAATAAAAAATTTTTAAGACCCGATAGGATCATTGATAATCGAGAAAAAATGGAAAATTTTGGGATTTTTTCAACGCTTACAGTCATGTTTGCAAGCATTTTTCACTTATTCCATTTATTTGACTATTGGCTCGACAAGCGTTTGGAGTGCTCTCAAGTGTTGTGATAGACCATCTAATAATTTCCTCAGAAATTCATGTGATTCTCTTGAACTACTTGGCCAGTCAAATAAAGCAACGACATGATTGCGAATGAGAGCATGTTTGTTCTAGAAACGTTCTGCTAAAAGCTGCCAAGCATCGTTGTAATTTTTTCAGGAAACGTATGAATTTGAAAACAGTTCCACTTTACCCTTCACGCATGAAAGCAAAAAATTATATTTTTTTTATTTGGATGAGAAGTGTCTGAATGTACTAAATAAAGCAATAAATGTGTCTTTAAATTTTACCCACTCTTCGTATTCACCGATGAATGTAGGTGAAGTAAGTGGGGGTAATTTAAAGTTAATTTATGGTTTTGTATCTGTATTCTGAGTGATGGGTGCTATTTTTAGAAATATTTTGATCCAGTTGCTGGAATTGAATTATTACCGCTTTCTGACGATGTCTGATTGAGAGTACTTGATATATCCCCATAGGTTGTATGATACTTCGTTTCAAATTTTTCGTATTCATCAGACTATTGTTCAGAAGGACCTTAAAAGTATAATTCAAATCGGAAGATAATTTTTTTTGTAGACCGTATAAATCACTACTATCGAAAATCTGCCTTCTGCGATTACTACAACTACTATTTATCAAAAATAATTAAGAATTAACCTGGAACGCTCCTCATTTTCTTGAAACATAAAAAAATTATTTGAGATAGGAATTCAACTTTTTCTGTAAAAGTTCCAAAATCTCGAAAACCTGACGTTTTCACTGAAATCAAGTTGTGGTTTTCTAATAGGTTATGAACTTTTTCATCACCAGCTACAGTATTATCCATGGTTTACCGGACACACTGTTTGTCAAAAATGGCAGAACAATTATTTTCATCATATCTGGTTATAAAATTGCGAAAGAAACAACTTCTTCAAATAACTTTTCCGAAATTCGGTCAATAAATGCCATTTCTGCATTTTTTTTTAATAATATTAATTTTGACAGGTAAATGTAATGTTTTATATTATAAAAAAAATTATAAAAAAATCCCATATGTTGCCGACTTTACTTGCGTATTTGTGCAATGTACTTTGAGGTGGAAACTATTACAAAAGAGATAGAACAATAATCTGACATTCCGTAACACATATGCACCCCGAACAAATCTGTTCTATATTTTGTTAATTGATAATCAATACCGCATACCTTCTATAGCAGATATCAATCTGTAAACTATTTCAGTTATTGTTTACGGTACAATTAACAATATTTAATTAACTAAAACAATAACACTGAAATTTTCGAATACTCCATTTGAATCGCAACCATAATTAAGAGTGTTTGATATTTGTGTGCGTGTGTAAAACATAGTGTTTCCCCTGCCCTGATGGCATCAGTTATAAATGATAGACGAATGTCCATGATTCATATAGTATTCAAAAACAATGGCGTAGATGTCCGAATCGGATATGGCTGTTTAAATGGGTATTTCACTAAAAAGATAGGAGCCAGATGTTTGTCGAATCCGTGATTTTTTGTCCATAAGAGTAGTCTGGATTTCTATATAGTAGCTCAACTTCATCAACGAGAGGATCATTTTTATTAAGACGAACCATGAAGGTGAAGAATACTCATTCGAAAATTTTCTGTAATGAAAAGATATTCGTTTATGAGGTGTTGTGTTGATCGATGCATGAAGAAAAGATCTATAATTGAATGTGAAGCCTCTTCTGAGACGCTTGCCCACTGAGATATCTTCAAACCTAGTTCGAAAAGCTAATTCAACCGTCTTCCAGATGATTCTATTTTTTCCCTTTTATTTGATCGTTACCTGAGGATTATATGCCGTAGTTCGACGTTAGAGTTGAGAAATTCTTTCAGTTCTAGTAACATGAAAAAAGCTCTTTGGTCTGTATGTATAAAACTGTGCATTCAAAAAATACACAATAGGCTTGACAGATGTTAGATTACAGAAGCAGAAGATACATCTCGAGTAGGAAAAGCAAACGGAAACCTTGAAAATTCATCAATTACCGTGAATAATTTCCCTCATATATAAAAATTATCATAAGAAGAATGCAATTATCGAAAAATTACAGCGGAAATTTCCCTCACGTGTAAAAACGTCCATAAGAGGAATGCAATTACCGCTGGCTCACAGCGATAATTGCACTGTAGTGACGCGTTTCGCGTCACGGCAGTACAATTATCGCATTAGATGTCAATTCAAGTGAAGTCGCGCGATTTTAATGTCAGAAGTGAGACTTCAAATGTGTCATCTACCTACAAGTGTTCATATAAGAGTGAGGTGTGAAATTTCCTACCGAATACCACTCGTGCATTGAAAATTAACCAGATAATTCTGAAAAAAACGTGTTTTTTTATAAAAAACCGCACTCGGTTATTTTTTTCGATGTTTCAAAAAATTGCCCTCCTCCTTCGGAGTCGGGCAATTTATTCTTTGAAACAACGAAAAAAATAAACTCGTGTAGTTTTTTAAAAAAACACGTTTTTTTCAGAATTATCGGTAATTTTCAATGCACTTGTGGTATTACCCCCGGAAATTTCCCTCACGTGTAAAAACGTCCATAAGAGGAATGCAATTACCGCTGGCTCACAGCGATAATTGCACTGTAGTGACGCGTTTCGCGTCACGGCAGTGCAATTATCGCATTAGATGTCAATTCAAGTGAAGTCGCGCGATTTTAATGTCAGAAGTGAGACTTCAAATGTGTCATCTACCTACAAGTGTTCATATAAGAGTGAGGTGTGAAATTTCCTACAGAATACCACTCGTGCATTGAAAATTAACCAGATAATTCTGAAAAAAAACGTATTTTTTTTATAAAAAACCGCACTCGGTTATTTTTTTCGTTGTTTCAAAAAATTGCCCTCCTCCTTCGGAGTCGGGCAATTTATGCTTTGAAACAACGAAAAAAATAAACTCGTGCAGTTTTAAAAAAAACACGTTTTTTTCAGAATTATCGGTAATTTTCAATGCACTTGTGGTATTACCCCCGGTAATTGCACTGCGGAGCGATTATTCGCTGATTTCCTAAATTTTAAAATGTATGTCATTGAAATCTCAAATATATCGAAAAATACACTTGTTGACAACTTAAATGACAGTTATTCAGTAAACAAAACAGTATGAATTTGTTGATTTTCTATTTGCTAGAAAAAGCTACAATTTTTTGATAAAAAACTGTTTTCAATGAAAAAGAAAAGTGTAAAACTGGTGAATTAGGGTGTGTATATTGTGCTGGTGAAAATTAGGAGGCATTTGAGTGTGCTTTTCGAAGAAGAAACGTGTACCAGAAAATGTCAATTTTCATTCAAAAAAAGGCCCGTATCTCCGAAATTACTTGATACCGCCAAAAATTTCATTGGGATTTTTTGTTCAGGAGGTCAAACTACGTAAGTCTCAAAAAAATTTTTTGTAGCTTGTAGCGCCCGGTTAACGGAATTTTACCCTTTCGTCAATAGTAGCTACAGCAAGGTATGGTTTGCTCTGTACTTTGTGCTCAGGAAGTATACGGCACTTGATGATACAAATAGAACCCTACCTTTTTTCATACATTTCATCTCAACTCTCAAATATTTTGTAATTTTATAATTTACGGGTGGCAAATTTCGACTGCTAGCTTTATAAAAGTTTTTCTCCATTTTCACAAGTTGGAAAAGTAATCTTCTAATAACAATTCCACGACTGACAAGAACAACATAAACAATGCCAGGAAATGTGAGCGGTTCAACTGTTGTCAGATCCATATCAGTACCATCAACTTAGGTCAACAAAAAATAGTAGAATCTAGTGAAGACATTCTACGTCACAAGAGTATACATATTCTAATTTTTTCTATGTCTCAATGGCTGTAATTTTTTTATGGCTGAATGTTGAATTGAATGTTTCAAAAGGTGGGGAGCTAATGCAAACTGGTTTCTAAAAATTATATTTTCTTCGATTTTGGAGTTATAGGAAAATAGCGAAATCCCTCCTCCACGACAACACTAACAAGACTGAAAAATGTCAAATAAACTTCAAAAAGTGAAAAATGTCGCGTGTCTAGCTCAATTTTATTTAAAGGCTTTGTCAGTAGGTACTATATTATTTCTCAAAAAAAAAACACTATTTCTTTATTCGTGAAATTTTCCAATAGATTACACTCGTGGATAAAAATTGCCAGATAATTTTTCATACAAACGTGCTATCCTATTAAAATTGCACTCGTTTATTTCCATATTTTGTAAAAGAGCCCTCCTCCTTCGGACTCGGCTCTTTCGCCAAAATAAGAAAATAAACCAGTGCAATTTTTAGATAGCACGCTTTCTTCCAAGGGCAGACACGAATTGAGGGCCAAAAGAAAGGACTACGCAAAATTTATTTTTCTACCTGTAAAATCTAATATGAATTGAGGACCAACTAAATAAAAACCTAGAAGAAATACACAAGGGATGTCATGTTATTATCTATTATACAAAATAACCTTGCGCAAAATTATTCCGTCCAATTATTAGCCTGATCTATCCTGAACGAACTAACCTAGCTCGCAAGTTGGGAGCTTGGAAGTTGAAGAAAAATTCATTTTGAGGGTGGTATTTTATCAATCTGATCTAACCTGAACGAACAAACCCACCTCGCAAGTTGAAAGGTTATTATTGGTCAGGATATTATTGTCATAGGATATTATTGGACGGGGGATTTTTGGCAGGATATTTTTAATATACGTGTCTGTTTGAAAATTATTTGAAATATTTACAAACATATACAAAGAAGGGAGCATTACTTGCTATTAATCCGACCCTCTACTTATAATCCCTTCGGTGGTCTGCAATTCGGTGCTGGTTTTGAGGGGCCCCATACTATTGGTCCTCAATTCGGATATACCGTTCTTGCAAAACGATCGGTAATTTTTATGCAATTATGATCTAGTAGATACTTATTACCAGAAGTGGTTGGCAATGGTCTTTTGTAATCCAGTGCTAGTCTTCCGAAAGGTGAAGTAGCTTTTATTGATCTACTCTCACTTTTACAAAATCCTTTGACCTCTTTTTTTTGGTTCGTATAAAATGAATCATCCTAGTAATTCCTGGTTGGCACAGAGATTGATAAAGATTATAATAAAAAGTTTTTCTGGTGAACTTAGACTGGAACATATTATTGATAAATTTTCTGCCTTTTTTGTCTTTGTCTGGACAATATATATAATACCAAATTTGTAACAGGAAAGTTCTAATCTCCGTCGTTCAATTTTCACATTCTCTATTTTTCCTGTGTGTTCGGAATGGAACATGAACGATACGGATTTTTGATCAGTTATTAAAAGGAATACTCGTCCAATAAGAAAATGTTACCACTTTCGGAGTGAATCCACAATAGCATAATATGCTTCTTTTCTACTGCTGTATGTTTTCTCTCATATTCAGATAAAGTGCTTGAGAAAAAGGCAAACTGGCCTTCCTTCCTTTGAAAGAGAAGCAGCTATTGCAAAATTGAACGCATCCGTTGATATTGTGAATAGTAGGTATGTTGTCATTTATAGCAGTAACAACTGAGCTCGCTATAGCCGATTTCAGAATGTAAAAGATTCCACTGCTCCTTCAGGAACAGGAAACGTTGAGCAATTGATAAGAAGTCTAATTAGGTGTGAAAATCTTTAAAATCAAAAATGAAGAAAAAATAGCAAAATAATGCGTAAACTCTCACAAATGTTCTATTTTAGTGTGCAATGAAACTATGAAAATTTGCGCCCTCGTGAAACTGTCAAATTTTTCAGAAAAAAAACTAATATCTCGGAAACTAACAAATTTGGGTATGGGCATTGTTTCGCAAAGTGGCCCTAAAATCTGCTGAGAAATTCAAAAATGTAATGTAAGAAATACTGGGTGTTCCATTTGAAATAAGGAATTAGCCTTCTATTTCCGGTATAATAGTTGAGATGGCCATATTGTAAAACCCACTGTCACAAAATTTTAAGTTTTCATTTTGAATGGTTCTCCCTATACCCTAACGAATGCTCGTCGTGAACGACCCTTTATAGTAATCGCAGTTATTTGTATCGCTTTTTTTTCAGAGTCTGGGTAGATCTCCTTAGTTTCAGATACGACGAAAATTTTCTCTTCCCCATACAGATGTTGACTAAGTGTTTGTGAGGTTTTTCAAAGGTTTCTGCAATGAGTTTTATTATTTTTATTATCTTCGCAATTATATTGCATTCTGATGAGCGAAGCTCTGTCTGAAATAGTCCTTAGAAGTAAACACTATTTCACAAAATAATTTGAACGTCTTCAACTCTGAAATACCTTCCATTATTAGAGCTTTCGTATCCCCCGTCCCTGTTTACAATATAGCAGAGCAATTACGGCGACAATCTCAGTGATCAATAGACAAAATCATTGCCCATCGCGTGATCACGGCGACAGAAACTTAAGGAACATTAGCTATACTACCGTTGACCGGCGGTCTTTTTGGCCAGACATAACTTCTATATCAATTGATTTATTCCACAGTTCCTTTCGTTTCATTCGATCGTGAGTTTGGTTGACAACAGAATTGAAATGGGTTAGTGAATATTGCAAGATTTTCGTTTTTGTTGAAACCTACCTTTCCGATAGTTTGAATGGCAGCAATGGTTCTTGAAGTCTGTATAGAAGATCTGAAGCTATCTGGATTTTAACGTTTTGTATTCAGAATAATATGATTGCTAGGTTTCACCTTTGGAAACTGGGGTGATTCTAGTCTCTGGAAACCACACATTTCTTCTACCTCCGAGGATTATCTCCATACGATTTATAAATAAATGTTATACGCGTGGTGGGCAACCTTATCCTGGACTCACTGTATATAGATGAACATTTTTCAGACCTGAAATTAACACTGTAGGAATTCTTCAAACTTTACCTTTTTACTATATTCAATTCAAAAGATTGGCCCAATCGAATTTGACAAATGCACTCCTGCCTTGAACGTTTTCTTGGAAAAACAAGCACTAGTGCATTCTCGCTAAAAAAAACAGGTTTTTTTCATTGCTGTCAGTACAATTGATTGTTTGTTTACTTACTTTGACAATTTTCCACATTCGTCGGTCCCACGCCAACCAAAACCAAGAATGTGCAAATTTCAGGGTTCTGACTTCAATATGTAAAATACTAATTTTCTACCAAAATGTTTAATGCCAAACTCATGAATGTTCTATAAGGTTGTCTACTGTGAACAATAGTGAATTAGCGAATTTGAAAACTTACCAAGGTTTTCAAAGAAAGAAGCAGGAATATTTTTAAAACTGTTCTCATTCGAAATGACAAATTGCACATTCGCGTCTGAAAGACGCCAAATACGCAAAATGATATTCATGTATCATTATTCTAAATAAAGTTTAACTTTTTCTATTCATTCTTGAAATTGTCTGATCGAATATCGTTTCAAACTGCAGAAATTCCAAAATACTGTCATCTTGCCTGTCACTCAAACTGTGCTGCTGTACAAAACATCACTTGAGCAAGCTCTCGTGGTGTTACTAGGCAACACAGTTTTCGTGACAGCAAGGTAAAAGTATTTTTCGAAAATTCTGCATTTTGTCGGGATATTATTACTGACTATTTCACGCACTTGCCAAATGAACCAATCAGAAGCTCTTGTCAAGTTCGGATTATCGATATACCGAACTTTACTCTTGACTCTGATTGGTTTGTCAAGATCGGTGTTTTCAGTTTCGTATACGTGACAGTTAAACGTCAAATATAAGTAATAGCGCTATGCACGCATTTAAATCGAGCAGATTTGGAATAAATTCTGTCGAATTAATCAATGGTTCCTGTTTATTGAACTTAATTTTTCTCAGATTAACTTTTTTGCTAATTTCGTCTAATTCTGTCAAATTTCAGATTGTATACCTTTCACTTTGTGAAATAGTCTAATAAAATTCCACTCGTGATTGAATTAATCTCATAAGTCTGTCTTTTATTTCTGAACTCAACTGAATTGTATCGAGAAAACACCACTCATCCTGCGGACTCGTGGTGCTTTCTCGAAGCAAATCAGTTTCGTCCAGGAATGAATCGACAGACTTATCGCGAAAATTCAATCACTTGTGGTATAACTGTTGAAAATACGACAAGACCTGTCGATTATCTTACTACATTCGCCATTCTTATTGTAACTTTATTTGTTTACAAAGTTTTCTTTGTTTGGTATTGCTTCGAATGATTTATTACATTTAAATATTTTCCAAGATCGGAAATATCTTGCAAGGGGAGTATTTTAGGATATGTTATTCTTCATGAATTTGATATCTTTTTTCCGTAGCATCCAAAAAAAGAATAGTGTGTGGTTTCCATTAGCAAAAATCGGGTTCAATCATTTTTTTCGATGTTATGTTTTAGGTGGAAATTTTGATCACCCTGTAAATTATTTTTGAAATCCCGATGGACCTGTTCATGACTTGATGCTTCAGGTGTGGTTCTGAGAAAATTCACATTTCCAACTGTAACTCTCTATGAGTTATGATTTATTCGGAGTAGTGCTGTAACTGTCAAGTTTTTCAGAAAAAAATTAAATTCTCGATTACTAACAAATTTAGGTATTATAGGCATTGTTACAGTATGATAGAAGCACTAACTTTTGTTCCAGATCAATCGTCGAATATTCTTATTGTATTCTAATAAATTCTTCATTATTCCAGAACTTATATTTTGATATGTAAGCCATGCATTTGTGATATTTTTGTTGTCGTGTTTCAGTGTCGGACAGAGTTGTCTAGTTATCACCTAACCATATCATTTGTGCAAAATTTGTTACGATTGAGATTAGAGGACACTAGTTACTTCGAAATTAAATTTACTTACATATTTATCACCGCCCTATATAAGCATAATTATGATTATAACCGCTACATTCCACAACACTACAAAACCTTCAGTTACTGCATATGTTCGCCACGAACTTGACCCTGTTATTTTGTAATATAGGCTTCAAAAATAACCAATTTACCAGTGGTAACCGTATTTACTATAACTACCATTATTTCATATATCTACTTCGAGAGAATACATGTTTTCTTCTAAGAAACTTTGATCAATTAAATAATATGTCTGAGATTCAAGTTTTTATTATTATAAACAGGCAATATATAGACCAATAAACTCAAAGCTTTCTTACAGCTCTTGTTCCACTTGCAATTTGTTAGGCTTTTATCCTGGAAAACATACCAAATATAATGGTATTTCTAAGTTCATTTCAATATTGGTTTTTGTTACAGAATGCCTCGTTTAGTGACTTTGTCGCACTATAACGTTCATGGAGAGAGCCCTCCAAGGTCGCCGTGCAGCCCTGCTAGCAGTCTTATAGCAGGAATTTCATCAAGAAGCGTCAGTCCTTCTTCTCCTCATTCACCAGTGTCTGCATCGAGACATAGTGCTTTCTCTCTAGTATACCCCAAAGAACTTCAACGGACCAAAAATTATTTAACAGTGAATGGTAAGGAATAGGTTAACATCTTGTAATGTTTATACATATTGGTGAGGAACAGTAGTCGATGTCAAAATATACTTTAATGCTTCTACAAAATTGGAACATTCCAAACCACAACAAACTCCTCAAAATGCCATTCCATAACACAGTTGTAATTCAATAAAAGAATGGTAGACAGTTTTGGAAGCTGAAAATCCTAACTCATTCGATACAACTCTTAATGCATATGACAACAACGATAATTCCTATTTTGTTGCAGGTATGAGTGCCTTGATGTATGCAAACTCCTTGAATCCTTTAGTAACATCTCCTTATCCTCCCTATATGTGGCATCCAATTCCGGGACTGTTCCTCCCCTATTCCCCTGCCAATCGACCTGAATCGCTGAGTCCAGATCATGCCACATCACTGGACCAAGGATGTGTTCCAGAAAACGCCAAAGTTGGTGAGTAGATCAGTCAATCGTACTTAATGTTCCTTAAGGCAGGTAACGATATTGTTCATTCAACCATTGTTGTTAAAGGGAAATATAGATCTTCGTAGATTATAGATTTATCTACCACTCTGACAGAAATTTAGGACTTTATTCTATTTTCGGAATAGATGGGTTGAAAGAGAAAGGATAGTCGTTGCTGACTAGTCAGAAATAAAACCAGTTGATATTGAGGATAGCAGCAAGTCAAAAGTGAACACTTTTATAGAGTTTATTCCAACCTTTCGTAAATTTTATTTACATCTTCAAGGTACTACAAAGAATTATTCATGTCAATTTTACATTTTGATGTTTTTGATTTTACTTACATCTATAAAGAGGTTGGTTGACAAGTTCTTAATTCATTAAATAGTGACATCACAGTTAAAAATTGTAAATAATACATAAAAATATGCTTTACGAATATAAATAACAGAAAATTTCAAAATTTCAGTCGAAAAACAAAAGACTTATTGATTATATCCAAGGGATATATATCAGATGTCAATAGAAAAGAAATCTGTAATTTTCAAGTCAATGTTACCAACCGTAATCTTGTACCAACTGTTGAAAGTTGATGTATACGACTGTTGTTTTGTGAATTAGGAAAAAATTACATTTCCAATTGAGTAGTTATGGAAATATTATTGTTTATTGGGAGAGTGTGGTCCAACGATAGTAAGAAGGAATAAATATCACTTAAATGATTTGTATCAGTTCTTTTATTCATACAGTTTTTATATTGAGATATAAAAGCCATTTCCAAAAAAGTTCTCTTAGTCATATGTGTCTCTTTGGCTAATATTTTTGTTGAATTATAATTTATTCGATGGTCAAATTTGTTTACGTGATCAGCAAGAGCACATGACTTTTATATGCGGAAATTCTGCTTCTTAGGCATGTAGAAGTCTGGCCAATATAATTTTTATCACAGCTAGTCCTGACAAGGAATGCAATACACTACATTTGAAGTAGAATTTTATCTTTTACTTTTGAATAAATTGATCTAACTGGTGAAATAGTTTTATTTTTGTAGATATATATTCATCTGCCATGAAAGTTCTGTCACCAAAACTGAAATTATAAACTATAACAATAAATACAAAAACAGTCTACAGCGTATACCACGAGGAGCTAAAATTGTTATTACCGTTAACCGATTGCACCCCCACGCGCAACCCTCAGAAGTCTTCGAGAGACTTGTGTGAGCTAGGGAAGACGCAGCCCTTACCTTTTAATGTGATGCCATGAGTCGATATGTATACGGAAAACTGCTGGGAGTATTTTCATGAAAATTTGGAGTTTTCCGAGTAGCTCGTTTGAGTTCAAATATTTTCAGTTTTCCAGGACTTCCGGTTATACCGGAAGTGGACCAAACTTTGTTTTTATAAATGGAACATCCTGTTTTTTATTGGATTTTCAGAATCTACGGTGAATCTGTATATAATTTTATTCGAAACATCATATATCTAAAAGGGGTCCAGTTTTCAGTTATTTCATTTTTTTTTGAAAATTTTGACAGATACAGCCAAATTCGAAGGCCGCAAATCTACGTATTTTTCATATAAACATCAAAAGGAAGTCCTTCTTTGGGAATGACAAATACCATGTTCTTTTTGTTTTTAGTATATCTCAATGTAACCATAACTCTGGTACTGGTGCTTTCAAAATTATCCACAGACAGCTTAACGAATACAGGCGCCAAAAATACCACACATTAATAAAACCTTTTCAAGCAACCATGTATGATCATCGGCCTTTAACAAAAACTTAGTAACTTCTTCAGACAAATCTTTTGCTTTCTTTGGTGTGTATCCATCAGACTTTCGTCTCAAGAATACTCTAATATGGTGTAGGATTTAAAATAACTAACCTTGAAATGTCAATGTTGTCATAAACTTTCAAAGCAAGTTTCAACATTGAAATCTTGGTCCACAGCGAGTTAGGAGAATAAATCTCTGATTTTCCTTTCGTATAGGCTAATAATACATCTTCATTAATCACCTTTCCATTCTTGCTTTTACGCCACTCTTCAAAATTTTCACATTCTTTTTGATATTGCTCTTCAGTTATTTTCGGCAGTAAATCAACACTCGCTGCACATGATTCTCCCAATATTTGTAAAGAAATTAGATTTTGTTCCTCAATTACTTCAATTTCATCCATGGTCTTTGTTGAAGCGAACTCGCGAACATATTGTTGATTTTTCTGTAGAATTGCGAGGTACGTGGTTTGTTCTTTCCTCGGAATCAAAATGTAATCTTTCAGCGGGATCACGAAAAGTCTTGAACGACACAGCCGATACGAAAATAACGGAATCGGTTGTTATAATCCTCGGCTGCGCCTCGGATTACAATATTCAACCTCATCCGTTATTTGGTACGTTAATAACTATCACTGAAACGAGCTCCGCCGAAAAGTCCCGTATACAAATTTTCAGAAAAATACTCCCAGCAGTTTCCCATATACAGTTTGTCTCACTAAGTTGGAACCATATCGAAAACTTTTTTATTATTCGTTTGAGGAAAAAAGTTATTCTTCATAAAAAGTTCTGCATGTTCTAAAATCTAATAATCATCAGATATCAAATTTTTTCAGTCGTATGCGCGGTGTGACAAAATATATGAATTTTACTCAAGAGTAAGAGAAAATTCTTATAGAGAAAAAAGTTGTTCAGAATTGAAATATTCGTTCAAATATGCAATGACGTCCATAGACATTGAAAAATTGGGTTATGTTACTTTTTACTTTTTTTTATTTTGAATGTACATTTATCTCTTTTGATAATGATATTTCCATGTAAGTGGATGCAATTGCATATTTAAACGTAATTTTTAGTTCTGAACAACTTTTTCTTATAAGAATTTTCGATGTTTTTAAATATAAAGGTACGTTACTCTTGAGTATTGTGGCGAGGCTGCGGGCGATGCCGGACTTGAACTCTCACGTATAGCTAGCGACCAACCGCGGTAGACTGTCGATGCGCTTGCACCGAGAAGAATCTGGACGGTTTGGTGAGTCTGGGCGATTCGAAGGAAAATTCTGGAGCATTCAGAGAAGTTAACGTCGGATATAAAAAGAACTACGCAGCGGGCAGTCAGAGTCAGTGAAGTGAAAGTCGAATATAAATACCTAGTTCCGTGATTGTTATGTAAATTAGAGTATTGTGTTATTGTATCATTTTATTTCGTTAAATAAATTATTTTAGTCAGTTAATTAGAGTATAAATCTACTACAGTATAATGCATATTTTTTGTCACACCACGTATACGACTGAAAAAATTTGATATCTGATGATTGTATTTTAGACTTTAGAACAAGCAAAACTTTTTATGATGAATAACTTTTTTACCTAAAATGAATAATAAAAAAGTTTTCCATATGGTTCCAACTTAGTGAGACAAACTGTACATGGAGACTCAGCTCATCGGGGTCGTGGATGGTGACGATTGTGGTACTTTTCAAATTTCCAAAGTTAATGGCCATCAGAAATTCGTCTCCAAATTTAACTAATGATTTTCAATAACCTCTGATCGAAAAGTTGCCCAAGAACATAAAAGAAGCATTGCAAAATGGGAGGTTAAGTGTTCGAATTCAATATTTCTTGAGTTACCAATTCCTTGTGCGCAAAAAATACCAATCCATTGTTATCGTAATGGTTATAGGAACGAATGTATGGCCGAAGTGAAATCGATAATTTCGCAACCGATATATCTATGTCAAGTTTTCAATAGGACTATCACATATTTTAAGCTTTGTTTCCAAGCCTTTCGTTATTTATCGTACTAATTGCTAGTCTAATCTTTATTTTAGCAAAACTTGTACTATTTCAATCGCCAATTAAAAATATTTATAACCAGACTGCACATATTAATCGCCGATATTCAAGGAAAGGGTTTAATTGTTCGGAAAAATACTTGTTTTTCGCTTGGTAGTGATAGGAATATCGCACAAGTCTTTAAAAAGTTTAGATAACCTCAACTGAATGAATTATTAGTGAGAATGGTAAACGGCGAATAACGTAAAACAACCAGGTTAATCAGGTACTATTTCTGGAAATGTTTGAGATATCGATGTGGAAATTCTAAATGTTTTTGTGTTTTCGTATTATTTTTATAGTCTGGAAGAATTGGAAAACATACTCTTCATAAGCAATTTCACTCAATAATGGAATGGAGGGACTATTTCTGGTGTGGCGATGGTTTCACAATCATTTTTTCTACGACAGTTTGTAAACTAAGGTTTACGCACTGTTCACCATACGTAAAGTGATACATTTTAGCACAAGTGCGTAAAAAATCAACTGTCCGTAAATTCATCAACTGTGCGTAAAGTGATGTTTTACTCACTGTTCATACATTTTTTAAAAGGCTTGTATTTTGCGTCAGATTTTACTTGAAAGTCATCATTTGATAATACGATGAAAATTGAAAACTTCATATGAACATTCAGTAATTGCTACAATTTGTCAATATAACTGTCATAGAATAGTATATTGTACAATGAGCATGAAATGACATACATTTCCCACGAGTAGGTATATGAAATTTTGTAGTACTAGCGTAGCGAGTAGTACGCGCGTAGCGAGTACTACATAATTTCATATACCTACGAGTGGGAAACGGGTCATTTCATGTTCATTGTACACTATACTTTTTCTACGACCATCTGAATCATTAACAAATCTGTAATATTTTTAATAATCCTTTTTATCATAAACTCTCCTGCCGTCATTTTTACATGGTTTAGATAATTTTTTCTTTCTTCACCCGTTGAATGAAACATCTATTTTTTCTTTTTGAACACGTACCTACCTACGTCGTGAAACAAATAACATTCAAAATTTTCAAATTTTGACAACTTGGAAATAAAAAAACTTTATGCAGAAAAAATCAAACACTAACCGATTTCATAAAATGAAAAAAAAGTGGCTGCGTGGATTTGAACCCTCGCTCCCACCATCCAAAGTCCATGTGTCATCTGAATGAACACTCGTCGTTACTAGAGCACATAATAATTTGTTCAAATTAACTGCTATATAGAAAGTTTCTGTCAACTATTCAAAAATTTAGAATCCGATTGTAATCAATCTTTTTATTGAAATTATTCTGGTTTTATGAAAAGAAAATCATACCTTTGTCAGAAGATAGGCATTATCAGGAGCTTCTGATATAAATTTATTAATTTGATTGTTAAATCATCCTCACTATCGCTAATGATTTTAAATAACTTAATTTTTTAAATCGAAGTTTGTAATTATCTACTGATGTGAAATGTCAAATTATTAGTCAGACGTAAGATGTATAAAAACCCTGGTGTGTCGAGTGATTCGATTTTGTTTTGATTTTTCAGAAGACAAATAAACAAATGAAATAGTGGTATGCTTCTTCAGTCGGTCCCAGAGATGGCGCCTTTATAAAATTTTAGTCCTGTCAATATTCCAGGGATATGGTGATTGACGACTGTTGTCAATTTTATGGAATTTCAACAAACTTCAAATACTGTTCAAAAATGAATAGTTGTGACGGAATCTAAATTTCATAGTGCAATTTCCTTGTATTGATGACTATTATTATTGGGTTGTCCATTTTGCTGCATATATTTTCTTAGAAATTCATCATTCATTCAATGATAATTCAATTTGTCTGATTGACTCGGCCGTTACTTGATGAAGATCCATAGTCATTGTATAAAATACACAGAAAACGATTCGATCTCCACAAACTTTATTCAATCAGACAGTGAAGAAGCTATGCTGTGTTGGCGAAACATTGAATAAAATTTGTGAATATCTAATCGTTTTCTGTGTAGTCTTTACAATAATAATTTGATCATGTTCCGTTTTTGTATCATTTGTGGGCAATCCAGAGAGACGAACAAAATAATTCATCTATATCCAGTACCGAAAGTGAGTACCACCATATTATGAAGATTATCACATAGTATCTTGTATTATTAGAAAACATTTTAATGAAAATAATGGCACGAATATATCTCACGGAATCCCGCCATTCATGATTATATTAGCACAAGATTGACAGGTTCTAATGGTGAATTTTCATGAAGCTTAATTTCGATACTTCCAAATGAAATGCGTGGTTATTATTGTAGTTAATTGCATTTCAGTAAAAAATTATAAAAATAAGTCGAAAATGTAACATATAAAACTGATTGGTGATAGTGATTTAGTCGACAATACTTGAAAACTTCTGCTTGTAACTGTGTTGAAAACTGTGCTTGTAAATTTACCCTAACAGGTAAACTGACCGTGGCGGTACACGCAAATGCGGAATATTTGGGAAACAGGTCACGATTTCATTTGTTTTCTCTTAATCAAGCTGGCGAATTGTCTCCCGTTTTATCCTACAGTTTTGCAGGAATGAGTCGACACACCATGGTTTTTAGACATCTTAGTCAGACGTAAACAAACTTGATTCGAAATTATTTATGTTCATAAAATTCGTTAATACCTACCTATAATGACACTCTAGTAGTTCATGAAAGTCGTAGGAAATGAAATATTTCGATACAGCTAGCCCGTGGGAAATGAAAATCGGTGTTACAACGTGGTAGGTTTCTTAATCTAAGACGCAGTTGAAATGTTAATTTTTCTTAATGGTCGTAGAAAAAAACTTTGTTTGATACATTTTCGTAAAGAGCTTTTTTTTATACTCGCGTGTTTGGTTAAACTTCACGCTCTTACAAAAAAGTCCTACTTTACGAACTTATATCATGAATAACTATTTCGACGTAAACCAGTAATGGGTATGACATGTTGATTTTTTCGAAAATATAAAGAGGATGTTCATAATATCAGATGTGGAGCCATCTGAGACTGAAAGACAAACTTTAGTCGTCCTTTTCCATCAATGAAAATCAGGATGGAAAATGCTTAAAATTAGCTCATGAAAATAGCTATTGGACAAGTCAAAAGCTGAAACTTATTCACTCAATAAATCACTTTATTATCCTTTCGGCATATACATGTATAGGAATTGTCAATATTATTAACATAGAATGTACAAAAACAGGTAGAAAAATATTCATAGAAAACAGCTAAAAATGCGATTTTATATCGCAAAACTCACTGACATTATAAAAAGATTTGTCAACTGAAAACAATTTGAGCCTTTTTTTAAAAAGCAAGAGCGAATCGCAAGATTTTATTTCTTTAGGAAGATTGTTGAGAAAAGGACCCCCTTCACCAAATACATGGGAAAATGGCTTTCCTGCCAATTTTGATAATTTTTTGGGATACTGTAGTACAAGTCACTGGAAGTTACAAATGCAAGTTTAAATTTGTTACTATGACCAGTTTCGGAGATATGAATTTTTGAAAATCATAAAAATTGCTGTTTTACCAAAACATAGCAAGGTTTATCCAAAAGTATGACTTTTTAGAAGATAATTAACAAAATGATAGCATTGCTGGTTTGAAGACAGTCAAATAACATGTCAGTTAGTCGCTCGTTAACAAAGAAGAAGCCATCTATTATACAGGTCAAAAATAGCGACAATTTAGCATATTTTGCCAATCGTTATCATCGGTCCCATTGGTGAGACTGAGCATTTTTCATTAGGAAAATCCCTATTGGGGTTTTTTCTGATGACAAAAAATTTTCTCTAAGAAAGTTTTTTACAACGCAGTACATTTTCTTCAAATCTTTGTCTTTTTTTACTACCTGTTTTTAACAATAGCCACACAAAACAGATTTTAAATAATAATAATCCACTTTGGAGCCAAAACTACTTCAGGAAAATTTATAGTGAATCAAAAATTTTACTTATGAAAAAAACATTACTTAAATATTATATTTGTTCATTTGTTTATAATTAATTTATAAACAAATAGCGGCAAAAAATTGTAACCAGTATTAATTACTGCCATAGTTAGATGTAAAAACAGCAATAATAAAACATTCCTCAGAAAAAATTATCTAACAACAATTTTTGGATATTTAATTTTTCTTTAGTTATAAAAAATTATAATAAACAGAGTAATTATCTTTTATATACTTCCATCGTGTGATCATAACAATTTATAGGTCAATCATTTAAACTTTTACGTCGCTATTTATGAAAACGGAGACTGTAAAAATATTTGTTAATTCACAATAGTTTAACTTTTTCAATAATAGACTTACAGATTTTTATCCGATGGGGATATATTCTTTCAAGTGTCCACATAATACCACAATAATACAATACAATAATAATTAAAATTTTATATTAAAATTTAATGCTATAGAAAAATTATTTTCTGTCATACTTTTTTTGCATGCTTAACGGCCTCGCGGAGCACTAGTTTCAGCGTTAAAATAAAATTATAAATAATGGAGATAGCTTTCGGACATTTTCATTGAAAATTTCATGCTCTTTACGGAACTTTTTTATTTTTTTTAAATATCAATAGATTTTGAGTTATTAACAAAAAACTAAATACCTTTTTTTCTCATTTTATTTTGTTAATAACAATTACAATTTTTTACGTGTAGTAAAATCCTTAGAAATCGTATTTCTAGTGGTCCTTCCCAATCCAATGAGCTATCGCTCATATTTTTAAGAGATTTATCTCTATTTTACACGTTTTTCAAATTGATTAGAAATTTTTCCCAGTTAAGTAATGCGAGTCTCTCAATTTCAGAAGACGACGCTCCTTTAAATCTGTCACTCAAAGGACGATCTCGAACACACAGTATTTGGTCGCCCGGAAGTTTGTGCGAGCAAGAAACGAGATCATCAGAAATCCGGCCAGATTCGAGTATGAGAACGATCATCAGCCCCAGCAAATCAGCAGAAAGTCGATGGAAATGGGGCCATGAGCGGGATGTACAAAACAGGGCTCCAATGTTAGGACCATCCGGAGAAAAGCAATTTACGGTGAGAAAAAATATTGAGATAACTTCACTGAGATGTTGATTTTTTTGAAAATGTGAACAGGATGTTCATAAAGTCAGTTGTGGAATCATCTGCGACTGAAAGATAAACTTTAGTCACTATTTTCCATCGTACCTAACCTAACCTCTCTCGGAAGGGAATCATGTTGTAAAAGGAAACATTTTCAATTGAAAATTGAATACATGACTTCTCTGGAAATTGAAAAACCTACGATAAAATGAAGTTACTTTTTTGTAATATCTAACAGAAAACAACTACTTCCCCGGCTAAAGCCACGCTGGACATTGAACTACATCTGATAGATATTGTGAAAGACCCTGTATAACTTGAGAGAAAAATCTGAAAGTGAAAATTTGAATTTTCATTCAGATAGTTGATTATTTCTAAAATTTCCAGTTTCCATTGGAGATTCCTATCTATAAATGAGATAAAGGAGAGTGTTAGTCAGAATGTTAATCAGAAAATCGCTCATTTCAATGATGCGTGAATTGTATCTCTTTCGCTAGGCCTCCAATACATTTTGGTAGACAAAAATCTATTTCACTATTCTAAGATCATCACGGAGATATTCTGGAGAATAAAAAACAAATGAGAAGAACATTTTAACAGAAAAATCAATATACCGTGTGATACAGACTCATGGTATCCCCCTCTTTTCTCCTCTATATTTCTAGCTATATTTCTGAAATTTAGAACATTGAATATGCTCACTAGACGGCACTTTTCGACATATTTGGTTAAAAACAATTTCGGTTTTTCCGGAAATGACATCAAATTTCGATTTTCAAACGGGACACCCTGTATATTATTACATTTTTCAAATCTTCATAATTATCTGAATCCAGTGATACCTTATAGTTGATATTTCATTCGTCAGAACACGAATATAATTTTTCGATGTTTCCATACCTGATGGTCGAAGGGACTGATTCAATTTAGTAAACGTCAATCTATGTCATTATCGTGGTGACACGATTGTTCAACAGTGATAATTTACCTGTGCACTTATCGGTTATAATTGCACAAGTTCATAAAAATTACAGTTAATTTTGCAAGGGTACTAAAAATGGCACTAGTTTATTTTCATTTTTTTGGCGAAGGATCCTTAGTCAGAATTTGAAAATAACCGAATACAATTTTCATAACACGCTTGAATATGAAATTATCCATTTTTATGCACGAGTTTAATTCATTGGAATAATTCACGAATGATGAAATGTTATTTTTTTCTGAGATATATCATAGTACTGACAAAGATTATAATAATAAAATTGTGCTAGACACGAGACATTTTCTCACTTTTTGAAGTTCATCTGATATTTTTCAGTATTGGTAGTGTCATGGCGACAGGATGGTTTCGCAGAGCAATTATCACTCCGCAGTACAATTACCTCTGTACATTTTTGATAATTGTATTCCTCGTGTGGGAAATTTTATGTATACTCAGTTAAATGTTTGTCTCATTTACTAATTTTGGTCACTTGGTCGCAAATAGGTGATATTGTCAGAAAGATTGGCATCCCTCTAACAACGTTTTATCTGACAACGACAACCCTCAGAAGTCTTCGGGGGACTTGTGCGAGCTAGGAAAGACCGTACCTTTGAACATTTGATGCCATGCACGAGACCGATTTTGAGAAAGATTCGAAGAAGTCCTTGACATTTCAAATTTATGGCGATATAATAGAGCTTTCGAAGTCCTTTTCTTAAAAAAAACGTTCAAATCAGACAACAAAAAGTTACAGTACAATATTTGATGGAAACATTTTTTTATTGTTAATCGAAAGTTTGGTTTTGTGGGGAAACTTGTTTTTACATGATTTTTTAGAATACAAACTTTCTACTGTTAAAAATTAAACAAAATGTAAATTCAAGAAAACCTATACAAAGGTAGAAGGGCAAATGAATCAATTTGCCTCGATAAGTTATTGCGATTACAAGACTGATAGTCTTAATGGAAGTAATGCGTCCACAGAATTGCTCTATCTTTAACCGTTCTCGAATTGAATGGATCAAATCGAGTTTAAAGTTGCTTTATTACCAAATTATTTTTTTTGACTAGGATTGTTAAAATTCCATCATTTTTGTTTATGCATACAGAAAATATTAGTGAAATAAAAATTTACCAAAACTGGACAAACGGTAGAAATTTTGATGTAAGGCTCCGTGAAGACGTCTGTTTAGACAAAAAACCTACAACGTATGAACATCTGCAAGAATCAAAGCACAAGATAAGTAAAGATAATCTCAAAATCCTACACACATGAACTAAAGAAAAGAAAATGAATTTGTTGGAAGCAATGAAAATTAATAAATCGATTAAAAACCCGAAATATAGAACCCTAATCGAGCAACTCGATTTAAATAACAGGTCTCCACTCTTGAATTTTTAAGCTTGTCAACCCTGGTAATTTCTATATACTCTAGTGTTAAATTTATACCGTTGACACCCCTATTCACTTAATTGCCTCTCCATCCTGCATTCATTTATTCATTGGTTCACATAAATTATTTAAATTTTGAATGCAAATATCAGTAAATTACCTTTTTTGAAATGACTGATGAAGAAAACTCAAGTTGTACCTCTCCTGAATTGAGAGTAATTGCTCAAACGGCTGTGAATGATTTGTTGCCCAAAAAATGTCGTTCAGTTTACGAAAAGGAATTTCACAATTTCCGATGCCTCACCACTCTCCCACTGTAGTCAAAATAAATGTTCAAACAATCAGACCACTGAGCCTAATTTTGTAAACCGAGTCCAAACCACACCAGCTAATTTAATTATATACGCTAGAGAAACCAGTCATGTAACAATTAAAGTTCATAATAACTGCACCATCCAAGGCAACAAATAACACCACAACATTCAAAGGTTATTCTTCTTTGTTTAATATCTGAAAATCCCATCCCCCTTGTCCGACGTTCATCTGAAAGTTGATGTTACCATTGTTACCAATCTCGAAAAATTTTAATATGCGTATCGAAATACAAGTCATTTGGGTTTCATAATGACTTCATTTTACACTCAAAAGATAAAAAACTGTTTTTTCATTCATTTCATTAAAGTGATCATGAATATTCACAAAGTAAACAAGTCATCAATTACACAAGTTAAGTTCCCTGGAATATCTCCTTGGTTCATATTCAGTTTATCAGATTGTTATAGAAATCGTTGTAGATTTAGCACGTCGAAAGCCATATTGGCTGTTGGTCAAAATATTATGTTTATTAAGAAAATCCTGATGATTTTTCAACGAATAAGTGCAAATAGGTGCTGGTCTCCTTGGCAATAACGGGAGCTCTTCGTCACTCTAGATAATTAGAATAGAAATCTATTAATACTGAGCAAGAAACAGAATGATTTCTACTTACATGTTACACAGTTGTTAAGAGTTTCTTAATACATAAAATTCATTGAATACAATGGTACATTTAAAAAATACAATTATAAAGTAAAATATACAATAAAAATACAAAATACAATACTACAGATAGAGATAAGATAATATAGTTAAGAATACCATAAATCAGTTAAGAACAATAAAATTAAATATGCCAGAGAAGATTCAGGTAGATTTGAGCATTCGAAGGAGTAGTCCCTCTCTAATATTGAATATATCCAGATCACAGTCTTTCGCCATTTCGTTAACGGTCTCAAGACATTGTTGAAGAGGAGACAAACTGTTCGAGACACGAAATAGATTGTCTCTTCAACTAAGTCTTATGTCAAGGACGATAAAATCAATGGTTTGTAGAATATGAGGTGCTTGCAATGTTCTAAGAACGTTAAAAACGAAAATTACTTCCGAGGACTCACGTCGATCTTTCAATGGTTGGACATTAAATTCTGATAGATGGCTAGAGTAAGATATAAATAAGGGCCCAGACCTTGTGTTGCCTGAAGGAAAGAGTTCTTAGTAATCGTTTTTGGATTTTTTCTATCATATCGGAATATAAAAAAGTCTTTGGTTTCCAAATGTCTCATCCATATTCTAGTTTAGATCGAACAATGGAATTGAAAAGTATTGAACAAGTATCGTGACTAAATTCACGGCTAGATCTCAAAACAAAACCCAATTTCCTAGAACATTCAGACACTAAGTATTCAATATGCCTAGAGAAATTGAACACACCAGAGAAAAAGATACCAAGATCGATTCTCCGCAGACTGGTGCCATTAATGTAATAGTCATCGACAGTGGGTGACCTCTTTCGTGTGAAACTCATTATTTTGCATTCAGCTTCATTGAGAGATAAGTCAGATACTGAAAAGTAATTCGAAAGATTATCGAGGTCATCTTGAAGCTTAACAGAGTCTATCTCGCTTTTGATTCTTTTGAATAGCTTGAGATCATCGGCACATAGGAGAAATTGAGAATTCTCAATATGCTGGGAGATGTTATTAACAAATAACACGAAGAGGAGAGGCCTCAAAATCGATCCTTGAGGAACGCCTGAGGTAGCGGTTTATTCGAAAGAAGATACATTGTTGAACCGTTCAAATTGTATTCTGTTTGACAGATAGCAGTGCAAGAAATCAAGAGTGTTGTTTGTGAAACCGAATGCTTTCAATTTCAAGATCAAATCCTCATGGTTAACTCTATCGAAGGCCTTGGCCAAGTTAGTGGATATTACGTCTACTGGGCTGCCATTTTTCATACCATTTGTCACGAAATTACTAAATACGCACAAATTGGTAGTGGTAGATCTATTACGAATAAAACCATGCTGTTGGTCGATTATAACTGAGTCCACATGATTGTATACACGGTTGTATATTACCCGTTCAAATTTCTCCGACGGAACTGACAAGACTGTGACTCTGCCACTTTTGAGGAGGCTTGGAAAACGATTATCTCTTAGGGAAAGATTGAAGATCAAGGTCAACGGTTGCTTCAACAAGTCACAGTAGGCCTTAAAGAAGTATCACTGTAAATATTGTTTCCATCAGATTACATGATCCCATATGGGTAATGCGTTGCCATGCATATACATGCATGTAAAGTTACATACCTCATGTAATATAATGTGGAGTCATAACTTGACTTTAAATGTGAATTTCCATTATATTCCATGGATTATCACTTGTATACTTATATAATTTTGTCCATTAAACCAGATTTAATGGCGATTTCTACATGTTTGATTAGGTGTGTTTACCATTAAATTCAAGTAGTCACAATTGACATACATGCTTTAGTATGTATTATTAGATATATGTATATTCAAATATTTGTGCAGAAAAATACAATTTTTGTTGTAACTTAAACTTGGATCAACATGAATTTTTAAATAAATCAAATGTGCTTTTCCATATATTCCCCGATAATCACTTGTATTTTCATGTGATTTTTTCCCTAATTGAAGATTTAACGGAAATTTCTACATATGTCTGTTCAAGTGTCAATTCAAGTAGTGTCAATTAACTTCACATTTATAGGCTTATAATTCCTTAATAACAAAGAGGGGGGGAAATCTGCAAAAAGACATAAAATCAGTATTAACGATACTTTATTCATCATAATATTATAATATATTGTCATATATTGAAGGAAAATAACTCAAACTCTCAAATCATTTGAATGTTGTTAAAAAAATTATTTAAAATATCTTACTCTATACTTAAATTTGGAAATTAACTAACTAGTTCAGCTGACCTAATTAGATTTCTCATTCTCCGATTTCATGTTCGAATTAAGATTATATCTATTCACTTGAGATTTGAAAGTCGACTAAAATCTCAAAATTATCTCACAGTTGAGTCTGCGACAACGGAAGTTTCGAATCGATTTCCTATGAAAATACTGGTATTATTCATAATATTAAGGAGTGAACAATGACTAAATGAACAAATGACTATAAATTCATGATGAGTGTTTCAAATTTTTTTCTCAGTACCACCCATTTACTCACATTATATATATTCCGATGACATTTTGGCACCCACATACTCACTTACATAAAACACAAAAGACGGTTTGTTTGTTTTTAAAACCTACCTTTGATGTTCATCCTACCAATATGAACTGTCAATGAGGATTGGGTCGAATGCCGGTAGGTGCACATGGCGATTGCGTTACGGAAAATTACTTTTATACAAAGGAGAATTTACACTTTACCTGTAATAATCTTTATATTGGCGTCATTTCGCTGTAACAATACGTTGTTTTAATGATTATCACATTCATTTACAGTCATCATGTAAACCAGCGGAAATTACATGTAAAAAAGCATTGAATTACATGCTCACTGTAAAATACAGGAGAATGGAGGACATTTACTCAATTTTACATTGAAATTTTAAATTACCTGTACAATCAAGTTATTATACTAGCAGGATTATGTATATATCACATTTTGGCATGTATTTTTCCACCCACTTTTTACTGTGTATAGGCTGGAATGCCATCAATTCCAACGGCTGCTTTGGGTTTTAGTTTCTTGATAGCATTTTGAACCTCAATAATACTCTCAATGTGATCGCTGTCTCGTGCACGAGTCATCCTATACCTAGATAGACAATTGTTTTTTGAGAAAATATAAAAATTAATAAAACACAACGGGTCGATTTTCCACCGATTATATCGTGAGAAAATTGGTACTGCCTTCACTGCGGCGGCGAAGAAAACAAATAGGTTTTCAGTAATTACGAAACAATTAAATCGACGACAAGAATCGCATCATTTCCTTGAATAATTCATCCACTGCAATTAAAAACTCCTCGTACCATTAGCATTTCCTCACGAAATATCTTTAATTCACCATCTCTTTTCGTTTGAAGGTATAATTACACTCTAATAAAAAACTATTTCCATTAATAGTTCAGTATAAGACAATAAATGATTTGGGACAACTGCTTTCATTTGGATTTTTATATTTCAACAGCAAATCATCGCTACGTGGAAAAATGTAGCCATATAAAATCGATCCTAATATTGTTAGTAATTATATAGACAGTCGAACGCCGTAATGCCTACTCTCTCTTAATGTTGTTCTATTTACTTTTCAAATTATGCGGCTTTAGTCATTTACCGTAATTGAAACAAAGCCTAACAATTTATCGTGAGTAATAAAAAATCCCTTGTAATAACGTGAATTGGGGTAAGTAATATTTCGGAAACAAATTGTTAGTTCCATCGACCACATCCAATTATATTTCCGATTCTCTGTTCTCAAGTGATATATAAAGCGTTTGGAATTAACTATGATACACGGTTCACCAGTTTGACTACATAAAATTCAAGAATGTTTTATTCATAGACTTTGTACTATTATTAGCGAAGTGGTCGTGGTGATAGAGCGTTTGCCTTCCACCCCCGGACGCCTACCACAGAGCTGAAGTGGTTCGGATTCCACTTTTATTTAAACTGTAGGTCCCGGATATCCCTTGCTCCTCGCACAAGCTGCTTTTGAGTGTTTTTTTTTCCGAAAACCTGATGGGAGTTTCGTAAAAACAAAAAAAATATACAACAACCTTTAGGAAGTTTGTATACACTATAAAAAACAGATCTGTAAAATTTAGGTAAACAACGTTGGTTATTTGATGACCAACGTAATCCACCTAAATTGTAACATCGATTCTGTAAAATGTTATCACAGAACCAGTACCTGATTATAATACCCAACTTATACTGCTTTTTCAATTAGTCAATGATTTTCATGTATCTATAAGTGTTTTGACATAGTAATTTTACGTTGTCTATAGAGTTTTTCCGTAAATCAGGGAAATATTTAAAAAAATGGATAATCGAGAAATTGACCGTACTAATGAAATAAATGAAAATCTAAATATTGTTTCGTATACGTCTTTACACGCCACATCGATTTTCCAAACCGTTTTTCTCCAACTCGATTGAAAAGTGGAAAAAGTAAAAAATTAAAACAGTTTTATAGTGCTTGAACAAGTCTACTGAAAGTTCAATTGAAATTTCTCCATTACTTCAAAAATAAGTGAAGAGACAGTCGCTAAAACTGAAGAAATTATCAATTTATGGTACAAATATGAAGAAAACTCAGATTTTTTCTTTTTAATTATTCCCCCCACCCCCATTTTTCCGAGGTTTTCACAATTCTTAGTGCGCATTTCGTCCTGATTTTTGATCATTTACTCCCCACCCCAAATTTTTACGGACGCGTATCTCCCGAATTTTTGATTATTTACCCCCCTCCAATTTTTCAGGGTGTTCTGCACCCAGATTTTTAATTATTCACCTCCTCGCCCCTAATTTTTTTCAGGCGCTTCGCGAGAATATTGATTTTTTTATATACATACCAAAAACTCGAAAACGAAATGAGGTATGGAAAAAATGTATAATAACAGTTTCATTGTCCTCAAATAGATCTACAAAAAGTTCCCATGAATTTTTTCATATCCTGAAAAAAACCTATTTTTGTTTGATTTTTTTTTCAATTTTGGTGTTTTTAGGTAAAGTTAAATTCTTTAAGGGTAGATTTGGTGATAATTTTATGATTGCGAGTATGTTTTTATAAATCCATACCTCCGAGGTCAAGCCTTAGAAATAGTTGTTTTAGGGACTATATAGAATCGAAAGAGGAGATCGATAGCAATAGAAACCCAATGGTAAAAATCTTATTCCGCTAGCTGATACCGTTTTCGAGATAGCATTTTTTTCGTCCTTCGGGTCAGATTTTGGTCCTACGAACCAGATTTTCTGTTCTTTTGCGTTTTACCTCTCAATTCTGTCTGTTTGTGATTGTGATTGTGGCAACATTAAACATTAAACCTTATTTTGGAATTTTGTCAAGGACAGAATACAAAAAACCTCATTTGAAACATGTTTCAAAATAAACGATAGGGAAGTTAAAGACAAAAAATTAATTGCAGCAGAATTCGCAGACTACTTTAGCGCAACATACGATAGTAACTCTAATTATAAATCAAGAGAAATAAACGGTATCACACAAGATTTCTCAGTGACTTTTTATCAAAACATCCACTCTGACTCAGTAACAGTAGCTGATGTAGACAAGGCATTTCAAAAATTAAAACCTAAAAGGGCGTCTGTTCCTGACGATGTTCCTTGTTACATTTTTAAAGCCACCAAGGATTCCATGATATATAATAAATCTCTAAAAACCGGAAAATTTCTCGATAAATTCAAGCAAACTAAAATAACACCAATATTCAAAAAAGGAGATCAAAATTGTATCATCAACTATCGCCCTATTCCAGTTCTCAACTGTGTAGCAAAATTATATGAGTTAATTCTTCAAGAAAAATTGTATGCTAGTTTCAAAAAATCATATCACCAAATCAACACGGCTTTTGCAAGAAAAAGTCCGTTGAAACAAATCTGCTGACATTCACTAACAAACTATCAGAATATTTGGATTCAAATTCACAGGTAGACTGCATTTTTACCGATTTTGCATAAGGTGAATCATGATATACTATTGGCGAAACTAAAATATTACAGAATGAGCAATGACTTTGTTATTTATGTCATACCTTCAATTGATACCTCAGTATGTTACATATGGTGGTGAGACATCTCAAGTTTATTTAGCAGGGTTGGTTCTGCCACAAGGCTCCAATTTGGGACCACTTCTTTTTCTGATTTGTATTAATGATCTTCCTCTGGAAGTATCGTCTGAATGTCTGCTTTATGCGGATTACTTCAAAATCTATAAGAAAATCTCGGACATAAACGATTACCTACTCAGAACTACAGAATGATGTTGATCGAATTTCTGCCTGGTCCATGAAAAATATTCTACTGTTTAATCTAGCAAAATGTAAGGTTATTTCCTTCAACAAAAAATGTTAAATTTTGGAAATTTCTGATTTTGGCATTCTTTTCCAAAGTGACCTCAAATTCGATCAACATATTTTCAATGTTATAAAAGGTGCAAGCAAGTTATTGGATTTTCTAAAGCGTGCCACATTCGAGTTTGAATTCAAAATGCTTTCGAATTTAAACCGCCTAAAGCGTAAAATTATTAAACAATTCATTACTAAGTATATCAGGGCCATTGTTAAAATGAATCTACTAGTCTCGATTATTTTCGAGTTTTCAACAAAAAAAGAGGTTTCGCATTCTAACAAAGTGGCAATAATGACACGAAGTTTATCCCATATGAAATTTGCAAGATTTTACGCATAACGTAACAAGGGTTATGGAAGCTTTTTGAGCTTATTGTCGACACTGCCTGTACCTCTCAATAAAGAAGTTTCCATTTGTTGCGCACTTTTTTAGTATGTACTGGCCTGTTAGTTTGAAAGTTGCCTATTAGGCAAGTTTTTTTTGTATTTGTACCTCATGCACATTATACTACTGCTGTTTCAAATATCCATTGTATGATTTTAATGGAATTCAAATGAAATTAGTGATATGTAAGTATTAGCCATAATCACTGTCTTGTTCGACATCATTATATTCATACAAACTCGGCATAAATGATAATAGATTCATAAAGCTTCACTGTCCCTTCTGAAACTATAAATAATGAACATTCAGTTAAAGTAAACTTCGAAAAGACCAGACCAAACTTCACGATATTAAATCTACATCATTCTAAATCATAGTCAGAGACCAGTAATGATCGAGCCATTTCTCGAACTAATGTCTCAATAAATAATGCACGTGAATTTAATCGGAAAATGGTACTCATTAAATCTAAGCATATATTTCTTCGCATTTAACATTCTCTATATTTCATAAACTTTGATGTCTCGAACTACTCAGTATTGATTACGATTGTCTTGACTTACAGGAATCAATTATATCCATTATAATTAGCGTACTGCATTATCCATAAATAAAGGAAAAAATTATGTTTCTGCGTTTGTTTTCTGGCTCGTTTGAGTCGACAAAGGCTTGGACTGAAGCTTGATATATTTCATTGAGTTGTACAAGCTTAGCTGTTGTACTTTAATAATAGCGTAAATAATGAAAATGAAAATTTTACAATATCTTGCTGAAGATCTCCGAGTTTAGTTTATTTTTTTATGTTTTGGTTCTCACTAAGAGAAAAATCCTGTCATGTCCAATGGACATTGTGAGAGCCGAGGGAAAGTAGGCAGCAATTGATATTCTTCTTGAATTTCTTCAGACTGTATGCCTCAGAGCTCCAAGCTTTGAAGTTCGTTGGAAGAGCCCTGCAAAATTGATTTATTTATTTATTTATTAACGGGTAGCACCCAAGATGTTCGGAATGTCTCCAGAGTGACGACAAAGGGATGTGAAGAGTGAGCTCGACGGGTCAGTCTCGATGGGATCGCTAACGGTGGAACGATTGATGATATTTCAAAATAGCATCGTCTATGAAAATATTTTTAACATAGAGACAGATTGTCCCATTTTAAGGTGTTCCACAGAAGTGGACGAGCTTGTGAGCTTGTGAGCTCAGCTTCACCGACGAGGCGAATGGCTCTTTTTTGGGTAGAATCTAAAAAAGTTGCAGTGTGGTTTAGGGGCTACACTCCAACACTACATATATTCCAGGATACGTTGGATCTGTGCCCTATTAATCAAAATCAACTGACAGGAAATAAAATAGCATACGTGGCACGAACCAGAAAACCAAGTTTATTCCCATGACAGGGTACTGCTGATGGTAATACCGAGCATCGAAATGAAAGACTTCATTCGTATGGATACTCCTGACATAATTACGTTTGCCACTGTGAGATAGGAAAATACTTTCTTGGGTTTTATTCGCATTGAATTCTATCAAATTGTTGGATTCTATCAAATTGTTGGATTCCTATTATAAAATTTAAATCATTTTACAAATTATTTTAGGGATTGCTTTCTTCTAACAAATGTTTTTCCAGAGTAATTTTGAAAGAATTGAGAGAGTGTGCAATTTTTATTTCAGATGGTAACTCGTTGAATGCTCTTATAAGCCTTTGATAAAAATGGAGTTTTGAATAAATCTTTTGTGATATTGAGGAATGTGGAAATCTCTTCTAGCTCTCGTTTCATAGTGGTGATATTCAAAATTATAGTTTACTTTATCTTTCAAATAGTCTGGTACACGTCCATTTCTTATTTTAAATAAAAAAATGAATGCATTCTACATTAAAAATTATTTTACTGACAGCCACTCTAGTCTGCTCAATATTGTTGTAATAGGGGTACGTCTATTGTACGAGAGAATTGTGCGCATTTATCGGTTTTGCAATTTTTTAAATATATATATATATATATATATATATATATATATATATATATATATATATATATATATATATATATATATATATATATACAGGGTGGGTCACGGTCGATGGTACCTTAGACGTTTACGAAGAACGGGAAATAGGATCATTCTGAAAATTTGGTTTCTAAAGTAGTTGCTCTTGGTCTATCGATCTAAAATATTTTCAGCAATGCAGCGTTGCCGCTTATACCAGAAAGTAGCAGCATCTTTGTTATTTTAAATGGGTCACCCTGTATATTACCGCATTTTTGAACTTGTCATTCTTTTCTGATCATTTCTGCCTCACACTCCCCTATACCTATCTCTAACGGTTTTTGAGATATTGGTTATTTTCCATATTTTTTATCCAAAACATAGCTCGAATTGAATGTTTATTTCTGCGGTATTTGGATTCTTAGGAAGTTGCAATTTTGTGTTTAGTTCATCAAGATCATATAAAATACCTAACAAAATTTTCATCAATAAATGTGTTTAAATTTGGAACAAAAAAAATAAAAAAGTTATGTTCCTATCGTGGATTGAACCATCGACCTAGCGACTCATAGGCCGCAACACTACCGCTGAGCTACGGGATTTATGATAAAAACTTGTGACAACTGGTGTATTGACAATTTCTGCAATAATCGTGGAGAAAATATTTTCAGACACATTCCAAATATCTAGTAAATATATAATTATCTCCTTTCATATAAAAACTAGACCTCCATTTGTACATTAAGGCAAAATATCAACTTGTCACATGTCAAATGACACATGTCACATGTCAAACATTTATTGATGTAAATTTTGTTAAGTATTTTACATATCAATATTTCAGTGGTTATAAATAGTTCAGGTGAAACCATCGTTAGTTATTTCTTATGAATTGTTGGATGATTTTCATTTCTCGGTGTGAAATTTTCTTACCAAATCCCCCTCGTGATTGAATTAATTGCTGTAAATTTATCTCGTACATAAATTTTCTTTCTACTCGAAAAATTTCCGGCAATAATTCAAGCACTTGGGAGATTACAAGTGAAAATTGCTATTATCTCGGAATTCTTGCTATTTAGGTATAGGAACATGATATATCAATTCGAAGGGAATTCAGTCATCTTTCAGGATATTTTATAATATACAGGATGTTCCATTTAAAAAAACGCACTTTCAACCCTTTTCGTATCTAGCAGTAAGATCATGAATTTTGAACGACCCTGTATAACGCAGAACAAACTTCTCTATACAGAATCAATGTACATGATCCTGATGAACTAAACACAAAATTGCAACTTCCTAAGAATTCAAATACCGCAGGAATAAACATTCAATTCGAGCTATGTTTTGGATAAAAAATATGGAAAGTAACCAATATCTCAAAAACCGTTAGAGATAGGTATAGGAGAGTATGGAGCAGAAATAATCAGAAAGGAATGACAAGTTCAAAAATGCGGTAATATATAGGGTGACCCATTTGAAATAACAAAGATGCTGCTACTTTCTGGTATAAGCGGCAACGCTGCATTGCTGAAAATATTTTAGATCGATAGACCAAAAGCAACTACTTGAGAAACCAAATTTTCAGAATGATGCTATGTCCCGTTCTCCGTAAACGTCTAAGGTACCATCGACCGTGATCCACCCTGTATATATATATATATCTGATTTTAATTCAGTAAATACAAAATAGTTGAGCAGTAAGTGAAATGGGGAAGAATATAATCCTTTTGGTCCATTGATTGAGATATCTTGAACATTTATATAGATAGTTTAAAAGATATTGTTTTTATTAAATACTCTGCATGTTCTTTAGAAGTAAGTCTATAATCAACTGTAATACAAAGATTATTTCATTACCAATTTTTATGTACATGTTCTATATGAGAACAATTTTATAATTTCTTTCATTAGCAATGAACATGAATTCAGTTTTATTACCATTAATTTTTAGCAGGTTTCCACAGCACCATTCTTATATTTGATATATCGAATTGTTAACAGCTTGTGCAAAAAGTACTGGGTCTGATTTAAAGAAACAAATTAGTGTCATCAGCAAACAAATAGATTTTACAATTTCCTGCTGCTTTAACAATATCATCAATATATATCAAGAACAATATAGGCCCAAGAACACTTCCCTGTGGAACCTCATATCCATTTTCTATTCCCAGAAACCTTAATTTCTGTTTTCTGTTTTCATTGTTATACAAGACTTTATAAGGAGAGTATACTACTGGCTTTGGCCGAAATTAAACTTTAAGGGGACCCAAATCTGTTTGTCTGTATACTTCTGTGGCATTTCCGAACCCCTGGAGATATCGCTTTGAAATTTGAACTACATCAATAGGACAATATTTATCAGTTTTTTTCGGAATTGGAAAATCTGAAAAAAGCGGTCCGGCAAGTGAATTGATCATTCCATATTCCAAGAATCGATCGGAAAATGGTGTAAGTCCCTTAAATGTGAAAATAAACATTTTAATTTTCGAAAATACGAAATATCTCACGAAAGGTTGATATTTTGACAATTAATAATAATAATAATAATAATAATATGTCTTTATTCATACAGTACATTTCAGTTAATATATTATATGTATAGTGAGTTGACATGATGCTGTATGAAAGGGCGGAATTCAGTCACCCCTATCCGAGAACATTGGTAACTGCTCTTCCATCCAACCCTTCGATTATTTATATAGTAATGGTATGCCCAGATAACATATATTATAAACTCGATGTAATAATAAAATCAGAGCAAAAACAAAAGAGCAATTATTAATAAATACGTTAATATTCACATTTCTCTGATGAGAAGAAAAAAAGAAAAAGATACAACATAAAATGCAGATAGTCAATTGCAACCATTTTAGATAAATTAAGTTATTTGTTATAATAAAAAATATTAAAAAAAAAATATACAAAAATTAGAAAGAAAAAGAAAATGAAAAGAAAATGAAAATGAAAAAGAAAAAGTGGAGGCGACCAGGAAGCCAAAATATTAAGAAACTCATCAGTTACGTGCTTTGTAAACATTCATATCCATCCTTTCATCTGGCGCTAAGACTATCAAGGAATTTTGAAACTACCTTCTAATAACATTTTTCTCAATAAGCTTTTAAATTTATTTTTGTTCATAAGTTTCAGTGTGTCAGGAACAGCATTGTAAATTTTAGGAATCATATGATTCGTACGAGCGTTCGAAAATAGACGTGCGGTGTATTGGCGGAGTCAGCCGAAATCTGTATCTGGTATTGATAGAATGCACGTCTTCTCTGAATAATAATTTACGGAATAAATATGCGGGTACTTTCGATTTAATAACGTCGTGACAGAAACAACTCATATTCAGTAGCCACCTTTCCTCCATTGTTAACCAATTCATTTCCTTTAATTTGTGAGATATAGAATTGCGTTTTCTTATTCCATAAATAAACCGTGCACATGCATTCTGTACGTACTGGATACAAATTTTATCATGTTTCTTCAAACAGGGGAAGTATACGATATATGCAAAGTTGAAATGGCTAAGAACCAGCGAGTCGCATAACATTTTCTTCGTCTTGGTATCGAAAATTTTGGAAAAATTGTGAAGGAGTTTCAGGCTACAATAAGCTTTTCTGATGGACATTGTAACGTGCTCACTGAATCTTAACTCATTATCTATGATAACTCCTAAGTTTCGTGCCGAATCGACGATACTTATGGGTTCAGAGTCGATGGCAATGTTAATTTGTTCTCGAACACTTTCCCTGTAGTTTTTATTACCGAATATCAATAGCTTAGATTTCGTAGGATTTATGGTTAAACAGTGATCTTTTGATGCTCTAGTTAGCCTTTGAAGATCTTCAGATATAATCGAGCAAGCATTCATTGTATTTGTAGGACTAAAGGAGTGGTATACTTGAGTATCATCTGCATAATAATGGGACTTGCAGCTGGTTAAAAATGACGCTAAGTTTGATGTATACATCGTGAAAAGCAACGGCCCCAAAATTGATCCCTGGGGCACTCCAGTACTGATTTTCAATGGATTAGAATGGTTACCTCCATATTTCACTATCTGTATACGATTGGCCAAGTAATTCTGAATCATAAAGGATGCACTGTTAGTAAAACCGTTATAGTGTAGTATTGACAATAAAAGTTTATGATTTATACGATCGAATGCCTTTGAATAATCTAGTAAGACAAGAGTTGCCATATTACTATCATCAAGTGCAGATAACAGGTCGTCAGTAACCTCAAGAAGTGCTGAAGTGCAACTATGATTAGGTCTGAAACCGGACTGATATTCAGGAAGCAGATTATGATTATCAAGATACTCTCTAATTTGAGTATTCATTATTTTTTCCAGAACTTTGGAGAGTACAGGTAAAATACTTATTGGCCTGAGGTCCTTCAGTTCTTTTGGCTTGTGTACTTTCGGGAAAGGTAGCACGTGTGCTAGTTTCCAACATTCTGGAATAATGGAGTTTTCTATACAGTAGTTGACGATGTGAGTAATGTATATGATTATGTAAGGACAGCAAAGTAATATCATTTTCAAATTCAAATTGTCCGCTCCGGTTGCATTTGATTTGATATCAAAAAGGTGTTTTTTCACTGTTTCGGTGACAATTGACAAAGATGTCTTTCTTGACCATCTTAAGATTATCTACAAATGATTATTGTAAAATAAATAGTCCAGGAAACATTTTGAAAAACGGAAAAACTGCGATATTGATCGATCGTACAAATAATAATTATTTTTTTCAATCACTTCGAATATGTCGTTACAAGTTCCACCGACGCGACGCTCCGATTCGTTTTTCTCCAACTCGAATAGGATGTGGAACAAAGATAAAAAAATTGCAAAATTTGTATTTTTTCTCTTAAATCTCCAAAAAGTCGAAAACGAAACGATAAATCACAAAAATGTATACTCAGAGTGTTATTCTACTTGAACAGGTCTTCAAAAAAGTTCCTTGAATTTTTTCCATATCCTGATGAATAAATAGGAAAAATCAAATGAACTTTAAAAGATGAGCATTTCGTGAGTGGAAAATTTTGAAATTGATAAAAACTCAAAACTAAAAGATATCAAAAAATTAATGGAAAAAAATATTTCGAAAAATAAACTGAATTTTCTTTTATAAAAACACCAAAAACTCAAAGACGGCGACAGATTTTCAAATTTAACTAGAGACTTTTTTTGATCGCACTTTGAACACCATAAAAAATGTAGTCCGGAAAATATTCAGAAAGAAAAGAAAAAATAACGGACTAAAAACACCTATTACTCGAAAACAAAACGACATATCAAAAAATGTGTATGGATAGTTTTATTATTCTCAAACAGGTTTGCAAAAAGTTCCCATTATTTTTTTTATACCTAAAAACGTAGGAATTTTTGGTGAAAAATGTTTTTGTTTCAATTGAGCCTTAAAATTAGGCAGAATCGAAATTTTAACACGTCAATAACTCACAATATTGCTCAGTTTTTTTTTTGAAAACCTTGAAAAATGTTACGGCGTTTTTCCGTTTTCTGATCTTCCGTCGATACAGGTCCGGCAAGTGATTTCATCCATTTCATATTTCTTGAAGATATACGCCGATATGTCCTTCAATGGTGTATAGTTTTTAAAAAACATTGGAAAATGATAACAGGCTTTTCCGGGTGATTTTCCAAAAAATTGGGAATTTTTCAAAATCCAAATGCGGCTAAACTTATGAACGAAACTGAAATTTCAAAATTGCAATCGATAGAGCTTTAATGAACGAACTAATCCAAAGAACACCCGTTTTTCGAAAAACCGATCGGGAAATGGTGAAAACCCTAAAATCTGAAAATGAAAATTTCAACTTTCAAAAGTACGAAATAGCCTTCAAAAAATTACGAAAAATTTCAATACACTTTTTTGAAAAAATCAGTAGTCTAGGAAATATTTCAAAAAACAAAAATTGACCGTACTATTGATGAAATTGGATTTTTAAATTGCTTCGAATACGTAAATTTTTTTTTACAATTTCAGAAAAATCAGTTATGGAAAGCAGAATTTACAGGAGTACCTTGAGTCACCTGGTATACCTATATTTCACGGTGGTTTTTGTTTCAGTGTCAGCAGTGCGGAAAGTCGTTCAAACGTTCATCTACCCTGTCTACCCACCTACTCATCCATTCGGACACGAGGCCCTATCCCTGTCAGTATTGTGGAAAAAGATTCCACCAGAAATCTGACATGAAGAAACACACCTATATTCATACCGGTAAGTCTTTTCGAATTCTCGCCGTAATCATCCCCCTCACCTACAATCATGTTCGAATAAATTACCAACTACGCCAACAAAGTTTAAATTCCGATAAATTATTGATATATTCTATAGCTGAACGAGTTATTTTGACGTTAAATATTCAGCATGTAAATGCTGAAACGGTCTTAAGTGATCTATTTAATGAACAACATGAGATGTTCTTGCATATATTATAAAGTTTGGGGATGCATATTTCAGATAAATGATATATCATTTGCCGGAATAAAAGTCTTGTTATGGAGAGTATTTCGAAAGAATTACATTGAACGATCTCAATAAATAAAAAAGAAATATTCTCCGAATCTAAACTTATATAAGTTGGCAATTTCAGAATTATGCAGTGCGGGAATAAACTCATTTTTAGCGTTATTATGTATTTGTTTAAAAAAACTGAAACAGGTCGATTTTTATTCTTAATTTGACATTTGACAGTATGAAAATATTACATCCTCCTTGCATCCCCTCTGAATTTCTACACAGCTATTTTAAGAAACACAATGGTTTGTGTGAAATTCTTATACAGTATTGTGCATTCTGAAATTCAGTTTTTGTACATAACTGTAAAAAAACAAAATGTTTTATAAAATACGATATTGTGTATTTTTCATTCCAATCCTCAACTATTATGTAACAATTCACAAAAATTTGTTAAATTTTCGATGTTGTGGATTTTTAAATTAAATAGTCTACAGAATTGTACAAAAAAGAACTGAAAATTCTGAAACATTCATATACAAAGGTGTTGTTATCCACTTTAAACAAAATTGTGTAGAAAATGGACTCCTAGAAATATACACAATGTGGGTAAATTATTCCAACAAATTAGGATAAACAATAGTGTTGGAAATTTCTACACAAAATTGTTTCTGTAACCATTTCAAACACAATTTGTTTACAAGTTTCAGACAATTGCGGGAAAAACTACCTAATAATAATATTGATCAATTGCACTGATGGTGGATTTAATTTTTCCATATCCATTCTGACTACTAGAGAACAATTCGGATGCTTCAAAAAAGTTATATAATCTATTGTAAAATGAATACCCTGTAATCTTGGAAAATTGGATAAGTAGTGATATGGATAAGAGGAACAATCCATGCGTGAACCTTCTTCTTTATATATGGGTATAATGTTTGAGAGCTTCAAAATGTTTGGAAAGGTCCCTTCTACAAAAGAAGTGTTTTTAATATGGGCCAAAGGCTCAGAAATCAGATGAGCCAACCTTTTGAGAGAATTTCATCAATACCTATAGACTTCTTGCAAGCATTTTTTATAATATCTACAATCTCCGGTTTGGGTTGTCGGATAAAGATAGATGCTGTTCAAAGAAGGATGGATGTAATTAATATAATAGGGATTTGGTTTAGATATATTTCTACTGACACTAGAAAAGTTCGCAAAGAATATTGCTATCAAAAATATCTTCATCATAACTGCATATAATGGGTACCCTATTACAAGATGCTGCATTTTTTGCTTCCTGTATAATTTTCCACGACTACTTCGTCTTATATGTAGATATCATCTCGTCATTGAAAGTTTTCTTTGCTGGTTTAATTTTTTCCTGATGAGTCTATTTAAGTTTTATACTCTACCAAATATAAGGCATTATTATATAATTTATCCAACTCAGACAGCTCTGTTAACATTCTACTCAGCTCATCAGTGATCCACTGATGTTGGCCACTTGATTTTGTGTTCGCAACTCTATTTTTGGAAATGAAATATTGAAATAGTGTGAAATTATATTATGAAAATTTTGGTTTGGCATTTAGCGGAGACCAATCCGTTTCAGACAATAAATGAATGAACTTGTCAATATCTCTCTCGCTATAGCATCTTATATAAGCTTCATTAATTTGATCAACATGTTCATTAGAAAGGGATTTTTGTTCTCTGTTCAGCGAATCAAGAATGAAATCCGTTCGACAGAAATCTCTGTGGAAAAAATCTCTCGGAAAATACCCTCTGGAAAAAATGCCCTTGGAAAAATTCGCTTTGGAAAAAAATTCTCCAGAGAAAAAACATTGATATCTTCAATACGATAATTTTTTTTTAATTCGGTTCAATCATAACTGAGAAAATTTATTTGAAAAATATAAATTTTGATGCTTTACGACAAATGAAGGAAATTATGTAGTATAATGTTTTTCGAATTATTTTACAGTTGAATTAAATGTTCAAAAGCGATCTGGGAATTCTCGTAGAACATTTTGTAGGACTTCAGTAGTTATGTTGTTAATTTCTTCCATAATCCTATCTTTTAAATCTGCAATATCGTCTAGTCTATTGAAATATACTTTCGATTTTAAATAATCTCATTAAAATTAATCGAGAGTCAAATCAGGAGATCTAGGCGGCCATTCAATCGTTCCCCGTCTTCCTATCCACATACACACAACTTCTTACACACACAATACACACACAAATCTTTTTCGATACACTGACGTGTGTCAGCAACTTATAAATATCAAAATAACAGTAGTCTACTAGATTGACATTAGTATCGTTATTTATATGGGTTTTGTGAATAATTTTTTGGTATCTTGAACGACTTTTTCCTGACATTTAGCAAAATAAATAAGAAAATACTCCTTATGTTAGTTTAAAACAAAAATATATTCCAATAGACCAGACAATAATGCAGATTTTAAAGTTAGGATAACGGAAGAAATTGATAAGTCAACCCCTAAGGTCCTACAAAATGTTCTACGAGAATTCCAAGATCACCATGCTTGTGAGGTAAAAATATTTTATTGTGGAAAATTTTCACTTTTCCTGAGCGTGTAGCTCGAAAACGTTTGAGGATTGAAAAAAGTGTAGTTATCAGAAAGTTGTAGAAAATTTTATGGGATTTCATTTGGTATTGAATATGTTTCTCTGTGGCGCACCCAAAAGTAGAACCTTGCTCCTCCCACCTCCTCCCTGCTCTCCTCCTACACACCACGACTTTTAGTATGTTCACTTTCTAAGCACATTGAACAAGTTTCTAAGCACTCTCAACCTTCTTTATTGACTGGACTAATAGACATGTACAGAAGACGTGAGGTGCGTTTGGAGTGGATATGTCACCATTGCATACTTTACGATATATAAAATTTGTTTCATACTTTGTGTACATACTGTACCCATGAATGCAAGATTCACTCTCCGATTCGTCTATCAGAGAGAAATGTTCCTCCATTCATTCATTTAGATGAGAGTTGTACACAAAGGCGATGTAACTTCCTGTAAATGAAGGTTCGATGACAGTAACAAATGGATTCATGAAAGATCATGACTAAAAACCCTGCTTTTACGCCCACTGAAATCATTATTTTAATCAAGGCATTCTGCCCCGAAAAGTTTTAAGTGAATTTATCATTTTCGACGGTTGAATGGTGCCATCAGATAAATTATTCAATTAATGACAGTCTGTGAGTATATGAAACATTTCCGAATGGAAATCTCAAAAATTATTCAATTTCATATGTACACTCATACAGTGTTAACTAATAGAACTTATGTGTTTTTGAGTCTCAATAGTTCGTCAAATTTCATTGACTTCTTCAGTAGAAAGAAATTGACAGAGTTGGCTCCCTTCTTTTGCATCTTAGATAGATGGACATTTATAGGACAACTTTACATTTACATGTTTTCTGCTAATCAGGCGTTCAACAAAAATATATATACAAAATTGAAAAATAAATTTTTCTTTTGGATTTCTATTGAGATCGCCAGCTACTTCTTTCCTTGTTTTCTGATTCCATAATATGATTACTACATGCTGTTTTTTGACTACATTCAACCGATTCCTAAAATGATAACGATAAACTAGTATTTTCTTTAATATTCATAAATTTGCCCAACGTTGTCTGCTAATAAGTATATCATAAACAGGTTTATTAATTGTTTCGGAACGATTCAGAGGGTGCTTTGGTTATTCAAAATAAGCAATCACTCAGTATGAGCCATAATGAAATTATAACAGAAATGAGTGAGTCAATTTGTTTATTTTCACCTTTCGTAATATTCGAAGTGGTTAGCCCATTCGAGTGAAACTCAACATTAATAAATCAATAAAACAAGTGAATACTGCATTAGAGGAAATGGGCAGAACTGAAGGTCCCCTAAATAGATTAGATTTCTTTTTGATCACTGTGAAAATAAATAAACGTTCAATGCTTCTCCGGCAAACCGCTATGTTTTTACGTTACTAAGCTGTTATGATTTGAGTATGAACGACTTCTTTCGTACAGACAATTCTTATCTATTTTAAATCTTTGGTTTTTTTGTCAAAACACGAAAAACCGAATTATTGATAATTTTCCCCTTCACCCTCCTCCACCAATTTTTTTTGGGCGCTTGGCGCCCGGAGTTTTTACAGTTTTCCCCTCCACTCTTCCCCAAATTTTTAGTAAATTTTCTTGACTGAAAATTTGTTGACTTAAAAAAATTGACAACATTTTTCCAAAAACTCGAAAACCAAACGAAATGTCAAAAAATGTAAATGGACAGTTTTATTGTCCTCGAACAGGTCTACAAAATGTCTTCATGAAATTTTGTAATAACTTCCGTTTTTTTTCCAAAAATAGCAGAAACGAAAAACTGTATATGAACTGCTTTATTGGCAGGTCTACCAAAAGTTCCTATGAAATTTTTTGATGTCTGAAAATAAACAGAATATTGATTTTTTTTCATATAACACGTCCAAAAACTCAACGACGCCGACAGATTTTGAAATTTCACAAGATATCTTTTTTGATCAGCTCTTGAATATATACAGAAAATGCAATTGAATGCTTTCTGTAATGTCAATAGTCCAGGAAATATAAAAAACAAAATTGAAAATTCTGTGCTTACATTTTTTTCTAAAAATATCAAAAATTCGAAAACTATAAGAAATATCAAAAAATTTTATATAAACAGTTTTGTTGTCCCTGAACAGGTATATAAAAGGAACCCATGAAATTTTTAGTATCCCACAAAAAAAAATTGAGGAGTGGACTTAGCCTAAACAAGAAATCGAAAAAATGTAAAGGTATGGCTAGTTTTATTGTCCTCGGACAGGTACATAAATAGTTCCCAAGAAGTTCTTTCATATCTTTTATTTTTAATTTTTTAAATTATAATTTTGAACGCATTAGCCGTTGTAATCATATTATTGGTGCCAAATTATGGTTTTAAACGCATTAAAGTCGTTGTATTTATATTATTGGTGTGCACTTATAGTTTTAAATGCATTGAAGTCGTAGTCTTCAATTTCCAAGCCCTTCAACTTCCGAGCTTTTCGCGAAGAGCGAATCGGAGCACTACGCGAGAGAGTTTCCCAGAGAGTAGTAGTATTCAAATCCCTACAACTTCTAGGCCCTTCCAAGCACCTTCACTTTCGAGCTCCTCAACTTCCAAGCTCCACAACTTTCGAGCTCCTCAACTTCCGAGCTCCTCAAGTTCCGAGCTCCTCAAGTTCCGAGCTCTCACTTGTCATGTTACTGTAGGTATTATATTCTTCGGCGACTGAAAATATCTGAAATGAAAAAAAATTAAATGATAACTGAAGATATAAGTGGATAAAGGTGTCATGTCACATTTTTTTTTCTAAAATGGCATTTTTCAACTTTTTGAACTTCCCTGGTATAGATTTATCTTTATCAAACCCTTTATACATCTTATGTATATTTGAAGATTTATTTGGTGGATAAAGGTGTCAATTCACACGAACATGTCGTAGTAGATAAGTGTCATGTAAAAATTTTGTTATATATGACAATTCAGTTCTGAAAATAGAGAAGTAATTTTAATAAAGTTTTATGGATTGGATGTAAATGCTAACAACACGTTAGCATTTAACATAATTGAAATTTTACCAGTTTCTCGTCATCGACCGACCAGAAAATCATCAAAAAATACACCTTCACATATTCAGTAACATATGACTAACAACTTATTAAGGTGTGTAGGGAATTGGCAGGGAAAAATTAAAGATAACACGAAAACCAATAAATCACCATACTAGCGAGGCCATCATACAAATCGTCCTAGGAAGATATTGATCAGTTTCCTGCAGAAGAATGTCATTACTCTACGAATAGGATCTATAGCAGAAAATGCCTCTCTCCTTTACTTAATATTTCTCGACTACACCAGCTCTATATTGAACAATGTAAAGAAAAATAAATGGATAACAAATATATGGTCAAGGTTTTTTTCTACAAACACATTTTTGAAACAAAATTCAATTTGTCCTAGAGCACAAAGAAAACTACGAATTTGCTTGTGAGACACAAAAATTAGATGGAACAACTTCTGCCATTGACAAAAAATCGTGATACATTATTATGGATCTTCTACAAACCATGCCGTTGCCAACGTTATCTGCATCAAAAGCGTTTTATTTGCGGTAAATGTGGCTCTATAATTTTGGCATCCATTGCATGACCTATTCTGGAAATGAATCTTTTTTTTACCTGATGGACTGAAGACTCTACAAATAGGGGAAGTAATGAAATTGGTAGTTGTTTGCTGCGATTTTGTAAGAACATCCTGAAATTGAGCACTTAATAATCTGGTCTCATTCATGCGGTGGCCAGAACATTTTTTTTATATTGTGCCTCTACCAGTACCTACTTGACACTAAACAATTTTTTTGAAGTAATAGATCATGAATTTCCCGAAGTTGGTTACAGTATTTGGATTCCGATTGTGATTTTGGAAGGATTGAACTGAGAAAATACCAGACAATTTTAATTCCGGAACAGTATCGAGAAATCATTAAATCTGCGAGTGCAAAGAACAGTTTATGGTTCAATATGAAAAACTTTTTTTTTAACTTGGAAGAGCTTCCTGCTAAACTTCATTTGTATAAAAAAATAAACAAGTAAATTTACGAGATGGTGTCAAACGGATCACAGTAGACAATTTTGGATTTTATTATTACAATGTAAACTCAGATCACTTTACCCCAATTCTGCAAGTTTACTTGCACAAAAAAGTGACAAAAGATGTCCTCTCTGATGGAATAGAGTTAAATAAGTTACCAAAATGTTGAGGTCTAACTATCGAATAATGAATAACTTAAGAGAGCAGCTGAAATTCATTGACGAAGATTATCTATGGTTTTAATGAAGACATTATAAATGAGAATGTTGAAAATCCGAAAAAGAATTGAAAAACCTAGTAGTAACGTTATGTTTCCAATGTTTATTAGCTGGATTTAGATTTATACCTTATTTTGTGAGAGTTTCCACATTTTATGATATTGAAAAATTATTCAAAAGCAACATGACTCCTTTATTCAGGATAACAACATTTTTGATTGAAAATTGATGGATGAAGGTGTTATGTACACAAAATCAACATTTCCTAAAACAACCTACAATTTTGTTAATTAGGATATTCATAAAAGAAATATACTTTTTTTTTTAACTAATTTTATTACTAAACTTTATTAAATAGTGTTTGAAAAAAGTTCTAGTTCAAAACGTGTTTTATTAAATATCTCAAAAGTTTAAAAATGTGACATGACACCTTAATCGACTAATGTCTTCAATTGTTGTCCGCGCCTGTCAGTTCTGTATTATGAGATCCAGTTACGAAAATAAATAATATATGCAAATCGAAAAAATACGCGTCTCGGTGAAACAAGAGAGTGGTGAAAAAATTAGCGGCTCGTTAATCACAATCTAATTGTACGAGATCGTGTGCGTACACCGTAATGGACGCGTGTTGTGCCGGAAACTGGCGGAGAATCAGAGTTGCACCCTAACGTCAGCCGCTTAGTGGACTTCCGTTGCGGCGTCCGTCGCTCGTTCGTGTGCATTTTCATTATAACATTATTATCATTATGCGAGTGAAGCACTACTGATGACATTGTCACACCATGGCAACCGGATTTTTATAGGAACCGTCATCATCTGCTTTACCGATGAGAATTTAGAAAATTAAAGCGTCACTAGTAAAATCCTTTTTATACACAACTCTATAAAGGTTCCGTCAAACCAAAGCGGGAACGCGGGAGCGGGAACGGAACATGGGAACCGTGCGAATCGCTAGAAAAACAGTAAACGTAGCAATCCATATATTTTTCTCTGCTTGTCTGCATTTCGGAATACGTATAATCACTCGGTATGTATTTTTACATTTCCCATTATCGAATTTAGTCTCGCATTCATCCCGCTCCCGTCCCGCGTTCCCGCATTGGTTTGGAGAAACCTTAAGGAGTAGTATACTACGGTTCTCCAGGGGTTAAATTCTGTCGTTCTATCTGTCTGTCTGTAGCTCCGTCCGTCTGTCGTAAGCATTTCAAACCTTTATATTTTCCGAACCCTTCGAGATATTACTTCTAAACTTGAATCATTTAAATAACCCGAGAACGGTATTTGTCAGTTTTGCTATCGGAAAAACCGGGAAAATTTTAAGGTATTTTTCCGTTTTTTTTTCACGTTTATACTTCCCTCAAATTAATTTGATCTGTTCCGTATTTTTTGTAGATATACTTCAATATGTCAAAAGTGTATAGTTTGAGAGAAATATCGAAACGGGAGCCAGTCGTAAATTTCCCTCCATTTTACTCAACATCGATGTACTTTTCAACCTTATTCGAGGCTTGTATGCGAAAATGGGGCACCTAAATCTATCACTATCTGACGGTCTAACTCTACGGATTCAGTAATCAGAGCCACACATTTGTACCCACTGGTACAGTCTTACCGGAGTCCAAAATCCCAGCTTGTTGAATATAATATAAGGGTGCTCCGGTCTTAAGTGGGTCATACTGTATACGAGATATATGCAAACAGGTCGCACAATGAAGCTGGGCATTGTGAGATTGGCATAATTAGTGATAATTAAAATACATGCAAGAGATTCGTTTTACAGAGTTTACTTTCCTCCCTCGTTTATTTCTAGTAATCGTTTTTTGATATTTGATTGCACTTCAATCACTTTGGCTGCCAGTCAAAGGTTCAAACCCTAGCGACTGCAGAAATTATTCTGATGGCCCGAGAAATTGCTAGGAATCGCACGTAAAAAGGTTAGACCTCGTTAACCCTTAGCTCGCACAAGTTTCGACTTCTGAGGGCTGCCGTTCGTTAGGGGACGACAGCTGCTGGTAAACGGAAAAAACAATTTTAACAATTTTTCAACTCATAATCGTTCGATACTTAAATACAAACGAAATTGAGCCGAACGTTATACTGATGGAATTCAATATTAAGAAAACAGGCTTCCTCGGAATATAAATGCCCCAGTTGTGTCAATTACTGTTGTTATTTTTCTTTGAAATCCTCTACATAAAAGCTATTTTTGGATTATTGGTTTCGTTTTGATGCTTATATTATAAATAATCATGATATTTGAGATTATTTTTAATGAGAGGTTTTAATAAAGTATACAATTAGAAAAACTTATCAGGCCGTCGAATTGGGCTAAAACGTATATCTGAGGCACTGAATATTTCATATGAATGCGTCCATTATATAGTTCTCGTCGATTTGGACTTCAAATGTCTAAATGTCGACCGGAAGCATACAAAAAGTTTCGTGTTCAAAAATCTGCTGGAAAAGTTAAGTTTTTTGGGATTGCCCTGGAGTAATCATAATGGATTATCTGGATAATGGTAGAACAATACTGGATATTACTGACCACTGTACGAGAAAAAATTAAGGAGGAAAGACGTGGAAAGTTGTGCAAAAGTGTTCTGTTTTTGCAGTACAACGCCTCTGTACACAAATCGTATGTTGTCATGCAAACAATTCATAATTTGGGGTTCGAATTAACCCTCATATTCACCAGCGGTATACCCGAATTGAGGACCAACAGTTGAGACCCCTTAAAATCAGCACCGAATTGCGGACCATCGAAGGGTTAATAAGTAGAGGGTCGGATTAATAGCAGCTAATGTGCCCTTCATTGTAAATGTTTGTAAATTTTTTAAATAATTTTCAAACAGACACGTATATTGAAAATATCCTGCCAAAAATCACCCGTCCAATAATATCCTATGACAATAATATCCTGATCAATAATAACCTTTCAACTTGCGAACTAGGTTAGTTCATTCAGGTTAAATCAGACTGATAAAATACCATCCTCAAAATTAATTTTTCTTCAACTTCCAAGCTCCCAACTTGCGATCTAGGTTAGTTCGTTCGGGTTAGATCAGACTTATAATTGGAGGGAATAATTTTGCATTAGCTTATTTTGTATACATGACATCCCTTGTGTATTTCTTCTAGGTTTTTATTTAGTTAACTTGGTCCTCAATTCGTGTTAGAATTTACAGGTAGAAAAATAAATTTTGCGTAGTCCTTTCTTTTGGTCCTCAATTCGTGTCTGCCCTTCACCAGATCTGGCTCTTACCGACTATCATCTCTTTCCTCAACTGAAAAAAAGTTTGAAAGGTCGTAAATTTTCCTCCAACAGAGAGATTAAGTATTAAATGGAGAGAAAGTATGTAGAATAATAAAATATTTTGACTAACTGAAATTTGGAAAATAGGAAGATGCAATTTGAATATTCCTATTAAATGTTTGGAGGGTTCATCGGTGGGGAATCCATGGGGACAATTATAGAATCAAAATTGCCATTCCATAGAGATATTGTTCCCTCTTAGCTCAGTTAGAAATTTGTGACATTTACATTGTGAAATATTCACCGATTTTGTTTGTGAGAATATTTCCTTGGGTGGAATTATTTTTCTTCAGTCGGTAAAACTGAGATTTAGAGATTAGGAAAATCTAGTAATAGGAAATTTGAACGATATTACATGGTTTTCTTGAACTTTTTGGCCAGTGCAAAAATACAATATTGCCAGGGTGTGTTCTACATTTTTTCCCATATTGATAACCTCAGTAAAGGCGAGAGCAGATACTTTCGGCATTGTTTATAATGCTTTCGGCAAGAATCGAGTTTGACGTAAGACAAGTAGGTTGACAGGATTTGTCAAGATAGTCTAGTAGAAATCGCTCGAGATGAAATTATATAGGATGGTGCGAAATAATTCTTGGAGCAAAATAAGATGGCAACTTATTGTTGTTGTTTTCGAAGAGGTTTGACGTGATGTTCCGATTCATTCACACATACATAATTTTATTATTATCTCTTCGTGCCCTTCAAATTTGTAGTAAGGTTAAGTAGCTAAGTGACATCATTCTAAATCAAATATGTCGATGCCAAGATGGCGGACAAGTTTTGTGATCATCGTCCAATTCGATTCCAAATTGATGGTATGTGGGGATTTTTGGGGTCGGAGATTATTATTATTGTCATTTGAATAAAAGTTTACCTAATTTTATTTACATACTGCATGATTTCTAAATTCAGTAGTAGTGCTAATAAATGAAAAATGTTTTAAAGTTACTTACACTTCAGACTGCGAGGAAGATTGCAAGACACAGCGTACCACATAATATGTGGCAAAACCATAACACAAATTATTGTCTATATATAGATTGTAACTTCGAATAATTTTGTTTTTATTGCTAAAAATTTGACAATCCTAATATAAAAAACGTATTCCGAGCAAATATTCTTCTTGTAGGTAATTTGTAAAGGAAACTGTACTTGAGTTTTTTTATATTTTCTGGTAGTTTATTAAATAATATAGGACCGTAATAGTTTTTCGAAAAATGGCAGTATTTTAGTCTTGTAAATTCGATTAAATTGAAGAAGACAGAAATCTTTGGGAGATCGTTTGCTAACGAACAGTCGTTACCGACCGATGATGAACCCTTTACTCCCATAAACACCTAACTATGTAGGCTTATTATGGCAAGAACCTGTCAGAAAACAACTACTCCCCTGGCTAAGACCACGACGGGTATTGAATTAAATCTAACAGCTACTTGTGCAACGTTCCTCAAAACATCAGAGGACGCAATTGCAAGTGCCCTCTATGACCAACCAGCAGAATTATGTTTTGATTTGGACGGGGTGACTACCTGCAGACTAGTTTCGAGGTTGTTGCCTCTCATCAGTGCAAGGGCAAGTCAACACAGACAGCACTGAAGCCATCTATTCCCCGTCCAAACCAATACACACTCCGCTGATTAGTCAATTCTGGTTCACGATGGCTTCAGTGCTGTCTGTGTTGACCTGCCCTTGCACTGATGAGAGGCAACAACCTCGAAACTAGTCTGCAGGTGGTCACCCCGTCCAAATCAAAACATAATTCTGCTGGTTGGTCATAGAGGGCACTTGCAATTGCGTCCTCTGATGTTTTGAGGAACGTTGCACAAGTAGCTGTTAGATTTAATTCAATACCCGTCGTGGTCTTAGCCAGGGGAGTAGTTGTTTTCTGACAGGTTCTTGCCATAATAAGCCTACATAGTTAGGTGTTTATGGGAGTAAAGGGTTCATCATCGGTCGGTAACGACTGTTCGTTCGATTAAATTGTTGTGATTTTCATCATTTTGCACAAAAAAAAAGAAAATTTACCAAAATTCAAAAAATACTTCCAGGTATCCAGAAAAATTGCTGAGATGATTTTGAGAAATTGATTAACCATCACTATTTTTTTAAACCACTACTTAGGTTTTAATAAAAATTAATTTGCACGCGTACAAATTTATTCAACTGATTTTCAATCAGTATTTCCGATCCTTCATAATGCGATATCTTACATGATGATCCGACAATTTTGTTTTCCCCTAATTTCCACTCTCTTCAGCGATACAAACATATGGCACGAGACGTACACAACACGCAACCAGCAACGATAGTGGGTCCGCTGCTATGAGCTGCACCCCATTTGAATAAATTTTTAATTGTCATACTTGATATCCTGGTATTATCGTTGGCCGATACATTACCAGATTTATGATTCACTTTACGATCAACCATCAATCACTTACGCAACTCCCAGTGTCCGCTTATTTTTCTGTAAACGTCTTTGATTGATACGTTAGTTGCTGCACATAAAGGAAGCCTCATAACGTATTCTGAAAAATGCGAATAATAATAAATAAACATACAATGAGATTTCCTTTCCGATTAATGATACGAAGAAGTGCTTGTGAAAGGTTATTTACATGTGTGCAATTATATGAGATCTTTGACATGTGGCGGATAGACAATGGATGATTCAGATTCGGTATTAACAGGACGGGAAGAACAACGTTTCTTGTCATTCGCCATTCAGGTGGCAAGATGCAAGATAAATGAGGTTCAGAAAGATTCAGTTTCATATTTTTGACGTGTACTTCAAATTATTATAGTTATAAGACATTTGTAAATATGGAAATATTGACCCTTCCTGCACTGTATGTTTATTATTGTTTGATTGAAATTCATAATCAAATTTACACTTACCGAGTCAAATAACAGTTATCAAGGGTCCGAAAAAATTCAGAAAAACTTTCAAGCTCCTTTTGAAGGGAAAATACTTCTATAATTTGAATGCACAATTCTCATATCAATTCTAGTCTTTCTATGATTCAACTGCGAGGAATTAGTATAAGGTTTTAAAATGTCGTTTTTTCAAAACTGGTGTAGTACGTTGATTTTTTATATTGATCTTATTCATGCATTTTCATTTTATCTATATATATATACAGTGTGTCCCACTTTGAGAAGCCACACCCTCATATTTCGTTGAGCATGAATTAATTCGAAATTTTCTTTGACTCAAGTTGTAGTACTCGGAAATACCTACCTTTATGTTTACGGAACCTTTGTAAATCCATTTTCCACGGTTAACTACGACCAAATGAAAAGTGAAAAATTGGGAAAAACATACTAGGCATTTTTTTATCGGAAAAATAACACCAGATTCTGTTTCAGAACACCTTAAAACCCCCAAATCTCAATGCTTGAATCATTTGAATATACAGGGTATCATCTGTAGCTGGTAGCATTATCAACTCTAATCCATAAATAATGCTTGGAAAATTTCCAAAATGCCTTCTCTTGTCACAGAATTCCCAAAAATATTTAATTAATACTTTGAAAAATAGCCAAATATCACTTTTCCAATGCTAACTCTGATCAGAATGAGCATGTTGCTGACGTCGAAATAAGAAAAAAAGTTCCCATAAACACATGTCCGCAAGTTATTCGTTTCTAAGATAAAGAGTGTCAAAGTTTAATTCTTATATTTGTTTTTTTATGAATAAATTCCAAAATATTTGTGATATTCGAGTAAAGTTTGGTATCTAGGATGATTCTTCAATAACAGAATCAAATTTTATGTTAATTGTGAAAAAACTGATTTCTACTTGAATTTATTTTAAATTTAAAAATCTTGCCATTCAAAGTCACTTGCTTCAATTATTTCAAATCTCAATAACTCGAAAACAGTTGCTCTCAGTCACCTCTACCAAGAATATATTTTTTACACAAACTAAATAATAAATATTCCCAAGTAACAAACATTACTCAAATATCAAAATTATTTTGAAAGTATTCACAAAAATTAAAAATAAGAATTCAACTGTGACACTCTGTACATCAGAAACGAATAACTTGCGGACCTATATTTATAGGAACTTTTCTTCTTATTTTGACGTCAGCAACAAGCTCCTAAATTTTCTACACGTACTTAAGAAACACCCTGTATATTTAAATTTAAGTGAAAATAGAGTATATTTCGTTTTAATTCCGAGAGTTCCAATCTTTGACAGCTGCTTCGTGCTCTAGTGACTGTAGATGTCATAAGTAACTTTCTGTTATATATATATATATATATATATATATATATATATATATATATATATATATATATATATATATATTTATGTATATAAGAGAAAGTTACTTATGACATCTACAGTCACTAGTTGAAACTTAATTTGACCGAACCAAGGAATCCAAAGTTAGATGTTTATCTACTCATTGACAGGTAGCCAACAATTTGTTGTTCTGACCAACCCAAGGTTCAATCCTTTCTGATCGTGGTCACCCAGACCACGAAACAGCTGTCAAAGGTTGGACCTCTCGGAATCAAATCGAAAAATACTCTATTTTCACTTATGTATACAAGTAAATATTATTTACAGTTTGTGGTACATGTAAGTACATGTAAGGTGTTGTGAAAGCTATTAACTTTTATTGACTTTGTTCACAAACTGTTTTCATTTTAGACAATAAAGCTTATCTTATTATTATTTATCATTCATTGCTATAACAGACACAAATATTTACACAGCCATCCTACCAGAAATCCTAGATTTCGTCTCAGTACATCATCAAAAAACACAACTAATTCGAAAATATGTAGAAAGCTCAGCTCATATAAATTTAAACTAGCTGTCAAACAGCTCCTACTGAAACACAGCTTCTACTTGGTGGATGAATTTTTATCAAGTGATTAAACCAAAAAAAATATTAATATAAATACCATCACCAAGATATATTTATGAAAATACCACCATTTTATTTTTACATCATTATTTATTGTGTATCTTTTTATATACAGTGAGCACGTAAAGGTTGGAACAAATTCGTTAAACGCTTGATATGGCCATTAGGGAAAATGAACTCAGACACGTCGATTTAATTTTTCAGTTGCGCATTTTTTGGTCTACTTAGATTTTTGATGACGTCATCGCTGTTCGAGTTATGACGTCATTATATATATTTTTAAATGGCATTACCCTGTTTTGATAATAATTTCTAAAAGAATGTATTTTTCTGTGTGTGGATACCATAATTTTTCTTATGTTAGATAACCATATGTTCGAGAAATAAAATATATTTCACTCATGGTAATATAATATTAAGTCTGTTAACGTAAACTTTTGACTTAAGGTTTCTCCACAAAATGAAATTTTGTGGGGTTAGATCAGGAGATCTAGCTGGCCACTCTGAAAATCCTCGTCTGCGGATGGCTATTACCAATTTCCGTGGCGCTCCGTGGTGTCTTTCTGATTTTCGGTGGCGTACTCACTTTTCAGCTGCGGGAATACCCGGAAAAACCTTCAGCCCCACCCCGGGTGGTCGGTTGCACACTTCGAGCAAACGCCAGACGTCGGGATTAGCATCTAGGCAACTCACTCATGTTCCAAACTCGCTGACTTGTGTAATGAAAGAAATATTTAAAAACAACAATGAAATTCTTTTTCATTTACTTTTGACACACCGACAATAATAATTGTAGCAAGGGTATACAGTTTTTGTGGCGGAATTTTCTAATACATATACAGGGAAAACCGGGAAGAAATATCACAAAATCCTCTCCTTAGCTGTAATTCGAAAACAAGTATCAAAATAGGGGGTTACATGTTTCAGATTCAGCAAGAATCTGTACAAATATGATTGATTGAAAAAGTTTAAAATTTCTTGGAATCAGATGACTTCACCAAATTACGTTCTGATCTCTCAAATTATTTAATAGTATGAAAACCACCTTGAACATTTGCCTTGATACTATAATTTTACAAATTGACACTAATGAATCCTTCAACCCCCCTTACTTTATGGATTACCAAAAATCCATAAAGATGACATTCCAATTAGACAATTCTGATTTAAAAAATCCATATTCCTCTGATATCACGGACAAAATAAAAGACTGTTATTCCTCCTAATTCCATATTACTATCATTTGATGTGGTAAATCTTTTTCAAAGTGTCCCACCAGAAGATAGCATTTTTCTATTCCGCCAATTATTATTTGAGTGTGGTATCCCCACGTTTGAATGTTTAAATAATTGTTCTCTGTTAGATACTGTTTTGAAACAAATCTAATAATTCCTTTTTCGCTCAAATTTCGAGCTGGCTATGGGCAGTCCTCTAGCCACCTTGTAGCAGAAATTTGTCTCCATAACAAAAATGATCAATTTTCAACATTTTTCATATAATTTCTTTCTAGTTCAGGTACGTGGATGATTGCATTGTTCTTTTCAATGGTTTACCACAGGAGGTCGTTTTTTGTTTTTTGTTTTCTAAATTCTTTACACCCATCCATCAAATTTCCTATGGAAATCGCCATTACACAGTTCTTTGCCATTTCTGGATGTCTCAATTAAAAAAGACAGTTTTTGCATTTACCGTGAAAGTACACATACTGACTCAATAATACCTTTCTCTTCATGTCATCCCTTCCAACATAAGTTTGCTGCCTTCAATTATTTATTTCACAGATTACTCAATATAACACTGAATTCAAAAAAAATCAATCATGAACTTAATACAATCAAACAAATCGCCAAGAATAATGGTTATCCCCCCAATATCAATAACATAATATAAAAACATTTATTCAAATCAATTAACAATAGTTTACTACCGCTAAATAATACTAAAATTAATGTTTCTTCTATTCCTTTCCATTTCATGTTTTTTCATGACCAACTTTATGGTGATGTTTAAATTAAAATTTTTTCAGCGGAATTTTTTGGCATAAAACCCTCATTCAGTTACCTCATTTATATAACTATTGTATAACGTTCTTCAACTGAATTGTTTCAAGTCTCTTTGATCAACATTCAGGAAGAATTTTGGAATTTTGATGTATATCTGCGGAAGAGAAATATTGCTAGTTTCCTAACATTCATTGCACTGATTTATTAAGTAGAATTGATTTGAGTTCCCCTTAAAAATTTAAAAGGCTCTAGTTCACCAGTTCCATTATTCCTTCAGATTTTGCAAAGGAATATGCAATGTTCTTATGAATTTTTAACTCATTATCGATTGTATGGAAATGTTTTATGGAGAAAATCGAAGAATTTACCTATCTGCTTTAAGTAGATGCTGAAAAAATGAATACTGCATTGCATTTTAAAGTGTGTTTTAAATTATCAAGTATGATAAAAACCCTTCAACTTACTAAGCTCTTACTCATTATGATAATGCTCAATGTGGAGTAAGGTATCGTTTTTCAGCAATAAAAACTTCAACCTTTTCAGCAAGCTACTAATGATTATGATTATTTATGAACAGTCCGCTATCGCAGACAAAAACGTTTCTAAGTACTACTTAGTAGATGCACCATAATTAAACAGCAAAATTGCTGTTACTATGTATTAGGAAATCGGACAGAGAAAATACACCTGAGGAACTCGCTTTATATTTACGTGAAGTGCCTATATGAAAATATTTTTGACTGTTGAGTTTACCTGTCTGTTTTGTTTGAAATGCTCAAATTTGAGTTAGACAATGGCTTTTGTGATTATTTTGATAAAATAATCTGTACTGAGCAGGCGCAAATGCTTCAAAGATTTTATGACCCATACAAGAAAAATTTGAAATTAGTACTGTTTCAAATCTTATATGAAGATGCCTCCAATAAGATTGTTTTCACAGCGGTTCCGAATTCTTTAAACTCAAAACGGAAGTCTTTAGTGAATTATTATTATTAAACGCTACTTGTAGAAATTGTACCTCAGTTTTCAATAACTTTACATTTCAGAAAAGAATATCCTTCACTGTCAGTATAAGAACATAGAAAATTATGAAGTTTAAAGCCAGAGAGATATTCCTTCAATAGTAAATATTCAATAAACTTGAATAATCAGGTTACTTTCCAGTATTTGATATTTTGTCCCATGTCCATCATTTTTCATTTTTAATCCACACATGACGTCAGGTTAAATCCAAGGATGCCTCGCTATTTTTTGATCTTTATAAAATATTTGAGTAGCTACCTGATTACAAACTTGTTTGTATACATTCTTATGTTAATGTATACATAGACTGCTGATATCACAACCCCCCTGGATCGATACAGAAAAGATACTCCCAAAGAGGTCCGTTGAATTTTGAATATCTGTCTTCCGGTAAAACAGAATGTATTGGGGTTTCCAGAGGGTCCAAAAGGTCATATTCGAAAGAAAGCATTTTATTGACGCAACTATCATCAAATTTATACCAGTCCGTTCTGTCCTCGGCCAAGGTATAGTAGTTGCCACAGTGGAACCACAGAGGACGATGACTACTTAAAGATCAAAACGGCAGTCGGGTAGATAGGGGTGTTCCTCCAGTTTGACACGTTAGAATAATTCAATACATCTGCGACATGCTAAGTTTCTGCTCTTCATTCCGCATGCGCTGCAACTCAAAACTGTAAGAATTTTCCCTCCAATAGATGTTTGTACAGAAAAAAGCGATAGTAAATGACTCAACAACATCAGAACTTCCTCGGGAATTGATCAAACTATTCTCCTACTCAAGAAGTGTACTCAACAGGTATCCCAAAAATTCGAAACTGTCTTGTTGTCCTGATGAAAAACTAGTTGGTCCCAAAGACTTTACAAAATCAACCGGAGAAATGGAAGAAATCTTTTCAGCAAATTGAAGTTGTTTGAACATTTGCTTCAGTTCGAAGAATAACTGATAAATATCCTTATTATATTGGTTAATAGTTGGTCACTAAAAGACTCCGTAACGGATCAATATATTAATTTGAAATTTAGCAGGTCGTTTTTGAATGTAAAAAGACATATTTTATTAAAAAATACTACTATACTAAATCGTGTTCAAAGGGGTCTTCCCGACAAATAAATAAATTGAAAAACATGCAAGATGCCAACTTTTGTGCTTGTTGCTTCATTTTACGTTAATACGAAATTTTGGCCACAAAAACTGTAGGCAACCATTATCACCCCCTTGAATTAGAGTTACCCTATTTTTGAATCAAGAAATGAATAGAGAGTCCATAAAACCAAGGGCTTCTGAATTTTGCGAAAATGTGAAGCATAGTTGTAGACACTATTCAAAACCTACAATTTTTTTCGTACAAATTGTCTATATCTTGGAGGGGGTGAATTTTAGGATACATGTTTAAATGATTAAATGATAAAAATAGTATTATTTTGACCCCAGGATATTTGTATTGAAATTTGTAATATCCTATATAGGTACAATTGGCACATTGGCATTCTCGTCATAATATTCAATCCCCTGTTGTCTTGAACATGTTGCGATATCAATTAGATTTAATGTCATAATTCGATATATTTTCGATATTGGCGAACCGAAACATAATTACCTTTTGACATCTATTGTTTGCATTATAATAGATGAGAGGTAATAACAAGTAACGGTTTTATAAATAATTCAAGAGAAACGGAACAACAAGGCAATTACTAAATTATCCATCGGACAACAAATGATGGTTGATCTAACGTAAGTACATCGTGTAACACTGTTTTGTACTAAAATATATTAATAAATCCCCTATGGGCGTAGTTATGCCTGACCGTAAAACATTCTTGACATCAATTTCAATTAGTCGATGTTGAACGGACATGTTCATGATGAATCCACGTAAGGATAATTACGCCTTTGTGAACTAAAGTGTAGATATTCGCCCAACTATCAAAATAAAAAAAATTCAATATGAGCAAATATAGGTATATCTTAATCAAATTGAATCCTTTATTTCATGACGTCATGTAAAATACAGACATTTGTAGCGGGTCAGATAAGTCAAATATGAGATCAAATTATAAATTGGTAAAACACAGTAAAAACAAGAAAGGCGACAAGATAAAACACATTCCGGGTGGCTACGGAAGTATTGCCTACGGAATATCTCAGTTATTGTATGAAGTAGGTTTGTGAAATTTGGAGCGTAGATATAATGACATAAGAGCTAGAATTTGAGCATATTGACATGTCGAAGTTAACTTCCGGTCTGACCGGAAGTAACATCAATTTTCTTATTTTGAATGGAAACCCTATTTTTTTTCTTTTCGCTTTATTCAGCATTCAATTCCCTTTCTAATGACATATCACAAGTTGGTATCTAACCAGAAACTAGATCAGAAAAAAATTATTATTGAAATTCACCGAGTAGGCCGTGGAAGCAAAATGAAAGCCAAAAATTGAAAAGTTGGCTATGGAAACCATACGTCATTTGATAACAGTTGCTACTACTGTGATATTTTATTTTCATTCGTCGGTGTTATAAAAAGCCGCCAAAAAAAATATTGGAAAAATTGGGAAAAAAACAATACTCTGTAGGTCCATAACTTAAATAGGAACATACAACTTTTTCTTGCCTGTACTATTCAGCATAACCATTCCTTTCTAATGATATAATAGAAAATAATTTTTTGAAATGAAATACCAAAAAATCCAATTATTATTCTTCAAATAACGAAAAAACAGATTTATCGAAAAAAAAAAATTCAAATTGATAGGATTAAAGATAAAATAAATTCAAAACAAATGTTCGAAATGCATTCCCTCAGCGTCAATACTTGACTCTGGTGATATTTTCATGTAAAACGTTTCTCAACATTTGGGGCGTGATATCTTGGAAAGCTCTACGAATTTTTACTTCTAGCTCATGTAGAGTTGTAGGCTGTGTGGAATTCACCCTATTTTTAGGATGCCCCCATAGAAAAAAGTCGCACGGGGTAAGATCAGGTGACCTTGGTGGCCACCTGACTGGACCATGGGTTGTTATAAGTCTCTCTTGAAAGCGATTTTGAAGATAATTTCTCGCTATTCTTGAATTATGCGGAGGGGCGCCATCTTGCTGGAACTACATTCTCTCAGTTATTTCCGCTGGTAGGTTGTTAATGAATTCCGAAATTTCATTCGTTAAAAAATTAAAGTATCTCTCTCCGGTTAGTTGGCCTTGAAAAAGAATGGGGCCAACAATTTGAGTTCCAACTATTCCTGCCCAAACATTCACACCAAATCTCTCCTGGAAGCCGCCTTGTCGAAACCGGTGCTCGTTTGCTATCGCCCAGTAGATACCTGGAACAAAAGACCGTTCACACTTTTAGCACTTTACACTTCGACTATTGACAATAATCCAAATAAAGTACAGTACCTACCTTGTATTATTCCTGTTAAATAATCCATTGTTGGTAAATCTTGACTCGTCCGTAAACAAGATATAATAGTTAAATAGGTGATTCTCAGCATTTTGTCGAAGAAACCAATTACAATATTCCAGGCGCCTTTCACCGTCATTTTCATACAAATGTTGATGCAACTGATACTTGAAGGATTTCAATCGATGTTTTTTCAAAATTTTCCTATCAGAGTCCTTACTTATAGCTAATTCGGCGCCAATCTGCCTTGAGGAAATTGTGCTATCATATTGTACTAAAGCTAATACATTAATTTCAGTTTCCTCATTAATAACAAATGCTTCTTGGTCTTCGTGAACATCAGGCTCAGTTCTTAATTTTTCTTCAAGCCACTGGAAATACCTTCTTGACGGTTGCTGCCTCCCTGGATATCGCTCTAAATACAATCGTTCAGCGGCATAAGAATTTTTTAAACATTCACCATAAATGAGAAGCATGTCAATTTGTTCGGTTCGTGAATAACGGGGCATTTTTTTAATATTCCACTAACTGATTTCGATTTCCAAACCCTTTTAAAATGGCAGAATCAAAAACACTACTTCGAACGTCAAAATAATATGGATAGCAGCGTTCGTGACAGCTCTCATTTCTTTTCTGTTTCATTCCAAAATACATCTTAATCAGCCTACTTGTTAATATTTTGGTTCGAATGATTATTGCAATGGAATGATTATTCTGAATAGCACAAACATCGTCCATAGGTAGATATTAGAATATCTATGGACGATGGCACAGACCAAGTACGTTTATGTTCCTATTTAACCTAGAACCTACAGGATATAATTTATCATTCCACATTATTTTTAATTTTATTTTTGCGTATGGCGATAATCTATTTTGTTATTTGAAGAATAATAATTGAATTTTTTGGTATTTCATTTCAAAAAATTACTTTCTATTATATCATTAGAAAGGAATGGTTATGCTGAATAGTACAGGCAAGAAAAAGTTGTATGTTCCTATTTAAGTTATGGATCTACAGAGTATTGTTTTTTCCCAATTTTTCCAATATAATGAAAATAAAATATCACAGTAGTAGCAACTGTTATCAAGTGACGTATGGTTTCCATAGCCAACTTTTCAATTTTTGGTTTTCATTTTGCTTCCACGGCCTACTAGGTGAATTTCAATAATAATTTTTTTCTGATCTAGTTTCTGGATACCAACTTGTGATATGTCATTAGAAAGGGAATTGAATGCTGAATAAAGCGAAAATAAAAAAAATAGGGTTTCCATTCAAAATAAGACAGTTGATGTTACTTCCGGTCAGACCGGAAGTTAACTTCGACATGTCAATATGCTAAAATTCTAGCTCTTATGTCATTATATCGACTCTCCAAATTTCACAAACCTACTTCATACAATAACTGAGATATTCCGTAGGCAATACTTCCGTAGCCACCCGGTATACAAGCAATTAGTCCAAGAGGAATCGGCGCATCAGTACCGAAAACTATATCAACCTCAATTTTTCGATCCTCTTCAAATTGCCCTACTGATGATATAAATGTATGTTGCGCCGTGCCATATTGTTTAAACCGAAATTGTTTATACAATTGCAAGGAATTGTTAGTTTTTATATTCTTTATTTAAATACAAATAAAAAAGGTCCCATGACTTTTCACGATAAAGTTAATATTTTTAAAGATATGAATTTTTAAAGGTTCGAAAAATCTCAAATTTGGGTACTTTGGACCCATGAAAAATATATTTAAAAAAAAAATTATTGAATATTTTTTTTATTCTTTATACAATAGTAAACAATATTGTGAATAGAGATTTTAAAAAAAATTTCATTGTTTATACCTGTTTTTTTATTTCTTAATTGTTAATTTCGCGCGCTCACAAGTAGGCGTCGCTTACCTTTAAGTATCGCCGTCTCTCTCTTTGTCTTGAATCATTATTTATCATTTATCTTAAAAACTATCAACTTTATCAAGATTGTTAAAGATGTTATTCAAAATTAAATTGTCTACAATTTGTTTTTTAAAAATTTTTTCTGAAATCATTTTTTCAAAAGTTATTTAAGCATAAATCAGAACATGTAAATAAACTTTTTATCAGTTTATATTACTTTTTTGTTATTAAATTAAATATTATTAAATATTAATCAATCCAAAATCAAAAATGTATTGAATCCCCAAATATTAGATTTTACGGATTTCGGATACGAATTAGAGAATGGTACTTTACTACTTTTATTTATAAACAACAGCCCATTTCCAACTAATTTAAAAAAACCGTGTAATTGTAAGAAAGCAACAAGAAAGCACAATTGTAATTGTGTAAAACCAAAGCTTGTTATTGTAAAAAAAATAACATTAATTGCATACTTACATGTGGTTGTGATTCAGAAGAATGTAAGAATATAATATATGAAAATGATATTGATAAAAAATAAACACTTATTTTTAGATCTTGTTTTATTATTTCATACTTCTCAACTTCTCCATCTATAACCTTCGTTTGAAGAAGTCTTTCAATGTAATTAGTTTCTGTTTTAACAACAAAAAAGTAATATAAACTGTCTCTCATGTGATGGAGTAATCGGTTTTCTAGTAGTACTTTTGTTAGGAGAAAATGCCTTATTGATTGGCCTACTAAGCAAAAAAGTTCTCGTGACAGCAAGGTGAAAGTATTTTTCGAAAATTCTGCGTTTTTCGGGATATTATTTCTGAAAATTACTATTCATAGCAGCTGGAATAGTAAAATTCACGGTTTCAAACGAATTTCATTATTTTGCTAGTTGATAATGAATTACTCAAATATTTGTATCGCCTTGTCTGAAACGGAATATGGAAATCATTGATCGAGGTAGGCTAGTAATCAGTTACTCGTTGAAGGTGATACCCACATACTTTTTGATTTGTATTCATTGAATATAAAGGACAAATTCTATAGCTACTGGTTGGAAAAAGTTAGGAATAAAGAAACACGTTGTTTATTGATTTTACGCAAATAAAATATCCAAATTATCTATGTTGAAAAGGGTAACATTCTTAATTGAAAATTGAAAAACCATGACTCCTCTGGAATATTTTTAATCGAACATCAAAAGTATCTACCTTCTTGCTAGGTTAGAGAAAATTCTCATTATCTTACGAATTACAAGATTATCAATATCAGAAAAGCATTTTGAGAGTGTTGCCTTTAGGAATATAAATCTCCGTTCAAAAACAGAAAAACCTCGCATCTGTTGGATATTGGTTTGCTTTCACTAAATTTTCAAAAAAAAATGTTTTTTGTTTATGCATGGATAATTATCAAATCAAATCAATAACTCGATCCTATGAAATAGCAACGATATAAAAATCATTCATGCATGCAATGCATTCGATAAATTTTTTCACTATTTTCAAACGTCTATTTGAAAAAGTTGGGCATGTTGTCGAATCTGTCAACAGAATAACTTTATATGCCGACAAAAATTAACTATATTTGTCGCCAGCGAAATGGTTATGTTTGTATTAAGTGCATAAAAAAAGTGCTTTTTCATGGCATTTGAAGGTGTTAATTTTTGGTCAAAACCGCAGGTCGAGGTCAAAAATGGTGGTGGTGTTTTATACAGCAGCACAGTTTGAATTACAGGCAAAGTGACAGTATTTTGAATATTCTGCATTTTAATGGAATATTCGATCAGACAATTTCAAGATGAATAGACGAAGTTAAACTTTATCGATTTTGCCAAAACGATTCATTTTGCGTATTTGGCTTCTTTAAAGGTGCGTTTCCTATGGGGCGGCCGCACAGCGTATGACGCAAACGGCTGACGCCAATGTACTCATTTCCTATGAAGTATTAGTCGCGAGTGATCTGTTATCAAAAAAGTACCATTTTCTAAGTAAAAAATGAGCGTAAACAAAAAAAAAATATTGGATTTACTATTAGAAGAAATTGGGGACGGAAGAAATTTTACTGACAGCATGTGCAAAGAAAATGAACTTCCTCTGTAGTAAATAAAATTTTCGACATCGTACAGGAACGACTTTCACAACCGGCGGCTGACGGTTGACTGCCTCGAGAGGGATAGGGCCGCGGCTTCTGCAGCCGCCAGCGTTTGAAACTCGAAAAGAAACGGATAAACAAATTGTCACATGAGCAGTACTTGGAGTCAGACGCTGTGCGGCAGCCGCGTGCGTCAGCCGCCCCATAGGAAACGCACCTTAAGGCGTCAAACTAACGTTTCTATATTTACCGTGATTGTTATTCGCGGTCACCATTGGCACCAGGTGGCGCACCAAAACTTCGGGAAAACAAAGCAAACGTCATTTATCTATGAGTTGTCAGTTGTTGACGTGAATTTTATTACTGAATTTTTACTTCTAATTTTCGAGTTTCGAGTGCTTCTTTAGAAATGCGTGTGGTGAAGATTTATTTGGCTGATATTTCAGTTGTTAAGCGGAAAGAGTAGTCAAAGGGGGGGCAGTAATCATGCTTTATTTTGTGAGGTAGATAATGTTAAGCAAGGAGTTTTTGGACTTTGTCTACAAAATTCATTTGGTTTCCTTAATGAACTAGTTTCTGGAATTTTTTGATATGGAATGACTCCTTTCAATCAATCGTTTTAATGTCTTGCCTCTTGAGCGTAGAAGATAATTAGATATACGCAAATTGTGGAAACCTGTTAGTTACAACACTAGATGACTCAATGGATATGAGAGAATGAACCCGGACAGTATTAGTGAGTCGGGCAAAGAGAGCGGTTTTCTTGAATATACGGAAAGTGTTATAGTTTACTATTTGTTACCAATTTACTATTGTAAATTATAAATAAAGTAAAGTTTGTTGTGTTAAACATAAACTAGTGTTTTTTTTTCAATATTATTATGGAGTAACAAAAATTATCTTACTAGTTGTGAAATATTCCAAAATTAACTATATTCATTACCAATTGGCTTCCCGATTTTCAGTCTAATTCCCCATGTTTTTTACTAATGACTGGTTTCTGAAAAAAGAGCATGGACACATTTGCAGATGAATACCTCTTGCACTGCGGCACTGAACAAAATTGTTTTGACTTACTAGTCATATCAAGGCTATGCTTTTTGCATTAAATCAGAAAAATCAAACCAAATATAGAACAACTAAGAAATAATCAACAATTTATTAACACTAGATCTTATGGCAGAATGTTTGTTTTCCCGGAGTTCTACGTACAAATTTCAAAATGTAGATGTCGCCCACTCCGTGGTGATCGCGAATAACTATCGTTTACAGAAAATCTTGTCATTGGTTTAGATTGAGAAAATGATGACATTTGATTTGTTTATATAATATGAGAGACATTTTCAATAATAATATCCCGACAAATGCAGAATTTTCGAAAAATACTTTCACCTTGCTTTCACAAAACTGTGCTGCTTAGAAACACCACGAGATCTTGCTCGAGTGGAATTTTGTACAGCATCACAGTTAGAGTGGCAGGAAGGTGAAAGTATATTGAAAATTCTTCGTTTTGAAGGGATATTCGATCAGACAATTTCAAGAATTAATAGATGAAGTAAAACTTTATTTAGAATCATTATATATGAATATCATTTTGAATATTTGGCGTCTTTCCAATGTCAAACTGACGTTTATATACCTATTTACCGTAATTGTTGTAACCATGGAAAATACTACGAGATGGAAGCAGTGCTTTCGGAAAGTATTGTCATTTGTTTACATTGAGAAAATTGTTACATTTGATTGGTTGAAAAGTGTTATTATCTTCAAAATGCAGAATTTTCTAAATACTTTCACCTTGCTATCATTCAAACTGTGTTGCTTTACAAAACACCACTCGAGCAAGCTCTCGAGGTATTTCTAAGCAATACAGTTTTCGTAACAGCAAGGTGAAAGTATTTTTCGAAAATTCTGCATATTGTAAGTATATTGAAAATTGTTGAAAATTGTTAATCATTTTATTGGATATTTTGAATTATTGATAAGTAAAATATTGTACCATATTTGTATCGTATATTCATATTACGATTATCGATGGGATATCAACTCTGCCTAAAAGCCTCGTTTGACCAATTTTCCATCTCATATAGTATTGTACGATTCTTGTATCGTGGATATCTAACTCCATCGAACTGTCATTATAATTCAATTCTATATAGAATTATCTGATAAAAATTGTGTATTTACCAGATACATTAATTAATAGTTATGGATAACATAATTTATTCGTATGTTATATCACAAGACCTATAAATTTAATCGATTAAACTATCAAAATATTTTGAGCGTGATTTTGCTTGGAAAATAGTTGAATGCACAATAACTTAATAAAATCCCGAGACCGCGAAGCGGTCGAGGGATTTTATTTCGAAATTATTGTGCATGAAATTATTTATCAAAAAGCACAATCATGCAAAAAATATTTTGATAGGTTAATCCATTAAAATTTATAGGTCGTGTGATATACGACAAGATTATTTCTTGAATGAGGTAGATTAAAACCAACAACAAAGAATTTTATTGATAATGAACACCGACATTTTCTAACAATTTCTTTATTAGAAAAGCTATTTATGATACAAGTTCGTTCAACAAACACGTAAGTACAAAAGAGCCCTTTAAGAAAGTGTTTCATACAAAGTTTTTTCTTCGACAGTTATTATATTGCCAATTTGTAGCAATTATATCATTAATTTGAAAGTTCAATGATATGAATTGTCGTCGTATTATCAGTAGTAATATTCCGAAAAAAGATGAATTTTCATAAAATTCTTTCACCTTGCTGTCACGAAAACTGTGTTGCTTAGAAAAACCACGAGAGCTTGCTCGAGTGGTGTTTTGTACAGCAACACAGTTTGAGCGACTGGCAAGTTGCTGAAGTTGCTCCGAGAAAGTGGGCATTCTTGAACGATTTCAGAAAAAGTCCTTTTCTCATTGGTTTGAATTCAAAAAATTTTGGCATTTGATTGGTTTATATAAAATGAGGGAAATTGTCACTTATAATATCACAAGAGCTTAAATTATTTCCGGAATTTTTTTTGAGGGCACGAATATTTTGAAACTTTCCAGGAATAATTTAAGCTTGCGTGGTATTCGGTAAGAAAATTTCACACCATAATTTGGGAAAAAATTATTAATCCAATCTGACATTTTAAATTAATTTCAGTGCTTGTCAAGTCCACCATGTTTCGTTAAATAAAAAATATTACCAACTTTAGTTACACCAAATGCTAAAACTCAGATGGGTATTAGATCAGTCTATCGCCCTTTCCTAATTTTAGGTTACTAAAGGTGGTAGAACTGTATTTTTTGTTAAAGTAATCCATAACACTTCTAATGTCAAAAATATAATACTAACATGGTTTGTTGCAGTAGGTGGCCGTGATATAGGCGGCCATGCTTTTGACAGATGAGGTTTATATTGGTAAATTACATTGAGTTACTATATAGTAAACCAGCAAACAAAGATATTCTTATGTAAAACATTTCTTGTAAGCATTTGCGTTAAACAATTTGAGAAAAATGAAATGCTTTGACAAGTACAATTTATGTAAATACTGCAAAGAGTTGAGTCAAGTGCAAATATGTCATCCAAAATTATATATATTTAACGAATTTAATGGAAGATTGCGACCAGGAAGCGTTAGAGTCGAATGGTTTGTTTACGAAAATCCAAGAAAGTCTGCTGCAGATGTGAAGTAAATATGACCTTTTGCGTAAAAGAGATTTGAACAAAATTGTTTCAAAATATTACATATATGTCTTAAAATACAGACATCTAATTAATTCGTCACCTTCCTATTCACCATTAAGAAGAGAGGATGGGTTAGAATTCAAGCAACATTTAAATCTTACTATGTTTGTAGATCCTTTTTTTTTATATATAAATTGTTAATGCATAATAATTAAACAAATTTGTGTTTTCTGTTTAATGAAACTTTATAGCGAATAATAAATAATAATGTTAATTCTTATAGAAATTTTGCATTATTCACAGGTATATCTACAATATTTAATGGTTGTAGATCATATGTTTACCTTTTCAACTGTCAAAAAAATTTCACTTAAATATCGTTGCCTTGGTAAAACTAGTCAAAATTATTATTGGTTAAAAAGTAGAGGTGTGAAATTTTCAAATAAAGACTTCCGAGTTATATTTGGCGCAAAATGTACTTTTCAAAAATGCTTAAATGTATGATCAGTGTGTAAAAAATTAATTTACGCTCAGTTGATGATTTTAAGCACAGGTGATTTTTTACGCACTTGTTCGAAAAAGTATTACTTTTCGCACTGTCAGCAGTGTGTAAAGGCTTAGTTTACGCACTGCCGTAGAAAAAATATTTTTGCTTAAGCTTTAAATACGAGGCGTTTCAGAATCAAACGCTTCGTTGATGATGTTTGTTAATATATTACTTTGGTTACGCATCCCAACAATGCATTGAAGAAGCCTTTGCTGCGAATTTTGCATGAAAACATTTCAAATTCTGACGTACCTATTTTCGTTGCCTTATGTCAAAATATTTGTCTATAAATCCTATCAAAAATGGAGTTTCCACTGATGAAAATCAATAGTAGGCAATTCAAATGATTGGGAAATTATCGTTTTTTTATAAACTGTTGCCAAGAATTGTAAAAATCCCTGAAAAACGACACAACGATAACCAATATGGAGGCCGGAAATTTAAACAGCTCTTGTGAAATAATCACTTATTTAAACAAAATATATTCGAAAAATGGTGGTGTCTGATTGGTCTATTTCATCATGAATGAAATAATCTTAGAAAATATTTCGCGCGTTGGTAAATTATTCGACATGAACTCCCAACCCAGTGTCATCTTACACGAAAACATCCCTCCTTCTGAAACCCCAAGAAGACTAATTGCAACTTCTATTTCAGGCGAGAAACCCCACAAGTGCGTCGTATGCTCGAAGGCGTTCAGCCAATCGTCTAATCTCATCACGCACATGCGCAAACACACGGGATACAAACCTTTCTCGTGCGGCTTATGCGAGAAAGCTTTCCAGCGAAAGGTCGATTTGAGACGACACAGAGAATCGCAGCACCCCAGTGTTCCGGAATCCATTATTTCTGGGATTTACCGGCCGACAGACCTGCATCTGGACGACGTAAAGCATGAAGTGAGCAGCAGTAGCTGAGATCAGCGTTCGTATTCGAATTGTAAGCGTTCCGCTTCAATAAGTGACAAGTAGATGGCGACACATTTCTATGAATTCTGTAACTCTACGTCTTTCAACCCATATCTATATTCGATTGTGTAACATCGAGTATGAGATATGCCACTTTATGTGGCTATATATATATATAGTGATATTCAAAAAGTACACAACAAATGAGAAAAAAAACTTTATTTTTGGTTTTTCAAAAAAAAAGAATGTCATCAACTTAGGCTTGTTTTGAAACCAACTTAGCCCCTACCAGATTTCCTGAGTAATTTTCAGTTCCTTGAAAAAACGCATTTTTCAAAATTGGTAAGATCTCAAAAGTAATTTTTTTTGTAAAATGAGATATTCTAAAAAAAATATGATTTTTTTCCATTTCTTGCGTATTTTTTTAATGTCACTGTAGATGAGGACCGGTCACTTGGAAGTGCTTGAAGAAACCCGATTCTTTATTTGTTAGCCTTTGCTCGAAAAATCTGATGAATTCCGACAATTTGCACCCATCTTGTGAAATATTCAACTTCAACTTATTTTCAAAATTATTATTTGGTCATAGCTTCTTCTGTTGAATTCATTGCCCCTCTGATTATGAAAACCACGACAATTGTTTTATGTACAAAACAATAAATTTTCCTGGAAATGTTATATCAATAATAATAATAAATATAATCAGTAATGTATTCTTACTTGTCGGAAGTTTATATGAATATGTTTAGCCGGAAAAGGGAATAAAATGTCCTTTTTCTGCATGATATTTCAACGTATATAGGCAAATTTCAAATAGATCTGCCTATTTTTTTCGTGTAGATTTTTTTTTTATTTCATAAACTTGGAATTTCCACAATATACCATTTCGACTATTCTGAATCGATTGGCGTTCGCAGAACTACTCTATCTCAAACCATTTTAGAATTGAAAAGTTCAAATCGAGAAGGAAGGGTTTTTTTCTTCAATTCTATTTTTCAGGTTTTTATACTCAAGTTTCCTGAAATTCAATCTTCTTTTATATGTACGCCAAGTTTCGAATCGATTCCGGTTCAATTAAAGATTCATAGGCTTTTCACAGACCCTCTGCAATTTCGAATTTTCGACCTTTCTTTCCATTTTCCAGCTAAATCTCATCAGAACACTATAATTTGGTAATTCTGAATCGATTGACGTTCGCAGAATTGCTCTATCTATAACCGTTATCGAATTGAAAAGTACAAATCTAGTTGAAAGGAGTTTTTTCCCGCGATAAATTTCAAGTATATGTTGCGAATTCGAACTTGAAGTTTTCTAATGTGATTCGACCATTCTGAATCGATTTGAGATGGCAGAATTACTCCATTACTAACCGTTTTCAAAAGTTTAAATCAAGTTGAAAGGGTTTTTTTCGACGTCAATTTTTTATTCCAATTCCCTAGATTACATTTTTTTTCGTTTATGCTAGTTTACAGTTGTTCTCATAACAAAAATTATCTCCAAACTGACTCACAGATATTTGAAAATAGCAAAATTCGATCGTTTTTTCAGAACACCCTGTGTATTCTAGGTGACCCCAAATATTATCTATTTTTTGGCATATAGCTTGGGTACTTGCAAACCCAGATTCTTCAGTTACTGATCTCTCATAATAAGGTTTTGTTGAATTTTTTCCTCGCTCATTATTTCTTCGTTAAATTTGAATAAAATGTTGCACCTGATCCCTGAAAATTAAAATTATTGATGCCCACATGAAGCAGCTTCTGAAAATAATGATTATACAGGGTGACTCTTTTAAAAAAATATGCTGAATGTTGTGCCCCGGATTTATGGTGCAACCTGTATATTCGAAAATAATTTCAAAGAGTAGCACTTCAAGTGTCCAATAACTTCCAATCAGATTTGTTCCTCAATTTTCATTAGCCTAGCAGCAATTGCCCGAACGAGGATAGGTGGACCACCTGGTATAGAAAATCCAAAAAATGTATTTACGAATATTGAGCCATCATTACTTCGCCATAACCCAAATTGTGCCATTAGATGTGAATAATACCACCCCGTGCCTCGACAATGCCATGTCACTGAATGATTTTCACTTATGAAGCCATATTAGTGAATCAATTCCGTCCAGACATAACCAAAGTGAAAAGTGCGCTTAGTCGATATTTTTACTAAATCCTGTTGTAAGATTTTGTATCTCGAAAAAAAGCGTTTCTTGTATTTATTGGATAATTAATTCAATAACTGTTGAATATTTGTTGATTTGTGAATAATTTTGGGACTTAGACCAGTCTAGTCTGTAAGATAGTTAGAAATAATCTTAAGCGAATGTTACCAACTTTACCAGAAAGTGCATAGAGTTTCCAAATTGATGACATTTGTGAATTCGGAATTACTTTGTAAAAAATTTGTATAAAAATTGCACCATTATTGATTTTGCACTTTTCAGTTTTACTGATTATTTTTCGGGATTCGGAAAAGTTTTTAGTAAAACTTCATACAGCTCTCAAAACCAAAGATTACTGTGTATTATAATCCTATGTTCGATTGTTTTTTATAGCTTTGTAAATATTCTTATAAGATTGTATATTGTAGTATGGGTGCCTTTCATTGTTATTAATATATTTGACAAAACTGAAATTATTATCATGGATCTTGTATGTAGTTAAGTTATGATATTGTATTTTCTCATCTGCCTATGTATGAATTTTCAAAATATATGTTGATTTCCATTAAATGCGTTTTTTATTCCTCTCGAGCCTTTGAATCGTCAAAATTCATGTGAAGGAACAAGAATTCATTAATTTGATAAGCAGAGTTATCTTGTACCTTAAGATTGAATAATTGGAAAGTTATATACATGGTGTTGCTAAATTCATGCGAAATAAGAGGTTCATTGTTGTAAATTATGAAGAGTCTCTTCTATAAAAAATATGTCAGTACACCCCCTTAAGAAATATCTCCCTTAACATGATGGAAGTAAAATTGAATTTACATTCCCGATGCTTCGAATTTTGAAAGGCATTTGTATGAAGAAAAACAATCATTCTAATCCTCAACACGGGAAAACTATTAGTTCTTCAAAAAACCAAGAGACAAAAATTCTAAAGAAAAATAACAGTAATTCCCAATAACATTTTTAATTTACAAAATTCAACCCATGAAAAAATCTGATGATAGTTATTTAATCAACTAGTATATTAATGAAGGCGATTAATGATAGAGATATTTCAACGCGTGAGCGAAGCGAGCACGTTAATTTTCGGGATCTATATTAGCGTTTTAATATTAGACCATTGGCCAATGACACTAGGGCGGTCGATTATCTAAGGTATGCCCTTCAAGGTACACGAAGATTAAGTTGGATTTTCAGGAAAAAAGTGGTTTGTTGGATCGGCACCCGGTCACCCTCCTTTCCTTCGAATACGGCTAAATTCGCTCACCCAAATTGTATGCAAATGTTATAACATTGAAAGATGGGTCAAAAATTCAGGGCCGGCTTAGCGTTTTAATATTAGACCATTGGCCAATGACACTAGGGCGGTCGATTATCTAAGGTATGCCCTTCAAGGTACACGAAGATTAAGTTGGATTATCAGGAAAAAAGTGGTTTGTTGGATCGGCACCCGGTCACCCTCCTTTCCTTCGAATACGGCTAAATTCGCTCAACCAAATTGTATGCAAATGTTATAACATTGAAAGATGGGTCAAAAATTCAGGGCCGGCTCTAGCGGGTGTGCGAGGTGTGCACTGCACACTATCAGGCCAGACGTAAGGAAAAACGATAAAAAATTCCTATTTTCAAATAAAAATATCAATTGAAAAATTGAACTGAGCAAAGTGCTCGGGTAAATCATTAATGAATATTATGAATAATAATGGCCTCAACACGGAGCACTGAGGAACACCTACATCAATATAAAAAAAATCTGACTTTTCATACCCAATTTGTACATAATTTTTCCTCATGGAGAGATAAGATTTCAAAACTTCAAATATGTTGCCCTTTATTCCATAGGTATAAAGTTTTTCCATGATAACATTGATTTGCAGACTATCGAAGGCACGTATCAGATCGAAAAATAGTCCTGAAACGTACTTTCCCAAATCTAGGTATTTGTAGACATGGTCAAAAAACGTATTTACTGCTCCTTCTGTTGACCTCCCTGATCGAAAACCGAATTGATCTGGACATAGGAGTGTGTTTTGTTCAAGAAAATTAATAATTTTGTTATAGTAAGCTCTTTCAAAGATTTTTGAAATTACATTCAACACTGTTATTTGCCTGTAGTTTTGGGGGTTATCACGCTCTTGTTTTTTATGAATGGGGATGATTTTACATATCTTCAATTCATCAGGAAAACTTCCTGTTTGCACATATAAGTTTATCAGATGAGCTAATGGTTTTGCAATAATGTCCTTAATAATTAACTTATAATAAACTTATTGTTTTGATAATTTCTATACTTATTTGGTCCTCACCTACACTTTTTTTATTTTTTAGATTAGAGATGATATCTAGTATTTCATGTTCTGTCACTTGATTGAAGTAGAAACTTTGGCATATATCACGCTTTGATCTTGTGCATTCATATGCCTCATATCCTGGTGTTTTGATATTTTTTTTACACGTATTTTCACAATGCGATGCAAAACTATTCGCTACTTCTTTTGGTTCAGATATTTTTTTGTCATTTAAGGTTAGTTCAATATTTGATTTATGCTGTTTCCTTCCTAAATTTTGGTTAACAATACTCCAAATTGTTTTTTGTTTATTTTCACAATCTTTTTATAATTTTGGAGTTGTACTCTCTTTTTGTTTTTATCAGCTCTTTATTGTATTTTTGTTTTTGTTTCTTATATAAACACCAGTGTTCGGAATCTTTGTCATGTTTCAATTTGCTGTACATATTTTTTAACCTGTTACTTTCTTCACGAATATTTTCATTAACCCAGTTCCCTTTCCTATTGATACCTACCTTTTTCGATTTTATCGGACAGAATTCAGAGCATAATTAATGATTGATATGAATTCATCATATGCCTCATTAATGTTCAGGTTTCTGTTATATATCTCTGTGAATCCTAGGTTCACTAGGTGTTGTTTCATCATATTTAAATGAAAATCAGACATACATCTAAACTGTGTGAAATGTTTTTCTATTTCTTGAACGACTGATTCAATTTTAATGGTATGCACAACAGCTAAGTGATCTCCTAGATTTGGTTGAACTACATACGATTCGTTATCATATTGTGAATTAGTTGAAATATAATCAATTTTAGTTTTTGATAAATTATTTTTGGTTATAGCAATACGAGTGGGTTCATGGGTATCACTAGTCTTTAGATTAAAGCAAGTAAAAGGGGTATTTAGTGATTGTTTTTCTGTAGACTGTTTTAAATAGTCAATATTCAGGTCACCACATAGATATATGGTTTTGTACTTATCGTAAAAAGCTGCTAACATTTCAAAGCTTCTTGAGATGAATATGTCCAGGTTGGTATTCGGAACTCTGTAGAGGTTATTTTAAACAATGGAAAATAGAGGCTAAGGTTAGACTGCCAGTCGTAGATGATTCCACTTCTTTGTAATGAACATCCTGTCCACATTTTCGAAAAAAAAATCAATAGATCATCCAGACACGCTGCAAGAAATTCAAATCACTTTTAGTTGCCAAAACAAATGATACGACAGCGCATGTTTAGTTGGAAAACTCACGAAATTAAAATCGGAAAAATCCGTAAAAATAGTGAAAAATATCTGACCGTCGAATATTATGATTTAAAAAAATTTCAATCCCCCTGCCCTCCTCAAAAGCTAGATAAAGAACGCAAAGCAATTCTGTTTCAACAGTTTCGGAGAACCACTTCCTCTTATCCTATGGAATTGAAATTTTGGTTCAGTGCCGATGACAATACATGGATGTCAAAAGAAATTGTCCCCCCTTCCCCTTGAAAGCTGGATATAGAAAGGAAGTTTTCTTGACGGATTTGGACGTCAAAAATTTCATCGAAAAAAATTAGGGAGGAGGGGCTCGCTACCTCCTCTTTTCTCGAAAAAAATTGGAAAACTTGCGAAATTAAAATCTGACAAATCCTTAAAAATGGTGAAAAATATCTGACCGTCGAATATTATGGTTAAAAAAATTTCAGCCTTCATGTCCCTCCTCAAAAACTAGATAGAGAACGCTAAGGAATTCGTAAAATATTTCAACAGTTTTGGACATGGAAAATAATGATGAAAAAAAAATGATCGGAGGGCCCCACTTTCCAGTAACAAAAAAAAACAGGAAAACTCGCGAAATAGAAATCGAAAAAATCCGTAAAAAAGTGAGAATTATCTGACCATTGAATAATAAGATTTCAAAAAAATTTACCCCTTTTCTACCCTCGAAAGCTAGATAGAGAACGCGTAGAAATTTGGAAAAATTTCCAACGGTTTCATACAAGGAAAATTACGGCAAAAAATATGTCTGCCGGTGGAGTCGCTCCCTTCCCTCTTTTCAAAAAAGTTGAAATGAACATACTACGAAACATATCCGAAGAAAACTAAAAAAGAAATAAATGAATAAACTTTAAAGAAAACTTTTTATAGAAAAACTTTCAATGCACTAAAAAGAAGAAAATAAATTTTAAGGTTAAACCCATCATTTTTTAACATCATAAAATTTAAAATTATATAAAAGTTTGTCGCAAGGATAAATTTTAAATTTAATTTAAAGAAGAAATACTTCTCGCGACAAGCTTTTATATCATTTGAAATTTTATAATGTAACAAAATGATGGGTTTATTTCGAAAATTTATTATCTTCTTTTTAGTACATTCAAATAAAAGCTTTTCTCTAAAATGTTTTTTAAAGGAGAGTTTAAACAGCAAATAAAATTACATAAGAAACTAATTACAATAAAATTAAGAATAAGGGCAAAAAACATTGGTTTACACAGATGAATTAAATTAAATAAAAATGAACCAATCAAATTGCAGCTCTTTTGACGATGACTTTTGTGTTTTTTGCAAGTTCTGTGAATTTTACTTCTTCATTTTGACAGATGCCAAAAATAACATCAACATTATTTCAAAGTTCTATATTGAAGTTTTGAACTTTGGAGATTAGTTAGTGTACATATTCTCAGAGAAATGGATAGTCCAACAAATTCTTGTACACATTAAACTTTTCGTTCCTATTCAGGAGTCGAACTTTGAAACGCCTATTTCGCTTTATATGTAATAAGGCTACAGCCGCAGTGCCTGCCATCAACAACATCATCGCCCCGAGCTTAGTATTTCTATTCATCTTCTATTCAACTTCGATATCGCCAGAAAATGTCAACAATTACAATCAACAAATATAATTTTTAGGTTAGGTGAACTTGGAACATTTAGAACAGAAAAGATTTCGGTAATGCGCAATCAAAATAAAATAAGACAAAAAGATAACAGTTATTTCTTATATGTATAAACGCTTTCATAGAAATGTACATGTACAACTTTCGTACTTTATTTTATTTTGTTCCTTATTTTATTTTATTTGCTGTTTAAAATCTCCTCAGTTTATTTATTAATATTCATACGGATTGATTAATAACAATTCTTTCTTCAATATTCATAACAATAATGCATTGTTCCGTCAAGTTTTCGATAATAATTATGCACGTATAATTAAAATGACACGACAACCACCAAAAGTCCTTAAGCACGAATAAAAACAAGAGCTACGCAATGAAATGTCAACTATCTTCAATACATTTTAGTTTTAAGCGGAACCAGGGTTTTTAATGGGCATACTTCAAATGTTGTCGGACTTCAAATATTTGCGCGGATCTTTTGCCCATTGATTTTTGTTCTATAAAATTACGTTGAAGTATTTTGAGTGATCGCATTTACTGGAAGTACTTTACAAACAAGGCAACCTCTGTATTTTTTCGAGAACGTACACCAACAAATAAATAAAGTGGCCGTCGTTTAGCAGAAGGAACTCTTCTCTGCTGAAGAATAAAAGGACATTAATGACGAAGATGGAGAGTTTAATCGACTACAAAATGTTATTGTTATTTCATTTGCTAAGGTGTTAACTATGGCTATGAGCACTGAAGATTGAAAATAGCTGTACCGCACACATGCGATAGCTGAATTTAACGAGTTTATAAACGGTTTTTCAATAGAGAAAATCATAGGGGAATGAAATATCGATTGTGTTTTGATTCTTAAAATCGGGTTGATCAAACAACTGTTTTATGGAGATCTTGGAAACCGCAATACTCTGACGAAATGCAGTTACCTAGGAATAAAATGCGTTTCTCCTTTTCAGTAGACCTTTTTTTCAAGATCTGTAACGTATAGAATACACTTTCATCATAACTCAATAATATATCATCATCAACAACTGATCATTCCTTAGTCTCCGTTAATTTGCTAAATAAAGTATATTCTACACAGAGAAAAAAATCACTAATATTCACAAGTAAAAACTTGATTAATGTATGGAACAAATAAACAAGTTAATAACCCCAAAAAATGTGTTTCTGGAAATGAACATTTACCACTATTAAACCATTTTGATATATTTCAGATTAATAATACCCTTTATTAGGCACTTACATATGCCAATTAAATTGTTCACTTATGAGTTGAATATAGTTGCATTAGTATTATGATCAGTAACCTCAAGTGAACTGTATCTATAATTTTCCTGCCGCCTCTACTTCCTTTTGGACCTATCATTGGTATCGTTTTTCATACCCAGTAAAGTTGTATTAGTTCTCTCGTCACTGGTATATTATTTACTTGAATCTTTTTCTCTGAGTAGCCTATATGCTTAGTTTCGAGTATTCGTACTGTAATTGGATGAAAATTGGCTCAGAGAATAATATACTTCAAGTCAATTCAAAATATGAAATAATCGAATGACTATTATTGGAAAGTAATTAAGTATGACTTCCTTCTATCTTTGACAAAAGTCTTTGAGATAAACGATCATAAAAATTTCCAGAACTTCTCTTACTTTTTGACAATATTCCCAGTCATACCTATCAGATTATTTCATGATTCTGAACAGTTTGAAGTATAATTGTCACATCCTCACAATTTTTTATCCAATAACACTAAAAGTGATTGAAAATGACCACATAGACTACTCACTAAAAAACAATCCATAAATTTCATTATTATAAACATTTATCATTAAAAAAAATGATGCCGGCAACAATCACACCCATATCCAAGACTTAATAGTGGGAGAATCGATTCAAATGACGAAATGACGCCGTGTGCTCGCATCTTTCAATTCGATCGTTTCCACAACCGAAGATGGTTGCGAAAACACCCGAACCAAAAAAGTTAACTATGCATAAGTGAATTGATTACTACCCCAGTCGACCCCAATCGACTTGATCGATTGACGTTATATCATACAAACATGGAAAATATTTCGATTCGCTAAGTATTCTGATCAGTTACGGTAGGAACACACTTTCAGAAACATTGGTTCGCTTACTATGAGGATCTCATATGCCCATAGTAGGGAAAAATTTACTACCCACAATAAATTTTTTTTCAAGTAAACAATTTACTTGGCCGAGTTTGCTCTGTGTATTAAAAGGTATCTACAAAATCAAAATCAAGGTATAAGAGTGATACTAAAATGTAATCGTTATATACCATTGGTTATACCAGCATAAAGTTTATGCTGAACGCTTAACAATGGTTATCAATAAAAGACTGGTTCTATAGATCAGCAATTATATTTATTTTCAAAACTATTAAAAATGTATCACCATCATATTTTGATGAATTCATATTACTCACAAATAGTATACTCACAATTATGAGACAATCATTTGCCAGCTCAATGAAAATATTGTTTTATGCCCTAGCGGGCGGTAAAGTACACTTTACCGCCCGGTTCGCCGGGCGTAAAGTGGCACTTTACCGCCAGTGGGCGCATTATGGCCCGGCGAGCCGTAAAGTAGACAAAATTCTCTAATTGTCTATATATATTTAGGTCTACACTTAATCATTTTATGAAAACAACCACTATATTTTAAGAAAAGTTGGTTGGTACAGATTAATAATGGAAATAATTATAATTGCGTTTATTATTATATCATGTTTCATATTTTGAAGAGAAACATTCTCAATTGAAAATTGAATCAATACATGACTCCTCTGGAAATGGAAAAACCCTACGATAAAATTGAAGTTACTTTTTGTAATGTCTAACAGAAAACAACTACTTCCCCGGCAAAAGCCACGCTGGACATTGAACTACATCTGATAGATATTGAGAAAGACCCTATATAACTTTAGAGAAAAAATCTGAAAGTGAAAATTTGCATTTTATTTCAGATAGTTGACTATTCATTGAATGTCCAGTTTCCATTGGATGAATGAGATAAGGGAGAATGTTATTCAGAAGTATCACTCACAGAAAATCGCTCATTCCATTGATGCGTGAATAGTTGCATCTCTTTCGCTAGGCCTCCAATACATTTTGGTCGACAAAAATCTATTTCACTCTTCTAAGATCATCAGGGAGGTCGGAAGAATTGGAAAACATACTCTTCAGAAGCAATTTCACACTGTAATGAGGAATTGTTGGACTATTTCTTGTGCGGTGAAACTTTGAAAATATTTTTCTGACATAAAACCTGTACGATGGAAAACAGCGACTAAATTCCAACTTTCAGTAGCAGATGATTCCACAACTGACTTTATGAACAACCTGTTCATATATATTTTAAATGAAATCAACATGTTTCATATTGTTAGTAATGTTAGTATGTATAATCTAAGTTGTTATAGAACAGTTTTGATTAAACATTATTTTGTCCCCACACTGTGAAATATTGATGCTCAACCGTTTTTTCAGAAGCCCTTCTTTATATCAAATTTACTTGAAACGAATTTAAAAAGGTTATCATTTTCTCTATCATTATTGATAAATAACAAAAAATCATCAACCTACTATGTTACATTAACCAAAGAACCATCATCAAATCTTTTATAAAAAACACATGGCTCATACTTTGATTTAATACACCCATAGATTATTCCACAAACGAGCCTTTTTCATGATACAGATTTTAGTACGATCTACACAAAAACGTTGTTTCGTTAAAATATTTTGATCCAAATCACTATTCAGGAAAGCAGTCGTAGCATCCAAATGTGTAATTTTCAAAATTCAATTTAATTGATAAAGCAAACAATAACCGTATAGTGAAACTGATTTTTCCATATGTTCTCCAAGAGCCATTCGTAAATTTCCCTCCATTTTACTCAATATCGATGTACCTACTATTCAACCCTATTCGAGGCTTGTATGTGAAAATGGGGCACCTAGATCTGTCTCTATCTGACGGTCTATTCATGACAACTGACACATAGCATGAAAAAAGTCAAACAGGTTATTACAAATGTCAAACAGAAATATGCTCATCAGAAAAGATGCAGAAATATCAAGTTTTTTTGAAAGATGCACAAAAATACAAATTTTGATGGGATTATTCCTAACGGAGGATTAAATAAGATGCGCATAAAAACGAAACGCCATGTGGTAGAATGAGGAAATAACGAATAAATCCACCGCATACGAGGTGAAAAACTTATTAATAAAATATAAATTATAAAGTGACAACATTTCTGATTGCGAGCTAATGAATTATTATATGTTGTTGTTGCATGTCTCCTTAAATTTCGGCCCAGTGTAAGTCCGATCACGTCCAGCTTAGGTTGATAAACATCCGATGGTTATCTCTACGTTAATTACGATCATGAACCGCAAGACACTGTACAGCTGAATTACGAGCATGACCTACATCACTTAGCACGCGTTCGTTGTTCAACGTGTACGATGTGCAGATGTATTTTCTGCAGTGGAACTGTAAAATAAGGTCGATTTTTTAAATCCGAGGAAACTGTCTTTTACCAGAAAGAAGGATTACTAGACACACAAAGAGTGTATCGGACACCATGAAATGAATCTTCTATTGATAGAATTACCTCAGTACTAATTATATTCCGATATACATATATTAGAACTGAGGGAAAATTTTGATTTTATTGTTCATTCAAATATAAAAATATCGTCAATGCTTTTTTTTGGCTTTGGTTTTAACCTTTAGCCACCCACATAATGGTGCGTACAGACATATAACAAAACTTCGTATCGTAACGCCGTCGCATAACAAGTCTGGACGGCACGGCGTAACACCGTAACATAGTAACATCAACGCGTTCCATCGGCTATCGGTTTTTGAAGCTGCATCAAAGAAATGATGTTGCACCAATTGTTCGCATGTCTGGACTGATCTACCATTAATTTCATGAATAGTTATCGTAATTAAGAGATTTTGTGAGATACAAAACATCCCAAATATTACAAGAGAATGAAGAAGCATGATGCTATTAGGGGACATCCCGGTAGAATTTTGGTAAAGGCCACTAGTTGCCTGAAGTTTTAAATCCAACAGTAAATCACATTCACAATGTACACACTTCTACTAGTGTACAACTGGGTCTGCTACCAGCGTCTTTCTGCCCTTGTTTTTTGTTTTACGAAGTAATGCATGTATATTATATAAGCTGCTGCAGCAAACTCCATTCCGTTATTGAAGTGCACACAAGAAAAAGACAAAGGTTCTGATTTAGTACAGACGGAACGGCAGTATGTTCCGTTTATAAGATACGGGACGATGTATTGATACGCTATTATGCCGACACACCGTATCTTCGATGCGTATCAAACAATTATTGCTCGTCGGTGATACGATACAAAGTTTTGTCTGTACGCACCTTAACGTTAATAATATTGAAGTTTTTAACTTTAGAACTTAGATACATATTCCGTTTCTTATAACAAATTCTACTATCAGGTCATATATCACTTTGTCCTCCATTGCTAGTAAGTTTTGAATACTGGTAGGAAATTGCAGGTTCAATCGTAGGAGTTTGTTGTTGAAATTATCAATTCCAGGAATGTTTTACAGTTAAAAAATAGGTGATTCAAATCAGCAGTTTCATTATCATATTGGCAAAGAGGTGAGTCAAGGATCCCAATTTTATGTAGATGGGCTGGAAAGCAACCATGATTGGATTTGAGTCTTGTTATAATAGCGGAATATTTTGTGGGAACATCAAATAGGAATATGTGGGGTACTTTTTTGGGAAGTTCCTTGTGTATGAGCTAGGAAGTAAGGGTTGGTGGACTTTCCTACTATTTCTGACAACTTTTCCATCCATTCCTTGTCTACATTCTGTCTATGTATGCTCAAGAGATCATTGTTACAAGGAATTTTATCCAAGCTAGCACAAGTTCGTGCTTCTTTGGCTGCCTGGTCTACTATTTCATTTCCAAGAATACCACTGGGTCCCTTGGCTCTGATAAATACAACTTTGCTGTTAATGAGCGAGAGTTTATATATCCTACAAACATTGAGGTTTCTGTACATATTCTGTGAGAGATGTTGAATGCTTTCTAACACTGATTTTGAGTCAGAGATAAAAACTGATGTATTAATGTCATTCATTGTCCAAGCACCAAGAAAGGGCTTTCTCAATGGCGAACGCTTCAGCTCTGAAGATATTGCACACCGCTGGTATTCAAAAGGCAGCACCCACTCCTTGTTAATCCTTACTACCGTCCGTATACATAATTGAGTTAATATCAAAACTGTCAATCAACAAATATATCAATTTTTGATTATAGGAGGGTATATCATTGTATTGATCGCCAAAACTTATTAGCAGTGAAGCGTAATATATTTATTACTTGTTACCAATATATTTATGAAAAGATGTTGAAAATAATGAGATGAAGGCTGTTCGTGTTTCCCAAATGAGCTCTTGGAGTTCCACTACTTAGTAGATGACGCTAACGTCATGTAGGTATTTCTTCCCGACGAGGCAACTCTGTTGTGTAGGTACTCAGAGTACCAAAATATATTTAACTTTGGACTAGCTGCAGGATATATTTCTCTGATTTGCCTGGTTATATTTTCTTTCGGAAAAGTCGAACTCACATTTCATGTGCATAATTTCTAAAATATTACATTGTTAATTGCATGAAATTTGTACCTACATACTTCTAACATTACACCAAATACACATCTCGATATTTTTATCAGTCTAACAGAAATCTCAATCTCTTGAATCCGCCTTCAATCCCTAGTCAGATTTTCTATACTTATTGTTGGTAAGTTAAAATCTGCTTTGAATAAATGATATTTATTTTGGAAACCCAGATCTACAGTAATGAAATATCAAATGTTTGTGTAAAATTTGTAAAAAAGTTTGTCAAAATTACCTTTGTTAGTAGATATATCGTCCGGTGGTTCTTTTATAAATTGGTTTATTTCTTCGGATGTCAGAGTTCGAGCTTTCTTTTCAAAATATCCGTTAGATTTTCTTTTTAAAAAAGGGCGTCATTTTGCATATGTAGTTATGACAATACCATGAATAATAATAATTTTATTCTCAATTTTCAAGTTACTACATCATAGATATATGACAGAAATAAACTATGAAACAATCCCACAAAATAAACTTGTAGTATTCATTGGTTTGTTTTGATTCAATTATAAAACTTTAAAACATTCTTTGTAGTACTTTACTTGTTGGTATTGAACACATAAATTTATATTTTGAGTATTTCATGAAAAGTTATCCTTGGACATTCCAATATCCAAATTTTCAGATTCATTTCATATAAGAAAATCGATGTGATCGCTTTTTTTCATAAATATAAGGAACAATAATTGCATAATTTTTTTGGCCAAATGTTTTATTTATTCTCATTTTTAATACATAACTATTTCAATTTACATTTTTATTTATAGTAGAAAAGCTTTGTCAATAAGTTGAGAAACTACTGACATTAAAGTATATTTGACTTTGACTTTTGATGTTATTTAATATTTAACCTAGTATTATAAATATGATTTTTGCACCTGAATAATGTTAATAATCGATTTGAATATATTGACCACATAGAAGCATTTCTTCAAAATATGCCATAAATATATTTTCAGAAACACTTCCATTTTTTTTCTTCCGATCCATAAACTGTTTGTATGTAGTTTCATGTGTTTCTCTTGAAGTTGAAATTATGGTAAATTCAATGACAATGAATTAACTTGTTCTGGTGGAGAACTTTCAATTTCAAAACTGTAGATATATCCATTCTAGTTCAATCTTTATTTTCAAAATTGATGAAACTGAAATATTTTATGATGACACTTGCGTGAATATGTTTTCTTTCGAATCGGTCCTTTTGGAGCCTCTGGAGACACCATAGTCCTATTTTAATAGAAAGTCAAATATTTTTAATTCTACGGATCTCTTTGAAAGTTTTCATTAAATTAATTCCAACTCTTCAGATGATGAGGTGTTGCAGGTTTTTCCGGGTTTCCCTGCAGCTGTAAAAGCGAATGGACCACCGAATCAATACAAGATTCTCCATAGCGCAGATAATTTTTCTTTTGTTGTTACTTTGTTACTCAAATAAATGAATATTTTGGAACCTTTGGTGTGAATATAATTCAAGAGAAAGAAACTACCCAAACACCAATACTATGTCACAATCACACTCGGACGTTTTGCCAACAAAGTTAGCATTACTTATATGTATACCTACCACTATTTCTTAATGGACGTCAAATTATCTAACATTTCGAATCCACCTATTCTACCAACTACTTATCTGAGGGCTAACCGTACTCATTATCAAATTTGACTACTTTTGTTATTTGCTAATTCTAGTTATTTACCTGCACTGAATTAATTTTATTGTTATCCTACTTGTTTTGGATTTGACGACACAATTTTCTTGGAAAAACAATAAGTTATGAATTTATTGTGAAAAAGAGAAAAAAAAAACATTTTTCAATGTACTACGAACTTGAATAATGGGCTGGCTGTAAGGAAGAGGACCTTTATCAGCATTCATAGTATTTTTACACTTGGCAATTTCCAGACTCTCGAATGCATCGAGAAGTCTATAGTCATGAACCTGTCTGATTGATTTTAAACTTGTGTCATCAAATCGGTGGTCGTGATTCAAAGCATGTTGGGCCACACTCGATTTTTCGGGTCTTGAATATCGGATATGAGCAATGTGTTCTCTGAACCATACTTTCATGGCCCTTCGAGTTTGACACAAATACTTTTTCTCGCAGTCCTTACAGGATAACATTAAAATTAATTTAGTGCAGGAAAATGACTAGAATTAGTAAACAACAAAAGTAGGCAAATTTGATAATGAGTGCGATTGGCAATAAAATAAGTAGTAGGTAGAGCAGGTAGATTCGTAATGTTAGATAATTTGACGTCCATTAGGAAATAGTGGTATAAATAGAAGTAAGGTGAGGTAAGTGGTTCAGTGAGCTCTTAGCTCCTGAAGATTCTAACTTTATTGGCGAAACGCGCGCCGAGTGTGATTGTGATGTAGTTTTGGTGTTTGGTAATATGAAGAACCTAAACCAAAATCGAAGTCAGAGTTGAGATTGTATAAAATAATGATTGTTCATAGTAACAATACAAACGAATCTTCCGCACTGAAGGACTGAATTAAAACTATTCCAGAAACCTTTCATAGAAGCATGAAGCATCAGCCATTTTGAACAATAAGAAATGGTGGGCTAGTATCTATTGTCACAGTGACAACAATGGAATTTCATGATTTCCATCCAATGTGACATTTTCAGTAATACTTTTAATGTCGACCGTTATTCTTAATTATTAGTTTGAATAGAAACGAAACGACTCAATATACTGTGAATTATAATAAAGTATAGTTAAGAAGAAAGGAATATATCAGAGAATCTTTGACTCGACCATAAATCATGTAGAAATAACATGACATGTAAATGCTGTATTGTTATTACATAAGTTTATGTTAATATGAGGAATTAAATGCAATATACAATCGAAGCAGCATTCAAAGAGGCCATTTGTCATTATATTTTTTTTTTCACATTGCGATATATCATATCTGTACCCCACTTAGAAAGCCTGTTATTAATAGTAGCTAATATCTCAAACGATTCTAAATTACTTATCATAGTTAATTGAAAAATAACCGTGTAAGATGGAAGCTAGACTATTGTCATCGCGTCCCAACGATAGGTTTCATTTCGGAAATGATCACTAATTCATGGTAATGTTTCTTCATTTGGACACGTTATTGACATCTTGAATGCTCAATTTCAATAACTGGTTTTGATAAACTCACAAAAAAGGTACAATACATATGTTGAATGAATGATATTGAAATAAAATGAATCATTCGATGTAACTATAGGTACGTAATAGATTATTTGGTTACTAGCCTGATAATTTCACTCGCTATTTGAAACTCTCTTCTACTGCGATATTAGGACCAGTATGAACGGTGTGTCTCGGTAGTACACGGTTCCTTTTTTTCAAGCCGGTATAGGCCAAGCTGTAGATGAAAATAAGAGGCTATTTTCACACAAAATAAAAGACGCAAACGGCCTATACTGCTTTTTATAAGATAGCTCGTAAATGAAAACCCCGGTTTTCGCCCCAGCCAAATCGCTATGTGGAATTTTTTAAACAAGAAATAGTGAAAAAAATTACAACTTTTTTGGGTTTTTGGAAATATCTCAAAGATTATTCAAGGAATCGTTTCACAGTCAATGGAACTTTTGTAGATAATAATATGTGGTTCAACTGAAAGCAAGATGTTTTCTGTCCGATATTTGAACAGTAAACGTTCTTGTGCAATAGGTCTTCGTATCAGGTATTTCAACAATCAATATAGATCCAGCATCTTCAATGGCATCAATAATAATCATCATCAGTAATAATACTTCACGGCGACAAGCACCGCTGATACTAAAAATTAGGACACCCTACAAATAAAAAATATTGAAATTAAACTAATCTTACAAAATTATGTTTATATCTGTACCTTATGAAGTAAATTTGTTTCGTTATCAGCATCTTGAATAAATTTTCCTTGGTCCTCTGCTGTTCACGATATATACCAGCCAATTACCAAAATTTTTGGACTACTGCAATATTCACATGTACGCAGATGATACACAGATATATCACTCATTTTTTCCTAGCAACGAGGTGATAGCAGAATTCAAAATCAATAATGACATTAAAAATATTTCTGAAATATCAGCCAATCACTCTCTCAAACTCAATTCAAACAAATCAACTGATATTTTATTTGGGAAAAACTCAGAAGAACTGACTCAATCGCTTCACATCAATGTCAACGGACCACTTCTGAAATTTGCTGATAGTGTGAAAAATCTCGGATTAGTAATAGATAAATCATTAAAATTTCGTGAACATAACACTAGCTGTGTACAACCATCATATGCTGCATTGAGACTACTATATCCCCACAGACAGAGTTTGTGTAGGGATACGAAAAAGATTTTGTGTGAAACCCTAGTACTTTCACAACTCTCTTTTTGTGCGCCTGTTTATGGCTATTGTTTAGATCAGGATACGATAAACAGAAACCAACGACTTCAAAATTCATAACTGGAATTACAAAGTATGACAGGGTGACACACAAACTCAAAGAATTGGGATGGTTGAATATGAAGAAACGGCGAGATGTTCTATCTCTTTGCTTATACCATAATATATTAACAGAAAAACATCCCTCATACTTAACAAGAAAAATAAGTTACCGAAGTGAGGTTCACAATATCAACATAAGGGACAAGGGTTTGCTGACATGCCCACCTCACAGAACGAAGTTTTTTGAAAGGGGTTTCAAATTCAACATCTATAAAATGTATTATGCTTTGCCACCTTACTTTAAAGATTTCAACTCGTCTAAATTTAAACGGGCTATCAATCTAAAAAATCTAAAAAATGAATAATATTATATGCAATTTTTCAATTAATACCTTTTGTTTATCGTTATAATTTTTTGTTATAGTTAAGGTTAAGCTAGAATAAGTATTACAATTCATTGTTACTTATGTAATGACCATGACAAGGGTTGAGTGGAAGAGCACTTTCGAGTGAACTCCCACTTGGGATTTCCAAAAAATTGTACAAATGGTATTATTAAGAAGAATTATGTGGAAATAAAGACATTTATTATTATTATTATTATTTATTGATATCATCCCTTGATAAAACTTTAGATCTCTTTCCTCAGTATCCGACGCTTTTGTTCTCAATGAGCAGGACCAATTTTGAAAACTTCCTTATATCGATATTTTCCTTAACATACAATGTGCTTTTCAACATTTAGTAGACACTCCATAACGTAGGAGGTTTTATTTTTAATTTTTTCTCAAAATAGCATATAAGCACATTTTCAGAAACCCTTTTCACGTGTCTCTTGTCGCACCATTCACGAAATTGGTCATATGTTTTCTCATATATTAACTTGGATTTGGTCGGTAACATATTAGATACAATTGCGTTTGCTTTCTCATATACAGGGTGTCCGGTAAACCTTGTACAATATTGAAACTGGTGATAGACCAGGTCATGATTGTTCAGAATATTGGAATTTCACCTCAGTAAAAATATCACCGTTTTCGAGTAAATGGGCATTTTAAGAACTTCTGGAAAATCGCCACCTAACCTTGGATTTTTGAGTGTCATGTATACAAATTGGGACTAATCCAAATATCTTTGCTGCTGAAGATTACTGATGAGTGATGCTTCTAGACGTACAGAACAGTTTCTCAGATAGTGAAAACATTTTTCAAGAAATGAGGGTAAAATGACAGATTTGAGATTCATCAATTTTTTAAAAAAAAGGTGACATTATTATCTGAAAGAAACATAACCAATTGGAAGTGGACATTCATTTCAAAAGAATGCTCATTTTGTCCAGACTCTACCATGATATAAAACAAACTATAATTATTTTTGGAAGAAGTGATTTCCATTGAATTAGGCGTGGTTTTAATCTAGGCTTGCATCAACTTTTATTCAAGAAAAAAAGGAAACTACCCAAACACCAAAACTACGTCACAATCACACTCGACGCGCGTTTCGCCAACAAAGTTAGCATCTTCAGGAGCTAAAAGTAAGATTTTGAGATTGTGACGTAGTTTTGGTGTTTGGGTATTTTATTTTTTCTTGAATTGTATTCACACCAAAGGTTCCAAAATATTCATTTATTTGATCAAACATTTTTTACACGCCCAAAAATTATTTCATTTAGATTTTATCAAGATAAAATGTGGAAATAATCATTAATAATAAAGAATGGACTACTTGGTAGCATTGAATAGTATGTCAATGAAATTAACTTTTCATGTAATTAGGCCTAATAAAATTATCGAAATGAAATGTCGATTATCCGACAAGGCACCGATTAATACGAATTCTTGTGATAAATGTAACCAAATAAATGCAAACTTTTTTAAAAGATGAATCCTTGTCGAAAATTAAAAACTTTTGTTTGAACAACTTGTGACTTCTGTCGTAGTTTTTTGAAATTATTCCGCTTGTTTCATTCAGTGGTATTTATTTCTTTGTCATGCCGTACATACGTTATACTCTCCTAGAATATACGCATATGCACTACATTTATGGTGAATGTGGAGGTAGTGCTACTGCTGCAGCAACGCTTTATGCAGAACTATATCCGATTGCACAATGCCGCTCATAGAATCGCTGATTTGGGGGCTATAACCTATAAGGCATTTGAAAAGATTCTTCTTGAAAATGTGTCGTTTCTGCGAACGAGTGGATGGAAAATAACATTTTTGTAATATTATTCAGTGCGATGTTGAATAATTGTTATTGTGGTTTATAGTGTATGTTGATTAAGAAATCGTTGAATTAGTATTTACTTCATTACATCTCATTGAATGCTTTTAAGCAGTTCATTCGTTATTACTCATAACTATTTAATCATTTCATCTTGATAGGATAAAAATAAAAGACATTACTGACAAAGTCTAATGAAGTTGACTTTAGCTCAGAATAACATCACACTCTAATATTATCGAAATTCTACTCCTTCCAAAAATAATGATCGTATGTTTTATACCATAGTAGAGCCTGGACGAAATGGGCGTTCTTTTGTAATGAATATCCAGTTCCACTTGGTTATGTTTTCTCAAACAATAATGTCAAACTGCTGTTAAAAAAATTGGTGAAACTCAAATCTGTTATTTTACACGTCATTTTACCCTCATTTCTTGAAAAATTGCATTGTTTTCTGAGAAACTGTTTCGTACATCTGAAAGCATCACCCATCAGTAATCTTCAGCAGCAAAGATATTTCAATACGTCCCAATTTGTATAAATGGCATTCAAAAATCCAATGTGAGGTAGTGATTTTCCAGAAATAAAAAAATGCTCATTATCTCGAAAACAGTGAGATTTTTACTAAGGTAAAATTCAGATATTCTGAACAGTCATGACCTGGTCTATCACCAGTTTAAATATTGTACAAGGTTTACCGGACACCCTGTATATCTGATGGGGTATCACTACCACTATCATAATCAACATGCATCTTCTTGAAAATAACTTGAAATTGAAGAAACTACGAGCAAATACGATCAAACAGTCAAATACCAAGTCAAGTGCCAACAAACCGTTTCTATAGTAACGACAAAGAAAGACCACTGGATGCTGTGAAATTGCAATGATAACATTAAAGATATGGAATAGTATATTGTGGAACAAGTGGGGAAAGTTCAACTTTTCTCACGAGTGTGGAAGTTTGTGGCACGAGTTTGTGGTGCTAGCTGTATCGAATAGTTATTTTCCTACAACTGCTATGTAAAAGTAGTGTATTTCTCATAGCTTACTTAATTTCAAAACGATGTATTGCTCATACTGTGAGAAATATTTTTTCTCTCGGACTTTGCCCACAATCAACAAAAATCGACTAAAACTAGTTGGCTAGGTAGTTGGCTGCTGTTCATTTTAAGATAGTTATCAGAACTGTCAGATTATAGAAGTTTTTTTAACTCTTTAGATAGTTTTCATTCGTGCTTTCATGAAAATCGCAATTTCTATTGAATATTATTTCATTAAGACATACTCATAATAAATAATATAGATACTGACAATAGTGACAATTTTGATAATAATACTCCGCCAGAGATATTGGAAAAAGCTGCGAAAGTAACGATGGATTTGTTGCCGGAAATTTCAAAAAAAAAAGTATGAATTGGCATACGAAAAAAATATTTATCTGTCAAGAGGTAGGATACTTTAATATTATTGTAGCTGTGCAGTTGTAGGAAAAAATATTTATTGAGGTATATTACTTGTATTTTTTAATGTTTTGCAGTTGTAGGAAAAGTATAGTGTGAAACATGTGGCGAAAGTACTTTTTCTCACTCGTGTGTTTGCGGCACTCGCCCTTCAGCTCGTTCCACAAACTTCCACACTCGTGAGAAAAGTTGAACTTTCTCCACTTGTTGCAAAATATACTATTTCGCACCCGTGTGAATATAAGCCACTTTCCGAGGGACTGTACAGTGTGATACACGTTACTTTACTATGTGTGGTCGTAGCAAAATACTTATTTATCCCGTAACGTAATATTTTTAACGTCGAGATTTTTGAGCACACACACTCGTAGTCGATCTTGAAACGTATATCATTAGATAACACGATCCGAGAGAAGAGCAATTAAATGCAGAGGTGGTTGTTACCTTAGATGTAATAACTACATTTCAAGAAAACCCGAGTAATTGCTGACGAATAGCTCGCAAAAGCGCGGACAGTGATTGGACGTGCCATCGATGCGATGGTTCCATGAAATCATCTCTTTAGCTGATAATGAGTCTAATTAGTTGCATCTGAGATTGTCGCAATGGGCGCTGCTTTCCATATACACTCGACGGCGTGTCTTCACGCACCAATTAAACGATATATTCCTGATTAGGTACGTCACCGAGACCGATGAAGGACTTTGATATCGCCACTATAGCCGACACGGAATATTCTTCTGCTTCTTCTTCATGGTATCGACAGACGGACTGCGACGTGACGCTTTCGGATGGGTCGGTTGGATTCCCTTTGGTAGCCACAGCTTACCGAGAAACCAGCAAAAACCGCAACGATTGTCCTGATATCGTTCAGCGTCGAAAATTCCGAAGTCACCAAATTTTACAGCTTCAGTTAGTGGAATCGAGATCGCTGTATCCGAATATTTCTAACTGGATGATTGTTGAACATAGATTCAGTGAAAAAAATCTGATAACAAGCAAAACATATTACTATTATATTCGATGTTTGGGTAAAACTTCCGTTACATTGAGGATCTGAATTTCAAAATTTTTTTGGAACATACGTTTTTGACCTCCTGAACAAAAAATCCAAATGAAATTTTTGGCGGTCTCAAGTAATTTCGAAGATACGGGCCTTTTTTTTAATGATAACTGGCATTTTCTAGCACACGTTTCTTCTTTGAAAAACACACTCAAATGTCTCCTTATTTTCACCAGCACATTATACACACCATAATTCACAAGTTTTACACTTTTTTTTCATTGAAAACCGTTGTTTATCAAGAAATTCTACCTTTTTTTAACAATAACTAAATCAACAAATTCATGCTGCTTTGTTTAGTGAATATCTGTCATGTCAGGATTGTCAGGTTGGTAACTTGAAAATCACTAGCCTCCAACTTTTCAAAACAATGGAATGACGTGAAGGCGAAGCTAATTTTGCGACATTGCCAATGTGATTCCAGAAATATTGAAGTCACGAATCACATGGAATATTTTAATGAATGAGTATGAAAAATGAGTTGATATAACCACTACATTTTCCTATCAATACTGCACATTTGAAACAATGGTAATTATAATGTTTCTAATTGAGTACAACAAACATACCTAATACACTAAAAGTACCTAATTTTTTCTTCCTAAAAAATTCCTCCCACATGTATATTTCACTAAGGTAAACACGATTAAATTTCTCCTACTTGCTTGTCTCTTTAAAAAATATCTTTTGGGCATTCAAAATATTAATATCAAGAATTTTTTTCAATCCAGCTTTCTAACAACTAAATAGCTTCTTTCATAACAAAGAGTAGCCAGTATCAATCTCTTCCATTGAACCAACAATGAGTCTTTATAACATTTTTGCGAAGAAATAATTACTTAAAAAACGTGTCGGATCACAAACATTCATTTTGGTATGTCCGCGAATAGATAGAGAAAGACGCAACCTAGCCGTATTGTAGGTATAAGCTGCTTTCCATTTAACGTAAGGAGCCCCTCAGAGCTACCCAGAGCGTGTGTTCCATTTAGTGGGGCTTCAAGCACCGATAGACATTCCCCTTGCCCCTCGAGCACCACCCGTTTTATTGGTGCATGAAGCACAAGTAGACAAAAGTCAAAACGCGAATACACAGTTTTTTGGCGAAAAAGTCAGTGATAAGGTAATTTCCGATCTCAGGGGCTTGTAGCTCTGGGGCTTAACACTCCTAAATGGAAAACGCCTATAGTCGGGTAAGCTCGGTTAGGTTTGCCTATGGTCGGGTCGGTCGGGTTAAGTTATAGTCACTAAAGTAGGTTATTTTACGTAAAAAGTGCTCTTTATTTCTTGTACGCATATGTATTCATATTAGGTATATTTGCGCACATGTCCGTTTTTTTTTTAAATTCAGTTGCTCAATGTAACGGAAGTTTTACCGAAGTTTGAAATACCAAGGTAAAGAAAAAAGTTTGAAGGAAATTCTATCAGAAAAATGCACAACATGCTTACCAAAGCGATTTAGCTGATCACGGATGGAACCACCATACCATTACAAGTTGGAGAAAAATATTTGAAGTGTGACACAAACGATCAAGAAAATTAGCTAGACGAAGAACAGAAGCGGCTTTAACAGAATGTCATTGGAAGTCTTTTTATAGGATAAATTGCACCAAAGCGATTTAGATAAAAATTTCACACCTCTCTTTTTAGCCAATCAAAAAATTGGCTTTTGTTCAGTTGCCATGGCAACCCAAAAAATGTCCGTGAATTTTTATCCTGCATGGCACCCTGGCCGAAATTAATAGGTAAGTGGAAATTGTTCTGTCAAGTACTTGAGGTGGTTGACATTTTACTTATACGTACGAATGCAATTTTAATTTTCATATGAAAGAAGATACTATTTCATAACTATACGTATTTACTAGATATTTTGAATGTGTCTGTAAATATTTTGAGGACTCCCTGCATTTCAACAATGAATAGGTCCATCGATAAAAAAATTATATGAATCAAATGTCTACCTATACTTGAATTTAATATTTGAAACAATTTTATTCAACTTATATTTTAGTCAAATTTGGTTGAAATTTCCAGTCGTTTTCTTTATAGTACGCAGATTGATTTCTCATTTTTGTTTTCTTCCACATTTTTTGTTCAAATAGGTGAGATAAGTATTTCAATTATGGGTGACTTCTTTTATATTCACAAAGTTCTTCGCATTATGCCTAATGTTTATTTTTCTTATTTTTCCATTATAAAGTATTCTCTGCAGTATTATTCTTCTGAAACCTTGAAAACATTTTCACAACAATACGAAACGAAGTAGAAATATTGAATTATTGAGCCTCTGGTTAGTGGTAAAGCTGTAAAAATGGATGAGTCTAAGGCAGGGTTGTACAATACAAGTTCACCAACAGTTCAACTAAACTAAGTTCAGTCGTTAAGAAACTAGAAATGTTATTCGCTTATCCATAGTAACTGAAACAATATAAATGAAGCGCTTTATTTTCCGCTGGATTCATTTGAAGCGGTTCGGTGGTCTGTAATTTGGACCATCTAGTAGACTTGCAAAGCGCTATTATTTTTTAAGAAAATTCATATACTCGAAAAATTTCCGGCAATAGTTCAAGTACTTGGGAGATTATAAGTGAAAATATAGCAGATAATTCCAGAAACACCAAAAAAGATAAATTCCTCAAAAATTTTCTGCAGAAATGCCTGGAAGATCCCTTTTCTTTGAAAAAAACCGCTCAATGGTAATGTGTACAAATCAATAGATATATGGTACAGATGCACAAACACTAGCAATTGATTGAACTAGTCACTACTATTACATCTCCAACACATACTAGGACACCATAAAATAGTAACTTCGAACCATACTTAAAGCGATTCGCACGCAAAATTACAGAGAATAATGATGATGTAAACTTATTGTTACATTCAATTTGAAAATCACTTCTTTTGACATAAATAAAAGCGACGAATGTCAAATATAGCGAATATTCGGAATAGCATAAAGCGACGTTGTCAGCTCTTCTTAAATTTCTGCATACCAAGTGAAAATTACACGTATGTCGGGAATAGTTTTCAGAAGTATTCTAACATCTGTTATTTTTCAGGTATCAATAAGAAAATATGCATTAGAAGATAACACGACACATCATTTGAATATAAGACTCGTCAGTCTTATCAAATGGATTTGAAAATCAGACACGCATTCCGAATACCTTTTAAAAGTTTTAAATTACCACGTTTTCGGTCATGGGCCCAATTTCTTAACATAAAAAAGGGACACAACCTAACCTAACCTAGCTATCCAAGTTGCTAGTGATTCGATCACTAATTGCTGCGCTCGTATTTTATGAATTACCAATAAAAAGAGACACGCTGCCAAATAGACCATTCCAGAACACGTAACTTTGACAGGTCGGCCATATCTGCTGGAGGTCACACATATCGATTAGTTGTTGTTTTATCTTGTGTGTTCAGTTTAAAGGTTTATTTTTCAGGTGTTATTTTGATAAAATTGTAACAAATATGTCTCGAAGTACTTATTATTTATCCCTTAGTGGTGTAATCAAGTGCCGGCGCGATGGAAAAATTCGTTTTATAGACAATATCGATCCGTACCAAAATTAACTGATATACATTGACTTTTGATAAAATGCCGAGAAAAGAAGCTGCAGACTCATTTGGTTTACCACTTGCGGTGAAGCCCATATTTTGGGTAGGAATCCTGCCAGAATGCATGTTTTCCTTTAAGGCACTGGGTTTTCCTAAAATTATTTTTGAAACTCATTTATGTACAAAAGTTAACTGATATACACTAGCTAACCTTCGATAAAATGTTGAGAACACACACGCCATGTTTTAAGTTGTGATTCAAGCATCGCGGCGTTGTGCAAATAAATCATTTAAATAGTCACCATACTTTGTTAAAACTGACGGAAATCGAAAAAAAGATACCTCATCTCTTTCTCCCCGCTTTCCACACTTAACAACACTACAAAACGATGGCATATTAATTAATACATTTATAAACCAATTACTAAGTAAAGTCTAACTATTGACCGTTGTTTACCAGTAAACAATGAAAACTAAATAGAATGTGTGCCCTCCAGCCAATGTCAGTGACGTCATTCTGAAATGGTCTATTTTTTAATGTAAAAAAGAAACACAGCCTAACCTAACTAACCAAGCTTTCCAAGTTGCTGGTAATTCGATCACTGATTACTATGAAAAGGTGAAATCAAAGCAGATGCTCGTTGCCCTCACATTTTATGAATTACCTCCGGCGTATCTCTTTCTTCTTACTGCCCACCAAATATCTTAACGTAAAAAAAAGGAACACAACGTAATCTAACTAGCCTAGCTTTCCAAGTTGCTGTTAATTTGATTAAAATTAGTATGAAAAGGTGAAATCAAAGCACAGATGCTCGTTGCGCTCGCATTTTTTAAATTACCAGAAGAAGGCTGCTTACGTTCTCGGCCATGGACTGAATTTCTTACCATAAAAAAGGGACACAGCCTAACCTAACTTAGCTATTCAAGTTGCTAGCAATTCGATCACTTCAATCAACTTTTTTTTGGGTTCTAATTCTCATACATAACTGCGTACTCTATCTAAACATTCGACAGGTGAACAAAACTATCACTAAAACTCACCCACCCTAAGATCCTAGATGAGATCAAAATCATGAACTCACTAAACGACTGATTATAAAAAGATTTAAATTCAGTATATTCATCTTGAACGTCCGTAACTTTGTAATTGTCTCTGCCTGATGAGTTCACACGTACAAACTGATTATAATAAAATTAATATTATGCACTAAAACCCAGTATATCCATCTTTTACAGACATTCGCGAACCTCTAAAATTGTCGTTGCCTGAATGGTGAATGCCGTTGAGATTTTGTTGTGTAACGTCGCCGGTTTTTACCGAGTTCCAATGGAAATTATGAAGCACATCATTACTGGTCAATTACACTAGACAAATCTCAAGGAATTAATGGATGCAATAAATCAAGTAAAAAACAAAACTTACAGTGGTATTAAAAATATATCTTTAAAAATATTTCAAAATTTGCCAATCTTCGTTTTCGAATTACTGGACCATCTTATCAATGATTCTTTTGCCAGAGAAATTTTCCCAGACTTCTTAAAAACCAGTATAGTGTTCCCTCCAATTTCCGACCAATCTCGTTAATTCCAACCTTGGTAGAATTAATCGAAAAATATATAGACTTCTTGGCTCTCCACAAAATTCTGCATCCTCAGCAATTTGGTTTTCAACCTAGCAAAAGTACTGGAGATGCTAATTCACTTTTTGAAGAATGTTTATACAAATATGAATTATGTCAAAAGCATTTGACTGTGTTAATCACAAATAATGCTGCGTGAGCTCCACCGTTACGGGTTCAGAGACCAAAGTCATGACTGGTGTCTTATTTGAGTCAACAAACTCAAATTGTAAAAGCTAATAGAAATTCCCATATTGGTTTAATCAAACATTGTGTACCACAAGGGTCTGTGCTTGGACCTATCCTGTTTTTATTATATTTTAATGACCTTGCAAATATCAAAACTGAGGGTGCGTTCACTATTTTTGCAGACGACACAACGATCCTATGGCATAATCATAATTCAAACAATCTTAATTTTTCCAGCTGAAAATTTCACCTATCCAAAATGAAGAAAAATCAGTAACAAATTATACTCAGACGATTTTTCTCGGTGCAAGCACAGTTATATTTCTTGAAATATACGTTTGTACCAACTTTTGCAAGTATTTACGCCAATAACAATTGTAGTTAGCAGTGAAACTTTCACGAAAAGGAATAAATTGTTATTACACAATAAAATAAAGTTGCTGTTCTATTGAACGGCTTTTGCCGCTGAACCGAAATTGATTTCTGGAAGTTATTCCATTTTGTGTCCATCGCAGGTGCCAATTACAACCAGTAATTTTTTGCACGGTAATTTGCTCGCGAAGCAATTAACCGTAAGAGTTATTTTAAAAGCCCTTCGAATACACAGTGTAACGGCTGCTGTAAAATCACATCTGCACTATAATCTCGAAAATTTGTTTAAATATTTTGGTGTTTTACAGCACTTACGAGAGCGTAAAAAATTTGCCGAAAGCAAAGCTTTTAAAAACGATTTTGAAATCTCTTTTAAGTAGGTTACACTCATTTTATAACTTACCCATTTAGGCACCTGCCGTTTTTCGTTATTGGTACTTTCTTTAAGGCAGTTCCATTATTAACACTTTTCGCTAGGGTGGTCTTTATTGCTTTCTTCCTTGTTTTTATGACTAGATCAAGTTGATATTTCAGCATATACTGCGTTTCCCAGAAGCTTTGGATAAAATGATACATCAAATAACAAATCACGTGCAAATAAAATACTCCTAAATTACCAAAAAGTACAAATCTCTGAATACGGAAGGCATCTCCGAGCAATAAAAGATATAGATGTGCCATTTCTATATGCACAACACACATGAAAGCTGCATATCACTATCCTTTGTGATAGTTTGTAGGTTAGGGGTAACCTCCGAGTTCGGAGGGCGAGAATTGTTATTGTTATGATATTCAGATGTAAGCTTAGAACCAGTGGCGGCGTGCTGATGATTTTTTTTCATGCTATATTTCTATCTATAGACGACCACATGCCTGGTTGGAAAGCATGTGTGTTGTCAAGATATCAATCAAAAATACTGTATTGTGCAAAGAATTAGATTATTGTTTACAAAAGAATAAGGTCATACATACTGAAAAAATAAATGAAACTGTCGAAGTGAACAACAGCTCTATTTTGATGTAGTCTTGATTTAGTCACAGGGTGGAGCGATGACTTGCTTTTGGAAAACGCCTGTCCAGCTTGAAACAAATTAAAATTTTGGATTGCATTCTTCTATTCATTTGCTGAAGTAGTCTTATTTTTGGTTTCTGACGGATTGTAGTTCTCCTTGCTACTTTTAAACACTTTATCATAATCTGTGTATCATCGGTTTCACAATCACGAATTCCTCTAAAATAGCATACATTTCAAACACACACACAGACACACCCACACACCCACCCATAACTGTCAAGTTATTATATTGTTATAGTTGCAGAACAGTGAAGTAAATTCCATGACAAACAAATTCAAACTAAAAATTATCACTTAACTTTGTACTCGAAACACATTCCAACAAGACTTCACAATCTTTATGAATAACTAGGCACAATGTTATGAATAGAATAGATCGGAAAACAAATCTATGGCTTGCACTTCTCTTTGAGGCTATAAAGCCTATAGGAAAGACTATACCTATTTGGAATTCATCAGAAAGTGTCTTTCTTCAAAAAAAATTCTAAATTCACTATCCAAACTGTGCTTATTTCCATTTGTTTAAGAGGGACATGAAAAATTAAAAGTACAATACACAAAGAACTCTTTGTAAAAGTGATTTATATATGTATTTGAGAGAAAGTTTTATATACAGAATCATAGCCTTCTATGATAAAGGAAGTTACAGTTTTGGAGTCCATCACTTTTCATTTACGGATTAAAGGAATTCAATGAGAAATATCCTGGAATTGGGACTACGGGCTCTCTCAGGATATTAAAAAAAACTCATTGATAAGATTTTAAACTTGCGATGATTTACAGTTTTTCATTTACAATGAAGAAGTTTGTCCACATCCGGTTTAACCGGAAGCGCTACGCCATTGAAGAAATTCCAGATCGATTATTCATGTAGATATATGTGATATTCCATGTTTACAAAATTTTATTCAATTGGGAACATTGAAAACTTATGATGAACCCATTACTTACGTGGTAATCCCTGTGATAATCCAGTACCAATCAGATTTAGTCTATAATAGCTAGTGGCTTATGATTTGATTTTGGTTATAAATAGTTTATATAAGTTTATATCAATCAAATGTCTACCTATATTGAAAAATTGTTTGAAATTGTTTTTTCCGTTAGCTGTCGTCCCCTTATGAACTACAGCCCTCAGAAGTCGAAACTTGTGCGAGCTAAGGATTAATGAGGTCTTACCTTTTTACGTGCGATTCCTAGCACATTCTCGAGCCATCAGAAAAATGTCTGCAGTCGCCGTGGTTTGAACCATCGCCAACTGGCAGCCAAAGTGATTGAAACACTGTGGCTTTAACCACACGGCTACCCGGCCCAGTATATACTTGAATACATGAATTTAATATTTGAAACAATTTTATTCAACTTATCTTTTCGTGAAAACATGGTTGAAATTTCCAGACGCTTTCTTTGTCGCTGATTGATTTCTCATTTTTGTTCAAGTATTTCAATTATGGGTGACTTTTTTTATCTTCGCAACGTTCCTCGCAAAATGCATAATATATATTTTTGTTGTTTTTCCGTTATTTCTTATCTGATTATAAAGTATTCTCCGCAATATTATTCTTCTGGAACCTTGAAAACAACTTTACAACAATACGAACTAGAAAATTGAGCCTAACAGGTTAGTGGTTAGCTGTCAATGGGTGCGTCTAATAGCATGCGGCGGCTGCAGCCGCTTTTACGCTTCACGTGATAGACGGCTGACAGGTTCTCCAGCCGCAACAGATAAATAAAGCGCTTTATTTTTCGCTGGATTTATTGGAAGCGGTTCAGTGGTCTGTAATTTAGAACGTCTAATAAACTTGTAGAGCGCTGTTTTGCTTTATCCAGCAAAGCGCTTTCCGGTTTTTTTCTGATAGACACGTATTTTCAACACACCGCCACAATACGAATGCGTATCTGTCATTGTGTCAACAAAAGCAATTCATAGCCACTGATGGTATTACCTGTTTTGTCTTGAATAATCTCCAAGTCAGATAGAATTAGCATCAATTCAATATATCTTGGTGTGGAATTTTCTTACCGTATCCCCCGCGTGCTTGAATTAATTGCAGGAAATGTATCTCGTACATGAATTTTGTAGGAATTTTTTTTTTCAAAAATTGCTTGTACCCAAAAAATTTTCGGACATTTTGGTGGTATTATACTGACAATCCCATTCATGTATAATAATTCCCATTTTGAATACAAAAATCGTAGTTTGCTGTCGGCTAAATAGGAAGGAAGAGAGTTTGCAAGTGGATAAAAATATCGGATAAATTACGTTACCGTAGCAACCCTAGCATTTAGGTACTGTCTGTTTACCAAGCAATGCACGTCAATTTTACAATTATAAATGTTAAAAACAGAAAGAATTAAACAGCATATAACAATTCCAAAAAGTATGTCGAGATTTGGAAATATTTGCAAGGCAGAAATAGTAAGGGAGATTGAAAAATCAACTCCAGAAAATACCAAAAAAACTCATTTCTCCATATGGAATCAATTTAGTGAATTTTGTAAACAACGAAACTTCAATTTGGAAACCAAACAGTCAGTGGAAAATGTGGCAGAAATATTGATGGACTGGGGCTTCAATATGAAGAAAAAGAATGAAGAAGATTATAAAGAATACTTACGTGGTGAAAACAATGTGGAACACAACAGCGAAAATGTTGCAAAACATGTATTTCGAAAAATTTAATGTTACTTTCAACCCTTTCACTGATTTGGCATTTAAGAAATCCCGTGATGCACGTAACTCTAAGCGAAAGATATTACAAGGTAATTTACAAAAACGTAAGAATAGTTCAACAGCATTAACTAAAAGTGAAATAGGTCTTTTAAAAAGATTTTTTCATATCGCTGCATATGAATTACCTTGGCGAGGAGGTGAAGCTGCAAAGTGTAAAGTACACTATTTTAAAGAAGAAAAATCAAATAATGGTGATTTAACTGGTCGCATTGAATATAATACAGTTTTTTCCAAGACATGTCAGGGTGGCTCAAACAAGTGCTGCGATAGTAAATGGCTAATAAAGAACATAGAAAACCCTAGCATATGCCCAGTGACATTGTTTTATAAAATATTATCACAGACCGAACCATATTACAACTGACATCATTCGCATCTTGTGACAAATCTCCGAGATAAAGCTTTGAATAATGAATTAGCCACAGTGCCAACAACATCCATGTCAATGTCAACAACAAAGTCTACATCAGTAAAGGAGCAAATGTCTACTGGACCAATTGTATATAATAATTGTATTTTTAACAATTGTTCTTTCTAAACATTATGTTTCTACTCATTGTTCATTTAGTTTGTTAAATAAAGTTTAATTGAATTGAGTTTTTTATTCATGGGATTGTCTTACCAAATACCACGCGAGCTCAGATCTAGCAGGATATTTTTTCCGGTGGTTTTCTCATACTTACTTTCATTGGCAATTTAACTCGATCTGTTCAGGCAAAATCACTCGAGCTACGCTCTCGTGATTTTGCCAGAACAGCTCTCGTTAAATTGCCAATGAAAGTAAGTATTCGAAAACAACCACAAAAAATATCCGGCTAAATCTGAGCTATTGTGGTATTACCCCCGATAAAACTGCTTCCTCATCGATAATACCTTGTTTACATTGAAACGTCAAAATTTTACTTTGCATTTGTCATTATTAACAGATTATAGTGCTTCGAAGTTTATTGAAAATGAACACAAATAGATTCAGTGCCATCACCCAAGAAAATATTGAACATTTAATTCAAAATTCCACTCCACAAAATACAATTAAATCCAAAAAATGTATATATGGAATCAGTTTGAAGCATTTTGCAGAATCAGAAACTACCAGCTAAAAAGCGATACGACTATTCAAGAAATCGCAAAAATTCTGGAAGACTGGGCAGCAAATATGAAAAAATGTAACGGCGAAGACTACAAAGAGTATACGTTGAAAACCACAGGAACATGGAATGCGATAAACCCCAGAAGAGCATAGTACGTCTCGTTTGTCCTTCGCTGATCTAAAGTAGTCTTTCAGTTTTTTTGAAGGTTTATAAACGGTTTTAATCTCATATTTTCGTAAAATACGGCCAATACGATCTGTAACTCTGGGAACATATGGTAAGAATGCTTTTCTTTTTTCGGTGTTGGACAAACGAGACGTACTATGCTCTTCTGGGGTTTATCGCATTCCATGTTCCTGTGGCAGCGTTTATATCGGAACTACGAAACGCTCCGTTAAAACAAGAATCAAAGAACACAAGGCTTGCTGTCGGTTAGGGCACACACAGAAATCCGCTTTCGCAGAACATACTCTCAACAACGATAACCATAGAGTGAAATTTATAGAAACCCAAGTCATCTCTTCAACATCTGCCTATTACCCAAGACTCTTCCGGGAAGCAATTGAAATTCAGAAACACCAGAACAACTTCAACAGAACCGAAGTCAAGAAGGACTACAATTGAACAAGGTTTGGCTTCCAGTTCTCAAAAATTCTCAATTAGCCCCTTATCCACAAAATAACGGTACGAACGATTCTATGATGTCAGCTAACGCTATGGACCAATCAGATGTAAGAACATCAAATCACAGGTATTTATTGAGACAGCGTATAACAAATGTCAAGCATTTGACAGCGACATAAAAAAACAGAAACTTTCTCTTGAAAATGCTAACCACTCGTGTTGGCGAAACGTCGAGATCTTCTCTCAACATACGTCGGCCTTACTACCCGAAGAACCACCATGTAAATCTTTGAGATGTTTCCAAAAAAAACCAAAAAAGTTCTAATTTTTTTACTATTTCTTGTTTAAAAAAATCCACAAAGCAATTTTGCTGGAGCGAAAACTGGGGTTTTCATTAACGAACTATCATAAAAATTAGTATAGGCCATTTGCGTCTTTCATTTTGTGCGGGAAAAAAACCTCTATAGCTTGGTCTTTTTGTGCAAAGGTCAAGAGAAATAAGTATGTGTTCAAAATCTTCGTTATTTCAGTAGGTAGATTTTATTTACACATTCACGGTTCATACTGATTTTTTTGATTATTTTTCAAACTTCCTCAATTATGAAAACCCCAAAACGTTTTGATTAGTTTTCGTTACTCTTACCTCATTGTATATAGCCATAATAAACCTTCTCGGGGGTGTGTCTACCTGTATAAAGTGAATAAAAGGATTATAATATCCATCTGGACGTGTGCTACGGCTTCCACATGGTGCGTCTGTTATACAGCTCATTAAATTCACCCTAATATGAATACTTTCAATCTCTGAACTTTCAACATCACGGCAAGGTAGTGTTCAGTATACAGGGTACAGTGTCCGTCAAAGAATTGGCATCATATGGAAAAACTTGTGTTCATAATTTATTTTGAAATTCGATTTCGTCGTTAAGTTGGGCTTTGAAAAATAAGAAAAATGGCCTAGTCTGATATGGTCACCTGACTTTCACTACCTGTCAAAAGTAAAAATTTTCAACATAATCGCTGAAAATATGCTAATTTATTCGAATTTCAAACAACTTCGAAAAGAACAGTAGTTTCTATTCCGATTTTACACCTACATCTTGAATTTGAACGTTCTATTACAAGATTTACTTTTGCCATTTTTTGATAACTACGAAATATCGGCGATTCAAAAATATTCTTAACTTCGACAAAATTGTTTTATACCAGTACCTCTAATATGCGACTAACTTTCAATTTCGAATCATTACTACATACAGATTTCCTATACCATTTCGAAATGATTAAACAATGAAGTGAAAAAAAAGTGGTTGGTTTTTTTTAATATCTCGAAAAATATTAATGATTTTCGAAATATTGAAAAAGATCTGAAAAGATCAGCAAATTTTCTGAAAAAAAGTATCTCCAATATTTTTAATTTTTACAGAGTCCTGAAAATAGAGCCAAAAACTGGTAGTCTGGCTTCCGCGAGCATTGCGTCACTCTGACATAACAACAAAAAAAATTATTTTAACAAAAAAATATATATACTTATTTATTCAAAATATAAATATAAATAGATAATTAAAAATAAATTAAATATAAATAATAACTGAATTCATCAAAAAAGAATAATAAACTTCAAAAATTAAGATTTTCTATGAGTAGGACTCGTAGAATATAATATAAATACTTTTTGATGAAATTGTTGTCACACAAGAATCATTGTACTCATGCCACGTATTTGCATAAGGGTGTCTACAGTAAGCCGTGTAGTGACCAAAATCGGAAGTACCGCTGTGATTGGACAATGCATAAAGGTTGTATCGATGAGGGGCTACACTGTCCGCTGCATAGTTGCTCATATCCAGTCCTTCTATGGGAAAATCGATGATCATGTTCAATTTTACTTTGTTACTACTTATTTCATATTAAAATGAAAGCGACGGGCGATGTGTACATATTTTAGAACTAAAATCTCTATGAGAAAAACGTTTGACATTGATAACTAGAATTTTGGGAAATTTACAAATAGATATGGACTTCGTGCACTTCCTTTTCTCTCTGCACTTCGAGCATGTTGGTTTTTCATCATCGTCCAAAGTTTCTTCATTGGTGAAAGAATCCAAACAATGAGCCAGACTTATTTGTCCTGTTATTTGCGGAATCGGTAAGGAAAGATCCCAGAATGGATCAAACGTAACTGAACAATGACCACAATACATACACCTTAATGTAGATTTCAGTTGGCCAACAAATAAATCTACAATCCTTGAGTTATCCACCATCAGGAATCTTGACCATAACTCTTCAGCCTTTTCAGTGGCACTTAATTTATCGTCGATTTCTGACAAAATGGGTTTACGCCTATCTGTAATTATATTCAGGTCTTCATGCAAACTATCCAGTAAACATCGTAAGAACTCTTGAGAATCTTGCTGGGCGCAACCGATGAAACGAGGTGCAAACCTTTGAATTTCACTTTTCAATGGGACAGTGTTTACTACACAATCTGATATTTCACCTGTCCATAGCTTCTTGATCACTAATGCGAATACTTTGATTAAAGCTCCTTTCATACTGGAAATGGTCGTGTTTATATCACTTGTGTAGGCATCACTTCTTAAATACTCCAACAGCCATCTTGTGTTGGATAAGCACTGTTCATATAGCAAGTATAACCAATATTTTCAAGTCCATTGAAACCGAGAGCTTTGACGTTGCTATGAACTACTGCAACCCTGATGCATTCATGACTCTTATTTTCAACTGAGTGGTCTCGGAAATGGTGGTTGTCTATGTCATTGGAGCGGCGTGATAATGAACTCGACTTGAGACTACTGACTATTAATTTGAAAGGAGAAATAGCAGAACTTGAGATAATTGGAAAGGTTGATAAATTAAAAACATATTAAATATGAATATTAAGTAATAAAAAAATTCAAGCGCCATTGAGATACATCAATTAACAATAATCCGCGGTTAAAAAATGTTTATCCCAATTTCTCCATAATTTATGCATCTGTTAGTTCACAATTTTTTCTAAACTGAATGTTAACATAAAAACCCTGATAATTATTGAACTAAAACCGTAGGATTTTTTTCCTCTCAGTGAAGTTATTCTTGATAGGCTTACAAATAGATAACAGATGCAAAAATTGTAAAATTTTGATTTTCCTCTTTTTTATTAACAAAAATTTAAAAATAAAAGAAACTCAATAATTTTCTTTTCAATATCTTGAATGTTTCGATTTCTAAGGGTTTAAAAATGCAATTTTTTTTATTTTTTACCACCGTTGCTTGAAAATTATGAACAAATACTTGGTTTTTGAGCAAATCAAAAAAAAATTGTAATATATTTATTGAAGAAAATTATGATCTTTAAAGAAAAAATTATTCCTTAAAAAATGTATTTGTTGCTATTTTCAATTGTTGATAAAAAAGTGGAAAATCAAAATTTTACAATTTTTGCAACAGTTATCTATTTGTAAGACTATTAAGAATAACTTCACAAGTGAAAATATACCAGTTTTAGTTCAATAATTATCGGGATTTTTATGTTAACATTCAGAAAGATGTTTTGATTAACAAATGCATAATTTATGGAGAAATTGGGATACAAATTTTTCAACTACAGATTATTATTAATTGATGTATCCCAATATTACATGATTTTTTTTATTCCTTAATATTCATATCAAATAGCTGGAAATATTTTGTTTTGTTGTTGTTCCAGAGTTTTTGGCTCTATTTTCAGGACTCTGTAAAAATTATAAATATTGGAGATACAGTTTTGATATTCGGAATTTTTTTCAGCAAATTTGCTGATCTTTTCAGATCTTTTTAAACATTTCGAAATTCTTTAATATTTTTGGAGATATTCAAAAAAAACAAAGTCCTACTTTTTTTCACTTAATTGTTTGTAACTTCCGCAATTTTTTCTTCATGACATTGCGAATCGAATGGGGGAATCGGATAGGTATCTGCATGCTCTATCAAACCACCATCCTAGTCAGAAGCGAGGAATTATCTCCACACTAGCTGGACGTGCTCGGAGAATATGTGAAGCTGAGCATCTACATGATGAACTAGAATATCTCCAAGTAACATGAAACCGAAAACTTCCACGAGACGAAGTATGGAGGAGGCTCAGATAGTTGCACGTGTGTATATTCCATATATGCCTAAGGTCACAGACGGAATTGGAAAACTCTTGGGGCAACACAACATATAAACAGTCTTCAAACCCACCAAGAAAATACAACAAAACCTTAGGTCGGCAAAAGACAAAAGGAACCCACTATCTGCAGCGGGGGTATATTGCAAACCATTCAATTGCGGAAAGGTATACATCGGAACCACAAAAAGGTCCATGGGAACAAGGCTGAAGGAACATCAGAGGAACTGCAGATTAGGCCAAATAGACAAGTCGGCAGTGGCAGAACACGCGCTCAGTGAAGAAAACCACAAGATTCTGTTTGAGGACGTAAAACTTCTTTCCCCCAACCAGGGATACCATAGCCGACTTGTACGGGAGGCATTAGAGATCCACAAACACACGGAGAATTTCAACAGAAAAGGAGAAGCTGTGAACTTCAACCGAATATGGAATCCCATTCTTAGAAATTCCAGAATAACGAAAGAAAACTACGACATTAAGACAGCAGGCAAAAAGGTGGCAATTAATGTTATGGAAAATATGCCTAACCCAGTTACGGTAATTAGCAATTCTGAAATAACAAAGGATATTAACGACATTAAGCCAACAGGTAGAAAGGTCAATTAGGGTTAATGAGAATGTACCTACCAAATCCAGATACGGTATTTAACGCACAAGACTACCAGTCAGAATAAATACAATCTCTGCAGACGAAATTTCCAGTCATCTGAGATTATTCAGAAGCTAGCCACACGCGCTAGCGAAACGTGACACTGAAAACTTCGGCCGCGAAAGGCTTAACCATTTTGTCCAATGTCACCATGATCACAATTTTCGGTGACACACACATTTTTCAAAAGAAATGGTACATGTTGACTACGCTAGAAGAGGCCTGGTTTTCAGAGCAAGTTAAACATTTTTTTAAAGGTTCAGAGGTTTTGCAGGATCTTTGAAATAAATGCATTAAATTAAAAGTACAGTACCTAGTTGAGAAATTAATTTTGAATTTCAAATGTTGTTTGCTTGTACATTCTCGTAGTTACCACATTCGGAGCATACTAGCTTGGTGCTCAAAACCGGTTTACATAAAAGTTCACTCTTATACACCTGCCTATAATGGAAGTGACAAATCTGCGGTAGACTAGCTTGTTTGCGGAAACAAGATACATTGAAGCCGATTTCCGTTATATCATCGGCATTTAGGATATATTCATGAAATTTCGATAAAAAATTTAATCGGAAATGGGCAAACAATTTTAACGAGCCAACTCGAAAATTGTGATAAATCTTTTTCAGCTTTTTATTGACTGATATTCAACGTTTTTGAGGTCCAAATAAAGGAACCAAAGACATTGATCAGTGATTTTGTATTCAGCGTACCGTATAAGGCAATCCAGACCTGAATAACTAAATCGAAGACAGACGCGTGCCAGTGCTGCCAACTGCTGTAGAAAGAGAAAGCAAACTGCAACACATGATCGCAGGTTAGGGCATCACCTGCCCTATTCCTATCACTCTTCGCCCCAGGCTACGAGGGTTTTAACCTCTCAGTTCTTATTGATGTGATACAAGAAGCAGCAAGGGGCGTTGTTGTCGGATGACCTAAAATTTCGAGAAATTCATAATTTGAAAGTTTTAGGCCGTAGTTACGTGCTTATGTTTTCAGTTCACATTTATTAATTTTTCCCCCTTCTAGTTTTTTCGATATATATTTCAAAGGTCGTAGAGGAAAGTAGTTGCTTTCTGATGGAGAGTTTCCAACGATTATAATAATTGTTGTTATTCTAGTATTTTCGAGTGAGTGAAATTCGAGTAGATGCATGGGGATCTCGGAAACAGTAAGAGCTACAAAGAGGGTTAAATGGAGGCAAAGTTGCGTATTATGGAGCTCATAACTATGCTGTTGAAAAATCTGAGCTAGCCCTCTCACTTTCATAGATATAAAGGAAAAAACGAAACAGATTTCCAGAAACTGTTTGCACTTTGTAATTGCAGCTTTCAATGGGCTGTGAAGACATGTAAACGAAAGCGATCTACAGGGTGTCGTTTTCCTTGGGCCACCTCTAACTATGAAATTTTAAATACGGACCTGGATTTTTTATTCCTCTATTTTACGCCTCCTTGGTCATATTTTATCATGATTGTGACTACTACTTGAAATTTTCAGTCGTTTCGATGGTATCTGGTATTAAAGCAGATATAAGTGAAAAACAAAAATAATTTTTTTCGTTTTTTCCTGTATATCTCTGAAAGTGAGAGGGCTATCTCAGATTTTTCATCATTATAGTAATGAGCTCCATAATAAGCAACTTTGCCTCAATTTAAACCTCTCTGTAGCTCTTACCGTTTCCGAGATACCCATGCATCTAATCGAATTTCACTCACCCGGTATATTTCAAAGGTCGTAGAGGTAAGTAGGTGTTTTCTGATGGAGACTTGCCTACGATAATGATAATAATAATATTTATTGACCTTTTTGTCAAAATACAATTTCTATAGGAATGGTCAACAGCTAATCAACAGTACTATAATGATATGCTCTTTTTGATTATTATTATTATTAGTTTTTAATTTAAGATTTAAAATATTTATGCTTTAAAATAAAATTCTCTCGGGGTTTCAAAAAAAAATTCATACATTTACCTTTTCTTTGATCAAATCATTGTTTATATAGAAGTAAGATAGTTAGTCAATGCCTGTGTAATTGGTGTTGGACGCAAACGCGAGTGTCATCTAGCGTGATTAGTTACAAACATGAATATTTGACGTCATTTTAATGCAGGTTCCTTCAAAAATCCCTGATTTTAATGCTGTCCCATTGTTTCAATTAAGTTACGACATGACTTGGATGCGATCTCACTATCGCCATCTACATGTCGCATCCATTTTGATCCAATTATAATCCCATAAGGTTGACTAAACAATGCTCAAATACTCTTGTGCAGAGTGTATACACTACCTTCTTAAAACCGTAGTGCCTTTCTCTGCTCTCAGGAGCGTCCTCCGGGAACTTGGCAGTTTGATGTTGTTTGAATAAAATTGCTTTTGTGATAGAATGTCAAATTTCAAGAAAGAGAAATGTGAACGCCAGAGTAAAGTGTATATAAAAATTTTAATAAAAATGTAAACGAATAAATAAGTAAACAACAATAAACAATGAACAAAACAAAAACTATGAACAAGAAACACATCCCTAATTAAATGATACCTGAACACTTGAAAGAAATTTTACATGCAAACCATTTAAAATATTTAATGCACGGTCAATCGTCTGTGTGACGACTTCATAGAGTAGCCTTTCGCCCCCTTGTGCAAACTATTTCAACTTTATTGTAGCATGTTATGCGCAGACTAGCATTCCTGTCTTAATCTAAGAATCTTCATCTAAAAAAAAATATCTCAACTACAAGTGATCTTTCATTCGAATTAAAATCTAAACACTAAGATAATCTTGGGCAATGAAAATGACGAAAAGTTCGGAAGGAATTGAAGTTTTTAATCCACACTCGCGAGAAAGCACTTTTGGATCTTTCCACAGGAAAGTCTAGTGTTTTGAAAATTTGTGAAAATGTGAAAAGTTCTTGAAATTATCCGGAATACTGTAGTCAAATGTGTTTTGTTCGAAGAAAAGGTTTGCAAACCGTTTTATATGCATAAGGTCTTTATAAATACCTGGGATCCATTTCTGGTTTTGTTCTTCGAAAAGCTTCTATGGGTTCTAGAATCTAGGAGACCTGGAGACCGGCATCTTCGTCTTAGAAGTCGAATTTCTCAAGAACGATAACAGCTAGCACTTGGTAAGTTCTGGAGTTTGTTCACATTCACTTTAAGTTTATTTTGACATTGGAATCATGGGATTTCCTTATGTTTTTCCGGAGAAAAGTTTAATTATTAATGGAGCACATCTAATACACCTTTCCCCTTCGATGGATATTTTCTGAATCTGTTCATTGTTGTTAACAATTGAAAGCCAAATTACCTTAGCAACGGGTTCATTTTCTTGCATATATGAACTTTACCAATGAATTACTAACTAAATTCTATACTAAAGTAAACTCTAAACATTCTAAATTCGGCATACTACCATAGGATTTTTCACAACGAACATTTTCATATTGAAATTTCATAAAATTTCTCTAGGTGTCACGATAGTGGCGTACATGACTAATTTTCTGCTTGGCAATTCCTATTGTTATTTGGTGATTCAAGACCTTTTTATAAAACTGATTGTAATGGTTAGATTCTCTGAATCTTTCTGTACTTCCTACTGACATTCAAATCCCTTAAACGATTACCAATATTTTTAAATTAATTTATAAACTTCCAACATCGTTGCCATGTGTGACGTCACGCCTCGCAGAGAGCTCCTTGCCTGAACAGGGTCGGCCTAAGTAGGATTTCGTTTTATGATAAATGTGAATTGTTGATTTTTATTTGAAAATTTTATATAGTGGTAAATTTATTTGATGATATGTAGTGAATCATAACACTACCTACAATAAATATAAGTATAATAGAAATAAAATGAGATGACTATATATCCATGTCAGCAAGATTAAAATAAGCTTTCGTTCTTTTAAATCAACAACTACTCTAATCAGGCAAAGTAAAATCAGAGTATGAAGCACATAACATGAATAAACAAAAATTACATTGAAATTCATCAAATACATTAAAAAATTTAAGAACAACGATCAATCAACGCTACAAAAGTAATAGGTACCTGTAAAATTGTTGAGACTTGCCTAAAGAGTTTTTTGTTGTTTTCACACTTTATTTCTGGTGGGAGGTTATTCTAAAATGTTGCACTTGCAGATGAATGAAATTCTGCTTCTTATCAAACTTTGTGATTAAATTAATAGAAAATTGAAAACAAAATTGAATATCCCCCATGCCTGGTGGGGTAAGAATAAAAATTGGAGTTTCGATGATATGCAAATGCCTCATAAAAAAACATTTATAAATTTAAATCCATGGAACACACAGTATTTTATTATTTATGAAATACCTTTTGTTCACAAGGTTGTCTGTAGTCAAGCTTAGAAATCATTAGAATAATTCACTTTTGAGAAACAAAAATTTTATTCAGATGTCGGCAATATTATATGTGACATGGGAGTACACAAAGGCATAGTAAACATTTATTAGTTACGCAATGTTGGAAACGGGTCCCAATACGCATTATTAACTTTCTTACTAACGTTATTATTCCCAAAACAAGTTACTGTCAATGTATATTTATTTTGTCTACTATTTTGTCTACTAGTTTTCTTTATTATTTCCAAAACAGAAATGCATTAGAATAGTTTTCTTTGAATTAACGATCAGTAAGCTCCTTTCACGCCAGTTTGTAAACTCAGATGATACATTTTCGAGTTTAAATTGGGGTTTCTCCAGGTTATCGGTATCTGCCGCAAAATTCGTGTCGTCAGTATATATAATAATATTATTTATGCTTAGGGAATTTGGTATATCATCAAGGTATAAAAGTAAAATAAGTGGTCCCAATATAGATCCCTGAGGAACGCCCAGATCCATATCATAAGGCTGGGATTGACAGTTACCGACTTTCAGGCAGATTTTGCCAAAAGTCAAATGTGATATTAGCCACGAAAGAAAGCTACATCTAATGCCAGTGAATATAACTTTCTGATAATTATACAGTGAGCACGTAAAGGTTGGAATAAACTTACTAAAATCTTTACAGGGCCAGAAGGGAAATCGCTCGGACACGTCATTTTTTATTTTTTTATGTCTGGTGTGGTATATTCAACAACCAAATCATTGGTCCAGTACTTTTAAGAGAAATCTTAAATTCTGCTTCTACTTCAAAAAAATCTACTTGATTTATTAGACAATACGCCGTTAAACCTGCGCAGAAGAATGCATTTTCAACAGAACGGTGCTCCAGCACTCTCTACAGTTGGAGTGCGTGATTTTCTTGATAATCTGTTTCTAAATGGATCGGACGATATTAAGCTGTAAACTGAAAAATTTACAATTTTAAAGAAGAAAAACTTAAGATGGAACTCCAATAGGGAGATTTGAATACAATTCAATATTTTCAGCACGTTATAAGACGGCACAAGGGGGGTCGAAAAAAATGGCAGACATCAAATGGATAACAAAAAATTAAATGGATGAACGTACGAGGATGTATTGAAAAATTCTTAGCCTACTATAGAACCAAACAAAATTTCAATGTCAAAATATTTTATTACTCAACATATTCTCCTCTTAATTGGATACATTTATTACAGCGAACCTGCAACGTCTCTAGACCTTTCAAAAAAATGTTTCTTCTTGCTCTGCAAACCAGACCTTCACAGCTTTTATTACCTCCTCCTTGGAAGAAAATTTACAACCTTTTAAACTTTTTTTCAGTTAAGGAAAGAGATGATAGTCGGACGGAGCCAAATCTGGTGAATAAGGGGGGTGTTCTAGCAATTATTGTAGAATTTGTTAAAAAATTTAACAGTTTTTCCAGCAAGGTTTCTTCTGGATATACGAGGATATATTGAAAAATTCTTACAGCCGTATGCATAGTCAATTCCAGCGACTCGCCGGAGTTTCGCCGCTCGCTACACAAGAACTATAATGCACAGTCGAGCTCCAAAAAATCAATCATGATTACTCCATGGCAATCCCAAAAAACTGAAGCAAGAACTTTTCCATCAGATTTTTGGACACGAAACTTCTTAGGTCTTGGAGATCCGGAGTGTCGCCATTCCATCGATTGTTGCTTTGTTTCTGGATCGTAGAAATGTACCCAAGTCTCATCCATAGTAACAATTCGGTTCAAGAAGTCTACATCGTTTTCAAATCGAGCACAGATCGAACGCGATGCTACTACCCTTGCACGCTTTTGGTCAACATTCAAACATTTGGGGATCCATTTTGCAGCAATTTTTCTCATGTCCAAATTGACGTGAACATGATGAACGCATTCGTATGAAATATTCAGTGCTTCAGATATCCGTTTTAGCCCAATAGGGAATATGTATAATTTTTTTTTTTTTTGTTTAATCAATTTTTTACTCCGTTACATAGTAAAAAATATAAATACGGTTGAAAGTCTTGGAATTAATTTTTAAAATATTATATAAAATACCGATTGAATTTGACCTATTTGAACGCCTCCATTTTCGCGCGCTATGGATGACGTCACATGGCACGATCAGTGTTGTTTTTCTTCAGTGTCGTTCGTTGAGACGTACCTTCTCTGATTGCTCTACTTGCTTGAAGTTGATATTTTATAAAAGAGTAAGACAAATACAGTACAAGTGTTAGAGAGAGAGATGAACAAATGTGAAAGTGATCTCGATCGACCAGAGCAGTCTTCAATGAACAAGCCTTTCTATAGTTATGGCCATTGACACTATTGACAGTTATTAATTAGGTTAGGAATTTGCAGTTTTATTCGCTATTACGATAATCGAAAATGCTAAGAAACCATTTTATAGGTATTGTCTAGTACCGGAATGCCAAAACACAATTATAGGTACACCAAATAAAGTATTTGTTTCCGTTCCAAGAGATACGAAAATACGTAAACAATGGTGAGAGGTTATGAGAAGATGCGAAGTATCTCCAATATCACATTTACATTGTTGTGAAGATCATTTCAATGTGAGTACATTGTATTTCGATAGTTAACATGAAGTGAATTGATCAGAAGTAAGTTTTGTATGCATAAATGTTTTGTATATCAAGCGGGAGACAATTCTTTATACCTGCCTCACCTAAATTACAAAAGGAAAACTATCATTTGATAAACTATTACTACTTATCAGTTCAGGTATTGTCGGATTGTGCTTTGACAAAACCACTTTCAGTCATTGCTCTTGATAATTTACAATTGTCTCTAATCCAAAATCGCACTATGTTATGGAAAACACTACAAATATATAAATAAAAACAAATTTTCTATGAAAAAGATCAATGTCATAACGTGCCATGTGACGTCATTCTTCGTTTTGACCAATGGTGATGCGTTTCGCAAATTTGAATTCCGCACGCTTATTATGCACTTTTTGATTAAAGTTTTATGGAGTTGAATACAAACTAAATTATAAACTAATGGTGAAGGTGTAATGTCAAGACAATAAAGTATTGGAGGTAAAAAAATCAAGTAAATTTTAGTCACTTGCATATTCCCTATTCGACGGTCTGTTAAAATCATGTCATGAACTGCATCGTTATTTTCGGGGACTGACACAGAAACTGGCCTTCCCGATCGGTCATCATCTTCAATGGAAAATTTTCCTCTTTTGAAGCTTGCAGTCCAATTTTTCACGGTCGCATACGAAGGACATTGATCACCAATGGTATTAAGCATATCTTCGTAAATCTGCTTACCTCTTAACCCTTTTAAATACAGGTACTTGATGATGGCTCGATACTCCAATTTTTCGATTTTCACAATTTCGGTGGACATATTTTTTCTTTTAATTTATTGCGTAACTCCGGTTTACTTTTTTGACGTCAAACTTTACACTGACACTTCTAATAAGTTATTGTTCGTTGCTATGGTAACGAAATATTTTGTTTATGCAGGGAACTGGTATAGGCTAACTAGATATCAATACATCCTCGTATTTGTACCGTTGCAGTGTTCAAATCCCTTATGGAAAATACAAATTCTAAAAGTTAGTACAAAAATATTCCTCTTGGTATTAATACGATTTCTACTTGGACCAAAAATTCTGCAACTAAAATTGGACTCGACATAACAAGTAACAAAATTACCAATCATTCAGTGCAGTTTCCCAGTCAGCCAATGCAGGAGTAAGTGACCAACAACGTATAATGATGACGGGACACTCATCATCTTCTATTAAACCCTACCTCCAAATAGACCCTGAACATCACGAAAATCATATTAGAGCCTCGAGTTAGAAAGATAGAAATGAATATTCCACATGTGTGAATACCAGAGAAGAAAATTTTGAAATGAGTACATCGGTCTCGCGATGTCAGTTTTTCTCGTAAAATTACTGATTTGTAAAATAAAACAAAAAGAAATGTATCCGATAAAAAAAAGTTCGTGTGTTTTTACTGTTGATTAAATTTATTGTTTAATTTATTTTTAGATTTCATATCATGTGTTGTTTTGATGAATTTAATGAAAAATTTTATCCAAATGTTACTTATTTTCCGAAAAATATAACTTTTGAGGTTTTACTAATTTTGAATAATGCGTTTTTTCAAGAAAATCAAACAGTACATCTGGTAGATTTCAAGACGAGCGAGCCTAAGTTGTTGACAATTTTTTTTGACATATCACAAATAAACATTTATCGCAATTTTATCGCAATTTGTTCATTGTTCATTGTTCACCTGAAAAGTGGCAACACCGTGATCATAGCAAAACGCAAATCGAATTCTTGGCGAATCGGTATCTCGTGAAGGTTCCGTTAGGTCCTGCCAGTTAACAAGTTGAACAACCCTTTGAAACGCATCATTATCATTTTTTGCTGTTTTCGGAGACGGTCCTCTTCCGGGGTTATTATTTTTTTTCAAATAGCTCTCCTTGATAGCTTACGGTAAATTTAATGAGACGGCAGACTAGGAGTTGCAGATGTTTATAATTAGTACATAAAAAACATGATAAGTGTGCCTATGAAAAGGGATAGTGAGACTTATCTGACATATCTAGGCATTAGTTGAATATTTTTTTTGCCCTGGAGCCGGTGGTAGGAGATTCGCCTGGCAAGCCACACATTTCGTTTCATTTTCATATCAGGAAAATAGAAAAGCCCTGTATGTTTGGAGTTCGATATGATATAGTTTCATTGAAACCTACCTACTACTTACATTGACAGATAAGTTTTTTATGTTGAATGGTGGTTTTGAACAGACGATAATAAAATAGCTCTGATATTCAAAAGATAAACACTGCATCTGGTTAATTTTTTTTTTAATTTTAGAAAATACAATAATAAATGGTAATTGTAATAAAGACAAATGATTTACCAAATGAGTGATTACTAAAGCTATTTTCAAATAAATGGGAGTTGCTAAATCAGTCGATAAATAGTAAAAGTACTCACGGAAAAAATCGAAAAACAACCCTTGAAATTAAACCAAGCGGAAATAATAGAATAAACACCCCTAGGAAAAAAACGAGGGAAAAAATATATTTATTTAAAAAATTGTGCAAAACCAACCTAGGTATAGTTTATCCAGTTATCTCAGTTGAATATGACTTTATTCAGCTCAATATACAGGGTGATTCAAAAGTACTTTGACAAACTTCAGGAGGTGATTCCTCACCATATTCTAATATGAATTGCCCATATAAATATATGTCCGGAAACGCTTCGTTTCCAAGATACAGGGTGTTGAAGTTTTATTTTTATTTTGGTTTTTTTCAAATAACTCTTGAAATACTGAACTTAATTAAACGAAACTTGGTAATAAGAGGTTTTTGAGGTGTTGAATTCGAACCTGATGTTATTGTTTCTTTTACTTGTAGGGGGCACCACCTACACGTCTTTTTCTTTTTTGAAGATTCATAACTTTTTTTAGCGCACTTCTAGCACATTTTTCAGTAAAAAAATCGATTTCTCTATCATACCTACGTAAAAAAGCTACCCTTGTTAAAAGTCGCTGTAAGCAACCGTTTTCTAAATATTTGGACTTGAAAATTTCAAGTCAATTATTTGATAATCGATGCATGTTGAAGTTATTACCGATATTTTGCATTTCTCACAAGAATGCTTTGGAAAAGAATTTGACGTTTAAGTAAGTAGTTTTGGTAATTACATATTTTGTGACAGTTAAACGTTTAAGTAAGTTCAGTATGTCAAAAGTTATTTGAAACAAACGAAAATAAAAATAATACTTCAACACCCTATATCTTGGAAACGAAGCGTTTCCGGACATATATTTATTTGGACAATTCATATTAGAATTTTGTGAGGAATCACCTCTTGAAGTTTGTCAAAGTACTTTTGAATCACCCTGTATAGGGCTAGTTCAAAATAGCACATGGTGTAATAACGAATGATGGATGAAAACGGAAAATTAAATAAATATCATTCGTCTGATTCGGAGGATTATGATGATTGAGTCTTGCCACGACTTTGATGTGTATATAAGATAGCCGTACCAGCAAATAAATTATCAATGTTTCCTGATGTTTTCTTATTCTATTTTTTTGAACGACTTGTTTTCGGTGTGTCAGATAACTTGTCAATAAGTTACGAGCAACGTCTCGTACCCATACACGCGCAATCCTTCAATTCTATTCATTATAAGAACAAGACACATTATATTCGCAAAGTTATACCCAAGTGAGAGAAAATATCTCCGCCTATGGTCGGCAAGTACGTTCAAAGAGGCGAAGTCATTGACGTGTTAATCCGGTTTTACAGCTCATTCAACTGAGATTGGATAAACTATACGTTATCAATTTCCATGCAATTAAATCCACGTAAGGTTCTGGTTAGGTCATACTAAAAAATTACTCCTCACCAAAATATTATCAAAAAGGTTTTTGGTTTTTTTACCATAATGTTTTTATTTCGGGGGGTTTTTATTCCGGTTTTTTTTCCGGTGGTATTTTTTTCTGGGGTTTCTTTTCAGGGGGTTTTATTTCCTAGATTCAAATCAGTTAACCCGATCATCTTTTAGTGTGTGCTATATTTAGAAATTACTAGGTCATTTAGAAAAATCTATGTGATTTTGAAATGAGTACTAAATAATATCTCTTATGTGCATTCTTTCAAACTCACTTGTTTACTTTGTATAATACTTCAGATTTAGATCAATCCCGATATACAGTGTCCTTCAAAAAGTGAAAACATGACTTTCGCGACCTAGAATATTTCTTTCAAATTAATCGCTGATAATAGTCTTATTTATTCGAATTTCAAAGAATTTTGAAGAAAAATGTTGTTTCACTTGCAACTTTAACTTTTTGACATTTATTTGATAATTACGAAATTACTGGAATATTAAAAAATTCTTAACTTCGATAAAACAGTTTCATAGCAGTAGTAGCTCTAATATGTGACTAGCCATCAATTACAAATCGTAACAAAAATACGTTTTCCTATAGAAAATGAGAATTACTGCTGAAAATGTCTGTTATGTTTGATGCAAAGCAAAGCATTTAGGATGGAAATTCATTTAAGTGGATTTTTTAAGTTCCAAAATGATACCAAAGTCAAATATCAAATTCAATTCTAACTAGCCCGGCTATGAAACTTTCATTAATTTTGTGAAGTAGGCTATGGAGACAAATGAAATGGGTAATCTATGATAAAAATTGAATATGTTTCAACTAACTTATAAAAAAAATATGGTCAGCCTAAATCAATTAAGAATTCTGGAGTGTAAAGACAAACAAAAAAATTATAATAACTTATTTAATAAAAAATACATATTATGAGGAAAAATTTTCTGATCCAAAATCAACTTCACATTTCTGAGTATCTTCCTTCTCTTTCTAATACAAATCAAATCAAAGTATAAACCAGTTTTGTCGAAGTTAGGAATTTTTTAATATTCGAAAATTTTCGTAATTATTAAAAAAATGGCAAAAAATTAATGTTGCAATAGAACGTTCAAATTGACGATCTGTTGGAACTATCTGAAAATAAGCACTTGCGATAATATTATTTGATTAAGCAATTAAAATTCTCGCAGTACGCCATACATAAATCTTAGAAGATTCCGATGATATGTCATAAAACATCGATTCAATATATCTCGAAAAGCTGCTGCTAGTGATGAGTAGAAATAAAAACATGACTATTCTCTCAAGATGAAATAAAAAGCAAGGGGGAATGCTTCATATGTCAATCCATGACTTACTTGATGTCGATATGACATCAATATATTGAGAGATATGCTTCAAAAAACGACCACCAGTCGTGACGCTTGACCACAATAAAATAATAAGCAATAAATGGTACCGATTGCCGTGATAAGGCAAGAAAGAAAAAGTTGTCTGGAAATGTGCTTGTAAAGCTCATACAAACGTTGAATATATATGGAGTTTAATGCGATGAATTTGTAAAACTAAACCGCAAGAAGGGCATCAAGCCTTGGGAAATCTTATACGTGGAATAAGTTCTTCAGATTGTTACCATTTTCTGATTTATTGATGATGAATTATGATGTACTCACTTCTTTGCATCGAATGATAGCAAGACTGGATCTGGATCATAAGCTCGACTGCTTTTTTGCTGATATCAACAGGTTCATTTCAGAAATTGTTCTCGTCGCTTATTTATTATGATAATTTGATCAATGGGTTCTGCTTGATGAGATATATTAACGTCGGAGCAGGTAATTTCTCGTGGTATTATTCATTAGATACCTACTATTAGAGTCAATAGCTCGATTTGAGGACCAATATGTATCAGGAGGATAAGTTTTTAAAATATAGAACGAGTAATTGTAGAACAATCAATTCTATTCGTGATAGGACTTACCATCCATACTTTTGTATATTCATTCATTCATACTATGACAGAATAATTGAATTCATTAAGGCAGGCGAGTGCCCTGTGGGAATCTTTTGTGATCTTAGCAGGGCATTCGACTGCGTCAATCATTCTATATTACTCGAAAAGTTAGATAAATATGGTATCAGAGGGCTCCCTTTGGAATGGATATCGAATTACTTGAGGTATAGAAAACAATATGTCACCGTGAATAATAAAAATTCTGAAATGAAGAATATTGATCTTGGTGTGCCACAGGGCTCAGTTTTAGGACCGGTATTGTTCATTCTTTTCATCAATGATCTGAGTATTTTATCAGTACCGGCATCATTAACTTTATATGCAGATGATACATCCGTGATCATATCAGATAAAACCGATCTAGCCTTGACAGATAAATGCAACACAGTTTTTTCCAGATTGCACGAATGGTATTCTGCAAATCAGCTGTTTCTGAATGTTGGAAAAACACAATCGATAAGGTTTCATAACCGTCAAAAATTGTGTCAGAGGCTTCAACGCTATATGTCTCAAGTAATAGTAACGTTATATCGTTTCTAGGTTTTCACATTGATTCATGTATGGACTGGAAATTTCACTGTCAATCATTGATATCAAAAATGAATTCATCATCATATCAATTCAGAACCACTAGGAAAGTATTGGAAATAAATCAACTACTTGCACTCTATTATGCACAAGCTGACAGTAGATTGCGATATGGTATATGTCTATGGAGCTTATCTGTATCATCACACGATGTTTTTATTGCCCAAAAGCGAGTTTTGCGTTCTCTCGTTGGTATATCGAGCCGTACAAGTTGCAGGGATGTCTTCAAAAACCATAAAATTTTAACACTACCTTCATTATTTATTTTAGAACTCTCTGTATACTCATTCGAGAACAGAGGCACATTATTCAGTACGAATAAAGTCAGACATCAATTTGATACCCGAACCAAAAATGACCTTCATGTACCTTTTAATAAATTTAGCGTATCATTCAACTCTCCTTCCTCTATGGCGCCCAGGATATTTAATAAATTGCCAAAATATATAAAAGAAAGTAAATGTATTAAACCATTCAAGAAACAATTGCGAGAATTTCTACTAGAAAAATGTCTTTATAGTGTTGAAGAGTTTATGTCGTAGAACCGTAGTGTCTTGTCTTGTTGCTTTTATTCCGACATGTTGGTATGTTTGTTTTAGAATATTTTTAGGACAATTCTTATTGGGATTGATATTTTTGATTTCAAACCTGTGGTTTCAGATTTTTGACTTTGTCTAAAGTTTTAAATTTTTCGTGTTTTTATATTTACCTTGATTTAAGTTTTTGACTATTCCTATACAATGTTGTGTTGTCTATTGGAAAATAAAGATCTTATCTTATCTTATCTTATCTTATCTTATCTTATCTTATCTTATCTTATCTTATCTTATCTTATCTTATCTTATCTTATCTTATATATTTTATGGCATTCTTCCAACAGAAAACAACTACTTCCCTGGCTAATAACCTGAAGTATTTTGAATTTTATAATATGTCAGTCATATGCAGATAGGTTTAGATATAGATAAGTTAATTGTGTCCATGAAAAAAATTATTATTACAAAGAGTTTACATTAATAAATGAGTTGGTGAGAATGTTATAATAATCGTGAAGTGGTACCTATATTGTTAGCAATCTAAAGTCACCCAAGTTATGCTTATGATATGTGAAACTACAGATTGTCATGTAGTTACATACTGAACTAACAAAATTAAGTTCTAGTAGTGGGTTCGTTAACTATCAATTAATCAATATTCACTTATATTCAATTTCAATCCATTCAGTGAATTCAGAGAGAAAGATATATCGAAATAGTGATTTAATGATCAATCATTCTCAAAGATATTTTTCAGTTGATCACACTGAATTCTAACAAACAATTTTATTTGCATTTTCATTTTAATATATAGTTACTTATATTTTTGATGTGAGGTAACTGAATATACAATTTTGGACCAAAGTAAGTGACAAGTTTCTGATTGTGGCTCAACCTACAACGTGGTATAAATATATATAAGATGGTTTTAAGTCATGAGTGTTTATATGGATGCGAGATTATCTTATAATAGGTTTACTCAATACCCATAAGAATACTGATATGCATATATTTTTCTAATATACAATAAATCCGGTTATTATATAATATTATCGATTTTGTTATTATTTTTATTACAGTATTTTGAATTATGTTCAAGTTGTGTAGAGATGTTTAAATAATCCACCCCAGGCGTGTAACAGCAAATGGTAAAATAGTTTAAAATGAATCCTCCCAAACTCAAATTGCACTATCGAAATTTCAATTTATCTCCTTTCGTATACGAACAAGGTAAAACAAATGATTTTTTTTTTAAATACACATACATTTTTTTCGAAGCAGTGACTTATAATGTAGAGAGTGCCCCAAATTTGGAATCACAACGTCCTATTCCAAAAATAAATTTATTGTAGTTTTCAATATTTCCTTATTATTTTTATTGCTTTGTTATAACATACTCCTTTGTTTGAAAGTGGTTGACAATGTATTAGTGTTAGTAGAATTATTCTGGACTTCCATTGCCTAGAAACAAAGAAAATAATTTATTTTCTTTGTTTCTAGACAATGGAAGTCCAGAAGAATTCTACTAATATGACTCCTTCATAGCCTGCAAAGTCCTGCCCGAGGGCCAGTCGGGAGTAAGGTAGTTCATTCCCTCTACGAGTATTGTGGTCATGTATCATACTGTTTTTTGTGTAGTATGATTTTTTTTATATTCAGAGTTATGAGTAATCTACAGGGCTATTCAAATTCGTTTCTGTTCATGGGGATCTCGTAAACGATAAGAGATAGAGAGTTTCGTTGAATCGTGGCAAAGTTGCGTATTTTAGAGACCTATTCAATGATGTAAAAAATCGAATTTAGCTCTTTTGGTGCTGAAGATATACAGGAAAAACCAAAAAATCCCAAATTATTTTTTTGCCTGTATCTTCTTTATTCGCAGACATATTGAAAATCTGTCCACATTTTGCTATTGGCACTTGATGTGGGCTATCAGAATATGTCCATGAATCTTTTATACAGGGTGTCATCTGACTTGGGCCACCCCCATCTTTGAATTTTTAAATACGGACCTGCATTTTTTGTTGTAGTTTTTGGATCGCCGACGTTCACTTCATATTGAGAAATTGAATAGTATACAGGAGTTTTTTGAGGAGGAACTTTAAATAACGTGATATATGTTTATTAATTTTTTAATTTAAATATATACAGTTTAATAAATTTTTATATAAGTAGTTCTTTATAACATTTCATTTCTGAAACTAGCACTGCCACCTGACCACTGCTCCAAACACTATTGTCATATTTTCATGCTATATTTATTTATTATTGAAACTAAATTTTTTGTTGTTTTCTTTTTTATGTACGATCACTGATCCACCATTATTTAGGTACTTTTCGGGTTGAGTTGAAAAACAGCCTTTCATATTTGCAGATTAGGTATTAAGGTAATTTCATATTATCATTTTATATATTTATTTATTTGTTATTATATATTTTTTTTATTTGTTCCTGCATCTGATGAATAAAGACGAGTTATTATTATTATTATTATTATTATTATATACACATATTTTACCATTTTGATGTTTTTATGTTTTTATATTTAGTTTTTGGCTGATATGTGCACCGCTACATTTTTATTATATATTAATTTTTATTTCATTCTTTTATATATGTTTATATATTTTTATGCATTTCTACATTTTTATTGTTATTTTTTTACTGTTATGTAAACCGTTATATTTTTATTTATATTTTTGTTTTTTTATTTATATTGTACATATACATATTTGTTTGTTTATACATTTCCTCAACAATTTCTATTTTTTTGTTGAGTTTTGATAAATGTGTTTATAGTCATATCGATTTCATTATTGTACCATGCTTTGTCTACAAAATGAATAATTTTTTGACAATAAAGTATATTTATTATTATTATTATTTAAAATTAGAAAAAATATTGATGTAACATGTTACGAAATAAGATTTTGTGTGACTCTTATCATTTTGCGGGAACTTACTTCGCTCATCCCGCGTTATACAAAATGAATATTTTCGTAACTGATTTACATAAAAAGCTATTATTTTGTGAAGTTATAGAAACTTACAGACAAAAATGTCTCGAAATGGAAGGACTTCAATTCGAGCATTTATTGCGCCATTAACAATTATAGTGTTCGATTCGGATGTAATTATTGCTATCATTTCTTTTTCAGCTTATCAAAATACATATAATCTATTTTTGTTTTAGATATGTTTCAGATAATCATAAAAACGTTTTGCTATTTGAAGTTCATTGTAGAAAACGCTCAAAGAGCATTAAAAATGTGAATAAATATGAATTGGTACCTAAAAATGAAAAAGTACTCTCGAAAAACACTATGGCACATGGGGAGACGTGAAAGTTGCTATTGTGTTTTTATTTAACTCAGTCAACCAATTTCCAGGGCCGTAATTTAAAAGGGAATAATTCACCCAATTATAATAAAATATTACCGAAATATAAAATTAAATTCAATTTCTCAATATGAAGTGAACGTCGGCGATCCAAAAACCACAACAAAAAATACAGGTCCATATTTAAAAATTCAAAGATGGGGGTGGACCAAGTCAGATGACACCCTGTATAAAAGATTCATGGACATATTCTGATAGCCCACATCAAGTGCCAATAGCAAAATGTGGACAGATTTTCAATATGTCTGCAAATAAAGAAGAAACAGGCAAAAAATCGTTTGGGATTTTTTGGTTTTTCCTGTATATCTTCAGAACCAAAAGAGCTAAATTCGATTTTTTTACATCATTGAATAGGTCTCTAAAATACGCAACTTTGCCACGATTCATCGAAACTCTCTATCTCTTATCGTTTACGAGATCCTCATGAACAGAAACGAATTTGAATAGCCCTGTATATTACTCATAACTCTGAATATAAAAAAAATTAATCACACTACACAAAAAACAGTATGATACATGACCACAATACTCGCAGAGGGAATGAACTACCTTACTCCCGACTGGCCCTCGGGCAGGACTTTGCAGGCTATGAAAGAGTCATATTAGTAGAATTCTTCTGGACTTCCATTGTCTAGAAACAAAGAAAATAAATTGTCAACCACTTTCAAACAAAGGAGTCATATGTTATAACAAAGCAATAAAAATACTAGGAAATATTGAAAACTACAATAAATTCAAAAGAGCTTTAATGAACCTACTCTTGGAATAGGCGTTTTACACTGTCAAAGAATTTTTAGAGACGTGAATGTATTCATTTCTTTTTATGAAAATGTAATGTTTCCCTGTTCTGTGACTAGTGTGATAAATGTTGTATCAGTAATGTATATGTTATACCTATGTGTATGATATTTTAATGATGAATAAATTCTAATCTATTCTATGAAAGTACATTTCTCTCATTTCACAATTCACCTCCACCACACCGACTACAAGTAGACGGAAACGGGCACGAGCCTGGCTGGGATTGTTAGATAGTCTCGCAGTGAGACCATCATGGTTCTATACCGCAGCTTGGCTCGGTGCAGACCCGAGACTGCGACACCTGTACCAGTATGTGAATGCATCGGGCAGGTGCAAGTGTCGACTCCTTGTTGCCGCTTTGGCTTTGGACAGGGCTGCCTCGAGAGTCCTCGCACACGGTCAAACATATTGACTCGTAATAGTTGCTGTCTTCTCGCTTTTATTAAAGTAGACGAAAAAATCAGATATCGAAATGGTTGTGGGTGACATCAATGTGTGTGAAGTTGGCATTAGCGTTGTCAGGTGGAAAAAAATTTCAGTACAGAGTGACGTGTTGTTCTAATCAAATAACGGACACAGTAGCTAATAAGTAACCATAACGATATATTTACACATGTTACATATTCAAAACACTGAACAATCAAACATATATACAGCCAGCTAATGAATGTCTATCAAGCTCGAACAGATAAATGCTAGTCGAGGAGCTCGAAAAACGGAGAACATCGCGGCCTGAGAACTGAAGCTCAACTCATTATCTTTTCTCATCTTTTGAACTCCATCTTTTCGTTGCAGGTCAGAAATAAAGAAAAACCCAGCCTACGTCATTCAAATTCTCCAAATTCTCTGGCTAACGAAAGCGTCGTCATAAAACTAATTGCTGGCTGGCAAGATTCGCATCGTAGGTAATCCGATTACCAGAAATCTAACTATGGAATTCCCAGTTCTGAAACTATTTTACCGGCTTTAAATATTTCCCAATAATAACATTTATAGTCGGACAAAGGACCTTTGAATTTAAGAAGAAAAAGAAATAAATATGAAATATTCAGAAATGTTGTAAAAGATTATTTTCTTCGGAAAATTGGTGGTAAAACCCCTACAGTACTAAAGTTTGCTTCTGAGTACCACTTTTTAAAATTGCATTCCATACGAAAGAAAAAGCATGTTATTTCTGTATATTATTATATTGGTTTTTGAGTAAGAACGGCCGATCTATCTCTGTGGATAAGTTTGATACAAATAATTTCTCACTGGTCGTGCATAATGAGCTGGACGCCGTCATTTTGGAACCACATTTCCTTGCGTAGAGTAGGAAGTTCGTTTTCTGAAAAATCGCGATAAATTTCACGGTTTAGAATGTCAGGTAATTCAAAATGGCCAATTATAGTACCGTTCCATAAATAAATGAAAAGATCGTTTTTAAGAAGATAACACGCTTGCATTCGACTAGGTGCCATGCAGTTTGTACACATTCTGTGATTTTTTTTGTTTTTTGTTTAGTTGTCACTAAATACCCGTCACTTCGATTTACCTAGTATTTTCATTCGAATTCCTAATTATTATAAACTAGGAACATATTTTTTCCTAAAGTGGAAGATATTGAATGATGCATCATGTCAAATACTACACCGAATAAGCAATTTTTTTAAATAACTTGCCAGGTTCGCGAAGTGATTTTATTTACAATATGAAGAGTCTAAGTAAGCTAATAAAATAAATTACCTCGTGAATCGGAAAAAATTGTTTTTTTTTTCTCCAAAGGTAATGCACCAATATTTTGATTTTGGATTTTAATCAATAGAAGGGTTATTGAAGGTTGTATAGCAAAAATTAGAATAAACAAACAATTTATGGAATTTTGTACTTACGACACTCGAAATACTGCTCAAATGTTTAGATTCTCACGAAATTCATAAAATTGCCAATATCTCCAAAACTATCAATATTTTACTGAGATCATATTGTGATATTCTGGTCAGTCATAAGCTGGACTATCAGCCCTCCAAAGGATGACCTTGAGTTTTGGGACACCCTGTATACAAAATATGTGTATCTTCAAAGTTATCATCATTCAATTGACATATTCGTGATCATGTAGTTTTTATCGTTTGAGTTGATCAAAAATTCAACATAATTGAAATGTGTTAAGACGAACGTTTGACGTGAAATGGGTTCATTTTGATATAGTTTACTCTATATACCTAATAATAATAAATTTATTTGCCAATAAAGATTCAATACAATATATTTACATCAGGTAAGATGACTCATAGCAAATATCCATGAGGCCCAAAAAGGTTTTTCACAAAACCTGTCTATGGGTAAGATTCTCAATTCAATTAAACACTAAAGTATCATTCTTTTTCAAAGGGATATTCTTTTGTACATTCTTACATTTCAAATTCATACACACTCCTGCAATTATAATTTGTAAGTATATATTATTTCACACAACTACACAAAAAAAGGAAAGAAAGGGAAAAATTAAACTATATAAGATATATCTGCAAATCAAGTAGAGAAAGTATGTAAATTAATAGCAGCACAATTTAAATATAGTCTTATCGGTAAGGGGGATCAATTATATTATTTATGATATTTCTGTCCTGCGATAATATCCAATCTTTTAGATGTTTTTTGAAGCTGTGCATTGTTTTTATTGTTATTGGTATGATATTTAGTAATCTAGGTCCCAGGTAGACAAAATATCTTTGACCAATTGATATTTTTGCTCGTGGTAAATAGTCCTGTTCTAAACTTATGGCTCTGGTGTTAAAGTTATGAACTAATTTCAATGTATATTTTTTTGTTTTCGTAATATATAAAAGATTTGATTTTGCAAACAACTGGCGAATATCCAGTATCTTCAGCTCTACATACAATCGATCTGAAGAAAATCGATTTGATTTGAAATATATGATTTTCATTATGCATTTTTGGGTTTTTTCAAGTGTGTCCATTATAGGTTTTTTGGCCCCACCCAGTCCAACGATGCCATACTGCAAAATAGACTCTACAAATGCATAATATAATATTTTAAGTTGGTGTATGGACAAGACCTGCCTAAGTTGGTAAAATTTGTGGAACAGAGAACGAATCTTTTTTTTTATGCCCTCGATTTGTATATCCCATCTTAGAAAAGAGTCCACTAAGATTCCAAGATATTTTGTAGATGTCGTAAGTGATATCATTCGGCCATCAATTGACAGTTGCTCAAATTCGGGTAAATATTTCTCGTAAGTAAAAGGTTCCGCTTTAGTTTTGTAAAGGTTTACTGTAAGAAGATTGGCGTTGAACCAATTCAATATTTTTTCCTATGCATGAGGAATCTGATGAAAACCATTACATGACTTATAACATAACAAAAATAAATAAAAACTGTACTTTGCTATGCTATGAAATTTTGGGGGACACAAATTGCGATGTCTGGTACAAAAACAATTCCATGATTGAATGCCGTATACACGAGTGATGTGTGGACTCGGTACAAGCGTGTCTTATGCTGCATCTGCAAACAACTGCATTCAGGATGCACCGGTCGTACAAGAAGCTACAAATACTTGAAATTGATTACATGGAACATCAGTACTCCAATTACTATAAAAATTTACGGCGGGACAATTCGTTTACGTACGGAGTTTTGTTCATATACAGTGTGTTCAAAACCTATACCTACCATTCTCGAGTTCGGAAATTTTTAAGTTTTCCTGGATTTCGGATAGACATCTTAAAATCGAACGAACACCTAATTGAGAATGTAGTTTCAAGTAAAATTAATTTAACTCATTAACCAAAATTATTGCGTTGATATATAAACCAACTATCAACATAGTTTCAAATCTATTGACGAAAGGAGCAAATATATGGTGTTATAGAAAATAGAATGTGCCAAAAATGGTGTCATAATATACAGTGCGGTTTTTGCAATCACAATGTCTTTCATTTCAATCAGTGATACCATTCAAAATGGTTTTTGTCCAAACCATTCAAAAGTTAGCAGGGGGGACTTTAAAAAGCCGCATCGCATAGAGAAACTGTTGGGTCATATACAAAATCTGTATATTTTCCATTTTACTTTCCTTCCTTTTTTTGAAATAACCTACGCTCATTCAAACTGCCTATAGTTGTTTAGTATGATTATTTCCAAAAAAATAGTCCTTGCCAATCCCTTGAAAATTATATTGTATACCACGCCGAATAATGAGAGTGACTATTAATCCTTACTCATAAAATATGTCTTACAGAAACAATGTTTTTACATGTATAATACTGTTTCTGTAACAACTTTTTGTTTTAAGTAAGACAATTAGCATGAGCTAGGGAAACAGCCATATGATGATCAGAATATTTTTCCCTTGCGTTCAGGGCCGGTATGGCTTCAGCAATATTTAACAATACATTTTGCATGTATTTCATTCCAACACTTGTTGTACAGTGTTGCCAATTTCAAATGCGGATAACCTCATAAATATAATTCTCAGTCGATTGTAATGATTGTTTTAGGTAAATATTCAAAAAGTCCACTGGGACACTATTATATGAATGAGCCTTCATTTTCAGGGTAAACTATTCTTATTTTTCAAGGTAAAAAGTCTAAAAAGAAATACTAGCAATTTTTTTAGAAAAACACCACATTTTCAAAGGTTTCATGTCAATATTAACATCCAACGATAAAAAAGTTATGAGAGAATGAAATTAGGAAAATATGCCGTTTGATCAACACACCACTTCAATTTCAGAACTTTTTGAAAATTCTGACTATACCTCTGCATTCAGGAAGAAATTTCACTGAAATGAATTGTATTGAAATCTGTTCATAAATAAAAAAATTTAAAACATTAAAATGGGAAGAATATGTTGTTAAATGGAAATAACATAAAATTCCATATTTTACATTTATTTCTTTATACGGTGCGGCTTTTTTTAGCCCCCCCCCCTGTTAACTTTTGAACGGTTCAACGTACGAATTAAAAAAAAAACCGTTTGGAGGGTTTTACCGATACTACTTTTTGATACAAAAAATATGGTGATTGCTCGACAGGGGGCGCAGAGGGGCACATCAACTCAAAATTTTTAAATGTCATGTGGGGTCAAGTGTCACATCGTTGAAAAGAGAATTCAATTCTCTTCACTTCACAACCATCTATTTTCTTTTGAATTTTGTTGATATTTTTTTTTTTTTAATTAAAATTTGAATTATCAAATATAAATGCGGATCTGAAAACTACTCATATCTTGATAAATTTGAACGGTTTGCTGTGGAATAATGAAACCAAAAACATTCTGAAGGGTATTAACGATACTACTTTTTGAGAAAAGAAACATTGCAATTACTCGACAGATGGCGCTGGAGGCACATCAACTCGAAAATTTCGAAAGGCATAAAAATCGAAATTGGGAAAAAATTTCTCAACAAAATTCAAAAATATTTAGATGGTTGTAAAGATAAATGAATTCTCTTTTCAAGGATGTGACACTCGATCCCTCATGCCATTTAAATTTATTGAGTTGATGTGCCCCCCAGCGTTCCTGTCTTGCAATCACCATATTTTTTGTTTCAAAAAATAGTATCGGTGAAACCCTCCAAACGATTTTTTTTTTCATGTTTGTACGTCGAACCGTTCAAAAGTTAACAGGGGGGGACTAAAAAAAGCCGCACTGTATATTAAGTTCTCTTGTGAAAAATGTTGTCTTTACGTTCTTTTGACAATTTATAACGGCTTTTTATAATTTTCCTTCTCAATATTAGATAAAGCCGCTGGCAATGCCAATAAATGTTTACGTTCCATAGTAGCACGTTTAAAATTGAACAACTAGAATTGCTAGCGGGTTTGTAATGGGAGTTTCATCCAAGTTATGAACCAAGATTTTTCACTAAAAACCGCTGCTTCTTCATTTGTAAAAATTTCTGAGGTCTCGTGTATATAGGGTTATGATAAAGTAATGCACAAAATTCATAAAACGTACAACGATCACTTTTGAAAAAAATGCAAAAACACGTCAAACTGTTTTTTTTTTATTCCGCATCTTTTGACATAAGTTACAAAAATAACACGTCAAAGTTGTCAAAGTTATGACGTCATCAACAATTTTTTTTAATGGGAAGCTAAGATTTTTATTACATTATGTGATAGAGCTTGTGTTTTTACACAAGGGAAAAATAGTTGTAGTAGGGCTCACATAAGAAAAAAAACGAGAAAATGAATAAAAAACGAAATAAACGTAAGTTTCATAATAACTTTTCAATTAACTAAACAGTCCATTAAACCAACTTTGACGTGTTATTTTTGTAACTTATGCCAAAAGATGCGGAATAAAAAAAAACAGTTTGACGTGTTTTTGCATTTATTTCAAAAGTGATCGTTGTACGTTTTATGAATTTTGTGCATTACTTTATCATAATACTGTATAGTTGTACTTGTCTTAGTTTTGGTCATAAGGTTCTAAATACATATTTCATGGACAGAAACAGTTTTCTAGGGAATTTTGTGAGTCATGTTCAATTTCTAAGGATTTTTTGACAGTTGACAATCTATCTACAACCTTCATTACCTGATTTACTTTTTATTTTTCACTCTTTTGTCAGTGTTTGTGCTGTTATGGTATGGTTGATTTTATTCTCAAGTGAACAATGTTTTGGATTTTTCTCTGCTCATACACAAATCTCCAGTATACCTAACAACCAGGACTGACTCTCCAATGGTGTGAAAAAAACACGCAAATTTGTCGTGCAATCAGCTAACTTTTAAAATTTCTCTAGAAATTGAACATGACTCAAAAAAATTCCTAGAAATTGTTTCTGTCAATAAAATGTGTTTTTAGGACCTTGTGACCAAAACTAATGTAATTTTAATTTTTATACAAGATTCCACAGGAATTTCTACAACTGAAGAGGCAAAGGTTTTTCGTGAAAAATCTAGGTTGGTAACTTGGACGAAACTTAAAATTGACAGCTATGATTATAATGTAATGGACCATTATGTCCACCTTGGCTTTCCATGAATATTTTTCAGATTCAGCACGCAATTCTACGAAGGCGTAGAAGGGCCACGAGCAATTTTTTTTGAAATCCCGACTTTAATCTCGGACCCACGACTTTAATCTCGGACCCCCGACTTTAATCTCGGGGGTCCGACTTTAATCTCGTGGGGTCCGACTTTAATCTCGGACCCCCGACTTTAATCTCGGGGGTCCGACTTTAATCTCGGGGTCCGACTTTAATCTCGGACCCCCGACTTTAATCTCGGACCCCCGACTTTAATCTCGGACCCCCGACTTTAATCTCGGGGGTCCGACTTTAATCTCGGACCCCCGACTTTAATCTCGGGGGTCCGACTTTAATCTCGGACCCCCGACTTTATTCTCGGGATTCGACTCAGAGAATAAAGTCGGGGGTCCGAGATCAAAGTCGGACCCCCGAGATTAAAGTCGGGGGTCCGAGATTAAAGTCGGGGGTCCGAGATTAAAGTCGGACCCCCGAGATTAAAGTCGGGGGTCCGAGATTAAAGTCGGGGGTCCGAGATTAAAGTCGGACCCCCGAGATTAAAGTCGGACCCCCGAGATTAAAGTCAGGGGTCCGACATTAAAGTCGGGGGTCCGAGATTCAAGTCGAACCCCCGAGATAAAAGTCGGGGGTCCGAGATTAAAGTCGGGGGTCCGAGATTAAAGTCGAACCCCCGAGATTAAAGTCGGGGGTCCGAGATTAAAGTCGGGGGTCCAAGATTAAAGACGGGAATTCAAAAAAAAATTGCTCGTGGCCCTTCTACGCCTTCGTACAATTCTCCATTTTCGAATAAAAATATAAAGGTTTGGGAATCACTTTATGTATAACCACTATTATTGTGTACCACATAATATCCTTTCTACAATATACGCTCCACGAAGACCTCAACAATGGCGTGTGATAAGAATTTATTAATCAGTATAATTGTAGCAACTGGGCATCCATTCCCATTTGACTGAATTGAAGCCCCAATTGCTTCATTATTTTCCATCACGAATATCCACAAATGTCGAAGTAATGGAATATTTGGGTCACGTTTCAAGCAGAGAATGAAACGAGTACAAACTTCAGAAACTCAGAAAAGAATAACAATGTTAAGTAATGCCTGGACTTGGAGAATTCCATAGAATTCCAGACCTTGCAAGCATTAATGACCAAATTTATAATTTATCTGATCATAATTTATTCAACAATAAGTTTTTTACAGAAAGGACCCCAATGATTATAAAAACTATCATTAGAAATTCGGCATCCAGCAAAGACTCATTGGTACAATTTTTGAGCTAATTTTCTTTGGGCACTAGTGCGTAAACAGCTTTACTTTAAGCACGAAGTAGTGAAAAAAAAGTAAAACTTAAAAATATTCTTGAGTTTTTCCATATTTCAAACAGCATCAGATGTCGCACTGATGATGTGATGGCCTAATAGCCGAAAGCGCTTTGCAAATGTAATAATTGTACACGAAATACAACTTTTTCATTTAATTGTATTAGTCATCTATATTTGCAAAAAATGTAAAATCGGATCTTTTTGTGGCATTCAAATGTCACAAAAAGGTCAGACGTATTAAAAATTGATTTTAGTTTGCTAGACGTCATTAATCAATAATTGAACAATTGAAAATTCATTTTTGTTGTTACCAAGGTCCAAATTCCGCTTTACTCTGTACTGTTGCAATGGGTACACATTTGAAGAAGTTGAGTATGATTCAATGTTGAATCATCAGCAAATATTATACAAGTTATTGATTGCCTTTGATAAATAAAGTCATTGATATAAACAATGAACAAAAGTGGGCCCAGGACGGAGCCTTGAGGAACACCGTGGGCTCAAATTCAGAAGTGCTTCCATTAGAGCTGACACAGTGCTTTCTTATTCGTAAATACGATTCGAAACGGTTCATAGGATTAGTCTTTTTCAAAATTTATCGGGATTAAGGAGCATTCATCCAAACTAGCCCGTACTCTCCTACCACTCGGCCGTTTTCACTCATGTTTGCATGCATTTTTCACCTATCTTGCACCATTTTAACGCAAAATGAGACTATACGTTTTGTAGTTTTATACTTCTACTTTCATAATCTGTTTGAGAAATTGAAATCGGGCTATCACTAGAGCATCCAGACACGCTGGCAGATAGTGCAAAAAAATTAAATTGCAATTGTGCCAAAACTAACGATCCGATAGCGCCTGTTTTGTGCACACATAAAGTACGCATCATTCAATACTTTCATGAGAAAGGCCAATCCTACTTCCTGTAAAATGGCGGACTTATGAATTAAAAAAAAATAGCAAAATTTTCCTGTTTTTTTCCGTTACTTATGATCCGACCGGGTCGTAAAATATCCCATTTTGTTCGTATTTCAATTATCTACATCTATTTTCATCAGAGCAACCAGATTGCTCTATTAGTTTTCATTTTATAAGCAAAACAATAAAAAAAACATTCTTTTTGTTATTTAAATGTTTATAACAAATTAATAAATGACAGTTGTGAGTCGAAAACAGGAGAAGGTGACTACGGACTATCTCTCATGTGATGGCATTGTCGGTTTTCTACTACTATTTTTGTTAAAAACTCACTCATTTTATGCTTTATTGCTTGGTGTACAACAAGAGTTTTGCTCGTCTTCATACCCAACGAAAGTCATAAATACCGAGGGAATCCTTTCGTGCATTTCAGTCGAAAAATTTAGGCTAATAATATTCACAATTATTCAAAAGAGCATAATCAGCCAGAGCAAACACCTTTCAATACCATCTGCATAATTCGCGAGCGGAGAGCCTCGCGATATTATCAGATAAATGAATTATTGAAACTACCCGCCTCAATAATTAAACGGAAATGGTCACCCAGACTTCCTATGTGATTATGTAACCCAGCAGAGGAATAAAACCTGCAGTAATCAATGCCTCGCGGCTCCAGGCTGTTTTCAAATTTTTAACGACTGGCGAGTGGGAAGTCTTCCGTACAGGCCAGGATGTTGTAGACAGTGTTGATAAAAAATCTGGATAAAAAAATATTAAGTAAATATTTTTTCCGCGATCAGGTTATTTTCACCCGATATAATTATAAGCATGGTAAAATTCCGTTAATCAGCCGCAAATAGCTATCAACAATTTTTTAGGTACTCACCTACCTACGTAGTTTTGTCTCCCAGAAAAAAATCCAAAAGAAATGTTTGGCAGTCTCAAGTATTTTCGGAGATAGGGGCCTATTTTTGAATGATAACTGGCATTTTCCAGTACATGTTTCTTCGTTGAAAAACACACACAAAGTCCTTAAGTACATGTTTCTTCGGTGAAAAACACACACAAAGTCCTTATTTTCAACAGCACAATACACATACCTTAATTTACCAGTGTTACACTTTTTTCATTGAAAACAGTCAGGTTAGTAACTTGGAAATCAGTCACAACCAATTTTTCAGCAGCTTCCTCATGCGCACACGCAGAAAGAAAATCTGCGTTCGGCTCCAAATTTTTTTTACATAAAACAATCTACTTAATGACTATAACTTAACCCGACCAACCCGACCCTTTTGAACCTGGTATTGCTGGAGTAATACAACACAAACATTCTGATAGTTTCATTTGGAAAAAATGAACTCTGGTAATCCACTTTTCGATGATGTACTCTTTATGAATGAAACAATTTCGTAAGTTGGTTCTCGGTGGTTCCTTTCGCAAACAAATATGAGGACTTGAAATGGTGATTAACAATGGAAAAATCGACCAAGGGACTACTCAAAATAGAACAAAGTTCAAGAAATGTATGGGAGAGTACCACCTACCAACTAAATGAAACGAATAATTTCAGCGAAGTCGAAATACTATTCCAATAATAATTATGATAATACTTCCTCATAAACACTCGTAGAGTGTACCCAAAGGCATAGCCTGTGCGGGTAGAAGGCGGCTATTGTTATTATTTGCCTTGTCGCTCCGGTGCGACTTACTGCTAACATCCATTTGTTTAACGTTCCTCAAGAACGACAAAATTGCAAGTGCTAGTTGTAATAAAAACAATGATAAATTAACTCCTGTACAAAATGTGTCATTTAAAGATGACTGTATTGTCATTTTTACAGCGATAAAAAAAGTGCATCGTTTTTTATCACCGATAAAAACGCCTGTTCCTCTGTAGCGTCTACATCTAGTATGCATACGTCACTTTAATGTCTGCCCTGTCAGTTAGTTAAGTATTGTTGATAGTTGATACTGAAACATTACAACATGAGTCGTTTTGGGGAAGTTTCGACTCAACAAATAACAAAAAATATAGAAAAAGCAATCACGCAATCTACAAAAAATACTAAAGCGTCAATATGGAGACAATTTATATTCGGTCGTTAATTTATCTTGCCAAAAAACACTCGAGTTTTTCTTTTAAGGATAAATTTCTTTTTAACTCAAAATTTTTCCAACAGTAAGTTTAAATTACTGATTGGCAAAATTATTTCGTTACAAAAAGAAATTTATCCGATAAAAAAAAGCTCTTGTGTTTTTACTGTTGATTAATATCCTTCATTTGGTAGAAATGACCACCTGCATACGCATGTTTCACGGTTGTTGCCTCAGTGCTAAATTAAATAACATTAAAGTCTCTGTTCAACCTAACGAATACACTGTTCAAAGCTTTATCGCCTCCGTCGTAGGCCTTGAAACTTTTGCGTATGCGGATGGTCATTTCAAAAGGATTTTATTAATTGTTTTATTACAATTTAGCACTTACAATTTTGTACTCCTTGAGGAACGTTGCAGAAGGGGATATCAGATATAATTCAATGTCCGTAAGAGAAAGTAATTGTTTTCTGACTGATATATTCCTCATATTTATCACTTTGTGGGAATGTGTGGAGAGAAGGGTATTTCGACTTCGTCGAAACTATTCGTTATCAAGGGAATACTGTTGATTTATCTTGTAGGTTGAGTATTCCAGTTGAAATTTTCAAATTATGGCTTACAAGATTGCTATCAATTTTGCCACGAAACGGTGTATTTCTCAATAGAGAAGTATGAATGGAATCTAGGATTGTAATAACTTGTATTTCAAAAAATCCAATATATTGAAACGAAATCCAATATATTGAAAATTATAATATATATAATGGAATTTTTTTCATAAATAGTTATTTTTGTATCTAGTGCGCGAAATGCTGCTTTGGTGATCGAGAACTGATTTTTTCTAAGAGGCGCAGCCGACTTAAAAAAATAGTCGAGATCACCAAAGTATTTCGCGCACAAGATGCAAAAAAATTTTTTCCTACAAACGTCAAAATATTGTTCTAAAGTAATTAATATGCTTAGCTTAATATGAAAAATAGTTGGTGTAATTGATGACTTGTTTATTTTGTGGAAATTTATCACGAAAGAAACACACTTTTGTCTTATTTCCACTAGTTTTTTATTTTCACGTCCGGTTTTGGGTATTATCCCATTATCAAGTATTAAAACTAACTAATACAACTTAGTTATATAGGGAGTTTGCAGGTGAACTGGATGGAGAGGTAATTAAATGAAATTAAATGAACAGTGGTGAAACGATATAAATTCAATACTGGAGCTTATGAAAATTACCTGGGTTGTCAAAATTATTAATTCAAAAGTGAAGACCTACATAAATCGAGTTAATCGTTGAGGGTTCTATATTTCGGTTTTTTATTGATTTATTAATTTCCATGGCTTCCAACAGATTCATTTTCTTCCCTTTATTACATGTGTGTAGGATTTTGAGATTATTTTTACTTATCTTGTGTTTGAATTCTTGTAGATGTTCGTTCATGGTTGATTCTTTGTCGAAACAGACGTGTTCACGGAGCCTTACGTCAAAATTTCTACCGGTTTGGCCTGTGTATACTGCAGAGCATTCCCCGCATTCTATTCTATATATCACTGATTTTTTTCATTCTATCTCGTTTAGGTTTTGCATTGAACAGAATTCTGCCTAAATTATTATTACTTATGAAAGCTGTTGATATTTTGAATTTAGAAAAATAATTTTGGATATTTTCTGAAATTTTACCTGAATAATGCTACCATATTGACGTGTAGTGTGTATTGTTAAGGAACATAAAGGTTAAAATATAAAAACCCCGTATAGTTTACATTCAGTGTGCGAAGTAAGTATTTCGCACACTACTTCGCGCACGGTGTCATGGTAACGAAGGAAAATGAAAAAAAGGGTCACTTCGGATATTGTTGTCAATGCGCGAACCTTGTCATTTTACTGACGTTTGTAGAAAAAATAATGTTTTCTACGACAGTGCGTAAACTAAGCTTTTACGCACTACTGGCAGTACGTAAAGTGATACTTTTTCGCACAAGTGCGTAAAAATTCACCTGTGCGTAAAGTAATTATTTACACACTGTTCATACATATATTCATTTTTGAAAAATATAGTATTTTGCGTCAAATATAACTCGGAAGTCTGTATTTGATAATACGACGACAATTCATATCATTAAGAGCCACCATCACCGAAAAGTCGAATTCTTCCTCATCCTTTCCAGCTAAGGTTTGTTGGCATACGTATCAAGAATGGGGGTGAAGATAATGAACTCGGTGAACATTGGCAACACAGCACCTCTCCGTTCTCGATTACAGCGCAAATCAGGTATACTTTTCCCGATCGTAGAATACGTTTCTTGCAAAAACCATTGATTTCATGAAAGAGATTTTTTTTGTATGGGCTCAGTGGTCCCATAAGAATTCCGGAACCTCTCAATTTCACTGAAGTTCCGGAATTTACACAAAAACATTGTGTAATACAAAAATAAATAAAAATTTCTCAAACAAAAACTGTGGACTCAAAACGGATTTCCGTTTTACAATTGTTTATATAGAAGTAAGATAGTTAGTCAATGCCTGTGTAATTGGTGTTGGACGTAGGGTCACTGAATCTAGAAGGCCGTGCCGTCCTTACGGGTATGGCCAATGGGCGTGGTCCAATACTTGAAATAGTTCCAGTATTCCAATAACCCACAAAATCACCTATTAGAGAGCAAGTTTTGTGGGTTATTTGAACACTGGATCTATATTTCAAGTACTAGACCACGCCCATTGGCCGTACCCGTAAGGACGGCACGGCCTTCTAGATTCAGTGACCCTAGTTGGACGCAAACGCGAGTGTCATCTAGCGTGATTAGTTACAAAACAAGAATATTTGACGTCATTTTAATGCAGATTCCTTCAAAAAACCCTGATTTTAATGCTGTCCCATTGTTTCAATCAAGTTACGACATGACTTGGAGGCCAGATCACTGAAGTTACGACATGACTTGGATGCGAGCTCACTATCGCCATCTACATGTCGCATCCATTTTGATCCAATTATAATCCCATAAGGTTGACTATCTTCTATATAAACAATGGTTTTACCAAGGTAAAGGTTTGCTCTAATTGCTACAATTTGGCAACATAATAACTGTCGAAGAAAAAACTTTGCATGAAACACTTTCATAAAGGGCTTATTTGTACTCGCGTACACGCTCATTCAAAACAGTCCTACTTTACGAACTTGTATCATAAATAGCTATTATTTTATTTGTTTGGCCCCTAGAGGATTTCGTATAAAAACATGTTTCTATACCTTTTTCAAAACTATAATATTTTGTTTTATTTTTATTGTTCAAATAATTACGTATCTTCTTTAGAAATACTTTCGCGTATTTTTTAACGAATGTGTTATTCAATTTTTTTCATTCCTTCGTAAGCGATCAATCTGACCTGCACATGAGCACGCTTCAACCGCAAGCATCCCTTTACGATAGCTGTCCTCTTTTACACGGTGCATTTGAGTCGGTTATAAAATTGAAAATCATCGTAATTTTTGGTTTGAACGGATAAATTATGAGGATGGGAATATTTCTTTCTTTTTATTTTAAAACTTGTAATGCGCGCTTTGGTTTGTTTGAATGAGTGTTAATATATACAGGGTGTTGCAAACCCGATGGCCAATTAGACCATTCTGGAGAACAGGACACTGGATTATTTTTAAAATTTGGTTTCTTGGGTAATGTGCGTTAAGTAAGCAACGAAATAGCCAGCAACAATTTGGTAGGGCTGACAAAATTTTTCATTAAACAAAATAATTTGGGCATTGAGGTGTATGATATTCAAGTGGAAATAGAAAACAGAAACGTTGAATCGTGATGTAAAACCATATTAAACATTCAGAAAAATTCACTTACTGCAGTAAGTGAATTTTCTGGCAACCATAGTTGCCGGATTTGTTTTTATTTTGCTTACGAGTCAGGAAATAGAAATTTCAACAAAATGTAGAAATGATTATCTTCTTTCTTGAAGCGCGCGATAGAGGAAGATTTTAAACTTGGACGGAAGTCTCAAATTAAATTAAACAATCGTACTTTTACAGTACAAGGATAAATATGTTTTTTGGAAATTGGAGTAACATTTTGAATTTTGGCTCATTGAGGTAAATAATTGCGACACACGTCTCGCTAATTTTATTATAAAATCTTGGATATGGAAAAAAGTTGTACCGGAATGGGGTGGGGTCCAGATTGTTTTAATTAAAATCGTCCGGTTTGAGCAGTGTAGAAAAAAATTATCATACCATGTGACTATACTAGTGGTGTTTTTCCAAACTTACCTATATAATATCACGGTTTCCAGTTTTTATTATTATAAATAATATTATTCTAAAATTTAAACGCCCAACAAAATGGTTCAAACCGAGAGAACAAGAAATGTTGTTTTTCTAAGAAAAACAATCTTCAAAATAAGAATACAATCTTCCTAAAACGAAGTTTTAACGAACTGATTTCGTACTTAGCGCGCCCTCTGTCCACTAATAGCTGAATCCCGCAATGTTTAAATAGAATGCCTTTGGAATCGGTGCTCAATATTGATGGAATCAGCAACAAGTTCCCACTTGTTGATTTTGTCCACAGGCATAAGATATCTATCTATCGGAGACAAAGCTCAGGCAGGATCAAAGGCTCAACATCAGAGGATTCACTACCATTCGAGTCGACAGGCCTAATGAGGTGAGAGGAGGTGGAGTAGCAATACTCATAAAAACCAGTATACCGCACACCAAAATCCCTCCCAGGCAAAGCTCAATCGAGCATGCCGGGATAGAGCTAGAGGATGGAACGAAGGTGTTTGCGGTATACAGCAATAAATTTTCGGCTCAGGATCTGGATGTTCTTTGCAGCGCGGGACACCGAGTACTGGTCGCAGGAGCAGGGTCGTGGTCGGAGATGAGCTCAGAAACGGTGTGAATATTTTTGAACTCAGTTATTCCTTTGTTGACAACGAGGTCGATGGTTGAGGGTGTATGTCCTTTCAATGGGAAATGTGTCGGTTCATCAGGAAATTCGATTAAGACATTGTTGTCCTGGGAATAGTCCCACAATGTCTTTCCATTGGCATTAGGTTGATTGACTCAATTCCACTGGTAGAGGAAGCCAAACCAAAAGGGAAAAAGTAATTTATGACTATGCCAACACCAACTGGAAAGAGTTCAGGGTGGTTCTGAACAGAAAAACTCAATTAACACCGAGTTTATCAGAACTGGGGGTCGAAGTTGAAGCTCAGAAATTCGTGACAAATATCAAGAATGCAAGAGATATTACAACGAGGAAGAGGGTTGTGAGAGAGAACCGGGATCTGCTTCCGGCCGCAATTGTGGACCTTATTAAGCTGAAGAACGCTGAACGAAAAAAGTGGCAAACAACCAGAAATCCCATGCATAGAGAAAACCTCATAATCTTGGGAAAAGGCTTATTAAGTCCCACAAAGATGGTGTCTGGAGGCGGAAACTGAAAAAACTCAACGTAGGCGACAACTCTCTATGGAGGATGTCCCAAAGAATCCAGAAGAAATTCAAAGACATTCCTACCGTGAAGAGAGGTGGTAAACGAGCTATGTCCGATCATAGGAAAGCGGAGTTGTTCGGGAAATGCTTCCACGAGTCCTTCCAAACAACACCGGACAACACACCAGAACATCAAGAAAAAAACAGGTTAGCCCAGAGTCTCAGAAGCGAAGAGAAGGTCAGACTTAGCGGTCGGGCCTTCTCCAAGCTAATGACAAATTATGAAGAAGTTGTGGAGACCATCAAGAGACTTCTTAAAAACAAGGCACCTGGTATAGATAAAATTGACACAATTCTACTCAAAAACCTCCCGAAGAAGTCCCTGGTGCAACTAATTTATATCATAAACGGTATAATTAGATGGCAGAAGTACCCGGAATGCCTCAAGCGAGCAGAGATCATCCCGATACTGAAGCCGGGAAAAGCAGGAGGAATGGTTGAAAACTACAGACCCATCTCGCTGCTTAGTGCCGTGGCAAAAGCGGTGGATATAATCCTACAGAAAAGATTCAATGATCTGGAGAAGAAGCTCCAACTTATTCCGGACGAACAGTTCGGGTTTCGCAAAGGACATTCGACATCATCACAAGTCGCTAGAATTGTTCACGGAATAAGAGGGGGCCTTCAGGAAAAGCAGAACACAGTTATGGTCCTGCTTAACACAAAGAAAGCCTTCGATACTGTCTGGATAGAGGGGTTCGTTAGTAAGATGCTACGGGCAGGCATGCGTAAACACATGGTCATACTCCTTAACTCCTACTTGGTCAATAGGTCTTTCCAGGTGAGTGTCAACAATACCAATTCACGTACGTATTCAGCTGGAGCAGGAGTGCCTCAGGGATCGAGTCTATCCCCGCTGCTGTACTCGCTATATACGTATGATTTTCCTAAGTTCCCGAAAATAAACACAGCCGTCTACGCTGACGACACTGCGATATACAGCAGGTCGTATTACAGCGAGGTGGCTGCACGACAAATAATCATTCACTTGAACATGTTAGTCATACCGTATGTGGCGAGTAACATGATTGTGATTAATCCGGAGAAGACTGAACTTCACAAAGAAATTCACATGTTCGAAGATCTTTGTGGAGTTTAAGGTTCTGAATCAAAGGATTAAGGAGGCTCCCTCCGTGAAGTACCTGGGAGTATCATTGGATAGGCGTATGAACATGCATTCTCATGTCAGTCTGGCGATCCAACGAGCATCGGCGGCAGTCAAACGGACTTACCCGCTGATCGCAAGGACCTCCAGGTTGTCGATGGAGAATAAGGTACTAATTTATAAACAAATTATCAGGCCTACCATGACATACGCTTGTCCGGTGTTCTGCAGCATCCCCAACAGTCAAATGCAGAGAATGCAGAACAAGATACTCCGTATCGTCACGGACAGTGACAGGTACATTCGGCTGGAGACGTTACGTGAACTGGCCAACATAGAGAAATTCTCAGAAAACATCAAGAACATCTCTGAAAAGTTTTATAGATATTTCATCCCGGGGAGTCCGTTGACCAGGAACATGACCAGCATCAGAGCTCATAACAACGAACGCTACAAGAAACATGGAGGTCCCATATACCAAGCCCTGGACATCTTCCATGAGATTCCAGAATAAGCCACTAACACCGCCATAGAGCACCACATGGTCAAAACCCAGTTTTTTCTTTGTTTTTCTGGGATACCCCTCACAGTAACTTATCAACCTCAAACTTTAATAGCCTGATGATCTAAATAACATAAACATGGAAAATCCCCAACATAATTTAAGAGGAGGTGGGGAAGGTACCAAGTATGGTCCAAGACATTGGCAGAATAGGGGATGATCTGCTAACAGCGCAGAGGCAGAACCATTATCCGCAGAGATATGGTTCTGCTCAGGCCAGTTCGCCAGCCCTCCGACCTGTCGGAAGGGCAGGACAGAACCCGCCTCACCCCACACGATCGAGCTCCCTGTCCCCTCCCTTGGGCGGAAATATAGTTTTATTGTGTGCGTTATATATATATATATATATATATATATATATATATATATATATATATATATATATATATATATATATATATATATATATATATATATATATATATATATATATATATATATATATATATATATATATATATATATATATATATATATATAGTGACCGCCAAAAAGTATGTACCATATGGGAAAAATTTTTATTATTGGAGTATTGGAAAAAATATTCTGGGGAAAAGTTTGTGCATGTCCGATAACCTAAAAATCGATTTTGATACATGTCACGTGATCGCTAGAATGGCGGCAAAATGAAAAAATTGCAATGCAAAGGCAAAAAAGGGGTATGATGGCAAGATATCAAAAAAAGTTATTTAAAAAAGTCACTTAGAATTCAATTTTATATACATAAACGAAGTTTCAAGAGATAATTAAAAAAAATTGAAAATAGCAATTTTTTTAAAATATTTTCCCATCTATTTAAAAATTTTTTTTTTTCTTATGAATAGCTTGACTATAATGAAACATTTGCATTTTAATGATAATGACAAAACTTTCTCATTTTCTCCACACCAGAGGGCACTAAATTAAAAAAATTGGTTTTTGCCAAAACCCTCGCTGTTACATTGGTTCTTATCTAACAGTTATATCAGAATTCCAAGACTATTGTGTTGATATGAAACACCATGTTTCCTGATTTTAATCAAATTTCAATAATAATGCTGTATGAGCGTTTGACTTTGCACATAAACTTTAAGAATCTTTAATTTGACGCACTATTTTCAAGTTTATGTGCGAAGTGAAACGCTCATGCACGATTATCATCGGAACTTGATTATAATCTGGAAATTACCATGTTTTTGGAGTGTCATGTCATCACAATGGTCGTGGAATTCGGATATAACTGTTAGATACGAACCGATGTAACAGCAAGGGTTCTGACAAATTCCCATTTTTTCAATTTAGTGCCCTCTGGTGTGGAGAAAATGAGAAAGTTTTGTCATTATCATTAAAATGCAAATGTTTCAGTATAGTCAAGCTATTCATAAGAAAAAAAAATTATATTTTTAAATAGATGGGAAAATATTTTTTAAAAATTGCTATTTTCAATTATCTCTTGAAACTTCGTGTATGTGTATAAAATTGAATTCTAAGTGACTTTTTCAAATAACTTTTTTTGATATCTTGCCATCTTACCCCTTTTTTTGCCTTTGCATTACAATTTTTTTTCATTTTGCCGCCATTCTAGCGATCACGTGACATGTGTCAAAATCGATTTTTAGGTTATCGGACATGCTCAAACTTTTCCCAAGAATATTTTTTCCAATACTCCAATAATAAAAATTTTTCCCATATGGTACATACTTTTTGGCGGTCACTGTATATATATATATACATATATATATATATATATATATATATATATATATATATATATATATATATATATATATATATATATATATATATATATATATTGTGTTCGTATTTTATACTATCCGTTTCTATATATACCTATACATATATTTTGCTAATGTACTATCTGTTTTATACAATAATTTAATTGAATAAATAATTTTAGATTTGGATTTGGAATCGGTATTGGACCTAAACGCGAGTGTCATCCAGCGTGATTGGTTACAAACATGAATAATTGACGTCGTTTTAATGAAGAGTTCTTAAAAAAAACCTGGTTTTAATGCTGTTCCATTGTCTCAATCAAGTTACGGCATGACTTGGAGGACAGATCACTAAGTTACGACATGACTTGGATGACAGATTACTGTCGCCATCTACATGTCGCCTCCATTTGAATCCAATATTAATTCCATAAGGTTGGCTAAATAATTTCTGTTTAAACAATGTTATTACATTATCAAAAGAATATATTAATTATATGTAAAATATTATAAATGAAATGTATTAAATAATAAATAATACAAATACTTGGTATTATTCAATGAGATTCACAGTTGACCTTGAGCTCTCGGTCCTCTATCCCAAAAACGGTTGAGCGCATGAAAAAATGTCTTAATCAAAAATTTACCATAAATTTTATGTTCTACAATTTTTATTATGGATGTTAACATCACTGGAGCTGTAGAAACCTAGATAATGGCAAAAAAAACGATTTTTGTAACTTACGACGCAGACACGAGATTTTATGAGACCTTTGAGATAACTTTTAGAACGCCAAAATGAAAGTGTATACGAGTTTCCAGCTTATTATCCTCATTCTCAGGTGAAACTGTAATATGACTGGACTACAATGTGAAGATCATTCAAAGAAACAAACATAGCTCATTGATAGATATATATTAACTCAGAATAATTGAGTAGTGATCTTGAAAGTTCATAGTTCATAAATATTACAAACTCATGTATGAACTTTCAAAAATATCTCATAATTATCATACCAACCTGACTCCGGTGACAATATGGAAAAATACAATGTATAGATTGGCAAATCTAGCTGTGCCTCTGAGATGAGCAAACAATGAACAGGAGGATAACTGTCCACTACTAACTTTTCTGAGCTGTACCCCCACTCCAGTGGCTGCTCTACTGAGCACCCAAAATTCTAAGTCATAGCTAGATTTGCCAAGCTGTAATGATACTTTTAAAACTTGAAATATCATTATATCATTTTTACTAAGTATCTACTCTACAGCTCCTGAAAGTATACCATCTTCTGATATCTCATTATTATTTTTGGGTTTCAAAACAAACATGTACACAGAATACAGTCCTTTTGGAAAATGGGGTTGTTTCGATTTCCGGTAGCACTCCAAACCAGCTTTTGCAAAAATTTCTTGGAAAAGACACATTGGCCTGGTCACAGAATAATCTTGGGAATCCATTTCACACTCGTCCGAAGATGTTATATTATCCTTTACTACTATTACCCCATTCTGCTTCAAACCATTCCTATTAAAAAATAGAAACTCTTACTAAAATAATCAAATATTAATAAAAGTCTACTCACTGACAAGACTTCAAGAAAAGTACTAAATCATCATCTGTGAGATGTCCCAACACCCACTGTATCCAGATGACATCATATTTCCCAGAATCTGGATGGAAATTTTGTAATCCGATGGGATAAAATGTCTCTACTTTAGCTATTTTAGGTCCCAAGTACTGTTTGGCTTGTTGAAGAAACAAGGGGTTTTGCTCTACCATATCAACCTTATCAAATAAGTCAGTCAACAAAAATTTCGTTATTCTTCCTATACCAGCTCCGCAGTCTAAGGCATATTTTCTGCCAGGGGGGTTCTTCGAATTGAATATCTGCTTCAATAGCAGTTTTGACCCTTTGATATCTGCCTGTGAAACGAAGCCAAATCCTCCAAGCATTCCATCTACTGTGGCAGGAACATCAGACCAGTAGTTAGCTCCATGAGTGTAGAAGTTATCTTCGTGTTTGCTATTTTCTTCAGTAGTTTCATCATTATTTTCATGAAGCCTATCAGAAAGTGACATCTTTGTCCACCTGCCACCAAAAACCAAATGTAATAATACAAGAAACAACAAATCACTAGCTAGTTCAAAATTAGCAAAAAGGCGAACATAAACAAATGAGGCATTTTCTTATAAATAAATATAAAATGTAAATACTAATAATTCTACAGTAAACAACACAGAATATTAGGTTAGGAGGTTAGGAGTGTTAGGACTGTTAGGAGCACAGACCACCTATTCTACTCTACTAGTAGGTGGTATGTGGTTAGGAGTAGAGTGGTAACGGTATGGTAAGTGGTAAGACACCCGTAAAGGCTCATTCATACCATTGCGAAAATTTGCAATTTATTTGTGATTCGACTCCAAAGAGACCAAACTAACAAGCTTTAGCCAATCAGAATCTTGTAGCATCAACGCGTCATAGTGACGTACTTGGATATGAGTACAGAGTCGAACTCGAACCAAGCAACAAAACTGTCAGCAGTAACTCTCATATACCAAGAGCTAGTCCTTCACTGTCTATAGAGAATGGCGGCCATGACACGACAACTACGTCACATTTCGTCACAAATGTTCTTTCATCTCTTTCTACTGTGTCCCCATTGATTAAACTCTCCTTGTTAAATAATGTTTAGTCTCCTTGATTCGACTGACTGAAATGAAATTATAATATAATGACTGGAATGCTCGTCAAGCTGCGCGACTTGATTTCTCATGGAGGCCGCCATGTTTGTTTTGTGATTCCTGGCAGTGGCGGAGGAATCGAGATTGAGTTGATTGTAACATATAAAAGACGCGCTGCACTGCACTGGCGTGTTTACAAACCATAAATTGGGAAACTAATAACACGTAGGTGCAGATGAATGTCTCTCTCGCACCCATACAAGTGAGCAATAAAGTATTTCTCTGCTAGATTGCATGTGCCTCCTTTCTGTTATCACTTTACACGGGTGCGCAGTGAAACAAAGAGCATTCCAGTCATCATTATAATTTCATTTCAGTGATTCGACTCCAGTAAAAATTTTCAGTAATTGGTGTCAGATATTTCTACAGTACCGAAAAATTACATGATAATAGAGAACAGGTATGTGTCCCCGTTCTGAAATATTTTTATTTGCACAATATATAAATGTAAGTTCAATGATATGTGCATAAAATAGGCTAATAAACAAACTGTTGTAGTTTTATGTGCCAGTAGTGACTCTCCGGTCTCTGTAAGCCTGATGAAGGCTAGATTTCAAGCACCTAGAAGCCCTCTGGCATGCATCCCACGGAAGTTGTCTACAGTTTTTTATCTCCAGTACTGGACAAAACAGACTCAATACATGGTATTTAATTCGAACATGATTTTTCGTGAACACTTCAGTGGTGGGATTACGTGAGCCAAAGAATTCTATAGTCGACAGTTACGTCTCTGTCTCTCCGGTGAATTCAACTATGGCTGAGTCAAGTCTCCGGTCTGAACAATATGATTAGACCAGCGCATTTGGTTGACTTGACGACCTAATTAGAACTGTTTGTATGTGACCAATATTTTCAATCATCTGATCGGTCCGACTCATCGTCATACTTCATACTGAACGCGCGTGCCTTGTCCGACCGGTGACTTGACACCACTTATTCGATGAAAAGTAGAGAATCCCACCCGTGGCCCAATTTTTGAATTGTCGGAATTGATTCTCTAGAGAAATATGACGTCATTTTCTCTCAATTTCGAGCAATAGGTAGGTAGGTACCTATAAAATGACGTCATATTTCTCTTGAGAATCTTGAGAATTAATTCCGGCAATTCAAAAATTGGGTACCAGGAGCTACTCACTGGTACTTTTATCATTCATTTCGCCCTATCGTTCTGTGAACCTGTGATTTATACGATGCTCTTCATCTATGCATATCGAGTCGATATTATCTACCCTATAGTTCCGTGAATCTGTGATTTGAATTTTGAATGAAATGAAATAAATGTCAAAAATAGTCTGCATGTTTTGTTCGTTATTTATTTTTTTTAGGTCGAAAATGGAAAATAATAATTGTACTCTATGCAACGCAATGCTTGAAAATATCAAATATAATTTGAATTCGACGAAGGCGAAATCGTCGGGAAGTTCGTTAATGACCCTCATTGAGAATATTACAGGAGAAATATTTGGTGAAAAGTTGGATATTTGTCAAAATTGTTTTGAACTCCTAAACGAATTGGATGCAATGCATTTGAGAGTCGCTGAAATCAATAACATACTGAAGGGGTATATTAAGATGAGATCTTTCTCTTGTCATTTAGCAAAAGAAAAAATAGAAACCAAGTTTACTGATTTAGAAATGGAACAATTTTGTCAGGGTTCGAATATAGATCTAGACGAACACTTCGAAGATGTGGAAAGTTATAAGAGGGAAATTGACCACTTGAAAAAAAAAGACGTTCTGGTTCAGCAAATAGAAAACATGGATTTACCGAAATTAGAAGAAATATTGACCAAATCATCTTCAGAAACCAGAGAATTCAATATTTTGAACCCACATGAGAGTTATAGCAAAAGGTTCCAAACTTTCAATGAGTTGGAAATTGTTGAATATTCACATATGCCTTCTTATGTGTGTGAAGTATGTGGACGATCATATAAGCACAAACGAAATTTTGAAAGTCATTTGAAACTACATTCTGGTGGTTCTTTATTTTCTTGTACTTATTGCCAGAAGTCTTTTACACATAAAAGTGACCTTATACGTCATGTTCCTATTCATACTGGTTAGTATTGTAGAGTAGTATATTGATCAATAAAAACACCTGTTTATTTTGAAAAATGTGTTTTAAAACAAGCCTACCAATGAATTGAAATAATTGTGTTACTTTCGCAATAATGCAGTTTATGATGAATTTTATGATCAGCTAGTAGTAGTAGTAGTAGTAGCTATAAATTTCTAAATATTTTCCTTTATTGAGTAACTTTTAGACTCTTATTTCACTTGAGAAAAAATAATCGAAGTTAGGTTGAATACTTTCATCTGAATATTTCAATTTATTTTTTTTGCCTCCAGGAGAGAAACCTCATCAATGTGAAAGATGTGGAAAGAGATTCATACACCACACCTCTTTCAATTTGCACATTAAAACCCATACTGGTAAGAAAACCCACAAGTGTACAATGTGTGATCAAGGATTTACATCAACATCTCATTTAAAACGCCATATTCGAATGCACACAGGAGAGAAAAATTTTTCTTGCTCCAGATGCGGTAAACGTTTTGCAGAGAGATATAATCTTGCTGCTCATGAAAAACTACACAACTCGAAATTGAAGTCTAAACAGAAGAAATTCAGGCAAGTAGTAGTAGTAAGTTCATTTAATAAGACTTGTATAACAAGACTATACCAAAAACAAATAAGATGCTAGGGCTAACAAGTGATTGCAATCTCAATTGGTCTAAGCATATTGAATATCTCTGTTGCAAGCATTTTTGTCCTTCAAAAAACGGCTAAACGTACTTTTGCCAATTTGAGCTATAATGATAGTTGTACAGAACATTTTGAATATATGAACATCTCGACACATTAGTATTATATCTTAGAAATAGCCTGCTTGTTTTCAAGAAAAAATCTGCTTTTGACATGACTCGTCAAAACCATCAATATGCTACTAGACATAAAAATGTATTACTACCAAACAAACATGTTACTAGACTATACCAGAAGGGCATTTTCTATAGTAGTTGTAAAATTTAAAAAAATCTGCTCTCCTATATAAAGGACACACGGACATTCCAAAAGTTCAAAAACGAACTGTAGTCATTATTATTAGTTAGGTCTCTATATTTTCTGAATGAGTTTTACTCTATGTGATACATTTATATATAGATTTATGTAACTTTTTTCTTTTTCTTTTACGTTATATTTTATTCAGACACTATTTCTGTAAACAATGTGATATTTTTATTAACAATGTTTTAATGAAATAAAGAAGCTATTATTATTATTATAAGTATAGAAACTGCAATAGATAAGTAGAGGTGAACACAAAAATACAATGCAAACTGTATCTATTATTGATCTATTGATGTTTGTAACTTTCTTCGGTCAAAAGATTGCAACATTTTTGGAGGATAACTATTTTATTCGATTGTATGGGTCTCTCAAGAAAGATTCTCATCAACGTAGTTCAAGGAATTTTATAAATTTATTTTGCTCAAATGATCTATTATTTTCTGTACCAGATCTCACTAGTAGGCTAGCGGTTAATAATAATACCAAATATGTTTTGGAAATATTCAGAATATTCCGTAAATATCATACCTTTTCTTCATTTCACTGATTTACTATCCTCAAAGAAGATGAATACCTATAATAGTCGCAAATTCAACTTTTAAGTATATACATTTATGTATTTTTTTTTCAGTTGTCATATATGTGAAGAAAGTTTCGAGAGGAAACAAAGATTAGAAGAGCATAGAATAAAAAACCACCCATCTCTTCTGTCAAACAAGAAATTGAATTCTGTAATGTAAATGAATAAAAATTAAAGAAAATTTAAAAAAATGCAGAGTCGAGCCTTTGAAATCATAGTTTTGGTAGTTTCTATTTATTGAATTGTATTCACATGCAAATGTTCCAAATATTCAGTTAATCAATATCTTAACTCTCACTATAAAAATACACAAAAAATTGTAAAATATCGGAGTTTTAGGATAATAAACTCTTAATGCAGTCTTGATCCATTCTAAATAAGGTCCAATCCCCAGTTTGGCTTAAATTAATTGCTCCCAATTTTTTGTAAAATTCAATTGCTGGATTCCATGACAGAACGTGGAAATCTATTTTTCTGATGTGGCTTTCTTGGGCTATCTTTGCCACAGCCATTATAAGTTGCTTTCCAATACCGCTACTCCTTGAACAAAATAAAAAATAATGATTAATTTCTCAAAAAAAAATTATTTTGAGGAAAATTCAATTTGAAAGGGTTTTCCGATTAATCCGAAAGGCCTCAATCCCGAATTAAGTTGAGATTGGCCTCGCAACTGTCCTCCATTAATTTGTTATATACATTTAAATGCAAAAAACTTGTTTTTAGTGATTTGCTTACAAAATGAAAACTAATTCAGCAGTCTGGTTGCTCTAATGAGAAAAATTGTAGAGAATTGAAATACGAACAAAATTAGTTCTTTTACGACCCGATTGGATGATTAGTAACTGAGAAAACCCGGAAATTTTTGCGATTTTTTCAAAAATTCATAACTCAAGTTGTAGAGTTGTCCCTTCTCATGAAAGTGTTGAATCATGTCTACTTTATGTGTGCACAAAACTACCGGACCAGTAGTTATGATACAATTTCAATTTGAATTCTATTTTGGTTCCATCTTGCAGTGTTAAACCGGAAGTAGACATAAACTTTCTTATTTTAAATGAAACACCCTGTATTATATTGCATTTTTGTAATCTACGTACTATAGAAATAGATTTATTTGAAATAGATATTCTAATATACATAAAAATTATACAAATATATAAGTTATAAACAAAATATATAAGACTATTCCATAGAACAGTGTGTAAAAAGTAACAGTAGTAAATGATGAAGAGACTAACAAATAAAGAGGAGAACGATGAACAACTCAGTTGGAATAATACTGTGCTCGTAGATATTGAGATAAGGAGCATTGAAGAGTTGTAGGTTGTTAATTTGTTGAATTTTATTAGGAAGCTTGTTATAGTCCAAGAGGCCTCTGTGAAATATAGAGTTCATTTTTCTTGCAAGGTTTGTTCGTGAGAAAACCAAGTCGTCCCTTCCTCTTGTGTCATAGTTGTGAATCTGATGGTTATATGTAATTAATTCATTGAAGTAATGTAGAGCTTTTCCAGTGAGTATTTTAAATATAAATATCATTGTAAAATATTGTAGCCTATCTTTTACTGTCATTCAATTTAGGATATAAATACTTATGGCATTTTAATAACAATCGCATTCTTCTGTTTTTCAGTTTTTGGAGAGTATAGAGATAGAATTACCGTCAAGTAATGATATTAGACTAGCACAGTAGTCAAAGTGTGGTAGGATAATTGTTCTGTAAACAGTCAAATAAGATTGGAATGTTAGTTGTCTACTTATTCTAGTAAAGAAATTTTATTACACATATACTGAAAGTGTTTTTTCAAGTTCAAAGTGTTATCAACTATGAATCCCAAGTATTTGAATTCTTCCACAATTTCAATAGTTTCTCCTTAGATCTCAATATTAATGGAGTTGATATAAATTAAATTATATTTGTATTGAGTTGTCAAAATCATAGCTTTCGTTTGAGTGGTATTCAGTTCGAGTTTGTTTATGTTCAAAAACTTCGCCACGTTTCTCTTTGTCGAGCGGCAATCAATAACTTTGCGCTCTTAATACACAAATAGCTGTTACTTATATCTATGTTCTTTTTGTTCCTTACTTACCTGTATGGTAGTTCAACATACAAATCTTCGAGAAAAATTGCTTTTCCAACCCATGTTGAATATGAATAGTAATACAGAGCAAATCCTACAATATGGCCATCAGACGATTCTGCTACAATGCAGGAAAAAGCAGGATTATTTGTATCAAAACCATCTTCTTGGAGTATTTTATCACTAATCTTTACCTGGTCTCCAAGTTTCTCATAAACAGCTAGTGCCTGTGAGTAAAATGATGAGGGATGTTGACAACATATTTTAAAATTAATTTTTAGTTAATTCAAAGGAAGATATGCTTTTGATAGGAAAATTTCAGCGGTTCTTGAAAATTTATAAATTCTTCTAAATGTTCAAAAATGAGTAAAGTAGTAGTACATTCATTAATTTTTTTTAATCTAGAATACACTAATGAAAAAATTATAAATACACCCTAAAATATTCTCTTGTTTTTACCGTTGCAGATATTTTTATTGATTTGTTCCAAATTCATAAATGTGTTTTATTTGTCAATTGATTTTACTTACCTTTATGAGTTCATAAACTTGCCCCATATCTTCTCTGACTGCTTTTCTTATGGTCCCGTTGAATTCGTTAGAGTTCGGCATTTTGCTATATTTTCAGCTAGCTAGCTTTGTGGAAACTTCTGTGAAATAAAAACAGTTTTTCAGAATTCAATAACCCATCTCAAGTACCTAATTTTATACCCTTTTGAAATCATATATTTCTCTTAGTGATAAGATAAGACTTTTGAATCAATAGGAATACAAAAATTGTTCAATACATTAGGAGTTAAACAGATTTGGACTTTAGATGCAAGAGAAATTAAATGTCTGGAAAATTACCAATACACTTTTACAACGCATTCCGAATGCCTTTACTTTTACTAAAATTATTCTCTGAAACGTTTACCGCAAATAGGTATATAAGGTATAAGTAAAATATAAGTATATGCCTATTATTATTAAAAATAAATAAAAGAAATACATTTTCTTCAGCATACACTGCCTTATCATTGGTGTCACAGTAAAAAGGTGGATCTTCGCCATAAGCAAACAAATTTAAATTTTACTCGATCGCATTATAAACAAAAAACGAAGTTTATAAATTTTGTGTAGTGCTACTTGAAAAGTTAATACCTATAATAATAGGTGTCTAAATAACCAGGCAACTTACAGCTCTCATAAGTTTTGTTATATTAATTTGGTATTTTGCAAAAACAGAGAGTAGCAATAGAAGCATATACATTCAAATTCTTCTAATAGAAAACATATAAGAAGAAAATATTTATATGTATGTATGTGTTATGATAACTGGACTACTACGATACATCAACTACCAACAACATTTTAAATCTCTGCTTAATATTTTTCAACTCTGTAGTAAAAACAAGTTTATTAAATGTCTAATTACACACGTACCTATCTATTCCCCAGTAGCATTGTTTATAGAGAAAGAAGATAGTCAGTGCCTGTAGAAATCGCGTATGATACAATCGCGCGAGACATCTAGCCCGATAACGACGAGCCTAGGCAGAAAATACACCCGTACGAATGCGCCACCTACAATAACTTGCATTTTTTGAGGTATACTTGAGGCATTGTTTAAATAGTAGTCAATGCCTGTGGAAAAGGTATTGGTCACAAACGCGAGTGTCATCTAGCGTTATTAGTTACAAACATGAATATTTGACGTCATTTTAATGCAGGTTTCTTCAAAAAACCCTGATTTTAATGCTTTTCCATTGTTTTAATCAAGTTACGACATGACTTGGAGGCCAGATCACTGAAGTTACGACATGACTTGGATGCGAGCTCACTATCGCCATCTACATGTCGCATCCATTTTGATCCAATTATAATCCCATAAGGTTGACTATCTTCTATATAAACAATGCTTGAGCAAGGCAATGATAGAGTCATTGTCTAAAGGCAATGATAGAGTCATTGTCTAAAGAAGTATAGTCGGTCAACCTTATGGGATTATTATTGGATGACGATGGGGTTTATTAGTAGATGGCGCCAGCACGATTGCCCCCAAAAAGGAGACAAATGAATGAGATGGAAAGTGTCGTAGTAATCGCGTAAAGTGAATAATGAATGGACATTATTTCGTGTTTTTGATTGGCTCAGTGTCCGTTCCACCTGCCATTTGCAATTTGCATGTAAACTAGAGAGCAAAGTAGCGAACTTTCGTGGTGTTTGGCATTTCATTGTTTTTGTCTTGTTAGGTCTCACAGTCAGTTTTCGAATTCACCTAGATATTTTCAGGGTGATTTCTCTTGACTAATGTTTAGGGGAGGATGTCCAACGTTCATGATGACAACCGATGATTGGTTTATGAAGGTGATAATGCCATTTCCGACAGTTATCATATTATTTTCTGTTTTTATTGAAAGCTTTTATTTATTTAACTTGCTCTGTGTGTGTTAGATGGGTACAAATCTTGCAAGCTGAATTAGAATCACTTCCTCTTATTCTATAGAATAGAATTTTTTCGTGTTGGTTCAGTTCCGATGACAAAACATTAATGTCGAAGAAATTGTCCCCCCTGCCCCCCGAAAGTTAGATAGAGAACGCGTAGTGTTTCGGAAGTTTTATTGACGGATTTGGACGTCAGAATTAACAGCGAAAAAAAATAAGTAGGGGGGGCGCCCCCCTTCTCTAGAAAAGTTGGAAAACTAACTCGTGAAATTAAAATCGGAAAAATCTCTAAAAATCGTGAAAAATATCTGACAGTCGAATGTTATGGTTTATAAAAAGGAATTGTCCCCCCTCCCTCCGTCCTCCGCAAGCTAGATAGAGAACGCGAAGGTTTTCGGTCATTTTCTTGACGGATTTGGACGACAAAAATTACAGCAAGAAAAAATAAAGTAGGGGGGTACTCGTCTCCCTTTTCTCGAAAAAACTGGAAAACACGCGAAATTATAATCGGAAAAATCTGTAAAAATAGTGAAAAATATCTGACCGTCGGAAATTATGGTTTAAAAAATTTGGCCCCTCCTTTACCCCCTCAAAAGCTAGATAGAGAACGCAAAAGAATTCGGAAAATGTTTCAACAGTTTCGGACATGGAAAATAATGATGAAAACAAAAATAGATCTTGGGGCTCGCCCTCCTTTCCTGTCACAAAAAAAATAGAAAAACTCGCGGAATAGAAATCAAAAAAATCCGTAAAAATTGTGAAAATTATCTGGCCATTGAATAAAACGGATTAAAAAAAATTACCACTCTGCCCCCCTCTAAAGCTATTTAGAGAACACGTAGAAATTTGGAAAAATTTCCAACGGTAAATTAACAGGCAAGCGACCGTGCAACTATAGCGCATTGATTGAAATGAACAGACTAAGAAACATATTCACAGAAAACTAAAAAAGAAATAAATAAACAAACTTAAAAAAACCTTCAGATAAAAGCTTTTATTTAAATGCACAAAAGCGAAAAACCCATAATTTTGTTACATTATAAAATTTTAAATGATATAAAAGCTTGTCGTGAGAATAAATCTTGAGGTTATTATAAATTTAATTTACTATAAGAATTACATATTATTATATACTTCTCGCGACAAGCTTTTATATCATTTAGAATTTTATAATATAACAAAATGATGGGTTTATTCACTTTAAAATTAATTTTCTTCTTTTTAGTACATTTAAATAGAAGCTTTTCTCTAAAATGTTTTTTTTTTTCAAGTTTATTTATTTACCATAAAGTCGAAGTTGTAAAACCTAATAAGGGTTTTCTTTCGAAATTAGGTACTGAGATAATGGCATTATCTGCGACTGAATTTGAAGTTTCAGTCGATCGTTCGAAATAACCTCTATAAGAGGATATCCTTATCAAAAATGAAACTTTATGACTTCATGACCAATATGCTAAAGAAGATGAAATAGTTATTTATATATGATACAAAAATTCGTAAATTTAGGACTTTTTTATGAGCGTGGAAACACGTGAGTACAAAAAAGCTCTTTATGAAAATGTATCTACAATTTTAATGGCAAATTGTAGCAATTGTTGAGTACATTTTATTCTATGAAGTATTCATTTGACGAGTAAAATCTGACGCAAAATACTGTCTTTTGGAATTATATAAACGATGCGTAAAACATAACTTTATGCAAATTATATTTTTTCACTTACGTGTGTGCTGAAAAGTATCACGTTAGGCACTGTACGTGGACAGTGCGTAAAACCATAAATATTTCCATCTCCCCGATGATCGTGCATGGTCAGTAAACTATATTTTTTTCTACAACCGCTTACCAAAGTAGGTATCCTTTGACGCTTTTAGATCTCAACGCTAAGCTGATGTTTTCTCAGAAATGTCATTTTGTGACAGCTTTTTCGCTCTAGAGCGAAAATATTGAAGAAACGGTCGATCTCCACAGCTTTCGTTGAAAACGAACCTATTCTTGCATGATGGTTAGTATAGACAATAAATTCATAACACTCTTAGGAACTGTGGTGGTGTTGAGAGCGTAGCTGCTATTAAGCTGAAGGCCTGTGATTCGATCACGACATACGTTTTTTTTTCAAGCAATATTGGATATTTGGATAGCTTATTCATTTGGGATTACTATTGATTGTTTATTTTCTCATGGGTAATATCAGGTGCCTATGTTGAATGAATTGTCGATCGTTTCTATGTTTAAAAGCTGCGTTTGAAGAAGAAAAAAAATGTGTTTATTTCGAGAACAAAGTGCCATTGCCGCTCTCCAAAGATTACCACGCTCCTCGCGCTCTAAATATACAAATAACTATATTGTACAACAAAAAATGTATTTTAGGCCCGTGTAGGAGATGAATGATTTCTGGTGACAACCTCCTTTGAAACTCTCCTTATAAGTCCATAAATTGTTGATAACATCGAACCATCAATTAAACCATCAATTAAAGAACCATCAAGAAAGTCCGCCAACACTTGAATTTTCTTTGAATTGTCCTACCCAAATAATTCTAGATATCTATCATGGACGGATTCGGACATGAATCACAAAATTTGTCCTCCATCTTTAATGTTCGTATTGGTCTCCAACACAACAAGCCCCTGTATAGGTACCAATTTTGAAAGAATCTAATCAAAAATCGTAATCGCCCTTTCGAATTTTGAAAACATACAAAATCTACTCGAGATTCGCATTATGAATAGTTGGACAATAAATCACAAAAACTGTTCGCTATCTTGTTTTTTCTCTTGTGAATGTCGTAATGAACCTGAATGAATTTAATGGACACCTGCCAAATTTAAAGATGATTGGATCAGTGGAATTGGCTCAAAATTTCCATTGAAGTTTTGACCCCGTTATAGACAGCAGATACCATACCTGTTACGTGTGAGTGAAACTAAACAAAAGCTCGTACAAATGATACTGATATATTATTATTTGCCTACTTATCAGGTACCTTCAAGCACTAATGAATATTCTTTGTGTTTTCAAAACATATCAACTGCGATAGAATATCGTAATAGAACATTTTTTGTACCTATACTTATTACTTATTACTTATTACGTGTTTCATTATATTAGGCTTAATTGCAGCAATATAAAATTACCACTGATCATCATCTGATATTCGAAACGTCCGAATGCAAACTTTGACTCGTCTTTTATTCTGCTAAACATCTCACCAATGACAATATTCTGCACATTTCTGAATGAAGCAAATGAAAACTGGCGTTCTATTTTAAAAAGAGACAGAAGTATAGTTTTGCGTGCCATCCGATGACGGCGCCACATTACTGGATACATTTTCAATGTTTCCAGTAAAATAGTATAGATGTCTCAGGTGACGGCCATCCAATGCATTTTGCACAGGGATTGTTTGACTATTCTTCTTTAGGCAATGGCTTGAGGATTTTTATTTTCAAGGAATCCAAGTAGTGAATCATTCGCCCTTACAGGGACGTACTTGAAATTTTCTAATGATATTTTTAACAGAGTAGGTAGCATATTTTATACACAAATTCAATGTCATTCAATAAAAATGAAGTACATACTTTTTTGTTGTTATTTGATATAAATTGAATGAACTATTCAAAATTTTAATAAAGTGAACTTAATATCAATTTTGTCATTTTGAATTTAATCATAATGAACAATACTGTGCATGGTTCAATTGAAAAATGAGTGTGGAATTTCAGTGAAATATATCTTTTCACCTACATGTGGTGTCCAGTGTATTTTTTAAGCCAAAATCACTGGGAGGAAGCTCATAATTCACTACCGGTGAGCAGCACCTTTGCCTTATTATTTTCGGGCAAACTGTTTTGTGTTTGTTATTTTTTGTTGTTTAATTTCAATCACTGGGCGACTCATTTTAACCAGTAGGTGACATTTGTGTAGTTGTAGTTGTGAAAGGATGGAACAAATAGTATGTTTGTTTGTAATCAACAGTTTATTAAGTCTCTGTATTCATCTTGAAGATATCACTTATCCATAGTGTGTACATTTTACACCTAAGCTCATTTATTCAAACTGAATTTTTTTCCTCGAAATGGGGCTCCAAATATGCTGTCAGAAATCAGAACAGGTTCGAAGTGTTATAAAGACAACGATTATTGAATGAAGAGAATGCAAAAATATCGATTTTAAATCCAAGGGGGAAATCTTCCTATGATAACCTCAACTGTCATACCACTCTCCACACCCCTTGGTCACTCCTACAATTTGAATAGGGAAAGTACCAAGTGTGAAACTGCATTGAAAAGGTAATTCCATAAGAAATTCAGACATGTGAGTGTTCGCTACCTAACTTATCATTTTGGCACCCTCTTGCGGGAAAAATAACTGTTTCGTATTCCAACTTATGATATCCAATTTGGAAGCTAATGTGAGCAATTCACGAAAACATAACAAAAATTTAAAAAATTAACATTGTATGAACTTACAAATTAGAAATTTTTTCATAAATTACTCAAAAACGTCAGACTAACTTTTACTCATGTATGGCAATCCATGGCGATCTCTTATTTGAGCATCTACTGTGGTAAAACAGAAAATCTCAGGGCGTTTTGGTTTTGTGGGATCTTGAAACTGAATTTAAGTAATATCCAATACTCCAGGCAAAGGTGTTTTATTTCAGCGAAGTCTACAACTATAATATTGACTTCAAAATACATTCAGAAAAATAAATAAAATAAACAGACAAAACGTTCAGGCACGTACTACACCACACTCACCTATAATATTGACCAGGCGGCAACAAATAAAATATTCAACAATATTATATAGTTGCATAAAACCAAAAGGTTCAATTCATAATTCAACTTTGAATCGAATCGAACCACAATTACAAATTCCGTTCGCATCTTGGTTTTTTACATTGACAAAATAATCATAATTTCCTACCCTGATAATCGCCTCATACTAATTTTGATTTGAATCGGACCATAATTACAAATTTCGTCCGCCATCTTGGAGCCACCATCTTGTTTTTTTGCATTGACAAGCAAATCATAATTTATGACCCTGAAACCAACACATATCAATTTTGAATCGAATCGGACCATAATTGCAAATCTTGTCCGCCATTTTGGAGTCGTGTCATTTTGTTATTAACTTTGGAAAAATTCTATAATGTATTGTCACCGAATTTATGACAAATTACCTTGCAAGAGGGCGCCAAAATAAAAAGTTAGGTAGCGAAAATTGACATTGTTGAATTCCTTCTGAAATTACCTCTTCAATGATGTGTCACACTTACTACTTTCCCTATTCAAATTGTTTGGGTGATAGTCACCAAGGGGTGGGGGGATAGGTATGACAGTTGAGGTTATGATAGGAAGATGTCCCCCTCGGAATAAAAGAAACGAATAACTAGTCTTTCACGTGACAAGTTCACAAATGATAACGGCGCAAAACAAATAAACCAGGTAATAGAAACACTGAAACTGAAATGAATGGAATCTCGAGTTTACCAGTAGTACCAGTACAACGCTGGATAGGATGCACGCACGTGTCAAAATTATATATCAGAGCCATCTATCGGATTATTCAATAAATCATATTTTACGAACTGATCAAATACATACGTTAAAATCAAGAACAGACGTGACTGGGACTCGTGGACTAGCGACCTCTAGTGATGGTCTCCATTTGAATCCAACTGAAAGTACGTAAGATTGGCTAACTATCTTCTCTCTAAAAACACTGCCAGTAGTAATAAGCAAGCATTCAAGAAATTATAAACTCTTTCTACGTGTTTGCTGCAACTATATCAATCGGACCAGTTGGAAATATATCATAAAAACCAAATACTATTATCATTGTTTATAGTAAACAATGCTATTATGATAAATTCATTAACTCAACTAAACTATTAGAATGAAATTGACAACTAAGAATTAAGAAAAATGATGACTAGAAAACAGCATCAAGTCAATCATCTCCGACTCTCCCAGCAATTGAATGATAATTAATAATTATTTTATGTTTATTTTGTCTTTATTTCTATCGTGCTCTGCATCATGCTGAAAAGAGACATTGTCGGGTATTTCCGACTTCACTCGTGATGATATAGGACTCAACTTGTAGCTACTGATCGACTTGTTCATTTAAATAAATGCTAAGCACGCCACTGCTACCATGAAATCATCATACCGACAAACTAAGGATAGTGTTAGCACCTTCTTGAAAAAACAAACCAATAAAAAGACCAACAGAAAACGAGATTGAAATTGTAAAAGTTTGTACAAAAGCTGCTCAAAATGTACACAAAATTTTGCACCTTGTTTTTGTACGACTTTCAGCCATTATCTAAAAATCGTATTCATGTGAACATGATAATTTATGATTTATGAAGCGAAGCCACAAGATGCTCACCCCAACTATTTTGAGCGTGAGTTCAACATGCTCAAGTACAATGTTTGTATAATTTGTTATACAAACTCAAGTTTTGATAAAAACTGCATTAATGAGCATCTTTCTCTCAAATTTTTGATTAATGAAACCAAAACAGATTTTATCTCGTTTTTTGTTAGACTGTTATTACAATTTTACAGGCAAGAATGTAGATTATGTAGAAGTGCATATGCTTATATGTGGTTAAAAAAATTCGGATAAGTTGTGAAACAACATATATAATTTTTCGTTGTTTTTGTGCTGCTCTTGTACGTACATTTATATTGTTTTTTTTTTTCTCGAAAAAGTTGTGTCACTTCATTCCATATAAGTGAACCACAGAGGACAATATAGTGCACGACACGGCACGCTCTATGGTTGGTCATTGTAATGGTGGTAAGTTTAAGTGACCGACAAGAAGAAGGCAAACTGAGTTGAAATGCGTGAATTACTAGCCAAGCTAACCTAACTTGACTAACCTCCTGTAGAGAATAACTATGCAAAATTGTTTGCGATATAACGACTATTCATCCAGAATAGTTAATAATGCCGTACATTTTATTATATAGTATTGAACTACGCAAAGATGCAGCCAGTTGATGAAAACATCAAAAAAAGAATAACTGAGAAAATTCTATGTTTAGTCCCCACCCCACCCCAAACTAAAATTTTCGTTGCGCCACTGACACTAGTCAGTGTGGTCTGGTGTAGTGGTGTATTAAAACTGGTTGTAGTAATTGGCGACATTGGCCTCATCGCCCTCATTACTCATTAGTCACTGGCACAGAATACACACATTCTGTGGTCACTGGCTCCATCATTTGACAATTTATTGTTGACTTTTTGTAAGCCGAAAGCTGATGTGATGAATAGAAAATACTCTTAATAGTCAATTTTATTTTTGTAATTGTAACTGCACAATTCCTATATTAATTATTAACAATAGTGGTGGTTAATTAATTGGACTAAATATAGTTCGATATTTTCGATTGTTGTGGTGTAGTAGAAGAAATATGCATCCAAGTATTGTTTCAGTCATAATACTCGTTAGTATAGTAAACGTTTTATGTATTGTGTGTCCTGAAAACTATTGCTCTGGATTCAAGTGCGAGAAAGTAAATTGTGGAGAAGGGCAGACTCAAATACTAGGGACTTGTGAGTGCTGCAAAGTCTGCGCTACAATATTGGGTAATTTATTCAACTCTTAATATCAAAATATTGTTAAGTTTGATCATCATCATCACCCATTTTAGAAAGGTTTCGGACTCATTGCATCTTTTTCTCAAAATCACATTCAGAGAAAACAAGTAACTCTCTCAATCCACCAATCAAATAATTTTTTTCTGAAGCAATCTCACGTTATCCTGTCTCATATTTATGTTACTTGGAAAATTTGTTTTTTGAAAAGCAGAAAAGTTAAAGTCAATTTTAATATATTTTGAAGCATCTTTCTTGAATCTATCTTCAGAATATCTGAAAAAATAAAGAAGGTATCTTCTTCAGTAATTTCTCAGTCTGAAAAATTTCACTTTTCCTGACTTTGACTTTTGTGACTGTACAGCGTTCTATATTAAAGAAAAAATGTTCATTGCATTTTTGTTGCTCGGTTCTTGTTGAAATTTCAGCTAGAATCTGAGTGTTTCTGTATGTTTAGCATGAAATCAATCAATTGTGAATTGAAAGATGAATGAATGAATTTGTATTACCTACTTGTCTTCATTATCATGCAATGCTATTGTGAAACAAATAATTGCGACAAATTGATTTGATGAATTGTTTGTTTTAATTACCCATTGTTATTTAGTTTTGTGGTATCTTTTTTCTTAAAATTCAATTCAGATCATCAACTCACTTGATGGATAATGTCTCCCCTATTTTTCTTTTTGTTTTCAGAAGAAGGAAAATTTTGTGGTTCAGTTGGAGAAATATTGAGCCCCCAACCTTCAAAAACAGTGTGCGCAGAAAATCTTATTTGTTACAAAAATAAATGTCAGAAAGAAAAGGATGTTGTTGCTGACATAGCAGCTTATAACAATGAATAAATAATTTACTTAAAATGAGTCTGATTTAATTCAATGGCTGTTCCAGTATTAGAGAAGCAGTTCTTTCTGATTCTGACAGAAATTTGCCTGTCTCCAGAAAAAGAAATATCTCAGTCCGTACTGCATTTAGGTATATAAACTAGAATTTTCAAGGCATTGTTTTCATTACAGTACAAAAACCATAATAATGAGTTCTGTGTGTAATTCTCATGTACCAAGAGAGCGAAGTGCACCAGTCCCCAGTCCGTCTCTGTAGAGAATGACGGCCATGACATGTCCAATTACGTCACAAATGTTCTTTCATCTCTTTATATTAGTGTCACCATTGTCTTATGGGGATTAAACTCTCCTAGCTTCTTGTTTAATCTCTTTGTGCTAAAAGTGTCGTTTGTTAAGGGCTGTTTCACATAATGGCAGTAGCAGTGGCGTCACCCCCCCCCCCCTATTGATAAGATAACCAATGGCAAACATGTTTAGACGACGCTGGAAATTCAAGGTCATGCTGCTGAAAGTTTGATTCATTTGAACTTTTTGCAGAAAAATCTAGCAGTGTTCGCATTTCTAACCTTATAATTATCTTCAAATTGAGATAGATGTTATTTTTCCTTGCTACTGCTTTTAACAAATGGTGGATTTATGCACAGTCATAAGGAAGAATATTCGTCAATGATTGGTTGGTCCGTTAATTCCAACCAATCACAGACGAATATTCTTCCTTATGACTTGAAACTTATGACTGCTGCATAAATCCATCAAAACAATTAGTTGAAAATGTCTATTCCAATGACATTCATTCCGATAACAGCGTCAAAAGGGGCGGAGTCACTGCCACCAGTGCCACTGCTACTGCCTTTATGTGGAACAGCCTTAAGCCTGTTTTACATAATGGCAGTAGCAGTGGCACTAAAGGCAGTGACTCCGCCCCTTTTGACGCTGTTATCCGAATGAGTGACATTGGAATGGAAATTTTCAACTAATTGTTTGTTAAAAGCAGTAGAAAGGAATCATAACAGCAATCTCGATTTCATGATGATTTTAAGGTTAGAAATGCGAACACTGCCAGATTTTACTGCAAAAAGTTAAAATGAATCAAACTTTCGTGACCTTGAATTTTCAGCGTCGTCTAAACATGTTTGCCATTGGTTATCTTATCAATAGAGGGGGGTGACGCCACTGCTACTGCCATTATGTGAATCAGGCTTTAGACGTACTCTGCTTACTCGACGTTGACATTTTCAAAAGAGAAAGACAATGAAGTACGAGCGTTAGAGAGAGTTGAACATATGTGAAAGTGATCTCGATCAACTGGAGCAGTCTTCAATGAACAAGCCTTTAAGATTCATTCATACCCTTGCGAATATTAGCAACTTTTTTACGATTCGACTCGTACGGAGAAAAATTGCGATGAATGATACTATAATTTTTTGCTAATGCAGTAATATCTAACTTCAAATACTGAAAAATTACATGTTATGATTTCATCATTTACCGCAATTTTTTCGCCGTATGATTTGAATCGCAAAAAAATTGTGAATATTCGCGAGGGTTTGAACGAGTCAACAATTCATGCATTTTCACCACAGAAATAATCTTATAATAGACGAGGAAAGTGATGACGTCACAAATGTCATTCTTGTCAAAAACTGATTCCAAACCACAGAATACTTGATATAGTTCTGTGTTCCAAACAAACCTTCGTCGAATTTAAATCAGCTTGTCCGATATTGTTTCTGTTAAAGTTTTTCAACTTCTTTTGCTTGAGAAATCATAATCCAAACACAAACTAAAAAGCAAAGCAGCAAATAATCCACAGAGAATGTCACCTAAAATACTTTGTTTGGAACGTTTGGAATCAGTTTTTGACAAGGTTGACATTTGTGACGACACACTTTCCGCGTCTATTTCATTTCAGTGATTTTAACCACTGAAATGAAATTATATGGAATGCTCTTAGTTTCACTGCGCACCCGTATGAAGTGATAACTATAGATGAAGAAAGGAGGCACATGCAATCTAGCAGAGAAATCCTTTATTGCTTACTTGTATGGATGCGAGAGAGACATTCATATCTGCACGTACGTGTTATTAGTTTCCCAATTTATTGTTTGTAAACACGTCAGTGCAGTGCAGCGCGTCTTTGTATCAGTTTTATATGTTACAATCAACTCAATCTCGAGTCCTCCGCCACTGCCAGGAACCACAAAACAAACATGGCGACCTCCATGAGAAATCAAGTCGCGCAGCCTGACGAGCATTCCAGTCATCATTTTACAATTTCATTTCAGTGATTTTCACTCGGTTTGTCTTGTCCTTTCATTTCATCGTCTGTCATGTGTCACACTGATGTCAGTGTTGTGGAGCTTTGGGTTGGTTAGTGTTATTATAATATACACAGTAACAGTTATCTTATTCTTATCAGTGTTAGATATTTACAAAAACATTTGAATATTTATCTTAAAATTAGGTGATTTGTTAATCTCGATAATTTTCTTTCGAAAAGCCACATTGCATTGTTTCGACACTCTCACTATCAGAAAATCTGTGAAACTTCTTTTGGAATTATTCTTCTCAAAAAAAAACTAGACATGAGGTTATTTGAAACAATTTTGTTTATAATTTTGTGTTTAGACCAACTTCTCTGTTGTTGTGGTACAGGTACAGATGGCAATAAAATAGTGAAGGCCAGGTTGGAGGTAAATATAATTTTCATGATGAAACTGTATTTATATAAGAGATATCAAGTGTTTTATTTTTTACGTTGTGAAGCTGGTAAAACTCTGTAAGCAGAAAATCAATTAACTGTTACAAGTAATAATTATTAATCAAATAATACAAAAATTATTTGTTTGAATGTTTTGGACGATGTAATAACTTGATTACTTATATTTCGGACGTCCATCATCTTAATGGTTGAAAGATTTCTATCTCTTTCAAATTTTTTCACAAATTTCACAAAGTTTCAATTGCTTGAATCCGCAATCGTCTTCTGGTGAATAGTGACAAAATCAGATGCTACGCGACCTTTTATAGGTCTATAATTAAAGTGTAATTACGCGCGGTCTTGTGGCGCGCGTGTTTTCGCGCTTTTTCTCCCTCCAAAACGGTCCATGAGCGGTTTCCATACGTTTTTAATTTCCACGCTTGGTTGACTGAAAGCACCATTGGCTTCTATGTAGGTGGTTTCCATAAATTTCCGTTTGAACCAATGTTCATTTATGAAGAACAGTAGCTTCGTCCCAGAGAATTCGGTGGTGTTTTGTGACAAAACACCACCGAATTCTCTGGGATGAAGCTAGTGTTCTTCATAGAGAGGAACATTGGTTCAAACGGAAATTTATGGAAACCGCTCATGGACCGTTTTGGAGGGAGAAAAAGCGCGAAACTACGCGCGCCACAAGACCGCGCGTAATTAAACTTTAATTATAGACCTATAAAAGGTCGCGTAGCATCTGATTTTGTCACTATTCACCAGAAGACGATTGCGAATTCAAGCAATTGAAACGTTGTAAAAAAATTTGAAAGAGATAGAAATCTTTCAACCATTAAGATGATGGACGTCCGAAATATAAGTAATCACAAAAATTATTAGTTATCACTAATTTTTTCCTTTAAATTTATATTAGATTTGTCATAAATGATGAACACATTTTCATTCCTCTTGAAACTGCACCTTCGACAAATGAATGTTTGTTAATTTCAAGTGAATGAAAAATTCACAATTTTTGGAATAGCTGTTATTTATCTTCTTCCTTTGAGCCCTTTGCGAAATTTCTAATGGTTAGTTTCAAAAAGTATCATGTTAAAGTCCCTCCGAATTTTTCAATACCTCATCTACTGTGTAACAGATGGACTTTTGTCAATTTCAAAGGGATGCATTGTTTTAGATGTGTCTACTTTAACAAAGAGTGATGTATTCAGTTATGTATGTAATGTCGGTTGGGATATTTTCAAAATATGTTTGAAGTTTCTATCTGAATGAATTGAGTTAAAAAGATCTTTTAAAATACTGAACACTTTTAATTTTCCCATTTCAAGACATGAAACAATGAGAGATTTCATAAATACTATTACAAATACAAAATCAGCATCTTTCTCAATGCAATTTCAAAAGTTAAAATTGAGAAAAAAAATTGTGTTTTCCCTTTACTACACACGTTTCACATATAAAAGTAAATAATATGAATTATTGGTTCTCATGTGGCTCTTCACAGGCGTTTATTATCCTATTTTTTGTCCAATGTCTTGAATAATAATTATTGTAAATCATTTTCAGAGCTGTCCTGGCTGTTCTTTGAATAGACTCCATGATGTAAAAAAGTTTGTATACGAGGATATTAAAAAGTATGACAATGTAGAATGGAAAAAAATTTCTGGTGCCCCACCCGAGCTAATATTTTTGAATTCTGCTGATGAAGAAGTAGAAAGATACCCGCTTGGTAAACTCAACAGGGAAGAATGTAATAAATTGTTGCAGAGTAAAGGTTTTAAAATGAACACCAACAGCAATGAGTTGTGAAATGTAATCAAATCAAAACACTTATTTTATCTAATTTATATATGTATATATTCAAAATTTGAATTATATCAGTATTAATATATAACTTAATTTAAATTTTCCCATTAAAGTGTTCACATTGATAAATCATTTTTCAATTTTGTGAGTGTGTCATGACACAATTTGTGTCTAGTTATGTGTTCTACCAATTTGCAATTGCTCTCAAGGTATTTTTTGAAACTCCGTAATTTTTACTCATCTTCCCAATAAAATAATGACAACTTCATTTCGGTAATGGTATTTTGACAAAACTAGTCAAGATTTGAATTGAAAAATTAAATAATTCTTCAGCAGTTCCATTTTCTACTGGGGTAAAATTTTTTGTAAATAAATATGCTTCAAAATGCCTGGAAAGCTTGATACATTGTTAATGAAAACTACAAGTATCTATCAAAAAGAATCACCTCAATGAGACACTTGATTGATAAACTATAATCTTATACCCATCTTCTCTAGACACATGGCAAGTTTGAATGTGGTGTTTTTGCGTCATCCTCAACTATATTGTTTCTAGTTGTTTCTTCCCTATTATAGAATAGGCTGAGAACCAAGGACAAACGAACCTTGTGGTATGTTGAACATTTCAAGGAGTTGCATTTCTTCTTTTTGGTTTGGTTAATTATTAATTCAATTTATTTTAATAGAACTATTTCTGAGATTATTCAAATAGCTTCATTTATCCACACAAGTATCAGTCGAGTACAAGATTTTTTTAAAATATTTTTACTGCCTTTCTTATCTGGACAAGTGAAGGAAAAAAGACTGATATTACAATATTTTGACCTCAAATTCCTTATAAGCTTTATGTTGAAATATCCTCCGAGTTTTTTACAACAGTCAACTGATATTTAAATCTTCAAAACGTTTCTCGGAACCCTTTGTGGAAAATGGGCTTATAAAACTACCCTATGACACTCTTACACCATGTTGTTTTATCACTTCAAGCAAATAAAAGCCAAAATAAGAAAAGTATAGCCATCCAAAGGAATATTCGGGACAAAATATGCTCTTCTACTTGTTGCTGTGGACCATGAAATCCTGTGGTCTGTCTATGGTCCCCAATATTGAATGTGGAAGTGAAAAATCCAAATGGGAATGCTCCAATTCCAAATGACATTTGGAAACTGTTTTCTCCAAAGCCAAAACCTGAAATGTAAAATGAAATACTGATATACGGACCGATCATAAAATATTTATTTTTCTATGAATAGTCTAACAGAGAAAGATAAATAATAATAAAAGTTATAGATCATTTTGCAAGTGAACAATAATTGTATATTATGTGTGTTAGCCCATAGTAGGTACATGGAAAAATGTGCGTTCATAATAAGAAATAGTATAATAAAAAAAATTATATTTGAAAATTATTTATAAAAAAATTATTGTCTTTTCTGGATATTTGTATTTAGACTGGTGTTCGTCTGGCAGTGTTGGGCATTATTCAATTACACTTTCAATAAATTAAATAATTGATTAAAGAAGTAATTACGATTAAATTAATTGCAGTTAAAATTAATTGTTAAAAATTGATAAAACATCAAATTTTAATTGCAACAGGCATTATTAACAATTAATTAATTGTTAATCAGGAGCTATCACAATTGCAATTTTTCAAATTTTAGTGGCAACAGACAAGATTAACAATTAATTTTTAATCCCGAGTTCTCACAATGGCAATAATCAAATTTCAATTGTAACAGGCATGATTAACAATTAATCAATTGTTTTTAATTGTCCAACAAATTAATTCATAAAGAGGATGTTTGAAGGGTTGTGAATAGAGTTGTAAGGGTGACGAATTTTTGTAATGCATTGTAGGGTGGATGTTTTTGCTACAGATCGACAAGCGTAAGGATGCCTCTGAGATGCGCAAACGATAGAAAGCGTGAGTAGATGTGCGACAAAGATCGACTACTGTTTAATAAGGCAGAGCGATTGAGCTCCTGCCCCAATCCAGGGTTTTGTCTACTGCGCAACCAATTCTCGGAGGCATCCTTACGCTTGTCAATCAGTACTTTGAGGTTGTTCAGAGGGCTGGTATTTGACAGCTTGAAAAATAATAATACGTGAACATCCTGTAATCAAAACGTACAGGATGTCATAAAAAAAAAGTTGATGTATTTTATATAAATTCTTATTTTTTTTAAATATGAGTTTTTAAAATAAATACAGTATTTTTAATTACAAATTTAATGATGTATAACACAAGGCAGTTTCATAATATGTCAGATCATCTCGCTTTTCAAAAAATGCCAGTATCTGAAACGTAAAAAAACGGTGATATGTGATCCATCATTCAATTCGAAAAGAAATGTACTGCAAAAATTGAATATTTCGAAACAGGGCGGTATTTAAAAAAACAAACAGTTTGATGATGGTTGTTTGATACCGAAACGTCGAACAGTAAAACTGATATCATCACAAAAAAGCTTATAAAGAGTTTCTGTGAGTTATTTTATATCTTGTTCCAGCAGAAAAAAATATGAGAAATCAAAATATCCAGTTTTCCAAAATAATTTGAAAATTAATAATGCTTTTGGAAATTGCATACCTACTTTCATATAGACTTTTTCTCAGTTAACCAAAACTGTATCTATTACCATTTCAGCTATCCCTGTGGTGGATAACCCTACCTTGGGCTCACTGGATAAACACACATATACAGGGCCCGCCATAAAGTATGTACCATATCGAAATAAAAAATATATAGTATAGTATTGGAAAATAATTAGGCAATAATTTGACACACGTCAAGTGATCACTGGTAACGCGGCAAATTGAAACAATTACAAAGAAGAGGCAAAGAGTGGGTTAAGTTGGTAAGATTTCGAAGTCATTTGAAAAAGTTGCTTAGAATTTCATTTCATAGTCATAATTCAAGCAATTATTTAACAAATAGAAAATAGCAACTTTTTTAGGGTATGTATCTCTTCACAAATTTCTGATTATTCTCTCCTGTATAGCTTGACTGTAGTGGAAGTTTCACTTCGCACATAAAGTCTCTTTTATTTGACATACTATTTTTAAGGTTATATGCAAAGTGAAACCGATTATCATCAAAACTTGATTATAATCAGGAAAACAATGATTTTGGATTGCCATAGTCACAATAGTCGTGGAGTTCTGATAACTGTTAAATACAGTGAGGGCCCTAGCCAATATTTTAAATTTAGTTCCATTTGAAGTGTAGGAAATTTCTGTCATCATCGAAATACAAATGTTCCACAAAAGTCCAGCTCTTCAGAACAAAATAAATTTGTAGAGAGATCTGAACTTACTCTATTTAAAATTTTTTCGATTTATTGTTGGAAACTCCGAATTAAATTAAATTCTGAGCAACTTCTTCAAATGATTCGTTTCCCTATCTTGCTATATTACCCCACTCTTTGCCTCTTTGTAGCGATGTTTTTTCAATTTGCCACCATACCAGTGATCACATGACATGTGTCAAAATCAATTTTCAGGTGATCAGACATGCACAATCGACCACCCAGACCTATTTTTCCAATACTAATAATGAGAACAAAAAGTATTATACCCCTTCACCACACAAGTAATTTAATTCCTAGATGTGCATTTTGATAACAAAGTTATCTTCATCAGTAGGGATTACTAAACTGTGTGGTGAAGGGGTATAATACTTTTTGTTCTCACTGAGTGACACCACAGGCTTCCAATATCCCATTACTAATAATAATAAACTTTTTTCTCATATGTTACTTTATGGCAGACACTGAGGATATCTATCCGAAAACTGACATTATGTAAATCCACTAAAAACCAGACATCACCTGGGAACCCAGAACCTGGTTCTGGTTCAGTTCTTTGCCCTGCAGGTCTAGGAGGTACCTTTTCTCTAGGATCTTCTTGTTTGGTACTGCCCCGACCATATAATGGAATAACCTTCTCCTTGCTTATAGCAGCTTTACAAACTGGACATACTTGACTGTTTCGCCTAGTTTCCAACCACTGGTGCAAGCAAGGCCAACTGAATTACAAAAATGAGCTGTTAAATATTCAGAGTAGGTCAATAATGTTTTGATGAACTTTTTTGGCTTCAACTTCAACATTTCAATATGAAAGATTTTAACTCCCTGAATGAGATGAAACTCTACGACAGCTAATAAACACTCTTTGGAACTATGTGAATCATATGTAAGCAATTTTCAAACAAAATAATTGATAGACAAACCTTTCCTATTTAGGGGGATTGCTAACTTTCATATTTGATAAAAAAAGTAAAAGCCAAACAAGTTCAGCAAAACAGTAATTCTCCTGAAAAACAATTTTATCAAACAATTTGTCTTAATGAAAAAACATATTTACCAAAACAAGTGTCCGCACATGCTAACAACAGCATCATGAGCTGTTTCTAAACAAATATTGCATTCGAACAAGGATTCATCTTTTTTCTTTTCTTCTTTAGCGTTAAAGTTGTGGCCCCCATCTCCTGTCGATTTCTCGATAGTTCCTTCTGTGCTTGCCATGTCACTCATTACTTCACCGATTTGATATTTCAGGAATTCAATTCTAAAGTCTCGTCAAGAGTGACGTGGGTCTACTTGTTAATGTTAAAAACCGATCTTTTTTATTACAAACAATATTTCATCGTACCTGAAAAGTAAGGGTTAACTGTAACCTGGGGTTAACGCATTGTATACTGTAAATTTATTATACCATTGACCCATTTGACATTCTGATTATTCGGAATGAATAGGTAATTACTCGATTATCTATCAAAAATCAAGTGACATTTAAAAAAACAAACATGACGTCAAGTCACTATGACACTTGGTAAAATCAAAAATATACTGGCGACGCCCTCTATGATCTGTACCTCCTACCATCGCTGATGTTACATGTTACTAACTGTCAAATAACGTTTAGTCTCCTTGGTTAATAACCAAGGAGACTAAAAATAAGGAGGGTTTAATAAGCTCTAGCCAATCAGAAACTTGTAGCATCAACGCGTCATAGTGACGTACTTGGGTATGAGTACAGAGTCGAACTCGAACCAAGCAACAAAACTGTCAGCAGTAACTCTCATATACCAAGAGCTATTCCGTCACTGTCTATAGAAAACGGCGGCCATGACATGTATAACTACGTCACATTTCGTCACGAATGTTCTTTCATCTCTTTCTACTAGTGCCCCATTGTCTTATAAGAATCAAACACTCCTTGTTTTTAATTTAGTCTTCTTGGTTACTAACAACATTGTTTAAAAGTAAGATAGTTAGCCAACCTTATGGGATTTATATTGGATTCAAATGGATGCGACATGTAGATGGCGACAGTGATCTCGCATCGAAGTCATGTCGTAACTTCAGTGATCTGGCCTCCAAGTCATGTCGTAACTTGATTAAAACAATGGAAAAGCATTAAATCAGGGTTTTTTGAAGAAACCTGTATTAAAATTACGTCAAATATTCATGTTTGCTAACCAGGCTAGATGACACTCGCGTTTGTGTCCCATACCTTTTCCACGGGCATTGACTAACTATCTTCTATTTAAACAATGATGAAGTAAGAAAGTCAATGTCTGTGGAAAAGATATTGGACACAAACGCGAGTATCATCTAGCGTGATTATATGCTTTTATATATATGATTTTAATGCTGTCCCATTGTTTTATAAGTTACGACATGACTTGGAGGCCAGATAACTGAAGTTACGACATGACTTGGATGCGACATCACTGTCGCCATCTACATGTCGCATCCATTTGAATCCAATATAAATCCCATAAGGTTGGCTATCTTAATTCTATCATTGTTTAAATACATAGTTAGTCAATGCCTGTGGAAAAGGTATTGGACACAAACGCGAGTGTCATCTAGCGTGATTAGTTACAAACATGAATATTTGACGTCATTTTAATGCAGGTTTCTTCAAAAAACCCTGATTTTAATGCTTTTCCATTGTTTTATTCAAGTTACGACATGACTTGGAGGCCAGATCACCGAAGTTACGACATGACTTGGATGCGAGCTCGCTATCGCCATCTACATGTCGCATCCATTTTGATCCAATTATAATCCCATAAGGTTGACCATCTTCTATATAAACAATGATTCTATTATTGTTTAAATAGAAGATAGTCAATACCTGTGGAAAAGGTATTGGACCCAAACGCGAGTGTCATCTAGCGTGATTAGTTACAAACATGAATATTTGACGTCATTTTATTGCAGGTTTCTTCAAAAAACCCAGATTTCATTGCTGTCCCATTGTTTCAATCAAGTTACGACATGACTTGAAGGCCAGATCACTGAAGTTACGACATGACTTGGATGCGAATTTGAATCCAATATAAGGTTGGCTAACAATCTTACTTCTATATAAACAATGCTAACAATTTTGGATGAACAGTCTTATTTTTTATTATTAATATATAGTTTTGTAAATAACTTTTTTTCAAAATAAATAACAATACATGAAAAAAAAATCATAAATAAATTAGCAATACACTCTACAGCCATTGTTTAAATAAAAGTAACATAGCACAGGCCAAGTATACTGTAGAGGATGACCCATTCCCTATGTTGCAATGTTGTCTCTCATTTGACATCACCGCGATGCCTTCCGTGTGGGTTTGTATATCCATATATACATAAATATATTTAAATTAGGATGAATTTAGCTAGAGGCTATAAAAATAAATAGAAAAGTTATTGGGTATAACTATTGGAGGCCAGATCACTGAAGTTACGACATGATTTGTATGTCAAATCACTGACGTCATCTACATGTCGCCTCCATTTGAAGTCGAATAACCAAATCAAAGAGCAATTTCAAATCTGAAAATTTCGGAAACAAATGGGATTTAAGGAATTATTTTCACTGAAAAAAAAATCATTCGTGTTCACTATTTCTCAATTCTAAATGTACGGAAAGCACTCTGGTATCACGAACACTTTATTTTTTTGAAAACTCATCATAATGACTTTATTCTCATTATAATGACTTTATTCTCATTATAATGACTTTAGTCTCATTATAATGACTTTTTTCTCATTATAATGACTTTTTTTTATCTTATAAAATTCGATCATCATATCGATCTTGAATGTATATGAGCACCTACTCTATGTGTATACTAAATAAATAAAGAAACTTGATAATGATAATTTAAACCCAGAAAAATTATATATCAAAGGACCCAACAACTCAACGTCACCAAGAAAATATAAAGACAAATAAAGTAAAAGTCATCATAATGAGATAAAACTCAATATAATCAGAAAAAAGTCATTATAATAAGCAAAAAGTCATTATAATGAGAAAAAAGTCATTATAATGAGAAAAAAGTCATTATAATGAGTTTGCAGGAAAAGAGATGTGTGCGTGACTCCAGGGTGCTTTCGTACAAATGAATGTCGAGCCACGTCAGACTCGCTACGGATCGAGTGTTCGTAAATGCACCACAGAATAACTTCCTCTAAACACTTGTGGTTATTTCCGGAATAAGTTGTAATTACAGAACAGTGTTCTGTGGTTGTAATGTGATAGTGATGGCAGTGATGCATACACAAGAGACTACGCCGTTTACCGTTTGCTCTATAGATAAACTTTTATTTGTCTATGGTTTGCTCCCTTCGATGCACACATCCTTCTAAGCTAAGACGCTAGGAAGAATGCGGAATTTGACCAAGTAGACTAAACATTATTTAACAGGAGAGTCTAATCCCCATAAGACAATGGGGACACTAATAGAAAGAGATGAAAGAACAGTTGTGACGTAATTGGACATGTCATGGCCGCCGTTCTCTATAGACAGTGACGGACTAGCATTGTTTCTTAAGCCTTGTACATACTTATGCGAATTCGCAAAAATTTTTGCGAATAAAATGGCGGTTGACAGTTTCGCAATAAAGTTCAAATATTTGAACTTTATTGCGATTTCGCAGAAAATAGTGATACAGAGAATCCACGAAAAATGATGAACATTTGTTTCATTTGCAAGGATAACCTCAAAGGCTGGTGATTTATATTATATTTTTAGTTCAAATCATAAGTGATATTTTGAATAAATTAATTCCTATGCACCAATTATATAATCTTTGGAAATATCACAAAACTTTAAGAAGGAAACAAAGAAGTTGTAGTGTTTGAAAAATTTTCAAGAACCGCAAACTTCAAGGAGACTATCATAACCTCGTTCGAGAAATGCGAATGAACGATTGTTACTCATTCACCATACAAAATTAGTTATCTTAAGTGATAGTGCTATGATTTTTTCTTTTGCCTTCTTGGTTTTTGAACAAATTTTAAATTTATAATAGGTTATGTGTCTAAGGAACATCACAAAACAGTAAATGAGATCATTTCTAAATGACAGTGAGCACAGAACACAAACAAATTAGTGAGTTCTGTGACAGCGACCAATAAATTATTCCGCAGAAGTATGAACGCCCATTTCTGTCAATAATTTGCTACTTTGCGATTTTCAAATTTTTTTGCGAATTCGCATAAGTATGTACAAGGCTTTAGGCTGAGTCAAGTCTCCGGTCTGACCAATATGATTAGATCAGCGCGGTCATTTGGTTGACTTGACGACCTAATTAGAACTGTTTGTATGTGACCAATATTTTCAATAATCTGATCGGTCCGACTCATCGTCATACTACATACTGAACGCGCGTGTCTTGTGACTTGACACAGCCTTAGTATATGAGTGTTATTGCTGACAGTTTTGTTGCTTGGTTCGAGTTCGACTCTGTGCTCATGGCCAAGTACGTCACTATGACGCGTTGATGCTACAAGAATCTGATTGGCTAGAGCTTATTAAACCCTCCTGTTAGTTTGGTCTCTTGGAAATTGACATTTACGCGCTGTGCGGTTCCAAGGAGACTAAACATTGGTCTCTTTGGAAATTGACATTTACGCGCTGTGCGGTTCCAAGGAGACTGAACATTATTCAACGTGAGGTTCCACCTATTGAAAGCAGTTTAAACCACTGGGATTTTGCTAAAGTTTAGTTGGTCTATTCTTTTTCAGATGTAGCTCTCTCCCAGTAAAATAAAATTAAACGCAAATTCATAAATAAAGGCAGTTTAAAATGCGTATTCTTAAAATGAATACTTTTATTCAAATTTGTACTGATGAATTACTTCTTTTGGCGTATTTTCTGGTAAAATTTTCAAAAAACGTTATTCATCTAATTGTGGGTTGCCTATTATGAGGCGTGTTGCGTGACAGTAGTCTTAACCTAACTTTTGTGTTGGTTTATTGAACATATCTTGGAGTTGGAGAGCAAATATTTCAAGTTGCTCGTTGTAGATACCTAACCTTTCGGGGATTTGTAAATAAAAGTCCTAAACCGTGATGTGGTGTTCGAAAAACGTTCCTATAATTATGTACAACTATATTTTTATCAATTTAAGACTAATTTAAGATACCTGAAAGATATTCAGCATGGCTGTGAGAAGTTGGATGATCAGACATCAAATTCAAAACATAAGATCCGGCAGGTTTAATAGGTCAAGTAAGTCCATTCTGAGAGTATTTAGAACAGTTAATTTCTGATTTTTATTTCGTTTTCAGCAAAACAAGTTAGACAGGAAGATGTGCTTGTATCACTACAGGATCTGAGTAAGTGGTCTTTTGACTATTTTCTCATTGTTTAAATGATTGTTTGCAACTGCTGCAGTATGATGAGAAAAAAATTGACTTCTTGTTTTTGCCATATTATTACTGAACTAACTGAAATGTTCAGCCATGGCTTACTTTTTTTGGTGCATGTAGGTAATCTTGTCAGTCAAATTTGCACTCATATGTACAAATAACTCTGAGAAACAGAATATTGTGTATGAAGAGAAATTTGTAATGGATAATTATATAAATCATACCGAAGATATGAATGAAGAATATATGTTTGAATACTCATTCACTCACTAACTCAGACTGCTTCAGTTTTCTCTTTACCTTAAAGCAATAATTGTATGAACTTGCCTCAGTTCCTTGTAAAGAAAGAATCTTCTATTACTTATATTCCTAGATGACCTATATTCCTTTATTTCCATAACCTTCGACAAGTTGAACCACACCTACTCCCCCTTTTATTATCTGTTCATCAACGATATAGGAATGAGTATGAACAGGGAAATTCTATTATTTGTTGATGACCTAAAAGTTTTTGTGTTATTGAGTGTTATGACAGTCAAATACTACAAAATGACTTAGATACATTAGCACCTGGAGCATTTCAAACAATCCACTCAATTTAGGTAAATGTAAATATTCCATCCCATCTTACAAACATCACTCCTAGTCCTGACTTCAATTACTCAATAAATAATATTTTATTAGAAATACTGGTATAGGAGGCTCCGAGTTCTCCTACCTACTACTAGATGGCGATAGCATCATGTAAACATTTTTCGTGACGCGAGTCTATGTTGAAAATATAATGAGGTAAACAACACAGGTTTAGTCCAAACTTAAATATCTTTTAGTGCTCTGAGTACACAACATAGTTGTCTGGTCAGAAAGAAATAGGGGACATGATGTTAGCGTCTTATAGTAGATAGTGGAACAGGCTGCATTTCTCATCATTTTCAACATAGCCGCGTCGAGAAGAAATAGGTTACATGATGCTAGCGCCATCTAGTAGTTTAACTCAAAAGCTCATTTTCATAAATATATTACGCTTCACTGCTAATTATGAGGCGCCGTTTGAGTAAAAAGTTTTTTTGCATTTTTTATCGCCAGAATGCATTCTCAGAATTGAGTAATCACTGGATTATTCGAAGTCAAACTGAAACAATTAAATACAGCCAGACAACTGGGACAATTGCACAATGACAACTACCTGTGCCACTGCCTTCTGATAGCCACTTTATGTACTCATGGATTTGCCTAGTTGCCATGTTGAGCGAGCGTGTACTAAATCGCGTACTAATATGTGGGAGAATCCACGGTTTTATATATCTGTTACGCTTGAAACGTAAATATATCGTGTTTGATGAAAAATAAATATATCGGAAAGCAAACTAATACATATGCTGACACAAAATTTTATATATTTGCAAAAACACATTTTACCAAACGGCGCCTCATTCACGAAAAACGTTTCATTCAACAAATGTTGCTCACATGAATCCAATTTTGATGAAGTTTCTTATTCATCAGGTCACAGAGCTGAATTTTGCGATCAGAAAGTTCCAGTGTCATTTTTATTTTATTAAGGGGGGTATAATTTATTTCTTTTATGTACTGTCGAACGTGGGATATTATTTTGATTCGCTAGCTCTGTCGTGGATTGTTGACGGTTTTCTTGAAAGTCCACCAAGATATCAATTTGCTTGTTTTGCGAGACAGACTTTTTTTACAATTACTCATGAGTATCAGTCTGAGATTGGTAATAAACTTTAACAGCAAAACTTTTTCCTCTACAATATGCATCGCTCTCCTCAACGTCAAGAATTGGTGAAGTGCAAGATTAAAATAACTATGACATATGACAAAAAAATTCTTATTTATATATTTAAACAGGTACCATATCATAATGACTAATTGATTGTTATGATTCACTGAATTCCTTATCAGAGGATGTTATTATAAACTTCTGGTCAATTGTCAGAACTAATAGATTGCCCTGATTACCTGGGATGATTTTATTGTTATTCTATGTGCTTTGTTATCTGTCTGCTAATAATAATAAGTCAATTACAGGTACAATCCGTTCAAAAATTAACAGGGGTGGGTGTTACTTTATGAGAGTTCTAACATTATGTACCATCATTTTGTTTTGGATAATTATTTTTCTTTGAAATTTTGCTGTCGTATAGAAAATTGAAAGACGCTTCGAATGAGTTATCACTATGACCCTTAGGCATTTAGAAAATCTTTCAAATTGGCGACCCGTTGCCATTTCCAAATATACATATTTTTTTGTTCTCAAAAAATAATTGGCACCCCTCACAAAACAGTCAAACACTTTTCGAGAATTCAAGAATCAACTTTTCAATAATTTTGGATCCACATTACCTTATTAATCAATTATTGTATGTATATTAGGATCATGACCTTACTCAATGAGGATTCATTAATTCACTATGACTTAGGTAAAAAAGAGAACTTTCCCAAGCATTGACATTACAAAAAGAATTTACAATATTGATCTTAGTTCGTATTTACCAAATTATAACATAAAGCATTTGAAAAAGTTGAATTTGTTTCAGGTTCCCACGAGAGTTTTACTAAACTATTGGAAAAAATATGCGAAAGAGGTATAGAGGAAACAGTACTATTTAACTATTTAAATGCCTTCATTAAACTGACTCTCCAACATGAAGATAATTTAGGTGAAATTGGTTATCCAATAGAAGACTTATTATGCTGGTAAGTCTGTAAAAGTAAACGATTAAGTGCGGTTCAATATTGATATATTTTTATGATCACTTGCACTGCACTGTTTGGAACCTTTAGTGAAGCAATACACTGGAATTTTAGACTCAAATTTCGTTTAGCTGAAATCAGTTACGGAAAAACTGTTGCTATGGCGACCGTTGCTATGGTTACGAAAATACATAACCCCGATTCTCATGGTGCGGAAATGCGTGGTTGTCAAGCTGTCTGCTTTAGGCCAAATGTACAGTCATGGTTTAAGCCCAGGTTCAACTGAACTATGCTCAGAGAAGAACCGGGTTCAGAAATATTTTTTTCCGTTGTACACTCCATATTTGAGCTCGGGTTTACTAAACGCCGTTCAAGAAACAATATTTTATGTTGATCTTCTACAAATTTCTCATCATTCCATTTTACAAAATGATCGACTCTATCTCTATAGTTCTTTGACTGTCTTCTAGCGTTTAGTTTATTTATTGGCAAAGTATTACACTAAAGTGCTTTTACAAGTCAGATATAAAAAAAGAAAGAGAAAGAAAAATGTAACAAATAGTATAAAAATTGGCAATAGTAAGATAAAGCTTATTAGGTAATTACTAATGGTAGCAATACATAGGAAGACAAACATCAAAATATAGAAACAAATACATTTACATATTAAAATCACTTTCTAGATACCCTTCGATGGAATAGAAGGCTTTCTTTTAAAAGATACGTTTTGACTTGGGTTTTAAAATAGTTAAAATTTAGGTTTTTGACCTCTATTGAAAGAGCATTAAAAAAATTTATGCCGTAGTAATCGGCGCCCCTTCTTGTGCGTTGCAACCTGTGGTAGCCAAATTATCTCTACTTCTAGTTGAGTATGAGTGAATATCACTATGTGATCTGAAGTTTACTAGGTTCAGTTTTATGTAGGTTAGACAGTGGAATATAAAAGTACATGGAAGTGTAAGGAGTCTCAGTTCTGCAAAACTATTTCTACAACAATCTCGATATGTTAAACCTGCAATAATTCTGACACAACGTCTCTGTAATTTGAAGATTTGAACAGTACCTATTGGGGGGAATGACCCCAGTTTAAGATTGCATAGGATAAATTAGAATTAAAGAATCCATTGTAAGCCGACAGTAGGGTGTCCCTGGATACATTTTTTGAAAGACTTCTTATTAGGAAAGTTATTTTAGACAGCTTGGAGCTTAGATGATTGATGTGAACGTTCCATGTCAACCCTGGATCCAAGTAGACCCCCAAAAATTTAACCGATGCCTGACTTTCCAGGTTTGATGAAGAAGTTTGCAAAGTAAAGTTCATATTATGTGTCTTGTCGGCATTTAGACTTAACTTGTTAGCCAAAAACCAATTCTTAGTCTGGTCGTCTTTATTTTGGGTCCACTGAAGTATTGGGTCTGAGGGGTGGTAACGAATTAATTTAGTGTTATCGTCTGCAAACAAGATTATAAGGAGAGTGATGACATTGGTGAAGTTAAGCAGGTCATTTATGTAAGTGAGGAAGTAGATAAGCTATGCCGATCCTACCACCAGCATAGGGAAAACAGTGTGTTAGAGAGAGAGCGAATCCGAGCGTGTGTGTGTGAGAGAGAAAGAGCGTGTGTGACGTAGTTGAGGACTTCTCAGTCGAGAGCGTCAAATTTCAATTTGTCATCCGCCATCTTGCATCGTACCACGGAACACCTCCTACCACGGAACACCATCATGTCACTCTTGCATGGGCGCGCGAATTCAAATTTCATCGCGTGTGTGACGAGAGCGTATTTTGATGAATAAAAAAAGATCTCGGCCGTGGGGATCGATCTGACTACCTCCAGATGATGGAGCGGACATTGAACACACTCGGCTACGGACCTCGTTGTAAATGTAGATGAAAATGTTGGCTATACGACTGACGTGCCATTATTTTGTTGTTGGTTTGTCAACGTCCTGTATACAGCAGACATAAAAAAATATACACACACACACAGTGTAGTTGAAGGTGTAGGAGAAAAATACATCAGTGAGGATATGGTTCATTTGCGGTGTGTCGCATTGTCATTGGGGGATGCCTACATGGGGGAGTGCAAAATGGGGTAATGCAAAATGGGCCATTTGTAAACATGTAGTGGTGGGGTTGTAGGATGTGTTTGTAACAATGTCTCATTTGCGGTGTGTCGCAGTGTCATCAGTCAACTGTCATGTGACTGTTTTGTGTATTGAACGATAAACAATAAAATGAGCATTTTAATTCAAAGTATTTTTATTTTTCTGAGGATGAACAGGACTATTTGACATGCTTTCATAACATTTCAAATTCCAATTTGGAACATTATGTTTGGCAATTGACTTTTTACAAAAACAAAAATGCTTTCTACAATTTTCGCACCATTGTGTTCCATCCATGTTTGAGCGCCTTCGAAATACTTGGAGCAAATGCCTCAGACGTTCACAACTTTTTGGCTTCTTCCACGTACCGACCTATGAACCAGCATTCACAAGTGTCAGGACCTTCTGTTACATCAGGATATGACCAACAGCAACTTTTGTAATGTGAATTATTGATTTCTGTATTTTGTATTGACTCTAGGCTCTTCTTACGCTGTTCCCATTCTTTCAGAATCACTTCATAAATTTCATATCTATGTTTGTGTTTGTTGATGAAGTAATTTATTTTTTCACACGCGAATGCTATATCTGAACTTGTTGGAAGCATATCGCAAAATGAAGGGAATAGAAACATGATGATGTGCTATATATCAGCTTGCGTGCACACGTGCGTGCGTGCGTGCTTACGTGCGTGCGTTCGTGCGTGCACGCGTGTTTTCTTGCGTGCGTGCATGCATGCATGCATGCGTGCGGCGTTCGTGTTTGCGTGCGTGTGTGCGTGCGTGCGTGCGTTCGTGCACGCGTTTTTGCGTGCGTGCGTACATGCATGCGTGCGTGCGTGCGTACGTGTGTGTGTGCGTGCGTGCGTGCGTGCGTGCGTGCGTGCGTGTGTGCATGCATGCGTGCGTGCGTGTATGCGTGCGTGCACGCTTGTTTGCGTGCGTGCGTGCGTGCGTGCGTGCGTACGTATGTGCGTGCGTGCGTGCGTACGTACGTGCGTGCGTTCGTGTATTCGTGCGTGCGTTCGTGTGTGCGTGCGTACGTGTGTGCGTGCGTGCGTGCGTGCGTGTGTGCATGCATGCGTGCGTGCGTGTATTCGTGCGTGCTTGCTTGTTTGCATGCGTGCGTGCGTGCGTGCGTGCGTGCGTGCGTGCGTGCGTATGTATGTGCGTGCGTGCGTGCGTACGTGCGTGCGTTCGTGTATTCGTGCGTGCGTTCGTGTGTGCGTTCGTTCGTTACAGATGCTTCATATGTTGGAAAAATAAAACAACCTCATCAAATTTTTCATTTTATTAATAAAAAATACACATTATTTAGGCAGTATTTCACACAACCATTTGAATAAGATATCAACGTTATGAAGACTACATTTGTATGAGCGTCCTTTAAAATGATGTGTACAGGATGGAGCCCCACTGGTATCATCGAAGACAGCTGAAACCCACATTGAGTCTTGATTTTCTTCCAAATTTACAACTCTCGTACGTATATTCAACTGTTGCAGTTTATTATCCAGAAATTGTTTCTTTTGATGGCCTTGCACGTAAATAATATCAACATCGAAAAGGTTGTCTTTGAGGATATCATCTAGCAGTTGATATTCCACAAAGCCAGAGGAGTATCTCAGACCATGAATGTTTTTTTCCATGTAACAGGCGGTTCGGCGATCATTTTTACTCAAAGAGGAAAACGGTACGCTTGAGCGTAGTAAAAAGTTGCTGCATTGAGCACCAATTCTAATTGCAATCTCCTTAGGATGGAATTGTTGTTCAATGATGAACCCTTGGATATCAACAAGTGCTACCCTCATGATATATACTAACAACTATTCTCGCCAACGTCAACGTTAGACTGACACCAAATGCAGATCAGTTGTACTTTTGGATAGTTTCGCTAAGTGGGTGGAGTACATACTTCATATCATGTACTATGATGCAATAAGCTGTAGTGTTTGCTGGAAATCCTTGTGATGTCTCTATCTCCAGCTTAACGTCAACAGAGGTATTTTTTATTGATTCATCTCTTCTGGAACAATCGATAGCGAAGAATGCTTTATCGTCAAAGTCATTATAACTCAACAGAGGATTGTGTCGAGAGGAATTTTTGTAGCTAAGTCCAAATTGGATGTAGTTGAAATAAGCTTGAGAAATATCTCTTTTGGTAAAGTTCAAGTGCATCATTTCTTTGGGGTAAGTTTCACCGTTGAGAGTTAACGTAATATTAGCAATATCGATGTGATTGAATGCGGTTGGATCGTTATTCACTTTGGTATGATCTCGATTCACTTGGAAGCATACAATAACATATCGGGGAGTTTCGATTTGCGAAGAAGTCTTGACGGCCCATATTTGATTTGTAGCACCAACAATTAGAGCATGCTGCGTATGCAAATCCCATTTTCGGAAATTAATCGCGACTGGAGTGTCAGCTTTGATTGCTTTCAAAAGTTGCAGCTTGAGTTGATCATGGGGGGAAATTCGCTTGATCTTCAGCTCAATATTTTCAATTTCCAATTTGACTTCAGTTGGAACCGTAGGCACACCAGTAGCTGGTTCAAGAATTTTGAAGCAGTTATTATCATTACCAACCCGAACCAATCGGAATGTATGTTTACCGTAGTAGATATTCTGATATTCGTTGAAGATGTTCAAAAAGTGTTTGAGAGGAATTCGCAAGGAGAAAAATTTATCAGTAATGTCATCATTGTTGAGGGGGTAAGTCCAACCAGCTGTTGCCAAATGTTTGGTTTCATCAGCGTCATAGGATAGAAATCCTCGAACGGTACTTACGATACCCAACTCTCGCACACTTTCCAAGTCGTGACCATTTAGCGCATAAGTGATGGATTGGAACATAAATGCTCCAGCGTTATTTACAAAAGTCACCCGCCCTACACCTGCGGTTCTGGTCACTTTTCCGCTGATAACTAGATCGCTGTCGTAGAGTGCATCGTAAGCATCAGATTGATTGATGTTGATTTCGATGACATCATTATTTCGAAAAGACTTCACGTATGGGTAGTATGTTCTCCAGTCTACCTTTTGGATGGATACGTCTTGTTGGGGTTGGCGGAAAATGTTGAATACTTGAGCCGACAACATGATAGCCAAGAGATTTGAGGAACTCTATATTTTCAGCAGTTAGGTGACGGGAACAGTCGAAGGTCTTCGTAAAGACTGATGAAGCAAACGGCAATGAGTTATTTTTATAGAAGCTCAAGACCATAATTTCTTCAGCTCCAATCTAATTATTATTTCTTCGTTTCGGAAATCAACCAAATCAGAGTTTTGATCGAGTACTCTGATAGTTATATTGTTTATTTCGTTTATGTGTGATACAGGTAGATAGATAAGGTGGTTGGGAGTTTCGTCGATTGCGAAACCTGGATCAGAATCAATAGCAAATTCGTATATTGTATGAGAAGGTCTTTCGTTGAAGAATGCTCCCGACGTAATGTTGCTGTCTATGTGTATGGTCCTTACTTTTATAATATTAACAGGCAGATCGGACGTGTAATGCACGTTTGGTTTTAGAACACTCGGAGAAAATCCCAATATGTTTGCCAGAGAATTTTCCTGCGAAGTGAAATCAATGGCGTATAGTAGACAAAATATTTCGCTTTTCAGCGTATTATTGTTCGGTTTGAGATAGAAGAATTCTTCAGGTTTGTCAACAAATGTTTTTGGTACAATACGTTTCTGAATCAACGCTTCAATATCCCCAATTTCGTAGGCTCCAACAGGAATATCGATACTCTTCCTCACCTTCTTCTTTTTATCCTTATTAATTTCGTAATAATTGAACTTGGTACCCTCTTTGACGTTTGCTATACTGTTGAATGAATGAAAACTAAGTAGAGCTAGACCGTATTCGGAATCATCTTCCAATTGAATAGGTGGTGTGAAATCAATGGAAAGCGTTGAAGAACGACTTTTCAGAGTCAACAGCATGGACATGACTGATATAGTACCATCAGCGGCATGTCTTTAATAATAGAAACAACATATTATGTTGAAATCGTTTATTCATACAATAATTACATTCGTTTTCAATCGCAGACATTGCGAAGTAAAAACTTTAGACAGAGATGACCGCAATTGAATTGATCAAAATTTTGATATCGTTCATTGTTATACATAATTTTAACACCGTTTCCCAAATATTGAACCAGTTCGAGCGGAGGTTTCAGATTGCCAAAACTGTCAAAATATTCCACAATGTTACCAAATTTCCTGTAAGCTACCCAGTGAGTACCCATATTTTCATCAGAGTCCAAGTTCAACACAGCACATTCCCTTTGTTGGGGTTGCGTTGGTAACGTATCACGCATAAAGACTCCTCGAAAATTAGGTATTTTCATTTTACGAGCAAATTTTTCAATTTCCACATCGTATAACGCTCTATTAGGTAGCTTCCTCAACAGTTTTTTTGTTTCTTCAAGTAGAGACCTCGTGCACGTTTTTGTTTCTTCAAAAATAGTCCGTATCCTCGAGGTGTTTTACGCAGATATAGTCCGGAACCCAAATGCTCCATAACCTTATTGTGACGGTGATCCTCTTCAAGCTTCTTTTTGGCACTCTTTGCATCCAATACCGTCTTTGCTACTGCGCTTGCCCCACCAACCAACGAACCCAAAGCTGAAAGTCCAGCAAAAATAGGTATGAGAGGTAGGATACCACCTGACTTGGATCCCAGCGGAATTATTCTCGGGATACGTATCCGTTTACGTCCTCCAGCTTTTTTGACTGCTTTCTTAGCCGCTCTCAGAGCTAATGTGATGGATTTTCCCATATCACTGCCAGTGTGGGATGACCAATCCTTGAGGATTTTTTCCAGGACATTGTTGCGGAATGATTTTGTAGCACCCATGCCAAACTTGCGTTTTGCTTTCATTGCACCGGTGACGAAGAGAGCGCTTGTTTTTTCACCAAGTTTTGCGTCTTTTGATTTTACTCTTGCCCAGGCCTGTTGTTGAAGAAGTTTATCAGCCTGATGCCGGCCCTCGAGAGATTTGTCTTGCGAATATGCAATATCGTGTTGTTTGCAAGCCGTGTCCAGTGGATTGATACCAGGATCTCCTCTTTCGAGTCTCTCTTTCAAATGAGTACCCGGCCCACAGTACTGATATCCAGGTATATGTAATTCGAACGGTAACTTATTGATGAGCGTATCGACAACACCTTCACCTTGATATGTCAGCATTGGGAATGACATCAAGTGTGAGGTGTCACCTTTTTTTATAAACATACACACACTTTCATCATCCCTCACACCATGAAGGTTGTTCAACAAGAAAACACGTTACCTATCGAAAACTTGGATTATTTAAATGATGATAATGTTATGGTGGGTCGCAAACATGGCAAATTGTTACCAAACGCATTTCGTGCTATCGTATGTGGTCCGAGTGGTTGTGGAAAAACGAACGCTGTAATCGCGGTGTTGATCCATCCCAATGGTGCGAAATTTGAAAATGTTTATGTTTACTCAAAGTCGTTATTTCAACCCAAGTATCGGTTTCTGCAAGAAATTTTGGAAAAAGTCAAAGGCGTTCATTATTTCCCGTTCACGGAAAATGAAAATGTTATTAATCCCCAAGATGCTAAACAAAATTCCATTTTCATATTCGATGACATTTCGTGTGATTCACAGCAAAAAATGCGCGAATATTATTCCATGGGCAGACATCGAGGTATTGATCCTATATACATAGGACAAACGTACAGCAAGGTACCCAAACAGCTTTTGCGGGATAATTGTAATCTAATCGTGCTCTTCAAACAAGATGAAGTGAATTTGAAACACGTATATGATGAGCATGTCTCTCCCGATGTTACATTTGAACATTTTAAACGAATGTGTGCTGCTTGTTGGTGTGAGAAGTATGGAACTTTAGTCATTGCAAAAGATTTCGATTTGAGTGATGGTCGCTATCGTCAAGGTTTTGATAAATATATAAATGTGTAATAGATGTGTATAACATCATTCGTAATCATGAAACCACTAAGCAAAGAGGTTGATGTCGAACGAAAGAATAAAATAAACGAAATTGCAAAAGGCATTCGAAAAAAGTATCTGGCTTTGAAATTGGGTAAATCTGAAGATGATGAGACATTACAAAAATTCTTCAAACCTCTATCTATTCCATTAAGGAAAATAGCAAATAAAACCACACCATCAGGTGCAACCTCAATCAAAACTGAGGTGAAATCTGAACCTAAACAAGAGAAAGTGGAAGAGCGAGATACGACTCCATTCCAAGCCCTTGAATATGTGGCAGGTACGCACAGTGATGATGAAGATGCAGACGTTTTTAGCGTAGATAAGCAAGATCAGAGCTTTGCGTCAGATATGGATGAACAAGTTCTACAGGAATATATTGAACAATATCCGGAAATGGCTCAACCATTCATTTTGAAACATTTTGAAAATAACAAAGAAATCGACAAGGTCTACGGCCCCTTTTATGATTCATATGGTTCAAAATGGTTCCTTGGTCGAAAAGAAATAAATTTTGACAAACGCAGCGGTTACATTAAAATGGATGATTTGCAATGGAAAGGAACACCTGGTATATATGAATTGATATTTCTCAACTCACCTGAAAATTATGATGATGAGGATTTACAAGTATACAAAAAACTTTTAGATTTATCGAGTGCTCATAAAGACACTGTAGGTCGTTTAAAGAGTTCCCTAAAATACAAGTACACCGGCCTTATTAAACCAATGTTTTCCAAAGGGAGTCAGCGTAAGCCATCGACACGTGCAAAAATTCCTAAAACACCTCAGCCGCCGACGGGTAGCGGTTTATTTGAAACACCTATTGCAATGACATATAATAACAAACCCATGGAATATATTTACTGGGATGATCCCAACGAACTATGTGAACGCCTCAAATTATTGATAGCCTCTAGGAATGCTGGAAATACTTCACATAACAATGAGATAAGGGCCATTGAGAGTGAACTCGAAGAGGCAAATATAATTCGTCTCCCCTTTTAAGACAGCACTCGCAGATCCATCAACATATTCAAAATGGTTATCGATAAGTTCGGACGTAGCAGCTCAAACAAAAAGCGAAAATTGGAACCTTCTGCGTCATCTGGCGGTGGTTTGTTACACACGCCAGACGGAAATGTAGATTTCAATAATTTGAAATTGAGTAATGTCAAACGACCCACCATCGGTACGGATGCAGCTAATAAGGAATACGTGGATGAAATAAATAAAGTAATAACCAATCAAGTTAATGAAATGCAAGCTGATCTACAGAATATCCAAAATAAAATTAAAGTTATAGATGATAGAGATCAGCAGTCCACTGAGCAATTGGAGACCTCCATACGCAAACTAAGTTTCAATTCTATGGAAATGCGAACGGATATGCAAAATATTCAAACTGACTTGAATACGTCTTCGAAAGAATTCGAAAGAAAAATGCAAACTATTGGCGATAACTTGACTCAATCAATTCAAATAAATGATGAGCGTTATAAGGAGCTATTTGCTGTCTGTGATCAACTCGGTAAGAATTTTAAAACCGATATTGAAAATAATCGAGATTATCTATCGAAGAAAACCGCGTTATTGACTCAAGTGATTCAATCACACGATGAGGATATGAAAATATTCATGGAACAATGTGGAGCATCAAACAAAAAAACTGAGATGGAGCTAAATCGAATCCAACGTAACTTTAAACAACAAATCACCACAATGGAATCTGATATAGCGAAGTTAAAGGTTGGTATTGATGCTGTGGGGAGAATCAACAACGAAACGACATAAAATTAGTCTATATACCAAAATTATATATTGAAGCGTATTGCGTTGTCAACCTCAGTAATATGGCTTCCAAAGAGAAGGTTCAACTTGTTCACGAACTACATAAACCAATAAGAAAAAATTTTGCTCGACGACGTACCATCATCAAGGGGTTGGATGATTTGTGGCAAATGGATTTGGCCGAAATGAGACCGTACGCTCATCAAAATAGAAATTTCAAACTCATTCTAGTCGTTATAGACTGTTTCTCGAAATTCGTGTGGACTAGACCTCTCAAAACGAAGACGGGTGCGGAAATTGCTGAAACGTTTGCAGATATTTTGGCACATACGAAACGTTGTCCGAAAAATCTACAGAGTGATCAGGGAACAGAATTCTACAACAGTAAATTCCAGAGTTTGATGAAAAAACATGGAATAAATCACTATAACACATACAGCGTCATGAAGGCTGCCATGGCTGAACGAGTCATAAGAACGTTGAAAGAAAGGCTCTACAAATATTTTAGTTTAAATGGCACCTACAAATGGTTGAATATATTGCCTGAAATCACAAAGTCCTACAATGATACGCGGCACTCAAAGACGGGTGTAAAACCGTCAGAAATCAATAAAACCAACGAAAAACAAATTCTTAAATCATCATACAACCACCTGAAAATAGCTGGACCGAGAAAGTTCAAAGTCGGTGATGTTGTGCGCATCAGTAAAACAAAACACGTTTTTGAAAAAGGTTATACACCCAATTGGACGACTGAATTATTCAAAATTATCAAAATTAACATCACGAATCCTGCTACCTTTATGCTGGAAGACATGCATAATGTGCCAATCAAAGGAGCCTTCTACGCAGAGGAGTTACAAAAAACTGTGAATCCTGACATCTATCTCGTGGAAAAAGTATTGAAAAAAAAGGAAACAAAATGTATGTCAAATGGCTTGGAATGGATAGCAAGCACAACAGTTGGATAGAAAACGTTGATTTTGTATAGAATCTTATGAGAAATACGCACATCAGCCAAAGATGTGGAGGGTCTTTTTAACATTTTTCCAATTTTCGCCCCACCAACTTCTATATATATAATGTTTAAAGTATTTTGAAGTCAGTTTTACTTGTTACAACCTGAGTGTGATCATGTACACCGACAGTGATAGTGGTTATGGTAGCAGTCAAGATTCTACCGCGTTTGAAATTGATATGAATGATGGTCCTGATTACTATTCGCTCACCCTCGAAAACCGAAATGATGAACTTAATCGAGCGCTCCAAAGGTATGAATTGGCTGCACGTGAAGAACAACACCAACTTCTACTGATGGCCCATCCTATAGATACTTACGAAATTCGTTGTGGGCTGAGTCCAGCCAGATGCTTCAGTCCATGCATCACTTTGAAGCAAACATATTCTTATCGAAGCATACCATTCGGTGCAATCGAATGGAGTACCCTCATTGAAATTCTACATTCTATAAAAATTAATTTCTTCGAAGCAGCAATTGAATATCCCGATGAGTATGATTCCATTACAACGGCTTGCGGATACAATTCATCGAAAGCGATGTAAAACAGATCACCATTACCAGAGGAGACACCAACTTGGACTTCCTCGAAAAAGACATTGATGCCATTCTGAAGTTACATAAAGCAGTGTTGTCACATCGCATTGAAATGTTGGATAATTTGAACTTTTGTGTATACTACAAAAACTTGTTGCATCTTATCAAAACCCAATTCAATAGTGACAGAACAAATTTAACGTTTGAAGAAATTATGAACATTTGTTTTGAAATTATACCATCAGACTCTAGTTTATATTCGAATGCTCTTAGAGAATATATAAATTATTTTAAAAATGATTTGTTCAAAGATTTGGAAATAAATGAAAAATGAGTTTTCGTTTGTTTTATTTATGAATAAAGAAAACAAAACAGGTTTATACATAATCATTTATTACATAAAAAAACATATACAATTGTGTTGTCCAGGGGGAGAGATAGGAAGAGAAAACATTTTTTTTTTTTGTTAATATTCGTCAAAATGATCGATATCGCTGTCATCATCTCTGAAACGACGTTTTCTAGGAGGCGAATGAAGGGACCTGTCGCAAGATTCATGATCTTTAATTTCAAATAGCACTTGAGAAAAACAGCTGTAGCACCAAAAATGCATGTTTTGATATAAATTTTCAATGATATCTTCACTTGGATAAACATCATGATAATGATCATTGATGACAATCAAACTTTTTTGCAATCTTCTATGAGTACGTTTGATTTTATAAAAACATGGATAACAAACACACAAGCGAAATTTGTCGATCCTGTAGTAATTTACCCATATGCAATACCGATCTTCGTCTTCAAAAACATAACCCCAATCGTTTTGGGTTAATATTGCATTTTTTAATGAAGATTTTATATCCTTATCACAATGTACAAATTCAATACCCTTCAAACTACAGAGATGATCATTTTTGGCTACATGACACAAATAATGCCACTTGAAATCTGCGTATTTTTTCATTATTTCCTTTGTTAACACCCAAGGTAGTGGCGAAGCTTCGAGAAACTCAGCTGCACAATAGACGTTTTCGCATATCGTTTTTATGCTTAGTTCTCGCAATGATCTCATCTGAAAAATTGAAAAAAACCCAATTACCCTTCTAAAGTATGATGGCCCCACGGTAATGTATCAAAAGAACCGGGAATTAAATAACGCTTATCATCATGTGGACTCAGAGCAATTTTTGATTGTTCAATACTAAAAACTTTGTGAGCATATGACCGAATACAACGTTGGGTTGTTGTTTTTTCCTTAAAATTCCTCAAACAATCCAAATAATCTTCAAAAACGATTTTGTTTTTCACAACATTATATTTCACCCCCTTGGATTTTTTTACAACTTTACCCCCCTGCACCTTATACGTATACATTTTTGAGCGTAAGCCAACAAAATGGGTCATTATTTTGCCATTCGCTTCATCCTTCATTATACCCAACTTTTTTTTATTAACCTGGGGCATCTTATATACATTGTCTGAAGCATAATCAGAAGTATCAAATTTGGAGAGATCCGCCTTTATTACTTCTTCATATGCATCTCCACATTTTAGTTCATAAATGAAGCTGTCAGTATCCATATATAATAATTTACAGTTTTCAATAGTCAATTTTGGAATCATATATCCATAGTGGAAATTATACATACATAGTTTTGATAGATCTAGAATAGCCATTCCTACATACAGAGGTTTATTGAAGATTAATTCGCTTTTTTGTAATTCGATAGCCATCAAGTTCTCATCGAAAATTGTACGACTGCGAAATTTGGGACTATTTATCAAATTTTTAGCTCCGTAACGACCCCCCCACTTTCTTACGAGTTTTACCACCCGGTGTTTCCGTATGTTTTCCATTGTTTTCCCGAAAACTGCATTGTTGGCTAATTTATAGAGATTTTTCTCAAAGGCATTTGTAGCTGCAGTCCTCAGACGTGTATTCAACTCGATGTAGGGTCGCAGCCATGCTGCTTGTTTGAATCTTAGAATTTTGTGAATTTTTTTCAATTTTAAACCGTTTGCCAAACATTGTTTTAAATTTCTGTAATGTAAGGTATATTTATTTTTATCATAAAGCGTTGTCATCAATTTTGATAGTTTTGAGCCGGGTGGTACGCGGTGTTCAGCAGCAAATGGAAAATCTTTATGTTGATTGTGTAAGTCGCGCGGATACTCCAAGTCCACTTGCAGAATGTAACCTTCCGCAGCATCGTCCACGATAGACATCACATCAAAATTTTCCATATTTTCCGCCCATGAAAATCCCCCATAAGGTAAACATTCCGACATAGCAAACCCATACAAATTATTGACATCCAAATACATGAGATATTTCGATGGATTTTTGGGGTCATATTCAGGCATATACTTGTTGTTGGCCTCCGAGTATCTACTACTACAAACTGATATTCCACCGCGTATTGCATTTTCAATAAACATGATTTTATCAACATCATTCAACAATTCTAAAGCACATTTGGTATACTTCAGCATAGCATCCCACGTGTAACCCGGCATTGTGTAATACCAAGATGGGTCCAACCCATAGGTTGCTAAACATTTTTTCCGAAAATTTTCAAATACATCAGCTAGCAACAATACATCTGTTTTCAAATATAGGTCCGAATATGATCCCAAGTCGGAAATTTTGAAAATCTCCCAAACATTCTGAGCATGAGCATACTTTTCGTCGGTAATGTGAGCATCGTTCAATTTATTATAGAAACATTTTTTTGGAGGTAATGATGTTTCATTTAACTTTTCCATACAATTAATATGATCGTAAGGAAATACCCCCTTCTTGGTCAACAGCGTGAATTTTTCATCATTCAAGTGAATGAATTCTGTTCTCAATATTTTCATATCATTTTGATCTAAAATTGATGATAATTCATCCAAAGATGCTCCCATAAATCGAAAAGAGTCAATGAATCGAAATTTTATATCTGTACCTTCATCGTACAGTGTGAAAGAAATGTATTTTTCCTTGTTTGTTGGAAGTATGCTCATACGTCCCCTCTTACTCAAATCACTTATCATGAAATGACTGTCGTAACCTGAGAGATTATGGAAAACAATGGGCACTACGAACAATTTTCGAAAATTGAGATTGCAAGATTGATGCGAAAGACCTCGGTACTCTCCGGTGAAATGGTTGTGGTCACGAACGATGATGTCATTGGATGAAAAAGGTTTTTCACAAATGTGACAAATAGTTGCCCCACATGTATTTGGTTTCTCAACCATCGGCACGATCGTCTTAATTTTTGATTGAATGATTACAGCTATCCTCGACATTTCATTCGCAAACCAATCCATGCAATCACTACCACGATGACTATTAAAAAACGATAACGAATCATCGAAGTCACATTTTACATAATATCCAGCACTATAAGCCACATGTTTTTGATACTTTTTTGTTTTGGATGATACTATATCATTAACATTTTCCAATTGACATTCAAAGTCCGCATAAATGACGAACGGAGTCGTTTGTTTGTAAGTGAAATTTTTGAATTCTATATGGTCATATTTTGGAAATGAAATTTTGCCTTGATTCAATTGGGAACAAAGCTCCTCATGATCTTTCAAGTTTTGTTCAGAACAAAAATAATTGAGACATCTATCGCAAAAATATATTTTATGTTTATGTTTATTAACTTGGGATGACAATAATTTAGACATATCTTTGATCCAGCAGTAATGGTATTTGATATCAGAATCAGTTTCATCAACTGGAGGAGCTTCATAATCATTCAATTTTGGAAAATATTCATTTTGTATTAATAATAGATTGACATGACGTTCCTGTTTACTTTTGGTTAATCGTGCTGGTACCACTATGTAAAATGTTTTTTCTTTAACTACGTTTAGTTCCAATGTGTAAACGTTCACAGAAATATCATTAGCTTTTTCAAATTTGGAAATTCGGTGTAGAGACATAGGTGTTTCAAGATCCTCTGTGTGTAGGACAGTACTGTAATATGGATACGAACCAGTGCGCTCTGCATGAAATTTTACAGGATAAAGAGCGCTCACAACACTCCAATAAAAACATGCTGAGTCAGTGTTCTTTACATTTATACATGCATGCTTTCTTGAAATCTGATCAGGTAGTCTAATGAACGAAGACCCGTTCCCCAATTCAAATTTGTTTACGTTTACCTCCATTGATATGATTTCATGCAACCCCCACCCTGAATCACGTTCTGAAAAATCACCCAATTTGTTGAAAATTTGATCACACACGTTATCACAAAACCAACGTTGTAAATCTGTTGATGCATCTATAATGACATTTTTAGTATTGAAGTATTTTAAATCCAAAATTTCACCATCATCTGATTTCTTTACAAATTCTCCACAAAATTTAATATTAACTTTGATTATCGGAAATTTTAACAAAATTTTTTTAATTTTATTTCTAAATAAAATCAAAGCATCAGCAAAAAATTGCTTTAAGTCCTTATGAATCAAATTTAAAATGATGCCTGTTTTGACTCTACTTGAAAAACATGAAACAACATCTTCCCATTTAACTCTATCTCTCAATTTTGGTAAGAGACTCCCACCACGATGTCTATTTTGAATGATTTTTTGAAAATGTTTAAAATGACCAATGTTTGTTTGAAGCTTCGTCAACACACCTATGGGCAAATTATTTTTCCGGATTTCTTTGTTGCACAACCTTATGTATTTCCTCAAACGATTTAGCCAAACTTCCTCATCTCTACTTGTGAAATTATCGAATAAAATTTTTTTATTCTTTTTAATGAATGTCAGTAGATTATCAGATTTTTTTGCGATATCAATCATTTTGAAAAACAATTAACAAAAAAAATATTTACCCTCTCGCTCTCTCCTATGTATATGAATTAATTTTGGATAATTTCAAACGATGCCGCTGGATTCGTCTTGCCTATGTCGATAGCCCCTCGGAATATTATGGAATATTTCCCTGATGAAAATTCCGTCAGATGAGAACGATACTCCTCCGTTACACGCTGCGGCAGGAATGTCACCTTTTCCACCAAGTCTAGAAGTATGACGTCCCCAAACTTGCTTTTAACAATTTTTGCTAAGATAATTGATTGCGGCGCCCCCACTGGAAGATCAGCCAACTTGATAATGGGTTTCCTTTCTACCAGAGATGCTTGGTTCAATTTTTTCAAATCCATCTGAAACAACAAAAAATAAATAAAAAAGTTTTTTGTTTTATTCGAGAATACGCAAAAATGTACCACATTTTATTAATTTGAAGAACAAAACATTTTTTGACAGATTTGGAAATAACATTATACTTTCAAAAAACTCGAAGCCAACGAAAACAATCATAATTAACTTTTAGTCAAAGAAATTTGAACCGGAAATTATAATGAAAAACACAATTCAGTCCTCTGCAATGAGGATCATTGCACAAGTATCCGTTAGATGTAATTCAAGACTCGTCATGGTATTTGCTAAGGAAGTAAGAGTTGTTTGTCATAAGTCTACGTTGTCAGTATATATTGAAGTAAAAAGAAAGAATAGAAAAAATTATAGAAAAACTAGAATAAAATAAAATTCCATCAATTGGTTACAGAGAGCACTTGCAATTGCTTGCACACGTATCTGTTCAATATAAATCAGTTGTCGTCGTGGTATTAGTCAAAAGCAGTTAACCACATTTTATTAATTTGAAAAACAAAACATTTTTTGACTGATTTGGAAATAACATTATACTTTCAAAAAACTTGAAGCCAACGAAAACAATCATAATTAACTTTTAGTCAAAGAAATTTGAACCGGAAATTATAATGAAAAACACAATTCAGTCCTCTACAATGAGGATCATTGCACAAGTATCTGTTAGATGTAATTCAAGACTCGTCATGGCATTTGCGAAGGAAGTAAGAGTTGTTTGTCATAAGTCTACGTTGTCAGTGTATATTGAAGTAAAATAAAAAATTCCATTAATTGGTTACAGAGAGCACTTGCAATTGCTTGCACACGTATCTGTTCAATATAAATCAGTTGTCGTCGTGATATTAGTCAAAAGCAGTTATTTTTCTGTCAGGTATCTACTAAAAGCTCACGTTGTAGGTGAAACATCGGTCGGTAACGAATACTATAAATGAACAACACACAAAGAAAAAATAAGCACCGGTGAAACAATAGAAGAAAAAATAATTCGAAACACTTACCTTTCAAACGAAGTTGGTACACTAATGAATATTTTACTTTATGCTTCTGCTAGCACTAGCGAAAATGAAGTGGTCGTTCTCTGTGCTGCGCGGTATTTAAGCGAACGAAATCCGATGACCTTTCGCAGAATGCGGCGTACAAAAGTTGTTTTCGAGGTTGCGTGATTTCCATAACACGAGTCGGTTTCATGATAATAATCTGCTATTTCTCAACTAACCGCTATCGCTGGCCGTGACTCCGAGGTTAACTTGTTTATATGAACGCCTGTTATTCAAATATATGCTAATCAGTATTTTTATGTTTCTCAACTAACGCTTTCGACCGCCCGTGGCTTCGAGTTCAACTTGTTTTAATTGAACGTCTGTAATTTAAATATATGCTAATCAGTATTTTTTTTAATCGGTTATTCCTATGCTAATGCGTTCCTCCGATATCAATGGACTGTGACCGTGAGATCACCGCTGTTATTACCAACTTGTTTTTGAGTGGATATCTACTTTGGATATTATTTACCTCGAAAATGAAATACAGATTATTCATTTGAATTTATTTTATTTGGAGCAAGTATTCCACAAATATTTGCTATTAATTATGGTTTTCAATAATAATATCGAAATAAATGTTAAAATTATGCACACTATAAAGAAAATTCTACACAATTCATTTTCCACTTCTTTCAGATGTTCTGTTGGCCTTTTCACGGTTGCTGCAATATTTTCCCAATGTTCAGTATCTCTTTCTGTACGGTCTTCGAATATGAGTTTTAATTTATATTTGAGAGATTCATTTTTCGGTAAATCCACCTCGAATAACGGTAGCTTTCCTTCATTCACTTTGGTGAATCGCATCATCTTCCACTCGGTTCGATTACATTCCTTCAATTCCTCCTTGGGAAAACATATTGCTATATCTTTCACTCCATTTGGTGAGTTAACGTACAATACATTATCGATGATTGCAGTCAGAAGAATGAAATGTGTGGTTAACAACGGCATTTTGGTTGAGGTGTATGCTATGTAGAGGATACTGTGTTTGTGGTTTATTACGTTCGAATACGCTATCACAAATACTTAAATTACTCAGTAGACTCAAAGTGTTTTTGGTATCCTCGTAAATTTCAATGGCTTTTTTCAATTCTTGCACACGTTTACAAAATTCTTCAAGCTTACGTCTATACTCGTCAAATGTCATAGTGTCACTAATTATTTCAGCTGCTGGCTGTTGCAAAAACATCCTACAACCCCACCACTACATGTTTACAAATGGCCCATTTTGCATTACCCCATTTTGCACTCCCCCATGTAGGCACCCCCCAATGACAATGCGACACACCGCAAATGAACCATATCCTCACTGATGTATTTTTCTCCTACACCTTCAACTACACTGTGTGTGTGTGTATATTTTTTTATGTCTGCTGTATACAGGACGTTGACAAACCAACAACAAAATAATGGCACGTCAGTCGTATAGCCAACATTTTCATCTACATTTACAACGAGGTCCGTAGCCGAGTGTGTTCAATGTCCGCTCCATCATCTGGAGGTAGTCAGATCGATCCCCACGGCCGAGATCTTTTTTTATTCATCAAAATACGCTCTCGTCACACACGCGATGAAATTTGAATTCGCGCGCCCATGCAAGAGTGACATGATGGTGTTCCGTGGTAGGAGGTGTTCCGTGGTACGATGCAAGATGGCGGATGACAAATTGAAATTTGACGCTCTCGACTGAGAAGTCCTCAACTACGTCACACACGCTCTTTCTCTCTCACACACACACGCTCGGATTCGCTCTCTCTCTAACACACTGTTTTCCCTATGCTGGTGGTAGGATCGGCATAGCTTATCTACTTGAGGAACAGCAGAGGACCCAGCACAGAGCCCTGAGGAACTCCATGCTGAATCCTCTGTTTTTTAGATTCCACATTATTGAAAAAAACAAATTGCTCCCTCTCCTCCAGGTAAGACTTGACAAGAGCTACACTGCTTCGATGAATATTGTAGTGAATTAGTTTTTTATAAAGGATTTCGAAAGAAATACAATCGAACGCTTTTGTCAAGTCAAGGAAGGTAGCATAAGTGTTCTGTTTATCATCAAGGCCTTCAGCTACAAACTCAATAACTATTACTTCTACTGCTTCCACAAAATCTTCATCATCTGTTAGTTCCAGAAGAATATCATCTAGCTGTTGATCCAATTATTTTATTATTTCAGCACACAACGATGAGAACAAAAATAACTATCAATTAAAAAAGATAAAACTTTGAATCAGTTTTAGTTTACAGCATTGAGAGGTTGAACGTTTGACGCAGCAAACCTCGGTTTAAGCTAATACCAAAATCCACAGCTCAAGTTAAGTTTACAAAATGAAAAATGACAACCACTGAACCAAGCTCAGCACTGAACCTGCTCTGTACAACTGAAATTGAAATTTGAACTAAGCTTAACGCTGAGCTCAACCCAGCTCAAACCCAGACTGTACAATTGGGCCTTAGTTTAGCTGAAATCAGTTATGTAAAAAAATAACACCATGAAAACCGTTGTTAGGGTGAAGAGTAAACAATAATGCTGTTCCCGTTTTGCTGAAATGCGTGGTTGTCACGTTGGGTCAGTTATAGTTTAGCTGAGATCAGTTAAGGAAAAACTGTTGCCATAGCAACCGTTACTATGATCACGAGTAAACAAAAACTCAATTCCTGTGGTGCGGAAATGCGTGGTTGCAAATATCGTCGCTGTTGCCAAGTTATGGGCACTGGAAATTGTTAAAACCAGATTTTTGGAAATTGCAGTTGAAAAATATTAAAATAAATATTCATCTTGTCAGTTGGTATAATTTTATAATATACAGTGAACGCCAAAAAGTATGTACCATATGGGAAAAGAGTTTATTATTAGAGTATTGGAAAAACATTTCTAGGGAAAAGTTTGAGCATGTCCGATAACCTAAAAATAGATTTTGACACCTGTCACGTAACCACTAGTATGGCGGCAAATTGAAAAAAAATACCATGAAGAGGCCAAAAGTGGGGTAAGATGGCAAGATATCAAAAAAAGTTATTTGATAAAGTTGCTTGGAATTTAATGTTATACTCTCATATAGAGTTTCAAGCAATTAATCGGAAAAATATACAATAATCAAAGTTTTTTTTCTGAATGACTTAACTGAAGTGGAACATTTGTATTTTGATGATAATGACAATCTCATTTTCTCTTCCGCAGATGACACTAAATAGAAACATATGGCTTTTGCCAGAACCCTCACTGTTACTTGGTTCGTATCTGTAGTAGGATGGTCGGGATATCACAATAAACACTCCCTTTAACAATAGTTCAATATATTCCGCACCTCACACGTCTTACTTCTACAAGTTTCAGTTAAACAATGAATCTTATTCGGACTACTCATAATACTAATACTAGTCACCGGGTGACACATTATGATAAGCGGGTACTGCATATCTAACAGTTATATTAGAATTCTAAGACTATTGTGGTGATATAGCAATCAGGAAATATTCTGATTCCCTGATTATAATCAAGTTTCGATGATGATCGTGCATGAACGTTTCACTTCGCAGATAAACTTGAAAATAGTGCGTCAAATTAAAGAAACTAAGTTTATATGCAAAGTGAAACGCTCTTGCAGCATTATCATTAAAACTTGATTATAATCAGGAAACATGATGTTTCTATATTGCCATATCATCACAATAGTCTTGGGATTCTGATATAACTGTTAGATACAAACCAGTGTAACAGCGAGGGTTCTGGCAAAAACCAATTTTTTCAATTTAGTGCCATCTGGTGCGGTGAAAATGAGAGAGGTTTGTCATTATCATCAAAATACAAACGTTCTACTACAGTTAAGCCATTCAGAAAAAAACTTTGATTTTTGTTGAGAGATTGGAAAATATTCAATATTCAAAATATTCAAAAAAAAATTGCAATTGTTTAATAATGAATGTGTTAAGGCCAACTTAGTGGGAAACCTTATTTTGTTGTATTGAAACATATCCGTCATTTCAAATCTTTGTGGAGTGGACCATCGGGGGCAGAACGTTTCTGACTTTGAAGTAAAAAAACTGACTCCTGCAGGAAAACTCATCGAAGGAATTAATTTGTTTAGTCAATCACCAACATTTGGTTGATTTACAATAATCATTAGAAAAGTTATCAAAGAAAAATATTTTTATTTTGTATTAATATGAATATTAGTTTTTTAGAAATTTTCCAATAAACCTAATCTATTTTATAACAACACCAACAATATTTTTTCAGCCTTAGAGTTACTTTGACACACGAATCAGCTCAAATTAGATCAGCTGGTCTACGATGTATACGACACGTGCTTAAAACAGAAAATGATATTGTACAGTTAAATAAGTTATTAATACCATATCTATTAACCAGGTAAACACCAGTTCTCGAATTTTATGGAAAAAATACTCCGATCACTTTTCATTTTAGATCTTTAGATATTATTTTGAGAAACGATGTAGAAAGAATAGAGGCTATGAAATTGATAAGGAAAGCGCTTATTATATCACCATCCAAATTTGACATCTCATTGGCTCGGTGCTTGGTGTCTTTGGCATACGAAGGTACCGAAGCGAAAGATAGAATGCTTAGAATTTGTTTGGCAACGTTGTCTGAACTAGGTAACAATCATGATTCATATTTATTTTGTAATTCCATTTTTACGCCTTCACTCGTACTGTTTTCAGGTATTCTCAACACGAAATTGTTCATTATATCAGGTGGAATAACAGCTATTTCTAGAAATCTTTTGGAATGTCAGACTCCTAAGATAGCAGAATCCCTCTGTGGGGTGCTGTTATTACTGTTGGACAAGCCATCTACCAGGCGTTTTGCATCTGTTGATCTGCATTGTGCAGCTGCTCCATTTTGTGATTTCCATTACAAACACGGAGCAAAAGATAAAAATAAGTAAAATATTAGTCCATGAAAAAAAGGATCAAAAATTATTTCATTGATTTTCAGACGGGATGAACGAGAGTTGAGATTGAATTGTGGTAGACTAGCGTTACTGACCATTTTGAGAAGTTGGTCAGGTATACTACATTTTTGTAGTCCAAATGACAGAGGAGGCTTCAAAGCTATTGTTGAGGTTTTGTATTTACAACAACTAGAAGTAAGGGTAAGTAACATTGTGACGTTCACATCTTCAATAAGGAAAAGCTACTGTTCAATTGTGTACATGAATTACAAAACGAAAACAATAGTTTTGGCTAGTGAAGGGATAATCAATTTATTAAGTAATTTGTTTAATTATGGGTGGATGATCTATTTATATACAATTCATTGATTGGAATTATGTAAATTAGATATTGAGTTTGAATTATATTACTTTCTATTGGATGAATTGACATATTGGAATAAAAAAGACCAGGTAATGTAATTTGAAAATTTAAAACAAGTACTATCTTTTTTTCAAGGAACTTCCTATTTTAATTAATTAATTTCAGAAAATTTGTCCTTTCATCAACTCTGAATTTACGTAGATTTTGTTTGGTCAAGAATAATAGTGAGTGACGGTCTTTCTGTAAAGCTACAAATTTTTCTAGTGATGAGTCATATCATGTTAAGTACGGTATTAAAGACCTGGCAGTGATTAGCCCTTCATATCATCAGCCCTTATATTTTTGAAAGTGTAAATAAAAAGACAAATAAAAAGTAAAATAGACAGGATTTCGATGAGCACAAGTAACTGACAGCTGAATCGAAAGGTGTTCAGTATATGAGTTAAAACAAACTTTGTCGCGAGAGGGAGACGTAACGTGAACTCAATGGCGTGAAGTAAATGACACTACGTTAAGATAAAAATCATGGGTTACCTGAAATGTGGTCCTCAGCTTCACTTGGCTTGTTTTCGGCAGTATCAGCAGATTGATTTGGGAGTATGTCATAAATTGAAGACGGAAGTGTATCCCTCTCAAACCAATTAAAATCATAGTGGTCATCGAACAAATTCCAACCAGCATCTTCAGGTGTAAGAACTGTTGGCTCTTTTAAATGACTATACCAGATAGTTGTAATGTATACAGTTCTTAATAATTGTTGTCGCAGTTCCCGTTGGCGCGGAGGTAAGTTTGCCGAATCATAACTGAGAATGAATACTTTAGCATCACGTGTCTTATACATAGCGATAAATTTTTCATAACGTGCATTATTTACATCTTCCCTGTCAAGGACTTATGCTAGCCAGAACTGCCTGTCATTGTAGCCACTTTTATATGTATGTATATATGTAAATTTCAGTTTTACAGGACAAAGTTTATTTCAACTGCACACTTTTCGATTCACCAGTCAGGTACTTGAGTTCATCGAGATCGCCTGTTTTTTTTCTACTTATTACCTAACACATTAAAATTTCGAGTTTATTTAATTTACACTTTTAAAAATATGAGGGCTAATGACATGCAAGGCTGCTGCCTGCTAGGTGGTTGTTACCGTACTTATCAGGCTACGACTCATTACTAAAAAAAATTCTAGCCTTACAGGAAGACCGTTACCCAGAAGGTTCACGAGTTCTCCGTCTATAACGAGGACATTTCAATTTGTGTTTCCAGAAATCAGTATTAGACTTACTTTACGAACTACTTGGTCTACCTCAGCCCGAATGGTCAGACGAGTTATCCGTGGCTCTGAGTGCAGTAGATCCGTGTGAGCCGCAAGCGTCTTGGAGGCTGAACGAAGGGTTTGTCGTGGCAGAAGGTAAAGCTGTGCTTCCGCACTTGGCTAAAACAACTCCTAGTACCACGGACATGCATCTGGCGTTGTTGCTGTATTGCTTTTTGGAAAATGGTCTCTTGGCAGCTTTGACAGAAGTGATCGCTACGAGCGATACTTTTATTAGTGTTAGAGCGTCTGTACTACTAGGTAAACATCGGTTGATGCCCTTAGAATATTTTCAAAGTCGACTTTTTCAGGAGAGCTTCTAAGGCTCATCCAAGTATTACTGCCGCCTGGTTGTTGTAATGTGTCTCCATCTCTTCCAACATTGTTAGAGTATGCAACAAACAGTAAGCCCCAAGCTATAGCTGCAATTACAGCCCTTGAACAACTCCACATGTAAGTTTGGTTCTATATATCTCTAAATGGTAACTTCCAATATACGGGTGATATTGGTGACAACAAAATCATTGGCCAGAGCGTCATTCAATTAGTTTTTTTCAGTTAGACTTTTGACATTTGGATCGAAGATATGGGACCAGTTGCATAAAAGCCAATCAAATATTTGATGTCCCTTCAAATATTTAACATGGCGTTATATGCAAAATATCGGTTGCATAAAAGCCAATCAAATTCTAATGTCACATCAACTCGAATTTAATCATGCGTTAACTTAATCAGAGCTACACCACTGATTAAAATATCAATCAGGAACTAACAGAAGCGAATTCCACCAAATAATTTGAATATTTCTGAGTTCTTGTAAATATTGTCGACATTTTAGTTCTGGCTGTTATAGAGTTTATATTAGATGGGATTGGTGAATAGGCGTATGACCTAATTAAGGTAGCTGAATGTATATATTACAGAAAATGGGTAATTTCCAATGGTGCGATCTGGTCTGCAATTACCGCTAGAACCTGTGTGCTGTTTCATCTAATTCAGTAGCCACTTGTTCTCCACCCATTCTTTTTATTTCTCTCTAAAAATTCAATGTTCTTATTTTGAATTTAATGTACTTACCTTTTTACTGCTATATATTGGATTATGGTTTTCTCTTCTTCTGTTTAATTGGACCTCCTTTTTCATTTTTAGAACTAGAAGTCTCCATATCTTCACTTTAATGAAACGAAAGAAACCCAATTTTGTCTTATTTCCACTAGTTTTTTTATATTTACGACCGGTTTCGGGCTTAATCCCATTATCAAGTATAAAAACTAACTAATTAGTTAGTAATTAGTTAGTTTTTATACTTGATAATGGGATAAAGCCCGAAACCGGTCGTAAATATAAAAAAAACTAGTGGAAATCAGTGAATGAGACTGATAAATATTTTAATGCTGTTTTATGCAACGGATTTGATATTTAACGTAACATCATGATGTGACGTTAGATGATCATCATTTCTTTATGCAACCGGCCCATAGTTCCGTAGAACCCATATTTTCAATGAAAAAACAATTGAATATCACTTCCGGTCCCAAGTCGATCAAAAGTTGATATTTCAAAATCACATTTTTAGGTTGATGAAAAGGAGGCCAGCTTCTTACAGTCTGCACTTGGATTACATCATAAGAAATAGCTACCATAAAAGGATGGAAGATAAACAGGTGAAAAATACCAGGCATAAAAACACAAGCGGCTTTCAAAAAAAATTTCAGGTAATGTTGAAGAAATCATTATGGCAAAAACTCATTTGAATTTTTTCATGAAGTCGGTGCTGAAAGACAATGAGGATGCAATCAAGGAAACAGGTGTGTTAGTGAGTAATGATCCTTATGCCTGGGACTGGAATCTAATCAACATTATACTCAAAGTAAGTGTGTACCTATGGTGTAATATTGAAAGCAATAGAATCATTCGTTTCAGTTGACGTATGGTGTTTTGACATTTGTTAAAATAATAATTTGAGACACTGTGTACATCTGGCTTTGAAAGTTTTTTTTTTGCTATTAAAATTCATTTGATTTTTATTAAATGACCTAACCAGGAGTTGCATTTCACCATTGTTACAATGACATTTTTTGCTTAACTCATAGTCCAATGAAAATCGACAGTTTTAAAATAAAAATAAAAAATTTGTCATAAGAGGAATGCAATCATCGAAACATTACAGAGGAAATTTCCCTCACGTGTAAAAACGTCCATAAGAGGAATGCAATTACCGCTGGCTCACAGCGATAATTGCACTGTAGTAACGCGTTTCGTGTCACGGCAGTGCAATTATCGCATTAGATGTCAATTCAAGTGAAGTCGCGCGATTTTAATGTCAGAAGTGAGACTTCAAATGTGTCATCTCCCTACAAGTGTTCATATAAGAGTGAGGTGTGAAATTTCCTACCGAATACCACTCGTGCATTGAAAATTAACCAGATAATTCTGAAAAAAACGTGTTTTTTTTTTATAAAAAACCGCACTCGGTTATTTTTTTCGTTGTTTCAAAAAAGTGCCCTCCTCCTTCGGAGTCGGGCAATTTATGCTTTGAAACAACGAAAAAAATAAACTCGTGCAGTTTAAAAAAAAAAAAAACACGTTTTTTTCAGAATTATCGGTAATTTTTAATGCACTTGTGGTATTACCCCCGGTAATTGCACTGCGGAGCGATAATTGTACTGCGAAAATATCCCGTTGCCATGACAACACAAACAATACTGAAAAGTGTCAGATAAACTTCAAAAAGTGAAAAAATGTCGCGCGTCTAGTACATTTTTATTTATAGTTTTTGTCAGTACTATAATATTTATCAGAAAAAAAAATCCTTTATTTGTGCAATATTCCAATGAATTACACTTGTGCATAAAAATTACCAGATAATTTTAGATTTAGTTTTACAAAAGATGCTGTTTATATATTTACATGTATATGTTATTTGTTTCAAATTGTGAAGTTATGCTTATGTGTATATGTTTATATACATTTTTTTGTGAATACTATTTCATTGATTTTTTGAGTAATTGTGATTGTGATATATATTTATTCTGTTATACACTATTATATCTATTTTTAGACTAATCCCTTTGTCAATAAGATTTTTTTTCCAATAATAAAACAAATTTGGATTGACTTGACATTCAAGCGTGTTATCCTTTGAAAATTGCAATTGGTTATTTTCATATTTTGTAAAGTGCCCAACTCCTTCGTACTTGGGCTCTTTCGCCAAAATTTTTTCGGCTTCGTTTTTGGTTCCGTTTTTTCGGTTCCGTTTAAGTGAGTTCACCAGGTAAGGCTAGGCAAAAAACGATAAAACATTTATTAAATATTTGAATTTTGGGAACGTATTACAAAGCCGATAGAATATCGACGTTTCGGAGACTGCAATTGTAATTAGTTCGATGGCGTGGAATGTAGAAACCAACCATATCGTATTGTCACAATCTTTCAAATTCACAACGCCTGTTCAAAACCACCATTTGGAATATTTTTTTCTTTATTTTAAATATTTCTACACAGACTGTGCGATACTATATTTCAAGCAGATCTCTCTCGACTACGTCACAAAGACCAGCGAACAATTCTCTCCATCTCACTCACAACCAATCTTACCCCCACCCTCTCACTCTAACACACTGTTTGCCCTATAATGACCATGGACTTATAAATGAAATTTATTTATAAGTCCATGATAATGACAGCCGAAACGACATGGTACATCTACTGTCTTGAATTGCCACAGGCTTTTGATACATCCTTTTGATTGACAGAAATATTTTCAAAATATGCCTAATAATTATGTCGATCATATGGCGAAAATAAGTTTGGAGAAAATTCGGTCTCTTTAATTGGCCAACCTAATTTAATGTCACCAAAAAAATCAAATCATCTTATTGATCCTCTACAATTTACAAAGTTGTGTGATAAGTTCAGAAATGGATCCATAACAAGCATTAAAATCGAATTAATTTTTCCCCATAATTTGTAAAATTCAGAGCTGTATTTATTACACCATCAAAAAAGATAATCATATTATTATATTTTCAGGGTGAACATCATGCAAAAATTGATCTATTCGACACGTCACATCGTACCTTTCTAAAAAAACTACTGGAATTTTTCATTCCATCAAAAAATAAATACTCGCATATGGATCTTGGCCCATCAAGATCATCTATCATCTATACAACTACTGGTATAGAGCTGATCAATTTTTTAATTGAATTGAAGGAACCGGACTATAATGGACTCAGACCCCAAAATATGATTCTAGAATTATTCAAGGATATACTGACTAATATCAATGCTATTACAGAGAGTAGAAATGTTCACGATTGTCTCTTTAGTCCACAGCATATGGTTAATACGCAATGCCAAAGCTACTTTTTATTCATTGGACAGTTCTCTAGGTCTGATGCCGGGCTTAAGGTTCTGGAAAATATAAATATGTTTAAAAAGTGAGTATATTTCAACATTATCCACTCCTTATTAATCTTTGATATGAATTTATGCTGCCATACAAAAAGGACTTTGAGAAACATATTTTATACAAAGTTCGCGTACATACGAAATGTGATGTATACTGTCAGGAAAAATTGGAACTGCTACTTTTATAATCAAATCGGGTATATTCGAAAAAAAAAGTTAATCACTCAATTTTCAAAATATAAATAACTGTTTCACTGAAGTTTGTGGAATCCTTCAACTTATTTACGGTTATATTTTTGAATGCCTCTTAATTTCTTACAATCAAATTAGGTGCAATCACATATGAACACATTATATAGATCTGTTGAAATTCAGAAGCAGAAAATCATTCATCTACCATCAGTAAGGGGAATTTCTATATTTGTTATTATTTTCAATGCATATTGCTGAACAAACTTTATTAAACGAAATTATATATGGAGAAAGAGACTTTCAAAATAATATAACAGTAAGGCGTGATATAGATGAATATAAGAAATTCTGCTCTAATATATATATATATATATATATATATATATATATATATATATATATATATATATATATGATGAAAATGTACTAAAACTTGACATGTTTCTGATCTTCCTTGAAACATTTAAAATGAAATATATTTAAATTATATGATATACAATTTTCAATAATATCTTGCTATAGATCTTTCCCTTCATAAATAATAACTTATTCCTGACTGATTTAGAACTTCATTTCATCAGTTTGAAAAAAAAATATGAGGTAGATATATTTATAAGAGATATAAACTTTGACATACTCAACTCTACAAAACCAGCAAATATTTATCTATGTACTTTGTATTCAAGTCTTTAAAAGCGCCGTTTGGATAAGGAGTGTTTTTGCAAATACATGTAAATAAAAAAATCCATACACAAAAAAAATGTTGTTCAATATATTTATTAATTGTAGCAATATTTTTATTTTTCTTTTCGATCAAACATTATATTTTCGATTCAAATATAAATAACGTGAATTTCCATATATTTATGAATGCCATCTATGTAGTCAAGAGATGACACAACCAATGCGATTTATTACTCGCTGGAGCATATGGCAACAGGGCGAAGACATTAGTACATAATTTGGATAATAGATGGCGACCGAATGATATTGCATTCGCCAGAATGCATTCTCAGAATATTTCATTAGTTTTTTAATCACTGAATTATTCGAAGTCACATACCTTAGAAATGAAAAAATTAAAGTTGAATACTTTTAATATTTGTTTACTTTGGAGAGAACAAAGTTTGTTTTATTGTAATCTTCAGACAGTTGGACAACTTTCTGTCTGGTCTATCATTTCAAAAATTAATACAGGGTATTTTCATGCTGTATAATATATTTATGTAATCGACTGAAATTTTATTTTTCTTTAGATTGAAAGAGTTGGCAACTTCAACAAACCACGATTGTTATGTGAAACTCATAATATCTTCGTTAGAGTACATCTTTCCTGGACCTTGCCGAGAAATCCTCGAATCTGTCCTAACTTGTGGCTTGGAGAGCTCAAGATTATATGCCACCCAATTCCTCCATATCTTATTGAGAGCTGGAAATCCTTTGTTTTCGTCATGGGCAATACAGTTACTCGTCAATCAACTATCAGACAAGTCAAGATCAGTATTTCTTTCTGCCTTAACGACGTTGCGCGAGGCTTGTGAGTTACCTGATTGTCTGGATGTCCTCATAAATATAAACCCTAACCTAGAAAGTTTTGGGGAAAAGGGAACATTGCTGTTTGTTAGGTTTCTATCTTTAGAAAGTGGTTTCAATAAAATCACCAATGAAAAAGCAACAGAAGAGCTGAAAAAGTGGGATGATTACTTCGTATATAGATACGTTAAGCTTGTAGAAGGTGATATTTCAGATGCACTTACATTACACCAAAGAAATGAAGATGGAAAATATGATAAACGATCGAGCTCACTCAGGAATGCTAATAGAAGAGACGTATTTTTGCCTCCGCACTTGTATGGACAGTTAAGTCAGCATGCTCTTGGGTTCAAGCTTCTCATTGAACTAAGCAAGGCAGATAAAATGATAGAGGTATGTTTATTCAGTTAATAACATCTGTAAAGTGATTTACTGTTGCCATTAGCCTTGAGTAAATCGAAACATAATTTCTGCTATGATATTTTTAAGGAGCATTGCAAAGTAATTGTTTAGAAAACTTTTCCAAGTTTAAACAGATATAATTGAACGGACGTAGGGGGCAGTAGTTGTTTTCTGTTGGATACTTGCCGACGAAAATACCAACTTTTCCTACTTTTACTTTTCAATGAATGAACCAACTTGTATATTTTGAAGCTTAGAGACACACATATGTTAGTGGTATAACCTTCTGAATTAATCCTTAAAAAAATAAAAATATGATTTTAACCCGTAAAAGCTGAAGTTTTTTTATTTTTTGGGTAATATTGGAAGTCTAGAAAAAGAAAAAGAGATAATTTTTCATAATTTACATTTTTGTTTGTGTACCCCTGAATCCCATTGTTTCCAAGTTTTTCAAAAGTTTTTGTGATCAACTGTATCAAATGCCTTCTTAATATCAATGAAAACAGCTACCACTAGTTTCCTGCATCAAGTACATTTTGAATTGCTTGCAGTACTGCTGCTTGTGTGCCACTATTTTCCTGGAAACCAAATTGATTATTGTCATAGTCCTCTTTTTTTGGTTAAAAAATCAACAATACGTTTTTTTAGAATGTTTTAAAAAATTTTAGAAAACATTCTCAATAAGGCTATTGGTCTATAATTTGATGGAACTTCAGCATCTCCACTTTTGTTTGTAGCTTTAAGTGAAGCATGTTTCAATCCAAATGGAAAATTACCCAGGGTAAAATATTTATTGATTAATTTTGTTAAGAGTTCAGCCAGAATATTTCTTAATTCAAATGTCTTTGGTCAATAAACCTTCATAATCAGGACAAGTTTTTTTTAAGGTGTAGATTATTTCAATAATGTCACGTTCATTAGTTGGAAACAAAAGCACTGTTCATTATTTTTGGATAGAAATGCGAATATGGAAGGTTATTGAAATAAGATTTTATTTTGTTTGCTATATTCTGCCAGTACTCGAAAAATGATTGTTCATAATATTGGCTGGCTATTTCCAGGTCATCAGTAAAAATGTAACAATAAATCTTTATTATTTTATAAATAACAATATCATATTATACAATTTGATTTCATACCCAGGTACAAATAATTTTTTTTCGATTTTTTGTGTTATTTCAAGTTATGAGATTCCGGAAATGAATCACAAATAATTGTAGGGAATCGATATTTATATTTTTAGTCACAATCTCACGAGTTATTACTTTCATTTTCATCTACAACTAATTCCTTTGTTCTCTCTTTCAAAATATTCCATAAAATTCGCAATTGCTTCCACTCTCGTGGGTCGTTTGAGAAACTATTATGCACTTTGGATTCTTATCCATTTCTCCCTTTTCTTCTTGGTGGATCTTTTGCATTCTATAATGTTTTCGTATCCTTAGAGAAAGTAAAAAAAAGGATAGTTGATTTTACTGAAAACTGTACTTACTTTTTTACTGCCATTTTAGATTATTAGAGGATACTCGGAGCATGTTTTATGCAACGCATCTGCTATTTAACGTAACATTAAATTTGATGCGACTTTAGTTGATCATTATTTATCTCGGAAATTTTCATCACACTTCTAATGAAATGGTTCATTCTTTATTTCAGATTATTAGGAATGCCAAATACAGCACAGATGAAGATATTATCGAACTGAAAGCTTCAATATGGTCTCTAGGGCATATGGGCAGCTCAAACAGAGGCTACGACTACTTAACTTCCTTTGGTGTAATTGATAACATTGTTGCATTGGCAACAATGTCGCCAGTGTATTCAATTCGAGCAACAGCTTTTTATGCCATGGGTCTTCTGGGAACTATCCCTCTGGGAGCTGATGATCTTAGCAGAAAGGGGTGGCTTTGTACAAGACACGATAGGCATGACAATTGGCCCATCATAAAGGAAGATCCACGCGAGGGGCAATTTAGAAATAATCCAAGTACTTCGAGTTCTGAAGATGTCATTTCTCTCGATAATCCTTTCATAGGGGAATTTGAGAACGTTGAGGATGATGAAGTTGACTTAGGAGAGAGACAAGACTTCATGAGGTCTCCCTGTTCTCCAGGTGATGAATCTTATATCTGCATATCAAAAACTTGGCCACTTGGGTAAAAAGTATTTTTGCAAATATATAAAATTTTGTGTCAATATATTTATCAGTTGTTGCAATATTTTTTATTTTGCTTTCCTATATATTTATTTTTGATCAAACGCAATATCTTTACGTTTCAAGCGTTCCAAATATGTAAAAACGTAAATTTCCGCAATAAAATAGATCAAAGTTTAAACATATGGGAATTCACGTTTTCATATATTTGGACTGCTTGAAACGTAAATATATTGTGTTTGATTAGAAATAGATATATCGGAAAGCAAAATAAAAAATATTGCTACAACCGAGAGAAAGGGAATATATGTTTATTGTACATAAGAAAAACTCTTTTTGACAAACACATGTTTACAAACTTACAGACTATGGATGAACATATATAATGTTACTGTAAAAAAATTATGAACAATTCACATGATAAAAATAATAATAAAAACATAAATATTGAGCGTTAATTGAATACTTTTACAATATGAACAAATTTAAAGTGTATCATCGAAAAATTCTTTGAAGCTATAGTAGGCCTTATCACTTAATAGATATTTAGTTTTGTTTTAAAAAACCTGGACATTCCTCTCTTCAAAATCGCATGGTATTTTGTTATACATTTTCACTCCATTGTAAATTAGAGAATATTTCACTAGACTGGATGTGGGAATAGGAAGCTTCAAGTGAATTTCGTTCTGGCGAGTATTATAGGGGTGTTGTTGATTTCATACTCCAATCTATTTTTATGAATTATAGAAACTCTCTCCAATACAAAAATTGAGACAAGAGTAAGGATTTTATGATCTTTAAATAAAGGTTTACATGATTCTCTAAATTTTGCTTTAAAAAGGTACCTAATTGCCCCTTTCTGAAGTACAAATACTGACTGGAATAGTTGATTGTTACATACTCCTCAGAAAGATATGCCATATTGTAAATGGGAGTCTGTGAGTGCATAATAAACCGATTAGGCACCAGTAAATCCTAATTTTTTGACACCGTTCTCAAAACAACAACCTGAAGCCAGTTTTTTATTTAATTGAGATGTGCTCTTCGAATTTTAAATTACTGTCCAAAAGTAATCCCGAAAATTTTGCTGAATTCTTGTTTTCTATCGGTTGACTTCCTAAATGCACGTCATTTGATATACATTTGAATGCAATTACACTTGTTTTTTTAGAATTCAGAGAGAGTAAATTAGAATCGAACCAATTCTGGATTTTAACCATGTCAGAAGAAATTAATTCGTGCAGTTTACTTTTATCTTTATGGTGCCATAGTATAGTTGTGTCGTCCGCGAATAATGTATAAAAGGAATAAAACAGGACCTAGTACAGAGCCTTGGGGTACTCCACATTTGATTTCTGCAGTATTTGAAGGTGTTGATAGTCTCACATATTGCTTTCTATCAAAGAGATACGAGTTGAACCATTTAAAAGCGTTTCCTCTGAATCCGTACTGTTGAAGTTTGCACAGCAGTATGTCGTGGTTGACACAATCAAATGCTTTCAAAAGGTCACAGAGCACTGCTGCGACAGTTTCTTTACTGCTGTGCACTCAGTATTCTGTTATTTATCAAAAATTCCATAACTCTTGTCTTAACCAGTTTTTCGATAATCTTTGCTAATGTGGGTATTAATGAGATAGACCTAAAGTTGACAGAATCTTCTCTATCACCCCCTTTGTGGAGAGGGATAACAACCCAAGTTTTCAGGAATGAAGGAAAACTTCCTTGAGCAAGAATACTGAGAACATTATCAGGCAAGTTAACAAAAATATTCATGCCGCATTCTTATTTTTTATAGTGGAAATAACTTCTTTCAGTTCATATAGATTGTCGTCAACATGGATATCTCTGATGAAGTTTATTGGATTTTGAGTTGGAGATATTTTACTAGTTAACTTTTCTGCTACTGTATAATAATAATTATTGATTGTGTTAGGTTCTAGTGATGTTTCTGTATGTTTTGAGGTTCTTCCTTTCCCCCTGAGCTCATTTACTATGATCCAGGATTCCTTCACATAATTACTTGCATTCATCAATCTTCTATTGTAAAACATATCTTTTGCTGCCTTTACTACTTGTCTATATATTTCTGTAAGAGTTGTAGTGATTATCAAAATGGGAATTAGTTGTGAATTTTCTAATATAATGAAGAGACCTCATGTTTTTGGAGGAGATTTTTATGCCATTTGTAATCCAGGGCTTTTGTTTTTTAAGATACATTTTTTGTTTTGGAAAAGCTTTTCCAAAGTTTATGACTAGGCTATTATAAAATGATTCAAAAGGTTCTTCTGAGTCCTTTTGAATCATTTTATATAGCCTAGTCATAAACTTTGGAAATGCTTTTCCAAAACAAAAACTAATACATACATTAATTGTAATAAGTGAAAATAGAGTATATTTCGTTTTAATTCCGAGAGTTCCAACCTTTGACAGCTGTTTCGTGCTCACGCACTCATCAGAAAGGATTTATAATAATAAATACATTGACACAAAATTTTATATATTTGCAAAAACACGTTTTACCCAAACGGCGCCCCATAAAAACCACTTCTTATTTATTTATTTTTTCAGAATCACATAGGAAGAGACAATCGACACTGCCATCAAATAAAAGACCTACAATTGTGTTCCATAAACGATCATTCTCCGAGTCGAAAACATTTGATGTTAACAATGGTTTTGATGGAGAAAGTAAATCTAGTTTAATTCCTTCAACTTTTGGGAGACATAGAAATAATTCTATGACAGAATCGACCACTTCTGGAGTTAGTTCTTGTGATTCACTACCTAACAAACACGGTGCAAGGTAAGGACCTTTCTGAACATTTTGATTGGATTGAGATATATTGTCATGATATGTTGGATTAGAAATAATGTAGTGTGTGTAATTAGAAAAAAAAAATTGTAGAAATTTGATTGGAAATATTTCATTTTGTCTCAGTAAAACTTGGAATTGCCTTTAATCAATCCTATTTTGGCATCAGCAATGTTGATATGGTTTCGAACATGATTATCATTATTTTGTGTAAAAGTTAAGATTCCACATAAAACTAACAATTTTTCGAATTATTTGTAAAAGACAAATAATTAAATTAAAAACGTATAGTGTAAAATTTGGGCACTTTAAGAGAACTTTCAAGTTTGACAGAAAGAAATTTAAGGCGGATTTATGCACACCGCTTTTTCATTAATCTGTAACTTTGATCAACTGTCATTAAACTTAAATTAACTTTAAGAATTTTGATTCCTTTATGCACTTGCTTTATTCCATTCATCGGTCTTTTTCTCGAAACAAAAAGAAATGTAGCGTTACGTAGTTTTATCTCCCGAACACGAATCCGAAAGAATTTTGTGAGGGTCTCTTATACTTTTCAAATTATGACCTTCTAAATCTTGAAAATCGACCATTTTCAAACTTGATTTTCTTAGCGAAAAATCGCACAAACTCCTTCTTTTTGTCGACACTGTTTTGAGACCATAATTTGGGATTTATCATACAAAAGTGTATAATGATGCACTAAATCAATTAGCATGCCGTCGTCGTACATATTTATAGTTTTAAAGGTCTCAATGTTATTATTTATAGACTTAACTGCGATTTTTATTTATTTATTTTTAATTTGCGAAGGTTATGTCACTTATGTCTTACGTTATATTTGTATTTTCATTTTCCTTAAGAGATAAAAGTTAAATTGGATGCATAAATGGTTCCATGAAAATACATAGTTTCAACATCTTAATAAAAGGGCTTAATGAGAGTGAAGATACAAATTAAAGATAAAGCAGTGTGCATAAATCCGCCTTTATAGAAATTGAAATGATGACAAATAATGCTTTTCTGTCAAGAAATTCAGAATAAAATGAACAATCGCAAATAGTAGATTATATTGAATAGATTTAGGAAAGCAAGAACTATTTCTGATGATAATTTGAAAAGTGAAACGGTAAAATAAAAAGTATAGTGATTGGTTTTGGAAAAGTACGAAGAAAAAGCTTAGTCTCTTAGTCGAGATATTTTATCAGAATCATCATTGAGACAGTCCAGGAGACTGATTTCCAATTCTACTTCGTCTACATAAGCCTTTACATAGGAAATCTGAAGACATCAGCTATACAAGGTATTTACCAAATTCGTACATTGAAAAAATCATGTTAAGTTTGATGTTTATTTTTGCAAATCCACATCCAATTTATGATGAAAATTCCAAGTTCCAACAAGAAATAGACTTCCAATAAACTTTTCAAATATTTTTACGTCCACAAGTGTTATAAAAACTGACTATTATTTATTTGATATCAAAATTCCCTCTAAGACTTTTCATTACTATTGAGTTCAACTGAAGTAGCACATACTACCTATTCGAATTTATTTATTAAAATATTAGAAGATAAAATAGTTGTCATTCAGTAGGTATTTTTAGGCAATGATTGATATTCTGATCACACTTTCATGACATTATTTTGAATTTTGGACTTCTTGAATAAACAACAATCTGAAATTTTGTTATCAAAATTTATTTCTTTTCAAATTTACAAATTTTATTACAAATCACAATCCCAAGATATCCTCCTGAGAAGTAAGAGTATATCATGTTCACAGGCGCACCAACTGAGCTCTGGAGCTATGAACTACTGGTAAATAACAAAATAAAAAGGTATTAGTTCTGGAGCCAGGCAAATTTCTATATCAAAATTTGAAAGTTTTGATTTTGTATACTATAATTTTTCTATGGTTACAATAAAACCATCAATTTCAATACACATATAATAATAATATTTTACTTTCATTCCAGTGGCAATTATTTGAAAACTTTGAGCCCGATTCCTAGTTCTTCTAGTTTGAGTACACTACAGCTACCTCCTAGCCAATTCAGAAGGGTGTCTTATCGAATATCATCGAATAGTAAGCATATTTTTTCAAGGTAAAATAAATCAATTTTCTAGATTACTCCTTTATTTTTAGGTACCACAAATTCAGATATATCCACATCATCACTGACAGGAAGTGTATCAAATGAACTCAGTATTCAAAATCTTGTCGGTTATAATACTTTAAAACTATTGAGAAGGATGGAGAGGCTTAACTTTGATAGACCAAATTTTGAGGAATATTATTTATTCAATACTACCCCACATCTAACGTAAGTATGTGAAAAAAAAAGTTTATTATATTATATAGTCATATTTGCAATAGAATACAACATGTAAAAATTAACAAAACTGTTAGTGATCCAATGGCTTTTTGTTATCGAGTACCGCAAGGCAGTGTTTTAGGTCCATTACTATTCGATATCTTTCTCAATGATCTTTTTAAATTAAAATGTAATGGAAAAATTCATGCATTTGCGGATGATACTGTTATTTTTTATAATGCTTCTACCTGGACTGCATTGAAACAAACTGTACAAGAAGATTTAAAAATAATTAAATGCTGGTTTGACAAAAATTTACTTACAATAAATTTTGATAAAACTTATCTCCCATTCACATGCTTTGAAAATTCTTTACCAAATTTAGGCCCACTTGAAATTGACAGTAACTTTAAAATTCATGAAACTGAAAGTATAAAATATCTAGGAATCAAATTTGACAGACATTTGAGATGGGACCATCAAATTTCATCCTTGTGAAAAAATTGAGATGTCTCCTTCCCAAATTCAAGTTTTTAAAAAATTTTCTTGCAATGAAACATCTTGAGATGTTATATTTTTCATTGATACAGTCTCAATTGACCTATGGCATTCTTGGATGGGGTGGAGTAAAACAAAATTTAATGTATAATTTGGAAGTGATACAAAGACACATTTTAAAAATAATTTATGAAAATATAAAATAAGTAGAAAATTTGATATTGTTCAGTTATTTGTATATAGAATGTTGATTTATATCTTCAAAAACAAAAATTGCATCAATTTTAGTAATCATTCATATAACACTAGATATAAAAATGATATAACTTTAAAAAATAAACTCAATAAAAATAAATCCACTAGAAATTATACAAATATTATAGGAAAAGTTTTCGATATAGTTCCAAAAGAGATTATAAAAATAAAATCTTTTTATTCATACAAAATTAAAGTGAAGGATTGGATATTCAAAAAAGATCGTAATAATTTCATTTCAATAATTTTATTTGAAGAAATTGTTTAATTTAATGTTTTTATATTTATATATAATATATTATATTTCTCACTCATGAAGAAATTGTTCAATTTAATGTTTTTATATTCATATATATGTATATTTCTCCCCTCACTACAAGTTCCACTTCTAGTTTATTCATACCTTATATATTGTATTATAAAAAAAATTGTTATCTATTATGAATAAACTTTATCATTATTATTATTTATATTCTGAAAAATAATAAAATAGAAACGCCTGATTTCTTATATTTCTAAAAAACACTGCCATTCTTAGCCTCGACCATAATAATGGTACATACTTATAGGATTATCCATATTATTATGGTGTTGATAATGAATAAGTGATTTATATTGTAATTATTTATTACTGGCCAATTTTGACAAAAACTATATTTCGCATTCATTACACTTTCTTGCCGGTCGGATGTTGTGCTGAACAGGGCCGGCTCAGGTTCGTTACATTGCCCCCTTCTTAAGGGCATTTCGTTTCAACATCGCGAGAATGTACTAGTTGTAATAATGGCCATGAAGCGGACGAAAAAAAAAGACGTTGGATTAGAGTTAATACAATCATGTACTATATAACCACCATAATCGACTGCCATTATTATTTTTGAAGGATGATAATAGTATATTTTAAAATATCTAAAGGCCAGTTTTGGTCAAATACTTTTAAAGTTTGTTTGATTTTTATACCTGTCACACTTGAGTCCCCATCTCATGGACAGTAAGTAAAAGAGATCCACTGACCAAAGTTTTGCATTTGGTACAATATGTGTAGTAGTCTGCCAGCTCCTGGCTCTTAGACTAATGTACATACAGCTTGAAAAGAACTTGATGGCACAAAGTCAAAATATACTGTAATTTCGGAAGTTTTTCAACTTATCGATAAAGCTTTTCAAGCATAAATAAAAATGTAAATTAAAATAGCTATGTATTATAGACTATAATGGTGATAGTCTCGCCGATCTGAACATAAGTGCAGACTAAAAAGAGTACCACTACCATATGCACTCCGGGGCGAATTAACAAATAAAACGTGGCACATTTGCTATTGGAATTGCAGGAAGAACCCGTAAAAACCTACAGTACCATTGTGATATTTAATTTTTCTCCGATTAAAAAAAAAACAATGTGCCAATTAATAGATGTAAACTACATACTATTTCTAAGCAAACATACACACATTTTCAGTAATAATTAAAAATTTTTTTTTTATATTTTAGACCAACAGGGGCTTTACTAGATGACCTCAAAATAATGGACAACAGTTTCACATCGGTTTTCAGCGTACCAAAATTCGAAGTTGAAGTATCTGTTATTAACGAAGACAAGAGGTACATGGGTATTTGCCTTCCCAAAGTGTTGACAGATATTTTTCCTGCCCAAGATGAGATCATAAGAGAACCCTATATATTTCCTGAAAATTCCATCAGTGATGAAGAATGTAAAGTCGGAGCAACTGCTTTGGCTGGACAAAAACCATTGAAACATTCAATAAAACATTGTTTTCATTGTAGTCATGAAGCCCAATCAAGAGAGAATTTTGTCAAAGGTAGGTAGGTATAAGACAACCTGGTACCAGGCGTGTTAGTTAACCCACTCCATTTTCTCACTTCTACACTAGAATTTCAATAATAATTGAGAACTGCTTCACAATAATTTATATAGTCATATTCTTGAGTAAAAGTGTAATTAAACATTTGCTACTCTGCATTGTTTTGCAAATCAAGAAAACTCAGGAGATTAATCAAACTGACTTCTGAAGCTAGTCTTATCCTATATTCTATACTGTGGCAAGTGGTGAAAGTTCATTTATCCGAGATGAGCTTGAATTTTAATTTAATGAATACAACTGGAAAATTCAAAACTCTTCAAATTAAATTGCTTTTATTATGAACTAAAAGAAATAATAAGACTGTAAAGGAAGATTATTTTAGATGGAAGAAAATTAAATATTGCAAAATACGTAGTTTTGAACAATTCATTGTCCTACATTTCAGTATGACTTCTTTTGAGCTCAATACAAATGACGGTTCTTCTGTATACGTCTTTACGGCATATCTTATTTATATTTGCCACTCTCGTATTGTATTCTCCAAATTCTGAATGTCAGTAAAAAATCTACTTTCATAAACTTGTCGTTTCAAATAACCCCTTAAAAAACTCCAACGGCATTAAATCTGGCGATTGGGGTGGCCAATAATACCCCTAATCTCGACATAACTTTGCCTCTGAACATTTGATTGAATAGTTTGGTGTATAGCTGCTCCATCGAGCTGGTAACATAACTTTTGTTGGTCCATATTATCCAAAACCTCACTAATCTTATTAGCTAACAAAGTTCAAAAACCTTCAGCTGCCTTAACGTTCCAGTACAGGAGAGTCCACAATTATCTAATTGCCTAACGATCGAAATTGTCATCGTTTAGAGAGCAGAGACAGTGTCGTAGAATTGGGTATAATAATGTTCCCTCCTGCTATCTCTGATTCTGAAAGTGGAGATCTGAGGGGCACCCTCCGGTTGTGGAAGCTGAATTTTTCATTCGCCTTTTTTACCCCAGTCTGTTCTCTCTCTACTGTTTTCTCATAAACTTCATCTGATAGTTGTTTAAATTTGTAAAACACCATGTGTTTCAATTGTCCTTTTGATCCTGATCACAACAATTGAAAAAAATACTTTAGAAGAAGAAAAACTTTTGTTTAAGCACATAAAAATTGGATACTGACTAATATTGTCGAGTCTTGTTTAGAGTTTATCTCTCATTTACTAGAAGTTTGATACTTTTAACTTTTAATCTGCTTTCTTATTCCATTACTCTGTAACTATATGAGAAAGATTCAGCATCTTTTAATTTGAATTCTATCTAAAAGATAAGATTTGATCCATTCATTGGTCATTCGTCAGATACCACAGTATATTGCTGCATAATAAGTAGGTAAGTTAGCTTGGTGGGATTCTAACTTCAACTAAGCTAACTTGGTTGGCAAAACATGTGATATTTCATTTGATATTTTTAAGAACCTCTGATGTTCATATTTATTTATGTGTGCTTGTATCATGTATCTCAAAGATTATTTTTCAGATGAAACAAAACTGGAGGTACTGCAAAATATAGAAAGACTAGCGAACCCAATTTCGAACAAATACGTCAGATCGCATCTGATCCGATTCAAACAAAGGGAACCAGAGGCATTCAGAGATGTTTGCGTATATTCCGAAGTTTGCAAACTAGTCTCCGAGAACATATACAGGTTGCCTACCCGACGTGTGATACACGAGCTTTTCCTAGAAGTTTCTTTTGATCGATTATATGAACAACCAAAAAAAATCTTGGAAAGAAAAAGACAGGATATCTTGTCTAATTTGGAAGATGAAATTGAATCTCCTCCAGGTTTTAAGGAGAGGAAAAGTATTTCTAGTGACGTCTCAAGTCCTACAGAATCTCTGAAAACACTAGATTCTTTGAACCTTACTTTTAATGAAAACAAGTTTCCTATAAGAAATAAAAATAATAAGTAAGATTTTATATCTTTTCCCTCCTTCAAAGTGCCTTCAATATCCGTTTATTCGAATTTATATTAGAAACGATTTCCCAGGGATATCAATTCAAAAAGCATCCAGGTAAATTGAAAAATTTGTTTTTTTTTTTAATTCAATACACAATTTCTGCGAACAATTATAATAGGCGAAGACATGAAATATTATCGCTCCAAATATGCTTTAAAATACACAACGCATAAATTACCCAGAAAATATTTTTGGAATCAAATTTGAGTTACATCCGTTCCTATTCGTTTCTAAAAATCAGCAAATTTCAAAGCTATTAATATTGGCGTGACGTGAAACGGCAATGCTATTGGTTGCTCGGAATTTTCGGGAGATTACGTCACAACAATTTGCAATGGCTCGAGAAAGAAGATATTTGAATTTTGTCGACTTTAAATTTTTTTTTGTAATATTAAAAAAAAAAAATTGCCAACAGTTTCCACGTGCTGCAGAATTTTTAAAATTTCGTGTTCTTACCTATTATTCAGATCGGGCAAATTTTCAGATAACTAGGATAACAGTTCCAAATTAAATTCATAAAATATGATTTTTTTTATACTTCTACGGGTGCTGAGAGTGAAAGTTGTTAGGTTTGAAGTATCTTTCATTTCCACTGTTCTTATACTGTATAAATGTAAACAGAAGTATGTGCACTCCCAGTCAGCTCCTTTGATGTATCTGGTTGAGATTTTATTTTTTTCTGGCAAGCGGTGGGGCAAGAGGGCTTGGCTGTTCTGTCTCACTTGGTCTTACGTATGGTGATCGGATCCAGACTGAGTTGGTCGCGCCGTAGGTCGGCTAAGTGTAAAATTCGAGGTGGGAATCATGACACAAATATAACAGCGAGTGCACTTCTGTTTACCTAAATACGGTGCTGAAGGAAATAAATGAAGCTACATGGAGCAATTTTAAAAATTGAAAATGCGTATATGGATTAAAAGTTAATATAACAAATTTAAAACATAATTATTCAAGTATGTCAAGGATTCGGACAACTTTAAAACGCAAAAAAGAAAATCCGGCTCGTAGGACCAAATAAAAATGCTTTTTCGTGAACGGTTAGAGCTAGAGGGGTTTTTTACCGTTAGGTTTCTTTTGAAAACGCATTCAACCAGTTCATTAACATCATGTTTCACCAATCGGGAAAAAATCTCGAGAACGGTACGAGCTATGGATGGGGATTTGACCGTTGGGTTATTGAAAATACGCGGTAGTTATGCTTGAGGTTTATGGGCCAGGGGCATTCAGTCTCTCGGCACATTATGTAACATCATAACATTAAAAAATATCACTCATAATTAGAAAAAAGTATGATTATCAGAATTCTGCGCGGAGATATATGAAATGGTACATTAGTATCTCACTGCATCTTTTCATGATCCTCTTCTGATAAGATTCTGATGAACTTCAATATTGATGATGGTTGTTCTCCACAATCCTCAAATAGTTATGCGAAGTTATGAGGAAATTTTTGTCAAGTATATCGGTTTCGATAGGCGACCGCATCCCTTCAAATCGAATCAAAGTCTTTAGTCTCCGATTTGAGGAAATTTTTGACATGGGGTTTTTCTATAACAGTGGTAAAAAAAATTTAAAAATAATTTTTATGAAACTCCCAGGTTTTCGGAGAAAACCACTCAAAAGCAGAGCTTGTGCGAGTAAGGGAGATCCGGGACCTAGAGTTTAAATAAAAGTGGAATCCGAACCACTTCAGCTCCGTGACAGGCGTACTGGGATCGAACCCGGGCCGCCTGGGTGGAAGGCAAACGCTCTAACACCACGACCACTTCGCTGTGGTGTAGAGATACTATAATATGCCTCAATTTGGCAGATGACATTTGTGTGAAAGAAGAGATAAAATGAGTCGACAGCTGTGCTTCAAATGCCATAACAGTGTCTTCAAAGAGCATTCAAAAGTTCACTAAATGTCAGTAATTGTATTTCTTAATAATATTACAATGTATCACTTCATTTGTAAATCAATAAAATACCAAAAAACTTCAGATTTCAGTTTGCTTCAATTTTTAAATGCATTCAATCGAAACTGACAGAAAAAGCACGTGGGTACACGTGTACCCCACTTGATCTTGAACGTGTCTTGAAAAGTTCAGGTGCCAAAGGGACGTCATGCACTTGTACAAAAGTAGACAGATATTACAGTAGTACAATAAAAATCATATTGAATAAGTACAATGACAAGAATTTCTCAGAAATAGTCTCATAAAAATTTAGGTTACTAGTTAGATGCAGTTAAAATTTGAAATGCAATAAAAAACTGAAATAATTTTTTCAGTGAACATTCAATGTTTGGATGTAAATACTAAAAACTCTCTATACCGATGGAAACGAGTTCAAAGTAACAATTCAGACAATGGAAGTCCAAAATAAAAGTTTGTTATCAGTTTAAAAGATGTTCCAAAAAGTGGATGAATAGTCAAGTACAGCTTGGCAAATCCATCTGTGCCTCTGACGCCCGTATGCACCGTGTACTATTGAATTCTAGTCGACTGTTATGTCTCTGTCTCTCCTATGAAATCAACTATAATGTCATCTCACTCATTTGCTGAAAAGTTAATTAATCCAGATTAAATACATACGGTGCATACGGGAGTAAGATGCGTGAACGATAAACAGAGAGGGTAAATATCCGCTACCAACTTTAATTGGGAAGGACAAGAAAGGACAGCGGCTGTTCCACCGCGCACCCAATATTCAGATGCACAGATAGATTTGCCAAGCTGTAGTTGCCTGAGAACTTGTGGAAGATTCAGACATCTGAGCACAAAGCTCACTTTTTTTGGGAGATCGTTAAGTATTGATAGTATGTCCGATGATCTGACATAATCTAGGAGTGCTTCTTGCTCTGCTAGCAAGAGAGAGCGGCCAAGATCCTATTCCATCAGCGCATCAGGTACTGAAAATAATCAATGAACTGTTTCAAAACGTTTTATTTTGGTACATTTGCTAATGCTCCTAGCTGAAATTCTGAAACAAAAACTCTTTCGCTTTTACCTTCCACAGGCCTAACAACTAACTTTTCTAATTTCTCGTCCACCTCTTCTATATCATCTAAATATTCATTTTCATCCCTTTCACTAACTGCCGAGCTTGTAACGTTGCTAGCTGAAGTTTCGCTGCAAATATCATACTTGTCTAATTCTAAATTAATGTCGGGCAGGGACTTGTACTTCTTTTTGAGAAACACCTCTTCAAAAGCAGAGTTGAGCTCTGCACCAACCCCAGGCTCTCTTGGCCGTTTCAGCAAATCGTTATCATGCTTCCTTCCTTGTCTTTTCAGGTGAATTTCATTTGATATTTGCTCCAAATTTTTTAAAGTCTGAGCATAAAAGTTTTTGGATTTGACGATATCTTGCTTTATTGATCCAATTCGACTTTTTTGAGTGCTGAGTTGCTCTTGACAAAGGGATTTCTCATCAAAATATGGGCGTGATTTTATTATGAATTTTTGCAACTTGTCTTCATGTAGCTTGAGTTTTTCCTCTATTTCCTTAAATATCAGAGCCTTTCTGTGATGGTCCCTACCACGTTCAGCTTTTTGATTTTCTGCCTCCATAACCTGAAATGGATATCGAATCAACCTTTTAAAAAATTTTAAGTGTTTTAATTGAAAATTTATATTTCTTCCACTTTCACTACAACACTCAAAAATCCAAAATTCCAAAACATCATCTATGAATCCATCTGAAATAAAAAAGGTAAGTACGTCTATGGATGCTCGGCAATCTTCGACATTTGGCTGCTGGAAATTTGCCGCTAACTTCACGCCGGTGAAGTCCCTTGTGAGCGGAAAAGCATATTATGATTATGTGCTCTTCTATGAAAGTTCAATAGTTTTTATTTTCTACAAACGTATTTGATAATTAAATGTTATAATTTTAATTTAAAATGTATAATTTCTTCCACTTTTACTTCAACACTCAAAAATTCAAAACATCATCTATGAAAATAAAAAAGGTAATGCACTAAGGTAAACAATATTAAATTTCCTCAGATTATTGTCTACGCGACATGTTTCGATACACTGTATCTTTTTCAAGCGAATGTAATACATTAAATTATTCTGTCGAACATTACTTAAATACCCTTCTTATCAATTGAGGTAATTAGGACCTACCTATAATAAAAATAGACAATACAATGTAGGTACCTGTAAATCTCAAAACATAGCTACTACTTAATTAATTGAAAATGTTAAACAAAGGGGAACCAATAAACAATTCGAATTTTTCAATTTATTAATTTCCAAGAATTCTAAATAATTAAGTCTAATACCCTTATTTTCAACATGAAGGATTTCAAAGTTTTCATCGAAGTCATGGTCTTCTTCCAAAATAACGTGGCGAAGCTGTGGGCGATGTCGGGCCTGAACACTCACGCAGGCGGCATATGACCTTCGATACGCTATGCACCGAGAAGAATCTGGACGATTCGATGGAAAATTCTAGAGCATTCGGAGAAGTCAGCAGTGATTATAAAAGCGGCATATGACCTTCGATACGCTATGCACCGAGAAGAATCTGGACGATTCGATGGAAAATTCTAGAGCATTCGGAGAAGTCAGCAGTTATTATAAAAAGAACGACGCAGCAGACAGACGGGCAGTCAGTGAAGTGAAAGTCGAATATAAATAGTAGAGTGATTGTTATATAAATTAGAGCATTGTGAATCATTGTATTTCGTTAAATAAATTATTTTAGAGTGAATTAGAGTTTAAATATACTACAATAAGAAAAAAAAATAATGGTATAAGACCATGACTTCGATAAACACTTTGAAAATAAGAGTATTAGACTTAATTATTTAGAATTCTTCGAAATTATTAAATTGAAAAATTCGAATTGTTTACTGAATGATCAATTGGACCTTAATAGTTCCCCTTTGTAACTACGTCTATGGAAGTTCGGCAAACTTCGACATTTTGGCTGCTAACAAATTCAGAACATCATCTATGAACCCATCTGAAATAATAAAAGATAAGTACGTCTATGGATTTTCGGCAATCTTGAGACATTTTGGCTGCTGGAAATTTGCCGCTAACTTCACGCCGGTAAAGTCCCTTGTGAGCGGAAAAGCATATTATGATTATGTGCTCTTTTATGAAAGTTCAATAGTTTTTATTTTCTAGAAACGTATTTGATAATCAATGTAATAATTTTAATTGAGAATATATTTTTACTTCAACACCCAAAATTCCAAAACATCATCTATGAACCCATCGGAAATAAAAAAGGTAAGTACATCTTTGGATGTTCGGCAAACCTTTGACATTTTGGCAACTGGCGCTAACTTCACGCCGGTAAAATTCCTTGTGAGCGGAGCGGTGAAGCATATTATGATTGTGTGCTCTTCTACAAAAGTTCACTAGTTTTTTCTATTATTTTTCACTATCATTTTCTAGGGTAAACTTCCGTTAACCGGGCGCTACAAGCTATCAAAAAAATCTTTTTAGGACTTATGTAGTTTGACCTGAACAAAAAATCCAAGTGAAATTTTTGGCGGTATAAAGTAATTTCGGAGATACGTGCCTTTTTTTGAATGAAAACTGGCATTTTCTAGCACACGTTTCTTCTTTGAAAAACACTCAAATGCCTCTTTATTTTCACCAGCACAATATACACACCCTAATTCACCAGTTTTACACTTTTTTTTTTCATTGAAAATAGTTTTTTTTCAACAAATTCTAGCTTTATTAGCAACAACAAAATCAACAAATTCATGCTGTTTTGTTTAGTGAATATATGTCATGTCAGATGTCAGGTTGGTAACAATGGAAATAACGTAAAAATGAGTTGATAAAAACACTACATTTTCCCATCAACACTTCAACTGCACATTTGAAACAATGAGGATGAAAATTTCTACTCAAAGTTGACAGAAATCGACAAAGTAGTGATGGGAATGCGAGCGCGCTCGCCCGACATTTTGCAAATCCGCGCGTGCGGATATTTGAGATTCCTTTTGTTGAATTCGTTATAATTTGAGAATAAAGCCATCTGAAAATTTTCACAAGATGCGTAAAAATGCAAGCTTTTTCAGAAAATGCAATGCTGATGTTCCAAAAATACGAACAGAATTGGAAAATGATTCCTTTTATTCATTTCATTCCAACTCTAGAGAACTCGAGAATAATGAAAAAGTCATTTGAAAAAATTGACAAGATGTGTAAAAATGCACTCTCTTTCAGAAAATGCAATGGTGATAATTCAAAAGTCCGTACGGAAGCGTCAAATTATTAAAACCGCGAATTTTTCGGATTTGTTTCGATAATTTCATTACAACTCAAGAATAAGGAATAAAGCAATCTGAAAATTTTGACACGATGAGTAAAAATGCATGCTCTTTCAGAAAATGCAAAACTGATGTTTCAAAAGTCTGCAAGGAAGCGAAAAATTATAAAAATTCGCGAATTTACGAGGATTTGGCAACCAGTAAATGGATTTTTCTGAATATTTGATGGTTTTCCAACACAATTCAACATTTTTGTTGTCTATTTCTACTTGAATATCACACACCCTAAGACAATCAATGCTCAAAAATTTGATTTGATGGTAAAATTTTTAATTGCATAAAATCAGCCAGACCAAATCGTTGTTGGCAATAACTTGCTGGCAAATTTATTTTAGGTGCTGTACCAACTCTAGTTAAACAAATTATATAAATTACAAAACAATTGGTGAATATGTGGGCCACATTTTTTAATAACTGCTAGGTAATCAATTTGTAAAGTAAACAAAACTCACCTTCATAGTAGCATGATTGAGCATTTCTTGCCATGCATTATCAAACTGCCACTCATGTTGATTTGATAAAAATCGCTGCTCAGCCAAGGCTACTGTTTCTTTAGCTGCAGCATGAATGCCTTGAAATAAAAAAGCAATTTTTGATAATTTCAGAAAATTTTAAATTATACCATGGGCCTTTTTATACAATGCAGCTGCCTCCTGACATTCCTGTTGGGCCTTTTTTGCCTCTTCCCACAACTCATAATAAGGTCTTGCTTTCTCTATGCAAGTTCCAAGCTTCTTTGATAACAATTTTAGCCGCCTTGTACATTCATTGAGAAGAATACGAAATGTTTTGTTTTCTTCCTTAAAGTTGATTCAAATGTTTATAAAATCGATCACTACGGAATCATTAACTTACATCATATTCAATTTCTAATTTATTGATCTCATCTGTGGTTGAATTCAGCTTTTCTAATTCAATTTGTATTCTTGGGTCCAGTTCTGTATCTTCATCGGATTCACTCATATTTTCACTAGTCCTCTAAGAAATCACTTTGCATAGTCTACTATATTTTGCAATTGTATTTGGGTGCTTGTCCATGAAAATCTATTCATTAATTCCCCAATGCCATAAATATAAGAGGAATTCTCTTACGTTGAAACGTCCATAAAAACTAATTTAATAACTGGATAGGATCATTTGATGTTCTATTATTATAGTGTGACGTATATATATATATATATGTGAAATAATTTACATGAAAACAATCGTAATTTGTTTTGGTATTTTCCCAGGGAAATTTCTTCAGACCGTAAAATCAAATGAGTTGATTTGCTGTCAAAATTCACGTAACATTACATTTTACATTCATTTATTTTTATACAATTATCATACTATTTGTATAAAATTAACGTAACAAAATATACAATTTATCAATTTTCTAATAAATATAACAACGAATAACAAATGTCACAATCGGAAAGTGTCAATACTGTCAACGTCAAGTCAAGTGTTTAAGGCAAAAACACACACTTCCGAAACCTACGTGAAGTTGGCTTCCCAAATTTCCGAACATTCCCGAGCGACCAGTGGCGCGCGTTTTCACCCATTTCACGGCAGTTTTCTCTCCATGTTATCGACCTGCTAACTGTGTAAAAATAATCATCTAATAATAATTTTAGAGAACCCAGAGATGATTTCCAACCTCTGAACTGAACCAGAACCTCAACTGCACTGAATGCATATTTAATTGGAACATGTCTTTTCGTGGTCGGTATGATCACTTCAGGACCTCCCTACTGGGACAATTGGAAATCGGCTCAGGGTTATTTGTTATTTCATGTATATATATATGCGACAGGGATACCGCACAGAACTCATACTTATATCTTATGACTATAAGTATGAGTTCTGTGGGTTACCGCGAAACCTCCATTTTAATGACGCCTGATGACACAATTCCTTCTCATTGTGTTCCAAGCAACAAACTATATCCATCTCTTTTCCATGCATATTCAAGAAAGGCGATGGACATATTTTGTCGCATGCGAAATAACCAAAGAGACTAAACTAACAAGGAGGGTTTAATAAACTCTAGCCAATCAGAATCTTGTCGCATCATCGCGTCATAGTGACGTACTTGGATATATGAGTACAGAGTCGAACAGTAGTCAGCAGTAACTCTCATATACCAAGAGCTAGTCCTTCACTGTCTATAGAGAACGGCGGCCATGACACGTCCAACTACGTCACATTTCGACACAAATGTTCTTTCATCCCTGTTTACTAGTGTCCCGGGATTAAACTCTCCTTGCGAAATAACAGGGTTGTAGCAGACATTTTGGATATGCATTGAAAAGAGATATTTTGTCGCATGCGGCATAGTGTAGTAGAAAATCGGCCTCCCTGAGGGTCCAATTTTCATATATCTACCACCTTACTATATTTTCTAATCTGTGACCTTACGTCGCATGTAAAATATCTCCTCTTTTCAGTGCATATTCGAAGAATGCGATGTACGTATTTTGTCGCTTGCGATATAGGGCACAGACCTCATAAAAGAAATGAGGTCTGTGAAATAGGGTAGTACCTTGTAGTAGACGTTGCTCATTAGTTTGTGTTTGGTTGTTTGAATTTTGTTTTCTCAGGCAAAAGGAGTTGAAAAACCTTAACGGAAACCATATCGGAGTTATGGGACAAGCTGATTTATGGTGGATTTATGCAGCAGTCATAAGGAAGAATATTCGTCAATGATTGGTTGCGTTTATTTCAACCAATCATTGACGAATATTCTTCCTTATGACTCAAGACGGGTTTTCACTAGGCGGAAAATCAGAAGCGGATTTAAATATCGACCAAAAAAATATGCAAAGGTTTCCACTGCCAGCTTTTTGTCGGCAACAATTTCTAGGGATTTTTTATAAGACACCAAATTTAGGAAAAGAAAGAAGGCTAGATATCTGTAAATTATTAAGTATAATTGATAATCACTAGGAGAATATATTTCCAAAGTTATGTAATTTATTACCTCAACGTGCATTCTAATCTTTCAGATGCAGATATAGGTTCTCGAAAAGTGGTCCTTTGTTTTTCTAGTAACGGTCCAACTTTGCTTAGGAGTAAATCGAAATGCTCTGCGCTCATTCGTATATAATTAAAATGTAGCTGTGGGTCACATCTCATTTCCCGTATCAAACAATGAAAATGGCCACTTTCACTCCTATGCTTAAAAATCTCCCTTACCCAAAATCTGTGTTGCCTTTTTCTTTTTTCATTAATAAAACACATAAAATGATCGATTTTTTCCAATGATCATATTGGAGTAAGTAATTGTAATAATCTTTGGCACGGGCTATGTCCATATTTTTTCGATATTTCGAGATTATAATTAATAAATCTAGTGGAATCCGCCAAAAGTAGAAGCGATGTCAACTTATTTGCGTACCCGTAATTAAATTGGCGGAAAAATCTTTCAGTTTCAAATCATCCAATAGATTCCTTACACTGAAAATCCGCTTCTGATTTTCCGCCTAGTGGAAACCCGTCTTTAAAACTTATGACTGCCATAAATCCACCATTAAATTCGACGGAAGTTTGTTTGGAATCAGTTTTTGACAAGAATGACATTTGTGACGTCAACACTTTCCTCGTCTATAGAGAGCCGCTGTTAAGTTGATACACTACGGTTTTATTAAGGCTATTCCACAATTTCCACATAAAGGCAGACCACCTACTCCATGGTCTGTGAGAGACTCCGCCCCCATTGACGGTGTTGTCTGAATGAATGACATTGGAATAGAAATGTTCAACTAATGGTGGATTTATGCAGCAGTCATAAGTCATAAGGAAGAATATTCGTCAATGATTGGTTGGAATAAACGTACCAAATTGACGAATATTCTTCCTTATGACTGCTGCAGAAATCCACCATAATTGTTTTTGTTAAAAGCAGGGGTGCAATTACGAACACTCGATCCACCCTGTGTTTGACATATGTCAGATTTGAGCAATTATGAAAACTGATACAATTCAAAATATATTGCAACTTGAGTCGATATCTATGGTCTATATGGTAGATATAATTCCATTCCATCTCTATTCAGAGAAATTTCATAATTTCGATTTCGTTTCGAATCGGGAACATACATCGTTCTAGCCTACGGATCGTGAAAGCTGAAGTATCGAGTGTTCATAATCCCACCCCAGTAAAGAAGGAATCATAACAGCTATAATTTTATGGTTAGAAATGCGAACACTGTTAGATTTTATTGCAAAAAGTTTAAATGAATCAAACTTTCAGCAGCATGACCTTGAATTTTCAGCGTCGTCTAACATGTTTTCCATTGGTTATCTTATCAATAGAGGGGGGACGCCACTGCATGTGAAACAGCCTTTATGCATCTTAAATCACGCTAGGATGAAATTATTGGTCTTATGGGTCCTACGGGTGTTGGAAGAAAATTTCGAAATTAATTTTTCTCTACCCCTGGAATAACTACCTAATTTTTAGCTGCTTTCGGGTCGATGAGTCGTCACGCTATGATAAAAGCATTCCTTGCAAAATTGGTATGAGGGGTCGTACGGGGGTTGATAGATGATTTCTAAAATACCGTTTTTAAACTCTCGAAACAACAATTTTTCAACTGCTTTCGACAAGTAGAATCTCGCTATGGTAAAATTATTATTGCCAAATTGATCTGATAGGTCATACGGGAGTTGAAAGAAAAGTTCGAAATAACTATTTTTGAGCTGCTTTCGGGGCGAATGTATTGCTTCTGACGAGAGGAATCACACTATGATAACATTAGTCATTGTAAAACTGGACTGATTAGTTATAAGGATGTTGGAAGAGAATTTCGATATTGATTTTTCTCGATCCCTGGAACAGTACCTGGTTATCAAAAACCTGACTAGAAAACTAAACTCAAAACAAAAATCATTTCATATATTGAATATCCTTAGAATATGCACTGTTGTTTACTCTTCAAGATTTCGATTCATGTAACTGACAACAAACCACAATTACAATGAATTTTGATATGTAAGATCTCATTCCCTTCCCTTCTATATCTATTCAAGAAAATTCAAGGTTCCCATACTGTGTACTTTTTTATTCATCACAATGAATATTTGATATTAATATATTCTTGTTCATTCTATTACGTTTGAACATTATTTAGGTATTCAAATAACTGAATCGACATTATGCTCTTATACCATCAACAAAAGGAACAGTCCTGTATTTCAAAGTATCAATCCACTCCTCATGCCAAGAACGCTCAATCTGATCCTGAATCCTCGTTTTAGTTGCTTTATGAACCTGGTCCTGTAATTGAATGCATTTTGTATTGAATAATGAAGTCTCTAGGTAATATGAGAAGTAAGATGAAGGCAACTTTGCAGTGTAGGCTGACACAATTTGGGATGATTTTGCAAGCCAATTCATCACAGGTATGTTCCAGTAGTCCCAAGAAATATACTGAGCATGGTTAGTGATCGTACTAGTCTCTTCAGAAACATTAACTTTAATTGAAGCTAGCAACATACTGGTTCTGAACACGTCAATAACGTCTGAATTCTTGGCAGGGGTATATTTAGAGCCGTCGTCAATTTCAATTTCATCAGTGTCAGATTCCAAACCTACAGGTACAACAAGTGTGCTTGAATTTTGGCAAATTTCCAGTTTCTTTGAATGTAAGCTCGTTCCAGGTACTTGACTTGCCAGATATACAGTCCCAAATATTGATAATAATCCTGCTGTATATGTAGCTGCTAAGACAAGTGATACACTTACAATACAGTGTAACAGTTTATGTATTTCAATGATTCCAGCAAGATTTAGTAGCTCAGTATAAGTAAAATGGCCACGCAAACTGCCTTGTTTAGACGCAAGGCTAGTTTCAATCTCATTTAACTTCTTCCAAAAAGTTAGTTCACTCACATAGATTTTCCAATCCTAAAATGTTTTCATTATGAAAGAAATTTATAATTTGAGATGTTTCTTACTATTGCATGAAGAAATTCCTTCTCAAGACGAACCAACCCTTTGACAGTCTTTCCCCCTGAGGAAGCCCATTCATCAATAAAAACTTCATCACTTTCACCATCATCGAACAAGAATTTGCAGGAAACCATCTAAGATTTAAAAATACAATACAAGTCAGTTCATGGTTCATCCAAGCCTGTGTTGTTACCTACCAGGGATACCAAAAATAAATCAGAAGGTGCAGTTCTGTCCAAATATTCTGGATTACATTTTTTCAGTCTTTCCAAGTAGAGTAAAGCTAATACAAGAGAACATGGTGATACACAAGCGTTTCTGGAAATTTGTGCGGCCTCATAACAATGTAATCGTTCCAATGACTTGCCAGTCTGAGCTTCTGAAAACAGCTCAGCTGCTAATTCTGAAAAAAATGTAGATACAGCGACTCGAGGTCGAAGGTAGGTTATGCAGGAAATTTTTGGAAAATTCACATCATACATTTCCGCACCTGTTTTATGGATCTAAAATATTTTCAGCGTTGCGACGTTGCCACTTCTTTCAAAAAGTCCAAGAAACTTAATTTTTTTAAATAGGACACCCCAAATATTAATAAATTTTTAGAATCGCACTTTTATTATAATACTTCTTTGTTACTAATGCCCTATCCTAAATCATCAAGTTTCTTAATAAAGCTGCTTTTTCGGGAAAATAAGTAATTTTTTGAAGAATTTAATTTTAGGTAGTCCGTGAAAATATCGGTAAAGGTAAGCTTATCGGGCTCATTCTCGAAACAAAAAGAAAAGTGGTGTTGCTTCCGTTGTTTTATCTCCTGAACACGAATTCGAAAGAATTTCTTATACTTTTGGAGTTATGACCTTTTGAATCTTGAAAATGGACCATTCTCAAACACGATTTTTTCGGTAAAAAATCGCAGAAAATGCCTCCTTCTTTTTGTCGACAATTTTTTCATTCCCTAATCAACTCTTAATTACAAGAACCAAAATCAAACGTTTTACGGAAAATTAACCTTCTTATGTTGATTTTATTGAAAATATGAACAGGATGTTCATAAAGTCAGTTGTGGAATCATCTGCGACTGAAAGTTGGAATTTAGTCGCTATTTTCCATCGTACAAGATAACCTCTCTTGGAAGGGATTCATGTTTTAAAGAGAATCATTCTCAATTTTCAATTGAGAATGTTTCTCTTTATAACCTTCTTGTATTACACTATTCTTAACCCCACTCTTCATTGGCGTTCTTTCTAGAGATGTGGGAAGGGTTATGTATAATTTATAAGGTTGATTTTTTGTATAAAACGTTTGGTTTTAGTGCTTGTAATTGTGAAATATGAGTTGATTAGGGTCTCAAAAAAGTGTCAACAAAAAGGAGGCATTTTCTTCGATTTTTTACCAAAAAAATTGTTTTTGAAAATGGTCGATTTTCAAGATTCAAATGGTCATAACTCGAAAAGTATAAGAGACCCCACAAAATTCTTTCGGATTCGTGTTTAGGAGATAAAACTATGTAACACAACTTTTCTCTTTGTTTCGAGAATGAGCCTGATAAGCTTACCTTTACCAAAATAATTTCCATAACTATGGCTCAAAGTTTCCAGAGAACAACTGTACCAAAAACCAGCTTTATTATCTCGCGTTTCTAGGGAAAAAGATAGATTTACTGGGCTATAACATATGAAAAAACAGAAAATATAGCTTTACGCTTTTACCCAAACAAAGAAAAGATAGGACATTAAACAAGTTCGTTTAAAGATTCGAGTTCAATGCAATTAAATTACGATAAAATTAAGAGTATAGGGAAAAAATCCGCCCACCTGTTACTGGTAAACTCAATGAATCAGATTTTGGTAGCTTTCCATAATATAAGGTTTTGGTTATCCTCGATAAATATTTCTTATGATCTCCAATTGTCTGAAAAAATGCATTTAAAATCGAATCAGCCATACATCAGTTTAATATGTTACCTTGCAGGTTCTATCTGAAGACTTTTTGTAGATTTTTGACATTTTCTTCCAATATTTTTGTCGTTTTCGTCGCACGTCACGTTGTTGCTTATATTTCCTTCAAAACAATCAAAACCCTAGATTACGTGCCAGTGGTGCCACCATAAGTTTAGTATAAGTGTTCTGCACAAAACACACATGAGTTCTGTGCATAGACAAGAGTTCTATGCAGCGCTTTCCAGGAGTTTCTAAGAGTTACTCCGAGTAGTACAGAAGTAACAAACTTCAAATTGGGTAACTCCTCTGATAGGTGCCAAAGATAAGATTAGCAGTACTCTTTGTAGGTGCTACTGGTGCAAGGACACTTAGCACTATTTGTAGAGGATGTCCCATTCCCTTTGTTGCAATGTAGTCTCTCATTTGAAGCGGCTCTGGTATGAAAACTAGGAAACTCTGATTGGATTCTTCATACCTTTATTAGTATGCAATGAAATTATATAAGCCAGATATTCAATGAAAATTTCCTGGATATGGAATAAATGAGATATTAATGGTAATTATTTCAATTTGGAATATCTCATTTATTCCTTATCCAGGGAAATTTTCATTGAATATCTATTGCTTACTAATAAAGGTATAAAGAATCCAGAGCCGCTTTCCAATTGACCCAGTGGGTAGCTGTGAGTAACTCCGAGGAACTCCTGAAGTGATCTCACAGGCAACGAAAGAACATGTTCCTATTAAATAACATGTATTTCTGTCAATTGAACTGATTCTGAAGTGATCTCAGGGGTAACAAGATCTCAATAGGAAAGCGCCGCAGCATTGGTCCGAGCCGCAGAACTCATACATAAGATATAAGTATGAGTTCTGTGGTCCGAGCACATATTGTCGTGCATTTTAATGTAAACTGATTTTTCTTCTGTTACTCTGGCACTGGCAACAGTGGCTAGTGGAAATTGGTAACTAACTGTCACACTGTCAGTGGAATAAATCATACAAAACAGGAACGGTTTAACTTTTTTATATTTGAATTTACTAGTAAAAAGTTTACTGGAAAAAGTGTTTCAAAAACACATAGAAAATAGAGGATGTGAATAGTGTTTCGTTTCCAGTGCATGTTATCATTCGGAAGATCTTACATATTAATAAATCCTCACAAAACGGTGAGTTCTTTTAAAAATTAGTACCTACCTACCAGCTGCATTTTTCATAATATTCCAATGATGCATGAAAATATAACATACTATAGGGTGGTTGAAAAAAATCAGTAATAAATATAATCAAATAAGTTTCTAATAAACTGTTTAAACGAAAATTCAATGTGAGTGTTGTAAAAACAAATTTCAGTGTCATCAGTTGAGGAGCCCTTTTACCATTGAAGTAGAACAATACTTTCTGATTTGACGAATGTTTTTTCAAATTATCAAAACCGAACCTTCTCATTGTATATTGCTGCTCTGTTTCCAAAAAATTGACAAATCATAACATTCCTATGGAACAATTCAAAAAACCCTTTATTATTTTAAACTTGCATTCTATATGACACTGATATTTATGAGCTGAAATATATTATTTCAGTCAGGAAATTTTTCTGATGTCCTGAAGGTATCATTGGTAATACCACTACATGAAGTTGGAAATCAGGCTGGTCTCTCGAATTATCAGACGATTTCCCTCATTACTCAATATATCACACAAAATTTGTTTCAGAAAAATGATGGCTGAAAATATTTTATTGGACCCGCCTGATGGAAAAAATACAGTGAATTCTTTAGATGAAATAATGAAGAATACTGCCAGCATACTATCAGTTGAAGATCATCTAGATAAGAAGTCTCCATTGAAACCATGCCATTTTAACGAAAATAGAATGTCGGTATCTTTTCAAGATTTTGGAAGAGAATCGCTAGGAATCCTACCACCAGATTTTGGGAAAAAGTCCACCAGTTTTTTCAACATGAACATTTCTGATAACAGGGAACTTGGTTTGAAGAGCATTCTGAATATTTCAGGATATGGCAGAGAATCATTAGAGGGTGGAAGAGAATCCCTGGGAATTCTCCAAATCAATAAACTAGATCTAAGGTTTGGGGATGAAGATGAAAAAATTCCTGATATCATGTTGACATCTATTCCGGAAAATAACGATGTTATTGGCAGTATTTTAGATACAGCATTTTTATTTCCGAGTCCAAGAAAAGCCTTACCTTCTAGTATTTCTTCCCAAAATTCAGGTTATCCATCTTTCAGTAGTTGTAGTTTGGAGGAACCGTCCAAAATTTATTCTTTATCAAGAAGTGAAGCAGGGACTTGTATCTCAGAGTTTAATTCCGTTCTGTCAGACTTGAATAATGCCAAGTTAATGAGCCATTCGGAAACTGAGAAACAACGTTTACGTATAAATTCTATGTCTGATGAGTTGCAGCCATCAACTAATAGAATTTTTTGGAGTACTGGTAAGACAAAGACTATGGAAAATAAAATTTGGCTGAGGAGAAGCTTCTGTTGTGGCAAGCTTGATTTTAATGAGGAAAAAGAAAATATACTTGTAAGTTGAAACAGGCATGTTCTTTAAAAATAACAATATTTGTAGTATGCTACAATATACCGTGTGACTCAGATTCATGGTACACCACCTCTTCTCATCCTAGTTACATTGGCAATAAAGTTCAACAATTTATTTATTTATTCATATATCAATATTCACTCTGTACTGGGTCCTATACTTTTTCTATTGTATATAAATGACCTTACAATTCTACCAATTTCGGGAAATTTAACGTTATTTGCAGATGATACAACCATATTATGGCACCATAAAGATAAAGAAAGACTCCACGAAATAATGTGTGATGACATGGTGTTAATCAAAGACTGGTGTGATTCTAATTTATTTTTACTAAATACCAAAAAAACAAGTGCCATTTCTTTCAAAACTGTGATACCAGATGTGAATATAGGTGGTCAAATATTAGTAAATAAGGACACAACAAAATTTTTGGGAATTTACTTGGATACGAATCTGAAATTTGAAGAGCACATAAGAAACTTGAATAAAAAATTGGCATCTGGTTGTTACGTTTTGAGGGTGGTTTCTAAAGAGTAGGGATTTACTGCTGCAAAATCAGTTTATTACGCACTTGTGGAATCCCATTTGCGTTATGGTATATCATTTTGGGGAGTTTGTAACAACCAATTGTTTCAGTCAGTGTTTGTACTACAGAAGCGAGCAATTAGATACCTGTGTAAAATAAAATTTAGGGACTCATGTAAACCACTCTTTATTGAACATGTGATCCTGACCCTTGTTTCAATTTTTATATTGGAAACGGTTTCATTTATCCACAAAAATAGATTAGATTACGAAGTAAAGGATGTCCCCTATATTATACTCGTCAAACGAAAATAGTTTAAAGCTCCCCATTCCCATGACAAATCTGATAGAAGACTCTCTGATCTATAATGATGTATAACAAATTACCTTGTGAAATTAAGGAAAAAAGGTTCAATATTTTCAGAAACCTGACAAAAAAACTACTTAGTGATAAGGCATATTATAGTTTAGCAGAGTATTATGGCGATTCATTTTGATGTTTTCTTTTGTAATTTTAAAATAATGAACTTTATACTTAACACATTTCTTATTTTAACAGTAACATATCTTTATCATGCCTACATTGTTATTATTTGGCTATATTTTAAATTTTAAGAGTTTGTATATTACATGTTATTTATAATTTTACCTGTGTTTGTCAACAAGAATTTATTCTTATGTACAATAAACATATATATATATATATATATATATATATATATATATATATATATATATATATATATATATATATATATATATATCATCACATAATACAAAGAATTAAAAAAAAAGTTACTCAAAAGTAAAATATATATAACATTTCTAAAAATGGAATAACACAAAACAGTCGGCAGTTGAGTAAAACTGGTATGAAGACTGTTTATAAATATTTTATAAATTTGTGGTCTCAACTAAAAACAGATTAATTAATAATCTAGATAAAAAAGATACACAAACAGCAGTCGTTGGTAATTCCAAAGTAGAGGCCTTGAAAATATCACACACTGAAAATGGATATTATTTCCTTTGTGAAAGCATGTACTTTTTTAATCGATTTTTAAATTGTAGTATGTTTCTGGAATTTTTTATCTCAATATTTCCATTTAGTTTCATTTTGTTCCAAACAAGGATTAAAAAGCAGAACTTGAGCAAAAATGGTCTCTTCGGGTTCTGGCGATGGTAATAATTTTCCAAGTTTCCAGGACCGGTATGGCTCAAGCAATATTTCACAACTTCCTCATTATGAACTATGCCACTTTTATATTACAGGATGACAATTAGAATGGGTTGAGAATAAAAACATGATTGAATTTTTCCGGGCGTCCAGGGCCGTTTTGACTCCAGCAATATTCCTTATTATGAATTCTGCCAATTTCATCTCAATAAGACAATGAGCATTATCAGAAAATCAGAAACATTTTTTGGGCGTTAATGGTCGATATTTCACAACTTCGTCATTAATCAAGAGTTGAGGAAAAAAACAAACAATGAGAATAAATTATACAGGTGTACAGGTCTTGTCTGGCTCTGTATGAAACTGGCAGAGTTCATAATAGAAAGTTTGAGAAATATTGCTGGAGTCAAACCAGCCCTGGATGCTTCTAAAAATTATTGTCAGAATTCTCAATAAGAAAGATGAGGAATATTGCTGAACTCAAACTGTCCCTTAACACTCGGAAAAATTATTTCGAGCATGTAGTTTTTTTTTCTCAATCCATTCTGATTGTTATACTGACATATGAAACTGGCAGAGTACATAAGTAACGAAGTTGGGGAATATAATAGCTGTAGTCAAACTGGTCATGGAAGCCCAGAAAAATGATTTCGAATATTACATTTTTTTGGCATGTATTTTGAACCACAATCGTTTTTTAATCGAAATTGTAATAGTGAAGCACTATTTTGATCATTTGGAATAATTTAGGAGGTTCATGGCTCTCTTGTATCAGGCGCCATTTGATGAAAAGTATTTCTGCAAATATATTTCCTCATATTCTAGATCAAAAAATAATGTTTTGACAAATAAAATTTTAACTACAGATTTCAACAATGTAATAATATAGTATTAAGTTTTTCGTGTTTTCATGTCATATTCCTTCTAAGGAATAAATAAATGAATAAAAAATATACAGGGTGTTCCGTTTGCAAATAGAAAGTTGATGCCATTTCCGGAAAAACTATATTTAATATTTGAAATTTCAGAGATATAGCTAAAAAAACAAAGGAGAAAAGGGGTGTACTGTGAGTCTGTGTCAAACAATATGTATGTCTATGTATATGTAAGCTAGGGGCTTTGGTATTGGAATAAAAAATATGATTTTTTTTTAAATCAATTTCCTCAATATCGATTAATACTGTTATGAAAATAGTCTGAACGGTTTTATTCTAATTTATTTTACACATAAAATCTTCCTTCTAGTTTATATCACAATTTATAATCCAATTTATTTCCAATTAGACTGTCTATGCTGAACTCTGGCTGTATCTGCCCTCTATGATATCGGCGGTCTATTTATATCCAAGAAGGTCACTTTTGAGATTATTCTCGAGAGATGCCTCGGCATGTTCTAGAAAATCCCAGCTGGCATTCCGACATACGTGAGTGGTGACATCATCGCTGTCCACGGGCGAACGCCGGTGAAACGTTCTATGCAAATGAGGCGACAGGTCCGGCTTCAGTTCGTTACAACACCCTTTCGGTTCATTTATATTATTTACTTCATTTCAACTTTGTTTTGCCTAGAATTCATGGATTAAATAAAAGAAAAAAAGAACTTACCCTGTAACTAAGAGCCTGTAGACGGGTATATAATTATTATTTACAAACCAAATGAGGAAAATATTAGTTTTCCCACCACGGATTTGCTGCCATACGCGAAGGAGGTGATAGTTTTTTCTACTGCCTTTGAGACTGTTATTATTATTACACATTTTGCTCCATGGACAAATTTTGTCGTGACATTTAGTCATAAAAGTTGTTACTTTTGTTATGTTTGTGATCATTTGCTCCAGTTTATTGTGGTTATGTCTGGTCAACAAAACAAAGAACTATACCTTCTTCCTCTGGGAAGAAGTGTCAATTGTTGATATATTTTTGGATCTTGAGCTTTTATCATCTTTTTAGCATGACTCCATTTTGATAGAGGGAAATCATATAGCTCAAAAAATTGCCGATGGATCAATTTTGAATGATGGTTAGTATATATTTAATTATTTCTATTTGTTTATTTCTTTGAGGTTTCTGGCATAACAGTTGCGATACAAGAAAGTTTACTTAAGGTATAAACTGCGGTAACTAAGAAAATGCAATTGGTCACTATTGCTATCTTCAGTAACGGATATAAATATGATGTTAATTGAATAAGAAAATAGTTGTTCCTTGGATGACAATGAAATCATTTTTCTAAATAAAAAATATCTAGAGGTATTTTTGAAATAATTTTATCAAATAAGGAACTGTATTTTTGATCATAAATTTTATCAATCAGCTCCATCCTGAATTATTTGTTGTATCATTTTCTGACGTTTCTGAAAATAATTAACACATTTTGTTAATATGTAATTATTCAAAGGTAGAAGGCAGCTGAGAAAAATAAAAGATTTTCAAAAAAAAAAAACTCCAGTCTCATATCTCATAAGTATGTCTTTTATTTCTGAACTCAACTGAATTGCTTCGAGAAACACCAGTCGTCCTGCGGACACGAAGCAATTCAGTTTTGTTCAGAAATACTTATCGCGAAAATTCAATCAGTCGTGGTATAACTACTGAAAATATTCTATCTGTAGTGATTCCATTTCAACAGTTTGAATGAATTTCAATTAATTTTGTTTCTTCATCTTACAGTTCCTGATCATATTGTACAGTAATTATTTCATAGATTGAACTATAAACTGCAGTAATGTTGCACAGTTGATTTTAATGTCACTATATTTTTCATTTTTATAGGTTGTGGCACAGCCTTTTTTGATAGTACTTCCCAACCAGCCTGGCCTAGCGATTTGGATGAGAGCAAAACAAAAGAGGTAGATGCCCCTCAAATTGGGTGTGATACAGTATTCAAGGCAATAGATAAAATGCTACCCGAAACACAAGCAAATATTGAAATACAACTGAAAACATCAAAGGTTGACACCACTCCCAGCAAATCTAAAGATGCTAAAGAGATCTTGCAGAATTTATCAGAAATATTGAATAATACACATCGAAGCAATCAACAGATATCTCTAGGGCAGAATTTGATAAGTAGCCTTGCCGAGATATTATGCGAAGGTTCTGACAGTCATTCACCACATTTAGACGACTCTGGGCACTCTTCCTTAATTGAGAAAAATGATCTATCTGATAAAGACAAATACGATTACTATGAAGTACTTGACCTCAGTAAAAAGAGTGTAGATTCAAAAGAATCAAGGTCTTATGAATACATTTCAAGTGTATCTGTTAACAAATTAGCAAAAAATTTAATGGAACAACGACTTTCTCAGTCTCTTTCTACAAAACCCAGTATTGAGCAAATTAATGGGATTAAAAAAAGAATTTCTTCTCTCTCTGGGATGGATTCAAGTGAGAATAAGACTTGTAATAGCAATTCTTCAGTAAAAAGTAATGACAGTCAGAGTTCAGGAAGCTACTTAATGAAAAACATTAGTGGTAAATTCAAGACAAAGCCAGGTGCATGTGAAAAAAAGAAAGGGCCGTTAAGAGCAGTCATTCCCGTCAAAGAAATGAAAAGAACTAGTAAGTGTTTATTTTATTCAAAATATATATGTCGGAGATTAAATATCAAAGAGAAGAATATCAAGATATTGCTAAATATTTCGGCCTAGTCTGTACTGAGTTTTTAAGACAATAACATCTTAACCCTTTTTTAACACTCTCATGATGTTACCGGAAATCGTTTTTTGTAGATATTGTTTATCTGATTTATCCAGTTTAAAGAATCAGTAACATGTTACAAGTAATTTTCTGATTGTCCTTAATTGAATTATGGGGGAAATCCATGCTGTTATTGATGTATGTATGATGTATACTTAAAATTGAACAGTTTGAAAAGTAGGTATAGAGACAGACTGTGTTTCCGTCCTTCTAAAGTGACTTACTGTCTGGAAAAATACTTTTGGATTGTTTCAATTTGTCCATTTCATGAAATTTTAATCTTGAGTATTTTTTGGGCTTTCTCTTACTTGTTTAGATAATTGTAATGTTATTGAATTGTTTTTATACAATTGAATGGACTTTTCGGACTTCAAATAATTAATAATTAAAGTATTTTATTGGTTACCGAAAAGGCTACCGACCGGAGTCCTTCAGCCTGTTATTTTTTTTGAAAAGTATATTTTGGACCTCTTGTCATAAACTTTATATTTATTTGTCTTTCATTCTCTTTATTATTATAGAAGTACTAAATAAACACTGATATTGTGGTAAAACTGAAGGTGAATTTTTTAGTGTTAAGTTCTGTGCTGTTGAAAAGAATTAATTATTTGATATAAAATCATAAACCATCAATTAATTCATTTTCAGCCGCAAATATTGCACAGACCCCTGAAAAGTTTTTACAATGTTCTTCAACTTCTCTTCAGTCTAAGCGTACTAGTACTCCAATTAATGTAAGTGCCAATGTTATCTAGTTTTATTTTTATGCATATTGTACAACTATTTTTTCAGGAACCAAAACTGAAGCCAATGGCTGCTTCAACACCTACAATTCAGCAAGCAAATTATTCAAAGAATATGAGTGGAATATCATCTAAGTCGAAAATCTCCAGGTACCTCTATCTTTCAGATTTTTCCAATGATTGTTTCCTACTTATTATTATGTGGGCATTAATGAACTTGTAATATTCCAATTTTTAGAGCTAGTCTACAAAAAGATAAAAATTCACCGAGAAATGATAAAGCACCAATGATTCAAGCAAACAGGCTTAAGGAACCTTCAAAAATTGGAAGCAACTTCAACAGGTAACATTAAATTTTATTGTAGTTTATTTTTGTTTCTGTACTTTGTCTCTGACCAATTAGAATTTGAGAGCGGCCCATCAAAGGCTTTCTTTTGGCATTTTGCCTGCCCCTTTCATGTGACAGTACATCATCTCCACGTGGACTGCCAATCGAGTTTAGACGAGGAGCGTTAGATAATAACGTTATTTATGCCTCGTTAGATAATAACGTGTTGCCTATACTACCGGCATTTTTAATAAGGTCAAATAAATCCCTTTAAATGAATATTGTCTTTCTGAAATTATCTATGATGAAAAATTGAGGGATGTGAAAACACAATTTAAAAAAAAAATACATTTTTATTTCAGTAAAAGTTCATCAACAGATAAAAGTAGTACGTCTGTAATTTCCTTTCGAAAGTCACATTCTCAACTGGACCAAGCACCTTTGAGAAGAAACAGCGCGAGTGAAATAAAATTTGATGATAGTCGTAAATTGAAACGAAGTAATTCTGTCGGTAAAGAAACTGGTCTGATGTCTTCCTTGGGCAAAGTTCGGGAGAACTTGTTGAAATCCCCGTATTTCGATATCAAAAGGAAAGGCTTGCTGACCGAAACTAATAATAATGGTGGATGCGAGATTCCAGGAGGCATCCAGTGTTCTGCTTCCAAACAAATGAACATGGTGAGAAAATTTTTCCTGAATGAACTGTACTTTTTCGGGTTCTTTGGAATTACTGCAGATAGATAGCTCCTTCAGAGGTCCGTTCATCTTCGAGGTTAGGTTTGAACGAGAGTGGTGAGTGGACGTATCAGGCCCTCCACTGCTGCCAATGGCATTCAAATAAAGGCAAAAACAATCCTGTATCTAGTTCTATAGAAACTTACAACAAACTTTCACACGATATAAAAAAATCAAAGTTAGTTAATATTTTCTTGAAAAAATTCTATTAAAATTTGCCATCGCACTGATGTTCATCAATCTATAAATATGTAAAGTTTGTAAATTTGTGTTTTACTTATAGATATTTATAATCAATATATTATCGTCCTGGTATAGGCCTATTTTCAATAAATAACTGAATGAATAAATAAATAAACCAATGAATAAATGAATATAAAGATAGTTATGTTGAGCTTTAGGGGAAGGGCACAACATGCAGGGAGGTCAAACAACACATAAGAACAATTCGTTCCTGGAATGTATCTAAATCTATCACTATTGATGTATAACATGAAAGATATTCTAGATAAAAGAGTTGACGAAAATATGTGTAAAAAGTGGATAATTTTTTTTCTCAACTTATTTATCAAACTTAATCAGTATCACCAAGCACTTCCAATGATATCAAACCCTTATGAAAAACAACTGACAACTTTTTGTTATCTCAATTAGTTTTTTTTTCGTGTTCCAGGTCAAAAAAATTGGGAAGGAAAACATCAAGTAAAATCTGAGAAGTAGGGAATTACAATTCTACTAATGTGTGATAGTTCAGCTGCTGGCAGCACCTATGGTTGTGTTAATTTTATTAATTTTAATTCGTAATTTTGAGATTTTATCTATTGATATTAAAATAATAAAAAGCATTCCTATTTTATTAAATAATTTTGTTTTTTTTATATACAGCTATTGACAATGATACTCAATTATCATACACTATCTTGATCATTGTCCCAGGCTAATATTTTATTCATATTAGCAATATTTTTTGTACTCCATGGTTCTAATGGATCAGGAGATTCTGAACCTTCTGAATCCAATTCATCCTTAGCTGACCTACAATTTCTCTGGTCGATGAACGGTACAACCCTAAAAAGTCTTAAATTTATTTAGTTTCCAAATAGAGCATGGTCATGTAAGTGTGCAACATATGAAAATTTTTTTATTAATTGCACAACCAAAATACAAATATTGTCAAAAGTTATTGAATGTTCGATAATCATGTTTGGTACATTTAGAATGGTTGCAAATCCAACAGCATGTAAGGTGGGTAAAAAAATACGAAAATGATACAAGAGTAAAAATAAAAATAATACTTATTTATTTCAGAAAACGTTAAAAAGATAGTACTAAACAACGTTTAAGAAATATTGTCAAAAAACAAAATAATTGCATATACCTATATATAAACACGCACAAAAATAGAAACATATAAATAAGTAACAGGAAAAATACAATTATAAGCTATAAACAAACATATTGAGATATTATCTCTTGGAAAATTGAAAATATTGATATAAAAATTATAAAATCACCTACCACAAACAAGGTAATGAAACCACATACGTCACAAACATGATTCATGAAAAAATATGATCTGAAGACATTGAAATCATTCTAGTTTTGGTATAAGCTTGTGTTATGTTTCAAAGATAATAGTCTAACATTAAAGCGATGTTGAGTTCAGGTATCAATAATCGTGAATATTATTATTAATTGATGTTTTACGTTGTTAAAAATAAAGCGAAATTTTAAAGTTGTTAATATCGTTTCAGCAAACATGAAGTTTGTGATTTCCTAAAAAAAATTACATCCTAGTTTATTTAACAAATATTCATGAATTTGAACAAAGTTAGGCGCAATTTATTTGATTGTGATTAATTTATGAAAGTGTTTACGAATATAAAAAAAAACTCATATGTTGCACACTTAAGTTACCACACTGTAGATTGAGTTAACGTTATTGAAACCTGTTTGTTTTGGACGTTTTAGCTCGTTTCTTTCTTTTTGGTTTCATATTTCCAGTTTGTGGTTCTTTTCCACTTCCATTGCCTTGTATCATTATCATTTCTGAAACTGTTACAGATCTGAAAAATGAACAAATAATTAAATTAAAACTTTGTTTACAGTAAAAGTTTTGATTTACAATGGTCAGTTAATATATTGATGAAGAAGCTAGCCACTCGCGCCAGCGAAACGTTATGAAGAAATTCCAAAAAACGACGTTCTTCAAACCCGAGTGAAAATTGTGACATGACCCTATGTCATGTTTAGTATCACTAGAAAGCCTTTTTTATTTTCTCATTTCAGTAGTACTAATATTATTTTAACTCTCTATAGGTACAGTGTGTTTCGTATTTTTGTCCACCTTTTTAATTCACTTACCTATTGCTTAACTTGTTCAAAATTTTCTCAAAAGAATGTTGTGGTCAACCATATCAAAGGCTTCTCGCAAAGCCAGTGATAATAACTCGATTTTTTTTGTCGAGTCTAATTCGTTTTTTATTCTGTCTATTGCCGCAGACAGTATCACAAAATTTCCGAAATCCATATTGTTCTGCATACAAAAATTTGGCTTTTATCAGATATTCTCTAACCTTCTATCCATTATCGTTATTTCAATAATAATAAAGTCGTTAGGGTATGCAAGACATTGTCTAAAATAAAAATAGTTTTCCATGTTTTAACAGAACCTAATTTCAAATCGGTTCCGATTCAATTCTAAGGATATATAGTCCATCTCGCAATGTTGGAAAAAGGCTTCTCGTGTGCAGGTAAATGATTAAGTATGGGGAGCTATATCAGATTGTTCAGGGAGACGCATGGAACACAAAAAGCGTTGGTGGCCATCTGAGTTTCGCGTCTGGCGTATTTAAAGTGGGGGAAAGTGGGGTTCGATGAGCTAGCATCTAAATCGGGTGAAAATTCGGTAACTATCACATTTATGTGAAAAATTCATGAGACCAAACTGATAGAAAATACTCGTTTCTATAATATTTGTATCATGCTCAAATCCGCTTCTCAGTGAAGTTCGCGAGATAAAATCGATTTACTAATTATTTCAATATATTAAATTCATTTATTCAATGAAACACATATAATCATCCATTACTTTATTCTCTGTCAGATATTCGATCGACCAAAACTGCCTTTAGTCTAGCACATCCAGCTAGACTGAAGGATGGGCAAACAAACAACTTTACGAACCGTATTGGGAGGGAAAGGGGGTGTTTGGTATGCTGAAATCAAAATTGAATGATAACTCTCTGAAAATCAAAGGTACGTGAAAAAGTCAAATTACCGAAAAGATAGATCATTTATTTTTCTACAATACTTATTTCTTGCTTTTTTTCAAGAGACATGAGACAATTTCTGTTTCCGGTTAAACATATTAAACATTTTCATTAGAAGATAATATTCGTTGATGAAAAAAGGAATACTATCTAGTTTTACCAATCGCAATCTTCAGTTTTGTCATCACTAACAATTACTGTCTAATTATAAACATTATCGCAGAATATTTTTCTTCAAAACAAGCACACATCTCTTTGCATAGAAGTTGACTTGAAATACGACTGCAAGGGCCCTTTGTAAGCGAAATAAGCTCTTACGGTCCAAACGGACGATCACAAAGTTCTGGTACCAATGTTCCATCTTCAACCTTCCATCCAAATTGTAGTGGTAGGGAAAGATAAGGATGCGGTAAGTTATATCGACGCCACTCCATAGCCCTACTCACTGCAGGTAGCAACGCTGCTCTTGTTGGTGGTATATTTCCTGCAACACCCTGTTTTTGCGTATAAAAAACACCGTTTCAAGTCCCTGCATACATACTTTTCAATGCTCTCGTACGTTTCATATTCGATGAATGAATCACCAAGCGATACCAACGCTCCAAACACATCATCATCTGTATCCAAGAATGTCTCCTAAAAAGATGGTTTTGTTTTGCCTTTGAAAGCCCCACTAATATCTGCACAAGAAATAGCGTGAATTCCCAACAAAGCTGCTTCTCGCTGTGGGCCAAGGGCACTGTAGTACTTATCTAAACATTTCTCTCTTCTCGTTGCTCCTAGAAAGACCAGGTATATATGTCTTTTGGTAAATGGGGATAGTTAAGGATAGCCAAAATTAAAACGTCTGTATCTGGTGAAAACTGTGGAGACTAGGTGCACCTCTCTTTGTAGCGTCAATAGAGTGAAAAATTAACTTCGTATCTGTTTCCTCGTGAAAGCTTCAAAGATGTGCTATGTATAATCCAGAAGCTTCTGTAGTTTCTCGGTATGCAAAAACTGCACATATGCCTTTGCCCTTTTTTTACTGCTGATGTAAGGAGTGCCCTACTGAGGAATTCGGTCAGTCTTTGATCTTAATGTGAGAGTAGTTTATGTAACATAAGTGCTCTGATATTAGTTTTGCCTCAATCATATATTGGATAGGTGAAATGCGTTTTTGACGACGCGACGTAATGTCAGCTGCTTTCAAAGTATTATTGATATAAGTATCATACACAACATGTATTTAGCAAAATACTCTATACTCTATACCAAAAAAATTAATCAGCTGAATCTGAATAGGTAGATACTTGTTTGAGCTTGAGCTAGAAACTACTTTGTGAGAGTTTGCTGATGCCTTCTGATTCCAAAAATTCCGCCCAACATTTTTAATCTCATGTCCTACTGTTCCAGAGCTTCTGCAAAAAAATGCATTATTACTTCTATTGGGATACCACCTACCACTTTCCAGGTGGGTCTGATGTTTCTAAAGATCCTACTGTGGCATTATTCCATACATTCAAAGAAGAATAGTAACGTAAACCTAGCGCAAATAAGTACTTGTTGAAGTCATCCAAGGCTGCAATACGCATATTCCAGTTTACATTCCTTGTTGAACGATCGAAAGGTAACATGGAGAAAAGCATATCTATTACCATTTTGAAAGTAGGGGTCGCTTCACTCATTCAGTAGGAAGTTCCAAATTCATCAGCCTTTTCTTCAATTGAAAGTGTTTTGATAGAAATAGTAAACTACAACGTTCCAGATATTCCTCATTTCGACAGCAATAGTACCGCATTCCTGTTTCAAATCAGGGTTTTCTTTTGGATATAACGCATTATCCAGAGGGTTCTTTGGCCGATAGCCAATCAAAACGGTTTGTGAAGTTGTTTGTTTGTCATGCTCATTCATGTTTTGGGGGAATATCCGACAAATCTGTGTTCCAGTGAATAATTGAATTTAAATATATTGAAATAATTAGTGAATCGATTTCATCTGGCGAACTTCACTAAGTAGCGGATTTGAGCGTGACACCAATATTATAGAAACGGGTATTTTCTATCAGTTTGCTCTCTTGACCTTCTCACATAAATGTGATAGTTACCGAGTTATCACCCGATTTAGATGCTAGCATATCGAGCCCCAGTTAAAAAACGCCAGACGCGACACTAAGATGGCCTCCAACGCTTTTTTGTTCCATACGTACCCCTGAACACCCTTATATAGTTCCCCATACTTAATCATTTACCTGCACACGGGACTACACAACTGTATGGACTAATACCAATTCGATCATTTTGAACTGCAGAATTGCTCTATCTCTAACCGTTTTCGATTTGAATTTCTGCAATTTCAAAAGTTTCGACCTTTTATTCACTTTTCCGGCTAAAACTACTTATGTCTGAGCATACACCAATCATATATTTTCGGAATCAGCGTGAAATTTTACGTTCGAATTTTCAAGTGAATCTGACAATTTTGCATTTTTGGTGATTTTCAGGGGTCCACCCATTAAAACTATTTTGGGGTAAACATTTTTTTCTCCCTATCACTATAGAAAATACGAGATTTAAAAAAAAAACTTATGAAAATAAACTTTTTCTATATTTTCATTAATTTACAAACAGAAAAATTGTTCACAATTAAGACTAATTCAGTGAACATTTTTTGTTTTTGTTTTATGATATCTAACTAAAATACTTACAATTCTTGTTCCACCATATTAACATCGATAATATCTGGAGGTTGTGATGTATTGACATCAACGGCCTCTACATAAAAATTACCAACTTCTAGTACTTCAACTGCATCTGTAGAACTTGAATCTGATTCTGGAACAAGTTGTCTCCTATCAGAAATTTTTGACTTGGCTGAGGAGTTACGGAGATGGGCTGATTTGGCTCTTCTAGTTCTCGATGTCTTTCCCAGTAATGGCACTTCTGAGGACAAGAAATCTCTGTAAAACTACTCCAAACTTTGATTTCTTGTAAATTATTTACTTTTCACTCTGATTTGTTGATTTTTGGTAAATTTAAGGGTGGTTGGAGGCAATGAGAGTAAATAGATATTTGTTTATTTTTTCCATTCCGCATATGTCAGTTCTTTTCCAATTAGGTGCCCACTGCTACGATTGGTTGGATTTTGCTAAATATAGGGGCGATAGGGTAGAACGTTGGTAGTACATTTCTTCGTTATATTTTCTAATTTCCAACGAAGTGCCATACTAAGATGCCTAAAAACCCTGGTGTGTCGAGTGATTCAATTTTGTTTAGATTTTTCAGAAGACAAACAAATGAAATAGTGGTCTGCTTCTTTAGTCGGTTCCAGAGATGGCGCCCTTATATAATTTTAGTCTTGTCAATATTCCGGAGATATGGTGATTGATGACTGTTGTCAATTTTACGAAATTTCAACAAACTTTACATACAATCATTGTTTATATAGAAGTAAGATAGTTAGCCAACCTTATGAGATTTATATTGGATTCAAATGGATGCGACATGTAGATGGCGACAGCGTAATTTGATTAAAACAGTGGGACAGCATTAAAATCAGGGTTTTTTAAAGAAACCTGCATTAAAATGACGTTAAATCCAGAGAGACGAACAAAATAATTCATCTATATCCTGTACCGTAAGTGAGTATAGTTAGTACCACCATGTTATGAAGATTATCACATAGTATCTTGTATTATTAGGAAACATTTTAATGAAAATCATGGCACGGGATCCCGCCATTCACGCTTATATTAGCACAAGATTGACAGGTTCTAATGGTGAATTTCCTTGAAGCTTAATTTCAATATTTCTAAATGAAATGCGTGGTTATTATTGTAGTTAATTGCATTTCACTAAAAAAAATGTATGAATAAGTCGAAAAGTTACAAATAAATATGATTGGTGATGGTGATTCAGTAAATTCCAGTAACTACGTTTATTTATTCATTTCATTCGTCGGAAATACTTGAAAACTTCTGTTCTTCTAAATTTACTCTAACAAGAAAACCGATCGTTGCGGTTAACGCAAATGCGGAATATTTGGGAAACAGACCACGATTTCATTTGTTATCTCTTAATCAAGCTGACGAATTGTCTCCCGTTTTATCCCACAGTTTTGCAGGTATGAGTCGACACACCAGGGTTTATAGACATCTTATGCCATACGCTATGATTTGGAAATTTCTGTTAAATAAGAGGCGAGGGTAAACGGAGGTAGGTATAGATTTCATTTGACAAGCAGGCACCATGTTATTAATTTTTTTATTAATAATACGTTTGAAACTCTGTATACTTGATGCGCTGAATGAAAATTGATTCGCTGAATGAAATTTGACAAACGCATCCTGTGTGTCACGTTATAGACGTCTCCTTGCGCACTAGACTGACAATATTATTTTATTTTTATGGAAACTGACATAGGAAAACTACCGATTTTATTTTTGAACTCTTACTTACTACAAAAACTACAGTCAGCTAAAAAAATTACAAAATGTAGATTACCTCCAAATCCTTCACTGTCACTGGGTTCCAGGGCTGCATATTTTTTCATCAAATTTTCTTCAACCTTTTTTACAAAATTTTCCGTTCCAGTAAATATTCCTGCTAAAGCTTTCACACTTTTCGTGACCTGACCCTGGTTTTTTTTAGCCTCCTCTTCGTTCACCAGATTTGCCGCAGATAGAGCCAAAAACTTCAATTTTTCCGGGTCGGCGTCTTTTTCGTTAGAGCATAACACAAGTTCTCTGAGTGGATCCTCAACTTTCACTAGTTCGCTCAGGTTTTGATTTGTTGATACTCTGAGGACTTCTGATTGTTTTTGCATAGGTTGTGTGAAGCCCTGAGAGTCAGTTAGTTGAGACAAAGCACCAATCATTGCGGTACCTGTAGACAACATAATATACTGGGTGTAACAGGGTCATGGTACACCCCCCGTATCTCCGTTAGTTTTAAAGGTAATTGATTGAAATTTCACATATCCCATAAACATAATAAGCGCACTTTTTGACCCACAATAGTTATTTAATCAACTAGGGTATTAATGAAGGCGATTAATGATCGAGATATTTTAACGCGTGAGCGAAGCGAGCGCGTTAATGTTCGAGATCATTAATCGCATTTTAATATAGGAGTTGATTAAAATACTTTTCCGTCGACCTAATGATAGTATGAAAGAAAATAAAAAAAAAGTTGAGAAATTTTCGTGGTTCAGGATTCGAACCCCCGATCTATACATCCGGATTGTCTTATTTCACTCGCATTTCACCTCTGCGCTACGGAGCCCATGTATAAAATGTCGCGTTTTGATGAGTTGAGTATTTGCTACATTTTCCAAAATTACTTGCTATACATAAATAATAATGAAAATAATTAATTTTTCATGATTTTTCTGCTTATATCAGGCAATAAACTTAAAGCTGCCACTTTAGCGGTTTCCGCAACATCTGGCGGTGTCAACGTGAAATTATCTTCAATATTCATTATTTAGATTGGAAAATTATGTGTCAAAATTTTACAGCGCACATAAAATCTGAATCCGTTGATGTCTGGTTGCCATGCAACGCGCAAAATCATGCACTTACAGATAAATCGATCATTAATGACAAATTGAGCATTAATAGGGGTCATTAATGGTCGATTTCGTTTGCATTGAAGCATATTAAACAGACGTGTTAATACGAGGTCGGCGGAACATGATTTTTTCACTTCCGGTTTTGCCGAAAGTGATACCAACTTTCGATTTTTGAATGGAACACCCTGTATATTATTACATGTCTGAAATCTGCATAATTTTCTGAATCCATCGATACCACATAAGTGACATTTCAAACGTCAAAATTTTTGATAATTTAATTTTTAGTTTTCCATTTAAGTGTGTCATGATGGTTCCGATTCATTTCAATTGACCCGTCTAATGCTAGAAAAATCGAAATCCTGTCAAAAATAATATATTGTGTTTTTTATGAGCAAATAAAGTTCATCGTAATCGATTTTGGAGTAAAACTCAATTTTTTCAAATGGAACCATATTGGTACCATGGTACCATTTATTAATACTATTAATTATTAATAAGGAATTTATTCATCCCTGGTAATGAAATGTGCGATAAATACAATCAAAATTACAGCTAAAAGAAAATAAGAAAATACAATTATTTTGTTCTAATTTAATGCTAAGAAGTTACCAAGGTGACTTTGACATCAATGAAATTATTCCTTCAGATTGTCAAATAAATATTTGTTGGTTAATCGGTGTTTTTATTGTATACCTATTGAAAAAGTCTTACATTTGTTATTTTGGTTCAAAATGCCGCACATTTATACAAGGGATGAAAAAGTGGACATGTTAATTATTTATGGGGAATGTAGAAAAAATGCTGTTGCGGCTAGAAACCTTTATCCAGACCGATATCCTGATAGACAATGTCCAGCGAGAAATTATTTTAATTTCCGAAGAGAGCCAACCATGATCCCGAAGAAAACGTTATCTTTCAAATATCAATTGTTCCAGCATCTTTACGAAAATAAACGTAGGATGAAATATTGCAATTGGATCTTGCAGAATAATGTGCAGCCAAACAACAATGCTTTTTTAGGAAGGAAATTATTTTACGTTAGAAACCGAAAAAACGAAAGTGAAAAAAAAATCATTTGTAGGTAAAAAAGTGCCGCTTATTATGTATATGGGATATCCCAAATTTCAATCAATTACCTTAAAACTAACGGATATACTGTGGGTGTACGATGATCTTGCTACACCCGGTATATAACATGAACACTTTTATGATATATGATCACAGTGGGTCATATCAGGTAGTCAAAAACAAAAATAAATTTTTTATAGATTGATAAATGTAGCAATAAAAGTAATATTTGGATAACCTTGGGATACATCATCCTCAGATTTGTGCAAACGCCCCAATAATATGACATTGAACCAACTTATCCAATTTGAAAAAGCTAAATTTACATTCAAGTTAACCAAGGATATTCAAAAGAGTAGTATACCATCTCAAAACAATTCCAAATTACAGTCATAACTCGGATTTTGAACCACTTTCACTTGGACAAAATTCATTTGAAGAAAGGAAAAGCAAATCCTATTTTCAGAAAAAATTAAAAATTCAAAAACTATAATTTAATTTTCCAAAAATTTTACTATTGAAATGATGTTCATAAAAATATAAACTTTATAAATTATTTGTATTATTTGATAGTCTACTAGAATTTGTTTACTTTATTTGATCGTTAATGTTGATTTGTCCCACTTTTAAAAGGCTTTAAAATATTAATTTTTTGAGATAAAAGCTGGAATAAAAAAGGAGTAGTAGTGTTTTTCGTTAAAGTTTTATGCTGTTGAGTCATAAATGTTATAAAGTATCAAATGTCAACATTATTGACATAACTTCCTTCCTTCCTATATATCATCAAATATTCAAAAATATTTTTTTCTGATTACGAAAATATGCCACACTTGCCCTTTCTTCTCATTACTTTAGCGCACATTGGAGTAAATATGATTAAAATTGTAAATTTTCTAGAACATCAAGATACCTACGTTTATTATTTTGTTTCCAAAAATTGTCATAGTTTTTAGTTATAGTTCTTGGGCATTTCTTATGATATAGATAATTTTCTGGTTTGTAAACTTACTCGCCGAGTAAATTACTCAAGTCTAAGAGCAACAAATTTATTGAAAAATAAAATAAATCCAATTTACAAGTAGCAAACAATTTGATACAGATAAAATTATTTCATGCACTTATAAGTAAGTGCTGCTCCACTTGACCTGCTTTATTTTCAATGCACCTAATATATACTTTTTCTGCATATTATCTAATTTTTAACAAAGTGTCTGTGTTGTTTTGCATATGTCGAATGGCATTTCTAATTCTTATCTTTAGATCGTCCAAAGAATAGCACGGCATAGACTAGACAATATTTTTAACGTAACACCTTAGGAAAAAATCACATCGTTTTAGATCGGGACTATTATTATCTAATAAATCACTACAATTTCTTTTTATATTCGACCTTTTAGCTCAAAAAATTAAAATGAAAGAACTGTACATTCAAATTTCCTTATTCCAGAACTTTTGACTGGAAGTTATTTCTACAATAAATAAAATATAAAAGAAAGGTACTATTTTTTTCGAACCTATTACACCCGAAGTGACATTATTTTTAGCATTCAATTCTGATTTCTGATTATTCTGTGCAGCTGGAACCTGTTTGATTTTTGCTGTGTCAGATTTAACATTGTTTGCTAAATTCAAACCCTGAACTGCGCCATTTATATCCACTTCGTGAGTATAAGCCATGACATCTAGCGCTGCAGTTAGCGCGTCACCAAAACCTCCTGTCAAGTCTGGACCCTGAGGATTCAGTAAAGGGTCCTTGGTTGGCCTGAAAAGTTAGTTAATTGAATAAAGTTCAAATCAATATGCGTATTGGACATTACCCCTTAATTTTTATTGGCGTGTTAATAGATTCCCTTCCCCACATCAAACATCTCATTTCTTCTCCGGTAATCCCTTTTTTCTTGAGAGCGTTGATCGTTACTTTTCCAACTCTCTAAAAAAAAGTAAAAAGAAATGTAATGAATGTTTTACTAGGGGGAAATAGTCCCTGAGTTATGGAAACAGATCAGCAATGGAATGATAGATAGTTGTCAGGAGATGGCAAAATTCGCTAACAGACTGTACAAAACTATTCAGGTGCCATATAAGAAAGATCATTGATTTCAAACTTGAGTATATTGCTGTTTCAAATTTGTGGAATTGGAAGTATTTTTCATTCAGCAACGGCACATGTCCATATCTGTAACAAAACCTAACATATTTTTCTTATCACCTTCCAATTTGCTACAGCTCCTTTTCTCTGTTTAGCTCTAGTTTTATTTTTCGATTTGATAACCATTACGCCACGTTGTTCAGTGCTTGGATCTTCACTAGGTCCTAGTGAAATACTGTATTCTTGCAAGTAATGATGAGCATCTGACTGGGGAATGGCCCTTTCTAAAGTTATGACAATTTTGGCCCACTGAAAAAATAAAAGAAAAAACAAATTATAGTTAGGAATACAACGACACAATACTGTATAGTTCATGGTCCTGGAATTTTCAATCAGTTTGATGAAAAGTTACTGCCGATTCAATCCTAGTCTATACTTTGGCCATTAAGTTTCCATTATGTTCGCCATTGTATCGAAGTTACTATTTTGTATATATTATATATTCGTGATAAGCTTTAGCAAGCAAAAGCGCCCCGAATAACTGAATTCATATGTTAATTAGGCGTACAAACCCCGTTCTTTGATGTAAATTATCCGGTGAAGCTCTATATAGGTTCAGCTCTACTATTTTAATGATGGAAACACTCCAATTCTATTCAAAATGTGTTTTATTATCTTAAGCAGGATGTCACTCGTTGACAAAGTTTACATTGACATTGATATAAATAATAAATAAAAGTGGACCAAGGATAGAACCTTGAGGTACCCCAAAGTGGACGATCTCTATTTCAGAAAAGCCGTTTCCTGAGGACAGCTTGTTTCCTGCCATTCAAGTATGATTCGAATAATTTCCATGCAGTACCGCGTATGCCGTAAAATTGTAGTTTGTATAATAATACTGTGTGAGAAACACAGTCAAAAGCCTTGGTGAAATCACACATAGACTCAACTGTATGTTGACCAGACTCAAAGCCCTCGACTATGTCAGCCATAAGTCTTTGTATTGCTTGAACAGAGGAACAGTTTTGTCTGAAGCCGAACTGTGTATAGTATAAACAACGAAATAAAGCGGCCTTTTAGAATAATTACAAAAACTTTACCGAAAATCGGTATTATCGATATTGGTCGGTAGTTGCCAATGGTATTTTTTTCACTTTTTTAAAATATAGGTATCACTTTAGTTAACTTGATCAGGGAATTTTCCATTAGAGATAAAAAACAAGTACTTTTTATTATTTTGCATTTCGTACATATCAGGACATGATGAATTGTTCAATTTTAGATTTCAGTTATTGGATGGAAAAAAAGTGGGTCGTTTCAGTGGGTGAAGAAAATTGGTTGCTTTATTCTGATCACAATCAGGTAGTGAACTTATAATATCACTTGAAATATTAATGAAAATATCATTAAACCCGTCAGGAGTTATAGTCACATCTACTACTTTCCGTGTTTATCAAATTCCAGCAGGTTTTAGCTAAATTGTCACATTTGGATATCAACTGATTATAATAAGTTTCAGCTTTGCTTTTTGTTGTCTCTTGATTGTATTTCGATTTGAACTTATTATAAAATTCTTTAAATGAATTGTCATTCGAGCTGTCTGTTGTTTTTAAGATCGAGAGGAAATCAAGTTTTCATCAAAAAATTTTACTTTATGTATGCAGTTACATGGATCCTTTTCACACTATAATTTTGTGTGATTAGGGTAATGTAAAAGAGTTGTTGGAAAATCAGAATTTTTTTCTGGACAAGTCAAATCAACAAAATCGGTCTAGTTATTGATGGGATATTATAGTATTTCAACAATTCTATTGATGTAGCCTGTGTGGTAATTTTTTAATGGCTTTCTTATGCCCATTGCCTATTACCTGCTTCATCCATTCTTTTTCACTTTGTTCAATAACGTGGGCATATGTATTTCCCATCATGGCTATCAACATATTTAGTAGCAAAATAGGAACAAATACCATAAAAACTGCAAAAACACTTTTTGCTATAGCAGGGTATGTTGTGGAACCAAGCTCCTGGTACTGAAAATTTAAAGAGCAATAAATTTTTGGTACATTTCATTAGCTAAGTTTTAGTTACGTCATAGTTTCCTAAGGTGATTTGAAAGAGTGCCATCCAAGTTGCTGGATAACTGTGGTATAAAGTTGAATTCACACCTGGGTACCCTTTGTACAAGAAGAAAAACGATTGGGAGAATCCGAAGAGTACAATAGTGTAAATAATACCAAAAGTCAACATATCTCCTGTTATCATACTGTATATCATGGTTACAAATGGTCCAGTGAGCCGTACAGCACTAAAAAACACTTGCGTTGATAAAAGTAAAAAAATAATAAAGTTGTTTCCTACCCAGCAAAAAACATCAATAGGAACCAAGAGCCGGGTACTGCAAATAGCAATATTGCTTCTTCTATGTTTCGGTTATGTAATAATCTGCAAGGTATGCAGGCCAATATGAGAAGATTTGATATCAGGAAAATTGTTTTTGGAGGTGAGTTTGACTGAAAATTTTGATATCATTATAGGGTCAACATACATTTCCAAACTTACTTGTTGTTTCAAAAATGTCCACAGACCTTGATTTCTAATTTCATCGCCTTGTTGGAATATTACATAGCTAAGTACACCCAAAATTGTGCCCACTTCACAACAATACCTGAAATAAAAACAGTGTTCAATACCAGATATCAGGCTGTGTTCAATGCAGGAATTATATTCGGGAAAACATGTTTAACCCTTGGACTCCCCTGCATTCATTATGACCAGGGACCACTAGTTTCCTTATAACTAGAATTTTTGTTTTTTTCAACCTAGTAACTTATTCTCAATTTGCCTTTTCAATACAGTTCAAAGTTTTAATTGTTCAGCTGGAATGAAGAAAGAGACTTTTCATTTACTATCGCCAAAAAAAAAAGAAATTTCAAACATTTGTTGTCTTCATTTAACATAAAAATTTACCTAGCAATGGTTGTTGGATCATCTGACCATTCCAATAATGGTACATCTGGATCATCTGGCCTCAAATATACCGCCAAAGATAAGAAAATCAAATGAACGACTAAAATAAGGAGTCTTTTTAAAAATTGATTCTGTAAAACGATGCAACTATTATTTAATTGCTTCATGTGAGATTTTTGCAGTATTACCCTTGCAAATGTTTTCCATTTTTCCTCTAAAAGTCTCTGAATAATTCCACCGTCCAACATATCTAAATGTTCTTCCTTGGTTCCATTCAAAATAATGAAAAGTGCAGAGTTCCAATCTGAAAAATAAGTCGTTTTTTATTGTTGTAGTATTTATGTTTATGGAATAGTGAGTCTAGGCCTCTTTACTCCATTGTAACGGCATAGTGTGATATACCCTAGCGTAACCATCATAATATTTAAACACATCCAAGTAGCTATTGCGACACTTGAGCTCAGCCCCACCACTCCCACTTTTAGCCCTGCCTCTCACCCACCATCAACCAATCAGAACGCACCAAACTATCACATGACGCTCTCCACATATTTCACATATTTCATATATCCTATATGCCACGTGTTACTTGTCACCTATCATCCGCCACTTATCATTTATCAACCTTGCAAACCCCTGTCTGTTCAAAGAAACATGCCTATTCAGAATGAGACGTTTCAGTGGAGGGGAGAGACCTAGAACCGGCATAATTATCCTACTGAATTGATATGTGACAGCTGATGATTTGAGTTTTATTACTTTATATCGTTACTTACTTGTACTTCCATCAGGCAGTAACGTGTCCAAGGCATTCAAAGTATATGCTGAACATGTTATGTTACTGTATCGCCAAAATTCTTTGGCGGATAATTCCAACATTTCTCTAAAAACCTCTGCGCGTCCTAAATTACTATGCATTAAAAGATAAAAAGTGAAATAATTGTATATCATCTCACCTAATTTACAAGCCAACGTTAAAGGGGTTAGTCCAGATCTGTTAACGATGCCATTACTAGCTGGTAACTTGGGGTGTCTTAGAGCATACCCAAACATATCCTAAAATTGTGATGTTTTTATATTGAACACATACTTTTCGGAAAACAATATTCACCAGTTTATCGCAGACGACTACCATGTGTAAAATCATATTTCCAAAGTTATCTTGAAAGTCAGGATGGGCTCCACTATCAAGCAATAGGTTATATACACTTTCATTCGCACAACAAGCTGCCCAGGCCAAAGGGTATTCGCCAAGGTATGCTAAGCCTTCATAGTCTGTATGTTTTGTGGGGCGAGGTTTCTGTTGGTCCCTCGGAAGGAAAAAACTACCTTAAAAAAATCAAACGAATAACAAAAGTTTCAAAGATGTCGAAATTGAATGAATTGGTACTCATTAAGAAATGCGATTCTTTTATATCCCACAAACACCTCAATTTTAAAAGTCTATAATGAATTCATATGTATGGTTTTTTAGGACATAATAATTGTGGAAAACAGCGTAACTTGCCTGTTAGTTAGTAACACGAGAGCTTCATGCATCTCAAATTAATAATGAACTGAAATCCATCTTTCAAATTCGTTCTAATATGATTTGTAACGTGATAAATTTGATGTAATGTGCCAAATTTTTTATTTTTCATACATTCCTTCACACAGGAGGTATATGGACATGAAAAAGAGACGAGCTTCAAATAATGTATAGATATTTTGACAAAACCATCAATGGCGAGTGAAATGTTTACATATTTCAAAAATGGAAGTGGCCTTATAATTAACATTCTTTTAGAACTTCTTCACCATATATCAATCAATTAATTGTTCTGCGTTCCCTTTGAAAACAATATACCGATGTCACTCAAATAAAATTCCCTTTTGAATCCACAATCACTGCTACATCAGTATTTATAAGCATACTTTAATTCATCTTTCAGAACACAAATCATTTACCCTGGAGTCGTCACCCAACCAACAACTTAAACAAGTATCAAAAGAATGACTAACTAGAATAGTGAACAGGTCGTCCTTGCAGTGTTGTCAGATTCTTCACTGGAGTATTAAGAAAGCTGTACATACGCCGAGTAAATATCTGGCTGATCTTGAAAATTTTAATAATGAATAATGGATTTTTTATTCACTTCTTATGAAATTTAGAAAATCGACATTGTGGAGAAACTTCTGGTAGAATCGGAAATAAACAGGTTATGTGACTTATCAATTTGAGATTGTGATTTCTTTTATTAAGAAATACGTATATTCATGAACGTTGTTCAAAACAGGGAACGTATTTTTCATCAAAGATGTAGATTATTAGATATTAAAGTGTATATTTATATTTTTGAATTTTTTAGGTCTTAATATTGACGAAAAACTGTTTATGGAACAATCATATTGAAAAACTGAGAAAAAAAATCCTGTCATTGGTGTCACAGTATTTGATATCCATCTGGGGAACCGCTAATCATTCAGTTTTGAACCTCTTAAAAACAATAAAAATATAATTAAAATGTATCTACAACTTGCCGTTTTTAGAACCACCGGCGAACGTGTATAAACCCAAAAGTTTACTAGATTTAAATTCACTTTATAAAGTCAAAATTTGTCCTTCATTCACTTCATTCGAACCAAACAGAAAATTTCAAATTTAACTTTTATTGAAGTAAATAACATTCTTGAACACGAAACAAGACAGGCAATAAATCTATGACTTTATTTATCCATTATTCATTATTATTGTTTTTCTCAGTCAATACAACTGTTTTACTATCAATACAACTGATTTGAATTCAATGCAGATCGATAACTTTTTGTTTGATTGATTTATTAATTCTTTCTGTATTAATTCTATATTAGTATTTTTTATATAATTAAGATATTCTGTATTTTTTCCATCCCTACTATGAACAAAATTTTTTCTTGGGATAATAAACTAATAGAAGGTACTACTATTTTGGAATTTGATTTAGAAAAACTTCGTTGTTTCTTGAATCTTTTTCTTGAACATTGAGAGAAGATCACATAACTGCTCACCTATTGCTCTTTGATTAACGTTCGCCTCTGCTTCAACCAAATCTTGTACAAGTTCATTATTATTATAGGCTATTGCCAGATGAAGAGCGCTCGCTCCTGAAACACAGAATTTTACTGCAAGTCATATTTTTGAAGAGGCCATACCTAAATATTCTTCACCTTCGACAACATCCAACGCAAGTTTTGGAAAACATTTGATGAGTGTTCTAGCTAATCTTGTGTGCATTTTGGTATCACAAATGATCAGAACATGTAATAAAGTTTCGCCAAGGGATCCGCGGTATTGCATTTGCCAACACGCCTCATGATCCGTCCACTTACCGAGGGGATCGTATCTGAAATTGGAGATTAAGATGAGAATAACAATGAGTTGAACATTTTTTTGCCATAATTTTTCACATACGAAATCGTCGGAAACCTTTCCGAATTCCTACGCGTTTACTTTCTAGCCTTGAGGGATCAGAGGGTAATTTTTTTTTAAATTAAATTATTTGAAGGTCCGATATTTTTCATTATTTTTACGGGTTTTTTCGATTTTGTTTTCGCGAATTTTCGCAATTTTTTTTTTTTTTGTAAATAAGAAAGGGGATCCGAACCCCCTCATGGAGGCAGATGGGTTAAATTACTTTTGAAATCCAATTATGACGTTCCCATGTTTTTCAATATTTTAACGGATTTTTTTGATTTTATTGTCGCAAAAGTTTTCGCAATTTTTTTCTAGGAGTACTCTGACCGACATTTTTTAGTCCCAATTTCCCAAGTCTGAAAACCGTTAGAAAATTTTCTGAAGTTCTATGCGTTTTCTATCTAGCCGTTGGAGGCAGGGGGTACATTTTTTTAAATTAATTTATTCGATACAGTGCTTTTCAATATTTCAACGGATTTATTCGATTTTATTTTCGCGAATATTTATAACTTGCCAAGATAGACAGATAGACGGACGGACGGACGCACGGACAGACAAACATATAGATATACGAACAAAGCAAGTTAAATTATTACATCAAATGCCCTTGTGAGTGGAGAGGCACATGTTCTTTTTTATGAGCAGGAATGGAAATCTAGGCCGAAGGAAGATTTTAGAAGAGGATAAATCAAATTTGTTTTATTTTTTTTCCTTGGTGTTTTGACATCGACTGCTATGGTCATTGGCCGTGTGTTCTGGATAGGCCTTGTTGCTAACTCCATACGCCACCTTAGGAGCAGCACTGTTAATTATGAACGTAAAAGTGAATCGTGGAGGATTATTCACAGCCGACACGAGCTTCAATCATTCAGACTTTCACATCTGGAAATGAAAAAAGCCCGCCACGGCTGGGAACCGAACCTGGAACCTCTCGGTTACCAGGCGGGCACTTAACCACTGCGCTAATCCCGGCCCCAAATTTGTTTTATTATTAGAGTTATTGTAATTTTACATATTTTTAAAATTGTGACTACTTGTACATATGTCAACGAATAAAAATGGATTTAGGCAATACAATACAGCTTCAAATGGGTAATAGGTAAATAAACACAAACAAAACATATTTACCTGCTGAGTGATGCTTCTATGGGAAGGATTACTTGTTCATGATCTCTAAATTTCCAACGAAGATATTCAGATCTGTTTATTATTTGACCATTTCCTTCTTGATACATAAGTTGACCGAACTGGTCACGGATCAGTTTCTCAACTTCTGCTTGGCCTCCTTGATTGTAAGCATCAACAAGTTCTCCACCTAGAAAATAATGGATATTGATTGAACGATATAACAACTGCCAGCACACACTTGGGAGTAACTATGAAGTACTATGGATGTAACTTTGTGACTAAAACCTCTCATACGATGTACCAAAAACATTGCCTCCCGCTCGTATTTGCAGCGAAATGTCCGCGGCATCAAGTACGCATTTCAATTCATTGTGTTGTTCAAATTGAGATTTGAAAAAATAGCCCAAATAAAACATCCATCCGTAGTCAATTTGTGGAAGTTTTTGAGTCAATAAATATCTTTTTAGTAACCACATTGAGTTGTTTCATGCGAGGTTTCTTCGAGACCTCTTTTTTCATTCCTTTTTTTCACCATGCATGGAGAAATTAATCAATACTTTTTAAACCTCGGTACGCGTTTCAGTCAACAAGTGATCATCTCCCTACAATGGAAGATGGTCGCACTTTGGTGATTGAAACACATTTCGAAGTATTGAAAATAGTGGTTTGCTACACCAAAGGTTCCACACAGTGCAGTGCAAGTACCACCCATGAAGTTCATTTGATGCCAACTCATAATAGATTCATTTATTATCGAAATAAAACTTCGCTATTGGTAAAGGAATTGGTAAACAAATGGACTACTGATGGTTCAGTTATAACTGGATGTACAAACATATAGATATTGAAGTCAAATATAAAGGTTTGCAGTGAGTGGAGTTGTTATAACTAGGCATATAAATAGCATATCGATCTTTTTGCATTACAAATACAGAATTGAACAGTTGTTCGCAAATACGACTCAATTAATGCAAAATAGAAAATCCAAGTTATTTCCTAATTATTCGTACAGCAAAACAACCGCTAGGCGGTTTTTTGTTCAAGGACATTATATGATTATTAAATTTCAATTTTTCATCAAGAATTATACCAATAAAGAACATAGTATTTGACTTATTAAGAATTGCTCGCTTCTTTAAATACAAACTATCAATTTGAATGTCAAAATATTATAGTTTTATTTGCACTGAAACACAGCAAATTGGCATCACACCAATTTGTAACCTTTTCTAAATCAATCTATATTATGTCTTTTAGCGCATGTATTATGTTATTCCCGTGCCACTTTAATGTTGTATCGTCAGCAAACACTGTGAACTTCCCTGAAATATCAATATTTGATGATGTCATTCAAATACAACAGAAAGTGAATAGGGCCGAGTAACAGATCCTTCAGGTACACCCCAACAGATCTTTGATTCTTCCGATGTCATATTTTGTATTCTGATCTTTTGCATCCTGTCTAAGAGATATGATTCTATCCTCTGATCCCATAACCATTCACGGTGAATAATACTCTGGTGAAATATGAATATTGCAAGTGACAATAAGGTTTCCCACTAAAACTTTGCTCCGCCTCAGACGTCCTGAAATTTACCTCTATACAATCCTTCATAATTCTTGATAAGAAACACTCTGGTGAATATAAATGACACAAGAATAATAATTAACTGAGAACAATTTTTAGGAATCAAAGAATTACCTGAAAAAAAGTCAACAGTCCTATTTCAGAAACTAATCGAAATTTTTCAAATTCTGTGAATACCTCAGATCAATAAGTAAACATATTGATCTGAGGTGAATACCTATTTCAGTAATTAATATTCGCATCAGCACAAACTGAAACAATGCAAATGTTTCAAAGATCTGATGGTAAATATGTTTCATCAAGTCATAAAATAATAAGCTCATGAATTTAGAGCTGAAAAATAAACTGCTGTCTGAGTTTTCTTTCAAAATTATCATAATATATTTTTTCTGCGACAGTGCGTAAATTAAGCTTTTACGCACTGCTGAGAGTGCGTAAAGTAATACTTTTTCGCATAAATGCATAAAAAAATCACCTGTGCGTAAAATCATCAACTGAGCGTTAAGTAATTTTTACACACTGTTCATACATTTACGCATTTTTGAAAAATACAGTATTTTGCGTCAAATATAAATCGGAAGTCTTTATTTGATAATACGACGACAATTCATATCATTAAACATTCAAATTGCTACAATTTGGAAATATAAAAACTGTCGAAGAAAAAACTGTGTATGAAACACTTTCGTAAAGGGCTTTTTGTACTCGCGTGTTTGTTGAACTCGCCTGCGCCTCATTCAACAAACTTCACGCTCATACAAAAAAGTCCTACTTTACGAACTTGTATCATAAATAGCTATATTCATAACCAATCCTTGATATTGTTCCAACTCGAAAATTAAATATATAATCGAATCACTGATGAATATTATCAACTACAAGTAAAGAGTTAGATATTACACAGTACCTACCCCAAGTGCTTGTTTTAAAAATGTCAAATAACATCTTCACTTACCTTTTTTGTAGTTTGCCAATTTGTACAACAAGCATTGATCCTGGTTTGACGCCTGACTAATTACTCTGTCAAGTATGGAGCCCCCTGATAACGTTTTCTTCTTTTTTCTGCAGGGTTTGCAACTGTTAGCTCCCATTTTAAAATGTTTTTTGATTTACTTTTGTGTACGTTATTCAAATCAATAAAGGTCATGGTGAAATATCTGTGTCAAGGTGTACGTTTGGCAGATGCATGGTACAGGATGGTACTGTGGTGCAGTGAAAAGCTTTATTGAAGGGAGGACGTTTCATTTCAATTAGATGGTGGTTAAGTTGTTTGATGTACATGGTGTACTGAAAGTAGACAACAAAGGAAACAATTTTAAAATATTAAATACATTCTGATATGTAAATATGTTCACTAATAATTATTGATGTCGACGACACTACCTTGGTAAAACGGGAATCGGTTTTACGCCTACAGTTTTTTCTTTAGCAAGTGACTCAATGTTTTTGTCAAATTCGAGAACTTCAGTGATTTTTGGTAATGACAATTTTCAAGAAAAAAAATTTAAATGAAATGATGAATTAAAAAAATCGAGAGATTTTCGAATTCGTATGGGACCACCAAGCTATCCAAAAAATATCTCTTCTACGATCGGGAAGTGAAACGTGGATCTGATTGGCGCTGTAATCGAGAAAGGATAGGCGCTGTTTCGCCAATGTTAGAATAGAATTTATTTATACTGCAATACAAACAGACAAAAGCCCTATTACATGTTCACAGTGAAATATATACAATGTCAGTCCAATAGTAAAATATATCATGATGTTCAACGAGTTCATTATCTTTACTCCCACTCTTGATAAGTATGCCTACAAAACTTAGCTGAGAAGGGTGAGGAAGAAATTCCACTGTTCGGAGTGACACGCTGATGATGGCTCTTAACTGTCATTCGAGTGCCATATGGTTACTATATTTAGGTCCCAATTATAATAGTCTAGTTTAGAGTTCCTCTGAGTAGGCCAGTTTGATTTATACTTCACTTGATGAAATACGAGATGAAGAAAATAACTTAACTTCCACCAATGATTTTTCTACTTAAATTTCTACATTAAATTTTTTAGATTTGACAATAGGTAAAAACAACAACAAACACAATTTTTCTATTTTTTATAAACCTTCCCATACTGACATATACCATAGCATACCATAGTATGATACATAGATTAGTGAATATTCCTCTTTCTGAAGAAAATTTCTGCAAAGAATTAAATATCATAAAACAGATAGCAGTTAACAATGGATATCAAGTCAAATTGATAGAGAATATTCTTGCTAAAAAAAATTACGTAGAAAGGCTATCCAAGAAGTGTACCCCACTATGAGGAACCTTGACAATAATTACAGAAGATAAAACACAAAAATCTGAAAAATCAGGAGTTTATAAATTTAATTGTGGATCTTGTTCCAAAGTATATGTAGGCCAGACTGGTAAACCATTCAAAAGCCGCGTACGTGAAGACCTTACGAATTATGTAAAGAATAAAACACATTCAACAAATGCTAATCATATTTTGGGAGAAGGCCATTACTTCGATGAAAACTTTAAAATCCTTCTTGTTGAAAATAAGGGTATTAGACTTAATTATTTAGAATTCTGGGAAATTAATAAATTGAAGAATTCGAATTGTCAATTGGACCTTAAAATATGGTTAAGGCTTTTAAGGCACAAGACTACCTAAATCAGAATAAATACAATCTTCGCAGACGGAATCTCCAGTCATCTGAGATTATTCATGATGTATAAGCCTCTGAAGAAGCTAGCCACTCGCGCTAGCGAAACGTTAGAAAGAAATTCCAAAAAACGACGGCCTTCAAACCCGAGTGAAAATTGTGACACTGGACCTTAATAGTTCCCCTTTGTTAAACCTTTTCAATTAAGTAGTAGCTATGTTTTGAGATTTACAGGTACCTACATCATACTGTCAATTTTTATTTTCATTATAGGTAGGTCCTAATTACCTCAATTGATAAGGGTAATATTCAACGTAGAATAATTTAATGTATTACATTCGCTTGAAAAAGATACAGTGTATCGAAACATGTCGAGTAGACAATAATCTGTGGAAATTTAATCGTGTTTACCTTATTGTCATATACACTGAATTTCCATCAAGTAACGGCCACGTCAATCCAAAAAATACCAAGAATAATATTTCACGCCCAGCAGACGGTTTCTTTACCTGTCAGTATATCATATAGGCAACTCTCTATTACTGATGTTGTCAAGCTCTTATATAAATATAAAATTTCAGGTTCAGATTGTTTTTCCCCTATCCAGTCTTGTTCAGCAAAACATAGGAATTGATATTTCAAGAACATTATACTATAATACTTCTTTCGAAAATCATCTCTACCTAGGATTATTCAAATAAAATATTAATTTATATTTGAATGTGACTATAAACGAGAATAAATGTTTCATCCTTCACACTGTCTAGTAAAATGATTTTTTGAAAAAGAGTCATGAATCCCTACGAAAAATGAAGTTCCGGAAATAATAGAAATTTATTTTCCTTTTTAGGGTTGGATATTTGAGTAAATATTCATTCAAATAACTATCGGAATAGTTTGTCGAACCTTACCTCTTTCATGAACTAAAAGTGGTCTAAAACTAAAATAAAACGCTTTGATTTACATATAGTCAGTTTCTTTTATAAAATCACAAAAATCAACATACAACTCTAACAATTCACACAAAATTCAACCTAACAACTGTAAAAGAGTCTTGACTTGGGGAATAAATAAGGGATATATGCAATAAAAGAGATTCAATTGCAACTTTGTTGTTAAAACTATGTAAACTTCAACAATGCACTATTTTTAGTAGTCTAAAATTCATAAAAATTATTTTTCAATCCAATAAATATCGTTAACTTTCAAATAAACAAGTAATCACTAATCAGAGATAAAATAAATACTTAAATTCTGAAGAAGGTAAACGCGATAAATAAAAAAGCATAGAATATACATAACTTATACAAGAATAAGATTTTTTTGGTGAAAAATTACGAAATTGTTGACTAGTTTTTTGAATGCAGTTATAATTTGACGATTTTTCTCCAAAAAAATATTTATTAAACATATACTTAGCTGATTTAAAATAACATAAATATAAATGTGAATAGTTACATAATAACAAAAAGTATTCTGAGCACGAATTTTGAAGGTAACTTATACCTTCGAAAATCTCAAGTAAAAAAACCTCAATTTAACAGACTTGTAACCAAACATTACCGAATAAATCAAACATTAACTGATTCTGTCAATACATGGTTTCACAAAATGGTGTTAGGTCTTGAATACATTTACAATATGGAAGTTGTTCTACAATGAAAAATGCCAATAGTCAAATTCAACAGTTACATTTTGTAGTGAGGCAAGTAAAACATGTTACATTTGAACTCAAATAGGTTCTGAACTAGTAGGTTGAACTATGGAAGACGAGGGGCGATCAATAAAATAATCATTTACGGGTGAGGCGGATGCTCTAGCTAACCTGGATGCTTGTGTATGGGAACTGTATCTAAAATAAATAAACAAAACATGTAATAAAAATATTGTAAATAAAAATTAAGGGCCATGAGCGCGATCATATTTGGGGCGCTTTTTAAGGTAAAATAGTCAATTGATAACTCAAAAACGGTTCGTCGTATCCATTTCAAACAAGGACCGGATTCTAGAGGACGTTCGATTCTAGGCGCGTGCTGTAATGGAAATTGAAATTTAAATTCGGTTTTTCACAAAAAAAAACTCAAAAATTGCACTTACTTTGAAGCAATTTTTTGGGTAGATAAATAAATGATTTCAAAAAACAGATCAACTTTTTACCTTTCTTTTGATACCAAATTCATTTCTATTGGATGAAGATTGGTTCAAATTTCAATGGAAGAGAAATACCTCGATTATCTGTGAAAATCATCGTGAGGTGTTGCCGGAGACGTAGGTACATAGAATCGAACGTCTTCTAGAAGCCTGTCGTTTGAAATCGATGCGACGAACCGTAATATTTGTCAATATTCATAAGTGTTTTGGGTTCCAAGTAGGCATTTTTTTTTGACACAAAACTGTAATACTACATGGCACCCCAAACCCAAGTATTGAGAATCGAATTTGACGAAATTAATAACAGCATTTTAAAAAATTTCAAAATGTTCCGCACAAATCAGACAGGATTTTTGGTGAACTAGAGTAATTAATTGAAAAAAAAAAACGCAAAATCCTTATGGAATTAGGGTCTTGGTGAATTTTTTAAAATTTTTGGTGTAGTCCATGTTATTCTCAACCAATGTTACCATTGCGCCAACCCCAAAAAATTTACATTTTTGCTGCTAGGGGGCGTTGAAATCGCCCCTTGCTCAGAAGAGACTATTTATTTTTGAACCCGAAAACAATATTTTCATTTGTTTCACTGTATCTAATGTTGCATAATAGTGTGCTATTTTATGAAAAAAATATTAATAGGGAGTAGTCGATGTTAATTTGGCAACATAGCAAAAATTTTAAAAATTCCATAAGAATTTTGCGGGGTTATTCCTGTGTAATCGATCCTCCGGGAACCGTTCTCATCGGCGATCTTGGAAATCAGCTAAATCCGAAGAAATTTTTTTTGCAGTCAATAAGCTGATTTTCCGTATATATTGAATCACAGAACGATAAAAATTCAACGAATCAGAAAACATTTTATCATTAACTTCCATTCATACTTAAAACTACAAGTTCAAAAATATTTTTTTCAAAATTCCTACTGTCAAAATTGTTTATAAAAACCAAGTTGTGATGAACAATTTTTTTTTCAAAATTAACAGATATAGATCCTTTATTAGATAACTCTAATGTAGTTTATTGCATCCCTTGCACACAATGTGACAAAACGTACATTGGTCAAACCAAAAGGAAATTGAAAACCAGAATTTGTTCATATAAAAGTGAGACTAAAAAACAAGTTCTTTATCTCATCACACCATTTCATAAGATTACAAACCTAATTAAGATAATGTGATTACGTCATAATTTTCGTCGAAACTCTTGGTGTCTCAGTGACGGTCATTAGAACATTGTTTACTTTATTTTCTTCATTTACAACAGGCTTAACGTGAGCACTTTCATAATTGTTTACAACCGAACCAGTTTTTTCAAATTTTTGCAATATCTTTGCAACAGTAGTGAAATGCAAATTTTTGTCTGGATGCCTTCCACTGAAAATTTCAAATACTTCTGTTGTGCAATACTACTTCTATATATTTTTTGTATACTCAGTTTTGGAGCCATCTTTTTTGATAAATTGAAAAACACAAAAACTAATAAAGAACGACAACTCCAACAAAATTGTCAACAAGTTATTGTGACATTTGTTATTGTTACAACAAAAGTACATCTTTTTCAAAGCCGCATTAGCTAAGTATTCGAAGTTCAAAGTTACTAACCAATATTAAATTCAAAATTGGTATATGGGGAATCCAAACACATTTTCTCAATATCTTGTCAATTTGACTCATCTTTCGGTACCAGAGTCATCTTTTTTTGAAATTCCCGCCATATCTGAGATCACGTGATACAAATCGCAACTATTTTTTTATATTTTTCCCAAATGTAGCCAACTTTATGGCAAACTCTGTAAATATTTTTTCTCTTTCCTTTTTTCATTATTTCCAGATTGTGATGTTAGATTACTAATTTGATGCACTTTTTGCTATTATTAATGTCTTGTTATTGGGAATCATTCCTCTTTAAGATTTTGAACTTTTGTTTTAGATGATATTGAAAAGATTATTGGTATTGGGGAGAAAATCTAACACGAAAAGTTGATTACTACTATATTGTCAAGTGTATAAAAGAATCATAAAATAAGCCAAATCTATTTAAGCAAATTTAAAGTTTCAACATCCCTCAACCTCAACTTCTAAATTTTAAAATCAAAACACTCTGTATTCATAATTCCATAGTTTAATTCTTCAAGTTCATAGACATCAAAATTGATACAATTACCGGATACAGAAATATAAACTAGCTCCAAATTCACAGACTTGCACAGAGAAGGTAAGCACTTTTATGCTTTGCAGCGACCTGACGAAAAATGCAAGCTCATCATATTGTTTCTCTATAAATACACCTTTTGGGCAGGTCAAGATTCATTCATGATTTCATTCTTATCACTAGTCACTCGTCAACTGAGTTGAAGTCAGCGTAAAATTAATTATTATCTAAAATGTTTGGCATATCCCCGTCTCTGGCTCTGCTGGTCGCCAGCACATTGTAAGTAATATTTATATTTATATATTTGTTCATAATTCATTTGTTCAGTTTTTTTCTGCTAGTGTAGCAGCTTCATTCTTTCATTTCAATTTTGTTGTTTCAATAAATATCAATTTGTTTTAAAAAATGAGTTCTTTCATTGTTTGGATGAATGTGGGTTGGGTGAATTACAGCTAAAAATCCTTTCAAAAAGCCAAGCGAGTTCTGAGTTGCGACAATATAACTATGAAATTTTCATTTAATTAATTAAAACCACTGTTTACACACCATAAGAGTTTGAAGCCATTGATGTACTTCGAAAAATTCACAGGATTTTGTACTTCCCAGTAATTCTCAACTATACAACTATAAGAAACATTGGTACAGACTATTTATCTAAAATTTCAACTGAAATATGAAAATGGTAGTATATCACATATACTTACTTACTTTCTTGAATTAGCAGTTGATAAAAGATCATCCAATGCATTATCTTCGGAATCGGAGTATAGGGAAGACACAGGCCTACCAATTTTGGAACTATAAGTTTGATAACGGTTAGGCATGTTAACAAAGTCACTCATCAATGAAGAACTTCTATTATATGACCTGTTGGTTTTGGAAGGTTCCTGCAATGTAGAAGCATAACTAGATCTACAAGTAACTGGATTTCTATAATCATAACTTTTACGATCTAAAGAACTATAGTCTGCCGGAGATTTGTAGCCTAACTCAAGATCTTTGTAGCAGCTGGGTTTTCGAGTTCTTTTTTTTTCGTTGAATCTAGTGTAGAAACTCTTTCTTCGTATTCTGTCAATAACTGACTCATTTTCATCACCTGAATAAATATGACTATTAGGAGAAACTGGAGAATGCAAGTCATTCATGTGATGATAGTCAGAACAGACAGACCATGAATCACAACTCATGTAATCATCAGAAGGCGAAAGCATAGTTGAACTATCATCAGTAGTTGTTAGGGAGTTTCGGTTTTCACTGGAATTCTCTTCACAATGACTACTAGTACTGGGAACTGGGTCCGTAACAATTACAGGTTCATTTTGATTGGGTATCCCACCCAACTCTAGTTTCAAGTGCTTTCTTTCTGCTTTTTTATCAACTCCTTCTGTTAGATTACTCTTACTGGGGTTTTTGTAAAACTTGGGGGGCTCAGGAAGGTTGTCCAGGTTCAAACTACGCCTAAAAGAGTTAACAGGCAATTTTGATTTAACTTTCGACTCGTTTACGTTCAATACTGTATCACTTTTAGCACCATTTCGAAATTGTTTCATTTTATCAAGAAGCAATGATCGGGGCCGCCCCTTTTTTTCTAACGTTTCTGTTTGACTAGTGTCACTGGGGGGCACTCCGTTTTCATCGCATTTAGAATTGACTTCACCAGTATCAATTTTTTGAATCGCAGATTCGGTAGTTCTATCTCTCTCTTTATCATCAGTTTTACTCGATTTGTTTTTGATTTTCTTAGTAATCTTTTTTTTGTCCTGTTCTTCATACTTTTTGAACAGGCCCAAAATTTTAGTAACAGACTTTCTAGAAGCCTGTAGCGGCTTGATACCTGACAGGTCTTCGACAGATACTGCCCTTTTTATTAGACCAGATTCTGTACAATGTTCCAAATTCCTTGGCAAACTTTGTTCACGTAAACGTTTAATAGCATTTTCTACCGACGATTTTTTTTCCTGCATTGCTTTTATTTCCTCTGAGTCTTTTGTAGACCTGAATTTTTCAAGCTTTCTTTCTATGGATTGCAATAACTTATTTTTCTGACCCTTTTCTTCTTCGTTTATACATTTATTAGCTTCGTTTTTAGATTCTTTTGATTTTTCCTTCGATTGTCTAGAGAAACCTTTGCGTATTTTGCTTAGTTTTGATTCTTTATCAGGAGAGCAATTTGTTTTTTCTTCTACATTTTCAGTCGGGTAACTTTTAGGACGAGCAATCCTAGAAGATCTTTCTTTTTTAACTGTCGGAGCAGAATTTTGGGCAGTCTTCACATTCACATAATCATGAAGAGATTTAGAAGGACTTGAAAACTCATTTGAATTGTTTTCTGATTGCATAGGGCAATTGTTCATAGGCACAGATACATTTACGTAATCATGAACATTTGGAGCATTACTTTCCACACTTTTAATATTATCAGTTGCATTTGAGAACAAGTTTTTCGATTCTCTAATAATGTTCTCTTTCGACTGGTCAAAATTATTCTGTACTGGTTCGTTTTCTAGCTGCTTTTCCCTGGAACTAGATTGATCTCGTCTGGAACTCAACATACCTTTTCTTTTATCTCTGATTTCCTTCAGAACCTTCTGAGTTTCCATTTCCCGCTCTTTCTTTTCTTTGAGAAAAACGCTATCTTCTTTAGGCGTATCAAAAAAGTCAGGCCTCAAAAACCTTGATACCTTTCTGGGATTGGACGGTTTTTTCAAATCAGTCTTGTGAATATCTGTAGCTAGCAAAGATTGCGAGGATTTGTTAGGAGAGTATCTGCTGTACAAGGAATCCGAAGAATACTTTGAATAAGGCCTTGAAACAGAAGAATCTGATATGCATTTTGAACTGCTTTCTAAACTATTGTTTCTATTTGAATTTGAAAAGCTTTCTGAAATGCTGGAATCAGGGCTCTGAATATCAGTTTTTGTCACTGAATAGGATCTAGGTTCACGCACAGAAAACGATTTGGTGATTTTTGGTTTTCGATAAGAGAATTTATTGTCACACCTAGGCTCCGCCCCAATACTTGAGGATCTAATGTTAAATTCATAAGATGGTTTATACTCCTCGCGTTTGATTGGAAGAAAGGACTTTGGCATTCTCAAGTTGGACTCCTTTGGCCCATCTATTTCACTTTTCATAGCAGCACCAGAATTTTCCACAGAAAACCTTCTGGGCAAAGTGGTGAAACTTGGCGATATCTTCGAATCTACACTCTGTTCTTCGGAGGTACGAGATGACAATGTTCTGTGAAGTTTTCTAGCTTCGGATGGGGCCAATTGCGCGAATATTTGTTTTTGAATCCTCCTGGAAAGGCCTGGCGTCAGATAAGATAATGCTAAAGCATCTTCTTCAGTGAGTCCAAATGTTTTCAAATCAAGTTCTGGTAAATTAAGGTTTTCGTTCTTCGAGACATCTGAAAGAAGGCTCAGAGTCAACTGGGTTCTCGAAAACTTGAATCATCCAAGTGAAGTTGATGAAAGTAAACTTATATACAGTGCGCGGCTAAATTGTGGAACAAATTCGATATTTCGCAAGCAATGTACTTGTGACAAAAATCCTGAAATAGGTCGTTTTTTAATGTTTTTTTAAATTGAAATAGATGTTTCGTGATACTTCATCTGAAAGTTCTTTCAATACGCGCTATTAGTGTAACGTTAGGACGCTTGATTTGGTTGGTTTGAGTCAGAATTCATTATGTTAACAATGTATTTATTTTCGGTGTTTTAACTGTAATATTTGATTTGGTACAGATTTTGAGAGCTGTTTACTATTGACATTGTTTATACAGAAGTAAGATAGTTAGCCAACCTTATGGGATTTATATTGGATTCAAATTGATGCGACATGTAGATGGCGACAGTGATCTCGCATCCAAGTCATGTCGTAACTTCAGTAATCTGGCCTCCAAGTCATGTCGTAACTTGATTGAAACAATGGAAGAGCATTAAAATCAGGGCATTATTTATATAGAAGATAGTTAGTCAACCTTATGGGATTATAATTGGATCAAAATGGATGCGACATGTAGATGGCGATAGTGAGCTCGCATTTAAGTCATGTCGTAACTTCAGTGATCTGGCCTCCAAGTCATGTCGTAACTTGATTGAAACAATGGGACAGCATTAAAATCAGGGTTTTTTGAAGGAAACATCCCAACAATTTCAACAGAATTGAAGAAGGGTTACAATTGAATAAAGCATGGCTACCTGTTCTCAAGAAAACGGTAATAACCCATACCGGGAAATTAATCCGAGGGGGCACCCGACGCAGGGACGATGGCACCGGACGCAGGTACGAGTACGTCGACCCATAAATACTGGCTGAGCCAACGCATACCAAACAAGTAGTGTTCAGTGATCGAAACTGCAAACATTTCTCTTGAAAATGCCAACCACTCGTGTTGGCGAAACGTCGAGTTCTTCTCTAAATAAACGTCGGCCTAAAAACCCGAAAAACCATAATTCATTCAACGATGGCCGCGAAAGCCTTTCACAATCATCATTATTATTACATAAATATTATAAAATTCTTGTATTGATTGTCGTCGGTTTTCTATGTCTGCCAAATTTTAGATTATTCGGACGATTTTGGAAATAGGTGAAAATTTAATTTAAAAATTCACATCATTATTTTTATAATGATTACATTACGATTACGAAATTCTTGTATTGTCATCGGTCCTTGATACGTGTGCAAAATTTCAGAATATTCAAACGATTGGTGGTTGAAAATTGACCTCAAAGATTTTATTATATTGTTAGTAACAAGTAAAACTAGTACTACACCACCCATGGACTACCACTCCAATGATATGAATAGTACGCTATTTGCTAGTCTAAAATGGATTAAAAAGACAATCAAATAATGCCATAAAAGTCAAGTTAGGGTCTAGTAATGATTATTATCATTGAATACAGTATTGAAAGACCTTACAGACGAAGTATCACAAGACATCTATTTCAATTTAATCGGTTACGTCACCACGTAACACCAGTGATATAACCTCCTTAGAATATACATTAAAAAATCGGCATTTAAAAACAAAAATCGACCGAGTTCAGGATTTTTGTCAAAAGTACATATTTTAGCGGCGCACTGTATAATTCAAAAGAAACGAGTATCAACGACAAGAAACGTGAGAGAAGTTGGAAGATTTTAAAAAGTTTTGCTTTACTTGAGTGCACAACTTTTAGGGCTTTTTAGAAAATGTATATAAATTAGACAACATAATCTAAAAGTTACTACTTCAAATCACACGTGAAGTAGTTTTAGGAGAAAGATGATATATTGCGACTCTCATCAACTTATAACATAACAATCTTCATGCTTGATTAACACTCTTGAACAATTTAGAACCTACCTTCACAAGTTAATGAATTTTTGGCACAAAACATCTGCTGCAGCTTGAAATAAAAACACAAACAACAAAAATTAGTATTGAAATAAAAAAAAAGATAAGACTAAATGAATGTCAACTGTCATGCAATAAAAGAAGTAACATGTTAGTTAAGTGTGTATCATAGCGCTGAATTCTATTCCTAGCTAGAAAAATCCAGCTCGTTATGGCACATATTGTGTTCTTATTTATTTCAGTTACCAGTTTTAGATATTTTAACGTATTTTATTCAACTTATTTATATTATATTTTCGATAATTAAAATATGTAACATATTCAACATTTTATTTTTATATTTCATTTATAAAATATTGCAACAAACAGAAAACATGACTTCCCGAAGGTATGTCTTGGACCTAATCAAAAAATATACAGAGACCGGATCAGTATTGATCAAGAATCGAAATAATTCGAGAGTTTTGAAAGAAGCGTCTCCGATTGAAGTGTAGGGACATTTTGGAATACATCCCACAACTTCGCTTCGTCAAATAGCCCGAGCAATTGGACTTTCGTTGGGATCAGATCATAAAGTAAGAAAACTTCACAAGTTTCACCCGTATAAACTGAAATTTTGCCAGGAATTATTTGAAGATTTCTACAGGCGAATACAGTTCTATGAACAAATGACAGACAAGAATAGATGGATAGGTCGAAGAGGAATTATAGAATGGCCAGCTAGGTCTCCCGACTCAACCCCATTAGACTTTTTTTCTAAGAGGCCACCTGAAATGCGTTGTTTATACGAAGCAACCAGATACTTTAGGAAAACTTCAACGTAGAATCGCTGAAGAGTGCCTGTCACTTACAAGAGATACTTTCCACAACGTCAGAAATCAGTTTGAACAACGTTTATATTACTGCATAGCCAAGAGTGGGGCGCATTTTGAACATTTGTTATAGACAGTTTTTTGCTTTCAATTCATGTAGGGGTTGAACATTGAGATAAGTTGGTAACGTTCCACTTAATATTTCAGAGGATAACTGTGAAGATTAAAAAGTGCATTAGATATATGGTTTTTCATTTATCTATTTAGTTTTGTTTAATTCTGATTTTTAAAAGATTTTTTTTTCTCAAACTTATCGTTCGATTTCATAAAATGCGTTTAGTGAATTCAAAAGTGTTTCCAATGAGGTGCCACACAACCTACAATTCCATTCAACATTTTTGAGGGGGTGGCAGTGGAGGCAAAGGGAATGAAACGAGCCAGGTGATGTTTACGTGGAAACATGCCCCTCTTACAGTTATTGGTTACCTATCTCGACGATTTTCCGAGAACCATCTACTTAACAAGATATTGCGGGTGGGAAGATTTCAAATGAACACCCGGTGTGTTTACTTAAACATTGTTGTACTGCGTATGTTTAAGCTTCAGAAAATGGAACCAAGTTCAACAATACAATAGAGGGGACAGTAAGGGTTCTCTTTGAGCTCCAATTTTTTTTCCCATGGACGTGAAGATCATCCTCTACCTTCAAGCATCCCTTTATTTGACCTGCAGTAAGTTTATACATACTATATAAATAGTATCAGCAGTAGAGTCATACACCAAGTTTTGAAAATATCTGGCTTGCTAAGTTGTTATTTAACCATATACGAATATATTTTAGAATATTTCCATCCGCAGAGAATACTTCTTATCATGTTTACCGATTAAATTTCTAAACTGAGCTAATTTATGGTTTTAGTATCTAATAAAGGTTAGTTTAAAACTTGACAAAAAAAAACGAAAAACAAATTGTATACATCACTACTGATTTAAACAAAACTACTGGTAATAGAGATATTTTTCCTGCAAGTAAAACCTCAACAAATTAATGGTAAACAAAACCCTCTATATACAAGAACACTTCCTTCGAAAATTATGTGAAACACATTGGTGTCAAATTTATAATAATTATTTAATTTCCATTAAAATAAAAGACGATATAATAAAGCAATCAAATCAGTTTTCAAAAAACAAATACAGGAGGAGTTTATACAAAAAATGTAGGTGTAAATTGAATCGTGTATGGTACAAGGGTTGCTTATGTATTGAGAATGAAGAACTAAAACAATGATTGAAGTGTAGTAACTACACATTTTTGCAGTCTGATTACGTTACTGTTAAAAAATGTCAAACTTATTGAAGTACCTGTAGTTCTTAAACTAATCGTTTTAGAGCACAAGTTTCTTGAAATCCTTTTATCGGTAGGAACACAGAAGTGCCAAAATATACGGGTTTTCCCATTAATAATTTTGAATCTGATGTCACGTGATCGAAAACAAAAAGCTCATTGGTAACATAATCAAAAAAGCTTCACCAATTGTTTCAATTTACAACCCCAAAATTACAATTCTCTACTACTATCGAGTTTCGAGATATACCCTGTCCTAAACTTCGTGGGACACCCTGTATAACAATTGACGTAAACCAGCAAACCTCAGTATAATACGTTTACATAAAATTTCAATACAGGTTTTTTTCTGTCGTTGTTGTAGAATATTCAAGACTGATCTTGTATAGAAAGGGTTTTTCAATGTGTACAACTTGTTTGAAATGTTATAGTAATTAAAAAAAAATGCATTGAAAATCACCTGTTGCAGAATGCAACTAACTAAAATATCTTACGGAATACATAAAAATGAACGAATTAACCAGTTACTAGTTGAAAATGAATGTTTAACATCACTTTAATATTGAAGATCCATTAACAAATTCATTAGAAGTAAATATTTGAAAATAAATGCCAATAAAATGGAAAGTGTCATTTTTGAGTCTGAACATTTTTCTAATTCTGCAATACACAACAGTGTGCCTTCAAACCAGTGCAGTATCATTTGTAATTAAAATTTTATACAGATTGAAAACAAATAGTATTTTCCCCTTTTCCGCAAAAGTAGTTTCATTCCTAAAAGCACGTTTCGATAAACAAGTGATCTTCATCAGTAGGAATACTAAACTAACAGTAAATATCCAAACCAGTCATATTTATCAAATAATTAATTACTATGAATTAATATTGATATGAAACTTGAGAGTGATCATACCTGTGATCAAATCTGATTGATGTGGTCAGGTATGATTTCTCCCACCCATTCCGATAAATAATTCCTTTATCGGATTTCGGATTTAACTCGAATACTTTAGGATTCATTATTGAGAAGAGATTTATTCAAACTGTTCTTGTGAATAGCAATACTTTCATCACAATCACAATTTCCTGTAATTATCAACTGATTTTACAAATTTTAAACTTTGATTGTTAATTTTATGGCGAGTTTCTAATAGGTAGATGATCTGCAACACTAGATTTATTTTCTCGTGAATATTTAGCACAGGCCAAATGTACACGAAACTGAATATTCGTAGATCTCTTGGTTTGGTCACAATTAATTTATCATAATTTTGACAGCTAATTTCGTGAATTCCGTCAAAACGGTGGAGTTTTTCCGTTGAGAATTCCGGTACCGAAGGGATTATAAGTAGAGGGTCGGATTAATAGCAGGTAATGCACCCTTCTTCGTACATGTTTGTAAATATTTAAAATAATTTTCATACAGACAATTTCAAATTCAAATATAGGTTTATTCATCAAAATGTGCTATAATAGTTATTTATGTACCAAGGACGAAAAACTGTCTATTATAGTCGAGCCTGCAAATTGATAGCCGAGGCGCAGCCGAGGATAGCAAGCAGGCGAGACAGTAGACAGTTTTTCGCCGAGGTGCATATTACATTTTTTCGTCGACCTCTACATACCTTTATGAAAGTAAGTACTCGCATGTTTGCTGGCCTCAGCTATGTCCAACTCTTCGAACTGCAGACTCGATCATAATTTTAATGAATATAAACAAAATGTATTTGAAGTGTAACAACTCTCTATTTCAATTATACTACAAAATTAAATCAATCTCGAAGATGAATATTGAACGTACAGTTTGTGCAATTATTGATATTAATTCCTGCTGTCGAAGAAGATGCAAGAGACAAGTTTTGATTTTGGGTACTTGATGCAACTTCAGATGCAGGTGCTCCAACAGCACCATTTCCAAAACTTCTCTCTTGAAGTGCTTTACCTGAAATCTAGCGGATTTCGTAAATAATTAATTTGACAACAGCAAATGACAGTTATTGTCACAGGCGCCTATGTATTAATTAAAACGTGGATTTACGAAAATGACTCAATCGCCGCTCTCGTACCGTGCCGTATCATAGTGACCACAGCGGACGAAAAGAGTTTGCGGACGAAAAGTGTTTGCGGACGAAAAGTGTTTGCGGACGAAAAATACTTGCCTTCAAAAATAGTCGATTTTTCGTCCGGAAATTAGTACGTAAAATGTCATTTTTTGCAGAGGTCGACGAAAAAATTACATTTCACAAAACTATTTCAACATAGCCTACACTTAAATATGGCATCCTGTGGCTAGAGGCCAGTGATTCAGGAGTAAGGAATGGAGTGGGGATGGGTCAACGCTGTGCCCCGTTTCCGAAGAACAGTGGTGCTCATGAGTGACTCCTCATGCACCCGCAGTGGGGCAGGTGAGTCACCTCCGCTGATGTTAGCGGGTCACTCTAATAGTTGTGTGCCCCGCTTTACCGAAAATGTCGAAGCCCTGTCTCCCGCATGCTTATACAGGGGCGATAGAAGAGGTGATAAGATTTCAGTTGTAACTATTTGGCGTTGTTCCGTTGATAGTAGTCCCAGAAAAAGTTGACGGCAAAAAACTGGGTAGCGGTTTTTGTCCTCAAGTGAAGGTGTTAGGTTATCTATTCTCGTTCTTAGAAAAGATCCAACTTTTGGTAGAGGAGCCCCCCGTGTTATTTATTCTGGTTTCTTAAACTGGTTATATACATACACACACACACACGTACACAGACACGTATATTAAAAATGTAATGCCAAAAATCCCCTGTCCAATAATATCCTGACCAATAATAACCTTTCAACTTGCTAGCTAGGTTAGTTAGTTCAGGTTAGATCACACTGATAAAATACGACCCGCAAAATGAATTTTTCTTCAACTTCCAAACTCTCAACTTACGAGCTAGGTTAGTTCGTTCGGGTCAGATCAAACTAATAATTGGGCGGAATAATTTTGCATAAGGTTATTTTGTATAATGAATAATAACATGACATCACTTGTGTATTTCTTCAACGTCCTTTTTTTGGCCCTCTGTTCGTGTCTGCCCGAGAATTCATATGAATTCATCGACCGAATAAAAAACTTGAAACCATTCGAGTTAATTCCGATAACGGAATAATTACCTTAACCATTTTGTCATAATTACCTATTATCGGTATGAGTGGATGAAATCATGCCTGACCACATCAATCAGATTTGATCACAGGTATGATCACTCTCAAGTTTCATATCATTGGATATTTACTGTTAGATTATAATTAATGTCAACAAAATCACGTGAACGCCAAACTGGAACAGAGGCGTATTATGCTTACAACTCGTAGGTACGTTGTGAAATAAACCCAACGAATGTTTAACGTCACCCGAAACCAACACAGAACTTTACACTAAACACATATTTGATGTAAATAACCAATAATGTAATCAAAAACACAAAAGAAATCACCGCGGTAACTACAAAACATAGCTTTAATAATTGTAATGCAACCAACCTGCAGAGTCTGGACTGTATGGTCAGGTTGATGTTCTAACGACCAATAGCGTTGCGAGAATTGGTGATCACGAGGTGGACACGCGGCAATCATGCATTGATCATTGTTTACACCGTACGTATTTGAAATGTGAATACACTATAGTATTCCTAGTGATGAAGATAACTTAGTTATCGAAATGCGCTTCTAGGAGTGAAAATACTTGTGTGATGAAGGGGAAAATACCAGTTTTTCACATTGAATGACACCACGGGCGTCCTGAATCCCATTTTATATAGGTTGGTAGATTTTTTATTTATTTCTACTAGATTTTTATAAACTACTGTGTGTGATGTTAATATTCATGAGAAATGAGAAATTATAATGTCTCGACTCAAAAAATATTGCAATAATGTATTTTGAAATGTAAATTCTGGATGAGGAAATCCGCTAGCCAACATGTTCTTGATCATTACTTATGTATCCCGATATCTTAAGAATATATGAAATGAATATTCCAACACATGACCAATTGCTCCAAAATAGGATTGATTCATTATTGCTATTTTTTGTATTACATTCTATGGTTTCGAATTTGATACACAAACCAATGAGGCTGGCAGTTTTAGAATAAAAAATCATGTCAGCTTAATGTGTTATTTCATGATAATTCTTCAAACTTGTGGTATTTTAGCAGGACAACACCTATTTCATAATTATTCTCATGTTTTTAGGTACTTATTTTTATTGCAAGGCCAACAATATTTGTATCAATAGCGTACATAACTTTTACCTTTGAAATATATTTGTAGTTGAATATATTATATAGAATGCCTGTGGTAGAAGTCCATTATATCTCAAAGTGGAGTGGTATGGATATACAAATCAGTAAAACGCAAAGTCGTCTCCACAATTTAATTTCCCATCTAGTTCAATAGGATGGTAAAACGGTGACTGACCGCTATCAATCAGATTGTATGGATTCTCCTCTTGTTATTGCTACAGTCGGGTGGCTTGAGATCCTCTTGCTTGGTATAGTATCGTTGGAATTTTCCTTCTCTTGTTCTGTGAGTGATGGTCTCGTTCCACTGTTCTGTGTCAATTTTGACATGGGAGCATTCATGACAGTGGTTCCGGCTGTGCTGTCAGCTGTCACTTGCCGTTCTGTTCAGTCAATAACAATAATCACGTGTATTGATTTTATAATTTTGATCGATGTTTAAGTCATTTATTTCCCCTATAGGATTAAGGGGGCCCAAGGCCTTACAGCCTCCCCTACCTATACTTACTTTTGTTGTTTTCGTAAAAAAAAAAATTTTGGTTGTTCAAACACCACAAATAATTAACCATGTGGTTATTTAACTATATTTAATACTAATTTTTTAAACAATTAGATATATACTTATTTCACAACATTATTTTTCTTCTCCATGTAAGTAATCTTATATTGACCTTGTTTGTCTTTAGTACATAGTCTTTCTTCTATTGTAGAATTTTCTTGAATAGCTGATGATGGTCCTATATAGGATCGAAACATGTACTACTTCTACTGTTGGACGGCTATCTGATTGATAGCGGTCAGTCACCGTTTTACCATCCTATTGAACTAGATGGGAAATTAAATTGTGGAGACGACTTTGCGTTTTACTGATTTGTATATTTATATAGAATGTGTGAACTTAGGGTCGGCATTATTTCCATATAAAAAACGAATAAAAAGAGCTCAGGCTAATAAAAACTGAATATGAAATATAAACTCAAATATCAATATGAGTATGATATTTCTTGGTAATTTCCGAGGATAATAAATCCTGGAACTCTCGCATCTGTCATGAATGAAAGGGGTAGTTTCAGAGAAATATGTAGTTTTAGGAGAAAATATCCTAACCAAATTCAAGGAACAAAAATGAACATGTTGAGGTCAACTGTTGTTTTCCACAGCTTACTAATTGGAAAAATTATTCGAACTTGAAGGAAACTCATGAAATAGATTAGATTTTTTAATGTGTATAATGCATATGTTACTGAACCAAAATACAAAAATGTTTAATTTTTTTCATGAATGTTTGTTCTAGATAGACAAGAAAAAGACCCATAGGCATTCCATTAAAAAAATTACAATTTTTAATCAAAATATGATCTAATGGAAGTGATTCATCAATAAGTGGCCTTGGTCAAATTCATAATCCATAAATATATATTATATACTTACTCTAGAATGCTAATCCTCATGTCAAAAGTGTTGTAAACAGTTCAGGCTGGTCCGCAATGCGCATGCGTGCGCATGCGCGTCATTAATGATTTTTGTAACAGACCCGGTTTTAGTAAAATATTATGGTACTTGTGAAGATTAACAAACGTTAATTCTGAATCTCGGAAAGTAAGGTTGGAAACCGCATTGTACTTATTCCTGTTATTTGTATTTAGCCGATTTGAATACATATTTTCACATATTTATGATCCCAAATATTCAGCAAAGGCCATTAGAAAGTAGAGTACGGTTATTATTATTATTTATCGCTCTGAAGCGACTGAATTTTGGTATCACATTCACTTTTCAGCTGTAGTTGACCAACAAAAACTTACGGAACCACACCCCAAATCGTCGGTACGAATTTCAAGGAAGCACTGGATTGGAAGATAAATTGAAAGTACACAAAACTATGAAAATTTATTTCAGCTAATATCATGAATAATTTCAACTCAAATTGGATTTATAAAATTGGATGCTTGGAAGCTCACGGTTTTTTTTTCAAGAACGATTCATGTCAAAATATGCAACTACATTTGATTTAAATCATTCGAATCTGCTATTTCTACGAGTATTTTTGGTTGTATTACTTTAGTGCAATTTCCACAATGGGGGTACATGAAAAAGTGAGGCCAAAAGCATTTTCCTTACTATCAAAGAAAAGCACTTCCATATTGACATTAATTTTCTGAGACGATTCTGTGTATGTTTAGTACTTTTTATAGGAATCTAGAACTCATAATATAAGCGGTGTGGCAGAAAGTTGTATCACTCGCCATGCATGCTTACGCAGACACAGTATCGGTACTGCACTAGGTTTCAAATTATTCTATTGTCGTTTTCACATGAATCTTCATGAGGAAAATGTCTGCCACAAATTACAATTTTCTCACTAAAATGTTCTGCTGGGGTCTCTTCTTAAAAACAATAACCAAAAATCATGCCTTTTTTGTCAAGCTAAAATAATATTTAAGCTATTTTGAGCAAAGCATATAGGTACATAAAAAATTTCATTATCTACAAAAATGATTAATTTCAGGTATTTTTCCTTCACACAACACTAAACAGTTCATTGTTTATTTGTAGGAAGAAACGGTTTTATTAGAAATTGTCTTTAAAGGAACAAGATTAATGCAAATTCACGAATGATGAAAGAATAACCAACGACAACGAACACCACACAAAACGACAAGAGAAAATCTGAAATTCTAAAAACCGTCTCTGATCTCTGACAAGAGTGACAGATCTTAGTGACAAGTCTTCCTGTTGATGAAAAAGCACTGTTGCACGGTCATTATAATTACTGTAGCATAGGATACATTACTGTTTTGAATAAGTTTCTTTCGCGCCTAAAATTCGGAGTAATCTAGCTCTAAAAGGTTCTTTTCGGTTTTAAAAAGTCCTAAATGCGCTGTCAAATTTCTCTCTTCAAATGACATGTGTTTTATTGCCTCATAACAAAAAACTCTGAATTGGAACACCAAATTATTTTCAAACTTGGCAACGATCTACCCAAACTACACTGATGACGAGCATGCGCACATCGTAAACGGGTCGCATACGCGGCATGCTTTTATCCGTGAAGATTGGCAGGATTAGCATTCTAGAGTAAGTATATAATATATATATTTCTATGGTCAAATCGCAATTATCCACGAGGTAAAACAAAAACCAACTTCAATTTCAAGTGTTTCGAAAAATTGACATTTCTCATGACGTTCGAACTTGTTTTGACCCGTAGAACTTGAATATTATTATGAAAAAATATACATGGTGTTAAATTTGTCGTTTCACTGGCAATTGGTCAAATGTTCTGTATATGACGAAATGGTAAATAACTTGAGTTGTGCATGCGGCCTACCGAGTTCGTGTCGTAGCAGGTAGCCAGCAGGCAGTTAATGGGTGCCCTTCTGTGTGGCTGGTCCGCAGGGCACATGCACCGTAACACGCACTCTCGCTGCAACCACACAACACCGTCACGGCCATGCGAAACGATGTCCATCGGTTGCATATTCTGATGTATTGAATCATTTTTGTCACTTTCATTAGTAACTTGAGCAATGTATTTTCAATGTGAGTTCGTGAGTTATGCATACTTCTCATATGATTTTTTCTTACTGTAATGATAGCCAAATATTCAAGGTACAGTAAAACCTCCCTAATCCGAACAGATAATCTGAAGATTATTATTAACATGGATTTTCATCAAGTATCGGATATATCATTTCTTGTTTGCATCAGGATTGTAATGCTACATATATTGGTCAAACTAGTCGTAAATTCTCTCAAAGAATTCATGAGAGTTATCGCTACGTACCTCCACTCAGAGATTCTTAATGAAATTAATCATTCTAGATCATTTGCTAACCATGTTAATAAAAACATCAATTTGATATTGTTTCAGATCTTGATATGTTACACATTTGTAATAAAGGTCCTAAACCGAATATTTTGGAGATTTCGGGTATTTCACTGAATTTTGAAAGAGCTTCATGAGTGGATCTTTTCTGGGTAGCTCATAAGAAACTTCAGATGTGGTTGATATATGTTGACAATACGTTTGTCATACGGAACCACGAAGACGAGGATCTTGACGTCTTTCTGGAACATCTGAATAACATGAGAAAGTCCATAAACTTCACGGCTGAAATGGAGACCGAAGACGGTTTACCTTTTCTAGACGTGAAAGTTCAAAAGAACAACGATAAGTACCAAACATCAGTGTACAGAAAGCCGACTCACACTGGACAGTACCTGAACTTCGAATCGAACCGTCATGGTACTACAAAGAGAGGGATTTTTCGATCGCTGATGGACCGTGCCTACAACCTGTGTAACACAGATGAAAGTCTTACCATGGAATTGGACAATATCAAGAAAGATATGCGACGAAATGGGTACCCAAAAAACATATAGAAGAGGTTCTAGCCCGCAGGGGGGATAACAATAAGAAACCAAACGAGCCGACACAAGCCACCCTGTGCGTTCCTAATGTTAGAGGTCTATCGGAAAGAATAAGACGAATTGGGTCGAAATACAAGTCAGGTAACACTATTCACAGCCATCTCACAAAGACGAGACCACGTAACGCTGAACTCCAAAAACTGCATCTACCGCATCCCTTGTGAATGCGGCGAAGCTTATCTTGGAGAAACTAAGAGACCACTTAGCGTTAGACTCGCTGAACACAAGAGAAACACTCAACGAGGAGAAACATCAAAGTCAGGAATAGCGGATCATGTCTGGACGACCCAACACAACATAAAATGGACTAAAGCCGAAGTCATCCATAAAGAAGAGGGCTGGTATAGAAGGAAGTTTAAAGAGAGTGCATATATTATGAACAACAAAGTCTTTAGTCAGGCCAGCATAGAAATCCGTAATGTGTGGAAACCCTTAATTAGTGGCATGGATCAATTGAAATTGCGATAAGAATTAACAATGCTGTACCGGAGGGACCTGGCACAGTAATTAACAAGCTTACCTGAATACCGCCAAATTACCCCTAAGCTAATGACACAAAATTATCCACAGCATATATAAGAAGTATCCTTGAGATTGTCGCATTATACACTTGATAACGACTGTAGATTTCAACAGTTGAAACGTCGTGATTAAAAATTGCGGAGAATTGAATTTTTCTTTGTTCTTTTTTAGACAATGAAAGTCCAGAAAAACCTTACTCAAAGTGAAACATTGTCAACCACTTTCAAACAAATATTAAATATTTTTTCCTACTGAGAACATATATTAGCTATTTTGCGATTCAATTTGGGACATATTCTCAGGGCTCCTATAATGGAAGATATTCTTTTAATCAGATTATCAATATGTTTCTCCCAACTTATCATCAATCCAAACTCATCAGAGAAGTTTGTTTCAATTGCTAATTTTTTATGTAATTTAACATTTTGCTTATTTCTTTGTTGAAATATCATATCTTCAGTTTTTCTAGGAGATTAGAATAAAGCCATTTTTCAAATTTTTGTAAGTCCTCGTTTATCGTTTTTTTCTAGAATTGAAGGATTTTCAGGGGTAATATAATAAGTGGTATGATTATTACCGATAATTTTTTGGAATATTAATGAATTGCAATCCCAAAGTTGAAAATACGAGTCCGCAGGACGAGTTGTATTTTCTTGCATTGGGATTGCCAATGAATTGATATTCCAAAAAATTATAGGTTATTAATCATACCACGAATTATATTTAGGACGACAATATATCGATTTGAAAATTGTTGAATTGCCTGGTAATTGATTCTTTATTTCTGGCCGTATTCAACAGAATACTCTTTTCCACTGCTTCATCTATGATACCAATAGCCATTTGTCCCCAACGATCGCTCATATTGATTAAGAAATATAACTAGTCAAAACACAAAGATTTGACGTTTATAATTTGAATCATTATTTTCACTTGACAGCTAGTAAAATAAAAACTAAGCAGGTTTATCACCGTGAAAATACAGCGACAAGCTATATTTTCACTGTAATTCCGATTCTATTGGCTAAATTTCAAAATTTGAAATAGACTGATTGGTTGTTAAGCAAGGAGATATATTGTCATTTGCATATAAAAGTACTATATCGTCCGCGTATATGGTGTAATGACATGATAAGTTGATTTGGGGTAAATTTTGTATATGACGTAATAAGTATAAAATTGGACCTAAAACCCCCTTGGGAAACGCCTTTGTTAATATTCAATCTGCCAGTCTCCACATTATTAGTATAAGTCCTTAAAGTCCTTTTTCCAAATAGGATTTGAAAAGATCATTTACAATGCCTCTGATACCAATAGACTCTAAGTTCTTTAGAAGTATTCAGAGGTCAACTGTATCAAAGGCTTTTTTAAGGTCCATGAAAACAGGTACCACATAATTACCTTTATCAAGATTTAAAACAGCTGCTTGTGAGATCCACTATTTTCTTGGAAACCAAATTGATCCAGATCAAAGAGAAGAAATTGAGAAATTACGTACTACCGAAATTTAAAAATATTTACATGATTGAAAAGAGAATTGAATTATCTTGTCAACAATATGTAATTTGACCCACCATGATAACCATGAAACATGTCGCAAGTTTTATTAAATCTGTGGAAATCTTTACCTCAGTGCTATAAACCTAAATAATGGAAAATTGTCTCATAAAGCATTTCAAGAAGCTGAAAAGGAAAAGGGTAATTTTTTGATACAAAGAAGCATTTATGATCAAAATAAAATCATATGAGTTGGCATTTCTCACAATCAGTTTTTCTCAATACTTCAAAATATGCTATTATAAAATTTACTGATAACTAGTATTGGTATATCACAGGGAAATATTTTTTACCACAATTGAATGTATCTACAATATTCTTGCTCACATGCATAGCTGTTTGTAGCAAAAACATCAAAAAAGTGGAAAATTCGTAATTTGTATAAAAAAACGGTAATAGTAAAAAAAGGGATAGGTTGGTTGCAGGAAAAATACCCTACAAACTACAACGAGCAATAAAAAAATTGTAACATTTAACTACGACACAAAACTGAAGACTTTGTGAATACAGAAATATCTGTATCACAACATCAAATCTACTAGTTCAAGGGCTATTAGTGTAATTACCTCCTGTAGGGCGTGGAGCACCAGTGTGCGAATTTTTGAACACGCTGTCTATATCAGACGCTAAATCCTTACTGACACTCCTTCTCCAAGGTACTCCGAAGCTGCTACCGGTACTTGTTTTTGTTATTGGCCTGTCACGGTTGAATGTTCTTCCTAGAGAAGAATGCCTGAAAGATGGACAAAACTCTCAAGACTTTTTGGTCGATCAAACGGAAAAGTTGTGTGATGACGACTACACTATGAATGTAAACTGAATTCTTTTCTAATGTTTTTTTTTTACCTAAAAAGGATCCCACGCGGGTAGAAGGAACCCTGGGATGTTTTATCACGAAATTTCGACTTTTATCTCGAAAATTTGACTTTTTCCTTGAATTTTTGACTTTCTTTTATCTCGAAATTCCGACTTTCATCTCGAAAATTAGAATTTTTTTCCTCTAAATTTCGACTTTTATCTCAAAATTTCGGCTTTTATCTAAAAATTTCGGGTTTTATCTCGAAATGTCGACTTTCATCTCAAAATTCCGAATTTTATCTTGAAATTTCGAGTTTTACCTCAAAATTTTGACTTTTTCTCGAAATTTCGACTTTCGACTCTCATCTAGAAATTTAGACTTTCATTTATTTCGAAATTTCGACTTTTATCTCGAAGTTTTGACTTTTTTCTTTAAATTTCGACTTTCTTTTATCTCGAAATGCCGACTTTCACCTCGAAATTTAGATTTTTTTCTCTAAATTTCGACTTTTATCTCAAAATTTCGGATTTTATCTCAAAATTTCTGGTTTCATCTCGAAATGTCGTCTTTTATCGAGTTTTATCTCGAAATTTTTAGTTTTTTTCCAAATTTCGACGCTCATCTAGAAATTTAGACTTTCATTTATCTCGAAATTTCCACTTTTATCTCGAAATTTCCACTTTTATCTCGAAAATCAGATTTTTTTCTCGAAATTTAGACTTGTTTATCGAAATTTCAGGTTTTATCTCGAAATTCCGACTTTCATCTCGAAATTTCGGCTTTTATATCGAAATTTCGGGTTTTATCTAGATTTTTCGACTTTATCCCGAAATTTTGACTTTTACTTATTATCTCGAAATTTCGGCTTTTATATCGAAATTTCGGAATTTATCTCGAAATTTCGACTTTTATCTCAAAATTTCATCTCGAAAGTTCGGATTTTATATCGAAATTTCGGGTTTTATCTCGAAATTTTGACTTTTACTTATCTCGAAATTTTGACTTTTATCTCAAAATTTCATCTCGAAATTCGGAGTTTTATTTCGAAATTTCTATTTTTATGTCGTTTGCTAGCAAAAAAAGCAAAGTTCAGAATTCTATAATTTGCGTGAGAACCTTTTACTGAAAACATTCTTTTCCTACTAGTGCTCAGTAATACTATCCCAGTTTTTCTACCTAGTGCATAAACTAAACTTACATTATTTTCTCAACATCTCTTCTATATGTAACAATACACTGACTGCTAGGGGGAGCATAAATAGTTGAGAAATTCAATTCTGAGAAATGCATACAAACTTATAATAACTTATCATCAGAATTCCTGAAAATTTGGAATGAGATATCTATACCTTGAAAGAGGATGTTCCATTCTGTTCCAAAAATTAGTTCCATGATCGAAATGACTCAGCAGTCGACTGCTGGGAAAACCTGGTCTAACCCCATCATCAACATTCAATCTTTGTGTCAAATCCCGAACCTGAAAAAAAAATAAAATAAAAACATCTCCTGTGGTTACTATTGCTTGTAGTTTTCGCTCACCCTAGAAAGAAGAGTGGAAAATAGATTTTCTGCAGTTAGGATTTCAAAACCTTCATCGTCATCTTCTTCACCAGAGCTCAACGAATCAGCGTGTTCCAGGTTTGCTTTTGTAGGCCTTGTACTCCTAAAAAAATATTCAAAGTCAAAATATACTTTAATGTCAGAAGTTTTTCAACTTATCGACAAAGCTTTCAAGTATAATTAAAAATGTAATACTTATAAAATACCTCAGTCTGTGCATATGGAAAACATCCTTCTTAGAATCGTCATTATCGCTATCTTTTCCAATTGATCCATGTCGATGTAGGGTGGAAAAGGGAGAAGATTCATCTTCAGAGTCTCTATCACTGAAAAGGGAGCTGAAACATCGTGATTGATAGAATGTGATATAAGTGGCATTCATACAATATGGCGATATTTTAGCCAAAAATGGTATATTATGATACAAGATTGTAGAAGGTATACCACAATGAGCTGAGTCAACATGTATATGGGAGTATTTTTCTGAAAATTTGTTTAGGGGAGTTTTCAGAGGAGCTCGTTTCAGTTAAAATATTTTCAGTTGTTTATGACTTTCGGTTATACAGGAAATGGGCCCCAACTTTGTTCTTTTTAAATGGAACACCCTGTTTTTATTGCATTTTTAGAATCTACGAAAAATTTCAATATAACTTTATTCGAAACATCATATGTCTAAAGGGCTCCATTTTTGAGTTATTTCAATTTTTTTGAAAATTTTGACAAATCCAGCCCTTCAAAAAAATTTAACTTTTTGGAAACAAAGAGAGTCAAGTCAAAAATTGGGAGAATTTGCCTGAATAAGATCTGAAGCTTCCTAAATCTTTGGAAACTTTTCAAAAAAAATATCGGAAATTGTCTCCGAATTCGGTTATCTCGAAAATTGTCTAACTCATTTTTTTTCAAATGGCAACCCCATTTTTTCTCAATGCGAGTAGAAGCTACGCTAAAAAATAGGGGGAGTTTACGCTTAAAACCGTATATCTAAATTAAATTTGTAGAAACTTGGAAAAACCAAAATTTTCGTGTGGTATTGGAGAATTTAAAAATTAACATAACTTTAATTTGTCAATCATTTACGGAGAATTGGACATGGTTATAGAAAGAGTCTGTGAAACCTTCCCTCTGCGATATCCAGATAGACCAAAGCACACTCATGACACCATGACGCAGATCATTCACAAATGTAAAACACACGGGCAGTTTGTTTAAAGCCAAAAAAAAATTAAACCTGTCGTAGACAATAGACGCGGATCATCCACAATTGTAATGGTGGATTTATGCAGCAATCATAAGTCATAAGTCTTAAGTCATAAGGAAGAATATTCGTCAATGATTGGTTGGAATATACGGACCAACCAATCATTGACGAATATTCTTCCTTATGACTTAAGACTTATGATTGCTGCATAAATCCACCATAAAAGACAAGAAATTGTAGAAACTATAGTAAATGTTCGAACCGGTAGCCCCAACTTCCATACTTTGATTGTTTATATAGAATTTTGTTATTCAAAACTTATTTGAAATTTAATGATCTGCTCATACGTAGGTTAGGTTAGGTTTGAACGTGAGTGGGCCCGTATCAGGCCCTCCACTGCGGCCAATGGCCTATTGTGGCTCACCCTATGGTTATATTTCTCCCAGTATATCCAATCTCTTGACGAAATTGAGGAATGCATTGGGAGAACAATTTACCAGGTTTTCTGGCCTTACTGTCGTATCGCCAAATATTGAGAATCTGGTTCTGGCCGCTGCAGGGCATGTACACAGAATGTGTTCAGCCGTTTCATCATCCTCCATGCATAGCCGGCACTCTGCATCTTGTGCAAGTCCGATTTTATGCCTGTGATGTTTGAGTTTGCAGTGGCCAGTAAGCAAACCTACTATAACTCTGAGATGCGCTCTGCTGAGTTCATACATAGGACTGATTTGAAAGAACCGTGGTTACAAACTAATTTCATAATGTGAACTTATAACTCACTTCATTCTCCTGGCCCTTCCAAACTTCGTCTTGCTCTTATTGGTCATGGTGCTAGTAGTACTGGCTGTTTCACTAGGTTCCAAACTTCCAGCTCTTGGTGTAACATAGCCCCCTCCTTCTACGGCTATTGGTATTATGTATTCTCTAGGCGACTTTTTAATAGGTTCGCCAGTTGACGCTACAGTTTCAGTGTCGGAATCTTGTGTTGACTGTCTTGAAAGGTTAGTTCTGAAAAATTCAATTCTTTCATATTCTGACATTCAAAAAGTATTTATAAAGTTACTTTTGAGAACTATCTGATCTTTGGGTTTGGAAAACTCTTGCCATGGGAGGCTTAACTGGTGGTGACTGCACATTTTCCTGGCTACTTTCTTGTCTTTCAAAAGAAATTGGTATTATTCTTTCTTTGGATGGACCTTTTACAAGACGATCTTGCTCTAATGAGGATGCTCTAGAAAACATTCAGTTTCATAAATGTAATCAACTTAAAACATGAATACATCCCAGGAGTATACACTTTTATTTCAAGACAACACGAAACAGGAACAGATAGGAAACGAACCTGACTGTTGAAATAAAATCTTACTTTTCTACTCCCATAACTTAAATTGTATTGCAACATATGTATAAGTACAATTCTTTGAATAAAGCTACCTATTTATCTATCATTCTATCCATCTGCTATTTTTTTCATATCGTTCTTAATATATCTACTGATTCTTCAGTTTCTTCATGAAATCTTAATGATCAATATCAGTATCAGATATTGTTATAATAATCACAAGTTCTAATTTAATGTGCGGGCTGGAATTATAAGAGATCACTTAATTCGACCTTTTTTCTACATGGACACATTTATCACCGGTTTTTTGAAGATAATTTGTCAATTCTGTTAGAAGATGTTCCATGAAGGTTTAAACAAATTTAATAAACTACCACAATTTGTAAAATTATCTACTTCAGTCAACCAATTTAAATCACAATTAAAGAAGTATATTAGTGACAACTCATGGTAATATTTAATATTCACATTTTTCTATTTGTGTAATTTTGTGATATGTATTTATATTTATATTTTTTCTTTTTTCGTATATATGTACACTTTGAAATGGTCGATAAATTTAAATAGTTAATAATGCTGTTATATATTTATACATTTGTATGTTTTTTTTTTGTATATTAGGCTTGCTTTCTTAATAAATACTTACTTACTTACTTACTTTTAATGCGAAATCGCATGTGGTTTAGGCACACCAAAACTTTATTAATCACCGGAAAGATAATGGAGGAACAGAGTCATGGCCAGCTAGATCCCCAGACCTAAACAGTATGGATTATTTTTTTTGGGGATATCTCAAGACTTAGTAAGAATTGCGAACCCGCGTAATAGTTTCCTGTGAATACTTGTAGGAGACGAATAGTTGAACAATTAATTTAATTTTGCTAATTTTTGTTCAAAATAGTATTTTTTATAAAAAATGGAATATTGTGCGTACTAGAGGTGGATAGTGGAAGTTTCATATATCTGTTTCATCGAGTATTGTGATTTGAAATCCAAATTTTGTTTAGCTAAATATTTTAAGTTCAGAGAGGAAACTCAATATTCTCATTTTCAACAATTGTTTTAATAGTTTTCCTATGTAAGGTATTAGTGCTATCGGACGATATAATTATCAAGGATTTTTTCATGGAGATAGGAATTTCATTCAAGACAACAGTGTAAATGCAGCAATCAGGGCAAATTCATTCATTTGCCCTTCTACACTTGTATAAATTTTTCTTGAATTGACATTTTTTTTTTCATTTAAAAACTGTGGAAGGTTACAGTTCCCAAAAAATCACGTCAAAATACAGAAATGTGATTATGCATTTTTATGAATTTCAGTCTTGAAATAAAAGCTTTTTTGGGAAAACTGTGACAACACGATCATTGAAATGGAGTACCTGAATCCGCTCGAAGGTGTAGATGACACAGGAACAATAACCTCAGTTTTTTGTGATGCCGGGACGGGGTATGCTTTGACGTTATGAGCCACTTCAGTCTTGAATCCCATTGGCGCGGGTTTAGGTACAGGGTAGTTCAACTGAATCTCAGCTTTAGCAGTCTTCCTTCTGGGCAACGTAGCTGATTTCAAAGTAATTTCAGCAGAAGAAGTTTTACTCTCATCCTTAGGTTCGGTTTTATCTCCTACTTTGTTAACCTCCGGTTGATCGAAGTTGTGTTTTACAAATGGTTTTGGTCCTGGTGGAGGAGACAAAGGAGAAGTCAACATTCCAATATTCCCCGAAGCAGACCGCCCACTAACGCCAAAAGGAACAGGAGGTTTTCTCATCATACAAGGTCGGGACTTGGACTTTCTGGTTCCCTCTTTGTCTAAGGCACTTGAAATAATACTAACTGCATTTCGCACTCGCTCCTTTATATCTTCTTCAACCTTTATTGGCTCAGGCTCTGGTACCTTCACGACTTTCTGTTCTATCGCTTCATTTTCATTGGACTTCTTTTCTGGAACAAACTTTTTGCTTAATGCACATTTGAGTTTTGGAGATGATGTTGAAGTTAAGCTTGCTTTTCGTTCAAATTCCTTTTTGAAACCATCCACACTTACTCCAGGTATGACTATTTTCTTTGGCTTTTCTATAGGAGCCGGTTTAGGTTCTGTAGGTGAAATCATACTCTGGAATTTCTCAGCGGCTTCGAAAATTCTCGACTTTCTTCTTTCTATTGGTTTGGAGGGTGGCTCTGGTACACTTTGTTGTCCTTTTTTTTCTTCTTTCAGAACGTTTGTATCTTCCGCATTGCATGCTGTTTCTTTAGTATTCTCATCTTTGTCTGTTAAAACTTTTTTCTTAACAATTTTTTTCTTATTTTGAGTTTTACCATCTGAGAGAGCTCTGTTTTCATCTGCTTTCGTTTCTTGCAGTACTTCCTTGACATTTTCCTTGCCTAAAGTATCTGCAACATTTTCTTGACTAGGTATTTCATTTATGCCTTCTAAAACTTTGGTACTCAAACTTGTTGATGGTGTTTTCTTGAGTTTTTGTGGTTTCCTTTTCTCTGCCTCCTCTAGAATTTCTGAACAAACTGCACCTTGCAGTGATGGATCTACCATAACATCATTCTGCTCTATGTCCATATCCCTCGACAAAGTTTGAGTAGAACTTTTATTAAGAGGAATGGAGTCATTCATTTTAGCATCTTCCAAAGGTAAACTCTCTTTACCACCATGAACTGTAATATCAGCTACTGTGTTTTCTTTGACAATTTTATCTTTCCTTTTGTCCAAATTAGCTTGATCTGTGCTCACTGTTGTCTCCAACTTCCTCTTGGGGGTTATTTTATCTTCATTAATTAGATCATTTATTCTCCTTTCTGCAGGATGAGAAAGTTCCATAAAACTTCCAACAGACTGAGATCTGGTAGGAGCAATGGACTCTACCTTAACGGTTTGGTCTTCTCCCGTGAGCATGAGCTTTTCACTTTCTAGTTGTGGAGTAGGAGGGGCTAGTGATAGAAGTACGTCGAGTCTGACAGGTGTTTGATTGGCCAACTCTTCTGATATATCAAGGCAGCTGTCACTGTAACCTTCGTTGACCCACCAATGAGTGCAAATTTTTTCTATGTCTGCCCTCATTTTGGGATTCACAGTCAACATGTCTCTTATTAAAGGAGATGCAGCTGAAAAGGATAAGTAAGTCTGAATCAAGCAAGTGTTCGATGTGAATGAAGTACAATCTCCAAAGATTGATGAATTTTTCTAAAATATAACATCGGGAGTTTGTATTTAATTTGCTGTTCTAATAATACAACAAAAAGTATGAAAAGGAAACACTCATATTTCCTTTCCATAGTGTCTCACTTGTCTTTGATTGATCTATTGACTACTTTGAATCTGAACTTGTTAAGTTTTTGAACTATTTTTTTTTTCTATAGAAACTGGGGTTTATAATTTGAAATATACCAATCAACATTATCCAACCTCAAAGAATCTTTGAAAACAACGCTTATTTTTATCACTGCTACTTTTATTAAAATCAACAAAACCATTCTGACTCACAATTCATCATTTTACTTACGGCTAGGTTTAGCAGGTTCAAAATAATCCCCTTGAGAAATCTGTTTCACGAGTCTTTTAAAGTTACTTCCATCAAATGGCATAGCGCCATACACAAGGGTGTAAAGGAGAACACCAAGAGACCAGCAGTCGACTTCTGGACCTTGATAGGGAGTTCCTTTGACAATTTCTGGAGATGCATACAAAGGGGAACCACAAAAAGTATTCAAAAGCCTTTGGTCATCAAAGACGTTCGAAAGACCAAAATCGGCGATCTAAAAGAACAGAAATTTAACATATTATTTTCAAACTCTACAAATGGTTTACTTTAGCGTTGTTGTTTTCATCGAGGAGAATGTTTTCTAGTTTCAGATCTCGGTGGCATATTTTATGTTTGTGACAGTAGTAGCAAGCGGTTGCTATTTGTCTAAAGATTCGTCGAGCTTCTTCCTGGTCTAGAACTTTTCTTTCTGATAGATAATCATAAAGTTCTCCTCCAGCTGCATACTCCATTACTAGAACCATCTTTTCCCTATTTTCAAAAACTGAAAAATACATTATCGAATATAGGACTACTCAAAAATTAATCTAGGAGATTTAGCATATATTTATGAAATTCATCTTATTTCCATTTAATGCTCTTCACAGAGGAATTATTATCTACAAAACGAATGGATTTGCTTCGACTTCTTGTCCAATCACTCCACCAAAAATGGAGAAAAAATAGCAAAACAATGCACACTTTCATAAAAGTTGTAGTTTTGTGCTCAATGAAACAAAAATTTGCCACAAGGTTGGCAATATTCTTAAACATGTAAATTATAAATAATTTTTGTTATTTTGTTAAGAAAAAAAAGTTGTAACACGAGAAAAACAAAGAAAATGTCATCTTTTAGTTCTCCATTTAAAAGTTTGGCATCTGAGTAAATAAATTATTCATTCGTACTTTTTAAAATAACTCGGCAGAAAAACATCTTAAAAGAGTGGCAAACGCAAAGAAACGTTATTATCTATGTCATATTTATATTTTCAATTCAGAGGGTATCAAAAAATGGAACAGAAACATCTGTTTGTTGAAGGATTGAAAATCTATACAGGCGGCTTTTTTTAGACCCACCCCCCTGTTAACTTTTGAACGGTTCGATTCACAGACATGAATCAAAAACCATTTTGAATGGTATCGCCGATGTTACTTTTTAAAATAAAAGAAATTGTGATTACTTGAAAGGAGGGGGGGCGGGGGGTCACATCAATTTAAAAAAAATTAAATGGCATGGAGGGTCGAGTGACACATCGTTGAAAAGAGAATTCTCTTTCCAACAATCTAAATTTTTTGCATTGGCTTTTAGTGGTTTCAGTGTGGTGGTTGAAGTTCAGTTTGTTGTCCATGTTATTCTAAGATATTTTGCAATATGTTGGCTTTTGAGGGTGTGATTGTTGGTGAATTGTCTCTTGGCCTATGGTAGAAAATAACAAATTGTGATTTTCTTGGGTCAGGTTATAGTTTCCAAAGGTTAAACCACCTGCTGGTTTTGTTCATCAATTGTAGTTTTTTTGTTGTTGCCCTCATTAATTTATCATGAGAAATGAGAGCTGTACCGTCTGCATATTGTAGAATGTATAGGTCTTTATCAATTGCATTGTTGTTTGATCCTTCTTGTATTGTATTTTAAGAACTTTTGTAAATTGTAGTAGATACTTTTAATAACTTGCATTTTGGTGGTTTTATTTTCTTTCTTTAAAGAGCAAATGTGTGCTACTAAAGAGTAATATATTCTCCAAATTGTGATTTACGTTTGTAAAGAAATCATTCGAACATTTTCTAATGAAAAAATGTAAATACTTCAAGTCAGAAGAAGCATGTAACCATGTCAGTAAATTAAAAGTGCTTTTTGAGAGAAAAGATTGCATTTTTTTCGGTTGTTTGCTTTTTCATCAGTTGAAATATACCTTGAGAATTCAATAAATGCTAATGCTAATGATAATATTACAGGGAAACGATTATTGCATTATAAAGAAAATACCTTCATAAATGTGAATAATGTTTGGATGTTGTACTGATGACATAATTTGAATTTCTCTTCTTATCCTCACCAAATCGGCTTCTGATTCAATTTTTGACTTTTTAATTGTTTTTATGGCTACTTCTTGGCCAGTTTCTTTGTTGATTCCTAACTGAACTTTACCAAAAGTCCCTTGTCCGAGTTTTTTGATAATGTCAAATCTGAAATTAAAATTAGTTTACGAAATTAGAAAATGTAGGAACCAGTATATAATGCGGAGAACTGAAGCATGGATATGTTTGAGATATAGTAATCTAAACAAAAGTTTAATTTTTGAATAAATAGGTAGGCATTATTTTTTGTCTGCATCAAAAATGAAATTCCAATAATACATATTATAGTTCTGTTCAAGAATAATAGTCAATATACTAAAAACAATACACAAAACATAATATACAAATAAATTTAAGGCATTGAAGGTCAAAACCATTTCAACATCTTCAGAAATATACTCACTCAACACTGAACAGGTCTAAATAGTATATTTCAATGAAAGCATCTGTCAAAATAACATACAACTCTGAAGAGATGAATAGGGTTTGATATAGAGATATACGAAAAATATTATCCCTCCTACTTAGTCTTATCTCAGGTACATTTGAACCGATGGATTCAAGTAATATGGGTTCCCCCATATTTCTGTTCCTGACTATGTTAGAAAAAAAAATACAGATAATATTCTACCGTTTTCTCAAGAACTGTGTATTATATTTCAGTAATTTTCTAATGTATATTTTTCTATTGCAATAACCAGGATACAGAAGATTACCAACAAGAAAAATGTAGGTAAATAAAATGGTTAATATGAATAATGAATAATAAGTGAGTGATTAAAGCTTTCTTAATACAAAATCTTCTTAATAACCCATGATGTTTAGACCCATTATCAATAAAAAATCCAGTGCTAAAATCAAAAATATTTGTCAACACTACTTCCCAAAAATTTTGGATATTCCATAACCTCTACCTCAAATTTACCTTTGTCGGAGTTTCTTTTTATGATTATGCTGTTTCACTGTTCCAGTATTTTCGATCCCACCCATTATGTTGTTTATTGCTTCTCCGACCACCATTTTCACCCTGAAATGAAAGCAATTATTAAAAATTAACGAAACTGCTTCATAGATTTTGAAAGTCTCGGTGGTGTTAAGCATAGTGAATTTTACCAATGCTTTTTTGCTGATATTGAGTGCCATAAGGTTTTTATCAGCCCATGTCATTACTCTCTCACATATCGATTCAGTTGTTTCTGTTATTGCATTGTAATCAGTGACAAGAAAATTGGTGTCATCTGCATATGCCACTATAAATATGTACATTTGAGAGACTATGAAGATAGTTTTTCAAGTCATTTGCATAGATGAGAAAAACCATAGAGGCCCGAGTATAGATCCGTGTGGTACTCCTGTTCACAAACCAAGGACTGACTGTGCATATGAATTATTACACTTTGTAACCTGTCAGATAGGTATACCTCATCAAATCTTGAGCAACACCTCAGTCTCGCTTAGCCATAATAATAAACCTCATCAATGTTGAGGCGTGGCGCAGTGATAAGAGCGTCAGACTCTGAACCAAAGGTCCGGAGTTCAAGCTATACCAAAACACCAAAAACAGAAAAAACACTTCATTTAATAATAACAAATATGATAATCTCAAAGTAAAACTACAAACATGGAAACAACATGATGAAAAGTTAGATAAAGATGTCTCCCCAGTAATGAGCTGGCCAAATTCACCATCAGGAAGCAAGGGCCAAAAGCCCAAAAACCAGAGAGTTAGGGAAATAAAATATGGTAATATAGAGAGTTATCGGACGCGCACTTTAGGAAGAGCAGTATTAAAGTCGCCCTTATTTTGACATCTGAGCATGCGCTCATGTACCGTACCTTATATTTCCCTTATTAAGGATAGTGCCTGACTTTATTTATGCCTGCTTTAAGTTGGTCCTATTTTTCCCTTATTTTAATTATTCCGTCTAAACGTGACAACCCATCGCAGATTGTACATTTTCTGTTATTAAATATTATTTCAAACCTGATATTTCTCATTACCTCATTTTGTTTTGTTGAATTTGTTCTGTAATTACTTGAAGGTATTAATACATTGGAGATAAGAAAGACCGTGCAAGGTTTTATATAAAGTAAAATAAATTAAATAAAAATGTCGATTCTAAAAGAAATAATTAAATAAATTTGTTTACTTATAATGATGATGTGGTTTTATTGAGAGAAGTTGTTCCGCGCAATTCTAATTGAAACCCAGAAAAACAACTACTTCCAGTATAGTCTCCATCATTACCAATTTGCTGTAGAACATAGACTTGTTTTCAACTACCAACAAAGGTTAGAAAGAAGGTAAGTAATAAATAAGGGAAAACCATATGATTACCGATAACACTAATTTTACAAAACAAATAAGGTCATGCAGTATTTAAATAACGTCGTCTTTTATTACTGCATTGCAGTAAACGAAAGCTTCCGATAACTCTCTATTAGAGAGTTATCGGAAGCATACAATAAATATTGTTCTTAAATCTGTCTGTAGCAGACATATGAATAACGACGAAGTTTTTTCGTTGCTAAATTTCCGGAATTCGATTGTGAAATTTGGCTTTCCAAAATTATGAAAAAAACTACAAGTCTTACATTTTGTCATATTTCTGGAATGCCAGAATGATTCACATCTTGATGATTAATAGATGTCAAATAGTTATTTGTTTAACTAGGCAGCAAAGTAGTAGATTGACTGCCGAGGCTGAATTCATAGCCGAGTGTAGCGAGGCTAGGAATTCAGTTAAGGCAGTCAATCTACTTTGCTGCCGAGTTGAACATATAATTTTTTCTCCGATTGTTCATAATGATATAGGAGGATATTATATTTGCAAATTATTACAATTCCCACAATCTCTTTATTTTTCCTGTAGTGTTCAATTAAAATAAAATTTGATAGAAATCGCAGTTGTTGGAATGGTTGGTTGCTATGGAAATGTCCATAATAATTATAGTTTGACAATTCATGAAATTTCTGACAGTTGTGCGAAAAAATATCGGTATATTTAAATTATTATATAATGGACAGTGATAGCGACCTGGAAGTACTTACTCCTCCAGAAATAAGGGAGGTGGCAAAAAATATAGAGTTGAATGTTTTATTCCCATTGAGTATAACCACTTTGCTGCCTAGGCAGGAAAAGTAATACTTTGCTGATTGATATGTGTCAGCAAAATTAATATTTGCTGCCAATCGGAGAAAAAAGTATTTTCAAATAAAGGAGTATTTTATGAATTCCAGTAGATTGAAACTAGCATTGACTCTTCTTTAAAGTGCCCTTCATAACACAACGAATATCCTGGTTTTCTGAAAACTGAGTTAGAAAAGATTATTCAACAGACACCCTGTGTTTTTCCATGATCTATAATAACACCTCTTTGTAGTCCAATTTCAAACACTTTTGAGGTTGCAATTTTTTTTATTGTTTCCACCTACTTGCTGTTTTTCTTAGAAAAACTGAGCTGATACATGAGATCATCATAGCATAAGGATTCAGTTTGATAAATAGATGAAAGATGTCAAGATATATTTGGAATCATTCAGTTCAATATGATCAAGGGCACAATATTGACAAGTGATTGTACTAGGTATATATTGTTTCTCAATGAATTTCTAATCCTACACAGGAAATAATTTATTATCAGATAAAGTCCAATGCCCACTGCCCACTTATTACTCCACATAACAAACTGAGTGGGTGTAGAGGACATTTTGTTAAAAAAACTTAATGTGGAGACTCTAAACTGTATTTTTTACACAGATTGATAATAGGAACTGCTTGAAATGTATTTATATCCAAAATATTGCAAATTGTCTGATAACAAATTATCTAAAGTAGTAAAAGTGTCTTCCAAGTCCTAACCTAATTATAAACCTTATCCTATAAATATAACATTTTGACATAATGTACGATAAGGAATGATACTACAAATGATAAGCAAGGAGCATATCAATCATACAATTTCTAGAGAGTAGTGTATTTAAGATACTTTCTGCACGTACGGTTCCTATTCTATGCTTTTATTTACAGTAGGCTTACCAATTTTGTTCAGATAATTCCTCGTAAAAGTTGCAATTGGAGAGCTATAAACCACTCTAAATTACCCTAATCTGTAGAAAAACACTACGCGTAACGTACACTTGTATTTCTTCAATTATTTCACTTCACATAGTTCAAATTATTAGTGGGTATGAAGATTTCTCGTCGTGTGTAAAAGATCCGAGATCGAAATGTCTAGCAGTCGCCATCTTACTTATTTAAAAATAGTGGCAGATTTCAGACAGCAAGATCAGACTGAAGTTTGAACGGTTTGAACTGGAATGTATGTGATGCGTATTTTATATTTTTAATTTTTTTATATTGATGGTTCTAAGTTGAGACAATTAGTTTCCTTACATAATTCTGAATGAAAAAATATATAAAAGATTTGCTAGTAAACATTTGAAATTTCACTAATCAAAATTTTATAATATAATAAATCGTCCTTAAAAGTTTTCTGAAAGAGAAATTAGTAATCTCAGATATCATATTGAAATAAATTCGCATTAAGATGTCTAGAAACCATAGACATCTTAATTCGCATGATCGCATGTTTACAATTTACAATAATCCAGGAAGAGTTGGAAAAAAATAGAAAAACTGACCGCAAACTGTGAAACTGGAAGTGACTACTGATACAGTTCGACGGAAATTAAAGTGAAAATGTCTTTAAATAGGTATTTAATGAATATTTCGTACATTGGTAAACCGTTCAGGTGAGTTTTAAACTCAAAGAATTACTAAGTGTTTGAATAAATATCTTCGTTAGGGGAGCTCAGACACAAGTCAGGAGGGATTTGCCTGAAGATGATCCTTTAACCATTCAAGGCAGAATAGAAACTGCATTGAAAGAACTAAACCCTTGCAATGAGCCCATTGTTATTCTATCAAGCAGGTAAATTTATATAAACGTGACCTTTCCCCACTAACAAAACTCAATTTATTTTTTCAGAACTGATGCTGGAGTACATGCAATAAATTCTACTTGTCATGTTGATCTGTATCGAAGAAATGGACTGAAGTATCAACCCCAAACAGTGACTTTTTGCCTCAACAAATACTTTAATAAACAAGATGTTCCTATTCGTATATTGAAAACATACATTGTTCCAGAAACTTTTCACTGTAGGCACAGTGCTATCTCCAGATCATATTTGTATCGTTTGATCGTAAGCAAAGGCAATACCTGGGAGAGGAATCATAATGTTAATTATGTTCCAATAGAAGAATGGGATCGGTGCTCGTTTCATTGGTAGGATTTTTCTACAGCATAACTAAGGTTAAATATCCAGACTGGTTTTTGTTTCAGTACAGATGATTTTGATCTTGAACTTATGAAAGAAGCAGCAAAATTATTAGAAGGGTTGCATGACTATAGGTCTTTCTCAGGAAAAATATTAGATCATCAAAAAATAACAAGAAGAACTATAGAACACATTAAAATTATAAATAGAGAAAGGGCAGGTTATAGTCCTTACAGTTGGCCTTCCTTGATTGATTCCAATCTTGACAATTATGTTTTCCTAGATGTTTACATAAAATCTACAGGATTTTTATACCGGCAGGTGAGCCTACAGCATCCTTATTCTTATCACAATTAATAGTAATGGGTTTCACAACTAGTTACTAATATTTTAACATTAGTGACCGATTTGACAAGAATCAAATTGACGTACTGAAAAATTTGATAAGGTTAGGGTGGATGAAATAAAATTCAATTCTTTTTTCTCCAGATGACAATGATATACATTCAGTGTCTAGTGTCACTTCTCTTTAAAAAAAATCATGTGCGTAAAATCATCAACTGTGTGTAAAGTAATGTTTTACACACTTCAAACATTTTTCAAAAAGACAGTATTTTGCGTCAGATTGTACTCGGAAGTCATCATTTGATAAAACGACTAAAATTGATAACTCATGAGATAAAACATTCAACAATTGCAACAATTTGTCAATATAAAAACTGTCAGAAAAAATTTTGTTTGATACACATTCGTAGAAAACTCCTACTTTACGAACTTGTATCAAGTTCGTAAAGTGGGACTTTTTTGTACAAAAAAGCCCTTCACGAAAGTGTTTCATGCAAAGTGTTTTCTTCGACAGTTATTATATTGCCAAATTTAGCAATTATATCATTAATTTGAATGTTTAATGATATGAATTGTCGTCGTATTATCAAATAGAGACGTCAGAGTTATATTTGACGCAAAATACTGTATTTTTCAAAAAGGCATAAATGTATGAACAGTGTGTAAAAAATTACTTTACGCACAGTTGATGATTTTACGCACAGGTGATTTTTTAGGCACTTGTGCGAAAAAGTTCTACTTTACGCACTGTCAGCAGTGCGTAAAAGCTTAGTTTACGCACTGTCGTAGAAAAATAACTATTTTCTACGACGGGGCGTAAAGAAATGGATACTTTTTAGCACAAGTGCGTAAAAAACAGCTGTGCGTAAAGTAATGTTTTACGCACTGTTCATACATTTTTCGAAAAGTAGTATTTTCCGTAAAATTGTACTCGGCGCAAATGGCGAATGTACAGTTAACATCTCATCATTCTTTTCTGTTCTGAAATCTGTGTTCCTTGGTTTGTCCGAATTCGCAAAAAATTAAACTCAGCCATTTTGTTCGCAGAAAAATACTAAAAATAGCGGAATTCGGGGGGTGTGTTCTCGCCTTTTTTTATCGAAACTTTATAGATCATGATTTGAATTCCTTATCCAATCCCTAAAGGCCCATTCATACCCTTTTGAATATTCGCATTTTTTTGCAATTCGACCCATACCAAAGAATATTTACAATACTGAACTGTAGATATTCTTTGCCCATACAGCGAAAAAATTGCTGTGAATGATGAATCATAACATGTAATTTTTCAGTATTTGGTTTGGAGTTAGATAATAGATATTACTACCAAAGAGTAGGGGTCATAGACTATGACCCCTACTCTTTGTTACTACACTACCAAAAAAATTACATGATTCATCACTCATCGCAACATTTTCACTGAAATGAAATTATAATCACAGAAAACACACATAGAAAGGACTCTCTATAGGGCTGCCACTGTTATAAATTCCATGCCAACAAGATGCTGTGCTCACCGGGTAGATGGCGTAAGTGGGCTTGGCGTTTAAGCATTCTGTAAGTTTCCATAGTTTAACTATTAGTCAACAGATGTCGCTACAGTTCAATTTGAATATACTTTCAGGGTGACATCTTGCGGTGATAGCTTGAAGCATTTGAAAGGGAATGGCACTGGATACATGTATTCCTTAGACTCGTCACATTTTTCTGACTTTTGGATATATCATTCTACAGGTCTAAAGAGCAAATTTCTTCATTAACCTTTTCTTCTGGCCTACAGGCTACAAAAACAGGTTGACTGTATAGCGTCATTAATAGAAAATACTGTCTACTATAATATTATATATCTGAGTATGTTCACCATAATTGATATATACAAAGTCAATCGATATTTTTCAAAGCATATTATAACCATTAATTATATCAAGAAAAATCCACTCACTGACAGTATTTTCCATAATTGGTAGGTCAGCCTGTAGAATCAGAAAAAAAAAGGATTGTGAAGAAAATTGATTTTTTTGGCATCTAAATTGCTATATCCAAAAATCCGAAAAATTTGACGAGCCCTAGGAATACATGAGAGAAATTAAAGTTGACAAGTGCTTGTCTATTGTTATAACACATTTTATAAATCTCCAATCTGAAATAGAAACAAACATACTGTCAGAGGAAATAAATAAATTTTAATTTAGATGGAAAAAGTAAAGAATATGGGTCCAGCTGGGATTTTGAAAAAAAAATTCCAGATGTTCTAAAACACGATAAAATGAATTTAAAAAAATAAATTATGGCGCGGAAACACATTTTTCTATTTTATTTTTGAAAAAATAAATGTGGATACTCACTTTCAAGACAAACATTCAATTTGTTGCATGGGTTATTTTACCTATTTTTTCAATGTTATTGAACTGTGTTGTATTGATAACACTTTCTACATGTACAGAAGTATCAATTCATTAGCAGAAAAAGCTTCGAATAGTATGAAAAAGGTTAAAAAAAGCTACTTTTAATTAATTTATAATTTGTTGACAAGTGAATAAATCACAGATCACCCATCACAAATTAGAACATGCGTAAATTATTATCCAACTTTAACCCAACCTAACCTAACCTTATGTATACAGAGTAACCATTCGAATTTGGATTAATATTCCAAATTAGACAAATCCAGTGTACCATCGTTCTGAATAGCCCATGCAAATTGCCATATGAAGTCTGGTCGATTGGAACTCTTGCTCTTAGACTCCGATAAAAAAACACAAGTTCTTAATTTTTTCCACCCTTGTTGCTAAGGGATTCGCCTTGTGATTGGTCCCTATAATGGCGGGAATTTTAAATGTCAAGACTCGTTATCATCATAGTGAACAATGACAGAGCGCGTTCTCTGGCAACAGAGATGGAAAAATTTATAACTTTTCTCTATTTTCAATAAACGCACAACATTCATTGTCGATTCAAAGAAAGACATTGATAATGATTAGTTTTTGTTTGTTAGCAGGAATATGCGTTTTTGTTGGTAGCTAGGTAGGTATCTGGATTGTTATGAAAAATATCTTAGGGTGTGAAATTTCTTTAGATCAAATTATTTGTGGCGAATTTTTAAATGTCTCTCAGAAAATGGCATATAACGGGCGAATAAATATATAGGAAATTAATGTGTTGAGATGAAAATAAAAGGGTTTGGAATAGGGGAAGAATGCGCACATTTTCATTACAGGTTTACTTCATATATTCATATCTTCCCCAATCTATAATCTGATTTGAAATAGGAGCTATTATATAAAATAGACCATATGCGAGTGAAGCGAGCGCGTTCGGCCGACATTTCGCAAATCCGCGCGCGCGGATTTGCGAAATGTCGGCCGAACGCACTGGTTTTCCTAACTGGTCAACAATTCTGTCAATTCCACAAACCTATGTTACAATTTGAAATGAGAACTATAACTCAAAATAGACCATGCGAGCGATGCGGGTGCGATTGGCCAACATTTCGCAAATTAGATCTTGCGGATTTGACATTTGACAGAGAACTGTATGTCAAAAGTTATTTTGAATGTTAATGACAGAAACCTTTAATAAACTTGATTGAGAATTCGATACATTTTTTACTTGCTTGTAGTTTAACTTAAATTTCCATGAATACTTGTTCGTATCCTCGCGAATTTCGCAATTTTTCGGCAAATAAAGTGGCTGCCAGTCATGCCGGACCACTCGTTGATGCTGAACCATGTCGGCACCATTTCATTCATAGAAAAATTGCGAAATTCGCGAGGGTATGAACGAGACTAATGGTGGATTTATGCAGCGATCATAAGTCTTAAGTCATAAGGAAGAATATTCGTCAATGATTGGTTGGAATATACGGACCAACCAATCATTGACGAATATTCTTCCTTATGACTTAAGACTTATGATTGCTACATAAATCCACCATTAACCGTCACTTTTCCATGTAATAGAATTGGCAACGTGGCATTACTAACTTCGTGTTAGGGCCGGTATTATAAAAATCTCTCGAAGTTAACTTTAATTTTAACAGTCAAGTTAACTTCAGCTTTAAAATGGCAGTTTTATAAAAGTCTCATTTCTGAAATAAAAAGAAGAAGAAGGTTAATATGTATATGTAACCTAGAACTTTTCGCAGTTTTTTCTGTGATATTTTTTAATTTTCTAATAAATAATAAAGTTGCTATCGATAGATTTGAGAATCCTCCAAAATCTCCAACGACTACCAAGAATAAACATGTTGCATGAAATCTGAGTGTAATTAAAGGCGGATTTAGCGGATTCACAATGCATAATTTAGTGCATATGCGTAATTTTAATTCACACCTAATCCATCAGAGTTCAATACAGGGACTCGATTGAAATGATTTACCCGTTTCACAATTTATAAAGATAGCCCTGTGTTGAACTGTTATGGAGTATGCAGAAAAATTACGCATTTTAAATCAGAAAAAGTCGCCTTAAAATTACGCATATGCACTAAATTATGCATTGTGAATCCGCTAAATCCGCCTTAACGTGTTACTGGCGGTAGAAGATTTAAACATTGAAAATACTTATAATTCCAAAGTAATTAGAACTATTAGAAATGTTGACTTATTAGTTGGTCTTTGCAAATTTGCCTCTCTATGTGCCCCTTCAACAAGCATACAGACTATCTAGATGATCGAAATCCGTTTTAATTTGTTTTCAAATTCTATTTCGTTCCACACGAGATAAAATGGTTTGGCCGATTTCTACATATCCTTCCACGCCGAGGGCCTACAATAATAATCACAGCATCTCCTTCATCGTCGCTTAAAAGTTCCTCGAAAATAACCAGGATATCGTTTGCTAACATTTATTGCGAAAAAAAAAACAATCAAATTGAGTTTTATCAGTGTTTATAGAGAGATCTCTATAAACAATGGTTTTATGCTAGATTATTGACAGAAGAACTGTCGAAAACCACCATTTTCTACAAAGTTAACTTTAACTGATACCCCTTCCTACCGATAAAGTTAACTCCTACCTTTTGAAGTTAACTGTGACATGTGACGTCATTCCACAAGTTAACTTCTAGTTGTCTGTCAAAATAGTTTTATAATACCGGCCCTTAAAAGCAGAGTACACCTTGGTGTACTCTTTGTTAAAAGTGTCCTGTCATTTCACATTTGTCAAATAAACTGGTTGTTTATGTACATTGAATAAAAATCTATTTGCGTATTTTTTTAAATTTTTGAAGCTTATTAGGTACTATGAATTACTCCATATGGTTGGATAGAAAAGTGTTTGAAATTCAAGACAATGGGTTTGAAATGAAAAATACGTTTGAACTCCGTCCAACGGTTTGTAATTGTGTCTCTCAAAAGTAAGTTCCCACACATGTTTTATCAAGAAAAAAAAATAGAAAATGCTCTTTCCGCCCCAAAATTTCGATTGATCAAGTGTTTTTACGGTGTTTTAAAACGTCTGTAAAATTTTTATCAAAATCCCAGCTGGACCCATATTCTTTACCTTTACCCAATTACACACACTGATGACAGCAAAAGCTTTATAAAACATTTGCAAATAATTTGAACAATATACCTATTTTCATTTTCATTCGCACCTCGGAGATTCGCACTAATTAAAAACTTCTCAGTGGCTGTCATTTGTCAACTGCATAAAAAAACTGCCAATATTGTATTTAGGGCTGCTTGAACGTCAGGAAAACTATTTGCTTGCGCCATCTGCCCGGTGAGCACAGCATCTTGTTGCATGGAATTTATAACGGGGTCAGTCCTATGGAGTGTCCTTTCTATGTGTGTGTTTTCTGTGATTATAGGCTGAGTCAAGTCTCCGGTCTGACCAATATGATTAGACCAGCGCGGTCATTTGGTTAACTTGACGACCTAATTAGAACTGTTTGTATGTGACCAATATTTTCAATCATCTGATCGGTCCGACTCATCGTCATACTTCATACTGAACGCGCGTGCCTTGTCCGACCGGTGACTTGACACCCCAATAATTATGAATTATGATGGTAAAATTGATAATTATCTTGTTTGAAGTTGACAGTTGTCAAATAGATGGCATGCACTCAGTGTTGCCAATGCGCTAATCTTATATTCTTTACGATAAAACCAAAAATTCTCCGCTGGGGTGGGATTTCGTGGCCCATGGAATTCTATTGTCGACAGTTGTCTCTGTCTCCGCACACCGCTTTCAGGTACCCAATTTTTGAATTGCCAGAATTAATTCTCAAGATTCTCAAGAGAAATATGAGAAATATGACGTCATTTTATAGGTACCTACCTACCTATTGCTCGAAATTGAGAGAAAATGACGTCATATTTCTCTAGAGAATCAATTCCGACAATTCAAAAATTGGGTGACCAGACGTAAGGTGAGGAAAGAGTGCCACTGCTGCCAACATAACTTAATTATTTAGATGTTTTGTATTTACCTATCCTTGTTCTTCTTGAGTGTCCTTGTTCTTCTTTTTTGTAAATCTGGCACTTTTCCGACGTCATCAAAATGGAGGTTTCGCAGTAACCCTGTCAGTATATATAGAATAACCCCAAAGATACTTAACAAGGAGGGTTTAATAAGCTCTAGCTGAAATGAAATTATAATATGATGACTGGAATGCTCTTAGTTCCACTGCGCACCCGTATAAAGTGATAACTATAGGAGATGAAGAAAGGCCGATTCAGATACAAGGGTGCCCACGCAGGGTTTTTGATGCACGTGCGATTTACACGCATATGCATTTTTTACGCTTGTGCCTGAAAACTGCACGACCATTCACATACGTGCGTTTCTATCTCAAGGTCATATTTCATTTGGTTTTGTAATAATGTTGTCAATCCTGGTAGAATTAATTTTGAGTTTTTCAAATTATTCCGCACTATATTTCACAATGTGAATCTTTTATCCTTAGTTTATTCATATCAACCTTATTTTATGCTATAACATATTTTATGGATACCTCGGCTACTACAAAAAATATTTATATATAATTTGGAAGTCTGTAATTACTTCATGTATGGAGCTGTATGCTGTATCTTTATTAATGGGAAATGAAAGGAGAAAGTGGGTTAGACCATGATTGAAAGGATATAAAGAATTTTAAACTTGAATGATGATGTGGGATATGATCCTGAAAGTTTAAAAATTCTATCAGAATGAATGAACATACCTACCTTTCAAAAGTAAGGTACCTCAACAAGTAGAGTTGCTGATAGAAAAAAAGTCCCCCATTCAACAATCTCTGTAATAATTCCAGAGGTATCCGATGCAATGTATAATAAATACTCTAAACAATGGTTTTTGAAAGATTTGTATAATTTTTCTTTTTGCATTTTCATACAGTTTCCCATCTTTTCCTATATAAATATGAAAACATAATATATACATCCTGAAAATATTGCAGAAAAGGATTACAACTTAAAAGTATCATTGTATCAACCGAACTGCAACGTAATCGGTACAATTGCAGTTTAGGGTAGTAACCCCGATTTTGACGAAATTTTTTTTTGGGGTTATTTCGAGGTCCTTGAACACAAATCTGAAGTCAAAAAGCCTCGCTCTCACTTACTTTTTGATTTACGACCAATTAAATGTTACAAAAAGGGTATTTTCAACATCAAACTTTTTCCACAAAAAAGCAACAGATTTGCCTTTGCCTTATATCAGCATAATCTAGACGCATTCACGCATTTTTGGAACATTTTGCAGTATTTTCAACTTTGTATTGAAAATATAAGATTTTAATTAACATAACAATACATTTGATGAAAACCGTTTATTGACAGCAGTGACAGAGAGTAACTAAAAATGACAGTATGACAGATATGGATAACAAACGGTCGTGTTCCGATATTCTGAAATTCACAAGACACTTTTCGCGCTACCTCTCATGAAACCCTGTTAAGTCTCGTTCATACCCGCGCGAATTTTGCAATTTTTCTGCGAATAAAATGTATGTGTGAATAAACATGTGTTCTGCATCAACGACTGGTCGGGCATGGCTGGTAACCATTTTATTTCGCGATATGAAAAAACCGTCGCAATAACTACGTGGCATTTCATTACCCTACTTTTTGGTATAACATCGTAATGTTGCAGTTTATCGAGTATTGCATTATTATTTCTCCACGTAAAAATTGAACCTTTCTACAGAAAGTAGAGAAAAAAATAGTGCTAGAAAAGCCGCTCGGCCGACATTTCGCAATTCCGCGCGCGCGGAATTGCGAAATGTCGGCCGAGCGCGCTCGCTTCGCTCGCGTATTTCTGGCTATGAATCTTCACCAAGAAATAAGGAATGAACCTTTCTACAAAAAGTAGAGAAAAAATAAAATAGTAGTAGAAAAGCGCGCGCTCGGCCGACATTTCGCAATTCCGCGCGCGCGGAATTGCGAAATGTCGGCCGAGCGCGCTCGCTTCGCTCGCGTATGTTTTGCTACTGATCTTCAACAAGAAAAAAGGGATAAACCTTTCTACAAAAAGTGGATATAAAAAGATAAAATAGTAGTTGATAAAATACAAATGTCATTCTTGTCACAAACTGATTCCAAACAAAGAATTTTTGGTGACATTCTTTGTTAATTATTTGCTGCATTGCTTCTCAAATTGTGTTTGGTTGTTTGGATCTTGTTTACTCAAGCAAAAGAAGTTGAAAAACTATAACGGAAACAATATCGGATAAGCTGATTTTAATTCGAGGAAGGTTTGTTTGGAATCAGTTTTTGACAAGAATGACATTTGTGACGTCATCACTTTCCTCGATTATACTGCCGTGCTTAGCCCAGAGTGGCGGTAACTGACATTAGTCTATATTATAGGAAAAAGAATTTTGAATTTTTATATTTTAGTACATGTTCAATTTGTACCTTCATTTGGGTTGCTTTGATTTATTACCAATTAAAGCATTCCAAGTGAAGGTACAGATTCAAAATATACTAAAATATCAAAACAAAAATTGAACACTCTCTTTTCCACAATATACCTAGTCGAATGTCAGTTACCTGAAGAACGTTTGTTTCCGCTTAATGTCAGTAAATTTTTAACTTCTAACGACTTGATATTTTTCTGCGAATAAAATGGTTACCAGTCATGCCCGACCAGTCGTTGATGCAGAACACATGGTTCTGCATCCATTTTATTCGCAGAAAAATTGCGAAATTCGCGAGGGTATGAACGAGACTAGTGTTTCATGAGAGGTAGCGCGAAAAGTGTCTTGTGAATTTCAGAATATCGGAACACGACCGTTTGTTATCCATATCTGTCATACTGTCATTTTTAGTTGCTGTCAATAAACGATTTTCACCAAATGTATTGTTATGTTAATTTAAATCTTATATTTTCAATACAAAGTTGTAAATACTGCAAAATGTGCAAAAAATGCGTGAATTGATGTGTCTAGATTATGCTGCTATAAGGCAAAGGCAAATTTTTTGCTTTTTGTGGAAAAAATTTGATGTTGAAAATACCCTTTTTGCGACATTTAATTGGTCGTAAATCAAAAAGTAAGTGAGAGCGAGGCTTTTTGACTTCAGATTTGTGTTCAAGGACCTCGAAATAACCCCCAAAAAAAATTTCGTCAAAATCGGGGTTACTACCCTAAACTGCAATTTTTCCACGTAATCAAGTATTATGTTTAATAGTATATTAGTATTCAATACATTTCTCAACCACATTAGTAATATATCGTCCGACGCAGGTGATTGATTATCCATCTTTTCTCCATTGTCAGTTTCCGAATGAAACAGAAGAATGAATTACTAGTAGATAACCATATGCAGAATTGGCAATTTCCTGAAGCACTAGGAGCAATTGATGGAAAACCTCATGTTTCAAGCACGTGCTTGTAGTAGTAGTAGGGGTGTGTGTTCTATAGAAGCCCATAGTTCAAGTTCCTGAACCAATATCACTACCAGGCAAAACTAATTCACTTCCATAATATGTGACCATCGAGATGCAGCCCTTGATAATAAATGTTATGAAACCATTTCCTTATCGAAACAAGTTGGTAAAACTATTTTCTCCTGCAGCTTCAGTAGGGCTTGAAGGGTAGTAGTGAATTCCAAATGCCTTTGGAATTCTGAACAATAGAAAGAGAATTTATGAATAAATGATAATTTTTAGTTCCGGATACAGTTGTAAAAATTATACACTTTGTTTATTATTTATTAACCTTTGTAATCTTTATTACTTTCCCAAGTTCATTATTGCCAAAAACGGAAAAGTAGGGATATTTCATCAAAAACGCATCTATGTTGAGAAATCACTAGATCATGTGCATGCTTACCCCGTGTTTTTGACGCAAGCCGAGAGGCACAGATGTGAACGTCGACAGGCATGCATTTCTCATGCAGGGTGAAAAACCCTGCATGGGCACCCATGTATCTGAATCGGCCTGAAGAAAGGAGGCACATGCAATCTAGCTGTGAAATACTTTATTGCTTACTTGTATGGGTGCGAGAGAGACATTCATCTGCACGTACGTGTTATCAGTTTCCCAATTTATTGTTTGTAATCACGCCAGTGCAGTGCAGCGCGTCTTTGTATCAGTTTTATATGTTACAATCAACTCAATCTCGATTCCTCCGCCACTGCTAGGAACCACAAAACAAACATGGCGGCCTCCATGAGAAATCAAGTCGCGCAGCCTGACGAGGATTCCACTCATCATATCATTTCAGTGGTTTGGAATCAGTTTTTGACAAGAATGACATTTGTGACGACACACTTTCCTCGTCTAATAAAACTGGATAAGCACTTCCATATAAGAAAATTACGCCAACTAGTGTTTGACATTTTGGAGCAACACACATGCGCTTTGATGATATATGTCAAGCAGAGGCGTCTCATAAAGGTTAAGTTAAGGGGCAATTTTAATATCGTTGAAAATTATTGGTTATAAATTTTGTGACGGATCGAGGCCCAATTGTACAGTCATGGTTTAAGCGCAGGTTCAACTGAACTAAGCTCAGAGAAGAACCGGGTTCAGAATTATTTTTTCCGTTGTACACTCCATATTTGAGCTCGGGTTTACTAAACGAAGTTCAAGAAACAATATTTTATGTTGGTCTTTTACAAATTCCTCATCATTCCATTTTACAAAATGATCGACTCTATCTGATCCATTATTTTATTATTTCAGCACACAACGATGAGAACAAAAATAACTATCATTTAAAAAAGATAAAACTTTGAATCAGTTTTAGTTTACAGCATTAAACAATCAGACATCAGTGCTACCAGTTCCCAGACTTGAGAGGTTCAAGGTTGAATGTTTGACGCAGCAAACCTCAGTTTAAGCTAGTACCAAAATCCACAGCTCAAGTTAGGTTTACAAAATGAAAAATGACAACCACTGAACCAAGCTCAGCACTGAACCTGCTCTGTACAACTGAAATTTGAACTAAGCTTAACGCTGAGCTAAGCTTAAACCCGGCCTGAACAATTGGGCCCGAGTGTTCGTAATTGCACCCCAGATAGATTAGGGAGAATGAGAAGATAAGTTCCATCAACATGTATTCTCTGAAAATCAAAAAGACGTTTCTGTACGAGTGAATTTCTCCTCTTTGTGCCATTCTCAGCTAAATTCTCGGCCGACCTACAGATTCTCCAAAAGTGGTTAACTCTTCGCCCATTTTCATTTGCAACTCATAAGGCGCGAATATTCGCAATGTTTCTGCGATTCGACTCATACGGCGGTAAAATTTCAATGAATAATGAATCAAAACATTTATGGTTTAGATATTATGAGTCGAATCGCAAAGAGATTGCGAAAAAAAAAATTCGCAAGGGTGTGAACGACCTTTTTTACGTCGGACTGATCAGATTAGTCTGTATCGTTCGTTTATTGCAACCGATTGTAGGGGAGGTAAATCTTGATCGTTCGGTTTTTCAAATGATCTGTTTGCTCGGAGAATTTTGGCAGACGAGAACGATTAATTTAAAAGTGTGAGGTTATGTTCATCATCCTCAAAAATAATAATTGTATTTTCCGAAACAAAAACTAGCATTGTTTTTTGTATATTCGTTAATGTAATATTCAAAACGTTCAAACTTCAAATTTGAAGATTCTTTACGAAAAAAACGGAACAAATTTGGATGTGGTTATTGGTTATCAGCATGTCAAAGTCAAGCCAACACCCGTTTCGTTCGTTTATTACCGATTGATCCGATTAATTTGTGACCACGTGACTAAAATTTGCTTAACTCCGAGATCATATTATCGAACGCGCCTAAAGATGAAAAATTAAAATACCGACAGTGGCATCACTGCCTGCTCTCGCCATGGAAATGGATATATTTTATCGATTGTTTCATTGGCAACATTGGGTGCTGTCCTCATAATCACCAGGACACCAGAAAGTTCTTTCGACGTATAGAAGTTCAATAAGCATAGTGAGTAAAGTTTAAGTAGTAGGTTGTATATTGTTTATACTTCCATTGACTTTTTGTGCAGCGGCATCAGAATCAGCAAACGCAAGTAATTATCTTTCGCTATTAATTATATACTAAATGGTCCTTTATGATTAGTTGGATGCATTTATTGTTTGGACACGTTTCTTAACCTAGAAGCGGCCGGTGGACTTGGAGGGAAACATTGCAAAATGGCTTCCAAGTAAAGCCGTTGGAAAGGTATTTAGAGTAAAGCAATTTTTTTCTATACAGGTCCGCAGGACGGTGGCGTCGCTGGTCGCGGTAGCACAAGGTAAAGTCACAATTAGAGATATTAAGTGTATGCTGGAGATTCCCTCACGTTTTTCGTGGTGCTCCCAGATAAAAACGTTGCCGGCGCACGGTCTATATCTTTGCGAAGTCGAGTACGCTAGGGAGGACTTGGACACGTTCAGGACCACCGCAGAGGTTTAATTTTCGTTTCAGGATGGTCGGGTCTAGAGTCTATGTTGGCGGCCTGCCCTACGGGACCACAGAGCGGGACCTGGAGCGTTTTTTCAGAGGGTACGGCCGAATGAGGGACGTTCTCATAAAGAATGGATACGGGTTTGTTGAGTTTGACGATTATAGAGATGCAGATGATGCTGTGTATGAATTAAACGGTAAAAAACTTTTAGGGGAGCGTGTGACCGTGGAAAGAGCCCGAGGGACGCCCAGAGGTCGAGATCAATGGTCCACCAGTAGCAGCAGCAGCAGCCGTAATAATGACCACCGCTCCCATGAAAGGTATGGCCCACCAACCCGCACTAACTACCGATTGGTCGTGGAGAATCTATCATCCCGCATCAGTTGGCAAGATCTGAAAGATTATATGCGCCAAGCTGGAGAGGTTACCTATGCTGATGCTCACAAGCAGCATCGCAACGAGGGCGTAGTAGAGTTCGCATCCTACTCTGACCTGAAAACTGCTATTGAGAAACTAGATGATACCGAGTTGAATGGTAGACGAATCCGTCTGGTCGAAGACAAAAAAACCAAAGGCAGGCGTTCCACCTCCTACAGCAGTCGCAGCAGATCTCGCAGCCGTTCCGCGAGGCGTTCTAGGTCGCGCAGCCGCTCCAGACGAAGCTCTCGTTCCAAGAGCAAGTCCAGATCCAGGTCTCGTTCGGGTAGTGCCAAGGCAGACCGCGAGAAGTCCAAGTCTAGGTCTCGTTCAAGGTCCAACTCTCGTAAGAAGTCCAATGATCGCTCCAGATCGAACTCTAGAAAGAAATCTGCGGAACGTTCTCGCTCTAGGTCTCATTCCCCAACACCTACCAAGCGTTCCAAGTCACGTGAAGAATCCAAAGATAGATCCAGGTCCAGGTCACGCTCTGCCAGCAAAGGTAGAAGCAAGTCTAGAAGTAGGTCTGCTTCGGCAAACTAAGTGTAGAACTATTTTAAATCCAAGGGAAAACAGTTGTGTTTAAGTTAACAGTAGTATAAAACAGGACATTTTAACAGTAATAATAATAAGTGAATTTAAGCTGTATTCAATATTCAGTGCAACATTTTGTGCAGGCTTCGTTGGTAAAAACTATTTCTCTCAGTGTTTTTTGTTAAATGTCAACTTTCATTGCCTTCAGTATGTATTCCTACATATTTCATAACTTTTGTATATCATGAAATATAAGTTACTTGTAACAGTTTATGCAATTTCTTCAACATGAGTTTTGTGGAGACTATTAAATTACAAAAAGGCAATTTGAAGAAAACTGACACTTTTGTTAAGTATGTTGATGGAACAATTTTCAAAGAAACTAAGGAAAATCAACCTGAGTTAGTTGGACACCAATGTGGATATGTGGTAGACGAGAAACCAGACAATGTTCCAGCTAAAGTTATAGACTACGTTTATTTAGGTTCTCAGGATTGTTGCGAAATGCAAGTATTGAAAAAGTTCAATATCACGAATGTCTTGAGCGTGGGAATAGAAGCTCCCATCACATACAGCTCTATAATTTATAAATTTATCAATTGTTTGGATTTGCCAGAAACAGACTTAACACAAGTTTTGAGAGAGTGTATACCCTTCATACAACAAGCTGTCAAACAACACCATAACCTCTTAGTTCACTGTAATGCAGGTGTTAGTCGATCCTCATCTGTTCTAATAGGTTATCTCTTGATAGATAGAAAGTATAGTTATTTACAAGCATATGATATTGTTAAAACCGCAAGGAGCTGCATCAAGCCTAATGCTGGTTTTGAAAAGCAGTTGCAACATTTAGTTAGATAATTTTGTTTGAGATAATTTTAAACTGATTAGTCATTAATTCTGAAATCTGCTGATATGATTGTTTGAGTTTGGGGTAAATATATTTTTGTGTATTTACGTCAATAAAATTTTATATTGCAACTTTTATTTTTCATTCAATTTTATTATGATAAATAATGCCAGTTTTAGCTAGCTGAAGCTGTGACTTTGAACACAAAGGTGTATTTTTAATAATATAATAGTAATAGTTTTATTATTCCCAAGAAACAATTACCTTATATTAATGAAATATTGAAAATGAAAATCGTAAATAGATGACCAAACAAAATAAAATCAATGAAATAAAAAATTGTCAAATCAGTTTTTTTTTAAATATTCAATTTATACTTGAATCTCATGTTTTTAAAATTTCAGTCCTGATTCTGAGTCTGCAGGTCATGAATATTTCTTGTTCCATGATTATGAATTGGAAAGATGTCATGAAGATTTAAACTGGTATATTTCTTTTTAATTCTGCTAAGATGAATTAATGAACATATTACTGATTTATAAGGTGAATCGAAATTCAATAATTTTTTAGCCTTTTTTAAATTTTCAGTAGGTTTTAGATGAGGTTATTTATACAGGGTGTTTATTAAGTACTTGTTCAAAGAGTAAATCTTTGACTAATTTTAAGATAAAAAGTTCATATGAACATGTGTAAGCAAATAATTCGTTTTGGAGATACAGGGTGTTGAAGTTGAAATTTTATTTTCAATTATTTTGAATGAGTTTTGCAAAAAAAAAACGTTTGGTTTTGGTGCTTGTAATTGTAATTGTGAAATAAGAGTTGATTAGGGAACGAAAAAAGTGTTGAGAAAAAGAAGGAGGTATTTTCTGCGATTTTTACTGAAAAAATCGTGTTTGAATATGGTCGATCTTCAAGACTCGAAAAGTATAAGAGACCTCCACGAAATTCTTTCTGATTCGTGTTCAGTAGATAAAACTACGTAACACCACTTTTCTTTTTGCATAGAGCATAAAATGCGTGGGTTTTTAACAAAAATACTGTAGCAAACCGACTGTCATCACATGGGGGACAGTCCGAAGTTATATTCTGATATATTTTCTTTCGACTAGCAACTGTCATTTATTAATTTGTTATAAACATTTAAATAACAAAAAACGTGTTTTTTTAAATTGTTCTGATCATAAAATGAAAACTAATAGAGCAATCTGGTTTCTCCAATGGAAAGAATTGTAGATAATTGAAATATGAACAAAATGGGATATTTTATAACCTGGTCGGATCATTAGCAACGGGGAAAAACCGGAAAACTTTGCAATTTTTTGAAAAATTCATAACTCCGCCATTTTTCAAAAAGTAGGATTGGCCTTCCTCCTGTAAGTATTGAATCATGTGTAGTTTATGTGTGCACAAAACAGGCGCTGTCGGGTCGTTAGTTTTGGCACAATTGCAATTTAAATTTTTTTTGCACCATCTTTCAGCGTGCCTGGATGCTCTAGTGATAGCCCAATTTCAATTTCTCAAACAGATTATGAAAGTAGAAGTATACTACTACAAAACATATATTCTCATCTTGCGCTACATTGGTGCGAAATGGGTGGAAAATGCATGCAAACATGACTGAAAACGTCCGAGCCCGCGTTAGCTGCCGAGTGGTAGGAGAGAGGGGAATTTTTCTAATGAATGAGTTACGTGATAATACGCTTCCCCTCATCTCCCGCTCACTCCTTCCACTCGACCGCTTCTACCAGCTCAGCCGTTTTTAGTCATGTTTGCAAGCATTTTTCACCCATTTCGCAGCATTTAAGCTCAAAATGAGAATATACATTTTGTGGTACTGTGGAATTGAAATCGGACTATCACTAGAGCATCCAGGCAGGCTGCAAGATAGTGCAAAAAAAATTGAAATTGTGCCAAAACTAATAATCCGTCAGAGCCTGTTTTATGCATACATAAAGTTCACGTGATTCAATACTTTCATAAGATGGGCCAACCCTATTTCTTGAAAAACGGCAGAGTTATGAATGTTTTGAAAAATCATCAAATTTTCCGGTTTTCCTCCGTTACTAATGATCCGATCGGGTTATAAAACATTCCATTTTGTTCGTATTTCAATTATCTACAATTATTTCCATTGTAGCAACCAGATTGCTCTATAGTTTTCATTTTATAAGCAAAACAATAAAAAAAACACGTTTTTTGTTATTTAAATGTTTATAACAAATTAATAAATGACAGTTGCGAGTCGAAAACAAAACAGAACATAGCAACAAGATGTCTTCCATGTGATGGAACAGTCAGTTTTCTACTAGTATTTTTGTTAGAAAAAAATGCTCTATTGATTGGCCTATATGTAAAGTGGCGACCGGTTAAATTTTCTGAAAATTTGGTATGTTGTTGTACCCGACTCAGTAACCAAAAGTGTCATGGGCCCAACCCAATCCTATGGCTAGTTTTCTAAATACGGGGTGTTAAAGTTGAAAATTGCCCATATTTTCGGATTTACTTATTATTTATTAAAAGTTAGATTGGATTTCTGTTGCATGCAGACGTTTACTACATGTTCTAGTAAAGAAATTAGTGGATACGTAGATTAAAAATATTAATATTTACAAGGTAACTCACGAATGTATGACGGTAGTTTTTTGCCAAAATTCACTTTCTCTACTGTGACGTCAGGGATGCATATTTTTGAAACGTTCTCTTCGATACAGTATTTTAACGAGAAAATATTGCACAGTACACATTTTTTATACAGGGTGTTTCACAGAGAGAACCACTAGACAAAATATTTTTTTTAGGGTTAATTCGAAACCCTGTATTTATGGATTGATTTTTGGGAAAAGTAATACCACAAACATATGAGTATCTCTAATCTCCAAAATATTCAAGGTGGTTTATTCATAGGAAGGTATTCTATTTTGGGAAAAGTAGAAAAAAACATGAACAACCTGTATTCAAAAACTTCCTCTGTCAAATGTAACTATTTTCTCACTATATATTGATTTTCACACCATCTTCAGATGTATGAATTCTGAATCCGATACTATGACCAGTTTTCGAGATACAGGGCGTTAAAGTGGAAAATTACTGATTTTATCAGTTTTTTCTTCAAATTAAAAAGCCGGATTGATTTTATGTTGCGCCTATGAGTTTAATATGAGTTTCGGTCAGATGTACATGGAAAGGTTCAGCTAAAAATATTTACTATTACAGGGTTATTCACGAATAAATCACAATAGGTTTTTGCAAATACTCAAAAGTCTACAGTTCCGTTACAGGTAAATTATTCCATGAAGTAGTTAATAATTTACAATTTTGAGTCTAAAATACTTCGTTATGATTAATTTTCATACAGGGTGAGCCATACAACCAACCATACCAAAAATAATTATGCTTTGAAATAATTTTAGTGAATTTTGAGTAACTTTATGAGCGCGCTTACCCACTGCGCTATCACCCCCAAAAAGATAATAATTATCCATCTTCTTGTGTAGGTATAATTCGGACCTATTTGTATAGGTAGGTACTTCACAATATACGTGAAGAGCGAGTTATGTACTAGGTAAATTGAATAGTATAAATCTTATTATAGTCATTACCTCGGTTATTACTTAATAAATATACTTTTTTTTAGCAACAAAATGTTTATTTAGGATGATCTACGCATGCAAGAATTGAACCAAAGGTACAAGCGTAAATCACAACAACTATTAGAAAATTAAGTGAACCGTTTAATTCATTTCCACACCACAACTAAGGTAGATGTTTTGATGGGTATTTTTTATATTGGTTTTCCAAGTACTTCCCACAACGTTTATTTGATAGCATACAAACTTATGGTAAATCATATATCTCAACCAATTACGTTGCTGATTAAACTAGACCATTTAAATGAAATGGCGCCCCTGTCTCTGAACAACTTCTTGTATCTAAGATGCCGCTAAATGCGTGAGCGTAACCACTTCTGTTTCAAAACGTTTCTTCATGTAGAATCACTAATCACCCATTTTATTTGCACATCTTTCAGATATCAACTCTGCCTAAGCTGTATCAGATCTGCTCTGCCTTTTCACGTCACTTGTTCATTTTATCATCTATCTGGTAACTGCACTCATCAGTCTCCACATTTTCATATCAGTTATAAGCATTGTATGTACGTACCTCTAGTGATTAGCTCGCTACTATGTTCTCTATCCCTTTCAATTTAAGACGGACTATAAAAAAAAAGTCTCAATTACGTGGAATAGGTCTATTGGGGTAACCACTATAATAATAAAAACGTACAGGAACCTCTACCTCTGTGGTAATGAGTTTAATGGTTCAGTTAATTTTTCTTAAAGTATTTGTAATATACCTTTGGTATAATTCTTGCCTGCGTGGATGATCCCAAATCAATATAGTTTTCTGCTAAAAGTAGTGCGTTCATTTAGTTAATAGCGAGGAAATAGCTATTATGAGTTTTATAACAATATAACTCGCTCTAGATGTATATTGTGACTTACCTGCCTATACGAAATAGGTACCCAGTATGTGAATAATACCTACATACAAAAATAATACCTACATACAATATAGCACTGAATAATCCTAAACACATATGTCTAGTAACATTCAATTCATTTCTAAATCATATGAAAAAGGAAAATAGTTACTCCTCATTCAAAATAAACCTGATCCAACATATAAATCTACGAAATACTGTATTATTGTGAATATTTTAGACATAATTATTAATATTATTTATCAACATTAGTTATTATTGTTATATTGTATGAAAATTTTTATAGCTTCATGTAAAAAACACTTAAGATTGTAATGTTCCGTTACCAGCATTCTGATGCTGATTAGGAACAAAATGCTTCGTAGATATTGTTCGTATATCATAAAAGAATCATTAAATGATAAATTATATTTGTTGAGTGAATGAAAAAACTTCTTATCATCATCTTTGTTGCCACGTGTATAAAAGCTTGTCGATTACTTATATCGGACAAAGATGTATATTTTTGGTAGGTGATAACTAAATCACCTTGTATATTTAAAATTCTTACGGTTATGCATACTTTATGTAATGTTATACAGTTACTCAAAATTCGCTAAAAAAGTTCTCATTTCAATTATTTCAAAGCATAATTATTTTGGGTATTGTTGGCTGTATGGCTCACCCTGTATGAAAAGTAATCATAATGAAGTATTTCAGACTCAGAATTGTAAATAACTAGGTATTAACTTCATGGAATAATTTATCTGTGACGGAACTGTAGACTTTTGAGTATTTGCAAAAACCTATTCTGATTTATTCGTGAATAACCCTGTAACAGTAAATGTTTTTAGCTGAACCTTTCCATGTACATCTGACCGAAGCTCATATGCGCAACATAAAATCAATCCGGCTTTTCAATTTGAAGAAAAAACTGATAAAATCAGTAATTTTCCACTTTAACGCCCTGTATCTCGAAAACTGGTCATAGTATCGGATTCAGAATTCATACCTCTGAAGATGGTATGAAAATCAATATATAGTGAGAAAATAGTTACATTTGACAGAGGAAGTTTTTGAATACAGGTTGTTCATGTTTTTTCTACTTTTCCCAAAATAGAATACCTTCCTATGAATAAACCACCTTGAATATTTTGGAGATTAGAGACACACATATGTTTGTGGTATTACTTTTCCCAAAAATTAATCCATAAATACAGGGTTTCAAATTAACCCTAAAAAAAATTATTTTGTCTAGTGGTTCTCTCTGTGAAACACCCTGTATAAAAAATGTGTACTGTGCAATATTTTCTCGTTAAAATACTATATCGAAGAGAACGTTTCAAAAATATGCCTCCCTGACGTCACAGTAGAAAAAGTGAATTTTGGCAAAAAACTACCGTCATATATTCGTGAATCACCTTGTAAATATTAATATTTTTAATCATACGTATCCACTAATTTCATTACTAGAACATGTAGTAAACGTCTGCATGCAACAGAAATCCAATCTAACTTTTAATAAATAAAAAATAAATCCGAAAATATGGACAATTTTCTACTTTAACACCCCGTATTTAGAAAACTAGCCATAGGATTGGGTTGGGCCCATTAACACTTTTGGTTACTGAGTCGGGTACAACAACATACCAAACTTTCAGAAAATTTAACCGGTCGCCACTTTACATAAGAAAAGTGTAGGTTCTTTTCTCATAAACGCTTGTCCCTGGCGTTGTTGAACAGGTATACCTTTTTTGTTTAGAAAAGGTGTAGGAATAAGATTTAAATATAGATAATTCCAAAAGTTCACTGTAAAAAACCGTTTACCAAATTTTGTGCAAAAAATTAATTTTTTACAGTCAATGGAACTTTTGTAGATATACATAAAACCTATAAAGTGGATTTTCATACGACCAGATTGGTGCATTTTCCACTGAGAAAATCCGAGAAAACCTCGAAAAAGAGACCGTTTTTAATTTTTTTTTATTTTTATAAATCTGAAGCTAGACAAACAATATTGCGGTAACTAATAGATGATAATAATATGTGGTTCAACTGTACGCAAATTGTTTTCTGTCCGATGTGTGGTTTTTGCACAATCGCGTTATAAACAATTTAAGGGCAAATCTTTCTAAATGCGACGATTTAAGGAAAATCGTTGTATTAAAAGTCTGTAAACGGAATCTGGAAGTAGAGATCAATATCCATAATTTGTATATTTTGGATTTTCACCTGAGAGGTGAGAAATGTGTTGGGTCATTGAAAATTGACCAAAACGCTTCTAAGTTCGCCCGAAGTCGAACTGAAGTTAATACGAGCGACTTCGGGTGCACTTTGAAGCATTTAGAGTAACTTCCAGAGACATTTTCAACACATTTCCCACCTCTTACGTGAAAATCCAAAATATACAAATTGTAGATATTGATCTCTACTTCCATATGCCGTTTACAGAATTTGAGTAAGATGATTTCCCTCAAATCGGCGCATTTAGAAAGATTTGCCCCTAAGAGCAAACACTACCTTGGTAAAACGGAAATTCGTTTTAAGCCCACAGTTTTTGTTTGAAAATTTTTTAAATTTTTTTTGCATTACTCAATGTTTTTGTGTAAATTCCGGAACCTCAGTGATTTTTGGTTATGATAATTTTTAAGAAAAAAAATTTAAATGAAATGATGAATTAAAAAATTGAGAGTTTCCGGAATTCTTATGGGACCACTGAGCCCATACAAAAATTATCTCTTGGAATCAATGGTTTTTGCAAGAAACGGATTCTACGATCGAGAAATGTATACCTGATTGGCGCTGTAATCGAGAACGGACAGGTGCTGTGTTGCCAATGTTCATCGAGTTCATTATCTCCACCCCCACTCTTGATACGTATGCCAACCAACCTTAGCTGGAAGGGATGAGGAAGAAATTCGACTTTTCGGTGATGGTGGCTCTTCGAGACTGCAAAAACTACATATCGGACAGAAACCGTCCTGCGCGCAGTTGAACCACATGTTATTTTATCTTCAGTTTCCGCAATATTGTTTGTCCACCTTCAGATTCATAAAAATTGTGAATTTTTTTAAAATGGTCTCTATTTCGAGTTTTTCCCGGATTTTCTCAGTAAAAATGCACCAATGGTCGTGTAAAAAACCATTTTATAGGTTTTATAAATTTCTACAAAAGTTCCATTGTATGATATGGAGTTGATTCTTCGGAATTGAGAGTACTATTTTATTTAGGTTCATTTAGAGCTATATTTAACACAAATTATTTCTTATCCTAAGATTTGTTAATATAATATATTAAAAAAAAGTTGCTATGACTTTTTGATAGAAGCAGCAACGTCGCAATGTTAAAAATTCGATCGATAGAACACAGGTAAGGAAATGTAAGATGTGAAATATGCCGAAAAACCTGACTTACATCGACCCTTAGTCACGCTGTATACTTTTAGATTCAACCACTTTACGTACATTTATATTGGCCTATAAAAAAATTACTGTTTGCAGGCTAGGAATACCTATATACAGGGTGGCGCACGAAGTTTAGGACAGGGAATATCTCGGAACTCGAAAGCAGTAGAGAATTGTAATTTTGGGGTTCTGAATAAAAGCAATTGGTGCAGCTTTTTTTTGACATTATGTTACCCAATGACATCAGATTCAAATTTATTAATGGTACACCCTGTGTATTTTGGCATTTTTATGTTCCTCCCGATGAAACAATTTCAACTAACTATCACACTTGTGGTCTAAAACGATCAATTCAAAAAATACAGGTACTTCAATATCCTCTGTCCCACGACGTCAGAAACGAGCAATTGCCAAATTATTTAGGTTTAAGGTCACCCTGTGTATTTGGGCAGTTCTATATTTTATGTGATGATTAAAACAAGGCAAAATTAAATTAATCATCCATATTTTATTAAAAATCGACGTGGGACAAAGGATATTGAAATACCTGTATTTCTTGAATTAATCGTTTTAGACCACAAGTGTGATAGTTCGTTGAAATTGTTTCATCGGGAGGAACATAAAAATGCAAAAATATACAGGGTGTCCCATTAAAGAGTTTGAATCAGATGTCACGTGTCCGAAAACAAAAGGCTCATTGGGTATCATAGTTTCAAAAAAATCTGCAACAATTGCTTTAATTCAGAACCCCAAAATTACAATTCTCCACTACTTTCGAGTTCCGAGATATTCCCTGTACAAAACTTCGTGGGACACCCTGTATAACATTGTTAAAGCTTCGATTAAATATTTTTAATATATTTGAATTCAGAAAGTTTAAACGTTAAGTTCACAGTTCTAGTTTTTTAAAGATATTACCTATCTCATATAGGGTAATCAGGAATATCTACGATAAACGATATAATTTTTGAAATATGGTGCAATGTTGTTTTACATTTTTGTCCGACTATCAACCATTGAAATGATGTTTACACGTAATGATATCAGTATATCGTTTAGTGTTTAAATTAATATTCAAATCTCTTTTATGTAATCTTTGTTGTTTCTTTATTTTATTATCATTAAAACAAATCTAGGAACGGTTAACAAAATGAGGTTGAACTATATAAAACGTAAACTGGATGGTGTTATGCAACAATGAGTCAAGCCATATTTTTTAATAGTTGAGTTGTCGCAGTCATTGGAACTGCCAAAGTGTAATTCTACAATAAGCAAAAATGATTCAACCCGCAATCATAAGGGGGGAGATCAACTAACGATAGTACTAAGCCACATTCCATGTTCTGCTAAACTATTTTGATATTTTTTATGAAACTAGCTGTCTGTGACCCATTGTTGAATAACAGATTCCAAATGTTAGTTTGGGTTGAGTTACTCATTTTTTGGAAAATTCTACTTAATATGAAGTTTTTCGTTTTTTGTAAATATATGCAAAATGGTCATCGAAATTTGGAATTTTGTCAATTTGTAATACCAGATATTCCACTTTGGAAATATATATGAGTCAGATGATTAATTATTCTTGAAGTTAGTTACTTATTCATCAAGCGAAATTTAAATGTTCGTAAGTATTTGTCTAATTAAATGTACCAACTTTTATGAAGAATTAAAATTTCTGAGTCACTATTAGAGAGTTATTGCAATAACGCCAGTCAGTATTTTAGGCAACTTTATTTCGATAGTGACTGCCACTATCCTGTGATTAAAAACAGAGATATTGCAGGTTTCATCTGTTCGTCCATTATTTACTCGTGATTGACAGATGCGTTCTCTCTGCACAATTATTTTCAGAATTAGAAAGAATTATTCTGATGATAGAATTACCCAAACGAACTTCTACGTCGACTCTTGTTGAAAATCTAATATATTTATCAGTCAGAGCCATGTTTTATCCACTGATAATGTCTCATGTCACGATAATTTACGATCTCACCCGAAATGGCAATTAAGGAATATTAATCCTCGCCTTTAAACGTACACTAATAATTTTAATAAAGGTGTCCTTATTCCAGATTCACATAGTGCGCGTGCGTACATGTCAATATAACGTCTACTTTATTACTGCCTGGCGATATTTGGTAGTGCAATATCTCTCTAATAATAAAAAAGTTTCCCATATGGTTCCAAGGTCCAAGGTATAAATTTCTCATAAAAGGAATGCAATTATCGAAAATTTTGAGTTGTAATTGCAACGCGGAGCGATAATTGCCCTGCGTATAAACACCCCGTTGCCATGACATCACAAACAATACTGAAAAATGTCAGATAAACTTCAAAAGGTAATATTTCTTAGAAAAAAATCTTCATTCGTGAAATATTCCAATGAATTACACTCGTGCAAAAAAATTACCAGATAATTTTACATTCAAGCGTGTTATCTTATAAAAATTGCACAATGTGATAGAATACCTTCAATGAAAACGTGAAAAGTGAGAGAAATTATTATAGTAACGTTAACTTTCGTTTCTAGTGACGAAAGTTTAATTTATATTTTCAATTATTTACCGCCCTTATATACAGGCCGTTTCTTTTATCATGTGGTAACATTGCTATATTCTAAACCGTACCAGATACGAAGACGATTAAATGGGAGAAAAGGTAACTATTGTGGAGAACAGTACAATGGTCAAAGAAAATTTACAGGGAGTCTCGCCCTTCCCGAGTTATACAGGGAAAACTAAAAATGCTGTTATTTGTTTTTTACGAATAGAATTGTTATTTCTGAAAATATAAAAAATGGAAAAGGAAAGTTTTAATGTATTCTAAATGTACTATAAAAATGTAACAATGAATCTTTGATTGAACGTTTCGTGTCAACACGGCCACCATCAACATTTCTTTTCAAATACGGACCTGTCTGTTTTAGTACAAATATTGATAAAGCGATAAAATCACAATTCAGTGGTACATCACACTTGATATTTTTATAACGTTTCATTTAAAATAACTAACATCATCAGTGACAACAATTTTTAATTACGGTCCTGTTGTTAGGTCGTTTATGGATTCCACAAAACCTAACTCTCCGATATAAAAATTATCAGTGACGCTTTAAATAAATGTATCTATTAAAATTATGTTTACACTATAATAAAAGATATCTGTAGTTTCAGAGACGAACGATAGCAATTTACCTCGGAAATAAACTTACTTAAGAGTAGAAGAAATCAAACAAACAGAAAACAATTTATTTCATATTGAATTTGTGAGTGAAAATAAAACCAATACAGAAAATGAATTCTTCATGATAACCTACATTAAATGCTCGAATTGCCGACCTCTTTGTTGAATGCACATAAGTTGTCTGTCCATACAATTTCTGTGGCAATTTTCTAGCATGATGGGTGTAATGCTATTACATGCATCTCTTATTTTTTGTTTGAGATGGTCGATATCTGTACTAGTTGTCGAAAAAACTGTAACCTTTATGTATCCCCAGACAAAAAAATCTAAAGGAGTCAGGTCTGGGGATCGAGCTGGCCAGGCAATTGGTCCATTGTTTCCAATCCATTTTCTTGGGAATATTGCATCTAAATGTTCCCTTACTATTGCTGCATTATGGGGAGGGGCACAGTCTTGTTGAAAATATTGTATTTCACGGTGGATGTTCAGTGGCAATTCATCTAAGTAGCCATCAAATTCATTGGATAAAAAATGTAAATACATTCCACCATTCAAATGCTCGTCGTAAAAGAAAGGACCTAGTATGTTTGTTCCCAAAATTCCCAACCAAACATTTAATCCGAACCTTTAATGGAAATTGGTTTCTCTATGTAAATGTTCATTTGTATTATTCCACCTATAATGGATGTTTCTGTTAAACCAACCATTGTTGGTGAATTTTGATTCGTCCGTCCATATTATTTTATTACAAATATTTCCAACTTCCCTATTTCTACGTCTCAACCACATCGCAAATCGTACTCTCCTTCCGTAATCCCTTTCATTGAGGTGATGAACTTTGCGTATCCTGTAGCATTTGTATTTGTTCTTTTTCAAAATATTTCTGGTAGATTTTACAGAAATCCCTAGTTCGTGGGCAATTTCTCGTAAAGAACAATCTTGATTAGAAATATTTTTGTAACTGACCAATCCTAAATTGAAAAAAAATATTTTCGTCACTTTGTTAATCTTTATGAAGTAATATTTGCTTACCTAAAACATTTATTTGGTTCCGCATACTTCCAGTAACAACACATTTTCTAGTTTTATTTCTATCAAATGCACCACAGTCTCTCAAATTTCTTTCTAATCGTCTAAACATTTGAATGTTTGGAATACGACGATTTGGGTATAGCTCACCATACATATTTTTTGCCAAAAGAGGATTTCTATTTGATTTTGCATAAGCAAATAGCATATCAGTCCTTTCGTCATTTGAATACATCTTTGATATGACTGAGTGTATAAACGACTGACAGTTCTTAACACGTATCAACAACTCATTTATTTGTCCTGCCATAGAAACCAAGCAAAGCCTACTTGTTTAAAAATGGTAAATGAAGTGAGATGCTATTTAATTGTACCATATCACACAATAGTCGTATTTTGACCAGACACTAATATTTTCGTTACTTCCAGGATTGAGAATTATAGAAATATTCAGTATGATAATTGATTCAGAAGAAATCAGCCTTGAAACAAGGATTTCTGTAATACAAAAATGCCCAATAAGGAAAAATACGAATGTTCGTTGTGTTGAGGTATCTTCTTATCGAAATTATTGGGTGAAGTCTGAAGTATGCCAATAGTTGAATGGGTTTTGAAGAAATCAAAATAATTTACAAAAGAACTAACGACAGGACCGTAATTAAAAATTGTTGTCACTGAGGATGCTAGTTATTTTAAATGAAACGTTATAAAAATATCAAGTGTGATATACCACTGAATTGTGATTTTATCGCTCTATCAATATTTGTACTAAAATAGACAGGTCCGTATATGAAAAAAAAATGTTGATGGTGGCCGTGTTGACACGAAACGTTTTATCAAAGATTCATTGTTACATTTTTATAGTACATTTAGAATACATTAAAACTTTCCTTATAAATTTTTTTATATTTTCAGAAATAACAGTTCTATTCGTAAAAAACAAATAACAGCATTTTTGGTTTTCCCTGTATAACTCGGGAAGGGCGAGAATCCCTGTAAATTTTCTTTGACCATTGTACTGTTCTCCACAATAGTTATCTTTTCTCCCATTTAATCGTCTTCGTATCTGTTGCGGTTTAGAATATAGCAATGTTACCACATGATAAAAGAAACGGCCTGTATAATGCGTTGACTTCAGATTATTAATAAACAAAGACAGGAATCATTTCTATAATTAGAATGAATATTTTTTACTTTTGTTTAATTAAAAGAAAAATTTAATAGTAAAAATGCCGTGAGATTTAAAAACAATGGATATCTAGTTGCCTGGTTTCATTAGTTTGACGTTCCTCGTTAATTATTTAGACTTGTTAGTTTGCACCAAGCACTGAAAGCATTTGTTAATTTTAAGTTTTCATGATTTCTGATTCAGAAAGTGATTTAGATTTTCCAAATACACCACCAGAAAAAGCAAATCAAGCTGAGGAAACCTCTTTGGATTGATTACCAGTAAAATCTAAAAAGAAATATATGCTGAATTCATGGATTGGAGAGATAATCACGTTCTTTTTTTAAACAAAAATCTGATGGTTTTAAAATTCAAAAGTAAAAAAAAAATTCTTCCGGTCAGATACACAGTTTCTTAAAGAATGTACCCGACTCCATATACTTAATGATTACGGTAAGTACGTTAATTACTTTATTATTGTAACAAATTTCGGGGGCTTATCGTTGCCATGAATTAAAAGATTTGACAGTGAATGATGTTAAAGATTCCGGCAGTATACTCGTTGATACGTAATACAAAATTAAAAGTACCGCGTTTCTTCCACTTTCTGGGTTATTCTGGATACAGGAGTATTAGATTATTTTATATCATTGTTGAAACAAAGGGGAATTTTATAAAAATCGGATAAAGGTCTTTTTGATTCGTACATGTGTAAAGATTTAGAATAATTCAATGTTAGTTTATACGAGCCATGGTGATGATATATTTATATCATTCAATATTTTTCCATTAATTTCCTCAGCATTATTTCCCGAATAAACAAATGTCGTGTCGTCAGCAAATAAATACGCCTTTCCTTTCATGTTAAGATACTGTATGGAATTTATGTAGATAAGAAAAAAAACTGGGTCCAGTAACGATCCTTGTGGCACACCACATGAGACAGTTTTACTTCTACCTCAATACATAAAAATCTTGATTGTAATACTCCTATAATTTTGAGTAATTGCTCGAATGTAACAATTAACCAATATTTAAAATCATAAGTAATGTTTAAAGAAACTCTGTAATTTTTATTTGTTCGTTCTTTTTTAGCATACTTATTACTATGATATAAACGGAGTTGTAGACAACAATAGTTGATTTTTATTGAAAACACGAACAATATGTTCATAAAATCAGAAGTGGAATCATTTACGACTGAAAGACAATCTTTAGTTGCTATTTTCTATCGTTCAAGATAACCTCTCTAGGAAGGGAATCATGTTGAAAAGGAAAACATTCTCAACTGAAAATTGATCCAAAGTCATTAACAGTCTCGGCTGGTAAACTGTTTTCTCGCTTAAAAAATGTTACTTTCGTCACTTGTAAACCACTATACTATTTCCTGTAGGGTTGACAGTTTCTAGGGATTTCAATTTGACTAAAGACTCGTGAGTTTGGGAATGGGATCGAAAATAACAGGAAATAAACTTACAAAGAAATAGAAGCATTTTTTATTGTATAACAGTTGTAATAAAATATATTTCTTATAAAAAAGCCGGAATGTATTCACGTAAACAAAACAAAAACGATATATTAAGGCAGTATTAAAATGTACAAAAAAGTTAATCTAAAAAGGCGATATTCAGGTAAGAAAGTTTTTAGGAACCGTTTGCGATTCCCATGAAATGTATAAAAATGTGTGATGTCACATAACCCTGAAAACATTATTCAGGTGGTATTTTAGGTGTCCAAACAACTAAGGTAGCAGCTTCAGTACAAAATTTGAAAACTTAATGGATACCAACCAAACAAAATTTATTTTAGGAAATATCACAGTAGTTCAAACTTTTTTACCGCAGACATTATTATTCACCATATGTGTCTTATTTTTCTACGTGAGTACTCTGAAGAATTCTTTTGATTCTTTTCAAAATGATGCTACATCATGCCTGTCTTCCAATTCTCTCATAGTCTGGGCCAATCATTGTAGCATTTAAAATAAAAAATGGGGAAATAGCTAAACACAAATATTCTAATTTAGTACGCAATGAAACTAGAAAAATTTGCGGCAACATTATTAAAAATGTAAATAATGAACAAATCTAGTTATTTCATAGAAAGAAAATGCAAAAAAGTCGCAAAATGACGAAAACAAAGAAGATATCATCCTTTATCGTTCCTTAATTTTGCGACCATTTTCAAGTTTGGAATCAGAGTTAATAAATTATTTATTCATACTTTTGATAATAACTCGGCCGAATAAATCTAAAAGAGTGGCAAACACAAAGAAACGTTTCTCTCTATGTCTATGTCATAAGTCTCGCAGAAACTTTGCCACCTCCGCTGATGACGGCAACATTTTTTTTTTGTTCATTTTACAGTAAAATATTTTGTCTGTAACCTGAAATGATTATGGAAATAATACAAAAAATTTGTAAATTGGTCGAATATTATCGTTTAAAAAAATGTCACCCCCTATTTCTACAATTTCTGACATGGAAAATAATGATGAAAAAAAATCGATCTGGGTGCTTGCCCCCCTGTCACGAAAACAATTAGGAGAACTAGCGAAATAGACATCGAAAAAATCCGTAAAAATACTGAAAATTATCTGACCATTGAGCAATACGGTTTCAAAAAAAATTACCCCCCTCCCCCCACTCGAAAGCCAGTTAGAGAAAGCGTAGAAATTCGGAAAAATTTCAAACGGTTTCATACATGGAAAATTACGACAAAAAATATGTCTGGGCTCGCTCCCTCCCCTCTTTTCAAAAAAGTTGCGAAAACAAAATCGGAATCTTAAAAATAGTGAAAAATATCTAACAATCGAATAATATAGTTTTGAAATATTTTACCCCCCCGATATAGATTGAGAATGCGTAGAAAATTGGAAAATTCCCTGATTGTTTCGGATGATGATAATTATAACAATTGAAATGAACAGACAAAGAAAACTAAAAAAAATAGTAAACTTAAAAAAACTGTTTAGAGAAAAGCTTTTATCTAAAAGCTCTAAAAAGAAGAAAATAAATTTTAAAGTGAATTAAACCCATCATTTTGTTACATTATAAAATTTTAAATGATATAAAAGCTTCTCGCGAGCATAAATCTTGAGGTGATTTTAAATTTAATTTACAATAAGAAATACATATATACTTATCGCGACAAGCTTTTATATCATTTAAAATTTTATTATGTAACGAAATGATGGTTTCAATTCACTTTAAAATTTATTTTCTAAAAAGTTTTTTATATTTGACAAAGTTCCCGAAATCTGTGATGGTCGCAAATGTTTTTTGTTTTCTAGGAAATTACTACCTTTGTTACCGACCAACATTTGCATTACTTCCATAATCAATTCGGGTTGCAAACAAATTTTTTTAGAGTAAAATAAAGAAAAAAAATATTTTGCCGTCATAGGTGGAGGTGGCAAAATTTCGGCGAGATCTATGACAGAGAGAAACGTTTCTTTGCATTTGCCACTCGTTTAGATTTCTTACGGCCGAGTTGTTGAAAAAGTTTGAATAAGTAATTTATTTACTCTAATGCCAAATGCAAATTTTTGTTGTTTCATTTGCCTTCAAATTGAATATCTAACAGTGATGGAATATAATATTAGGAAGACTGACACGCTATTATTGAAAGATCCTGTAGATCTTAAGGTAATTACAGATGTTCAATAACTTGATGACTTGGCTATCGAAATGTGCATCTAGGAATGAAAATACTTGTGTAGTTTATCAGTGAAAGGAGTGTTTCAAAATTCTTACTGTTACTTCAGTTCCACGTTCGTTCACTATAAAAGTTTTTTGTTGTAATTGTAATTTTGAAGTTGTAATTGTTTGGTTGGAAAAGTCTTCAAATCTGGTAAGTATATTTATCTGTTCTGATCTCTGGGTTTTGTAACAATTTATAAGTCCCACTAAATTTAAATTCATTTCTTATAACTTCTACATTTTAAAAAAACCTTCCACCAAAAAGATTGGAGGTCATAATAAATAAAAAACAATAAAAAATTGAAAAATTGAGATTAAAAAAATATATGTATATATAAACATCACTGATAATTTGTGTCACATAGCTGTTCGACTAGAACTTATTCCTCTCGCTGGCAGAGAATTGCTTTTTCCGGGCAGTTCCTTGGCATGTGAGTGAGCTACAACTATGCTCAGACATTGCACCCACTCTTCTGCATTCTTTCCATCTTTGGGTTTCAGAATTAAAGTCTGATTTTCGGTGAATATCTCGAAAGCTTTTGGAATGTTTCTGGCTCCTCTTGATACTTTAACTGATCTGATCTGGTTTACGTCGATCGACTCACCACCGCTCTAGAAATGAAAAACCGTTAAAAAAGGATGTAAAAATCTGCAAACAAATTGAAAAGTTCATAAAAATATTATACCATCTGAACCACAGTTTATATTATAGGATGACTCAGTACGGCAGAGAACTATTTGTGGAATTTGTTTTTACCAATCCCTCAGGTTTCCGGAGAAACCTCCCTGATTATCTTCTAAGAGCTTGTGCGGATACAAGTCTTACCGAAATATTATTAAATGGCATATAAAAATGAAAATATATAAAAAAACTTGTTTACGTTAAAATTATGTGGCTGAAACTATAAAATGGATTAAAAAATATTCTTAAAGACAAGCTTTTATTCAAATGAACTAAAATGTTGAAAATAATATAAAAATATTTTTTCACCTATTTTATTATAAAGTTCTCAAGCAAAGTGTACTGGAGCCGTTATCTTGTATTTTTTAAAGTTGACAATGTACTTTATCTCCGACCCCTAAAACCCTTCAACAGACTCGGACCATAACCACAAAACTTGTCCGCCACCGTGATCTTATGAATTAACTTTTTTTTTTAATTCATAATATCCGACCCCAAAAACCCCCACATGGCAATTTTGAATGGAATCTGACCATATTCACAAAACTTGTTCGCCATTTATCTTGGAACCACCATATTGAATTTGTGAATTTTGAGAAAACATTCATATTCATCGACCCCGAAAATCCCTCCATACCAATTTTGAATCGAATATGACCTTGATCACAAAACTCGTCCGTCATATTGGAGCCGCCATATTGAATTTATGAAATTTGACAAAAATATTCATAATCTTCATCTCTGAAAGGTCCCCACATTGTAATTTTGAATAGTTTCAGAATATTCGCAAAAAGTTTCTTAAAAAAATTCTTTATTTTAATATTTATAGAAACTAAATATAAAAATCGCAGACTATTTTGACGGCTTCAAATAATTATCCCCAAAGTTGTTTTATAAATATTCGCAAATGATATTCTTAGGCACTCTGAAATTTGTATAGCATATTTATTAATTCATATTTAAAATGTATACAAAAAATTTGACGAATACGGCGGTTTCTAATAATTACCTGACAATAAATATTTTTTCTCCAAATCACATTAAAAGCGGCTTTTTAGTGACACTTGACAGGCTTAATTAAAAGTTGTACTTTTACTACCTAGGCAGAAAAGTCCAGGCAATAATTTAAATCAAACTGGTTATTAAAATTGACAATGACTTCAAAGTGAACACAAACAATTCAACAAACCTAGATATAATAATCTACTAAATATACCCTTTCATAATTTTACAATTGTTTCTTAAACAAAACATTGTACACTCCGATAACAATATTTATTAAGAAACGGGTATACCTGTATTTTTGTAGCATTGAATTATGAATAATAAACATTATTATTATTACTTACCGAGCCTCTGCAAGAAAGATGCGCTCCGGACAAAGTAAAATACCTTGTTCTCCATCTCCTGAATAGTCTCCAACGTCCTTTTTTCTCCTTCAATTGCCCTTCAATTACGGGTTGAGCATCACCTATGAATACAAAGATGGCAAATATAATATATGAAAATTTATAAAAAAAACGTGACAAAGTTAAACAGTGTCAAAACAACCAGAAAATTCATCAACAGAACAGTATTAAAAATCATCTGTTGGTTACATCAACACCTCGAGACATGTGAAGTCTACATGACAAATTTTTGATTATTGATCTGACAGCAGTAACTTGTAACGTCAAATAAACAACTCGTTCATTTGTATCTGTTACCTTTTGCTTTTCCACCTATTTGATGAACTTGTCATTTTCTTTTCATCATTAGATTTTTGCCGTATTAACCGCGATTCTGCTTTACCATTCACAGAATCGATATAAGACTTCATTTTTAGGCACTACAGTGACAACAATTAATCTTTGATGACAAATTATTTATTTATGGTTTTCACAGTTCCATGACAACGAAAGAAATCCTGATGTCACATCACGAATTCAACCATTTTACATTATTGTAGTACATATTAACATTTTTTGTAGTAATAATACCAGTATTTATGATTTCAAAGTGCACCAATAAAAAAAAATCGCGTAAAGTATTCGTGGATAACTGGTCTTTTAAACACTTGCGCTATTTCGAAAAATCGAGCGAGTTTGAAAGACTTTTTTATCCACTTATACTTTAATATACTATAATTAAATTTCAATTGTATAGATACAGGAAAAAATGCCTGATAATGAAAACAAATTTGGATAATTGCAGATGATACCCGATTATACAAACACCTTTCAGATACTCAAGCATCAAAGTGTGCATAAAATATAAATGAAAATTTCACACCCAGTACTTTCGACCAATTAAGAGCCTGTATTTTGTATCGTAACTATAGCAAGTACACTGGTATTTTTGACGTCGTCAGGAGTTTTGTGAATGGCTTCTTGAGTGCACCAGACAAGATCCTCATTTTTCCCGAAATATTTTATAGACAGACGAGGCTGTATTCTCCAGGGACGGGATCTTCAATTCCCACAATAGTCATCCGCATGTCTTTCGCCCATTTTGGTCATCCAGTGGCGGCGCGTTCTTACAAATCAATCAGGTAATTTTTTTGTTTCATTTTTGTAATTCCTGTATATGTATGATTTTCAAAAACCATTTATAAAGAACCTCAAGATTTTTGAGGTGGGATTTCATGATTCCTCCCCAAGCCAAAATCCCATAATTCAATTGAGACTGTACTAATGAAAAATAATGAATGTCAAGTGTTTTGAGATGTCATGAATGTTTGATAAGAAACTCCGTAATTTCCTCAACAGGAATACTATTAGATGCGCAGAATTAAAACCTCGTTTTTCACTTTACTATTAAACGAAAAAAATTTCAACACAACACATTTTAGTTTTTATAATTACAATATAACGTTTGTAAAAAAGGCTATTTGAAAGCAAAGTGAAATGACGTGGTTTAAATGTAATGAAAAAAAAAGTTGCATGAGTTTTTAAACAAGGAATTCTGGGAGTAAGGGGTTGAAAGAGGGTGAACCAGAATATTGTCAAAAGTGTCCAAGTTTTTGACAAAGAGTTGTTCTGGATCATGAATGGTACAGATTATAAAATTTGTATTTACCTCTCAAGAATCCAACAGCTCTTTCAGGATGTGCACAGAGAAAACAGCCCCATTTTATTGCTCCTGAACCCGAATCTAGCGTATCAGCTGAACCGCCTATATTAGACGGGCAAATTTGAAATACATCGAAATATCCTGAATGCCTCAATTCGTTGAGTAGAGTCTCTTGATCTTTCGCACATGGAAATGCACTCGTCACAACTGTCAGGAATGTTTTGTTCTCGCATTTCAGTATATCCCAGCAGTGCTTCAAACTCGCAACTTGGGCATCCCGAGAACTTAGAGCATGAGAATGTCGAGCCTATAAATCAAATTACAATATGTAGCTAGTTTTGACAGAAATAATCTATTAAAAAAAATGCGGAATTCCGAACTTATGAACAATTCGTATTTTCTGAGAAATCCGTCAAAATTCACGAAAACGACTTTCACGTAAACATCAAAAAGCAAACTCTCTTTAAAACATGTTTTAATAACAGGTCAGGATTTGTGCTGTAATTTACGGTTGCATGTAATTTTAAACAATTGAAGTTCACAATTTCAATTGCAAAAAAAAATTATTTCAATTCTTTTGGAGTCTACAGCTTTTTCATATGTAATTCAGAAAATTTAACTTGAAATTCAGACTAGTAAAATTTCATTTGGAAAATGTAACTTGTAATTTAAACTTGTTAATTGTAATTCAGAAAGGATAATTTGAAATTCAGATTTGTCAATTGGATTTCAGAAACCGTAACATGTAATTCAAATTAGTAAATTGTATTTCAGAAAGTGTTACTTGAATTTAATACTAGTGAATTGTTATTCAGAAAGCATCAATTCATAAACCATCAAGATTTGATAAATAAGAGTAGGGAATATGAGAACAACGAATTATTTATTAGTGAACATCAATATTTTTTTTTTCAATTGATGTAGCCGATACTTGATGAAAATCCATGTTAATATCTAGAATGAAACTATAACTGTAATCGAAAATGGGATATTGGACGCCTGTGGTGTCACTCCGTGAGAACAAAAAGTATTATACCCCTTCACCACACAAGTAATTTAATTCTTAGATGCGCATTTCGATAAAAAAGTTATCTTCATCAGTAGGGATTACTAAACTAACTGTAAATCGTCAAACCAGTCTTATTTATATCACATAATTAATTACCATGAGGTAATCTGTTTACTAGGAAGTGACCCTACCTGATGGCCAGGTTCAACCTCACCCACTAAACAATACATCAAAGGCACTTAATTATTCCTTTACTGGTTTGGACTTTAATGGACCATTATCATTATTAAGCAAGGGTTTCGAGCCTCTTTTTCGAAAAGCAATACGTTCATAACAATCTAATTTTCTGTAATCATCAACAGGCTTTATTAATTTTAAATTTTGGATATTAATTTTGTGATGAGTTTCTAATAAATGATCCGCAACACTTGATTTATTTTCTCGCGAATATTTAGCATGTGCCAAATGTTCGCGGAAACGAACATTCGTAGATCTTTTGGTTTGGCCATAATATACACTATCGCAGCTTTGACCTAATTTCATACATTCCTGATCTCTCCAAAGTTGGAATTTTATCTTTCGGATTACCTAACAACATTTGGAGATTGTTCGTACTGCTATGTACTAGCTGAAGGTTTGCGTCTCGGAAAATAGAGTTGAGACCTCTCGTAAGCCGTGTATCGTGTGTAATTTTAATGAATTTTTTCCTGTCTTTAGGTTGTTCTAGTGTTTTGTTGAATCAATAACATAAATAATTTTCAAAGTTCGCCGAGTCTATTTGAATAAGTTGGCAAACACTGGAGGTAGTACTGACGAAATTAATACGACGCTGGCCCTTAATTTTATGAAAACATCTTAATTCATACACTTTTCAAATCAATCAAATATTTTCAATTAGTCAAATATCAACACTCTGAATTTGACTTTTTCAAAATATCGACATAGTAGAAAAAAACACCCCTTCTCTCTAACAATAAAAAATGATTTTTTCAAAACCGGTAAGTTATCACGAACTTGGGTCAGTGAGAAATCAACACTCTATCATCTACCAACCCCCTGAATTTTGTCCAAAATATCGGCATTGTAGAAAAAAATATTATTAGAATGACAATTTGAAATTATTACATACCTGCAAAGAAATAAACATCAAATGTATCCAAATTCTGGGATTTCGGGTTCTCATAGTAAAGAAGGTTTTCGAGTATAGGCAGTGCTGTCCTCTGGCTTGACAGGCAAAATGCAGCTTGGCGGACTTTTTTTGTCTTTTCTCCTCTATTGTACATTTGGCAGGTGATGGTATCCTTAACGAAACTTTCTCCATATAACTTTTAATTTTATCCAGGTGCTTTTCACAAAAGTGCTGTATCGTGTCTCTCATAGGATATGGTTCGAAAACACTCATCCTTTGATTTGCTACTGAATTCTGATTGATCAAGGTGACGCTAGTGTTGTTATTGCGGCGTGATACTATAGTGGTGGGACCACTTATGTTCACATTACCTGATATTGAAAAAATTATATGAAATATAAATAGGTATATTTGTCTATATGGAATTTCTAAAATCATGGAAAATATTGAAGATCGCAATCAGTTATATGATAATTACTTGATATTTTTCATTCATGTGCCCATTCAAGAACTATCAGAATAAAATGAGACTCTAAAGTCTGGTTCACAAGTGAAATAGCGAAATTGATAAAAGTGCGAGACAAATATTTTCAGCAAAATCCTGGAAATGAACATTATAGTAATTTATATGACTGTCAAAATAAACTTGTTAAAAACACAATAAGGACTACAAAGAAGAAATATTAGGTAAGAAGAAAAATTTGCGGAATCTGCACCCAAAGAGAAACCTAAAACAATTAATAATATGTTCTTTAACAGTCCCTTTAAAAAAAATGCAATACAATCCATCAAAATCAATGATAAAAAATTCAATTCCCAGAAGAAATTTGTGAAGAATTTAACGAACATTTTATAACTGTTGGAGAAAGGATAGCATCTAAAATTCATGTATCAACCCAAGACTTCCAAGAAAAAACGACGTCATCATCGATATTTTTAGCTTCCCCTTAAAGAAGAATTTTGAGAATAATTGAAGAACTGACCCCTAGGAAAGCTTGCGGATTTGACCAGATTGATGCTAAAATTGTCAAATCTGAAATTGCATCGATTTTAACATACATATTTTCAAAATCAATTGAGTTGGCTATAGTACCAGATCAAATGAAAATTGCTCTAATATCACCCATATTTAAAAATGCCAAAAAAACGATCTAAACAATTTTATGCCTATATCCATAATTCCAATTATTCCAATTTTTTTGAAATAATCCGTTAATTTTTGGCTGCATGAGTATTTAAAACAAAAACATTTTGTTTGATCTTCAATATGAATTTTGTAGATCCAGAGATACAGAAAGAGCGGCACAAGATAATATAATTTCTACAAAAAAAGTTGATGGTGGTCAATAATGTGCCATATTGTCTTTTGATTTATATAAAGATTTTGACACTGTTGACCATGGGATATTATTAAGAAAATTGGATTCTATTGTAGTCAGAACCAGTGGGTACATTTATAATTGGTTCTAAAACTTTTTCACCAACAGAAACGAATATGTTGATTGGATTGCATTGAAAAAAATAAAAGTCAGTATGAAAATGTGAATTATGGTGTACTACAGGGATCTGTGTTAGGACCTGTGCTATTCATGAGTTATATCAATTCTACTTCTTTTCTGAAATTGAAAGGGGCTCTCAAATTATTTGCGGATGATACAACAATAATTCATTCTAGGCCAGATCTAAAATTCATTGAGTGATATAAAGTATGTTTCCAGAATCCTCTCATGATTACAAAATCTACATACAAATTTTCTAAATTCTCATACATCAACAAAAATAATGAGAAATACCTTTCCACCTCGAGAATTTGAAAATAATCATATAATATACAAAAATTGTATAATATTTTTGGGTCTTTATAATGATGAAATCCTCAGTTGGCAAAAACATATAGAAATGATCCGAAAAAAAATATCATCCGTAAGAGGCATCCTTTACAATATTAGAAAGTACTAAGAAAGAAAAATTTTGCTGAACACTTCAGTTTCATATATTCCAAATTAAAGTATTTAGATTCTATCTGACAAAGAAAACTTCAGAATTAATCAATCGAATGTATATATAAATTACCTTATCTAGAACCTACTAAAAATATATATAAACAAAAAAATTTATTAAATTTGGATTCACTTTTTAAATTGGGAGTATGTTCATTTATTCATCTTAGCATAGCAGTTTGAATCTTCATAACAACATTACAATTTTTCATAATCACGGAACAAGAAAAATGTTCATGAACTGGAGACTGATAGAATCAGGATTGAAATTGAAAGAAAAGGTATAATGCATGATTGAAAAATATGAAAGTCCTTTAAAATTCAAGTATAAATTGAAACAATATTTAAAACCATAAATGTGATTTGACAATTTATTATATATTTGCGATTTTTATTTTTGATATTTCCCTAATATAAGCAGCATATATTTCTTGGGAAGATTATATTGAAATGGTCACCCTAATATACAAATATATAAACGATTGCAAGAGTCAGCATAAATCATAGTATTGATACAATAAGTGGTATCGAAAAGTTTAGTAGGTAATTAAAGTAATTAGAATATAACAGGTTTCAATGATATAGTACAAACTTGACTACTATCAACAAGCAGAAAACAATAATCAGGTAAAAACCTTCTAGATTGTGATTAAGTTAATAGATTAGTGATGAACAACTTATTTGGTTTCATACTGGGCTAGTAGATATTTGGGAGACAACTTTTGAACTGGTGGATTGTGATGCATTGTTGATATGATCAATTTTCGATTTGCAGTATCTACAATTTCAAATTGAGTAAATTAAAATGTATACTCACTATTGCCGACAATGGTAGTATTTGTAGCACTGTGACTTTCTGGCATAGGCGGAGGTGTATGAACAATGCTATTTCCGATAGGTATAGTTTGGGTAGCTGAACTGTTGACACCACTTGTTAATATAGAAACTTGTCCACTGGAAATAGGCCCGGTATATCCGGAACTGACAGTTATAGCGTTTGTGGTGTGATGTGAGGAAGGTGTCACAGCAATTGGATTTCCAGTAATCTACAGAAACAGAAAAGTGGTAGATACTTACTGGTGAATAATCATCGGTAATGGGGTAAACTGATATACTATCGAAAAAATTAAAGAAAAAAATGAGAATCAATAATTTTTTTTTCAAAGAGTGTGTCTGGAAAACGGTTTCTTTCGATTTTTTTTGGGGTTTGAGCTTTAGCAACCATCTTAAATCAAAGTAACAAACTGTGACAATATGGCATTCCCCCAAATGGAACCCATTCCCGATATTGTTTCTAGCGTTGGATATATCGAGAAAGGTTGTTCAGAATATAAATTTTAGCTCCAATATCAAATTTTATTATGAAGTTTGCATTTTTAGTTTTTTCAATATTTTTTATCTATCTAAAATGGTGGGAATCTTTGGGAGACGTTCGAAACATTTCACAAATAGAAAAATCATCACGTCTCTATGCTACGCTTTCATTCATGGAAAACGTTTGTTTGCCTACGTAATATGAAATCCTCAACATCCCAGGTAGCACAGGTTAGTGAAATGACGTCCAAATGACGTCTTATTTAGGTCACTATTCGTCCTTGACGTCCTCGACCACAATGAGACCTTAACATTTTGTCATATATTCATCCGAACTTTTCACGAATCGGAGCGCTACGCGCGAGAGTCCCTCAGTTGAGTCGTAGTTTTCAAATCCCTACAACTTCTAGGCCATTCAATCTTCCCAGCCCTCACTTTTAAAGAACCGTCCAGAGACATTCCAGAGTGATGATATCAGCTACTCGGTGCGGTGGTCTATGTAATGTTTATGACTGCGCGTGGTCAGGACCGGCTTAAGAACCGTTACAATAGGAAAAATTAATAACTAAAAAATGTAGATGGACTCCTTCTTAAATATTGCCAGTTAAAAGAACTTTGTGTGATTTAAATTGTAATGACAGTGTTGCTGCTCAAACCGGGACAAACTGAATCATTCCTCCTGTGAGGAAAATTGGATATTAGTTAGTACTTGGCTAAAATCCAAGTTGTAACATTCACAACAATATCAAAATAGTTAAATATAACTATAGCCATCCTCTACTTTCACATTTGGGTATACTCTACTTCGAGTATTTATGAGGGGGTAATATTATTATTTTTCATTATAATTCTTACCTGGTTAGAATGATTTGAAAGAACAAGTGGTCCCTGGCTAAGAGGCCTCTGCATTTTAGGTGGCGAAATAGTCGTGACAGTCACACCTCCGCTGGAAACCCGTCCATTCGACCCTGGCCACTTGATCCCCCCAGTTACTGTGATATTATTGGACAACGGTGGCGTAGGCACTGCGTTGATCTGCTGCGAAGAGCTCAATCGCGTCATACTTTTATGTAATCCGCCTACGGAACCCCCCGCAATGTTCAGCCTCGTCATACTCCTGTGAGTGTTGATGCTCGAAGCGGTGTGAAGTCTGCCCGTGCTGCGGGAATCCCCGAGTTTGGCTCTTCGAGTGTAACCGCCTGTTGGGGTGGGAGTTACCGTGTGAATGCCGCCTACTTTCACGATTGTTACTCCATCCGGAGTCACTTGATTTTGGGTAGACGGAGTGGGCGGTTGAGTGATTTGATTTGTACTGAAAATAGATCATAGAAACAAATTATTTCTCTATTTGAGTGTTTGACAGAAAAAAGCTCCCAGAAACTAAACAATGTTTAGTTTTGGGTTGTATACAGGAAATAAATTAAGTATGCAATAGTCACAGCAAAAAAAATCTAGAATTAGTTTGGATAGCTCAGCAAGAAAAAAATCCCCAAACACTATGTATTACCCTCAGGTTACATCAGACCCATGCAATTATTAGTTTACATCATTACACAGGGTGATTTACCACCACTTAAGGTAGTGGTCTATCATGTGAGAGCTACCCGTGATGAATTAACCATTTTTTTTACGTCAGCCGCAATGGATATGCCACTGCATCATTTAATTTTAGGAACCATGAAAACATAATCGTGCTTGTCATGAGAACTGAAGCATTGCAGTGGTGTTGTCTACTTGTCTCTGATTTGTCTTGGTTGTATACTTATTACTGAACAAATACCCAGGCGTATGTGGAAAAAACTAACACCATCCCTCGACATTATCCGTTTTCTCTAGATTATTCAATTATGAACCGTAATAGTCCACTTGTGCACGTTTTTATGTCATCCGTCAAAACAACATCAATTTGAAGTACAACAGAGATCGTACTTTGGGTTTGGTACTGAGAATTGGTACTGTTCAATATGCCAGCGATTACCTCTAGCAAATATTGTGATATAATTGTTACAAATGGTGCAGTGAATGAAAATGCCAGGGCTTGTGTTTGAGAATAGGCGAGAAAATTTCAAAATAGTCGCCATCTAAACTAACGAACGATTTTGGGTGCAAAGACTTCGCTCATGTTCCGATATTACTGAACAGTACTGGCCACAGTAGGTAATTTCGGAACGCCTAACAGTAACTGAAAATGCCATCTAATAGACGAGGAAAGTGATGACGCCACAAATGTCATTCTTGTCAAAAACTTATTCCAAACAAACCTCCGTCGAATTTAAATCAGCTTGTCCGATAACTCCGATATTGTTTCCGTTAAGGTTTTTCAACTTCTTTTACCTGAGAAAACAAAATCCTACCAACCAAACACAAACTAATAAGCAAAGCAGCAAATCATGAACAGAGAAAGTCACCTAAAATTCTTTGTTTGGAATCAGTTTTTGACAAGTATGACATTTGTGACAACACACTTTCCTCGTCTATTTCGGAACGATTCCGGAAGCCAGACTGTCAAATGTAAGGCGGGAACATATCTAGTTCAAAATTATATCTTTATTATTTATTATATGATACTGATTGATGGATGCAATTAATCAAGACGGTAATAATAGAGGAAATATCAGGTGATAGGGATTCTGAATCATCAGAAAATTCGGATAGGTCAAATACCGCAAGCTCTAGCGGAGCTATGAATATAAGATAGATTTTATTTCTTTGTTACAATGACCTGTGGATTTATTTTCTTGGTCTGATGTTTTAAATTCATTGACGAGTTGCCTGGCATGATTTTGATCTGAAATATTCATTTTCATACATATACATGGACAAGAGAGAACAACGCTCGTAAAGTAGCGGCGGTTTCGGCATCAACCTCTACTAGCAAGTCTTCTAATAACACTGATACTTTTGTTCTGCTGTCTTTTCAGATGAGCTAATTGTAATGAGAATGCTATCAAAAAATTTAATAAATATTAAATAACATATCCTAACCTAAATTATTATCAATTCGGGGAGGGGATACTGGGACTACACGACCATTTCTGTAACAGTAGCAACCAGTACATTTCTAGCCTCTAACAAGGTTCCATGAAAAGTGGCGCGAAATGTGTACCAGTCAATTTCAATAAAATCGGAACGACCAAAATTACTGGGCAGTACTGTTCGGGAATATCGGAACATGACCTTCGTGATACCAGGTCATGTTTTCCAACTCACGTCGAACGTGCAGTGAATCGTGCTGTTGTTGTTAACGGAGCAGTTCCGCAACTCTTCGAAGAAGATCCATTAACAAGCACCCGTGTGATTAGTCGGAGACTTGCTTTAACGCAAACTATGGTATGGCGAATTAGAGCAACTTTCGAACATTTACTTCAATAAGATAACATGTAATTCTGTTGTGCTGTGTTATGTATGTGAATTGAAAAAAATATTTTATTTATTTTTGCCAGTTTGTAATGAGAGCCTGCACGGTTCCACTTGGGCAGTTTCTATCCAGTGGCGGCGCGTTCCTACAAATCAATCAGGTTATTTTTTTGTTCCATTTTTGAAATTTCTTTTGGTTTTCAACTTCTTTTGGTGGGGAGAGCACACTGACAAATTTTGAGTAAGTGGTGGTGAATCACCCTGTATACAGGGTGTCCAGTAAACCATGGATCATACTGTATCTGGTGATAAACAAGTTCACAACCTAGCAGAAAATCACATCTTGACCTCAGTAAAAACCTCAAGGTTTTCGAGATATTGGAACTTTTATATAAAAAAAATTGAATTCCTATCTCAGATCATTCTTTTATTTTCCAAGCAAATAAGGAGCGTTTCATAAATAATAATAATGAACGTTATTTATTGGTAATTACCAAAAGGCCATCGACGAGGTCCTTCAGCCAGTGAACAATAATGCTACATGGAAAAATGTGTTTATAAGATAATTGAGACAAAAAAATATATACAGGTAGGGTGTCCGGTAAACCTTGTACAATATTGAAACTGGTGATAGACCAGGTCATGACTGTTCAGAATAACGGAATTTCACCTCAGTAAAAATATCACCGTTTTCGAGATAATAAACATTTTAAGAATTTCTGGAATATCGCTACCTCACCTTGGATTTTTGAGTGCCATGTATACAAATTGAGACAAATTAAAAAATCTCTGCTGCTGAAAATTACTGATGCTCTTAGACGCACAGAACAGTTTTTCAGAGAGTGAATTTTTTTTTCAAGAATTGAGGTTAAAATGACTGGTTTGATATTCATCAATTTTTTAAAAAAAGTTTGACATTATTGTCTGAAAGAAATATAACCAATTGAAAGTGGACATTCATTTCGAAAGAATACTCATTTTGTCCGACTCTATACCATCATTTAAAACAAACTATAATTATTTTTGGAGGAATTAATTTCCATTGAATTAGGCGTGGTTTTACTCTAGGCTTCCATCAACTTTTATACTTACGCCCAAAAATTATATTATTTCGATTTTATCAAGATAAAATATGAAAATGATTATTAATGATAAAGAATTAACTGCTTGGTAGCATTAGATAGTATGCCAATAAAATTAACTTTTCATGTGATTAAGCCTAAGAAAATTATCGAAATGAAATGTCGATTATCCGACATGGCACCGATTAATACGAATTCTTGTGATAAATGTCGCAATTGTCCAACATCCAGATTCCAACGAAGTTTCAGAGACCGATAGATATACAGGGTGTAACCAAATAAGTGCAAAATTTTTTAGGAGGTGATGGCCGATTTCAGTCCTAAAGTTAGGAAATATCTAAATCGAATTTAGGAACGCCCAAGTGCAATTTGCGTTTCACCACACGTTAAGTAATGCTTAGAAAATACCTACGTTTGGTATTTTCTATAATTTTTAATCATTACTTTAACGCTTGGTGAAACGCAAATTGCACTTGGGCGATCCTAAAGTCGATTTAGGTATTTCCTAACTTTAGGAATCAGTTGGTGAAATCGGCCATAAATCCTTGTCGAAAATTAAAAACTCTTCTAACTCCTGTATTGTGTCCGTAGAAGCAATAGTTTCCTGAAGAAAAAATAAAATACAGCATTTTGCATGAACGGATCTTCTGTAAATAGAAAAAATGTAATAGGTGGCTGACACATTTTGTTTGAACAACTTGTGGCTTCTGTCATAGTATTTTGAAATTATTCTGCTTGTTTCATTCAGTGGTATTTATTTCTTTGTCATGCCGTACACACGTTATACTTCCCGAGAATATGCGCATATGCACTACATTTATGGTGAATGTGGAGGTAGTGCTGCTGCTGCAGCAGCACTTCATACAGAACGATATTCGATTTCACAATGCCGCTCAGAGAATCGCTGATTTGGGTGCTAACCTATAACGCATTGGAAAGTTTGAAAGGATGGAAAATAACATTTTTGTAATATTATTTAGTGCGATGTTGAATAATCGTTATTGTGGTTTATAGTGTATGTTGATTTAAAAAAAAAAACGTTGAATTAGTATTTACTTCTTTACATCTATCTCAGTGAATGCTTCTGAGCAGTTGATTCGTTATTACTCATAATCATTTCATCTTGATAGGATAAAAATAAAAGACGTTACTGACAAAGTCTAATGGAGTTGATTTTAGCTCAGAATAACATCACACTCTAATATAATCGAAATTCTACTCCATCCAAAAATAATTATCGTATGTTTCATACCATGGTAGAATCTGGACAAAATGGGCATTCTTTTGTAATGAATATCCACTTTCACTTGGTTATGTTTTTTTTAAAACAATAATGTCAAACTGTTGTTAAAAAAATTGGTGAAACTCAAATCTGGAATTTTACCCTCATTTCTTGAAAAATTGTATCGTTTTCTGAAAAACTGTTTTGTACATCTGAAAGCATTACTAATCAGTAATCTTCAGCAGCAAATATATTTGAATTGGTCTCAATTTGTAGACATGGCACTCAAAAATCCAAGGTGAGGTAGTGATTTTCTAGAAATTCAAAAAATGATCATTATCTCGAAAACGGTGAGATTTTTACTAAGGTGAAATTCCGATATTCTGAACAGTCATGACCTGGTCTATCACCAGTTTCAATATTGTACAAGGTTTACCGGACACCCTGTATATATATATATATATATATATATATATATATACATATAAAAAAAATTATTCTTTCTTTGATATTATTTCCCAAATTGTATTTTCTGGATATTTGTATTTCGAGTGGTGTCCTTCTGACCTTTGCTTGCATAGACTGTTGAGCATGTTGAAGTTGGCTTCTTTTTCTGAGAATCTTCATGTGAGGTCAGCAATTCTATAAGTGATTGGTTTCACTCCTGTCATTTCATATAGGAGGTTGTTTGGATGATTATGGATAGGGTTTTGAGGGTGTCGAATTTTTGTGATGCATCGTAGAGTGGATGTTTCTGCTATTTTGAGGTTGTTCAGGGCTGGTCTTCGGCAAGAAAAAATTACGTGAGCATACTCCAGTAGTGGTCGGCATATCATTTTGTATATTCTAGTTGTTGTTTTTGTATTGATTCCTTGATTTCTGTAGGTCATTTTTCGGAAATGTTTTCCTCTTGTTATGCATTTCTTTTTGATGATCTGGGTGTGGTTGGTAAAGTTGAGTTTTTGGTCCATATTTATACCCAAGTATTTTGCGATGTTCTACTTTTCAGGATTTGGTTGTTTAACTTGACACTAGGAAGGTTTGCTGATGGATTGTGGTGGAAGATGATGAATTTTTCCACCTTGTTGACGAGTTGTTGAAGTATTTCCCCTGTGTATGTCAGGGTTTTGTTATGAGAGACTAATGCGGTGTCGTCTGCGTATTGAAGGATGTAAAGGCTCTTATCAAATTATTTCTTATTCAAGAGGTCGTAGTTATAAATGTCGTGGCAAAAGATGTTATAGAGGAGTGGTGATAGTGGCGAACCCTGTGGAACGCCTTGTTTTGGTGAAAATTGTTATGATAAGTTATTTCCAACTTTTACTTTCAGAGTTCTATTGGTTAGAAAATTCCTTATGGTGGAGAGTAGGTATGTGGGAAGTTGTAGAGTTTGTATAGGATTCCTTCATGCCAAACACTATCAAATGCTTTATTGATGTCTAGAAAAAGAGCTGCAGAGTGTTAGTTTGCGAGTCTTGCTGTTTGTATGTTTGATGTTAAGATGGCTAGTGGATGTGTTGTGTTCCTGCTTTCCCTGAATCCAAATTGGTAGTCCAGGATGTGGGTGTTAACTTGAGCAATAAGACATTGTTTTATGTAGTTTTCGTAATTTTTACCCATTACTGAAAGTAGAGTAATTGGTCTGTAGTTGCAGGTTTGTGATAGGTGAGCGTTTTATATTTATTCTTATTTTCGGTAAATATTACTGAAAAGTAGTTGTAATAATCGTAGAAGGCAGGTTTTCACTAGCAGTCATTTACGGTATCCAAAAAAAAATGTCCTCTGATTTGGATCCATCAAGATTTCTATTATGAAACTTTGAACTTCTTTTGTGAAAAATTATTCTCATGCGAAAAATTAATCTCATGCGAAAACCTGGACATTGGCCTTAAAAACTTGCGCGTTTTGTATTCGTATGCTAATGACACATATTGCTAAATAATTATTATATATTATTATTATTTATAAAACTGTATTCTTGACAAGTTCTACTCCCGGATGGGTCTTTGAATGAATAAAGATTGATTTTATTTTTGATTTAAGGAATATCCTAGAATAATTAATTAATAAGAATAATGGAAGTTCAGAAAAATTCTACTCAACGAAATTAGAGTATTTTTCACACAATTTCCAACAGATAACCATCTTCGGTTAGAAATGGTAGTTCGTCGTGGATTACAGAGCAATCAAAATTGGATAAAACAAGGTCAAGTACACAATTAGAAATATTTAATAGGGAATTGAACTGTTTTAGATCATAAAAGCTATTGACTTGACAGAGATTGTCTGAATTGCTACCCCTGTGTATAGGATATCATTTAGATAGTTAGGTATGTTCAAAATTGAAATCACCTAGTATGCAAAATTATCGGTAATTTTTATGTACTTGTGCAATTATAACCTATAATAAAACACCACCACCACCACCTCTAATTTATAACGGGTTGTTTAAAAAGATAATAGCAATCATAGTTTATTTTTGGAACAAAAATGATCACCTGGTGTGATGTCTGTGTCGAACGCCGGCTAAAACTTTATCTGTGAATAGTACTGGAAAAGAGCTACATAGTAAAGTAGCCTCTCTCAAAAGGGCACTTTGTGAACTCCTATCTGCTTTCGGTAAATATTCCAGGACGAAATTCAATGCATCTTGAGCTCTATCCTAAAATAAAACCTGATTGAGTATTCAAATATCCAAAATATCCATTATTTTCAGTATAGAAGTATGCAATAAGAATTTGAATCTAGACTCACCTTGCTCAATTTTCCAACAGCACTAATGATTTGTGCTGTTAAGTATACTATTTGAGGATGCCTCTTGGCAGACTGCTTAATAGCATTCACATGATCGGCCAATAACTCGGGCATTTTTTCAGCCATATGGAGAAATACTTGCAAAGTTGGGGGAGTAGTTACTGAACTGGTTAGATATTCACAAAGTTGTGGAACACTTGCCTCCAATAACTACAAAAATAGATTAAATCAAAATAATGTGGCACATATTTTTTCCAAAATTCCGAATATACCAAAGCTGTGGAACTCATACACAATTATCTATCCAATCGTATCCAGCAGGTCGTATTGGATGGTAATAAGTCAGGTCTTGGGACCCCTTTTTTCTCTATATATCTCGGATTTTCATGAGACTATGAAAATGCTAAAATGCATGCTGGATACTCAACTCTACATTTCTTTTAATTGCCCCCTCCTTAATTTAGCTCTAGAAAATATCAACAAAGACTTGAACAATCTTTACGTTTTCGACTGCTCATAATTTACGAAACTCCTAGGTTATGTTATTCTTAGACATTCTTAGACAACTTTTTCCTTATAGACACCTGCTGTCTTACTGCGACGTCATTTATGGCCCTGCTCTCCTGAAAACTGACCAGATTCGACTTCAGAGAATACAAAACTCCTGCATTCGTTTCTCTTACGGCATCCGAAAATTCAATCACTTGAGGGCGGAATTTGAAGAATCTGGTTGGCTGAGGTCCTTATTCAAATTTTTACCTTTTTTATGGTCAAGTTGAAAAACAGCTATAGCTGACACTTCTCCATTTCATCTTTTGTATTTCTCTTTAGCATTTAGTATGTTCTGAGTTTCATTTAATATGTGAAGATATTAATGATGAATAAAATCACTTTATTATTACAATTGAATAAATAAATTGTTTTTGGTTTTTGGTCATTACATATTTTTTTTCTTTGCTAACAAGTATTTATATTTACCAATGGGTTATCCTTGGCAATCAGGGAGAATAAGTGTAATAGTGCCAATTTTTCTTGAGTATCACAGTGAGGAAGTAGGGAAACTAAAGCCATCGCGTGCCCTTGGAATGGTTCAGGAGAAACCTCATAGATATTAGGCAAAACTCTGCATAAAGGATAATTTCCTGGAAAAAAAACAAGGTTCTTATCGCATTTTTGCATATAAAAACTTTACAATTTACCAGAGCTAATTAATCAAGTTTGCGTCGATTTAATTCAACTGATTTTTTCAATTTTTATCGTGATTTAAATAAAATTGTAAATTCAAAAAAAAGAAGATAGTTTATTTGAAACTAAGTTTTTCAATCTAGTACTGATCCTGAACAAGTACTAGCTGCACTGGTATTGGCAATATCATTATCATAACTATTGTCAGTTATCTAATATAACTGCTTGAACAGTGTTTTGAAAACACACTACAATTTAAACATAAAGGATAGGAACACGCAACACGCAATTTACTTATGAACGTATGGGCCAGGCCGACTTTAAGTAAAGAAATGATCCGTCTCGCATCAACCGCACTTTATAAAGACCAACGAATTTTCTTGTTCCGACAGGAAAGTCGCGGCACGCTGCCGAAAATTTTCATGTTAACACAAGTTTTTTTGTATGTCGCCGATGAGAATTTCTAACTGTAAATCTGGACAACAAATATTTTGGGCGAGCGAATAGAGAAAAATAATGAAAATAAGTGATTTTAAAGTTCATTATTTCCATATTAAGGAAAAAATCAGTATAGATAAAAAAAATCAGTTTAATATTTTTGATTTTTTTCAAAAAAAAAATCGTGATTTTTTGCAACTCTGAAATTAATGCAAAATTAAGAGACATATCTTCAATTCTAGTTACCTGAAATAATCGAGTCCATAATAGGTTGGACATGTGGAGTTAGTAGATTGGCATGTTCCATTGCAGCCAGAGATAAGTATGAAGCCATATTTCTCGATAATTCCTTATTTCCTTTATGTAAAAACTTAACTGCTACAGGCAAGGCTCTTTGCATAACTGACTTCTTGCTATAATTCTAAAAAAGTCCCGAAATTATCGTGATACATGAAAACATTAGAGAGTCAATTTACCAAAAATATACAAGAGATAATGTCACTGGAGATCTTGGCGTGAGGTGGATCTTCGTCTCTGGCAGATATTTGTAGATTGTGATGTAGACATGATTCTAGGAGAGTTACTAGGGCTTCACAGTGCTGCTCTACGCTTCCTGTTTCTCTTATACACGAAGTGACCCGAGTAACGCATATTTCTACTACACTTTGATCATTGTCATTGTTCACATAATCAGGAAAAGAGGCAATAATAGTAATCTCTTTCAACTAAAAAATTAATATGTTTGAGATTTGATTCGGCAAGAACATATGTTGACATTAGTTGTGAAGGAATAATAATAATTATATTATCCTGTAAGGCAATCAAAAGGTACATCGTGTAGGATTAGTCATAGAGACCTTTAAAAATAAAACTTAAAGTAACGGTTTGCAATAGTAACATTCATTAAAATTGTATGAAAAGGAATAAAATGAATAATAATAATAATTTCCTGAACGGAGTAATAATTATTTCCAGAAGGAAGGACTTGAGCTTAATTCTAAAGCTGTGGGTAGTACTAGAGTTTTTGAGTTCAAGGAGGAGCAAATTGAAAAGTCTGTGCCCTATTAGATTGGAAGAATTATGTGTCAGTAAATTTTTACAAAATGGCACGGTTGTCATTTACAAAAACACAAACTTCAAAAATATACAAACACGGTTTTGTTAGTATTTTTCAATAGCTATTTATGACACAAGTGTAAAAAGTGTATGTTTGAAGCACATGAATGTTTGCAGAACGATATCATTCAAATTATAGATCAACCTAAGCATGGTGATACTAAGGTAGCGATGTTGGTTGCAATGGTTTGTTTACAAACAGATATTGTTTGTGGTATTTTTTATTGATGAATTTGGTGAAGCATCTGATATAGACGAAGTAGCAACTTAAACCAGGTGTTCAAATTTTGTAGTAAGTATCCTTTGGTTTGTAGATTTTATCTGATATAACTAGTGATGCAGTAGTGTGTATAACTAGTGATGCGTATAGGGTAAAATCTGTAGAGATGGATTCAATATTATTCACATACAATAGAAAAAGCGCTGGGTCCAACACTGAGTCCTTTGGGACACAAACATTAATATCCACATAATTGGATGTATATAAATTTAGCATAGTGTTTTCGTGTTGAGACAAAGTTTTTCAGACAATTCAGTGGAGTTTTTCATAAAGATTTTCGTTATCAACACAGTTGAATAAAAAATCTGAGAACTGGCGATTCAGTGGTCTAAAAAATTCTAATTTCACTGATATTTATTTCATACCCATCCCTATACATTTTTCTATGCGATAAGTGTAATAAATTATTGTTATTCCAAAACTGATAAGACATTTTCCTAGTCTGACTAACTTCAGATATAATTAGCAATTTTCAAATATTTAAGTCAGAATTATAATCTTGTTAGTGTAACTAAATAAGAACTCGGCCATTCACTGTACATGTTATGCTGATGATACTAATATATTAATTAATGAAAATGAAATGGACTCTGCAAAAACACAGCTCTTGAGACATACAAAAAAATTATTACATGGTCGAAGAAAAACAATTTAATGTTGAATGAAGCTAAAACTAACGTGTTAAATTTCAAGATGAATACTGGACAACAATATGAGTTGATGTGTTTGTTGATACTACTTTGGAATTGAACCTAACTAAGTCAACAAAAATGTTGGGTGTTGTTTTTGATGACAAATTTCAATGGGAGGACACATATAGACATCTTATGTGATAAACTCAGAAAAGCCTGTTATTCTCTTAGGTTTCTTTCCAACCATTGTCGCCAAAGTATTTTATTGACTGTCTATTATGCAAACTTCAATTCACATCTTAGATATGACATCCTGAAATGGGGCACAGCATACAAAAGTATGCTATTAGGATCATTGCTAAGCTGGGCTATAGAGATTCTTGTAGAAAAAGTTTTCAGAATCTGAAAATTTTAACATTAGCTGCTAATAGTACCATAGTTATTCTACCTAAAATGCTCACTTATTATTACCTAGTCAACATCGCACTGCTCTTTACCAAAAAAATTTGGAGTTTCAGTGCTGCAAACTTTTCAATAAACTCCCCGATAACATGAGAAATTCTGAAAATGTACACATCTTTAAAACAAGACTGAAGCAACTTCTTCTGTTAAAAGAACTGCTACAGTATAGATGAATCCAATACATATCTGTATGTAGGAAGGAATTATTTATTACTATATTTATGTGGTGTGTGGATATACATCCCTGTGTATGCATCTGTTTATGTTTATATATGTATGTATTTTTTACACATTCTCAATTTTACTACTTTGTGACATTATTTTAGAATAGTATATTTTTTTTTCTTTCAATATTGTACACTAACGTTTTCCTCTTTTTCATTTATACTTCTGCTCCTGTGGTTGTACAGATCAATCTGAGTAAATAAAGAGATTATTATTATTAACAAGTTGGATTCTTTGATAATGTGTACATTTTCTCAAACCTTTTTTTTTTCAAAACAATAATTGCATTTTACACTAAATTCATGTCTAGGTGAATTGACTAGTTTTCTACTAAACTTCAAAGTTTAAAAATTGTATTCCTGTCTTTTATTTTTCATGTTTGTAGAATGACCATTTCTTAGGTTATTTAATATTCATTTCTTTTTATATATCCTCTTTTAGTGGATTTTCAACTTTGAATGATGAAAATAGACAGGAACTACATACTGGTACATTGGGTTAGTCCATGGGCTTTTCATTTATTATGTATTTGTTAAAAACATTAAACATTATTTATAGTTCTTTCATGTTCTCACCACATCAGTCAAGTCATCGACGATAACAGAATCTGGAACAGAGAAAAGGTCCCCAGCTCTAGAGAGATCCCTATTCTTCAGTACTTGCATGAATAGTTCATGCATTTTTCTATTTATCTTGTCTTCTGCAACGTTGACACTCATAGAATTTTTTTTATCTAAAATCCACAAAATCAAAACATCAAGTAGGCTTGAGAACTTTTGAATAATCTAGCGTACCGGAAGATTAAAACAAACGAATAAATGAGGTCTAACATTCCCCACTGGCATAAGAACATCGTTCACTAGTGTAAAACGGTGGAAACTGTAAAAAATGCAACATATTTAACTGTGGTCAACGACTTGGACAACTCAGTTTGTACTACCACGGACTGTACGGCTCGGAGTACGGACTGAGCAAATGTTAAGTTCGTTCTTCGTTTAATTTGGTATAATCTTCTTTCGCAGTTCACACAGGTGGTTTAACACCTGAGCATGCGCGACTTACCTGATTGAACTCGACATTTTCTATTAGTGGGCTTGTCAAAGAAATTCAAATTTTTTAATAGGCGTTTCAATCTGCAATTCAGTCATAAAATCAGATTATTGAAATGAGGAAGCATACGATTCAATCATTTTAATATACTTTGTATTTTCTTTTTTATGTAGCGCGAATAAATGGAATCTTGAAGATAATGACGTGTGCCAAAATTGAAGCGAGTTTGAGTGTGAAACACTACCGACGAAACTAATTGCAATCTTTAGAAATGTGTAAAACATAGACAAGAGTTATATTGGTGTAAAAGCGCTAAGTGGTTGTATGGTATGTTCATGAGCTGCACTCCAAGTATACAGTGCGTCTTTTTAATTTTTATACTCCCGCCCTCTCCCTGTTGACTTTTGAACTGTTCGACGTACAAAAATAGAACAAAAACCGTTTTGAATGACAAACCGATCATAACATTTTGAATAAATGACATTGTGATTGGTCGATAGATGGCGGGGGGCACATCCACCTAAAAATGTCTAGCACAAGGTGTGGCCGTCACCGATGGTCGGTGGGGTTAACCAAGCAGACTAAAATTTAACAAGGAGAGTTTAATCCCCATAAGAAAATGGCTACACTAGTAGAAAGAGATGAAAGAACATTTGTGACGAAATGTGACGTAGTTATACATGCCATGGCCAAAGAGTAGGGGTTATAGACAAGAGAGATCACATAAGGTATTCATGAATGAAATAGTAAAATCGTTACGGAATCCTTGAATCAACTGTCATTTCAATTTCATTCATAAAATTCAAAATCTGGTTGGATTCTGGTGTCACCAATCACGAGCCGGGAAGCAGGTCATGTGACATCTTCACAGCGTCACAACTGTCAAAACACTTTACGAAACGATAACGAAGAAGAAGAGCAGAAAGAATGAGATTGGAGGTTATGTTATAAACGTAACCGCTATTATTTGACAGAAATATTCAATAAAAAATAATTAAAATATTAATGTTTTTTGATAAGATATGATACTATTATGTATGTAACTATGTTGAAGGTGTTATGCATTAATTGATGCGGAGAGCATCTTCAGTTATTTCACTATTTGTATGTGCTGGCCACTGCATTCGTACCTAGTTTGATTTTTCTATGGTGTTTACTCATCGAACATAATTATTTTAATTTTTGTTCATAAATTACATTATATGTAGAGAAGAATTATTTCAAACTGTTACTTGTGCACTACGAAATCGAACAGAAGAGGTTACAAGACCTGGAACGGCTGGAACAAGCTTGAAATTACATAAGTGCGTGCAATTCTCAACAGAGACGATTTTTAGGAGTGTTGTTATTTACTGTCAATGTTAAACTATGTGCAACCACTGAAATATACCTAGGTATATTTCAGTGTGTGCAACATGTTTTTATAAAAGCCGAGTTTGCTTGAACCTAAACTCTGAGAACCAAGTTGAAGTAATTTAATCTAAATTAATCAGTGACGTATTTACGACAAAATACATCAAATTTTTTATTGTCTCACTGATCTTTATGAATAAACCATAACGGTTATAAGTACCTGATATGACCCCTACTATTTGCCATGGCCGCCGTTCTCTATAGACAGTGAAGGACTAGCTCTTGGTATATGAGAGTTACTGCTGACAGTTTTGTTGCTTGATTCGAGTTCGACTCTGTACTCATACCCAAGTACGTCACTATGACGCGTTGATGATACAAGTTTCTGATTGGCTAGAGCTTATTAAACCCTCCTTGTTTTTAGTCTTCTTGAGTCAATTCAACCAGAAAATCAATTCTGGCAACACTGAATATGAGTACTGGAATCGTCCATTGCAAAGCGCCTCAGGATCACCCTAGTCCCGAACTCCCTGAAAGCTGTTTTTCGCGGTAACCCTGTCAGTATCGGTGAGAACCACTGAAATATACTTTTATATTTCAGTGGTGAGAACAAGGTGAGAATAACCACAGAATACTGAACTACAGTTACAGTATTCTGTGGAATAACCCTGAGTGTGCGGACTGCAGACTACGGACTACGTAGTACGAAATACGCAGCATATAAAATAGTAAATAGATGATTTTGAATAAAAAACTGTAGATTTGGAGGCTTAAACTAAAAACTGGGAATATTTCAAAAAAACTAAATCTACAGTAAAAACTGTAGCATTGGCTACACACTTCCAGTCAACATAATATAATTTCAGTGCTGAACAGAACTAGTAGTGATAGACAAATTTTAGTGAGAGCAATTTTTAGAAATAAAATAATTTTTTCACTACTCTTTCACTTAGAAATTTTCAGTCTTCGAGACAACATTTCGTGTGAGTGACCAATAAGGATATTGAATATTGTCCAAGAAAGCTTTTTGTTGATTTATAATACCTACTAGGTGTTGAATTCAACTTTGACTTGTGAATCTTGTGAATGGAAAACTATTGAAACGAATATGGATTCGGAAAAGGGCTTGAAAAAAGTAATTTTAAATTCTGATGTATATGCCATATGTGTGCAGCATGCTCTGACCACAGAAAAACAAGAAATCATGGGCCTTCTTGTGGGAGAGGTAAATGGATTGATTGGGTGTGGAAATTTTAGTTAATTTATTTTTGATTTCAGATTGATGAAATTGAATGCATTTCTAGAATTTCGGCATGTGTTATATTGCACCGCAGTGATAAACAACCTGATCGAGTAGAAATATCACCCGAACAACTTTGTACAGCTAGTATGTATGCCGATCAACTGGAAAGAAAGTTAAATAGACCAATGAGAATAGTGGGTTGGTATCATTCACACCCCCACATAACTGTGTGGCCCAGCCATGTTGGTAGAGTGAATTAACAAACAAATGAAATCAATGAATAATTTGAGTAATTTTCAGACATGAGAACCCAACTCATGTATCAAACAATGGACCCTCTGTTTGTCGGCCTGATATTTTCAGTTTTCCAGAACGATTCAAGATCAATGAACAATCAAATCCAACTAACATGCTTTCAGGCCAAGCAGAGGGGCCCTGAAGTGGAAAGGAAGGAAATCGAACTTGTGATCAAAAGTTCACCTTTCGAAATGTATAATTTGGAAGGTATGAAAACCACCTACTTTCATGGTCAAATGTGATGTTTCATTTCAAATTTCTAGGAATTGCTGATCTTCCACGCATACTTATTCAGGAGGAAGTAGAATGCCACGATGTGAAAGATAATGACACTCAGGATGAGTTAGCTAGCCTGCACAATGATTCATCAAAAACCCTCGCTCTAGTTCATATTGTTTCAAAAGTTTCTAGACCTCTTTGTGATGATCTGGAAGGGAGATTAGAGTCTGTGAATCAGAGAATAAAAACCTTGGAAAACCTTAAAAAAGAGCTACTAAAAGATGTATTATGAGAAACTGTATTTTACTTAAATATAAAGAAATAAATTCTTATCAAATAAATGAATATTTTTGAACCTTTGGTGTGAATACAATTCAAGAAAAAGAAACTAGCTAAACACCAAAACTACTTCCTCCTGAAGATGCTAACTTTGTTGGCGAAACTCGCCTCAAGCACAGCTTACTTATATATAAGCTGTGCCTCAAGTGTGATTGTGACAGTTTTGGTGTTTGGGTAGTTTCTTTTTATTGAAATAAATTCTAACCTATAAGTTTCAGAGTGATATTTTAATAAAACTTTAAGTACTTATTAAAGTTCATAATTTAAATAATCCGAATAAAATGGTTGCTGGTTGCCGGTTGCCTACATGGTTCTGCATCAACGATTGGTCTGACTTGACCACAGAGTATGTGTTTTTTGGACTTGACCACAGATTAGAAAACATACAGATAGGAAGCTCCGCCCATTTCCTCTGATGTTTCGAATGCCGACTCTATGACCTTGGCCCTTTAAATTGGTGTGCACCGATGTTGCCAGATCTATGACGAACATCCCGGGCACAGTGTTGCCATTGCATGGAACGTATACATTTGATTTGTCAATTGTCATTAGTGTCAAGAATGAGAAAATCTGACAGATATTTTTTGCAGAAATTCATTAGTTAGCTTCAAGATGCATATAACTCCTGGTGGAATTACTTATAGCTGTGAAATTGTCATCCAAAACTGTTGATGTACGGCCTGCTTGATTCATGACATTTTTATTGCGTCAAGAGAGTTTACTCAATTTTAACATAGATGGCAGGCAAATCATTACCGATCATGATGACTTGACATATCGTTTTGACAAACGCATGCTGCGTCATCGACATAACCTCAAATTGAACCATGTCATGATTGTCATGTCGAAGTCGAGACTCACAAAAAAATGCTATACACTACCCTAACTTTTACGAATGACAGAAAAACTCAAGAACAAATAAATAACAATAACCCAACAACTAAAAACGTCGCAAAACTACCGAACTGAGCGAAAAGTATTAACACATTCGCGGACACGGACTGGTATAGCAGTCATATAACATTTCTTAGTAGGGACGTGGGCTGTTTCTGCAGTCCATCTTCACATGCGATTAGATAGTACATGAACTGCATTCGTCGTTCGCTGCATTTAAATGTATAGAGTTATGATTTGTGGGTCCCACTAGAGCAATATTTTCATTTTTGGCGGGAATTTCGGAGTGTAATGGGAATTTACCGGAATTTGTCTACTGATCATCAATGATTGGTTGGAATAAACGGACCAACCAATCATTGACGAATATTCTTCCTTATGGCTTAAAACTTATGACTGCTGCATAAATCCACCATTAGTAACTCGAAATTTCGACTTTACGAAGTCGAAATTTCAACTTTTTTTTTTGCACTGGCCTTCCAAAACCAACGAAAAAAATACAAATTTATCAAGTTGCAAGGTTGCAACACTTACAACAGCAACACCGCTTAGCCGCGAATAGCAGCGCAGGAGCGGTAGTTGCAGCATGGATGTGAGTTAACAAGTCGTTTACGTTTTAATACCGGCAGTATTGAAAATTAGTTGTATTTTTATAGTTTGTTTCCAAAACTTGAAAATGGGCTGTTCTTTTTTGTCAAAACCCATGACCGAGAAGTTGTCTGACGATCAATCAAACGATCGACTTTGTTATGGCGCCAGTTCTATGCAGGGTTGGCGTGTCAGCCAAGAGGTAGAAATATTATTATTATAAAATAGAAATGTATAAGTTCCAAGTTTGTTGTTTGAGTTAATACAATATATGTTGTTTTTATTCTGTTCTATAATTTTCGTTCGTAGGATGACCACAACTGTATCCTAGATTTCGATCCAAACACTTCGTTTTTTGCTGTGTATGATGGACATGGGGGTCATGAGGTTGCCCAGTATTGTTCCCAAAACCTGCCCCAGTTCATTAAAGACACGGCTGCTTATAAAGAAGACGATTTGAAGCGCGCTTTGGTTGAGGGATTTTTAGGATTCGATCACACTATTACCACTCCAGAAGTTGTAGAAACGCTCACAAAAATAGCTGGAGAGAATTTGAATGAAGATGGGAGCGATGAAGAAGAAAATATCGATAATTTATACGAAGAAGCCGCAATGCCTATAGAGAAAGTGATTGAAAAGTATACCAATTTAGCTAGCCCCTCATTGAAAAGTTTGAAAAAAGGAGAATTTCCCAAATCTCCTCATTTGAAAGCAAAGAAGGATGCATCCAATGTTGCCTCATGTTCTGCCTCTTCTAGTTCTAAGCCTGAAAATACCGAAGATACTAAGTCTGAAGATATAAGTGAAGTTAGCAGCTCTAATCCTAAAACTAACCAAACTGACATTTCAGAGGATGTGAAGGGTAAATATACACAGATTTCCTTTTTAAAGTGGAATCTTGAAAATAACTCTTCATGGGTATGTCCTGTGTAAAATGCCCAATTCCGTAACATCTGACTTAATTTCCAATATCACATATTCTTCCTAGGTTGATTCGGAAATAAGACATTCCCTTTCTTCTGCTGGGAACTTTTCAGATATTTTATTCAACTTCACAATTCAACCTTGATTTTGAGTTTAATTGAGCAAGTTGTGAGAGGCAATCATGAATCAGTTGATCTTGAGTTGAGTCCACCTGACAAAGGTCAGATTTTTTGGCAGTGATATAATAAAATTCACTTTCAATTTACTCAGTCTTAAGTTTGAAGTATTCAATTCAATTCAATTTATTTTTGGTCCATCGAGCTGAATAGCTATAGGACAAGTCAGGTTGTACAAATAAAATTTTGTAATAAAATTACAGAAAATTGACAATACAGCAAACATTCACAAGAACATAAATATATAAAAAATATATCTATCACAGTATAAAATTGTCGAAGTAATCCTTCATGCTATAGGGACAGAGGTTGAGGAGAAGTAGTTTGATTTTATTTTTGAAAAGTAGCAGGCTATCGATCTTTTTTATTTCTTTTGGAAGAACATTATAAACTCGTAGCCCCAAGATATCTGGTGTTTTTTGGGATAATGTGAGACGAACGTTTGGGATATGAAAATCATTTTTTTTCCTAGTGTCATGGTTATGTATGGATTCATTCGTGGTTAATTTTTCCCTCTGTCTGTGAACGTAGATCAAGAGTTCATATATATATATAACCCATAAAATGGGAGTATTCTATAACGTTTGAACAATTCCCTACATGAGGTTCCATATGGGACATTTGCTAAACATCGCACAATTCTCTTTTGGGCTACAAAAACATTCTGAACGCTACACGAGTTTCCCCAAATGATTATTCCATAAGTAATTCTACATTGAATTTCACCAAAGTAGAAGAGTAACATTCCATGAATATCCAAAATGGATTTTAGAGATCTTAACTGATAACATTTAGTGTTCAATGTTTTAGCTAGTGCTTCACAGTGAGTATTGAATGATAAATTCTGGTCCAATTTGACACCTAAGAAAGTAATACATTCCTGTTTATCTATTGTTTCGTTATTTATTTCTATATCTAAATTTGTGATTTTATAATTTTGCCTCGTGTGGAAGTTCACATGACTGGTTTTGGAAGCATTTAAGAACAATGAGTGTTCGTAAGACCACTTGCAGAGTGACTTGCAACAGGAGTTAATTTTATCTTGTATTTGAGCTGAGGATTTGTCTGTGAATAAAAGCGTGGAATCGTCCGCATAAAGACAAGTATACGCATCTTGGAGCACTAGAGGTAATTCATTGATATAAATGATAAATAATATAGGGCCCAGCACAGACCCTTGGGGGACCCCTATTCTACTAGAAAGTAGGCTAGAAATGTGCTCTGTTTTCACATTATCCTTTTTGTGAATAATCTTAACCTGCTGAAGCCGTCCGTTCAGGTAGGAGAAAAACCATTCGTAGAGTTTTCCGCGAATTCCATATTGATAAAGTTTATCCATCAAGAGTTCATGCTGGACACAGTCAAAAGCCCGGCTGAAATCACAAAATATTCCAACCGAGCTCTCGCCTGCCTCCATAGAATCCAATATTTTTCCGTAGAAATCATGAATTGCGGTGACTGTGGAACGACCAGAGCGGAAACCATGCTGGTTGTTCAGAATTATAGAGTTTTTATCCAAATAGTTTAATAATTGATCCAAAATAGAATACTCAAAAATTTTCGAGATAACGGATGGGATTGTTATGGGACGGTAGTTTTCTAGATTTTCAGAGTTTCCTTTTTTAAAAATAGGAGATACTAGAGCTGTTTTCATTCTTGTTGGAAATATTCCTACCTGTAGCGATAAGTTGATCAGGTATGTAAGTGGTTTTATAATACAAAGGGCAATTTTTTTAATAAGGAAGCCTGAAATACCATCTGGACCATGGGTGTGTTTATTTTTCAGTTTATGCTTTATAACATACAGGACTTCTTCTTCAGATATGTGGCATATAAACATGCTATTTAAAACTGTTCTATTTGCCGAAATTCGTGTATTATTTATTGAATCAGGGTTTTTTATTTTTTCTATGGTTTCGTATGGAACATGAACAAAGAAATCATTGAATATTTCGGATATTTCTAACGGATCAGAGAGGATATTGTTTTCATGATTTATGATGATATTTTTGTTACTATTTTTATCATGCTTGCTCATATTTGAAATTAAATTCCACGTAAGTTTGTTCATATTTTCAGATTCTGCTAATTTTTGAGAATAAAAGTTGTGTTTGGTGGTTTTAACTAGAATATTGTGTTTCTTTTTCGCTTGTACGTATTGTTGTTTGAGAGAATAGTCAAGTTTTTGAAGATGAAAGAGATTTTTTAGTTTATCACTAGATTTTTTGACAGAATCGTTCACCCATTCCCTATTATTTGGCTCAGATATGATCACAGGTTGCTTTGGACAATTTTGATCAAAGTGAAGAATGAGGGTGTTATGAAAGTTGCTGAACTTTTGGTCAAAATCGATTGCCGAATATGTGTTTTCCCAGTTTTCATTTTCAGGTGATGTCTTTAGTGCATTAATATTATATTCATTTAGAGACCTTTTAGTAAAAAGAGTTTTCTTCGATTCGTGAGTGTCATTTACTCCAGTATAAAATACAACTGTACGATGGTCAGAAATTGTGTTATCATAAACATAGTGTTCTCCTACTGTAGATAAATTGGTATATATTTGATCAAGTACTGAATTATTTCGGGTTGGTTCAAATATTCTGGGTTCTAGATTAAATGATCTGAGAAGATGTGCAAAATCATTCCTTTCATTTTCATTCAATGAATTTATATTGAAATCACCATTCAAAACTATAGAATTTTTGGGATTGAAAATTTTGTTCAGAATAAGATTGATATTTGCTGCAAATATTGCAAAGTTTCCAGATGGAGATCGATAGCATGTAATAATAACCACATTTTCATTAAATTTTGTTTTCCAAGTTACACCAGTGACTTCAATATCTTTGTCTATAGAGTATGACGTTAGGTCAAGTGGTTCAACATTCATATTTTGATTTTTATACCAGATACTTACTCCTCCACCTCTGTACCCAGTTCTACAATAGTAGTTACAGAGAATGTATCCTGGAAATACAAAACTTTCAATGCTGTCCATACTGCACCAGGTTTCAGTCAAACAAATAAATTTTAGGTCTTCATTAACATAGTCCGAGATCATGATGTCCACTTTCATTTGGGAAATGCTCTGAATATTCAGCAGAAGTAGGTCTCCCTTAGAAAGTTCTATGTTTTTTTCACTTGGCCATTTGTTGGGGTCCATGGCAGCTTGGAGATTTTTGTTGAATATACTGACCTTGAAGGAGGAGTATTTCTCTGGATACTTCGACTGAAGTGCTTGGCATTCCACTTCAGGAAAGTGTGATTTGACGTAAAAATCTTTATGAGAGCCGATGCTCGAGAGTTCAAATACACTAACCATTGAATAAACTGCCGATTCAGTTTCTTGCTGTAAGATGGTAACATCAACATAACTAACTTGTAACTACTGAAGTGAAGCTTAGAAGCTATCAAGGGTAAATCGATCACTGTCTCTTAGAAAAAAATCCTTTCCACTCCTTTTTTTAAAGGAAAGTTCAATTGGCAAAACTGCAAACATCTTGCTGATTTTGCCAACATGTACCTAATAAATAAATGAATTCAGGTTTTGCCAATACATCAATCAATAGAGCATGCAATGAGTGATTTTTTAACAAATATAAGACTAGGAAAATAGTGCCATCACATGAAGGACAGTCCATAGTTATATTCTGTTTATACTTTTGTGGTACTATACGTCTACGTCCAAAATCTGTTTGAGAATTTGAAATCATACTATCACTAGAGCATCCAGGCACACTGCAAACTTAGGGCAAAAAAGCAATCAAACTGCAATTGTACCAAAACTAATTGTCCCACACTGCCTGTTTTGTGCACACATAAAGTACACAAGATTCAATACTTTCCAGAGAAGGGCCAACCCTTCAACTTGATAAATGGTGGAGCTATTAATTAAAAAAAAAAAAAATCACAAAATTTACCGGTTTTTCCAGTTTTTCTCTGATACTTATCATCTGATTGGGTTGTACTTCAATTCTCTACAATTTTTCTCATTGGAGTAACCAGATTGCTGTATTAGTTTTCATTTTATAAGCAAAACACTAAAAAAACACTTTTTATTTAAATGTTTATAACAAATTAATAAATGACAGTTGCGAGTAGAAAACAACAGAATATAATCAAATCAAAATATGCTATATGTCAAAAAAAAACTTGTTTGAAAATGCAAATAAATATAAAGATAAAGGCGAATTTGTAACAAAACAAAATGTATAGAAACAATCACAAATACTTTAAAATAAATTAGTGATAATCACAGTAAAAAATTTATATATAAGCTTATCATATCCTAATAAAAAATTAAAATCAAATAAATAATAAAATAGAGCACAAGGTACACAAGTCACTCAAACAAAATTTGGTAAACAATTCAGTAAAAAACACGTTAAAAAAAGTACAAAAGAAAAAAATAAAACATTGTCAAAATTTCATGTAAAGCTACCAATTATCATTGTAATATTCTTTCACATTATAATAAGCTTTCTTCAATAATATTTTCTTCACATTTTTTCAAAAGCTTTTCAGGGAAGTGATGTTCCTAACACTAAATCTATGGACTGTCTTTCATGTGATGGAACAGTCGGTTTTCTACTAGTATTTTTGTGAGGAAAAATTTCTCTGTTGATTGGCCTACAACTGTATAAATATCTTGTGCAAGTTTTTGCAGTTGTATATGCTAAACAAAAATTGTTTTATCTCTTTCCTGGGAATAGGGGGTTTCAGCCCCACACCCCTCCCACCCACTGGATTCGCAACTGCATAAAGCCAAAGCAAAGGTATGGAACATATGATTCTCAAGATGATGTCTCTGTAATTTTATAGGTGATGTTGAGAGCCCTGCGGAATCGAATGGTGCAGTGCCCCAAATTAAGGTATCACCTCCAGACAGTTCAGAATCGACAGAGACGGACGTTAATACTGTGACACCAAAGAATGATAATAAATCCGAATCATCACAGAATGGCGAGATCTTGGATGTAAAACCTAAAATTGATATCACCAGATCTACCATTCAAGAAAACGGAGAAGCTAATACTAAAGGCAAAGGGAAGGCCACACCAAAAAGGACACCAAAAACACCTGCAGTTATCAGACCTAAACGAAATGCCAGTCAATTATATAAGGCATTGCTTAATTTTGGACAGGACAGTGAAGAGGATGATGACACTGAAGATGATGACAAAACTTTCGAGGGACCAAATGGTAAGCAAAATGTATATTTACTTTTGACTGACAATGAGCTAAGTTTTGGAACTATCAAGTTGATTTTTGTCCTGAGCTAATAGAGGCAGTTACCCAAGAAGTGTATCGACTATTTAATAACCCAAAAACGTAACATTTGATATCAACTAACAGCTTCAAATCCTTGATATGTTTCTAGTAGAAAGTTCTGATGAGGAGGATGAAGGAGTTAATGTGGCCATAGAGGTAGAAGGTTCAGAAGATAGCAGCACTGATGAGGTTGAGGATGAAGAAGACGATGAAGAAGGGGATGAAGAAGAGGAAGATGACGAAGATGGTGAGTCAGGTAGCAATTCAATATTTGAACTATTGTTTTGAGAGTACGATTTTTTGAAATTATATTTTAAACTGAAGTATTCAAGTTTTGTCATATTGAGAATAGGTAATACTAGTACTCGTGGCCCTGTAACTATTCTTATTTGAAGAATAAATCATAATATGCCTACTTAATACTGGATCAATATACAAACTCTAAGTACTCTGGCCTACCATTTGTAATGTTGTAACGTTTATGGGCATCCTTTTTTTTAATAATTTTTTTCAGCGTATTTATGTACCATATCGATAAGTTTTTTTAAAATTTTTTATATACCATAATGTGAAGTAGCTTTGCTAACACAGTATGAATTTTTTCAGAAGAAGTTGGTCCTAACAAGATGGGTGGTGATGGTTTCGAGAAACCTGGATCTGATAGTGGATGCACTGCAGTTGTGGCAGTTTTGAGAGGAAACGAGTTATATGTTGCCAATGCCGGAGATTCCAGATGTATTGTTTGTAGAAAAGGTGAGTTTTATTACATAATTTCACAGAACTCTAAGGTTTCAATAAAAAATCTTATAGCGTTAAAGTGTTATTGTCACATCCATCAAACTAAAACTGTTTTAAATCTCCTCCTTTAATATTTCACAGATTTACAACTTATTGTATCGACTGAATAATTGGATCAAAACATTGTTTTTATCTAGGTATTCAGTAGGTATTTTTTGTTAGAAAAACTCGGCATTGCCATCATCTTTCGATTTTTTTTTTTTATAAATTGGAAATAATCTTGTTATTTTTAGTTTACTTGTTTACTGACTTGATTGGTTTATAATTGATGACAAAAAATCTGATATATGATATATTCATCACACTTTTAGAATAATGATGGGATCTCATCATCTCTAACTGATTTTGTACAAATTTAACATAGTATGCTTGACATTTTACAAAAAAGAAATAAAATTAAAAATTTAAAAACGAGAAAAAGTTCATACATTTATAAAATATAAATACTATTAAAAGAATTTTTTTTTAAAACATCTGTTTTTTTTTATTTAATAATAATTTATGTTGTTTATTGAATCAGAATTACATTCAAGTCAAATGGCTATTGACCAAGGTCCTTCTGCCCATTACATACAATGAATTTTGTATGGTTAAAAAAATAAAAAATTTACAAAGCTCATCCTATTTGAAAAAAAAACAAATAATTAGTATTCACGTATAAAATAAAAAATTCGACAGGATCTTGATAAAAGTATAGAATTATTGGTTAACAAATATAACAGTTTTTCCAGCAAGTTTCTTCTGGATATATAAAAATAAAATTGTTGGTGGTGCTGAGAGGTAGGTAGCAGAACGGCGTTTATTGTAGGTCCAGTTTGAAGTCTACATTATTTAAATATTCTATTTCATCATAGAAGCAGTGTTGTACAATAGTATATTATGATAAAGTTTTATAAGACACCATTTTGTTGCACGCGATGTTTGGAGTACGACGAGCGAAGCGAGGAGTGCTCCAAGAGAACAAGTGCGACAATGTGTCTTATATAATAATAAAATCTCGTTCAGTTTACGAAAAGGAATTTCACAATTTCGAAGTATCCGATACCTCACCACACTCCCACTGCAGTCAAAATAACTTTTCAAACAATCAGACCACTGAGCATAATTTTGTAAACCCAGTCCAAATCACACCAGCTAATTTAATTATAAACGCCCGAGAAACCAGTCATGTAACAATTAAAGTTTATAATAACTGCACCATCCAAGGCAACAAATAACACCACAACATTCAAAGGTTATTCTTCTTCGTTGTTCAATATCTGAAAATCCCAGCCCTCTTATCTGACGTTCATCTGACAATTGATGTTACCATTGTTACCAATCTCGAAAAAATTTAAAGTGCGTATCAAATAGAAGCCATTTCGGTACACATTTGGGTTTCATAATGACTTCATTTGAGACTCCAAATAGAAAAAGTGGTTTTTCAAAACCCTTTTGAATTTAATTTCGTTCCGTTCCTTATATTTTTGCGGTAGGTGATTATATAGTTTAACATATAAAGTATATTTCTTGCAAATAGCATATTTGTCCGGTCTGAAAAAATTACAAGATCTTGTTTCATAATCGTGAAATTGCGAGTTTCTATGAATTTCAAGCAGTTTTCATAGAAATCAAATAAAATTGAAACTACAGACATATTTAACGGATTGGATAATCAATTTAGTTTCCTACCAATATTTAGATCATTTACGTGCTGAGGAATAAATTCAATAATTCTTGACGTATAAACTGAAAAAACTAAAACCGTTTATATTCCATAGGAATAGCATTAGAAATGAGTCTTGATCACAAGCCTGAAGACGATATAGAGCGCAAAAGAATAGAAAAAGCCGGCGGTAAAGTAAACTGGGAGGGAAGAGTCAACGGCGGTCTCAATCTATCCAGAGCCATTGGAGACCATTCCTACAAACAGAACAAAGAGTTGTCGGATAAAGAACAGATGATCACCGCTCTTCCCGATATAAAGACGCTGACAGTGAATCCGAACGAGGATGAATTCATGGTGCTGGCCTGCGACGGCATCTGGAACTTCATGTCTAGCCAGCAGGTGGTTGATTTCGTCAGACCAAGGATAAAGACATGCGCGAATAAATTGTCCACGATTTGTGAGGAGGTAAGTTTTTTGTATCAGATCTCTAGATTAATGAATAAGTATATGATATAATATATATATATATATATATATATATATATATATATATATATATATATATATATATAACAGAAAGTTACTTATGACATCTACAGTCACTAGTGACTGTAGATGTCATAAGTAACTTTCTGTTATAATCTGTCTTGCCTTCACGGTACTAATTCTTGAGTGGATTCGTTTTGATTTCGAGAGCTCCATAAATCCTTTCTGATGAGTGCGTTAGCACGAAACAGCTGTCAAAGGTTAGAACTCTCGGAATTAAAACGAAATATACTCTATTTTCACTTATATATATATATATATATATATATATATATATATATATATATATATATAAAGGATGGATTTAGCGAGGGGCAATATATGAAAAAATAAGTAGAAAAGTGTGGTTGGCTTCCTGTTGTTGACTTCCTTTGTTTCTATTTTTACATCCAAGTGTTGTACATCTTCGCACTTGATTTTACCGTACTGATGAGAGCTTAAGCTCGAAACACGTGTCTACGGTTGCAGAACATTTTGAGGTTTATACCCAATAACTTATATATATATATATATATATATATATATATATATATATATATATATATATATATATATATATATATATATATATATATATATATACGAATATATTCCAGTTTGTTCAGAATATAATAAATGTTTTTAAAGTAAAGTAAAATTTATTCATATGACCTTACTGCGTCAATATTTTTAATTTAAATTTACTACGCCTCCATGCCATGTGAGTATCCATTTTGGTTTCCAAGTCCATTCAAAAAATTTTTTCCATAAACTCATTTTCAAAATTGTAATTTTTGTATTTGCTTATTTCAGTTTGACCTGTAATTTCAACTGATGATGAGCATTTATATGCTCGAAAACATGTTTTTGACGGTATTATGTTGATACAACCACACTTTTGACAATTTATTGCCAAAGCTGTGTTGACAACAGCCCACCCTTCCCTACCCTAGGGGTCAAATATATATTGTAGAGACGACGACTTCGAGTTTTACTTAGCCTCTATGTAAAATTTATTGATTTCCAAAGACCACAATGCAAGTGATATAAAACAAGTCACATATTACATATAGTTAATACACATTTAAAATTGACAATTTAAAATAGTGAATTTTATAAAATAATACATATATCATAAAATAAAAATATCTATCTAGCTGGCATAAAATTCTTTAGTATTGTAAAACATGTTTGAAAACAGAAATGTTTTGAGATGTTTTCTGAATTTGAAATAAGTAACTTCCTTTTTAATTGTCTGTGGGAGCTTATTGTAAACCCTCACGCCATTGGAGATGGGTCCCTTGAGGGTAACATTCAAATTATTTCGTTGTGTTTTTAGATGATGGTTAAATGTCGTTGAATAACTGTGGTCATTACCATGAGTGCTAGGCTCTTTTTATTTTTAAATATGTAACATATTTCTAGAATATATAGGCAAGAGAGAGGAAGTATTTTCACCTTAGCAAATAATGGTCTACATGATTCTTTCTGACTTTTATTCAGTAATGTTTGTTCTAAGGCATTTTTTTTTGTAGTATAAATAATTTTTGAGCTACTGATGCTGAACCCTATAGTAAGATCCCATATGTGAGTCATGACTGAATTTCAGCATAATAAAAGTTTTTCAACACGGATAAGTTTAGAACTCTTTTTAGGCATTTCATTTGGTATATTTTGCTATTTAGTTTTGATATTGTTTTCCTGATATGAATTTCCCAATCTAGTGTAACCATTCATAGTTATACCTAAAAACTTTATGTTTTCACATTCTTTCAGATTCACTTCTCCCATTTTAATTTCTATGTTTTCAACTCTTTTTTGTCTAGAGTGAAATATTGAAAAATTTATTTTACCAGAATTAACATATAATTTATTTGTTGAGAACCAAAGTATAATTCTTCTCATTAAATCATCACAATTTTGTGGGATACTTTCTATGGAGTCTTTTGCTACCAGGATTGACAAATCATCTGCGTAAAGTGCTAACTTGCATTCATCCAGGTATTTAACAATATCTGCTATATATATAAAGAGAATAATATAGGGGCAAGGACACTTCCCTGTGGTACCCCTACATTTACCGATATCAAATCAGAGCAGTGCTTGCTGCTTTGACCATTAAAAACAAAAATGTAGCAGTAGGACTTTTCCTAGATATTTTAAAAGCGGATGATTGCTTAGATCATGAAATATTACTTGACAAACTGGAGGCATATAGAGTAAGGGCCTTTAGAGTGGTTTAAATCATATCTTTTCAATATACAACTGCCACATCACAACTATCAGCATAACTGGTTCCATTCTATTCATAGTATATCTGAATGATACGTTTGATATCCTGACAGCTCAATCGGGGTGTAGATTGGTCAACTATGCTGATGATACTAACATGATCGAGGAAAAAGCGTTTCCATCTTTGTTACTGCACTCTAATTTAATTTTCAAATAAAAAATAGGTTCTCAGAAAACAAACAGTTCGTAATTGAAGAAAAAATTAATATAGTTCTAACTAGAAACTTCGGTCGGGAAGTGTGTAGTTATATTAAATTGAATGATCAAAGTATAGAAATTGTTCATAATACAAGCTTATTAGGAAAGAATAAACATCGTTAGCTGAATTTGAATATCCATAAATACTTGAAGAATATTTTTTAAATAGTATATTGTATAAGTGGAGCTCGATATAGATCACAAATACTTTTTACACTATTTTTTTTATTGGTGCACTTTGCAATGAGAAAAACAGAAATACGTTTATTTGACGTTACAAAGTAGGTACTGCTGTCAGATTAATAATCAAAAAGTTATTTCTCGTTTCTCGAGTTGTTGAAGTTACCATAGTAACTTAAAAAAAAGCGCGTTTTTGAAAGTTCGCTGAGGCTTGCTTTAAATGGGTAAAATGGGGCACCAATAAAAAAAAAATATTTTTTATCTCTATACACTCATACAACCCATCATCAATCAGAAAAAAATTGTTTCTGACTTCCTTTTTTTCATGGATGAAGACCTTTAGGATAGTTTTTCATTAACTCAGTTTTTGGTATTCCTTTGATAATGCCCATATGGACGAAACTGCAGTAACATTAGTTACAAATAGAAGTGGTATGAAAATATAGAAAGTTTTATTTCTTATTTTTCGTATTGTATTCAAGAAAAATAGAGTTTCTTCTGCTCTCATAATGAAAACAGTTTTTTGTATTACTTTCTTTGACGAATTCAAATTGGTGTCTACTTTGATTGACCAGTTGAAAGATATTTTACAGTATTTTGTATTTAGAGCATCCTTACTCTTCCAGATGTTTGACCATTGCTTGGCTCCCAACACCTTCGGAGATGGCACAGGTTGTGATAACATGACTGCGATAATAGTACGGTTCAAATCAAACATTCTCAAGAGATCCGCTACCCCCGAACCGGCTGACATTGATTCAAAAAGGGCGAAGACTGAAGAAAAATCACACATCGAATCAACAGTGTGACGTTTTCAAAATGTGCTGGTAAAATAAGTTAAATAACAGTATGTAAATGTTATCCCCCAGTTTTGTAAAAAGATATTTCGAATTGGAGTTTATTTTTTGTTTGTGTGATCCTCACGAGCATTATATCATTTTTTTTAAGAATGAATATCCCATCGGATGGAAAATATCGAAGAATCATTTCGTCAGAAGAATCTCAGGATGATTTTCCTTTAAAAGTTGTTTTGCAGATTTTTGAAAATGGTTTATTGCTCCCAGATGACACACACAGGTTCAGTAAGTACTTGTACAATCTTCAGAGCGAAAATCTTTGACTAATTTCAAGATCCGCAAATGTTTCATTTCGGAGATACAGGATATGAAAGTTGAAATTTTATTTTCAATTATTTTAAATAACTTTTGCAAATTATAATTTTTTCTGACAAAACTTAGTAAACGTTTTTTTTTTTGAGGTGAGAAATCAAAATTTGGTATTAATTTTTGTGTAGCACTCAGAGGGCGCTGCGAATATGCCATAACTTTGTTTGACAGTAAACTTTTGGTATTTTCTATATTCAAATCTTATTCCTTTAACTTTTCTAAGCAAAAAGAGTACCTGCTCCACAACGCCAGGGACAAATTTGCAAATGTCTGCATCACTTGGGTGCCATATGAAGTTGCTCAGATCTTTACACAACCTGAGTATGTGATAGATCTCGCTAAAATGAACAAGTTTTTTTCTTCGAAGATGTATTGAGAAATAAATCATTCTCAAGATACAAAATGTTGATAAACCGATATTTTTTTTTAAATTTCAACACCCTTTATTTTGAGACCGAATAATTTTTCGATGCATCTTGATAGAAAAAAGTTAAATATTGCTATTAGATAGTCAGTCGGTCAGTCTTCTCAAAATCGCTTGAACCTAGCGTTGTTGAACAGGTATACCTCTTTTGTTTAGAAAAAGTGTAGGAGTAAGATTTAAATATAAAAAAATCCAAAAGTTTACTGCGAAAAAAGTTGGGGCAAGTTAAAGTAAATAATGAAAGCATGTGCAGCGTTCAAATTTTGATTTTTTTTTCTCAAAAAAACCCCGTTTACCAAATTTTGTGCAAAGAATTTATTTTTTGCCTAAGTTATTCAAAATAATGGAAAATAAAATTTCAACTTCAACACCCTGTATCTCCGAAATGAAACATTTGCGGACACATGTTCATATGAACTTTTTATCTTGAAATTAGTCAAATATTTACCCTTTGAAGTTTGAACAAGTACTCAATGAGACCCTGTATTGACCTTCAAAGCATTCAAGAATTATGATGCTAAGTAACAGTGGCATCAAAAATCTTTTTGGACTAAAAAACTTCATTTGAAATTTGTCGCAGAACCAATCAAAACCTTTTAAACACATTCTTTATTTGTCATCAAAAAACAATATTTAGGACTATCTAGAATACTAGACCAACCTATAGAGGTTTTTTCCCCAGAAAAAAGACTCAAGAAGATAGTTCGTATATGAAAACCCCGGTTTTCACCCCAGCAAAATCATGTCAAGAAGTGTGAAAAAATTACCACTGTTTTGGTTTTTTAAAAATATCTCAAAGATTATTCAAAGAATCGTTTTTCAGTCAATGGAGCTTTTGTAGAGATTTATGAAACCTACAAAATGGATTTTCATACGACCGGATCGGTGCATGTTCCACTGAGAAAATCCGGGAAAACCTCGAAAAAAAGACCATTTAAAAAATATGTAATTTTTATACTTCTGAAACTGGACAAACAATATTGCGGAAACTGGTAGATAATATGTAGTTCAACTGTGCGCAAGATGTTTTCTATCCGATGTGTAGTTTTTGCACAATCGCGTTATAAACAATTTAAGAGCACATCTTGCAAGATGCGCCGATTTAAGGGAAATCGTCGTATTCCATTTCTATAAACGGCATATGGAAGTAGATATCAATATCTATAATTTTGTTTATTTTGGATTTCCACCTGAGAAGTGGGAAATGTGCTGAAAATGTCACTGAAAGTTGATCAAAACGCTTCAAAGTTCGTCCGGTCACCTGAAGTTAACTCGAGTCGAGTCGGGTGCACTTTGAAGCATTTAGTGACATTTTCAACACATTTCTCACCTCTCAGGTGAAAATCCAAAATATATAAATTTGTAGATATTGATCTCTACTTCCAAATGCCAAAATACAACTGCCAAATGCCAGAATTTGAATTAGATGATTTCCATTAAATCGGCGCTTTTAGAAAGATTTGCCCTTATGTTTATGACACGATTGTGCAAAAACTACACATCGGACAGAAACCATCTTGCGCACAGTTGAACCACATGTTACAGTCTGTCAGTTTCCGCAATATTGTTTGTCCAGCTTCAGATTTATAACAATTATCAATTTTTTAAAAAAATTGTCTCTATTTCGAGGTTTTTTCCGATTTTCTCAGTGTAAAATGCACCGATCTGGTCGTATAAAAAACCATTTTGTAGGTTTTATGATTCTCTACAAAAGTTCAATTGACTGTAAAACGATCCCTTCAATATTTTTTGAGATATTCGCAAAAAAGTTTTTCACTATTTCTTGTTTAAAAAATTCCAAAAAGCGTTTTATCTGTGGCGAAAACTGGGGTTTACAATTACGAACCATCTTATAAAAAGTATAATAGGCGTCTTTTATTTTGTGTGAAAAGAGCATCTCATGTGTTTTCAGGCCCAATTAAAATAGTTGACAGAAAAAATTAATATTTTTTAAAAGTAATTTGAAATTATTTGACCCAATTCAAACAACAAATATGTTTTTCCACATTCAGACAAGTCTTTAACAAATAGTTTTTTGGTTGATTAAAAAAAACTGCTGCTTTGTACAAAAATTACTGCAGGTCAATAAATTCATCTATAATAGATGCAATAAACAATTTTCAATTGTCGAGCCAATCATGGTAGAGGTGCCTTCGGTTATACAAAATTGTGGTGGTCGTATTGTATCATATATGTGTATTTTTAAATGATTTAGTTTTATGTTGGTATATTTGCCTAAGGAGCATTTATATGGATTTCTGTTTTATTTGAATCGCAGTGTTGGAATTAAAATTGTCAATCATTTCGTGTTTATTTTAACTTTGTATAATTCACATACTTGAACTCAAATTGTAAATTTCTTTCAACCTGTTTTATTTATAGTATATGTTGAAATAACAATAAATTATTTAATAGATTTTTAATAATGTGTTAATTGATTGATGACCTCGTTCTGTTCCATTTCTGTTTTTTGTAAGGAATTCAGAAGGATTTTCAGCCGTTCCAGTTCCATGGATGTTTCAGTAGTGAGGGCCTGAAATAAACGAGCTTATTAGTTTATTCTATTATTGAAAACTGAAGGAACATTACGTTATAATGTTATCACAGATCTAAAAAAAAGAAAATTATAAACAATTATGATTTTTTTGTAAAGAAATATTACAGAAGAGTAGCAAAATGGTGAAAACGAAGATATCCTTTATCGTTCCCAATTCTGCGACCATTTCCAAGTTTGGCATCAGAGTAAATAAGTTTCATACTTTTGTTAATAACTCGGCCGAAAAAAATCTAAAATTGTGGCAAACGCAAAAAAACGCCTCTGTCTCGAAGGTTTGCCACCTCGGATGATGACGGCAACATATTTTTTTAGACAACTGTAAATTGTCATCAATAATTCATTGATGATGAAACGGTAGTAGAGTAAATATGAGAGAGCCAAAGAATTCAAGGTCAAAACCTATGAGAGAGCAAAGGTATTCAAGGTCAAAACCTATGAGATTTTCGGGTGGAGTGCACGTGTCAGATATCATATTTCACACGTTTATGGTTACATATTTTGTCTAGACGAAGAAATCCGAGATGAGTTCAACAGATATTTCCAATGGCTTTGGACACCCTAATAAAAAGAGATAAAAGTTCTGAAGTTTTCCATCCTTACTGCGAGGAGGCGTACTATGTGATTGGTTACTATAAATGTCATTTTCAACTGTAGCTGTCTTGTCATTCAAACTCTCCATCATTATAGTGTTCTGTTCAAAATTAGGAAATTCGGTTCCTTTCAAATACCTGAAGAATATTTACTACTGTCTTATTTACTTAAACCTAGAGTATTTGATTTCCATTTGAGGTACTGCTAATATATCAGTCTTGAGACCTCTTTAAAAACTCCAAAATAAATCGTTAAAATGTATTCATTACTTACCATTTTTTAGAATCAACCGCCAACTTGTATAAGCCAAAGAGTTTACTGGATTTGAAATCTCTATATAAAGTGAAAATTTGTTCATTCATTCATTTCATAAGAATTAAACAGAAAGTTTCTTATTTAAATATAACGGAAGTAAATAGTATACACGATCATGAAACAAAACTAGCAAACTGTCTAAGCCTGAGAAATTTCAGGACTAACTTCGGAAAAAATCAATACATCATGATGGTATAGTAATTTACAATTCACTTCCATCTGAAATAGAAAATATGAAAAAGTGACGATTTTCAAGAGTAAAATCAAAAAGTATTTTCTTTGTTGAATCTTAATTGGATTTATTGATCCTCGTAATCAAACAATTTTATTATATCAATTTTAACATTACCTTTTTTCATCCAATAATGTTCTATCTCTCAATGTAACTATTCTGGATAAAAAATCTAAAGGTTAGGTAGCATTATTTATATTTTTATTTGTTATGAATTATAATTGTATTAATATTATGTATGTCAAGAAGTTGGGATATTTATTTTGTAATTATTTTTTAATATTCCTATTATAAACAAAATTGTTTCTTGGGATGACAATAAAGTACTACTACCATTGTTTAAATAGAACATAGTTAGTCAATGCCTGTGGAAAAGGTATTGGACACAAACGCGAGAAGTCATCTAGCGTGATTAGTTACAAACATGAATATTTGACGTCATTTTAATGCAGGTTTCTTCAAAAAACCCTGATTTTAATGCTTTTCCATTGTTTTAATCAAGTTACGACATGACTTGGATGCGAGCTCACTATCGCCATCTACATGTCGCATCCATTTTGATCCAATTATAATCCCATAAGGTTGACTAACTATCTTCTATATAAACAGTGCTACTACTAATCACAGAGCTCGTCCCCTGTCAACAAGGATGGAAGAATTAAGAACTTTTGTCCAAATCCATTAGAAATCTATTGCCTATTTCTGTCAAGAAGTTCACTTGTCCGATATCAAATTACTTGATCCTTGAATCCCTTTTCTATCATAGGTTTTGACCTTGAATCCTTTTGCAAGAGGTTTAGTCCTTGAATCCTTTTGCTCTCTCATTGGTTTTGACCTTGAATACTTTTGCTCTCTCATATTTACTCTACTAACGGTGTCTACTACTATCAGGGTTATCAGATCATGAAGCAATTATTTGCACACTCCAAATTAATTATTATATAAAATAAGAAAAAAAATAAGATCCGGTAGAATTTGAAGCAAAAAAAGTTACGAAACATTTTTCCCCTCATTCCTAAAAACTGACTCATTTATATCAGATAATAATAGTTTCTCTGCCTTTATAATGAAATTGTATGCATTTTCAACATTACAGACTATAAAAATTAAGCAGATTAAGGAATGGTTAACTCTAGGAATCAAAATATCTGCAAAAAATGTACCGCCCTTGCATCATATCAGTACCAATAATCAATTATTCCATTCCTACTTCTATAATTACCACATAATTTACAGGAAATTGTTGAGGCATGCCAAAGAGCAGTACTACAAAAAACAGAATTGAGCAAGCTGCATACAAACCAAAGGAAAGTTGGGGTATTAATAATGAGCTCAGAGGAAAAACTACACGCAAAAAAAATCAGACTTTGTTTACATTTTTTTCAGGAGAATAAGGTGTATTATCAATTCTATCAAAAACATTTTTCTACGGTGATTCAACAGCTCAAAAACTATGAATGGTAAAATATTTTTTTATATAAAAAGTGTCCTGTTTTTATATCTCCCTCTGAAACTGCCTCCCAAATTGAGTGGCATGGATTCTGGTATTTCTGCAACTCACGATACAGAGCAGAGGTATCAAAGGTTGCATAACCATAAGGGAACTACATTATCATAAAAGAGCACAGAACACAAAAAGACACTTCTGTAATCTGTCTTAAAAGAGCATAGATATATATTATATATACTTACTCTCTATATATTATGATTTCTATGTAAAAGAGCCACAAGTTCTGTCAATTAGAAAGAAAATGAGCATTTTAATTTCGAAGAAAGAAAGAATTTCTTTTAATCGAAGTGTTGAATTGAATTATCGAAATTACCATTTTTTAGTACAACATTACAAACCTGTAGCTGTTGATGGTTACTCTCCTTTTGTTTTTCCATACTTTGCAGAATATTCCTGGCGCCTATCGCTTGAATTTTCTGCTTCTCAACTGCTTCACCTAATTGCCCAACCATCGTAATGAATTTATTTGCAATGTTTTGAAATTCGTCGATTTCTGAAACAACCCTTTCAGCTCTTCGATCATTCTACTACGATTTTTTTCTTACTCTCAGTGTAAATATAACATTCTTCTTTCAAGTCGTTCGTCAGTTTGGATACTTCCGGTTCCAAAATACATATTCTGTCCACTTCATCAAAATAAATTCCTGCTTGTGCCAGAGAATTTGCCATTATTCATTTGTTGTGAGTTACCTGTTGCCATGGAAATTGTAGACTGCGCGACGCAGATGGCGGAAAGTGGAAAAAGAATTTTTTCTACTGCCTCACTAGAAAACTTTATTTTCGACCCCTCAATTTTGCCTCTTCAGCGAGATCTTTTGGCAGGTCGTATTCGCTAGAACTCATTTTCAAAACTTAGAAGCAACTTAAAAGGGTAAACAACGTGACAGCTTATGACAACTGTTATGTTTGTATTACCAAACAACGCCATAGCAACAAATCGTTGTCAACACGATGACGACGACGCAACGCTTACTTAATATTTTGTCATAGAGCCGCATTATATAGTTCCACAACTTTCTGCAGTTGTTCTTATAAGTATGCACGCATTATAATTTTTGGGACGTTATAAAAATGACGACCTTAAAGGTAGTAGAAAAAACTATATACATACCTCAGGAGGAAAATGCTATTCCTCCCGCGGATATTAATGCCCTCCGCTTCGCGTCGAGCATCAAACTATCCACGGAAGGAAAAGCATGATTTTCCTCCCTTGGTATGTAAATAGCTATTCATTATACCTATCTGAAAATACTATATTTACATGCTTATTTAGCATACTGAAAAAATTTCCCTGCGCAGGTGTCATTATAGCTGCCTATTTACATGTCAAAATTAAATAATATGTTGACAGTTATCTAGAAATCGCAAATTGTTTGAATATTTCCTTACCAACTGTGTAAGTAACGCTTATTTTGTGGCTATTTCTGGATTTTTTTTGTACCTTGTACCATAAATAATAATACATGTTTTTGTTCGTTGATCATCAAAAATATTTAATTGAAAAGACTAAAATTCTATAAGGGCGCCATCTCCAGAACCGACTAGAGAAGCAGACCATACTATTTCATTTGTTAATTTGCCTTCTGAAAAATCTAAACAAAATCGAATCACTCGACACGTTTTTAAGTATCTTAAACCCAAAGATCTTACACCAATGTTACAGCAAGGGTCCTATCAAAATCTATTATTTTTTTATTTCAATGTCATCTGGTGTGGAGAAAATGAGGAAGATCTGTCATTATCATCGAAATAGAAATGAAGAAATTCAGAAGATAAAACTGCTTTGATATTGGTAGAGAGATCGGAAAATATGCCTAAAAAAATGATATTTTCAAATTTTCCGATTTAATGCTTGAAACTGTAATATAGGTATATAATTAAATTCTAAGCAACCTTTTCAAATAATTTTTGACATGTGTCCTGTAGTCACCACAAAATTTTTTTTCGATACTCTAATAATAAATGATTCCGAGACACCGTGGATCCTAACTCATTATTCAACGACACTCGGCCAATCACAGGTTCAGAATTTTCAGAATCCACGGGAACTGAGAGGTTTAACAAACAAATTTCTCAAGAAGGCTTTGCTTGATTGAACTTTTGTCACAGCTTGGCATCCGCGAATGTCAGATTGACTATTTTCTTAGTTTTATCTTTGATCTGTGTGACAAGTACCTAATATAAAAATGAATAGAGCGGATTTATCAATGAAGCTCCTGATGAAATCTATCTTGCAACAAAGGTATGTCAAACAATTTTCACTTGAACGTTCCACACTCTCTCAGTTCTTGGTCAGTTTCTCTAGTAGGTATTTCATTCACAAATTTTCGAGTGCCTGTTATAGCTCAGTTGGTAGAATCATTGTTTAAATAGAACATAGCCTGTGGAAAAGGTATTGGACACAAACGCGAGTGTCATCTAGCGTAATTAGTTACAAACATGAATATTTGACGTCAGTTTAATGCAGGTTTCTTAAAAAAACCCTGATTTTAATGCTTTTCCATTGTTTTAATCAAGTTACGACATGACTTGGAGGCCAGATCACTGAAGTTACGACATGACTTGGATGCGAGCTCACTGTCGCCATCTACATGTCGCATCCATTTTGATCCAATTATAATCCCATAAGGTTGACTAACTATCTTCTATATAAACAATGGTAGAAGCGTGTACATTAAGTGAATGTATAACGAAGGTAGTTATATAGGCGTGAGTTCGAATCCCACTCTTGGAAGTTTTTTTTTAAATTATTCTCAATTAAGGCATTTATTCATTCATGAATGAACACCGATTATTCATGTATAATTGTTATTCTACCTTATATCACTTTATAATATGTACTTATATTCATAAATAATATTTAGATTTCATTAAAACTCTGACTATCGTTTAGTCGTAGAGAAAGTATAGTCTTCTACTCGCGTATAATAGCTATTATTTTCTCGCCTTCGGCTCGTTTCGGAATTTTTATCCTCGAGAATAATAGCTATCATTATACGCTCGTTGAAGAATATACTAGTCTCGTACTTTCGGTACTGTATCATTTTGGTACCACAATAATCAAGAAAGCGACATCGCCTAGAGGTTTGTGTTAACTGGGATATAGGATTTTCAAAGTTTGGAAATCGGGTAATGACTCTCAAATAATTAAAGTGTTTTTATTGCAGGTTAATTCCAGTTGTATTTTAATCATAATTCAAAACAAATAGAACTTGAGAAATGTATTCAATCGATCATTTACACCCTCTCTCTGGTTCACAGACACCTTTTACAACATTACAAAACAAACCTTCGTCACATTTTGCCATGAATGGGCCACCTCCTGCCAAATACCCTGGTCGAACACATGACTCTCCTACACCTGGAATAAAATTAAATGTATTAGAAGAATATTAGTCTAGTCAAAATGTACCATTTTTTCTTTAATTTTATATAGTCACAGAAAATTATGATCATGGTGTCATTCGATTCGTGATGTCATTTGGAAAGTTTAAGGAAAGGTCTCAAAAGGGGCCAAAAACAATTGAGTGAAAAAAAAGTGAGGCTTCGATTTTTTTTTAATATCTCGAAAAATATTATAGATTTTCGGAATGTTAAAGAAGATCTGAAAAGATCTGCAAAGGACCCCGCACAAATCAAATGGGAAATGGATCCCTGTCGAATTGGCTGAAATTTGGATATGTTGTAGTTTATATCCTTCTGATCAAAAGTCTCCATTGGCCCGATACCTAAAAATGGACAGTTATTTAGGTATCGAAAGTCAAAAGTTGCAACTTGTGCAAATCGACCATGTATAAATGACTTTGTCCAGTTTTGACAGGAATAATAACTATTTCTGAATTGTCAATAAATGTCAAGTTTCTACAAAAGATAGTGATTTGAAGATTCTTATACTCGCATTATTTTGAATAATATAGCTTTTAGAAGAAAATGCAGACAAATGTGAAATCGCCATACGCAGACGAGAGCAAAGGAAGAGATACAAATTATTTTTCTATCGCGTGAGAGATTTGCACTAGTCGCAACTTTTGACCTTCGATAACTAAAAAACTGTCCATTTTTAGGTCTCGGGCCCATGGAGACTTTTGATCAGAAGGGTATGAAATACAAAATATCCAAATTTCAGAAAATTCGACAGGGATCCAGTTCTCATTTGATTTGTGCGGGGTCCTTTGCTGAAAGGACTCCCGAAACTGTACCTCAAATAGTTATATATATATATATATATATATATATATATATATATATATATATAAGTAGAAAAGTTATTGGGTATAACCCTCAAAATGTTCTGCAACCGTAGACACGTGTTTCGAGCTTAAGCTCTCATCAGTACGGTAAAATCAAGTGCGAAGATGTACAACACTTGGATGTAAAAATTGAAACAAAGGAAGTCAACAACTGATGAGAGCTTAAGCTCGAAACACGTGTCTACGGTTGCAGAACATTTTGAGGGTTATACCCAATAACTTTTCTACTTATATTTTCATATATTGCCCCTCGCTAAATCCATCCTTATTTATATATATATATATATATATATATATATATATATATAAACCAGTTAATATTGGGGATTGCAGCAAAGTCAAAAGTGTACTCTTTTATAGAGATTATTCCAAGCTTTCGTAAATTTTATTTACATCTTCAGGGAACTACAAAGAATTATTATGTCAAATTTACATTTTGATGTTATTAAAATTTTACTTACAACTATAGTGAGGTTAGTTGACATGTTGTTAATTCTTTGGATAGTGACATTTCAGCTTAAAATTGTAAATATATATTATGCAAAAAGACTTTACGAATATAAATAAACAGAAAATTTTAAAATTTCAGTCGAAAAACAAAAGACTTGTTGATTGTATCCAATGGATATACATCAGTTGTCAATAGAAAAGAAATCTGTAATTTTCAAGTCAATGTTACCAACTGTAATCTTGTAGCAACTGTTGAAAATTGAAATATACCCTTTCTATATATATATATATATATATATATATATATATATATATATATATATATATATATATATATATATAATATATATATATATAACTCTTTATTAGCACACAATTTGCTCGTACAGAAAATAAAGTAAAATAAAACCACCAAAAGACAATACCTTAAAAATACCTATCAATAAATAAAATACAATACAACAAAAGTCATTACAATAAAATACAACATATTAAAACTACCACAAGAACATCAAACTCAAAATTGGTTCAATACATATTCTCTACATTGTTTTTTGAATTGGCTCAAAGAGGTGATGTTTTTGGTCTCTGGTGGTAAACTATTAAAAAGTGTTAGACTCCTGTTGAATATTGTGTCACACAATATGTTTTCAGTTTTTATATAAAAATCATTCACAGCTCGAGCTCTAGTGTTATGAGTGTGTACATTACCCATATAATTTAATTCTTCACTGAGGTAGGTCGGTACCCAGCGATCACAAACATCTCTGGGAGGTATTGAGATGTTTCAAAAATGTAGTCACGCCGATGTTTCTTTGAGACGTAATATGTACTTCCCAAAGAGGTCCCTGAAGGATATTCAATGTTCTGTTTTTGTTCTTCTGTGACGTTTTTTTAAATGCCTATAGGAATGTATCGGAGATGTGCACAAAATGTTACCTTGTGGATGTTTTCACTTGGCGTAACATTGTTCACCTTTGAGATGTTCACCGAGAAAATATCTAGCGTTCGCGCAATCGCAAATGTGATCATGTGATCTCAGTGATGTTTGAGTTGACGGAGAATATCGTTTCTAGTTTCGACTTAATTTACCCCATTTTGTTTTCCGTAAAAGTAGTCGTTTTAGAGTGAAGTGAAACGTATTGTCAAGACAAAATATTATATTTAGTAATCAAGTTGATCACGGACTGCAAAGTAAGGAATGAATTGTCGATATTCAGAAAATAAATAACCTCAAAAACATAAACCGGTTCTTTCTTGTAAAATCATCATCATAATCATTATGTGTATACCTTATCTATGTAAAGTGATTAGTCAAGGACACTGTATTATTAAGTGTATTCACAGTTTTGTTTAAATTCAGTTGAACCAGACAACAACCAGTGTTAGAGTGATATTTACATTTCCGAAAAGTTGTTCAATTTGCATAAACAGAAAAAATTTTAGGTTTAAATTCGTATGTGTGTTCCTTTGATCCTATTAAAATAAGTTATATCGATTTTTTTTAATCGCCCCAGAGTTCTCTTCATATTTTGACAATTGTCGATTTGTACAATCAATGACAAAAAACGAGATAAAAGTGCATTTTGTATGTCTCAAACAATGTTTTATATACAGTGATTTAATGTAGGCGAAAAGCTTTAAAATTGTTATGTTGTGTCATTAAAAAAGCTTTGAAAAAAACGTGAAAGAAATGCTTTCTGTGATGTCCCAGGAACATCCTAAAAATAGCCGCGTGCGGCGGACATTTGCACCTACATACACGTTCTATTCATGTATGAACAGAACATCGCGTTGGAGGTTTGATGTCTCAAAAACTCTTACTTTTAACATCTCTGAGATGTTTTTGTGCTCGCTGGGTAACATATCATGTTTGAGCTTGAACACAAAGACCAACATATTATAGTGTATTCTTTGTTTTACCGACATTAATGATAATATCTCTAGCATGTTCTTAATTGAAGTACGTCTGTTACACATGAGTATAGCTCTCATGGCTCGATTTTGTATTTTCTGAATGGTACTCAACTGGTCATTTTTGAGAAAAAATAAAAGGGTTCCACAGTAATCAAAATGAGGTGCTATTATTGATTTGTAAATAGTCAACTTGGAAAAAAAATATAATTTTTACAGAGCCCTGAAAATTGAGCCAAAAACGGGTAGTCTGGCTTCTGCGCGCGTTGTGTCACTCTGACACAACAGTAAAAAAATTTTTAACATATTAAATATGAATATTAAGGAATAAAAACAAAATCATTTACTATTAGAATACATCAATTAACAATAATCTGCGGAAAAATTTTTATCCCAATTTCTTCATAAATTATGCATTTATTAATTAACAAATTTTTCTAAACTGAATGTTAACATAAAAATCCCGATAATTATTGAACAAAACCCAAGAATTTTTTTCACTTTGTGAAGTTATTCTTAATAGGCTTACAAGTAGATAACCGTTGCAAAAATTGTATAATTTTGATTTTCCATTTTTTATTATAGTCATTGCATTTTGGATAATATCCAAATATCCAAAAGAGAAAATACATAAGTATTATATAAACATTAAAATATATTACGTTACAATACATACAAATAAATAAAGATGTAAATATGAAAACATTACACACATTTTTTAACTTAGTCACTATCTATAATTAAAATTTGAAAGTAAAAATACATAATTTAAAACTATTGAAAAGGAAGAGCGCCTATCTCATCAAGTAGTACTTGTCGAATATTACAATTTAGATATTTTTCCACTGAGTGGAAACAATAACTAAGAAGGAAGCGTTTAATTTTGGTTTCGAAATCGTGAGCATTCAAATGTCTAACTTCCTTAGGTAGTTTGTTATTCAAAGAATTCCTATCTGACCTCACTAGTCTATGCATGGGTTTTCTTAGCACGTCACGTGATCTAGTGGGACATTGGTGTCCGATGGTTTCAGCTTCATAACCTTTTCGGTTTTTGTGAATTTCTAAAATGGTTAAATGAAGAAAAATTATAGGAACTGGTTTGAATTGAAAATTGCGGAAAAGTGGTCTGCAATGGTCTCATGATTCTGATTACCTTTTTCTGTTGAACAAATATTTTTAAGAATGATGGGAGCTATCCCATAGAAGTATGCCCTATATTATATGACTGTGGAATAAACTGAAATAAGTGGATTTCAAAACATCAGGGATGTTCGGGTGAGAGAATATCATCAACTCTTGATTCTTATCACTGTTCAGTTTGAGGTTTTTTGTATTGAAACACTTATTGGCTTGTTCCAAAAACAATTTTGCAGAATCACTTAGACTATGCAGATTCCTATCAGAATTGCTTAGGGTGGTGTCATCAGCAAATAGTACAGTCCCAGTCAACACAGAATGGTCTCAGAGATGGTAGTGGGATTCACATTCATGTTTCAGATCACACCAGTGAATCACAAAGTGACTTCTATTATTATCGCATAAACGTCTATTCGGTGCCTCGTTGGTCATGTCGAGACATCAAAATGTGTTGCAAAATGTGACTCGGAATTAGCCCAATGTGACATTCTATTTAAACTTCAGAATTGAATTCACATTGAGACCCTTTCGATGTAACAATGTGAAATTGAATGGACTGGTTCTTATGTAAAAATGCGCGTCACTTTCTGAATCACCTGTATGTCAAGAATAAGACAAAGCTCACCATGTTTCAACATGAATAGAAATTATATCTCAATATTATTATTCTTACTAATGAATTACGGTTCATATGGAATGGAATGGAATGCTAGAAAACAAATGCGTGAGTTAATTCCGAAGTATGTACTTTTCACAAACAAAAAAAATTATCAAACTATGTCTAAATCATGAATAAAAAACAATATGCAGAAATGTAGAAAAATCTATAATTCAACTCCAATCCTCTGGGTAGCATTTTCTTCGCGGCGAAATCAATTCCTATCGTGAAAATACCAAATTCTGTAAATCACTGAATTTACCTTTCTAAATTTCTACTCACCGTTCCGGTCCTTGAAGAGATGCAGTTTTTGGTAGAAATAATAATTGGGCAATGTTAATAAACACATTTGATTCAACTAATGAAATAAAAAGGAACACTACACACTATCAGAAGTACCTATATAATATTTAAAGAATGGCGTCAACCAAATACAAATTCTACTTGACTCTCGACTCGACAAACACCTCTGGCCATTTTGTGCCGTGATGGTGGTAGACCGGGGGATAGTGACTGATTTTGGGACACGATTTTACTCAGTATGCCTTTTGTATGACAGTATTGTCCGTATATCCTCATGATAATAGGTAGGTTCTTCATATTAAAATATAATATTAATAATTTAAATTATTATTATTATTCGGGTACGATTTTAATCAGACTACCATGTGTTTCGTGATGAAATAATAAAACTAAAATACTCGAAAAACGATTGGCAGGCCGTTAGGTTGGGTCCGAATGGCTGGTATGGTCACGTGAAATTGTATTTGGAAAAAGGAATTCTCCGCCCATCCTGATGGTATGCCAATGGTTTTTCGAGTATTTTACGTCTATTACTTTATTACAAAACACATGGCAACCTGATTGGAATCGTACCGAAACACATAATTTTTCGAAAATATTATTATTATTTTTCAATATGAAGAACCTACGACGACTATTTGATTCATGCATTATTATCACGAGGATATACGGACAGTACTGCCCTTCAAAAGGCATACTGAGTAAAATCGTGTCCCAAAATCTGTCACTATCCCCCGGTCTATGATGTCATTCCCAATTTTGTTACCAACCAAATTTCTTCTACACCGACAAAATCGCAATGAAACCAAAATTCATGTTAATGTGAATTGCAATTTTCTTCGCATGTTGTGCCTCAAAGCGACACTGATGAGAAGAAAATTTTGAACAATTCATAACATTTGGCATCACTAAGTGGTAACAGTGATGTCTAAATGCAACTCATTTTGTTACCATAATAATCAAGAAAACAGCATCTCAGTTCACCTCTTTGCAGATGATACACTAATTTATTTCTCATGTAATGATCACACGAAACTGACAGAAACCATCAACAGAACCATAATATTTACGATATAAGTGTCGTAAAGATTCATATTACGAAATGAGATGGGAAATTTGTCAAACGAGGCCGTTAGGTCGAGTTTGATAACCCATTGAGTATCGTAATATGAATTTACGATACGAATATAGTACATTATTTTACCTACTAACATTGTTTATATAGAAGTAAGATAGTTAGTCAATGCCTGTGTAATAGAGGAGTAGAGGACTTCGGATAAGGATTCAGTGATGCCACCACACAACTTTTGGCTTTAAAACTACTGGCACGTTTTTCGGCATTTTTTCTTCATGTCAGGGTTTCTGGCACCTTCAGGAACCCCGCAATATGATTGAAATTGTTCATAACGACGGAAATATTGAGATTTTCCATAAAATACAAAACACTAGGGACTTTAATTTTGTTTAGGGATTTTTCTTTCAAAATGGCGCTAAATTCAAAACTAGAGCTAGAGTTTTGTTATTGAAAGAGGTATAGTCTAGGAAGTGCCGGATAAAGCCACCGTGGGGTCCGTAGCAAATGTGAACAAGAGGCCCTTGATTTGCATTAAGTATTAAAGTATAGAATACAAAATAAAACAGCACATTTACAAAAAGACTTTCCGTGATTTAATCCGAGCAAATTTGTATAACACTCGTCAAATCAATATTTCTAAGTTAATCACTTTCTATGCTCATTATATTGGGGTCGTTTGATGTTCTTGTCCCATTGTGCTCCTTAACACATTTTCAAAACGCTTTAACGTTGAAAAAGAACATTCTCCGCTGTAGTTGGTGATTATCAAAATCAAGTGAATGCGAAACACTATTCCAACATTTGGGAAACACGATTCCAATGAATTTTATGTCAAAAGTTTATATACTTGAAGTTCTTGAGCCTCGTGCTTTTTCTTTCTGCTGTCAATATCAGCAGCCACATCTGTTTTCAGCAGCTTCGCAAACTGCACCAGTTGATTGCCCAGACTGTCTTCCACATCGTCTAGGAAATAATTGACGACAGTTCTTTTTAAGATCTTTTCTGCCAAAGTATTCCAAATACACCAGTCACTTGATGGTAAGCTTCCATGCATTTAGCTAATGCAGACAATTAACAACAATAAACACATGAATTTCAAAACGTTGTCCAGGTGTTTGATGTTCTACAACTTCTTCGAGTGTATGAGGTCTGTGAGTAGAGCTGCTGCTGAAATGGTCGTACTTTGTATTTTGCTTGGGTTTTCTTGAAGTCGATTGCTGATATTCTTCACAGCCAGATAGGGCTTTGGCTTTAGCCTCTACATCTGAAAATTTGGATCGTATTGCTTGGAAGTAGCGTTGTAATGATTTTTAAAGAACGTACCTTTCTCGTGTTAAGATCTTGATCGGACGACTGCAACGAAGCGTTAGTCGATTGCAAGTGTTCTAGAATTTCATTCCACGCTATAGTTATTATTCCCATTTCTAACTTTATTCATTTTCTGTAGGTGGTATAAAAAACATATCTTATTTGTTAGTTTTTTTTACTTTGTGCACAGGTGCGAGGCCCCCCAGGCGCAGGGCCCATAGCATTTGCTTACTGGCTAATTTGCCCACTGGTACTTGGTAGCATGCTAGCTGGCAAATGCGGCACTGAGTGTAGGGTTATTTCTTTGTCAGTGCACATTCGTTCCATGAAAAACTTGTAGAAATGATATTCAACCATTTTAACAGTTATGATTAAAATGTAACACATACCCTCAAAATTGAAACAAAATTCTCTGTGAGGTAACCTCAAAGTATTCAGGCCAAGAGCATTTTAATCAGAAAGGTAATAAGGTTTGTTTGTCCGTGAAAGTTACCACTCAGAATATTTTCTAGATCTATTTGGCAACTAGGAAACGTGAAATACGCAATTTTTTTTAAATTCAGGAAAATAATATATTTTGAAATTAGCGCCATTTTGTGAGAAAAATCCCTAAAAAAAATTAAAGTCCCTAGGGTTTTGTATTTTATGGAAAATCTCAATATTCCCGTCGTTATGAACAATTTCAATCATATTACGGGGTTCCTGAGACTTCCAGGAACCCTGACATGAAGGAAACTTGCTGAAAAACGTGCCAGTAGTTTTAAAGCCAAAAGTTGTGTGGTGGCATAACTGAATCCTTATCCGAAGTCCTCTATTGGTGTTGGACGCAAACGCGAGTGTCATCTAGCGTGATTAGTTACAAAACATGAATAATTGACGTCATTTTAATGAAGGTTCCTTCAAAAAAACCCTGATTTTAATGCTGTCCCATTGTTTCAATCAAGTTACGACATGACTTGTAGGCCAGATCACTGAAGTTACGACATGACTTGGATGCGAGCTCACTATCGCCATCTACATGTCGCATCCATTTTGATCCAATTATAATCCCATAAGGTTGACTAACTATATTCTATATAAACAATGCTACTACCAATAATGTTAATTATTTACTCAAAATTATTCAATATTCCTGAAATCAATGATATTAGAATCATCTAACAAGCAAGCGTTGCGCCCATTGTTGATTTATTTTGCAAACTGTCAATTTTGACGCGTTCACTTCAGTGGTATAATAATTGTATCGACTATGAAAGTGTGGAATCTGATATTGAACTTGCTGCAAATAACGCAATACAAACCCTAGTACCCGCTAAATCCCGCAATAGATACGGAAAGGAAAATAAGCGAATCGAAGACTGGTGCAGTTCAAAAAATGTCCGTGATATATCGGTGAAAACTTTATCAGCTTATTTTGCTGGGAAATTAAAAATTCAGACCTTATTAACGGATAAATCCCTGGATAGATCCTCAAATTTATAATGAATTAATTCTTGCTATCCCTTTCCATTGAATAGACCAACTTTTAAAAAGAGAAACAAATGAATTTTACTTTACCGCACTAGTGAAACTCATATCAGTATCGTAATGTTTGATATTACATATTGGTAGTAGGTAATAGTTATTTATGTGTCAAGGGCGTAAAGTAGGCGTTTATGGCCTGCGGCGAAGGCCTTAAACGCATTTTACGCACGTGATACATACAAATTTTTATGCACTAGCGGTTTTATAACGCGAATCACAAATACTGACTTGAATTGCAATGGTCTACACATTTCATACGTTATGCATACAATAATTAAGGGTAAAATAATATGAGGAATGTGAAACTATAGTAGCTGAGTGCTATATTGGAGAATCTATTTCAAATAAATAGATCATCACCGAAAAAATTGCCAACGATTATGAACAAATGTTAGAAAGAGTATTGCTCTATTGAACTGATATGATTCTAATTCGTGTTAGGAATTGCATGAAATGATGTGTGAGTATAGACAATTTGAGAATTTTGTCTACTTTTTGGCCCGCCGGGCTATAATGCGCCCGCGGGCGGTAAAGTGCCACTTTACGCTTGCTGAACCGGGTGGTAAAGTGTACTTTACCGCCCGCTAGTGCATAAAATCTATTTACAGTTGATGTTGTGCTAATTATTTAAAGATCAATGTTGAGAAGACCAAGTACATGGTAATAAGTACAGAACAACGATTCAGAAGCTTTTGTAACCAAAATTTTGAGATAATGCTAGGACCTAATAATGTGGAACGGGTCAATCGATTTAAATATCTCGGGGTTCATGTGGACAGGGGATTACAGTTTAAAGATCATGCCAACTTCATTATAAAGACGATATCATTTAAAATATATTTTTTATCTGGTTGCCACATATTTGACGTATTGTTCTACAATTCTGTATCTGCTGAAACAGAATGATTTAGCTCGTTTACAGAAACTCCAAAACAGAGCTATGCGCATAATTTTAAATTGCAGAAGATTAACACCCATAAGAGAGATGTTGAAGCAACTAGAATGTTACCAATTTATTCTTTTCTCGTTTACCAAACATTAATCCTAATTTTCAAAATAAAAAAATAAAATTTCCCCAACATATTTACAAGAAAAAGTTATGTACAATGACCAAATCCATGGATACAATACAAGATCAAGAACCGACATTCATATTCAACAAGTCACATTAACACATACACAAAATTCCGTTTTTTTCAAGGGACTTGATAGCTACAATAATCTGCCAAAAGAGATCAAACGTATACCATCTTTAACATCCTTCAAGACAAAGTTAAAATCATATTTTCTTGATCAACAAAAAACCTAGTAGCCATTTTTTTTTAGTTCGTCTTAATATTTAGCTATGACTGGAGTACAGATTATGTTTTAGTATGTTTCACCTATTTTGTGTATTCATCAAATATTTTTTAGAATGTGTATAGGCGTATATATGTGTGTGTGCGTGCTTATAGATGTTGTAGATGTGTATAAGTATGTGTATCTGTGTTGTATACATGTGTATATATATTTTTATTTTTTGTGACAAGGGTTCAAATGCCCAATTTGTGAGAATGTTGTATTATTCATTTCGTGAAATTTCTGCAATTACTTGAAAATGTATATTAGCCAAATGGACTAAATAAAGGATTTATATATATATACATCTCCTAGATGGTTGTGTTAACTGGGGTATTTATTGGAAGCATATGATGGTATAAGTCATTGATATAAATAATGAACAGCAAAGGCCCTAAAATTGATCCTTGTTGTACACCATGAGTAAGTTCTGCAATACATTTTCTCATTATTTTTCAATTGTGTTTTCGATAACGATAAGAAAAAGTCATCATTGCTTTTGATAAATTGAAATATTGTCATATGTCATATTTTAAAATAACGTTTTAGAGAAAAGCTTTCATTTAAATGCACCAAAAAGAAGAAAATAAATTTTAATGTGAATTAGTAATTTTGTTACATCATAAAAATAAATATCAAATGATATAAAAGCTTCTGGTGACAATAAATCTTGAGGTAATTTTACATTTAACTTACAATAAGAAATACATACATTAATACTTCTGGCGACAAGCTTTTATTTCATGTAAAATTTTATAATGTAACAAAATGATGGGTTTATATAACTTTAAAATTTATTTTCTAGCGCATTTAAATAGAATATTTACTTGCAAACGTTTATTTATCTGTATGTATGAATTCTGAGGAATTACAACTGTGTAGCAAATCAAAAATTATAATTCTGGAAAATCTGATTTTCAAAAAATAAAATACAATAATTGGGCATCTCATTTGGAATGAGAAAGTTCATAGCCACTCGGCGATTTATCGAAAATTTTATTTGAAACCGGAATATCAGGAAAACTCAAGAATTTCTCACGAAATATCAGGAATTGACTGAGATATCGATTGATAAAGCTCGTCGTGAATTTATCTGTAAATTTTTGCAAGCACTTCTGACTGTTGCCAACTCCTGGGTCCATCATATTCATGAAAAATTATGCTTTTTGAAAATTCACAACTTGTGTCCGTTGGAGAAATTTGATTTGCTAAAATTTGAGGCACAGCCTTTTTCAGGAACTTCACGTTTCAGTAGCAATATTGAGTTGATTGAATAGGACTTGCCAGATTACCAACGTATTTTTTACTATGGGGATAACAGATAATGAGAACGGTACCTCGTACTTCGTATGAATTAAAAAAAGCTACAAAAATTTATGGATACTTACATAATTTTTTGTAACATGCGTCACAACAACCGCAAGCACTTCCCTTTGCAACAAATATCTGAGTATCAGTACAATTTGCATTAACGCATCTTACCATTTGGCAGTAATTTTTTGTACAGGCAAATCCGTACGAAAAGTGAATGAAAATCACACCTATTGATAAAATCAATAAAAACTTGTATATATTTCCATCCATAACTGACTACGACGAGAGAATTCTGGCAATGAAGGAAATATAGACTATTTTCGCAATTTATATGCTGATATACCTAATCGGCTAGATGCAGGATCGGTTTCAGCTCAGACGTTATTTGTCAATTTCTACGAAACACCAGCTTGGCAAAATTTTGAAGTGTGAATAGAATATTTGTACACTCGAAGAATAAACAGATATTGGTCGGTGGTCGGACGAAACTCCAAATTTTGTCATTGGCAATAAAAACCAGTAATAATCACAAAAAAAAAACAAGTGGTGCGGTATCATTAACGACAAATTAATAGGGCCGTTTTTTCTTTCTGCCAAAACCTAACTAGTGATACCCGTAACAGTTTTTGGAAAACAAAGGACGGATTTTTTTTTTTTGAAAAATATTACTTTAAAAGTTTTCTTTTTTGTAAATTTAATTTTTTGCGTGAAATGTTCATTAAAATCTCCACACAATATGAGCGAAAGTGGCCAAGTTAGCCCTGCGTAGTATCTCACACATATTTTGTTGATAATAGCTTGAATAATTATCAAATCGTTCATTTCGACCATGGAACCATGAACAGTTGCTCGTTTATCAATAATTACTGCATAATCCGTTGCGACCAAGGAAAACGAGCTACAGATTCAGCAGTTACGAAATAATTACAATTTTAGGATAGAATATAATGAGCATCAGAGGTGTCAGGTTCATAAAGCCAGTGCCTCACGGTCAGATAGTTTTATCAAACTTCAATATAATTTTTGGCAGATATTTTGCCTTCTTCATCTTACCATTGAGAAATAGAACAGTCTGTCATTGACAGGTACTTGCCATAATAAGCCTACGCAGTAGGTGTTTATGGGAGACTGTTCGTTAGGTGTATACCTGTTGCATCTAAGAACAATACGCATACCTCTATTTTGTTTTGGAGAGCTGCAATATTATTATTACTCATCAACTAGAGCAGGCTAGCACAGTACTCATAATGCGGTTGGATGATTGTTCTATACAATGTTATAGATGCTTGTACAGTTAAATTAGATATGACTCTTGATGAGAAAAAAAGAAGCTTTTTACTGATTTTTTTTGCTGCATAGTTAATATGATTATTTAATGACAAGGTATTATCAGTCATGAATCCTAGGTATTTAATTTTTGTCTCGACTTCAATTTTCTTATTATATATGTATTTCAATATTAATCTGATCTAGGTCTATTTGTCTATATTTATATTTGGATATCATTATCATTGCCTTCGTCTTTTGAACAGTGTGTACAAGGTACGACACTAATTGAGGCGTTGCACTATAATTGCACTAAAAAATATTACTGACAAAAATAGTTTGAATTTCGACTCAACTTGTCAAAGTCGATAATAATTTTAATAATTAAGATTGACAAGCCTGACTCACAATATTCTATAACTACTGTACGACTTCTTTATGCACACAGTTGTACATTCAGCTTTAGTTTATAAATATTCAAAAATTCTGAGATGATTTTCAAAGAGTTATTGATCTTTTCAATTGCTGTATTTAGACTCTGGTCACTTGCAACTATTATAGAGTCATCTGCAAATACACTTATAAATTCACAAGTTTTCAAATATCTGATCGTTCAAGTAGATATTAAATAGTAGTGGTTTCAACAAACTACTCTGCAGTACTCCCGAAATGACTGATTTTTTTTGTGACATCACTTCAGTTACCTTTGTTGATTGAAAGCGATTAGTTAACCATTTTGGAACATAACCATCAAAACCATAATATAGCAGTTTCTTTAATAAAATTGGAATATCTATCGTTTCAAAGGCCATCTTGAAATCCAAAAAAACTATTACTATATACCTACTTATCTTCGTCCATTAATAATTTCCATTTTGAAATTGTTGTATACAAGCATTACAATGCTGTTTCACAAGAGTGGTTTGCTCTAAATCCTGCCCCCCGAAAGCTAGATAGAGAACGCGTACAAGCTTTTATATAATTTAAAATTTTATAATGTAACAATATGATGGGTTTAATTCACTTTAAAATGTATTTTCTTCTTTTTAATGCATTTAAATAAAAGCTTTTCTCTAAAAAGTTTTTTAAAGTTCATTTATTTAGATCTATCGAAAAAAGCTCCAAAAATTGATGGATACTCACATAATTTTTTATAACATGCGTCACAACAACCGCAAGTACCTCCATGTGGAACTAATATCTCAGTATCAGTACAATTTGGTTTACCGCATTTTACAGTATAGCAGGAATCTTCTCTACAGACTATAAATCCAGTCGAAAAGTGAATGAAAGCCACACCTATTGATAAAATCAACAAATACTTATATATATTTCCCTCCATAACTGACTACGGCGAGATAATTCTACCAATGAAGAAAATTTAGACAATTTTCGCAATTTATATGCAGATATACCTAATCGGCCAGATGCAGGATCGGTTTCAGCTCAGACGTTATTTGTCAATTTCTACGAAATATCTACTGGGCCAAATTTTTAAGTGTGAATAGAAAATTTTTACTAATTTGTCGACACTCGAAGAATAAACAGAATAGATATCGGTAGAAAATGATAGACCAACTCAATATACAGTGTGCCCAAGATGAGGATGAACAGCAGTAGGTTATATTGGCAAAAAGTTGCGCGATTAAGGGGTGAATGAAAATATGTAGATAAATACCTAATATTTTGTTCACTTTATAAAAAAAAAGAAAAATGGTGATTTGATTTTTATTTTTTTCTGACGTAATTTGAAGATATTAAAAAAAAAAACTTTCTTGTTGCCACTTTTTTAACTATGCAAAATGGCTTTCACACAAAATCAGTCCAACCTTGTTTTTTCTGCAGTACATACGGCATACAAGGCCCAGGTTCATTGCTATTACAGAACTGTTTAACAAATACAGTTCAAAAAATAAAAATCCGCAACGATTTTGTTTCTTATTTATATAAACAGTATTAGTACAATCCAAAAATTTAAGGGGCATCTATAGTAACATACGCAGATGACACTGCCATTGTAATTACAGGGGGTTCATGGGAAAATGGATACAAATACTCCCAAAAAGCTTTGTCTGATGTAAAACTAAGGTTAAATCATTATCCTGTGGAGCAATTGTTAGAAAAGTTAATTCTATGTAAGAAGTGAACTCGTTGAAATGTTATTAATTTACGGAGAATGTCTTAAAAACAGTGTTTGTCAGTTATACGCTGAACGATACACACAGAAGACTCCCAAAAAGAACCTTTTTCAACAAGGTGGAAAGAAGGGCCCAACAATGGAGAAAATGACCGTAATACATTTATCGTAAGCGAGGAGGCAGAAATGAATGTTTTAGCATTGGTGTGAAGTTACCCACAGATTTCCGTCCACATATAATGACGTACAGGAAATCGAACGATTTGTGGTTGGATAATGAAGTTGTAAGTGACCGGACTAAAATCTGTGGCTGGGTTTATAAGTTCGTATGCAATTCAATGACGCGACAAAAAAGTACAGAAAACATCACTACTTACATCTGAGACACACGAATCCAATGATGCATAATCCGGAAAATTATACAACATAGATGATTTTGGAGTTGTCAAAGTATCATTGTCTAGAGAGAGACAGTGGTTGAAATAGCATCAAAACCATTTCTTCGTCACTCATACAGATTTACAGTAAATGATTTTTCTTTATTGTGAAATATCTTAAAGACATCACTCAGTTATAACCCGATTATGTATGATCATCAAAATTACTCGAAATATAGAGGATTCCAAGTAAATTCATGTGGTGAAAACCGTTTCTCTGTCACCCATACAGATTTGAAGTTGATAATTTTCATTCATTGAGGAATATCTTCAAGGCATCACACGGTATAACAGTTGCAACCCGATGATGTGCGTTCATGAAAATCATATGAGATATAGAAGATTTTATGTAGATTACTATCGTGTAAACCGTTTCTTTGTCACCCATACTGATTTGAAGTAAATGATTATAGAAGTCGTAACCCGATGATGTGCGTTCACGAAAATTATATGAGCTATAGAAGATTTTCCGTAGATTGCTATGGTGAAAACCGTCTCTCTGTCACCCATACTGATTTGAGGTAAATGATTTTCTTTCACTGAGAAATATCGTCAAGGCCTCACACGGTATAAAAGTCGTAACCCGATGATGTGCGTTCACGAAAATCATATGACATATAGAAGATTTTCCTTAGATTGCTATGGTGAAAACTGTTTCTCTGTCACCCATACTGATTTGAGGTAAATGATTTTCATTCATTGATAAATTTCGTCGAAGCATCACACAGTAAAAAGGTTGTAACCCGATGATGTGCGTTCACGGAAATCATATGAGATATAGAAGTTTTTCCGTAGATTGCTATGGTGAGAACCGTTTCTCTGTCACCCATACTAATTTGGAGTAAATGATTTTCTTTTTTTGAGAAATATCGTCAAGGCTTCACACGGTATAAAAGTTGTAACACGTTGATGCGGTGAAAACCGTTTCTTTGTCATTTAAACTTGTGATGCCGTGAAGATATTTCTCAATGGAAGAATATCATTTACTCAAATTCTGAATGAGTGACAGATAAACGGGTTTCACCATGTTAATCTGCATGAAATCCTTTATATCTCATGTGATTTTCATGAACGCACATTATCGGTTTACAAATCTTATGCGGTGTGATGCCTTGAAGATATTCCACAATAAATGAATACCATTTACTCAAAATCTGTATGGGTGACAGAGAAACGGTATTCATCGTGTCAAACTTAATGAAATTATCTATATCTGATGTGATTTTCATGTACGCACATCATCGGGTTACAACTTTCATACCGTGTGATGCCTTGAAGATATTTCTCAACAAAAGAATACCACTTACTCAAAACCTTATGGGTGACAAGAAAACTATTTTCGCCATGTTAATCTACATGGCATCTTGTATATCTCAAGTGATTTTCATGATCGCACATCGTCGGGATACAACTTTTAGTTATGGAAAATCACTTACTCTGAATCTGTTTGGGTGACAAACAAACGGTTCTGGCTCTACATCAATCACTGTCTAGCATCAACCACTGTCCCTCTCTAGACAATGATACTTTGATGACCTCAAATCCATCTACGTTGTTTAATGATCCCGAATATACTTCAATGGATAAATTTTTCTCAATTGTTGTAATGTTCACTCTACTTCATTGAGTTATATGAAGGTTTGAGTGGAAAACGATGAGGTTCCATTTTTTTCCGAAATCGACATTTTAGCGGCATCTGTAAGCTTGTAGCATGAAGTATCAACTTACCAACCCTTACAGGGGACAAACAATGAAATTTCATAGAAAACTGCGGTCGAAAGTGGGCAGCACAGTGGAAAAATTATGAGACCCCCACATTAGATTTCGTTTTTCTCAACTTTTTAAAAAGCAAAACCTCACTGTTTTTCCACTGGACCCTTCATATGCAGACGTATAAACCCTGTCACAGATTTTAGTACGGTTACTTACAACTGATTTCCCAACCACAAATCGTTCGATTTTCTCTACGTCAGCATGTGTGGCTAGAAATCTGTGGTTAACTTCACACCAATTGTTTTAGCTTATGTTGAATATGATCCAACGACTTCCATGCGGGAATTCGAATACCAACGAAATAATTCAAGATACTGGGCGAGACAATCTCCAAGGCTATAGAGGCAGGGGAGATTTCAAGAAAGGTTTAACGTTCAAATGAAAGTGGTCTTCATCCATATAAAAAAAAGTATTCAGCCTTTCATCAATGATTGAACCCAGCCAAATGAAAGGGGTAGCTTATCTTAAGAGTTTAAAAAAATACGTAGTTTCAGGAGAAAATATCCTAGCCAAAACATTTTATGCGTGGTTAGTAAAAATAAACAAATTGGTATTGATTGATTTTTTAATTACAAACTCGTGCTGTTCCTCTGTAACATATATTTTCGCGTGATGAAATAGTCAGGTATTAGATATAGGAATATATATGGTTTTTTCAAATAATTTGGCTGGAGGCCGGAGCACACATTATGCAAATAGGTCCGATAATTTTCAATGTCGCTTTAGTGAATAAATACAACGTCGTGCTAATTGGTTCAACTTTTTTCCGAACCGACAAATATGTAAACGATAAATCCTTATCATGCCTTTATCAGTCCAAAAAAATATATTATTGAAAAATATGCACGGAAACAGTAACAGTTGCATAAATCCGAATAAATAAACATTCCTTCATGCTTAAAATGTGAATTTGATAACATCACCTTTTGAATAAGCCTTAAAGAGAATTCTCTTGAATTTATAACTTTTAATACACTGAACACTGCTTACAAAACAGGAAGTAGCACTGCAATTGAGTCCTCATCTTGGAGGAACGGTGCCCAAATATCTGTCACTTGTAGTTCAATCTCCGCCGTGATATGAGCTAGGAAAGTCATTGTTTTCTGTCAGATGTTTGCCTCATATTTTCGACTTGATGGAAATATTTGGAGAGAAAGGGTAATTTGATGTACGTTTCTCTATTCATTCGATTAAGATGGTAAATTCTTCCTCGCGTCTACTTCAGTAATATTGCAGAAATGATTTCACATAATAGAAATCAACTTTCAAATCTCTAGTAAAAATTACTGAAACTACTGAAACTCTTAAAAAAGTAATTCGAATAATACAAAATATTTTGGTACTCACACAATTTTTTGAAACATCTAGGACAACATATGCATAATTCTGGGATCTTTCCCTCTACTTCCATTTCGGTGCAGTTTGCTGGGACACATTTGTACATTTTGCCATCACAAAAAGTAGGCGAGCAGCTTTCTTCAATAGATGTTGCCATATGTATTGATAATAGTACAAAAAATATGCAGCAGATTGCGACTGTGAAGATCTGTGCATTCGAATTCATCCTGTGTATATTTAGGAAAACTCAAGTTTGCGTGTCCGAATGTGTGAAACAATACTACTTGGGTTTTAGCTATTGAGAGACTATAAATACCATCTGGTAATGGATATATTTATACTCAGTAGCGTCACAGAATAATGTTTAATGATACAACGTATAGTTGTCGTCAAACATATAAGATAAATAAAAAAAGCCGCAAAAAATGGTCTTATATTTTCCTGGAACGTGCCACATAATGTGGGGGCAAGTGGTGCAAGAGTTTGAAATAGCTAGTGCATTATAGGTAACTTCGCCATGGGTAAAGAATTTTTCAATTGCATCAAATTCATTATTGACAGAGGATTAATTAATCCAATTTTATTTAGATTAATGAGTATACTAGAGATCGATACTAAGTACATAGATACGAGTAATTCAAAAAATATATGCAGTATAATGATTCAATTTATCATTAATGTAAAAGTTATTCAACAAAAAAATTACAAATAAAAGACATTCTTGTATATAAAGGGTGTTCATTCAGTACTGCATTCTTCACGACTCAACATCTGGATTGTCAGGAATTCAGATATTTTTGTTCAGATAATTTAAAGTTGATCTAGAGAAGGGAGTTCTCAAATAAGTGCATATACCAACATGGTCTTCCATGAAAATAAAAAGGGCCAGCTTCACGTGCAGTTATTTTTCGATTCCCGACTCGCACTCCCTTCGCGTCACTCTCGGAGCGAAGTTGCATGCCAAACTACACGCACATTCAAATATAGTACGCCAACTTCATTCCTCGAAGCTTCTCGATAGCTAGTGGGCCTTTTTTCGCGATGTGTTCTTTACATTCAAGGAGAAAAATTGCATGTATAAAATTAGAAAATGAAGATTCCAGAAGAAAAACACAGAGTATTGGTCCAAATATGGTACTTGCGCCGAAATCACATTAAGACTACTCGAAGCAACTATACCTGTCTTCTCGTTACAATTCAATTCGACTGTTCTTCTCTACAGTCGGAGCGGCGCGGGAATTGTCCCATCACTTTCAGTTTTGGATGACTCCTCTGTTCGAATTGCGCTAGAAGTTTAAGAAGATTGGAACGTCTCGCGCCGCGTCAGATGCGAGAAGCGCCAGGCGCATGTTGACACTTCACGTTCGAATTTGGAGTGGAGCGATGGAGTGTCACTTTGGAAGTCACGAAAAACTGCACGTGAAGGGCCCACTTAATTTCAACTTTCCAATTGATCGCTCTGTGTTTCATTTATATGAACTCTCTGTAATTCTATGTTTTCAGATTGAATAGTGCGTTGCCACGCTATTATTATTTATACAGATTTTATTGCGAAAAATCACTTCACTTTGAACTGGAATAATACTTTCGTGTTTGAAGATTTTCTAATAGATGATATGCACAATGTGTGATTTTTTTCTGATTGAAGCTCTCAGTGTGGTATGTCAATGATCAATTGTGCTAAAATTCCAAAATTATATTTATCATATGGGTGTCTTGAACGGACTTTTCACCCGACACAATTACATTTAATTTTGGTGCCAAATATAGTTTTCTCGATTTTTATCGGTGATTTCTATCAAGTTTTAGTGAAATCATATATTTATTTCTTACATAAAATTTAATGTACTTTCATATCCTAAAATCAAATTTGGGAATATAATCAATATTGGACACTGGCATTCTGTTTCGTACAATTATATTTTTATTCATCTGCTCTTGGGTATTTTGTGGCTCCCTAAAATATTCTGAATAGCTGGGTGGGTGACATACAGTCTAACTCCCACCATCCGGTTATATCTCATTTCCACTGGATGTAATGGATCGCCTTCGTTGGATATCTTGAATAGTATGTGATTGGTGATCCTTCAGTAATTAAAGTAAATTCAATATTAATTTTCAACTTTAACGCCGTGCATCTCAAAAACGAATTGTTGTCTTTTACATGTTCACCTATAGCCATTATTTTCTGTGCAATGTGAGAAATTAATGAAAGGACCGGTCCACCTTAGGAATCATCCTGTATGAGCAAATATTGTGCTAGTCCTCACATTTCCTCAAAAAAAAACCAATCACAAAATATATATTTCTGCCAAAAATGCATAGTACCACGCCATACACACCTTATATGGTAATCACATGAGAATATTGGCTAAAATCAGTGTGAGTCAATATCAATACTTACATAACTTCAGGAAATTACCAGGAAATTAATTCCTATTTTGTCAATAACCAAACAGTTTTTCAGACTAAAATCGCACTAAATCAATAAATAAAATTATTGACATCTCTACCTTTATTCAAATTATTCCACCTATCGCCCCCACGTAATACTTAGCGCGGAAGATGTAAAGGCCCGCACAGCAATTAGGAATGTTTTTTTCATGCAGGGTCGGGCGTAGTTATAATAGAAATCACAGCTGTTTGCGGTACGCCCAGCTATTAGCAAATTAGATTTCGACGGGGCAGTTGTTTACCCAATCTAAGGATACTAATAATTATAAAAATGGATTATTCTGAATACAAAAGTTACAGTGCTTTTGTTAAATTAACTTGAATAATCTGCACGCATCACAATATTTAGCGGCATATGTACAAGTCCGACCCTGGTTGGCGGCATGGGATGGGAGTCAATTTCATGCTAATCGACCATTTTTTGCGCCTTTTTTTATTTATCTTATATGTTTGACGACAACACAGAGTCCTGCCGTCAGTACGAAAATGCCTCATTTGAGTACGCTATAAATCGCTTAATATTAGGACTATGAAACCTACCTGTAGGACAATTTGTACTCATTTCAGAAGCCAATGAAATGCTCTATAAGCGCATTTTTGTCCTAGGGCGCTATCTTTATTATTTCCAAAGTTATGCGTGCTTGTACTTGTCAGTCAGTTACTCTGAAATGATGAAACCATGCACGCGTATTTCCACGCCGGCAACGACTTTTGATACGAAAAATTACCATTTGTGGAGTATATCGTAATTTGGCAAAGACTGGAATACCGCCAGGTGTTTCGGAGTAATAAAAAAGGCAATTAAATCGAAAAATCTGACAAGTGTCGAGTGTCAAGATTTTACTATATCTCTAGCTTCGCAACTGATAAATAATCAATGGGCAGACACTATATCAGAAAATCCTTCAGTTCTGCATGAACATACCTCATAGGCAAGATTGGTTACCGGGAGTACACACGCTTATCGCTCAAAGCAGCGAAGATGTTCGTCAAAGAGTGCAGAGAAAGTGTATTATCTGGAGTCGAATAAGACATTTACAACAAAAGTCCAGTTATAGGTGCAGTGCTTGTAGCGTACGTGCTGTCATGTGTTCCCCAACAACAGGAAGAAATTGTTTCACCTACCATATTCAGCATAGTAGGTATCCCAGCCTAAAGGACTGAAAATGTATTTTTGTAACGTTTGATTTCGTTTTCTCCTCTAGTTTGAAATTCAAAAATAACATTTTTTTATTTTATCTTACTACTTCAAATAGAATACACATTTATTTGTATTAATAAAGATATTTGAATTCATATCAAATTATTTCAATTACATAACTAAAAGTATCTTTCTGTTTGAGGCGATGGAGGTACTTCTGGCAGCACAATTTGAGATTATAGTGAGTCCTGCCAGCAGGTCTTCGATTTATGGAAGTTATATTTTATTCACATTTTGCTAAATGTACAGCTGGTAGTACATTACGTCCTGCATGCAGGTTAACTTTATGAGCGAAATAATGTCCTGCTAGTAGGACAGGGCTCTCTGTACAAAAGTCATTCCGGAAGCGCTTCCAGCAGGACAAATCTCTGTACACTCTATCATTAAAAGACCAGTAGTTGTAGTTTCGTCGGAACCTTTGATGTTTCTGTTACACAGTTTTATTTTTAGGACCTCTGCGCATCATGAATTGCCCGCCACGAGTTGATTGGTGAGCATCGGACATTTCATACTTTGCTCAGCAAGTGAATAATGAATATAAACTTCTCGACAGTAATATAAATTTTATGGGAAACTAAATGGGTGTTTGACATATTAGTATATATAATTTTTACGCAAGAAAAAATTAAAACTAAATTAAAACGGGTTTTCCGATTTTCTCGGAAAATATAAGGTTATATGGAAAAATATTAGGTACAAAAGTGAGAAAACATTTTTACCCCCAAAATTTCAACTCCTTTCGCCCATAATCATAATCAAATCCTTATTTGTGTCATTGTTTATTCTTTGTACCTATTAAGGTAACATGAAATTTAATATTCTCGAAAGTTTTCAACTGTTCATTTCAATAATTTTAATAAATAAATATGAGTTTAGAAAAATGAAAAAAATTGATTTTTGAAAATCTGTTTTTTAATTTTTTCGCGTTTTCTGGAAAGAGATTCCGTAGTAGTTCTATTTTTTTATTACATAATCTAAAAGAACAAGCTTCAACCGAAAAAATGGATGCTGGCAAGATTGAAAAAACGAATGTACCGGTGAAACTTTTCAGTTGAACATGAGGTCGTTTTTTCTGAATTTGTCGATAAAAAAAGGAAAAATCTGTATTTCGTCACAAAAAAATTAAAGCTTACAGTTTGGCAAACATGAAATTCTGAAATTCCCACTTCATGCACTGGATAGTCCGTCGTACGACTAATGCGCATCATGGGCGTGCATATTTTCACAATTACAGCTATGTTTGCCAAACTGTATTTGAAACATAATGAGTTGAATGTTCACCAAATTTCCTGAAAAAAAAAAAATTGCGTGAGGAAAAAATAAAAAACTGAAAAATTTAAAGTTATTGTCGATTAAGAATGTGATTATTTTGCCTTAATTTTTCCACACCTTGTATAAGTTAGTTAGTTTCACAAGTGCGAAATAAAAGTTGTTCAGTTGGTGGCCTCTATCATTAATTTGGTTGAAAACAAGAAAACTCCAGTTGAGAATTTGAGCATTAAAACTGATACACTTTCACAAAATAAGGAGGTATTTCAAAAACCATAGGGTTTAGGTGAATCAAACCCCAATGAAACTTGCCTTTATTATAATCGTACAATCCGAAAATGAAATAATATACACAGTAATCGATTTAAAAAATAATAACATTGTTGCGTTTCGTAATTTTAGCACACCCTGTACAGCATGAAAATAATTTTTAAATGTATCGATAATAGGTCCCTATCTATCCGTAGGAAAAAAGTTTTTTTAAATCAAATGTTAGCCAAAGGTAATGATTTGTGTCGAATAACGGGAATAACCCTGTATATTTTAGTACTCACTTAATAATTTAAAACACAGTGAACAACATATGCACAATTCTGGGAACGATCTCTCTACTTCCGTTTCTGTGCAGTTTGGTGGTTCACACATATATCTTTTGCCGTCACAAAAACTAGGCGAGCGGTTTTCCTTGATAGGTGTTGCTCTAGGTATTGATAAGAATACGAAAAATAAACAGCAGATTGCGGCTGTGAAGATCTGAGCGTTCGAATTCATCGCATATTTGAGAAAAATCAAGTAAGCTAGTTTCAAAGTGTGAAACACTACTTGGGTTTTATAAGTTCAGAGAAGACTAAAAATATCATCCGGTGATGGGTGCTTTTATACTCAGTAGCGTACTGAAACCTTGAGAAATGTGCGATAACATTTTCCTTCCAGGGTCCACGTATCAATGGGAAGGCTCACTATGCTTCTTTGAAATTTTTTTTTAATCCACCTTCCTATGTCTGTTCTTTTATTTTTTCAAAAATATATACTTCTACCTATATGGTGAAAAAATGAGAAATAAAACTTTCCATACTTTCTTTTCTTTTTATACCACTTCTGTTTCTTTCTAACCAACGTTACTGCAGTTAGATATAAATTACCCCAAGTTAATAATGATAATAATACTATAATAATAATAAAGCGGCTTTATTCATCATTTCAATATCTATACATAAAAGCAACATATAAATAGACAATAGAAGAACCAAATGATGAAGCTATAGCTGAAGCTGAAGCTATAGCTGTTTTTCAACTTGACCATAACAAAAACTATAAATAGATAGATCATTACAAATTACTTACAGAAATTAGAAATCGTAAATTTTTTTAGTTTTATTCATAAAAGAGTTTACAAGCTTTGCTTCTACTCTTGTTTTGCAATAAATAAATATATGTATCTGATAATTCTTTATGGCAATCCGTCAACAAAAGAATACAATAAATTACTCAGTGTATACAATCTGAATTCATCGGGTAACTTATTGTAAAATTTTGCAGCATTATAAGAAAAACATTTTGTGAACAGTGCAGTGGAGTGAGGAGGTATAACAAGAACTTGTCTATTGCGTGTTCTGAGATCGTTCATAGTTGAGAAAGTTTTACATTTTTCTGAAAGATATTTAGGTCGTTCTTAAAACTATGTGTGTTAGTGAAAGTAGATAAAGACTTCGAAGATCATTCAATTTCAACCAACCAGATTCGTTGAATTGTTCACTTATGTAATAGCATTATAAAAGAAATTATGAGGTGAGTATAAGTACAAGAAAGCTGTTGTTTTATCCAGAGGGGAGATTATTAAGTTTATTGTCGAAGGACCAGATGACCAGTACTGAATGATGAAACTATATTTTGGTCATTGGTAAGTTTTTCGTTAGTAATTAGTTATGTTTTGTTGGTTGCTTTAATAATTGCGATCTCTGGTGCATGCCTATGTTGGTTATGATTGGCAATTCAACTGAGTAGTGTTTTTACGTCCCTTGATTCCCTAGTATCTGAAGAATGGTCATCTGGACAAGCTAGCAGGTAGGCATGCGAACATAATACATACTAACACTACTCAATCGTACACATTTCGTTCGTTTAAAAATAAGTAACGTCTAACGGCCCTGGGATCTTGCTCTATTAAGAAAATAAAAGAATATCGAAATAAGAATAGAAACATAATAGGCTTGTTCATTGAACACTGCTGTAGTTGATCGAGATCACTTTCACATTGTTCATCTCTCTCTGACACTTGTACTTCTTTTGTCTTTCTCTTTTGAAAGGTCAACTTCAAGCAAGTAGAGTAATCAGAGTACGGCTTAACGAACGACACTTAAAATATCTTGACGAGATGTGGTTTGATACCCATGCTGTCGTCCAATTCGGTTGAGTAGATAAAAACAACAAGTGTACTTTGAAAGCTCCATGTTCTAGAGGAAAAAGAATTATAATTCTTCATGCCGGAAATAAATAAGGGTTTGTTGCTTATGCATTGTTGTTGTTTGCAAAAAATATAAAAATCATCTGCTGATCACCACGAGGACATGACCTCCGCATTGTTTGAAATATGGGCAGAGCAGCAGCTCTCACCGAATATTAGATCTCATTCCATAATCGTTATGGACAATGCATCTTATCATTCCTGTCAGGATAAAAAAATCCCCAACAGCAATACAAAAAAGCCGAGATAATCAAATTCATGGAAAGTAAATAGATGAGAATACCCCAGAAAAACACGAAGAAAATATTATTGGATTGAGAAAAAAATTCAAGAAGGAATATGTGATTGATAAACTTTTTGAAAATCATGGTTACGTTGTCCTAAGTCTGCCGCCATATTAATTAATGCATTTTTAACCCCATTGAGATGATTTCGGCTGCTATTAAAGGGAAACTGAGAAAATATTATGAATCGCCAGAATGGAGTGGATCTGTATTAAATAATATCAAAACAGTGACAGATGGAATGGCCGGAAGTGATATGTGGAAGAAATGTGTATCTCAAATGATATGATATGAGACAAAAAAAAATTAATACAATATCCTACCACCGATCAATCCGTTTATCATTACTTTAAGAACGACTCTTCTGCTACCGCGCATCGATAGGCGTGACGATTTCACAGTCAGAGCTAGATTTGTCAAGAAGTACCTATTTTACTAGAGGAGACTTCATCGTCATTGCTATTAGATTAAGACCTGGGAATGAAAGGAGAGAGGAAAAAGGTTTACAATTATAACAATCTGCTATCTTTTTTTCAAACGGCCTATGCTTGAAGTTTATTCATATTATCATATTTTATATCTGTTATAAACAAATTTGACACGTACATCTATTGTTGATACATTCTAGGCCATTGGCACAGATAGTATTTGGCTCCTTTCCGCACTCTCCTCCTAGATCTGAAACAAAAAAGTTCAAAATCAATGGGTTTCAAAATGTTGTGGCTTTCACGATAAAATATTGAATTTTTAATGAAAGAACAGTGAAAGTACAAGTATATCAAGTGTAGACTTTGGCCAATCATTTTATTTATTTATTCTATTTGACAAAGTTCCCGAAATCTATAATGGTGGCAAATTTTATATATTTTCTAGGGAATTTCTACCAACATTTCCGGACCAACTCAAAAAACTCTTGCATCATTTCAGCAACATATTTCTTTTAGTTTATTTTACACTTAAAAATGTATTTGCAACCTGAATTGATTAAGGAAATGATGCAAAAGTTTTTGAGTTGGTCGGAAACGTAGGTGGTTATTTTCTAGAGAACAAAAAATTTGCCACCACCACAGATTTCGGGTACTTTGTCAAAAAAAAAACAACAAAGTGTTCGCAAGTATATTTTAAATTCGCATATTTTATTTTTAATTATCAATTATGTTACTTTATATGTATAATCTGTTTTTTATGTGCATGCCATGAAAGTCAATTTATATCATTACTATTACACATTGACACACACGTTTGTTCATAAAATAGTGAGCATAAATATATAATCTATGTGTATAAAGTAGAGTTTAAACAGAAAATAAAATAGGAAACAAAATAAAAGAAGGTTCAACATTCACATCTCCATGAAAGCGTTCAAATAGTAAATAAGATCCAATAAGAAATAAAATGAGAGTTGGCCAACTTTCATCTATTATTTTATTCTTATTTCGAAACTGACAATGCACATTATCAGATGTCAGATATAATAGTTTTTCTTTTCCTAACCTTAAAGGTACGAATTGAAAAAAATTAAACAATTTTTCATGTTGATAAGCGAGTTTTGTTTATATTAATCATGGACGAAAATATCATTTTGGGTGGCTTGAAGTTCCTTATGGCTATATCAGCGATTATTCTAACCATGTCAAAATAACGAAAAAGGCGTTTCAAAGTTCGACAAACCAAACAGTCTCAACTACTGTCAACGTCAACATTCAATTAATACATTCATGGAACATCACTTGCAGATCCACATAACGTGATATTATTGAAATGTCATTGTCAAAGGAGTCGTGTTGGAATGTTTCATTCCTAGTTCTTATTTTGTTTTGGTCATTTGTATAAACCATCTTCTCATTTCATTTTATTTGCTGTTTAAACTGGCCTTAATAGGATTTAATCGCAATGTTCGATGTTCCTAACACTACATCAGGTAAATAATCATTACGATTATAGTCAACATGTACCATTTTTTTTAAAATTTAATATAGGCACCGAAAATAATGATCATGGTGTCATTCGATTCGTCATGTAGAAAGTTTGAGGAAAGGTCCCAAAAGGGGCAAAAAACAAATTTCAAAAGTTATAAACAATTAGGTGAAAAAAAGTGGGGCATTGTTTTTTTTTAATATCTCGAAAAGTATTAAAGATTTTCGAAATGTTAAAGAAGATTTGAAAAGATAAGCAAATTTGTGTCACTCTGACACAACAAATTTTTTTTAACATATTAAATATGAATATCAAGGAATATAAAAATTCAGGTACTATTGGGATACATCAATTAACAACAACAATTTTTTTTAACATATTAAATATGAATATCAAGGAATAAAAAAATTCAGGTACTATTGGGATAAATCTGAGGTTTGAAATTTTTTATCCCAATTTCTCCATAAATTATGCATTTGTTAATTACCAAATTATTCCAAACTGAATGTTAACATAAAAATCCCGATAATTATTGAACTAAAACCCTAGGATTTTTTTTCACTTCAAGAAGTTATTCTTAATAGGCTTACAGAAAGATAACCGTTGCAAACATTTTTAAATTTTGATTTTCCACTTGTTTGTTAACAATTGAAAATAAAAAAATAAAAAAAAGTAAATACATTTTTTTAGCAACAATATTTTTTTACGAAACGTTTTTTCTTTAAAAATCATAATTTTCATCATAAATAAAAAAATGTTTGCTCATATAGAATGTATTTTGTTTATAACAATTTTTTAAACATTGATGATAAAATTTTTAAAAAATATATATTTTTATTCAGCTAAACTATTAGAAACCAAAACAATCAAGATATGAAAAAAAATATTATTTACTCTTTTTATATTTCAATTTTTGTTAATAAAAAAGTGGACAATCAATATTTTATAATTTTTTCATCGGTTATCTATTTGTAAGCCTATCAAGAATAACTTCACTAAGTAAAAAAAATCCAAGGATCTTACACACCGGCAAATTTGAAGGAATTATTTCATCAGGGAAATTCAACGGATGGTTTAGTTGATTTCAATTTGTTTTGCAAAGCTTCGTGCGCTTTGGGAGTCTGTCTAAAAACTTAAGACTAAAAATTAAAAACTCAGTTGTAAACTTATTGTCGTCTTCAACATTTAATGGTAAAGCAGAATCACAAGGAACATTTTTTTCAATAACGTGTGTTTCCTCCACGAGCCCTTATAACTGCAACCATTCGTCTTACCATACTTCTGATGACGTTGTCGATCATTTCTTGAGGCAAATTCTCCCATATTTCCATCAAAGCAGTTCTTGCTTCTTCCAAGTTTCGAACAGCAAAAATTCGTGGCCTAAGTCGTCTGCCTAGCATGTCCCAGACATGTTCAGTTGGATTCATGTCTGGCGAACATGCAGGCCAATTCATTGTCGGTATTTGAACCTGATTTAAATATTCAGTTACACAACTAGCTACGTGCGGGCGAGCACTGTCTTGCATCAAGAGAAAATCTACCCCGATAAATGGGGCAAAAGGTATCACATGATCTTGCAGAATATCCCTTATGTACCTATCTACCGTTAAAGCGCCGCCATTAATAACCACCAACTCTGTGCGTGCCCCTAAACATATGCCACCCCAAGGAGACTAAAATTTAACAAGGAGTGTTTGATTCCCATAATACAATGGGGACACTAGTAGAAAGAGATGAAAGAACATTTGTGATGAAATGTGACGTAATAGGACGTGTCATGGCCGCCGTTCTCTATAGACAGTGACGGACTAGCTCTTGGTATATGAGAGTTACTGCTGACAGTTTTGTTGCTTGGTTCGAGTTCGACTCTGTACTCATATCCAAGTACGTAACTATGACGCGTTGATGATACAAGTTTCTGATTGGCTAGAACTTATTAAACCCTCCTTGTTAAATTTTAGTCTCCTTGATGCCACCCCACACCATAATTGAGCATCCACCGAAAGAGACAGTAGGAGTAAAATTAAATTGTTCGTTTTGTTCTCCTGGACGACGATACAATCTTTCCCTCCCATCTATTGAATTTACACAGAAACGGCTCTCATCCGTGAACAAATCATTACTCCAGAGATCATTCCAATTTTGGTGTTCTCGAGCAAAAGCTAGTTGCGCTACTCGATGACGTCTCTGGAGTTGTGGTGCTTTTTTTGACCTATACGCCTTCAAACCAACTTCTTTGAGTCTTCTCCTCACTGTACGCTCACTTATGGTGGTTCCACGAACTTCTTCCAGATCGTTTTTTGTTTGAACTGCGGAGTGTTTGCAATGTGATAATTCGGTCATCTATGGCCATGGTTGAGCGTTTTCTGCCTTGACCTCGTCTCCTCACATACTCTCCAGTTTGCATCTATCGCACATCATTGTAAGATCGACCATTTTCGATCATTGCTACTGCCCTTGCGATTTCAGTGGGTGCTAAATCACTCATTATTTACAGTTTCACAATCAAAGTGATGATAGTAAACAAAAACCAACTAAATTCAAACAATTACTTACGAAAAAAATAGGAAATTCTACTTGGAGAAAATACGCGTTTCAAATGTAATGTATCAATCGACAGATATTTCCGCTTTGATTAGGCTTTGTGTTCTATATAAACAATGCTTTGACGTTGACTAACTTGATAAAAATGTGCAAAATGAATGACAATAGGGAATATGCATAATTTTTTAAATTTGTTTAATCAATTTTACTTCGTTACAACATAGTCAAAAATATAAATACGGTTGAAAGTCTTGGAATTAATTTTTAAAATAATATATAAAATACCGATTGAATTTGACCTATTTGAACGCCTCCATTTTCGCGCGCTGTGGATGACGATCAGTGTTGTTCTTCTTCAGTGTCGTTCGTTGAGACGTACTCTGATTGCTCTACTCGCTTGAAGTTGATATTTTATAAAAGAGTAAGACAAATGCAGTACAAGTGTTAGAGAGAGATGAACATATGTGAAAGTGGTCTCGATCAACCAGAGCAGTCTTCAATGAACAAGCCTATTATGTCTCTATTCTCATTTCGATATTCTTTTATTTTTCTTAATAGAGCAAGATCCCAGGGCCGTCAGACGTTACTTATTTTTATGTTATGGCCATTGACACTATTGACAGTTATTAATAAGGTTAGGGATTTGCAGTTTTAATCACTATTACGATAATGGAAAATGCTTAAAGACCATTTTATAGCTGGATTTATAGATTGTGTGGCAGCCGCTTCCGCTGCCGTAGTCGTTACCGTAGCCGCTGGCAAAATTATGACCAATTTATAGTTTTATTTTGTGTTCATTGAGCGCCAACTGTTTTCCTTCATGAACATATTTTTATACTTCTTGTCCTTCAGATTATATAGATGTGGAAATCCTTCTAATATGTTTAGGAATACGCCTACATTAACTGCTATATTTTCCTCATATTCTAACATTTATGAATAAAATAAATTTTTGCTTTCAAACTATGTAAACAAATACATAACCTAAATTATGTGACATTTCGTTCATTTTTGACAAGGATATTTTGAGTTTCATGTCATTTTCCGCTGCCGCTGCCATCCAAGATAAAAGTTGGTTAACTACCGGCGGCAGCAACAACAGCAACTGCAACAACAGCAACTGCAACGGCAGCGAATCTGTAAACATATGCATGAGCAACGGCACATTTATCTTCGTACGGCAACGTCAACTGCAACGACTGCGGCTGCGACTCAATCTATAAATCCAGCTCTAGTACCGGAATGCCAAAACACAATTATAAGTACACCAAATAATAGTTATTTATTGTATAAGTGTTTTAGATATCATTTTATTTGCGCAAGAATGTTTAAACGCGAGAGCGAAGCTCGAGCGTTTAAATTTCTTAAGCAAATAAAATGTATCTAAAACACGCATGCAATACAACGTTTTATTCACAATCACATTCATTTAGAATCAGAATCGCGGAAATTTTTCATCACAAAATGATTTGACGTTTTGCTCTGACAGCGGCTGTCACCTCCTCAAAAATCATTGAAATAACATACAAAAATATCGGGAGGTGTTGAATGGTTGCTCTGTATTTTCGATTGTTTATCGACTCCATTTGTAAAAATTTGTGAAGTTGGTGAAAATAAGTAAAATGTGATTGATATTCAAGATTGTATTTTTCATTATTCCACTAGTGGAATAAAGTAATTTCATTATTCCACTAGTGGATAAAGTGGTACTTTATACGGTTCATAAGTGTGGATAAAACTTCAGTTATAAGGTGATTGTGGACAAAGTATTTTTTCTGTTCCAAGAGATACGAAAATACGTAAACAATGGTGTAAGGTTATGAGAAGAGACGAAGTATCTCCAATATCACATTTACATTGTTGTGAAGATCATTTCAATGTGAGTACATTGTATTTCGATAGTTAACATGAAGTGAATTGATCAGAAGTAAGTTTTGTATGCACACATGTTTGGTATATCAAGCGGGAGATAACTCTGTTTATTCCTGCCTCACCTAACTGACAAAAGGAAAACTATTATTTGATAAACTATTACTACTTATCTGAGGGGTTTTCTCCGAAAACCTGGGAGTTTCGTAAAAACAAATTTTACAAAAAAAATTTTTTTATCACTTCAGGTATTGTCGGATTGTGCTTTGACAAAACCACTTTCAGTCATTGTTCTTGATAATTTACAATTGTCACTAGACCAAAATCGCACTATGTAATGGAAAACACTACAAATATATACAAATATATAAATAAAAACAAATTTTCTATGAACAAGATAAATGTCATAACGTGCCATATGACGTCATTTTTCGTTTTGACCTATGGTGATGCATTTCGCAAATTTGAATTCCGCGCGTTTATTATGCATAAATTAAAGTTTTATGGAGTTAAATACAAACTAAATGATAAACTAATGGTGTAGGTGTAATGTCAAGACAATAAAGTATCGGAGGTAAAAAAATCAAGTAAATTTAAATCACTTGCATATTCCCTATTGTGTAAAAAAGGCATGGCTTGTAGACCTAGGCAGCACAAAAACCAAATAAAGCAAAATAACCTTCCTTTAAATTTGTCGGTGTATGTAGTTATCGAGGTTTTTATGTTAACATTCAGTTTAGAAAAATTTGTTAATTAACAAATGCATAATTTATTTATTCCTTTATATTCATACTTAATATGTTAATAGCTATTTATATAACAAGTTGCAAAATGAGCGTGTTTTTTGCATCAGACGTGAACATTGGAACACGAGCGTAGCGAGTGGTCCAACACGTCGTGTGCAAAAAACCCGCTATTTTGCAATGTGTTATATACATGGCTTTTTGTAATTTCGTTGGAATATTTATTCATATACAATCATGGATTACACTGAATACGGGCATCGGTCAATAACTATTTTAATATTGCTTAGTACTTTACATAGCACGAGTCTAGAATGATGGTTGCGATTCGGTTGCCGGGAAGTCGGTAGCGGAGACACTGCCGGATATATAGCCGTCAGTTGACAGTTGTCATGGATAGATACAAACATATTGAATTACCTGACGGACTGTCTGATTAAATTCAAACGAAAATGAGTGATTCTGATACAGAAAATAATGTGCTAAGTAATATTGAAGCTGCCGCGGAGGAGGCATTTACCTATATTGTTGATAATCGAATAAAGAATGAATCTACTGAGTTGACTGAATTTACTGAAATTATGAGCATCCCATTCATACTTCCAAATGAACATCAAAACTGATTTCCATATTCACACTAGTGTGAATATGAACTCTCATATTCGCACTTGTGCAAATATGACCGTCATTTTGACATTCAAATTGTAAACAAAAAGTCGCCATATTGAAACGAAATTACAAAAAATAATTTTTTGTTGTTGTTGTGTCAGAGTAACCTAACGCGCGCAGATGCCAGACTACCCGTTTTTGGTTCTATTTTCAGGGATGAGAAAATTATAAATATTGGAGTTACAGTTTCGGGAGGCGGAATTTTTCCAATATATTTGCCGATCTTTTGGGAACTTTTTTAATATTTCGAAAATCTGTAACATTTTTCGGGATATTCAAAAGAAACCAAAGCCCTACTTTTTTTTACTTAATTGTTTATAACTATTGCAATTTTTTTCAGCCCCTTTTGGGACCTTTCCTCAAACTTTCTACATGACATTACTAATCGAATTCATGAACATACTAAATAATTTTTTTTTCAAGGACTAAACTAGAAGGAAACTTACGTATAATTTTATAGCACATTGGACAACATCTACAAAGTTCCGGCAGCACTTTGAGAACTTCGTTACAGCGGCATGGGCGTATATTTCCACAGTGGAAAATCTTACCCTCACAAAAGTTGGGACCACATTCTTCACTTGTTCCAGTTGGCGAGGCTGATGTTATCCAGATTATTGTAACGAAATAAATGTAAAAGCCAGCTAAACTCTTCATTATGATCAAGTGTGACAAATGACAAAGATTTTAGTGTATATACATAAATATACAGAGAATATTTATTAACAATAACAGGATATAATGTAGACTGATATACTTAATACTGATATTGCAAACTTCATTAATCATACAGTAAGCCTATCGTAAACAGACACGTTACATTTACTTTTATGTGAACGATTGTGATATTCTCTGATCGTCACTATAAACAACAACCTATATTGTTGTAACTTTTTTCTTATCATGAATTCATTACTCGAATGCATAAGCAAATAATTAATAGTTCTTAGGTATTCCTTATGATTAGATTGAGTGACAGGCAAGGTGAGAGTATTTTGAAAATTCTGTATTTTGCAAGGAATATTCTATCAATTTCAAGAAGAATAGACGAAATTTAAGATGCTTAAAAACCCTTGTGTGTCAAGTGATTCGATTTTGTTTCGATTTTTCAGAAGATAAATGAACAAATGAAATAGTGGTCTGCTTCTTTAGTCGGTTCCAGAGATGGCGCCCTTATAGAATTTTAGTCTTGTCGATATTCCAGGGATAAGGTGATCGATGACTGTTGTCAATTTTATGGAATTTCAACAAACATTAACACAATTCGAAAGTGAATGATTGTGACGGAAACTAAATTTCATATTGTAATTTCCTTGCATTGATGACAATTATTAATGTGTTTCTTCAATTTGCTATAAATTTTCTTAGACATTCATCCAATAATAATTTAATTTTTCTGATTGACTCGGCATTTACTTGATGAAGATCCATAGTAATTGTACAAACTACACTGAAAACAATTCGATCTCCACAAACTTTATTTAATCAGACAGTGAAGAAGCTAGTGTGCAGGCGAAACATGTCTAATTAAATAAAATTTGTGAATATCTAATGGTTTTCTATGTAGTTTGTAAAATAATAATTTGATCATGTTCCGTTTTTGTATCATTTGTGGGCAATCCAGAGAGACGAACAAAATAATTCACCTATATCCAGTACCGAAAGTGAGTATAGTAAGTATCACCATATTATGAAGATTATCACATAGTATCTTGTATTATCAGAAACCATTTCAATGAAAATCATGGTACGAATATGTCACACATGGAATCCCGCCATTCTCGCTTATATTTATATTAGCACAAGATTGACAGATTCTAATGGTGAATTTTCTTGAAGCTTGATTTCAATATTTCTAAATTAAATGAGTGGTTACCTATTATTGTAGTTGATTGTATTTCATTAACCTTCATATGACTGGCCGGGGTCCGTTTGTACCCCATGAAGTATGTTTTTGCTGTATCTTTGAAAACGCAAATTTTTAAACATTTATCTTTCATCTAGCTTCAGTTTATGAATTATTTTGATAAAATATGATGTATTTAGTAGTTTTTATTGGCTGGTATAAACAAAAAATATTTTTATATTCCAGGGGTCTCTTCAGACCCCGGTCAGCCTTTTACATCCGATAAAATAATCCCGGTAACTGTTAGTAAAATCGGGAAATCCCATACATTTAACGTAAAAAACATATTACTTTATGTGGAACCCTCCGGAAAAATAAAACATTTATTCCCAGGGAACTTCTACCGGCATCGTACAAGAAAGAGTTTTCAAGTATGTTTGCTTTTAGAAATCAAAGAACGCTAGTATCCTATGTTCCAAAACAAAAACATGTTGTCATCTTACTTTCAAGTGAGCATACTGATAGTAAAGTGGCTGGAGAAGAACAGCGCTATAAACCAGAAATTATTCTTCATTACAACAAAACAAAAGGTGCTGTCGACACTTCAGATAAGTTGGCCAAAGAAAGTCAAACCGCTGGCCAATGGCAATATTTTCGCATCTTATAGATATCGCTGGAATAAATGCTTATAAATTGTGGTTACTGCAAAACCCGGATTGGCGAAAAAACAGTTTGGATAATCGTAAAATGTATATTTTGGAACTAGGAAAAGAACTCATAAAGAAAAATGTTTTCCGGCGATATAATAATAAATACATTCAGACGAATAGAAAACGGCATATGACAGACGTTTTTCCCGAACTACTGGATGCAACAGAACAGAGTTGAACAACGAAACATTACCAGGGGGCGCTGCCATATGTGTCAAAGAGGAAAAGACAGAAAATTCAGGAAAGTATGTATTAGGTGTAATAACTTTGTGTGCCTAGAACATTCAAAATCGGAGATAGTTTGCAAAAAATGTTAAAATGATATGTAGCTAGTAGTATTAGTGATTAGGGTATTTTATATTTTTTCGTGATGATTTTTGACTAATGAATGGTTAATAGTAAAACTTTAATAAAACTTCTTTTCTATATATTTAATTCAAAGAAAAATACAGCATTTCTGCAATTTTACGCAAGGGGTCTTCTCGGACCCCAGTTAGTCCTTTTCGTAAAATTATGATGTCCGTCCCATGAAGGTTAAAAAAATAAATCGAAAATGTGACAAATAAAACTGATTGGTGATAGTGATTCAGTAAATTTCAATAATTACGTTTCTCTCTTCATTTCATTCGTCGGCAATATTTGAAAACTTATGAATATTTGAGAAACAGACCACGATTTCATTTGTTTTCTCTTAATCAAGCTGGCGAATTGTCTCCCGTTTTATCCTACAGTTTTGCACGTATGAGTCGACGCACCAGGGTTTTTAGACATCTTAGACGAAATTAAACATTATCAGTCTGCCAAAACGGTTTAAGGGGGGTTTAAACAGCACATAAAATAAAATAAGGAACAAAATAAGATTAATTAAGAAAGTTGAACATATACATTTCTATGAAAGCGTTTATACAAGAAATAAGATAAAATAAGAAATAAGAATAGCACAAGAGATGGCCAACTTTTATCTTTTTGTCTTATTTTATTTTGTTTGGAAACTGATACTGCGCATGGCAGAAATCTTTTCTGTTCTAAATGTTCCGAGTTCACCTATCCTAAAAATGACATTTGTTGTTGATTGTAATTGTTGTCATTTTCTGGCGATATTAAAGTTGAATAGAAGATGAATAGAAATACTAAGCTCGGGGCGATGATGTTGATGGCAGGCACTGCGGCTGTAGCCTTATTACATTACTAATCTCCAAAATTCAAACTTCAATATAGAATTTTCAAATAATGTGGATGTTATTTTTGGCCACGGATAATAGAGACACGGTCGTCGCATCCGCCATGTTTGTGACGTCAATGTAGTATAATTTTGTAAACAAAAGGGCCGTAAATATCACATAGCTATGTATTGTATGTATGTGCATAAATAATAGCACAATATTTGTTCTTTAATTCAGGGCATAGCACAAAAGATCCCTGTCTTTTGTGGTTCATAGTGTCTTTAAGAGAACCTTTCTTTCCAAAACGTTTTTTTTATTGTTGAAGCTGTAGTAGTAATGGTGTGAGAGAACTTTACATTACAACCTTATAATTCAAAATAATATTGGACTTACCTCCATGTGCAAGGTAAATAAAGCTTATTGCTAAAACGTGAAACTATTTTTAATATAAATTTTATTTCAGTACATCCGAATTCCTAACTGCAGGCGGAACAAATTGTGCGGTTGTTAATTGTTGTAGATTTCCAAAAGATTCAGATGCAAGAAGTAAATGGGTAGAAAAAATGTGGGAAAAAAGATTTTAATGTTGAAACATCATTCATATGCAGTATACACTTTACAAATGATGACTATGACACAGCTCACTCATATCTGAACAGATGGATGTACCTGTCAAACGACGATTGAAGAAAAATGGTCAGAATGCACTTTGAAATGAATTCGTAATAATAAAAGAAACTTATAATAAAATCATTATAGTAAATAAAAACCTTTCAGTTTATTTCTTATCTAATTTCAATACTGCATTAGTAGTAGTTCCCTACAGTACTGAATAGTCTATTTAAATTTCCCTCGCAAATATACTACAATGACGTCACAAGCGACGACCGTGTCTCTATTATCCGTGATATTTGGCATCTGTCAAAACGAAAAAGTAAAATTCACAGAACTTGCAAAAACACAAAAGTCATTGTCAAAAAAGCTACAATTTGATTGGTTCATTTTTATTTCATCTTTTATTTTATTCATCTGTATAAACCAATGTTTTTTGACCTTATTTTTGATTTTATTTTAATTAGTTTCTTATGTTATTGTATTTGCTGTTTAAACTCTCCTTTATTTTGGGTATTTGGAGTCTTTCAGGCGTCAAACTGACGTTTCTATATTTACCGTGATTGTTGTAACTATGGAAATGTATAACTCAGGAATCGTCTAAACACCGATTTGAAAATACCACGAGCTGAAAGCAGGGTTATCAGAAAGTCTTGTTATCATTGTTTTAGATTGAGAAAATGATTACATTTGATTGGTTTATATAATATGAGGGAAAATGGGAAATGGGAAAATGCCGAATTTTCGAAAAATTCTTCACTTTGCTTTATCAAGATTCTGATAATCTCTACGTCTAAGAAAGTAAAGATTATGAGATTCTTAAACGTTGGTCATTTCATTAATGTAGATATAATAGGGGTTATACTCTATAATTTTGTTTAGTAGGTACTTTCCTTAGTTATTTTTCCACTTGGTGGAAATATTTGGAGAGAAGGGTACTTCGACTTTGTCGATTTTATTTATGCATTTATTTGTACTCTCCGGCAAAACCTTCGAACTTACTCTTCCTGGAGTCTTTACTTTCCCGAGGAGTGCTTATTGATTTTCCTGGCGGGTGGCGCTGCGACTGACTTTACTGTAAGTCGCTGCTTCATCCGTAGGGAATAATTAGATGAACAATAAATTATGATTGGTTAGGCAGGGACAACACAACTCTAGAGTTGTTGGACCTACCCTTGCACTGATGAGAGGCAAGAACCTCGAAACATGTCTGCAGGTGGTCATCCCCAGCCGAATGAAGGATAATCTTTTGTTTGTTTACAATAAGCACTTGCAATTGAGTCTTCTTGGAAGAACGTTGCACAAATATCTGTCATTAGCCAGGCATTAGCCAGGGAAGTAGTTGTTTTCCCTCAGATTAATGCTTCATTTTTTCCAATCGGTAGAATATTTATTAATGATTGCAAAGTGGTATGTAAATGATTATTTAGCATGTATATTTACTTGAAGAAGCTATTGTGTAAGCGAAACATGTATTGATGTACTTGGGCATATCCTTTGTTGCAGACGATATATTCAAAATTCTGCAGAGATACAATGGACTTTTTATCCCGCTATTTTTACTAGCGGTCTGAATTTTGATATGTAAAAAGAATAAATGATTTCATTAAACTACGGCACTAAGAATCTTACCTTGTCGTGGTGGTCGTGGTGGTGAAGGTCGGGAGGTCTTCTTTATCGCGGACGAAAGGGCCCTTTCTGGAGACTTCTGAGATGGTGTGAATAAATTCTTCATTCACCTTAGTGTTCAACACACACAATCAAACACATAAAGCGGCAAAGATGAAAACTAATAATTGAATCATGTAACAAAAATCGGTTGGCAAGTCTAGCGGAGCAGACAATTTTGGATTCTACTATTTTAAAAGCCCTTTTTCAATACACTGGCCAATTAGTCTTATCAGTTCAAGGCCGACGATATTTTGCATCTATATGACCCTGAATAGACTAACAGGGTGGAAGTAAAAATCCTAGTACTGTTTTCACGCGATGAATTAAATTAAACTTAAAGTTCTAAGTTATAAATTAAATGAAACTCTCCCAAAATATTGAGTTTCTGCAACATCATTTATGTAGCACAAAAATAGTAGAGGGCTCAGGGTGGATCCCAGAGGCCCCTCAAGATTGACTTCATGTGTCAGATTTGAAATAACCGATTTTTAAGTATATTTTACTGAAATTTAAGGAAGACCAAGCTGAAAGATTTTCTTGGAAACCAAGGTTTTTCAGCTTGTTTGTGGCCACATTTATGATGATGGTATTTCGAACGCTTTAGAAAGATAAAAAATATTGCGGTTTTCCCATCTTGTTATTATAACGTCAACAAAGAAAAAAAAACAAAAATTTATTTGGAATAATTTTTTAATAGTAAATTGATGTGAGAATCATTCACTGCTTGTAATTACGAAAAGAATGATGGATATGTTTTGCCTTGCATTTGTTGTCGATACATTTCAGGCCTTCCACACAAAGTGTTTTAGGATCTATTCCACACTCTTCACCTTCATCTGAAACACAAAAGTGCCATTAGAACAAGATAGGTAAGTTCACTGAAAATATCAAAAGACATGGTGGGAAGAAAAGTTCACTGAATAAATTTAAAAAAGACTGAAACTTTCCAATTGAGTCGGAGAAAAATGATTTGGAGTGTCAATGGGGCTTTATATTTACTCGAAGCAATTTAAAGAATTTTAGTTTTTTCTTTAGTACGGTTAACATTTTTTAAAAATATTTCCCGTACTATTATATAAGCAGAAAACAATTTTGGACATTTTTTGTATATTTCCTGAAGGCAATCAAAAAATATAATTTGGAAGATTGGAAAAATATCAACCGTTTCCGAAATATTTCGTATTTGCCAAAATAAAAATTTCGATTTTCAGATTTTTCAAGTTTTCTTTGTTTTCCGATCATTTTTGTGAAAACTGGTTCGAGTAGAATTTGTTCGTCTAGTTGAGATCTACCTATTACATTTTTCGAAATTCAGTTTCAATGATCATTTTTTTAAATTCGACATGTTTCGGAAAATCGCCCTGAAAAGCCGATTAGCATTTTCCGATCCTTCTGAAAAAATATAGGCCATATCAGGACATATTGAAGTATATCTTCAAAGAATATGGAAGGGAACAAATCAATTCCTGAGGAAACTAGGAAGGGCTGAAAAAAACGGAAAACCCCTCGTAAAATTTTTCCTGGTTTTCCGATCGCAAAAAGAACTGAGCAATATTGTTCGCGAGTTGTTAAAATGATTAAAATTTTGAAGATGACGAAATGTTTTCAAATGCCACAGAGCTACAGGCAGGCAGACATTTAAAAAACATTTTTCGATTGGGATCGTTTTAAATGGGTCTAATGGTCTAAAACGTAAATAAAAAAGTTGGGGTGGCCCTGCGAGGTATACACTCCTTATAAAGTCATGTATAACAAGTTTTTTCTACACCCGTACTATAATAATACACTTATATGCCCATAATCCGTTTCATTATGATACAGAATTTTAATCAATAGAACCCCATAATTTTTCATTAGTATTAATACATTTGGTGATTTAGGGTAGCAAATAGCAAGATATCTAAATCTACCTGATCCGAATTTATATACAGGGCATTGTTTTCGAAGGACATCTGCAATCGTATTAGTTGATGCCGGTGGTGATATTACTGCATTAAAACGTCATGGTTGCTGGAAATACAATTCAGTGGTGGAAGGCTACATTGGAAATTCGGTTCAGAATAAAATCAGCATTTCCAATACAATATTGAACTCTATTAAGACTATTAAGTAATGAAATGAATGTAAATATTCCTTTCACTTCCAGATCAGTGGGACTTGAAATAAACTTTTCAAACTGCACAATAAATAATCTTAATATTTTTATGAAATCGAATTAATTACAATTATTATGTTCAATATAAATAGAACATTTATAGTTTTTCTATATCCATGGTCATACCCGAGGTAATACCATTAATTACAAGTTTGTAGAATTTTTTATAAAATACAAGGTATACCTGTTATTGTGTTCAATACAAATATAATATTTATAGTTCCTCATTATTTATGGGGTGTAGAAAAAATAGCGAATGCAATTCTCATGTAATGGTTATTACATAATATAAATAATAACCATAATACCATAATAAACATAATATACTGTTATCCCACTTTTCTCAGTGGTTTTTGGATTATAGAACGAATGGAAACTCACTTTTTTCAACATAACACCCGGAACAACACTCGCAAGGGTCCGTTCTTTCAACCCAAGGGCCGCCTTCTTTAATATCTCTGCAGTTCGGAATACCGCACAATTTTAGTAAACAGTCAGTTGGTTTACAGTTTTCTTGTGCTTCATAGTGGATTTTACCAGAACATAAAAAAAATACTGAGATTAGTACTTGGTTTGTATCAACAGATAGATCTATAAAAAGATGGTTTATTTACTATTTTACATATCAATGTACATTTATAGCAAGTCAGGTTGCATTTTGAATAATATCCCAAGTTAGAGAAAATACAGAAGTATTATATAAGTATTAAAATAGATTACGTTACAATACCTACATACAAATAAATAAAGATGTAAATATAATAAACATTATCTATAATGAAACCAAATGAAATAATTTTCACTAAAAAGGTTTCAAGTGGAGAAGCTAATCTCCACTTAAAGAAGCTAGAAATTTAGCTAGGACAGGTAAGATGGAAATCGGTCTGTAGTTCTCAATATTCAGTGGATCCCTTTATTCAGTAACGGTAAGACAATGGAAATTTTGAAAGAATCATGAAAATTCCCTTTGAAAAACTTTCATTTATGAGTGATGAAAACAGATGAGCTAATATATTAACCAACTCTTCAAGAATATGAGAGTTCAAACCAAAAATATCTTGACAGTGGGACTTTTTTCAATATTTATGTAGTGTAACGATTCTGGATCCACCACCACCATGCACCCCCTAAGGTTGAGGCCCGGAAGGACGAACTCGTACGTACTCGAAAACTCACCCCCCCTATCCACCACCCCCGCTCGTTAAAGCGGTTCCTCATCCTGATGACTGGCGATCAGCAGAATAAAATCTGACCGTTTGATATGGAGTGCCCAGCCCATTCTCTGCTTGAAGCTCCCTTATATCTGACATGAGTTGACTTTTAAAACAATGACTTTACTTTACTGTGCATGGTGCCCCCTGAAACTGGCTGAAGGCCTGAAAAACCTCTCGGCTGAGGGCCGAGTGCTGTGTACTGAGTTAACTGAAATTGAAATTACTACTCGGTCGGTTCTTCTTGGTATCTGAAACATAAAAGCATGATTAATCGTGATTTGGTGCCTGTTGAAGCAGACGTTGGCGTCGCCGAAGGTCTCGCCTCCGCCGTACTTATTCAGGGGTGTCGTTGTCTCTGGATCTAGACCTGTCGCTCGTACTTGTAAACATCCCTGCATTCATTAGATCATCCTGACATTCCAGTCGTCAATGCTTTTAGAAAAATGCTCCATCTGGATGCGAATGGAAGTAGCTCCAGAACTATCTAGAACTATCACACCGCGAATAAGGAGTTAGTTAGATACAGTGAGAGACAGAGTTCAGCATGAACAATTTAGTTTGAAATAAATTGATAAATTGTTATTATGAACTACTAAGAAATTACATTTCATGTTTACAAATAAATTAGATAAAACCGTTCCGACTATATTCATTACAGTAGCTTCGTGGAATAACAAACCGGACGGTAGTGATGAATCTGGGAGGAATAATCAATACCAACAAACAAGGTCAAACAAAGCGTTTTCCATAACACAATATTATTCGGCGTTTTCAACATAACCATTTTTCTATGAAAGCAAATATTACCTCTAAAGGAATTATAAAAGATTGAATCACTAAATAAATTATTGTGTTGGAAGTTTGATAATACCTATAATATAAAAAAAAACGTGAGAAACTTGCTCATCAGTTGTTCAACAATAAAATTAATGACTGCTTAATACATTTGCAAAACTTTACTGGTAAATCAATATTTACTACCCGAATTCTTAGGAGCCAAACGGACCATTTGTCATTTTGATTTTTTTTTAAATTTGGATGGTTCTTTCATATACATATATAGTAGATCGTTGTGGTCGTGATGGTAGAGCATTCGCTTCTCAACCATAGGGGCGTGGTTGCAATTCCCAGCATGGTCATCGGTCTCGAATATGGCATCACACGTTCAAAGGTAAGCACAAGTCTCTCGAAGACTACTTGGTCTCGATTCTTGAAATTGATGGAATACACCCACTGTGCAAAAACTCGTAGAATAAACGTTGTTTTACAGAAAACAAGGTTCATTGTTGTTGTGATTCTTGTTCCAATAACCTTTCAAAGACTATTTTAGAGAACAGCGGCTCTGTAGATCGGCAGAACCGAATTATATAAAAACGCTCGGACACATCAACTACATTTTCGAGGGGGGCATCGTTCGCGATGAAATTCACAGTCCATTCCTCGAAGTTGTGACCGCTACCCCTAAATTTATAAATGGCAACAAATGGCAAGTGATACCTCATTTGAAAGGAATTTTCCTTCTCAATATTAGACAACAAAAATAAATTAATTCTATAGATTCCTTTTCGAGATATAGGAACTTGAAGTTGGGAAATCACTTTTTATTTACTCAACCAATAAAAACAATATCTGATAAAGCAACTGTCGCAATAATTATTATTGTAAATGAACTAAATGTTCAAACTGTCAATCACCCATTTCCATACAATAGTACAAGTTCTGTTCATAACGAGACCTCACATTTCGTAGCATTTCCGGCGTTATTCGACGGCATTCTGCAATAATTCTACTTCGTAATCTTCCAGAGATTCTGGTTCGGTTGCATAGATTTTTTTTCAAGTGACCCCACAGGAAAAAGTCGATTGGGGATTTGGCTGTCCACTCTATTCAACATCCAGGAAATATTCTATCCAAAAACGCCCTAACAGGCTGTGAATAATTAGTCCAAGATCCCAGGGCCATCAGACATTACTTATTTTTAAACGAACGAAATGTGTACGATTGAGTATGTAGGTACTATGTTCGCTTGTCTAAAATTCAAAAATTCAAAAATAGGTTTATTCATCGTTATGTGCTATAAAATTACATTTCACAAAACTATTTCAACAAAGCCTACACCTAAATATGGCATCCTGTGGCTAGGGGCCAGTGATTTAGGAGTAGGGAATGGAGTGGGGATGAGTCAACACTGTGCCCCCGTTTCCGAAGGACAGTGGTGCTCATGAGCGACTCCTCATGCAACCGCAGCGGGGCAGGTGAGTCACCCCCGCTGATGTTAGCGGGTCACTCTAATAGTTGTGTGTCCTGCTTTATCGAAAATGTCGAAGCCCTGTCTCCCGCATGCTTATACAGGGGCAATAGAAGAGGTGATAAGATTTCAGTTGTAACTGTTTGGCGTTGTTCCGTTGATAGTAGTCCCAGAAAAAGTTGGCGGCAAAAAACTGGGTAGCGGTTTTAGTCCTCTAGTGAGGGTGTTAGGTGTTATCTATTCTCGTTCTTGGAAAAGATCCAACTATTGGTAGAGGAGCCCCCCGTGTTTTCGGAGCTCGTTGTGGTGGGCTCTTATTCTGGTTATATCCCTGGTTAGAGGGCTCTTGGGCAAGAAAAATTTGTCAAATTTATACGGCAGCCTATTAATATGTTCGTGAATGCTGGTCACGTTTGCCAGGGCACGTAGGTCATTCAAACGGGTGTATCTATCACTATTTGTGATTATACGCAGTATTTTATTCTGCATCCTGTCCAACTTCGTGAGATGGGTATTGGACATGCTGCAGAATACTGGACAGGCGTAGATCATGGCTGGTCTGATTATCTGTTTATATAATAGAATCTTATTTTCCATTGCCAACTTGGAGTTCCGTGCAATGAGGGGGTAGGTCCGCTTTACAGCAGCCCCTGCCCTCTGGATCGCCAAGTTGACTTGGCCCTTGAAGTTCAGACGCCTTGTTCAGTTGTACGCCGAGGTACCTCACCGACTCAGACTCCTCCACCTCATTGTCCTTGACTGAAAAGTTTAGTATCAGCTAGCTTGTCCAGATGACCATTCTACAGATATTAGGGAATCAAGGTACGTAAAAACACTACTCACTTAGTTGAATTGCCAGTCTACAGAATTATTTTTGTAACTCATGGTGGATCAGTGGACAGAGTATCTAGTTACCACCTCGGAGCTCCGAGTTCAAATCTCGGCTACTACAATTTTTTTTCCTTTTTTTAAAACCCAGCAGACGCATCACACTAAGGTTAGCCATCTCGGTAGGAAACGGCTTCGACTCTGGGTTGATTTTTGTTCAAAAAGAAATTCAAAAGAAAACAGAATTTTGGTAAATAAAAGATTTTGTTAAGATTTCCTTATGAGTAAAATCCCAGGGCCTTCAGACATAACTTAGTTTTGAAAAGATGAAGTTCTAAGTGGTGTGTCATGCACTTTTAATACCTGCGTGCTTGTGGAGTTCGCTCTGTGACACCTGGGCAGGTACCTAACTTGAATTTGTATGGCTGATTTTTATGTATATTTTGTAGAATATCACTCTTAATTTCAAAAGTGTCAGACGCTTTCCATAGACCAGAACTTTTGTCAAACGCTTTAAAGTTCCACAAATTACTTCAGAGTGATATTCAATAAATTATACATACAAATCAGCCACACAAATTTAAGTTAAGTAACTCTTATTTTTAGTTACCTTTCTCACCTGGTACCTGCCCAGGTGTCACAGAGCGAACTCCACAAGCACGCAGGTATTAAAAATACATGAGACACCACTCAGAACCTAAGTCTTCATCTTTTCAAAAATAAGTTGTCTGAAGGCCCTGGGATTTTACTCATAAGGAAATCTTATTAATTTTATTTACCAAAATTGTTTTCTTTTAAATTTCTTTTTGAACAAAAATCCTCTCAGAGTCGAAGCCGTTTCCAACCGAGATGGCTAACCCTAGTGTGATGCGTCTGCTGGGTTTAAAAAAAAAAGAAAATAAAATTGTTGCAGGCGAGATTTGAACTCGGAGCTCCGGGGTGGTAGCTAGATACTCTGTCCACTGATCCACCATGGGTTATAGAAATAATTCTGTAGACTTGCAATTCAACTAAGCGAATAGTGTTTTTGCGTACCTTGATTCCCTAATACCTGAAGAATGGTCATCTGGACAAGTTAGCAGGTAGGCATGCGAACATAGTACATACTAACACTACTCAACCGTACACATTTCGTTCGTTTAAAAATAAGTAACGTCTGACGGCCCTGGGATCTTGCTCTAAATATGGAGGTACCCAGTCTTGTTGAGATATCAAGTGGTCTTCATGGTAACGTTGTCATTTTCAATGATGTCTAATAATTGTGGATAAACAAATTCATTCAAGAATTCCAAATAAGTTTCTCCTGTCAGGTTATCGTCGAGAAATACTGATCCAATCAAATAGTCCCCAAAAATACCGGTTCAGAGATTGAGTTTTTTGGGAGTTTGACTTCGTGAAAAACATGTGGATTGGCATCTGATCCGTAACGACAATTATGACGATTCACAGTCGAATTCAAAAAGAATGTAGACTCATCTGAAAAGCAGATGTTGAAAAGGAAATTCTCATCAGCATCTATTCTCGTAGTCATAATTTCAAAATTCCTGTCGCCTATCATAATCATCTTCATTTAATTGGTGTACCAAATGTATTTTGTAGGGGTGGAATTTATATCGTTTCAGGATTCGGCGGATAATGGTTCTATTGATATTGGAAACAATAGCCATTTTCCCTGTGCTCAATGTTGGGACTGCATGAACTTGTCCTAAAAGTGCAACTTCAACAGGTTCATTTCTCAACGGAAATTCACGTTTTGGGTCTCGTTTCTTGTTGGCTACTGATCCAGTTTGACGAAATTTTTGCACTAATTCTAGAATGTATTTTCTTGTAACAAGTTTATCTAGATGCGATTCATTGAACAAATCAGCTGTACGGTTACCGCACTCATAATTCTTTTTAAAAAAATTGTTATTATTTCAACTCTTTCCGCGATTGTATAAACCATTACTGAGGAAAGATATTCATCAGCTTCAGTCAAGTAATTCACTCTGATGTCTTTCAATGAAATATCAGTTTGACACTGATTGACGTCGCGGTTTGGTGAAAATAGTTATTTATGATACAAGTTCATAAAGTAGTACTTTTTTATATGAGCGTGAAGTTTGTTGAATGAGGCGCAGCCGAGTTCAACAAACACGCGAGTACAAAAAAGCCCTTTACGAAAGTGTTTCATGCAAAGTTTTTTCTTCGGCAGTTATCATATTGCCAAATTGTAGCAATAATATCATTAATTTGAATGTTTAATGATATGAATTGTCGTATTATCCAATAAAGACTTATATTTGAGTTATATTTGACGCAAAATACTGAATTTTTCAAAAATTCATAAATGTATGAACAGAATGTAAAAAAATACTTTACGCACAGTTGATGATTTTACGCACAGGTGATTTTTTTACGCACTTTTGAGTCGAATTCGAAAAAACGTCTTTTTATCGATTCTTAAGAACCTTACAAAATTTTCGATCATGTAAGTGAGGATGAAATAAAAATTTCAAACGGAATTACATGTTATTTGTTGGTAAACACCTAGATTATTTAATTCCTTGACAATGATAATTATCTTTAAACATGCAGTTGCTTTGTTAGATATTATTATTATTGATTGATTGAATAAAAAGTGATTTCTCAACTTCAAGTTCCTATGTCTATGTCTCGAAAACAAATCGATAGAATTGATTTTTGTTGTTTGATATTACGACAGAAAATACCTTTCAAATAAGGTATCACTTGCCATATATTGCCATTTAAAAATTTAGGGATGGCGGTCACAGCCCCTCGAAAATGTAGTTTCGTTTTCAATGGCCCACTCTGTATGTCCACCAACGTAACTGATAATGTACCTACTGCTATATAATTTGACGAAAAATAAATATTTTTGTTTAATGGTTCTATCCTCGAGTTTGTACTATGCGAATCCGATTTACTGTTTCACACTGATACACATGAAATATATGTATATATTTGTCTCTTTTATACGTATACGAATTGGAAGTCGAAGGTTTCGAGAATAGCCCCCCTGATGATAATTAAACCTTTAAGGTCGAAATTAATTCGAAAATTTGAAAAGTGAAAAATAAAGAAAATTTTTGATAGGAACGTTCATTAACATAAGCTTCAGTGGAAATAAGACTTAAATAAACGAAAAATTACAAAAAATATACAAAGTATCTTGCAGGATGTGGTTACTACTACTAATCACTAGGAACAAAATCGAGCAATATTGAAAAATTGCAACTTAACAAATGCCTCAAAATTATCATATTTTCGTTTACAATGAACTAAAAATTATTCTTTCATTTTGAATGAAAGAACGCAAAATTTAGGATAACCCAACTTGGCACGTTGAACATTTCCAAATTTTTGGCTCGAAACGGTATCAATTCGACATCATATTAATGTCACTAAGGACTACCAAAACCGATAGGAAAATAAAGGGGTGGCTATTAGTAATGTGGTTTTCACTGATAACCAGTAGTCCTCAAAGGGTTAAATTAATTTTCAAACTTTTTTAGTGAATAATGCCGCATTGCCAAATAACTTACCCGAAACCTTGTGGCATACTGGACAACACTGACATTGTTCAGGAAATGTTTTTGGAACTTCGCCCTCTGCGCATGGTTCTATGGCCAAACAGTTTACTCTTACGAGGTCACAGTAATCTTTCGAACATTTTCTACAAGCAGGAGTTACAGCACTCAATGATGCTAGGATACCAAGCCCCACAAAAATAAAAACTTGAGAACCTCTCGAATTCATCTTACTGAACAGTCTAAAACACTACTATTGTGGACGACAGTCAAATCGTTTCGCAAGGCAATCAGCACCATTCGACACCCATGAAGTCATTGCCGTACGCTTAGCTAGCACCACAATGAGTGGAATAATTTTATTAAAAATTCAAAAGAATGGTTACTAAAAACCTTTTTGCAGGATCGGCAATTTGTAAACTTCGTTTACCGATCTAATATATTTTTTTCCTGTGAAATAAACAGGTGGTGTGATATTAATGAATGTCAAAAATTCCACCATCATCTAGTCCACAACGTAGTAGACCACAAGCCCAGGCAAATTTTCAGGGGGTGATTTTATACACCACGAGTCATATATAATGTTGAAGTACTGGTCGAGAAACAAACTTTAGGCACTATGCCACAGAACTCATACTTATATCTTATCACTAGAATGCGTTTCAAATATGGCGGATGAACAAATCATGCATAACCTACAACACTGTATTGTCCTCTTCACAGTAGCGGCGCATAAAATCATATGCGTATCTTAGGGATAGGAAATGAGTTGGTTGTCTTGAAACTGGGATATTTCATTTTCTCTCAAATGGGACATCAGAACATTTGAAATATTGTTTCTCTCCCATAAATAAAGAGTTTAGAATATAATAAATTACTGTATGTTAGATAGCAAGATATTAATGATTCACATCGAACAATTCTCCTACCCAACTAGATACTATCCATTTTTAAGATGACATCGGAAACATCTTGATTTTTCTTATGATGAATTACGGTAGATTTGATTCAGACTAATCTGTAACTTTTCTCGGATCTAATCATAGATATATATTATATATACTTACTCTATATATATATTACGATTTCTATGGATCTAATTGTAAAACTTCCATCATTACAAAATGAAACATTTATTGAAACATGTTCAATGCAGATTCTGGAAGATTTTGAATTTCTTTCATTAAAATTTTATCTTATCCATTCGTTCTTTTGCTTTCAATCACATACCTCAAAAGTCGGTATCAACTGAATCTGTAAACTTTTCAGTTATAAGACAATAATAGACATTTGGGAAACAATGATGACAATGAAATCAAATGATTTTCCTCTGAAATTAACTAAATCCCAACTTTGTTATGATGCGTTTTCGGCTTCAGTTTTTTTAATGTTTTAATTGATCTTCTGCATTCGAAGAAATTCCCAAAAACAATGTGAAAATAAGGCTACTCATCGTATCATGACTTTTTTTCGTTTCTTTCATGTTTGAAACTGAAAGTATTTAATTTTTTTACACACCTATCTCACTTCCAGTATTTTATGATGTAAATACTTGTCAAGTGGTTAATTGAATATCTAATTTAATTATTTTTAATTCTACAATTTTTTTTTGTCATCATTAAACTTTCGAATATTTGAGTATCAAATAGCACATGCCGGGAAATGGGAATGAATAACATAACTGTGAATTTATTTTATTGATAACTGATTAATATATTAGTCATTTTTCTTTTTATGTAGACCTCGCATTTCAAACATATTACAATCAACCCTTCAGAGGGCTCCAGAAGATGGCTTGATTCTGGTCCCCTGTCTTTTCTCATAATTAAACTCTGCTTGGTTGAATACATTAACTACATACATAATATGAGACTAAATGATAATCTCCACAATGATTGTAAATTCAATATACCTAGAAGCAGGACTTATACAGGGTGTCCGGTAAACCTTGTACAATATTGAAACTGGTGATAGACCAGGTCATGACTGTTCAGAATATCGGAATTTCACCTCAGTAAAAATATCACCGTTTTCGAGATAATGGGCATTTTAGGAATTTCTGGAAAATCGCTACCTAACCTTGGATTTTTGAGTGCTATGTATACAAATTGAGACGAATTCAAATATCTTTGCTGCTGAAGATTACTAATGAGTGATGCTTTTAGAAGTACGAAACAGTTCTTCAGAAAGTAAAAATTGTTTTCAAGAAATGAGGGTAAAATGACAGATTTGAGTTTCACCAATTTTTTTAACAACAGTTTGACATTATTGTCTGAAAGAAACAGAACCAATTGGAAGTGGACATTCATTTCAGAAGTATGCTCATTTTGTCCAGATATAATTATTTTTGGAGGTAGTGATTTACATTGAATTAGGCTTGGTTTTATTCTAGGCTTCCATCAACTTTCAGCTTACGCGCAAAAAATATTTTATTTCGATTTAATCAAGATAAAATGTGGAAATGATTATTAATAATAAAGAATAGACTGCTTGGTAGCATTAAATAGTATGTCAATAAAATTAACTTTTCAAGTAATTAAATTAATGAAATTATCGAAATGAAATGTCGATTATCCGACATGGCACCGATTAATACGAATACTTGTGTAAAATGTCGCAATTGTCCAACATCCAGATTCCAACGAAGTTTCAGAGATCGTCAGATATACAGGGTGTAACCAAATAAGTGCAAATTTTTTAGGAGGTGAATCCTTGTCGAAAATTAAAAACTTTTCCAATTCCTGTGTTGTATCCGTAGAAGCAATAGTTCCCTATTGAAAAAATAAAATACAACATTGTGCATGAACGGATCTTCTGTAAATAGAATTGAAAAAATCTAGTAGGTGGCTGTCACATTTTGTTTGAACAACTTGTGACTTCTATCGTAGTTTTTTGAAATTATTCCGCTTGTTTCATTCACTGGTATTTATTTCTTTGTCATGCCCTAGACACGTTATACACCCCGAGAATATGCGCATATGCACTACATTTATGGTGAATGTGGAGGTAGTGCTACTGCTGCAGCGGCGCTTTATGCAGAACGATATCCGATTGCACAATGCCGCTCAGAGAATCGCTGATCTGGGGGCTATAACCTATAACGCATTTGGAAAGGTTCTTCTTGAAAAAATGTCGTCTCTGCGTACGAGTGGATGGAAAATAACATTTTTGTAATATTATTCAGTGCGATGTTGAATAATCGTTATTGTGGTTTATAGTGTATGCTGATTCAAAAAAACGTTGAATTAGTATTTACTTCTTTACATCTCATTGAATGCTTCTAAGCAGTTGATTTGTTATTACTCATGATTATTTAATCATTTCATCTTGATAGGATAAAAATAGAAGACATTACTGACAATGTCTAATGGAGTTGATTTTAGCTCAGAATAACATCACACTCTAATATAATCGAAATTCTACTCCTTCCAAAAATAATTATCGTATGTTTTATACCATGGTAGAGTCTGAACAAAATGGGCATTCTTTTGTAATGAATATCCACTTCCACTTGGTTATGTTTTTTTCAAAGAATAATGTCAAACTGTTGTTAAAAAAATTGGTGAAACGCAAATCTGGCTTTACCCTCATTTCTTGAAAAAATTGTATCGATTTCTGAAAAACTGTTTTGTACATCTAGAAGCATCACTCATCAGTAATCTTCAGCAGCAAAGATATTCGAATTGATCCCAATTCGTAGAGAGGGCACTCAAAATTCCAAGATGAGGTAGTGATTTTCCCGAAATTAAAAAAATGCTCATTATCTCGAAAACGGTGAGATTTCGATATTCTGAATAGTCATGACCTGGTCTATCACCAGTTCCAATATTGTACAAGGTTTACCGGACACCCTGTATAGGTCGATAGCCTTCGTACTGAATATATATTTGCTTCAATAAAATACATTACGATCACTATCTTTTATATGGAGTTCAATTTTAAATCTCACCTCACTCAAAGTACAGAAATGAATGTGTAAACAGGTATTCTAGTGTATTACTTTTGACATTTTCATCAAAAACTGCCATTGTAGAGATCGTTATTTTGAAGCCAATAAAAGGAGATGTACTTGGAATAGATGTCAGAAATGTTTGTGTACTTCCTCATATATTCAACAGTTGTCTTTGAAAATGATTCCCAAAAGTGACTGGCTTTTCTCAAGGGTGCTTTGTAACTTCTTCGTACAGGACACGTTGAGTTCAGAGACAATAACATAATTGTGAAATAAGTTCTTCCTGACTGGTCTGGATTGAAGATATCACAATAACTGAGTTCAGGTAAATCAAGTGTTGGAAGTGAATTTGGCTTCAGTCTTTGCTGGAATTCTATCCGAACAAAACAATAATTTTTGAAATGATCCGAACAAAACAATCAGTTGTGAAATGATCCGAACAAATTTTGTATAGATGTAGTTGAGACCATTCCAAATGTAGATCACTTCTTGATTTCTTGGTCCACGGAATCATTCTCTGAAATTAGCTTTCGGAAATCTGAAAAGATTTTTATATTATATATACATTTTGAAATGTTTTCCAAGTACTTACTTATGGAATGTACTATTTTCATTTTTTTCCTTCTCCAAGAATTACCACAATCCTTAACAAAACACCTCATCGTATAGAATGGCTAATATAAATTATAAACAATAAATATTTTTTTTATTTTTTAATAAATCGCCCAAAACACTAAAAGAATCAAAACTGACAACGCTGCTCTGTTTACAAACAAACTGGTAAACTGACTAGACATACGTCTTATTTACTACTCATTTGCTCTTGAAGGTACAAGAGATAACGTAAGTATAATAATAATAATAATATCGTCTTTATTATTTCATAAAGTGAAAACTTAACAAAATTAATATATTTAAGCTATCAAGCGAAATAAAGGGCGAAGTTCATCGTCTGTAATGCTAAGCATCACAGAACATGTTCTTCCACTTAACCCTTTCTTCCACTTAACCCTCTTTTCAGATTCCCACGATTTGTTCAAGATTAGAGTAGCCGAGGATACATAAAGCGCGTTCTAGTCATAAGATATAAGTATGAGTTCTGTGCACTATGCCGTCAATTTTCCGCGGTACAGGTGAATGCACAGGTGAGTTGAAATGTCGTAAAAAAGGAGATACTTTTTGATTACATTATACATGACGGTACTATTCTCGTTAAAGAGGCAATGAAAAAAGAATGCTCTAAAACCCAGTGCCGAGAAAAAATAGCGGTACTGGAAGTCAAATTTTTTTTTGAAATCGGCGGTTTTACCCCTCCTCCCCAGTTAATCGAATACTTGACGGCGTTGATTCAGTTAACTTTGCCTTTCTTTAAAAAACTATAATACATCTACGCCGTCAGAAAAGGGTCGTACATGGGGTTAGAAATCGCGAATCAAAACCCGATTTTTACCCCTTGTGGGGGTGGTCATTTTATACAACTTAAAATTCAGCTGTTTCAATGCTATATCCTTCAAAGATAACATATTTTACTATGCCGTCAATTTTATATGGTACAATATGCTGAAAAATGTGTTTTTCATGTTGAAATCAAATTATTCCGACAATTCAGCTACTTCCTATTAATTTCGAGGACATTTGGTTTCAACTGGATGGTTGTTCGAGCCACAATGCACGAGCAGTGACACAATTTCTTTAAAACACTTTTCCTGATCGCTTAATATCCACACGTGGTACGATCATGTGGCCTCCCAGATCACCAGATTTAAATGATATCTTTGGGGATATCTGAAAGAATCTGCGTATCGACATGCATTTCAGAGAACAACAAATCTTGGTGAATTAAGGGGCAAAATTATCCAACTCTGTGCCAACATTACGCCAAATCTACTCCGTGATAATGAAATGGATTCTGCAAGTGATTCAGAAATAGACAGCGAGAATTCTGATGAAGAATCATGAATATTACATTATAGTATATTCCATGTTTTGAAAAATTTTTTTATCTATTCATTATGAATTTTCAATAAAAATACCATAAACATTGACTAACGCTTTTAAAACTTTATGAAAGACTAATGCCTTTTTTATGAAAATTAATAATAGATATCTAGTTTATAATTTTCTATAAATTTTTTAATTTATACTGCTTTTTTGATGATAAATCACATATCTATGCATGAAAAGTCGCTATTCGATTTTTGGATCGAAAACGAATATTCCTATCAAGATTATCGTTGAAATTTTGAAATTCTCATTCTAAAGTTTCCGTTTAATGTTGACGGCACCACAATTTTTAATTACTATTTAATATGGTCAATATTATATTGTTAATGCCATCTTGTAATTTTTGATCAAAATTATGACCAAAATGGTAGGTATAAGTCAAAAGTAGCAAGAGATTTCACGTCAAATGCATAAAATATCACAAGGTAAAATTGACGGCACCGATTTTACTATGTTTTTTAATGTTCAAAGAAGTGCTATCCACACTAATATTTCAAAAATAAACTTTTATAAATGTGCAGGCAATTTTCAAAATTTTTAAATTTTTAAATTTTTTATGTTTATTCTGTATTTTAGTTGGGTACCATGAATTATTGACGGCATAACTATAAAACCATAATAATTAGTTTCTACTAAAAAAAATATGCCGTCCTGAAATAAATAACCTTTTAAGAAAACATTGATTTTTTGCTCTAATATTTTAGTAATTTTTTATTTATTTTTGCATGAACCGTAATTTTTTGACGGCACAATGTTTAGAACACTCAATAAATGTTAACTCAAAGTTAGAAATTGGTGCCGTCAAATTCTGAATGACCACCCCCACAAGGGGTAAAAATCGGGTTTTGATTCGCGATTTCTGACCCCATGTACTACCCTTTTCTGACGGCATAGATGTATTATAGTTTTTTAAGGAAAGGCAAAGTTAACTGAATCAACGCCGTCAAGTATTCGATCAACTGGGGAGGGGGGATAAAATCGCCGATTTCAAAAAAAATTCTAACTTCCGGTACCGCTATTTTTCCTCGGCACTGGGTTTTAGAGCATTCTTTTTTCATTGCCTCTTTAACGAGAATAGTGCCGTCATGTATAATGTAATCAAAAAGTACGACATTTCAACTCACCTGTACCGCGGAAAATTGACGGCATAGTGCCTAAAGTTTGTTTCTCGACCAGTACTTCAACATTATATATGACTCGTGGTGTATAAAATCACCCCCTGAAAATTTGCCTGGGCTTGTGGTCTATAGGGTTCAGGAAGCAAATATTCCAGGAAAACGAGGGATCAATTATTGGTACTTACCAAGATGACTGATGCTTATCAAGTTTCATATAGATTTTTTTAACTTTGAAATCGGGGAACAAATGATGCCTCTACTGTTACATTATTAGATGAACATGTTGATTCTCAATTGAATTCGTATAGGGAATCGATGCAAATCTCTGTTTGAAATGGGCAGCTAGAATCACAGTGTTATTCTGTGAACAATTCTGTTTCAAAATTAGTTTTTGTCTGGCCTGTGGTCAAAATGGAGTTACTTATTCTTTGAAAAAAGTATACACTCTCAAAGATGTGGATCTACTGCAGGACACACCGTAAATTCTGAAAATCTCAAATCGAGATGGTCTCATTTATAAATGATTGATTTTGAAAGTATGTATGATGCTAAACCGAAATTATTAATCAATCAATCAATCACTCACTTTATTATCCTTTCGACATATACATGTAAAGGAATTGTCAAAATAATTTACATAGAAAATAATTTACAAAACAGGTAGGTAAAATACAATAAAATATTCATAGAAAGATTTGTCAACGAAAAACAATTTGAGTTTCTTTCTAAAAAGGAAGAGTGAATCACAAGATTTTATTTCCTTTGGAGGATTGTTAAAAAAAATTTGCTCCAATAAAATTATATGCTAATGAAGATATGTTCAATTCTGTTTTGTCTACATGGATGCTTTTTTTTGCCTCGTATTATGTTCGTGAATATCCATATTCACTTTTGTCTTGGAAAACATATAGGCATAATTCAAATATATAATATATATTCGGGACTGTTGAAATATGAAATGACTTGAAATATTTTTGCAAGTACCCATACGTGGTATTCGGAAAATACACCTCAATATTTGTTTCTGAACTATGAAAACATCATGAGCAAGTGTGGAATTGCCCCAGAAGCAAAAGACATATTTCAGTCTAGATTCAATTTGAGTATAGTACACATTCAAAAGCTCATGTTTCTCCAATACGGTACGTAGATTGAAGAACATAATATATGTATAATAGAGCAAGGCAACTGGAATCTGATGATAAGTCGTGGAATAATTCCCCTGCTTTAACAAAAACTAAATTATGCTGGATTATTCATAGAAATAACAATCCAAGGACGTATTGACGATAATTATTGTTTTACATATTGAACAAACAGGGTGTGATGAAAATGATAATTCCGAAAATAAACGTGTTTTTTTTTAAACTGCATTAGTTTATTTTTTTGTTGTTTCAAAGCATACATTTTTTTCAAGTAATTTAAGTGAAGTTTTTTTCAAAAAAAAACTCACGGGATAGCGCTAATTTTGCTTGTTCATTGATCATTGTATTCATAATTACCAAAACCCTAAAGGGCATACCTTATAAAATAATTACACATTTTGGCAGTGAGCTGACGGGCTAAGATGAGTTTTTCAATGATTGAATAATTTCTTGTAGATACTTCATCGCAAGTAATAGGAGTTAAATAGATTGATGATCTAGGAGATGGAAATTTTCTAAATTTCACCAATTCAGATACAGGCAGATTAGGCAAGGATTTTGAAATATTGGTGGTTATACTTGAAAAAAAAACTAAAACTCGTTTTCAGTCAAATCGTCCAAACACCATTTTTGTTTGGTTTTATTCTTGTAAAAATTTACAATGTTCCAGCTAGCCCTAGATTTATTTTCAGCTCCAGTGATATACGATTCATTTGTGACTTTTTCGCATGTCTGAGTTGCATATTGTAATAACATACGTGAAAATATCATTAATCAAGTATGTATTACCAATAAAGAAGACAAAATCTCTATATCATGGCTTGAGTTCAAAATAGTCAGGTCAGTGTGTCCGTCCACTCTATTAGGGAAACGAAACATGAAACGTGAAACATGAAGCATGAAACGTGAAACATGTTTCAGGAAAACAGAACACGGCCAAACGCATAGAAGTCCGGCCACCAATGAAACGAGTGTGATTCGTATGCGTGAAACAGTTTTAGCCCTTGAAATCGTGTTGAAACTTGTTTCATGAAATAGGTCTCGTTCTATTTTTCTGCTTCAGCTTCACTGTTTGGTTAACGAAATACGTGAATATAAAATGAAAAACGACCAAGAATGGAGTATTGCATTCGTTTCTGTGGTGGAGCAGTACGAAGAAGTGGACAAGTGGACAAGTACTCGAATAATAATGTTCTAAATGTTTGTATATTCATTCTATAAAAAGATTGAAATTTGGCAGGACGATTGTTTAATTCCTTTGCAACCAAATATGTACTATGTTTACGTCGCTTTCTTTTTTCTCTGCTTTTGGACAATAATATAAAAGAGTTGCCATGACGTCGTTATTACTTTCCATTGTACCTACTACTACGACTATACAAACTTTATTTTAGTTTCTTCAATTAGTATGTATGAATGAAACGGTTTCGTTTTTCACAAATTATTTTTTCATGTTTTATGTTTCGTGCTTCATGTTTCACGTTTCATGTTTCTTTGATGTGCGGCCTCCCTTAGAGATGCAAAATAACTTTTTGGAATGCTCAAGTCCTTTTTTAAAAATGTATTTCAATTACAAAACTCGTAAAATGACAAAACTATTATACATAAAAATAATTGCGAATTGTACGAGTGCTCAACTACAACTGATTCTAACAAAAGAATAATGTTAACATCTCGTCGGAAAGACGATACTGCTACGTTAGCACAATCAGCACATTTCTTGGGAACGGTGACGATCGCTATGAGATATTTTGCATCTGAAATTCTTTCCACACATCATTGTTAAAGCATTTATTTAATTCGTTTGACAGCAAGGGCTATAATGTCGTCTGTCCAATTCCATTTTACTCATTTCTTTAGTAAATTATTAATGTTTTTTTATTTAATAGTGAAAGTCAAAAATGTCGCATTTTTTCAACATTCTGAATAAGTGAGTATTTCACAAGAGCTGTTTAATCGCGATTTAATTTCCGTCCTCCATATTGGTTTTCGTTGTGTCGTTTTTCAGGGATTCTTATAATTCTTGGCAACAGTTTATAAAAAAACAATAATTTCTTAATCGTTTGAATGACCTAATATTGATTTTCATCAGTGAAAACTCCATTTTCGATAGGATTTCTAGACAAATATTTTGACATAAGGCAACGAAAATACGTCAGAATTTGAAATGTTTACATGCAAAATTCGCAGCAAAGGCTTCTTCAATGCATTGTTGAGATGCGTAACCAAAGTAATATATAAACAAACATCATCAACGAAGCGTTTGATTCTGAAACGTCTCGTATTCAAAGCTTAAGCAAAAATTTTTTTTAAAAAAGAAATTGTTAGAAAATCTCGGTGTTCATTACTAATAAAATTCTTTGTTGTTGGTTTTAATCTACTTCTTTGAAGAAATAATCTTGTAGTATATCACACGACCTATAAATTTCAATGGATTAAACTATCAACATATTTTTTGCATGATTGTGCTTTTTGATAAATAATTGCATGCACAATCATTCAAAATAAAACTCCCCGACCGCTTCGCGGTCTCGGGATTTTATTGAATCATTGTGCATTCAACTATTTTTCAAGTAAAATCATGCTCAAAATAGTTCAATCGAATAAATTTATAGGTCTTTTGATATAACATACGAATATCCTATCTGTGCCGACATAAAACGAAATCTAAATATTTTCCTCATTTGTTTTCCTCCCTTTCAGGCGTATACGCAACTTTGAAGAAAAACATCTTCAGGCTATACACCTTTTAGAAAAAGTTGAAACGCACGAGTCAGTACTTTGATTGGGGGTGAAATTGTTTCATGAAAAATCATCTTAATCATTTCCTTCATGAACCAATGTTTGAAAATACTCCAAAACTACAGTACCTAGTGATCATTTTTCAGTCAGATAGTTAACAAACTAATTAAAATTATTGGGATTCTTTATTATACATATATAAAATTCGGAACTTGTCAATTGTTCAAGAGCAAGAATACATTTTCTTCAAAGGCATATATTCTTGATACATCTTAGGCCTTCCCCACAAATCGTGTTCGGTTTCTTTTCACACTCGTTACCCTCACCTGAAACAAAACAAAATTATCTCCCAATTTGTGCGACAGACTGGTACAAAAAATTTAAATAACGATAAAAAACCGAACCGAAACCATGATCGCAATGCATTTTATGAATTCAGTGCATGTAATCACATCTAGAAATGTCTCCAAATATTTGTTTTATCATTTTTATTACCTACTTAAGAAACGGACGTGGTTTTAATTACACGTAATTGTTTGGGTTGAAGTGGTATTTTAAATAAATTACGTGTTATCACAAAGGATTGTTATTGTATCAAGAATTTCACGTTAAAACTCTGCCAGGAATATAGCATGATTATAAATACGAAAATTGATACTAAAATATTACTACAATCAGTTCTTTTATTCAAATTCAAAATAAAAAATTCCGGCATTACAATTAGCAATATTCAAAGCCGACAAATGTTATGTTGAATTACGTACGTATCTCGGTTGTGACAAATATATTCTGATTGTGTCAAATATCCCTATTGTGTCAAATATATCCTGAATGTATCAATTATATCCTGAATGTAATTATATCCTGATTGTGTCAAATATATAATGACATCAATTCCTCATTTTGTCATTAAATATATATTTAGTTGTGATAATGTTAAGAATTCGTAGATGTAAACATCTTAGTTCTGACCAACCTGACCAACCCAAGGTTCAATCAAGTTTCTAGTACGTTATGAGGAACGCAAGCAGAACCTCTACTTTGGATTTCTTGGTTCGTGTCAAATTAAGTTTCAATTAGTGACTGTAGATGTCATAAGTAACTTTCTGTTATATCTGTCTTGCCTTCACGGTACTAATTCCTGAGTTGATTCGTTTTGATTTCGAGAGCTCCATAAATCCTTTCTGATGAGTGCGTGAGCACGAAACAGCTGTCAAAGGTTGGATCTCTCGGAATTAAAACGAAATATACTCCATTTTCATTTTTATTAATATGTAGAGAGGGCACCAATTTTTTAACTCTAGTAGTGACCTAAAGTTGTGTTGGCATTAAAATGACTTACCTAAAATTTTATAGCATAAGGGACAACACTGACACAGTTCCGGAATTTTTTTTAGAACTTCGAACTCTTCGCATGGTGCTACGTTCTCACAGTCGTCTTGTATGCTGCCGTTACAGTGATCTTTCGTACATTTTTTACCAGCAGGCGCTACATTGCTCAATGTTGCCATGATACCAAGCACGATAAATATAAAAACTTGAGAACTTCCCGAATTCGTCATACTAAACAGTCTAAAACAACACTACTATTGTTGACGAAAATCAAATCGTAACACAAAAGCCAAAAGGTAATTAGCTCCATTCCACATCTACGAACTCATTGCCGTACCTACGCTTATCGACGAGGTAAAAATATTATTGATAAAAATTCAGCAAGAACGTATAAAATATTATCAAATCAAGTCAAAAGTTCTTAATTTCCGGTTGCATTCGATTCAAAGTTCAAACCATCTGAAATTTAGGAGCTGATAAGATAGAAGAAATGCTACATTTCTTTGATGCTTTGCGTAGCTGATCAGCTGATGAACCATACACACTTACGAGTACGAGTACAAAAATCTCTAATAATGATAATTAATAATAATAATAATAATAATAATAATAATAATAATAATAATAATAATAATAATAATAATAATAATAATAATAATAATAGATTTTATTGATAGGAATATCTATGACAGTTTAAATTACAATAAAGGATAGAAAATACAAAATCCTATCAAATGGCAGGATTCAATGTATGACCATGTTATATAGAATACCATGATCAGACGTTGCTCTTCCATCCAACCGTAATTAATAATTTATTCACCCGATTCATACCATTTACATGGCACTAAGGTAAACACGATTAAATTTCCACAGATTTATTGTCTTCGCGACATGTTTCGATACACTGTATCTTTTTCAAGCGAATGTAATACATTAAATTATTCTACCTTGAACATTACTTAAATACCCTTCTTAACAATTGAGGTAATTAGGAGCTACCTATGATAAAAATAAAATTGACAATACAATGTAGGTAGATACCTGGAAATCTCAAAACATATCTACTACTTAATTAGTTGAAAAGGTTCAACAAAGGGGAACTATTAAGGTCCAATTGATCATTTAGTAAACAATTCGAATTTTTCAATTTATTAATTTCCAAGAATTCTAAATAATTAAGTCTAATACCTTTATTTTCAACATGAAGGATTTCAAAGTTTTCATCGAAATCATGGTCTTCTTCCAAAATATGATTGGCATATGTTGAATGTGTTTTATTATTTACATAATTCATACGGTGCTCACGTACACGGCTTTTGAATGGTCTACCAGTCTGGCCTACATATACTTTGGAACAAGAACCACAATTCAATTTATAAACTCCTGATTTTTTAGATTTTTGTGTTTTATCTTTATTATTTTTAATAAACCTTCCCAACGTGTTATCTGTTCTGAATGCTACTCTTAAATTTTGTTTTTTCAAAAATGACGCTATTTTTTCTGAAACGGGCCCTGAATAAGTTAATGTTCTGTAATTATTGTCAAGGTTCCTCATAATTACAGAACATTAACTTATTCAGGGCCCGTTTCAGAAAAAATAGCGTCATTTTTGAAAAAACAAAATTTAAGAGTAGCATTCAGAACAGATAACACGTTGGGAAGGTTTATTAAAAATAATAAAGATAAAACACAAAAATCTAAAAAATCAGGAGTTTATAAATTGAATTGTGGTTCTTGTTCCAAAGTATATGTAGGCCAGACTGGTAGACCATTCAAAAGCCGTGTACGTGAGCACCGTATGAATTATGTAAATAATAAAACACATTCAACATATGCCAATCATATTTTGGAAGAAGACCATGATTTCGATGAAAACTTTGAAATCCTTCATGTTGAAAATAAAGGTATTAGACTTAATTATTTAGAATTCTTGGAAATTAATAAATTGAAAAATTCGAATTGTTTACTAAATGATCAATTGGACCTTAATAGTTCCCCTTTGTTGAACCTTTTCAACTAATTAAGTAGTAGATATGTTTTGAGATTTCCAGGTATCTACCTACATTGTATTGTCAATTTTATTTTTATCATAGGTAGCTCCTAATTACCTCAATTGTTAAGAAGGGTATTTAAGTAATGTTCAAGGTAGAATAATTTAATGTATTACATTCGCTTGAAAAAGATACAGTGTATCGAAACATGTCGCGAAGACAATAAATCTGTGGAAATTTAATCGTGTTTACCTTAGTGTCATATACTATGAATTTCCATCAAGTAAAGGCCACGTCAATCCAACATTTACATGGTATTGGAAATGTCAAAAAAGTAAATCTTGTTACATAAACAAAACAAAAACAACTGTATAAACGTTATGAACACTACAGATACATGTAAATATATACAGTGACCGCCAAAAAGTATATACCATAAGGGAAAAAAGTTTATTGTTAGAGTATTGGAAAAACTTTTCTGGGAAAAAGTTCGTACATGTCTGATAACTAGTATGGCGGCAAATTGGAAAAAAATCCACGAAGATGCCAAAAGTGGAGTAAGATGGCAAGATATCGAAAAAAAGTAATTGGACAAAGTTGCATGGAATTTAATTTTATACACACAGAGAGAGAAATTTGAAATTGCACTTGCTAAATTTTTAACAGGAAAGTAAAGGATAAATGATTTGTGAACGTACTTTCATCGCGTTAAAACATCATTTCGTGGATAAAACGCTGTCTCAAACACTTTAGTAATAATTGACAATCATCATGGGAAAACTAGTCTTGTGTATGTAAATTGTCGATTATTTCGTCAAGTCTAAAAAAACAAAATTGTATTTCAGATGATTTACTAAATCAAAGTTGCATTACAAATTATTCAAAGGGTACATAATTTTTCATGCTTTGCATTTGTTGTGGATACATTTCAGGCCTTCCACACAAAGTGTTTGTCTGTCTTTTCCACACTTTTCACCTTCCTCTGAAACAAAAAGTTTATGTTCAGACCTTCAATGATAGCGATATCTGCAGGTTTGTTGATAATCAAGGATATCAAAGGAGATGTCAAATCAAATCAAAATATACTTTTTTTTTTCTTTGGTGTTTTGGTATCGACTGCTATGGTCATTAGCCATAGGCCTTGTTACTAATTCCATACGCCACCTTAGGAGCAGCACTGTTAATTGGAACGCAACAGTGAATCGTGCAGGACTCACCCTACTCTATATATATGTATATATATATATATAGTTTGTAGTATTTGTGGGGTTGCAGTCAGGGTTGCGGGCTATTTCAAAGAAAACTCTGTCATTCCTACATCAGTCATTTCATTTCACTTCATATTTATTCTTTCCTACATTTATTGTACAATGCGTATTTTCAGTTGTCCTGAGGAAGGTATCGAATTATACCGAAAGCTTGACAGTATCAAAGAGTTTTCTTTGAAATAGCCCGCAACCCTGACTGCAACCCCACAAATACTACAAACTAATATACAGCCAGTCACGAATTTTCACAATATATAAGTTTGCTAAATATTTGGGATATGCAGCAGGCCAATAAGAGTACTCTATTACACAGATTCCAAGCTTTCGATAATCTTTATTATCATCATCAGGGATGCTACAATAATAAAGTTATCGAAACCTTGGAATCTGTTAGGAATCTGTTAGGAGACCTTGAGATTTCAAGGCAACAACTAACGTCGCCACAAATGTGTGGTTGGCTTCCTGTGGTTGACTTCCTTTGTTTCAATTTTTACATCCAAGTGTTATACATCTTCGCACTTGATTTTACCGTACTGATGAGAGCTTAAGCTCGAAACACGTGTCTACGGTTGCACTGCAATTTGAGGGCTATACCCAATAACATTTCTATTTATATTTTTATTTATTGCCCCTCGATAAATCCATCCTGATTTATATTCTCCTGGGTAGGATTGTCACGCTGGTAGCTATAGCTGCCTCCGTGGCGACGTTAGTTGTTGCCTTGAAATCTCAAGGTCTCCTAACCGAAGCCACAAATGTGTGGTTGGCTTCCTGCTGTGGACTTCCTTTGTTTCAATTTTTACATCCAAGTGTTATACATCTTCGCACTTGATTTTACCGTACTGATGAGAGCTTAAGCTCGAAACACGTGTCTACGGTTGCACTACAATTTGAGGGCTATACCCAATAACATTTCTATATATATATATATATATATAATATAAAGAGAAAAGGTATTGGGTATAACCCTCTTTATATTTTCATATATATAGCCCCTCCATAAATCCTTTCTGAACAAAAGGGTATAAACTATATGAAAATAAAGAAAATAAATGGTATGGAGCAGGTACATGCAGGTACTGTAACATTGTCACAATTATAAAAAATACATATTTAGGGAAACGGAACAACTATAACAAAAGGGAACAAACATACTTAATAACAATAATAATAATATATGTATTTATTGACAGAAGGAAAAAAAAGTACTAAGTCATGGTAACAATAAAGGTCTGCCAATGGGATACAAGATTGGATCACTGCATTCTTATTCTTGCACCTTACAAAAAAAATTAAAAATAAATAAATAAATAATGAATCAAAATCAAAACAATTACCAAAATAGGTTGTTCCAAATACTGACTGAATATTGAACAAGGTAGTGTAGGAAGAAAAATTAACACTCAATAAACTCAAAGTTATAGTTGGAATGATAATAAAATAAATAAACTTAGAAAAATTTTTTAGAGAAAAGCTTTTATTTAAATGCACTAAAAATAAGAATAAATTGTGAATTGAACCCATAATTTTGTTACATTATAAAATTTCAAATAATATAAAAGCTAATCACGAGAAGTCTCTATGTATTTCTTATTGTCAATTGTATTTAAAATTACCTCAAGATTCATTCTCGCGACAAGAAATTTTATAATGTAACAAAATGATGGGTTTAATTCACTTTAAAATTTATTTTCTTCTTTTTAGAGCTTTCAAATAAAAGCTTTTCTCTAAAAAGTTTATTTATTATTTCTTTTTTAGTATTCTGTGGATATATTCTGAGTCTGTTCATTTCAATCAATGCGTCATTGTTGCACGGTCGCTTGCCTGTTAATTTACCGTTGGAAATTTTTCTGAATTTCCAAGTGTTCTCTATCTAGCTTTCGAGGGGGAAAGAAGGGTAAATTTTTTTTAAACTGTATCATTCAATAATAATTTTTACTATTTTTACGGATTTTTTCGAAATCAATTTCGCGAGATTTTCTAATTTTTTTCGTGACAGGAAAGGGGGCGAGCTCCCTATCAATTTTTTTCATCATTATTCTCCATGTCCGAAACTGATGAAACATTTTCCGAATTCCTTTGTGTTCTCTATCTCTAGCTTTTGAGGGGGACAGTCGGATATTTTTCACTATTTTTATGGATTTTTCCGATTTTAATTTCGCTAGTTTTCCAACTTTTTTCGAGAAATTTCTTTTTCGCTGCAATTTTTGACTTCCAAATCCATCAAGTACCTAAACTTCCGAAACCCTACGCGTTATCTATCTAGCTTTCGAGTGGCAGGTGGGGACAATTTCTTCGACATTAATCGGAACTGAACCAACATGTAAAATTTCAATTCCATAGGTTGAGAGGAAGTGGTTCTAATTCAGCTTGCAAGATTTGTACCCATCCAACACACACAGAGCAAGTTAAATAAAAGCTTCCAATTAATTAACTTTTAGATAATAATAAAATGACAAGCTGTTCTTAAAACAATTATGGTCGAAAAAGAGTTTAATAGTAGAAATGAAATATTAGCAAAATGCAAAAAAATGCTACAATACAAGAATCACATAAAAACAATTAGAGTGATCAGAAAAAAAATTAACAACCACAATATTTGCTTTTAGATTGTAGGGAGGGTTGTACAGACTATTCTGCCTCACAAACACTTCGACCTATTACATTATTATTATAAGACAATATTTGCTTACAATCAAAGAAGCGTTTGAAGAGAAAAGAAGCAACATGGAAACTACTAACCAACAATATGCTTACAAAATGAAGACAAAGTATATCATGAATGAGTAATTGCTAATATACCCATTTAAACAAACCTCTAGGCGATGTCGCTTTCTTGATTATTGTGGCAACAATATGAGTTACATATAAATATTGCCGTTACCGCTTGGTGATGCCAAATATTATGAATTTTTCACAACTTTCTTCTCGTAATTGAAATCCCAGAAAAAATATCTGACGTGGACGCTATGAATGCTCACTTCACTAATTTTCCGGAAATTGACAAAAATTGGAAACAATTGGATTTAATTCAGAAATATAACGAAACAAATTGTTGATCGTAGCTTTCAATTCTCTGAGGTGAGTTCTACTGACTTCTCAAATTATATCCATTCTTCGAAAAGTGATGCAATGTAGTGAGTATTCCTCTTATTGAACACATTACATATATATCCTTAACTATGCTCTCACTTCTGGCGTATTTCCTACTAACTGAGAATGTGCCATGATTCTACCATTACCGAAGATCGCCAAAGTTTCAGACTTTTCAGATATACGACCATCAGTATACTGCCCTCTCTTTCGAAAATTCTAGAAAAGGTCATGAATCAGCAGATCACGAATTATGTTTTTTTTTCACAAGATCATTCCTTACTCACAATCAGGATTCAGGGGGCGGCATAGTACAAGAACGGCCTTAACCAATATCACTGATGATATACTTTGTAAAAAAATGAGATTTTATGGTTTCGATGCTACTTCTGTTTCGCTGGTACAAAAGCTATTAGTATAACGGGAAGCAATATGTATGGCTCAAGAACAATACTTCTGATTACCTATCGAGACGGTATGGAGTACCACAGGGACCTATTTTAGGTTTACTTCTCACTTTACTTTTCTGATTTTGGTAATTTTGTTCAAAACTGATCCATGCATCAGTATGCAGATGACACGCAGTTGTACATACATTTTTCAGCCGAATCAATGCTAGAGACTCTCAGCAAAATCAACCAATGGTATTATTGATAACTTTCATGACTTCATTGATCATAACGGACTCAAACTTTTCAATGACAAATAATTTTATAGAAAGAACCTTAGATTTAATTATTGGATCGGAGAGTAATTGGTATAACTGTATAGTGAGAAGGGACTGTCTCCAATTTGTTAGGGAGAACGTACACCACCCCTCTCTAAACATTATGTTGGAAGTTGCGTATGATAAAAAAAATAATAAGAAAATAAATTCTAAGGAATCGAAGTATAATTACAGGAAATCAGATTTTCTTAAATTGAGCAAAAGTATTAGAGAAGCAAATTGGGAAAAAGTGTTAGCGGAGAAATCCGATGTAAACCTAGCTTTAGACGAATTCTACACGATATGAAACAAAATAGTGAATGATTGTGTACCAAGTTTTTTATTCAAGAATGTAATGATAGTTTTCCGGTATGGTTTACAAGTGAGATCAAAAACATATCGAAGTTGAATGCTTTCAAATTGTGTTTTTCGAACCAAAACAAAAACGTGAAATCGCAACGAGACAATCAATTATCAGTCTTATGGGAGAGCCGTTTCCAATGATTGTTAGAGTAGGCAATAATTTGGGTTGTGAATTGATGAAGATTTGAGATACAAAAAGCATGTCAGTGAATTAACCAAAACTTCTTTCGGTAAGTATTCTTAGAAATACAACAACAATTTTAACAATAACAAATCTTTATCCCAACCGAAAAATCTTGAGCAGAGGATTGAAACCGAGCATATATGTGAATCGACAATTATTTCTAGACTATCTGCTCATTGTGATTATGTTCATCCGGTCTCCGTATGACTGATCAGCTGCGATTACAACGCATACAAAACTCAAGCAGGCGATTCTCATTGGAAAATCGCAAATTTGATCATATCAGCCACGCTATCAAGGATACTCAAAAACTTTGTTACCCTCAAACATAAGAAAAGTATTTTCAAGCGTAGTTTAACTTACAGTGCAAGTAACTTAGCTTTTCAACCAACTTCCACCAGAATACCTGTACTATTCTATAATGAATTTCAAAAAGAAGACCCAACTTCTCGATATCACGTAGGTCCACCTCAATAAGTTATCTAGCCAGGTCCCAGGATACTCTGTTATGCATGATAACATATGTTATTATATTATTATCATATTACTCTGCGAATCATATATTTCTGTTAGATGTAAGTTACTATTCTTGTGTTTGATTTTTCTTTCTATTCCACGGTTGAGTTGAAACATACTGCTTCTACACTGACACTTCGTTAATTCACATATGATTATTATAAATAGTCGTTTAATTTGGATAAAACAAAACAAATGTGTGAATAAAGTCGTATCATTATTATTATTTCTGTATGTCTTTGTATTCAAATTTCACTTACTCAATTCAATGTAACATCCAGGACAACATTCACAGGGGTTGTCATATCTCAAAACCCAGTTACCTCCTTCAATGCCATCACAAAATGGAATATCACATGCTATGTCTTCGCAATCTGGATTACAATCTTCATCGCACCTGACAATACTAAGGTGGAGTAATATTACAGAAATAAACAACAAAAACAACTTCATTTCTGAGAGTAATTGGGACTGACCTTTTGTTGTGTGGCGACTGAATGGAATAATTTGAACATCGAATTTTTATTTTCTTGTGCAAAATAAGATATCAAAAGGTTATCAGAGACCAATGTGGTCAACACAATTCATAAAACTGTTAGTGGATAAGAACTAGTTAACGAGGGGCATTAAAAAAGGCTCCAAAAATATTTCTAAATTATATTGAGAATTCAGATGATTGACTCATACAGAAACTGCATCAACTGTGTTTTTGACCATTTGTACCTCTCAATCAATATTACTTAATAATTTGTCTATCCTTGTTTTCAAATAAGACAGATATTGGAATCTAAAAAAATGGTTTAGCAGCAGAGAGAGAGAGATAAATATACTTTATTGTCGAAAAAACAAATTCTTATTGACAAAGCTTGTACAATTAAAAATTAACTATATATTAAAAATAAACAGTTTGCAATTTAAACGCAGTTTCACGAATATGTCATAAAGTTGAAAAATATTAGTAAACACATATAAATCAGGATGGATTTATCGAGGGGCTATATATGAAAATATAAAGAGAAAAGTTATTGGGTATAACCACCAAATTGTTGTGCAACCGTAGACACGTGTTGACTTTCTTTGTTTCTATCCAAGTGTTGTACATATTCGCACTTGATTTTACCGTACTGACGAGAGCTTAAGCTCGAAAGACGTATCTACGGTTGCACAACAATTTGAGGGTTATACCCAATAACTTTTCTAACTTATATTTTCATATATTGCCCCTCGCTAAATCCATCCTTATTTGTATTTTCCTGGGTAGGATTGTCACGCTGGTAGCTATAGCTGCCCCCGTGGCGACGTTAGTTGTTGCCTTGTGAGTACAAGGTCTTCTAACCGATGCCACAAATGTGTGGTTGGCTTCCTGTTGTTGACTTACTTTGTTTCTATTTTTATATCCAAGTGTTGTACATCTTCGCACTTGATTTTACCGTACTGATGAGAGCTCAAGCTCGAAACACGTGTCTACGGTTGCACAACATTTTGAGGGTTATACCCAATAACTTTTCTACTTATATTTTCATATTTACACTACAATACATACATCATACAATTGTAAAAATTGTAAAAAAAAACCAATATATCAGTTCCTTCATTTATACATATATGGAAGCAATAATCGTCAGATGTATTGTTGGTGTTAAATATACACATTCTTTGCAGGATCATTTTTGTAGAGTTAAAGATATTAACGCTCACTTCATTTTATTTTTTCTAAATATCCTCATACATTAAAAAAAATAAAAATTGCTTCAAACTGAATAAAAAATTTAAATCAGGATTATACCAAAGTATCATTGAAAAATTGATTCTTTAATAGGGCTGGCTTGTTTAACACCATTTCTAAATTTACTGTACCTATCCTCATTTCTAGTTGCCGGTATGTGATTGTATTTTTTTTACTTTCATAAATTAAAAAGTATTTTGTAAAGACCGACTTTGGGATGGGAAGACGCAGTTTTCTATCTGTACTTTGTCAGGTAATGCGTCTTACTTGTTCGAGAAATTCTGTGGTTTTTTTTCTAAGTTAGGCAAACAGATTCTAAAATAAAAATACAAGTAATGCTTAAAACTCCTTCCCTTATGAATAGGGGTCTAAATGACGTTTGCGTCCCAGCCTTACATAAGTATCTAATTGTTCGCTTCTGTAAAATAAATACTGACTGAAACAGATATCGATTACAGTATCCCCAAAAGGATATAACATACCTCAAGTGAGACTCAATTAGAAAATGATAAGCCATCTTCGCCGTAGATGAACTCAGTTCATTGGATACGACTCTGAGTGCGTAACATCCTGATGCCATTTTTTTTTGTTAATGAAATAACATGATGATCAAATTTCAGTTTGCTTTCTATGAATATTCCTAGAAATTTGGTGTATTTTTTATTTTCGATGTGTCCGTTAAGGTTAAGGTATTATGGTTTACTTCAGAATCTTCATAAATCTTCACTAAATAATATAAATCATGTCCTACCTGCTGCAGGACCTGCACCATACTACGTAAACGTTTATATGATTAAATGAACTTTTGGTGTAAAAGCAATTTAAAAACAAAGAAAAGTACCCAACCCTGCGTCAGTATTGCTCGACGCTTTGAACATAGAGTCGGTTATACCATAAATATTAAAAGAAATGAAACAAATCATCTGAAAAACTGCCGAAACTTTTAGGCCTTTTTTTACATACTATTTATTTGTATTTAACGGTTCTGGAATATTTCCTCTGCTTAATTTCAGAGATGGATGTCTGATTTCATTGATTTTTTCCTGAATTTCTTTTCCACTTTTCTATGACAATTCATTTTCGATGTCTAGAACTCTTTTGATATTTCTGTAATTTTATTTTGACATATTCGTTGTAACAGGTCCTATGTAACAGTTCTTATGTTCCTTGACATCGAAAAACTGAATATAAATTCTGTAAAATCTAGACAAGCGTAGAAGGGCAACTGCATCAATTTGCCCCTGAAAGTTTCTGCGTTTACAAGACTGTTGTCTTCTGTGAAATTATTGATTTTTTAGAATACGATACATTGTTCTAAAAACCATCTTTTTTCATTGTTTCGCTGAAAATTTTTAATTAAATCGAGCGAATCACAAAAAAATATTAATTTTTTCTCGATAAAATCAATAAACTAAACTAAAAATTCGTTTCATATTTTAGAATCCACCAGCCAATTTTTTCTAATTTGATCTTGATAACTCAAAAACTGAAAGATCTATGAAGAATAATGTTGAAAAATCTTGAAACTTCAACATTCTGTAGACCGGTAACGAAGCGTTTTCGGACACATGTTTAATGAAAGAAAGTCTTATCTTGACCTGAAAAATATGCCCCTAAAATCTTGATACTGAATTTTGAAACACCCTGTATAACGTCTCAATCGAATTTGAACAAAAGAAAATCAAATTCGCTCATAGCGTTATATCGTTTTGGATTTGTTTATATTGCTTGAGGTATCGAATGTAGAAATCACTTATTTTCCACTTATTTCCTCGTTAATCTTCTTCCACTAATGAGACTTCTTATCAGGCTTATGGTTTGTTGATCATTTATTGTGTTGAAATCAATTATTATCTGCTCATTTGCTCATTAGTTTTCTTCCACTGATGTGCTTTTGTAATCGAATATGGATTGTTGACAGATATTTTCATTAACAGGTTGGATAAAATCTATATCAAATCACTGGGGTCCATTGAACTTACACTATCAAGAGCTTGCCATGCTCCACATGGATAGGAATTGGATGATTGTTGATAATTCTTATTTGGGTGTTTTTTCAAGAGAACATCCAAATATATTACCACAATGGCGTTCAATAACTATTTTCAAGCAGATCAATCAAGTCAAAAGCGGTTGTATGCAATGACATCAGTCTCAATATGTTATTACTATGATGTCCGTTCATTATACATTTCCTCGCCCATATCTTCGGAAATGAAAAAATGTACCAAATCTTGGTAGAGGGCATATATTGTGCCGATTGAAAAATCAAAGTTGAAGATTCACGTCCAATAAGTGTACTTCCCGTTTTATAAAAATTGATGGAGAAACTTATGAACTTCGAAGTGAGAGAATATATAAGAAAGTTTGACGTCTTACTGAGCAACTGAAAACCCCAGGTTCATAAGACAAGGGAATTTTAAGGAACGCTTTGGGTTCAACGTATGGATTGGTCTGAGTGGATCTCGAATTATTGAGCCAATAATATTCTATGGTATATTGAATGTGCAACACTATCTGGGATTTTCAGTTTTCACAGAATAAAATAGCAGGATTCTAAGACCTTCTCATAATTCCCTAGTAACCTTGATGAACAATTACCAAATAAATGGATTAGCACGAATGGTCCCACAAGATTGCCTCCGAGGTCACCCGACCTCACACCACTTGATTTTTTCAAAAACGTTACCTGAAGAACCAGGTCTACTCTTCTAGACCTACATCAGAGGAGGATTTGGAACAACGTTTTAGAGCAGCAATTGATAATATTACTCATGCTCAGTTAAATGGGGTTATGGGAGCAATACTGAGACGTGCCATTTTGTGCAAATAATATATTGGGGAACATTTTGAACGGTGTTTGTAACGAACAGTTTTTTATCAAAGGGAACATGACCCCTGAAAAAACATCTCTATGTAAAATCTCACAAACATTTGGTATACTCAATCATGTGAGCCTAACAGCGTAACCTGTATTCCAAAAATATCTCCAAAACTGCAGGAGTAATTAAGAAAATCTTGAAATTTCAAGACCCTGTAAATTGGTGAAGAAGCGTTTGCAGACTTTTAGTCGTGAAATAAACCAGATTACCTACTTCCGTATGTACATGACATTTGAGAGCACCCTGTATTCTCAACATCTCCTAATATCAAATTACATATGTTCATTATTATCCTCATATAATCGGTATAAAGGGGCAAAGTGGCATTTGAAATATGGAAGAATAATGAATACAATTTCATCTCTTTTTATTAAATTCGACTGGTTTTGGATTGTCATTGTGAATAAAATGTACTGCATTTATCAATGTATCACGTAAAAAATAAACATTGTTGCGTGGATGCAATACTGATAAAATAAACTCTAGTACGAAAACGTGTTTTTTTTTATAATATATGTAAATTGTAGTTTATTTTGTCAACTGAAAAAGAAAAAAAACGGTCTTTGGAAAGTTTTATTGAATCAAAGTTGTATTAAAAATTATTCAAATTTTATATATGGAAATGGCAAGAAAATTATTCATGCTTTGCATTGGTTGTCGACACATTTCAGGCCTTCCTTACAAAGCGTCTCTCTGTCTTTTCCACACTCTTCACCTTCCTCTGAAACAAAAAGTTTTTGTCAAGACTCTCGATTGTTTATAATTAAGGACAACAACAAAAAAGATCAAAAGAGGATCTGTATAAGACTTAAAATTTTATCTTTTGACAAGTAACTCAGCTTTATGCAACTTCCAGTTTTCAAATGAGACACCTGGTATATTTTCACTTCATTTTTCTTCATATGATTTACTGAATACAACCATGTGTTATTTGTCACTTTTTGTAACCGAATTTCACTTTGAAAGTTATTTTTAATTCCAGGATATCTTCAAATCATTAATTTCAGACCTAAAATGATTTATTGTATAAACATCTAACGTAGTTTTTTGAGTGTTTAAAACCTATAAGTGTGCGGTATTAAATTATTCGTACTATAAAGGTCTTTTTTTTCCTAATCCTACGAGCTACCATGTTGCCATTTCAAAAAAATTGTTATTTCAATTTCAAAATTAAATACATAGCACATACATTTTGACCGAAAACAGTAAAGTTGTATTTTCCCACAATTTTAGGGCTGTAGTGATTTGAACCTATCCATGGCACTCTAGATTAAAAAATAATAAAATTCGAAATGTAGAAAAAAAATGGTTACAAAAAGTGGTTGTATTCAAAATGTCATATGGAGACAAAAGCGGTGAAAACATACTGGGTGTCCCATTTAAAAATCGAAAGTTTAGGTAACTTCAGGTGAAACCGAAAATTGCATGAACTTAAGTTATTCGTCAAAAAACGCACTTTCATGTCTTATGAAGATCTTCCAAATTTCATTCCATAATCTTCAATCCAGTTTTTATGCTGTTTGTCTCAATTTCAAGACGTTAATCTCGAAAACAAAACATGGTGCCACCATGGAATCCAAAAGAAATTTGAAAAATTAAATACTCCTTCCATCTACGATAGTGAAAACATAACAGTTATAGGGGCGAGCCACCTTTTGCGCCGAACACCCGGTAAATCGTGTAAATATCTACTGACACATCCTATACATTTATAATACTCGCCATAACAAAATTCAATAAGGCCTACTACAGCATGAAAGAATTTTACGACGATACACTTTAGGTTAATGTTTACATTTACTCTTATTGTTAAATTTGTTGATATTTTATTTTTTAAATTTATTTATTGTAAAATTATTCAATATTTATTTTTATGATCCTATTATTATTTTTGTCATGTGATTTGTTTATCAATTTTGACAATAACAAATGTTCATTCATATCAGCAAATTTTATACATGTGTTTACTGTTTGTCAACAAGAATTTTTCTTATATACAATAAACTTATATTCTCTATGTAATGTCCTTGAGGAGAATGCAATTATTATTATTATTCCTAAATAGACAGGCCAGGAGTTTTTCATCATATTATAAGGTTTTGTTTGCCAAAGTTCACTTTTGAATGTAATTGAGAATTAGGACTGATCAGTGTGGACCACACAATTCATAAAACTCAATAGTTAGGTAACGAGGGGCATTACAAAAAATGCTTCAAAAACATCTCAAAATTCAGAAAAATACTTTTGGATTTGTTTTAAGTTCAATGAAATTCAATTGATTTTTAACCATTTGTACTTCCGAATCAACAATTACCTAAAAATATTTAATTTCAAATAATAGTTATTTAAGTAACAAGGAATGTAAAGACGTGTTAACATTCGAGTTGAGCGAGTACGAGTCGAGGCAAAGGCGAGGCTTGTAGCTTGCCGAGGATGTTAACAGTCGATACATTCCATGTTACTTATTACGTTTTTCCCGCTGCTTGTTGACATTTCTCAAAATTTGCTTGAAGTTTATTGTTTTCTTGTTACCCTTTCTTCACGATTATTCGTTCCGCTATTTCATTCTAAGTTGCTTGTGCGTGTAACTAAGTTACCGAATAAACAGATAACAATAATATTCAAAAAGTCTCATAGCCTAAAAATTGATATAAATGAAGCTGCAGGTATTACTTGTCAAAGTCAAAGTCATTATTACCCTAGGCATGTAAATAACACTATTTACATTCCGTTGTCAAGGTGAATTAGTAAACGAATGATATAGGCCATTTACCTGCAACAAGCAATTGCAGAGATAACCTTGTAGGAACTCTGCACGGAAATTTCATCAGATGTAATTCAATGTTCGTCGTGGCATTAGCCAGGAAAGTAGTTGTTTTCTGATGGATTTTCGACCCAACTTTTCCTATTGTATAGGATATTAGCAATGAGCAGTCCTCCGGACTTCTTATGCCTCATTTACCAGTTTTGTTGCCAAGTATGTATGGATTATTTACAGTGTCGGCAGTGGGAAAATCTGTTTTTTTATTGCCTATAAAAAAATTATTAGTTTATAAACTAAAGGTAAATTGTGGTCCTCTTTTTCCACTGCCAATCAATACAATCTATTTTGGTTCACATTTATCATTGGATAGGGTGGATAGGGCAAATAAAAATTTCAAAGATATAATTAGCTGAAGTACACAAATATACCGGGAGAGAATGAAAGAAAATTACAAACACTGTGAAGAGTTAAAAATAAACAACTTGACCAGTAAATAAAAAACGATGAAAAATCGTTAATCAAATTCAAAAAGAGGGAAACAATTTCAATATTATTACCATTTTTTAAAGAGACTTGGAAGTTTCTGAAATGTCAAAAGTTCCATTATGTCAATAGTCAGTTCATCAAAGTTCCACAGCAAACAGCTATTGATCAGAATTTTATGGAGAGAAATATCGAAACGTGTCCTCACTGTCTTTTCTTGCATCCAATTACTGATCATGATGTTATGGAATTTGTGAAAAAATAAAAAATTCAAATACAACTGGCGATGATAAAATTTCAAACAATCAATTATGTGAATCAATAACGTAAATTGTGAATTTGTCTAAAGGACAAGTAATTTTTCCTGATAAATTGAACTGCTCTTGTCTTGCCAATTTTCGAAAAAGACCACTACAGAGCATTCATTCTCCTCTCTAGTATTTCCAATATTGTCGAGTTCAATAAGAAAAACCAATTGGTGTTTTTTTCCTCGCCAAATCAGCATGGGTTCACCCAAAACAAAAGCACTGATACAGCACTATAAGATTTCAATGAGCACTTGATAAATGCTCTCTATGGAAAAGTTCACATCTACTCATTGATTTCTCTATAGTATTCGACTGTATTGACCAAATAAACTACTCCTGTTGAAAATGGTGCGATATGTTGTTGGAGGAATTGCGTTGAATTTGATGAAATCAGACTTGGAAGGCAGGATCCAAAGAGTAGTGATTCATAATTTCATAAGCCAACCAGCAACTACTAAACAGGGCGTCCCTCGAGGCTCTATACTCAGGCCTTTACTCTTCCTTGTATATGGTAATGAACTAAATAATATTTCAGAAATTCATATAATATGCAGATGATAGGTACCAATTTTCTCGTCAAGGGACAGGATGTGGCAGCTCTCACAGAACTGACACAAATAGTCATTGATCAAATGATATTATGGGCAAACAAAATAATGTTGATAAAATTCACTCTGCATAATGTCCTAGAAAATTTCCAAATCCACGAAAATGACGACTTGCAGGTGGAAAACCAGAAATGCTACAAGTGCTACAACAAAAAATTGATTTTGAGCATCCATTTGATCCCCTTATAGACCGTCAGATAGTGACAGATTTAGGTGCCCCATTTTCACATACAAGCCTCGAATAGGGTTGAGAAGTACATCGATGTTGAGTAAAATGGAGGGAAATTTACGAGTGGCTCCTGGGGATAACATATGGAAAATTCGATTTTCCATGGAAAATTCGATTTTCCATATTTTAACGCGAGCCGTGTTCACCTAATCATTAATCAATAGAACCTGACTTCAGAAGATCAAAGGCTTGAGTGTTGAAGGTGGCTAAAGGGTTGAAATGAGGCTGTAATCTTGTAAAGAAATATCGAGATTTTAACAGGTTTTCCCACGCAAGCCCATCGAAACTATGAAAACCTACATCGTCACTAGACCGAAAAACATAATGGCTTGAGTGGCGTGAATGGAAAAGTAGATTTTGTCGTCGGAAAATTTAATGGAAATTCTTTTTGATTTTTCCATATGTTTTCCCCACGAGCCACTCGTAAATTTCCCTTAATTTTACTCAACATCGACTTACTTTTCAACCCTATTCGAGGCTTGTATGTGAAAATGGGGCACCTAAATCTGTCACTATCTGACGGTCTATTACGCCCCTCTAGAAATAAGAGGGTTAAATCGATGCTACAAAATCAACTTTCATAATCAACGTATTCAAAACTTTAATTTTCAATATTATTCGTACAAAATAGCCCCAGTAAGTTGATAGTAAAAGCTAGAAACATTTATTTCAAAAACATCACAATTTCCATTTTATTTTTTTAAAGAGCGACAATTTTTTTTTCGCAGCTAATTAGAGACAAGAAGGTGGTAAATTATGGATACTTTAGAACTGTAAAAAATTGAAATCACGGAAGTTGTTTAGCTAACTTCATATGAAGTTAGCGAAACATCACATTTTTTTAAAAAAGAGAGGGACAACTTTTTTCCGCAACTAATTAGCGACAGAAAGGCCGCAAATTATGGATACTTCAGAACTGTGAAAAATAGAAGTTGTTTCGCTAACTTCATATGAAAAAAAATATCGATCTGTTTTTTAAAAAATATGCGATGCTTCGCTAATTACATATGAAGTTAGCGAAACATCGTATATTTAAAAAAAAAAGAGAAACAATTTTTTTCTCCGCTACTAATTAGCGACAAAAAGGCGGAAAATTATGGATACTTCAGAACTGTGAGAAAATAGAAATTATGGAAACATCGCATATTTTTTTAAAAAAAGAACGACAGTTTTTTTTCCTCAACTAATTAGAGACAAAAAAGCAGCAAATTATGGATACTTCAGAACTATGAAAAATGAAATTACGGAAGTTGTTTCGCTAACTTCATATCATCCCATATATTTTTTTTAAAAGTGCGACACATTTTTTTCTCCTCTACTAATTAGCGACAAAAAGGCGGCAAATTATAGATACTTCAGAACTGTGGAAAAAATAGAAATTACTGAAGTTGTTTCGCTAACTTCATATGAAATTAGCGAAACATCGTTTATTTAAAAAAATGGGCGACACATTTTTTTCTCCGAAACTAATTAGCGAAAAAAATGCGGAAAATTATGAATACTTCAGAACTGTGAAAAATTAGAAATTACAGAAGTTGCTTAGCGAAATATCACATATTCAAAAAAAAAGATAGACAGTATTTTTTTGCGAAACCAAATAGCGACAAAACAGCAAATTATGGATATTTAAGAACTGTGAAAAAATTGAAATTACGCAAGTTGTTTCGCTAACATCCCTTTTTTATTTTTAAGGAGCGACAATTTTTTTTTCCGCAGCTAATTAGCGACAAAAGGGCGGCAAATTATGAATGCTTCAGAACTGTGAAAACTAGAAATTAGTGAAGTATTAAATTTACAAAAAAAAGAGCAACACATTTTTTTTCTCCGCAACTAATAAGCGACAAAAAGGTGTCAAATTATGGATAGTTCAGAACTGTGGAAAAATAGAAATTACGGAAGTTGTTTTGCTAACTTCATATGAAGTTAGCAAAACATCGCATATTTAAAAAAAAGGATTGTTTTGTCTGCAACTAATTAGCGACAAAAAGGCGACAAATTATGGAATAATCCATTTTCAACTCTTAACTCTACATAGGTAAAAAAATACTTGCTTCTCTCAACGTAACATCCGGGACAACAAGCACAGGGATTCTGTCTCATAACCCATGGGCCAGGTTTCTGAATTCCTTGGCAATTTGGCACACCACACTGAATTTGATCACAGTTAGCTGGTCTGCAGTTCTCTTGCTCTGCGCAGTGGATTAGTCCGAAACAGAAGACAAATATTGAGATTAGTACCAGTACCTTCATCTTGGATTATATTGATAATGATTATGGAGATGATCAACAAAGCATCAATATTTATATAAATTCATGGAACATGTGGTCAGGGGCGGACTTGGGACAAAATGTAATATCTATTTTATCAAATATTTTGGCAAGATGAATAAAAACGCGAAAAAGATTATAATAATGATAAGAATCTCTGTATTTACTCAGATTTATCAGTACAACCACAGGCGTAGAAGTACAAATGGAAAAGAGAAAACGTCAGTATGAGAAATTAAAATTAGTAATACACTAAAATAGACAGAAATGTCACAAAACAGTCCATATAAAAATTAATTTCAAATTTTGATTTTTCAGCTTAAAAAACCCTGTTCACCCAAATATGTCCGTAAAATGTATTTTTTGCAAATGTTATTCAAAATAATTGAAAATAAAATTTCAACTTTACACACGAAACGAAACATTTCCTGATACGTGTTCATATAAACTTTTTATCTTAAAATTAGTCAAAGATTTACACTTCAAAGTTTTACGAGTACTTAATAAACACCCTGTATAGACCTCGGTGTATAAGTTATATTTGTACAAAATATAGTTGCAATAAAGTATAGATTTCCAGCAAAACTGATGATTTGGTGAGCTGAATTCCATTTTTCCATTAAACTCATGAGTTTCTTCATACAAGACTTTCTTTTAAAATCTTTGAGATCCCTTTGCAAGAAATACCGTGATCTACTGTTTCATTTTTTTGAAACCCTTTGAGGGGCCGACCTTTTCAAATAATATCACTCTGAGTGGGTACAAACTAACCGCAAAACTTAATAATATAATCGTTTTTTGTGAAACAGGCTTGAAAATACGAGAACGTTACATGTTTTGACATCTTCTGGAAAGGAGATGAACTAAATTTTCGAATAAAAAAGTTGGTCAGATTTTCGCTAGATGGCAATAATGGTAAAAATAAATCATAAATTGGTGGTTCACTTTTGGTACCACCGCGCACATAGCCAAAATTCTTGGGGGTACATTATATCATCCACTGCCCTTCAAAGAGTTGAGTATAGATTTTACGTTTTAAAATAAATGCTTCACTTCCATTGTACAATATGTTTGATGTAGTTTTATTTCGTATACAGAGCGTTGCAACGAAAACTTGACCCTCCCTGTAAGTCAGAAACGGACGTGTGATAAAAAATTTCAAACAACACATTTTTTTTTCTAGGGGGGCTAATTTTGATATGAAAATCATACCTAAAATTGGACATTATTTGACAGCTCTTTTGTCCTATTACCTCTGTGATTTTTTTCGAAACTGGTTTATTCGTTATTGAGAAATTAAATGTTGAACGTTTTATTTAACTATGATTTTCTAAGACTATGTTAGTCTTGTTTTAGTTACTATGAACTACTAAAAACATTTTTAGATTTTATAAAACACTTGCATTAACCAAATTTTTTTAAGGGTTTACTGGGCTGCTGACGCGTACTGTTCCAATATTATGTAGACTGACGATGTCCGCATAGTGATTTTATTACGACGTACGAGGGTGGTCCAAGAAGTACCAGGCCTAACAAAGAAAACACAAAAATTTTGGAAAAAATATATATTTATTTTTCAACGTAATCTCCTTTTAGCTCCACACACTTTTCCCAGCGATGTTCAATAAGTTCGATACCCTTTTTATAATAAGAATCGTCAAACTCCTCAAAATAGCCATTAACTGCCGACGTAACCTCTTCATTGTTGGAAAATCTTTGACCACCGATCCATTTTTTCAAGTCTGGGAATAGAAAATAATCCGAGGGGGCTAAATCTGGCGAATAGGGTGCATGTGGAGCAATTCAAACTTTAATTCTTTAATTTTGGCCATTGCAATAACGGATGTGTGAGCTGGTGCATTGTCTTGATGAAACAACAATTTCTTCTTAGCCAAATGCGGCCGTTTTTGCTTGATTTCTTCGCTCAAACGAAATGAAAATTATCCCACGCGCATCCCAAAAAACCGACACCATGACCTTGCCTGCAGATGGAACGGCCTTTGCCTTCTTTGGAGCCGGTTCTCCCTTTTTAGTCCATTGTTTTGATTGTTCTTTTGTTTCGGGTGTGAAGTGATGGACCCATGTTTCATCCATGTTTATGAAACGGCGCAAAAATTCGGCTTTATTTCTGTGAAACCTTGCCAAACACTCGATGGAAACATCTTCACGACGATGTTTTTGTTTCATTGTGAGCAAACGTTGCACCCATCTTGCGCACAGCTTTCTCATGTCCAAATTTTCAGTTAATATGCGATGTACCGCACTTTTTGAAATGCCTACTGTCTGCTAGCTCGCGCACTTTCAGTCGATGATCATCCAATACCGCTTTGTGGATTTTCTTCAACATTTTTGGAGTCGTCACCTCATTTGGTCGACCATTGCGATGCTCATCTTCGCAGGTCGTTCAGCCTCGTTTAAACTCTGCTACCCAATATTTTAGTGTTGATAACGAAGGAGCAGTCTCACCTAGAGTAGAATCTAGTTCAGCTTTTATATTGGTTGGGCTAAGGCCTTTCAAATAAAAGTATTGTATCATATAACGATGACCAATTTTTTCTATGTTTACAAATTCACTGAAAACGTTTATTATTGATGGCTGCCAAACAAATACTAAACAACGTGGCGTCTTCAAACTTGAAGCATATGCTATATAGATAGTATACTTTCTAATAAAATGGTATTTTTCAAGCAACTACCGCCATCTCTAGGTCAGGCCAGGTACTTCTGGGACCATCCTCGTACGTGTTTTTTTTACAAGTTCGGAACCACCTCCGCACCAGTTGTCCCAAAAACTGGCTGACTGACGGAAGGCTATTGATATTCAACCTATTTATAACCTAATATTAAAATATCAGCGTTTATAAAACTGTTGTATTTTTGGTCCCTCAGCTCTCCGACTATAGTACAGGGGGGTCAAATTTTTGTTGGAATGCCCTGTATAGTGTCTATGTATAGTTTTTTGCCTTATTTGAATATTTACACCGGACCTACCGGCCCCGAAGACCGGTCTTCAGGCGATCGCCTGCGGCCACCCAGCCCGCCGCTGCAAGAATCGCTTGCTTGGAGGTTTAATCGATGCAAACAACCAAGATCAAGAAGATCGGAAGGTCATACAAGGCTAATTTTAGAAAACACTCATCAATTTTTTTCAATATCATGAAAATGTTTCCACAATAACAAATTTATAATCCGAAGGAATTATGTACATCAAACTACTAATGAATTATTGGGTTTGGAGATAAATGATATAATAGGAATAACGTGACCATGTTGAGAATCCTATTTATAAGTTCAATAATAAACATAATTACTCCAGGAATCAGCTCTTTAATTTTGCATAATACCTATGTGGGTTATTATTAAACAATGTATGCCAAGCCGACTGGCTGTATTGTTTCTGAAATGATGCATCTACTTTTAATCCTTGTTTTTAGTTGTTTCTTGCAAAGTAAATCAGTTCAGGACCTTAAAAAACAAATTTTCCGCCTACCTCGTATGTTCTTCAATGCAAATGAAATCGATCATGACCCCTATTGATGAACGATTTGTTATCAATGTATTATTTCGAGAAATCGTCCATTAATATTGGTCGATTTGTCATTAATGGTCGATTTCTCTATAAATGCGTGATTGTTGCATAGGCAACCTAATATAAACGAATTCAGATGTTATGGACTCTAAAATGGAGATTGACGATAAAGGAACCCGCACTAATCTTTTGGAAAACCGGTTTCGGTGAAAATCGCTGAAATTTCAATACATGTAGCCCATGCCATCCTGAACAAAAGTTACCATTGCGCCAACTCTCTGAATGCCGGCGTTTGGATTCTACAGGGGGTCAAAGTTTCATATTTTGACGATTTTTCAAAAAATCCGGAATTTCATTTTCATCGGATCGATCTGCATTTTCATAATGGAATATTCTACAATATGTGCATTAAAAAGTTCAAATGACAAAAGTTTCTAGAATCAGAACTGGCGGGTATACAGAAGGTTAAACTTTGTTTTTGGTAATTTTTATCGAACTTTTTTCGAGAAAATAGTTGTTTTCCTGCAGATTCATATGCAATTGATGTTACTTACAGTACATGAGAGGGCGATCATATTTTGCACTTGAACCAACCACCCTACTTTAAATATTTGGAAGATACGGGGCGATCAAAAATATATTTTCAATTTCGAAAAAATGTATCCCTTTGGTCAGCTTCCACCAATATGTTTAGCTAATTTTTTTTAAACTATGTAGCAAATATATATGCAAATGTGTCAACGTCTGTGCTCATTAATATGAATCAATATAAAGTTGCGGCGATGGTCCGAAAAATGTGGAAAAGGGATGTTTCGGAATAATTTTGAAAGGATTTCTAAAATCATCCAGGAATTTTTTTTCTAACATAATGTAAATGAGTCATTCTTGATCAAAAAGTTCCACTGTGCCTATCTCGCGAATGCCACGGTTTGAATTATACAGGGGTTTGAAGTATAGTATTTCATCGATTTCTCGAATAATCAATAATTCCTTTGTAACGGAAAATAATATTGTTTCGTAGACAAACTTCGAATATTTTCTTCAAAATGTGCATGAATTTGGAAATTTGTCATCATACAACTAACACCCTATATGAGATATGGGGATTGAACTTGGTACATCCACTTTTTCAAAAAAAAAATCCTAATGGCCCTTCTCGAAATTTCGACCCATTTACCAGAGAAAAGTAGGCCTTGAAAATAAGAATAATTCATATCTGTCAACATCTTTGAATAGAGCTCATCGAGTACTATAACTCGAAATTTTCATTTTTCAAAATCGGTCCATGGGTTCCAAAACAACAGGCGGTTTCAAATCGGACACACGGTATATGAAATATAGATAAAATTATGTTTGAAAAATAGACACTGGCAGTTGATATTGCGAAAAACCAAAAGTATAGATATAAGTAGGTATATAGGAAATTCTAAACATAAAATAGATAGTAAAATGAAAAGTATAAAGATATTTGTGGATAAGATGTGTTAAAATCAAGACCATAGATAAAATTGTATTTAAAATTCACACAGATTTATACATGGAACATTGAGTCACCTTAATAGTATAAATAAAATCATAGATAAAATGGGCCTCAACAAACTTATTTTAGTGAAATAAAATAAACTAATTTTGACACTAACGGTAGGTATGTTTTTCGTATATTTTTTTTTTGAATTATCGTCAAAATTTCTTAGTATCTAAAAGTTACTCTGATTTTTGCCTAATTTTTGATGTTACAAAAGTTTCCTTTACATGTGAAAATGTAGTTCAGAAAAAAGCGTGAGCTTGGTTTAAAAAATTTATTTTAAAATGATGCTGATACCATTGTCTAAGGATCCCCTTAGACAATGCTGATACCAAGGTATGACGTGCCATTTGGGTAAAAAGTATTTTTGCAAAATATAAAATTTGTGTCAATATATTAGTTTTATAAAATTTACGTTTCAAGCGTTTCAAATATATAAAAACGTGAAATCCCATATATTTATAAATTCAATCTATTTATGTTATCAACAGATGGCGCAATCGACGCAATTTAGAACAGGCTCGAGCATATGAGAGATTACGACCGAATGATATTCCAGTCGCCAGAATGCATTCTCAGAATATTTCATTAGTTTTTTTTTCAAATAATTACTGATTATTCGAAGTCAAATACGTTAGAACTGAAAAAAGTTAAATATAGGTGTACTACCGTTGTATGAGGATTACACATACAACGGTACTACTGAGACAACAGCACAGTGACAACCGTCTATGCCATCTGTTAGCGACTTTGTGTACTATTGAATGGACTTGCCTAGTTGCCATATGCCCGAACGAGTTCTAAAATGCGGCGGTTGCGCCCTCTTTTGACTACATAAAATATATCGAATTTATAAATATACGGGCATTCACGTTTCTATACAGGGTGACTCAACGTTTAGGATCGGTTTTTTAGGTAAAAAGGAAACCTTTTTCTCCATATTAATGTGTCCTAACTTGCTTCGTTTTCAGAAAAATCAGTTTTTATCAATTATCTAAAAACCTTTTTGCTGATTTTAATAAAACCTAGCATGCTTATTTGCGATAATAATGGTCTTTTTTTCAATGCACTTATAAAAAAAAATTATTACAGTGGCGTCCAAAAGGGTAATATGATTGCTATTAGGACAAATTACTGTACTCCATACTGTTTTTGTATGATTAATTATACAGGATTGAGCAATTAGAGATACAATTTTTTTGTCTGTTTATTTTTTTGAATTTCGCTTCATTTTTGAGAAACAGTTTAAATGTCGTTTCCTTGCAAGTAACACGAAAAAAGTATTGAAGTAATTGAATATCAAGAAAAATTTATTAATTTTAATGTATTAGAAAACGGGAAAACAAAAATTCACAAAAACTGCTCAAAATAACAACAATTTGTTTCAATTGCAAAGTTCGCAATTGCGAACGACATATTCTGAAGTGGTACGGTGTGATATCTGGTGCTACTTGAACAATGGACTAGTTTTCATTTTTTATTATGGATTAATTCTAAAAATTTGTGAAAGATGAAACAAAAATGTGAAAGAATCATTGAAATATTTATAGAAATGAAAAAGTTATGGGACTTTGAATTTGCGCTTGGAAGAATTATTTCATAGCACGCAGCGCTCTAGTGTGTGACGTCACGCCACATGAACGAGGCGACTGGTATTCGCAGAGAGCTTACTGCTTACAAATTTATCGGTGTACAATCTCTTGCGCCGTTCGTGACGTGTATTGTTCATTACACGATGGCTGAAATTAAAAAAATATCCTACAATTATTGTATTGTGCCATTGTGTAAAAGCACGACAAATAAAAACCCCAATAAATTGTTTTTTTTCCATGTATCAAATGACATGAATATAAGTAAGAAGTGGTGCAAACTAATGAGGCGTGACTTAATTGGACCTACGCAATTATTTGTGGTGTGGCGATCTCTGACATGTGGCGTGACGCACAGACGAGTCGGAGACCAAAGACGTTCCGCGCTAAAATACGTGAATTTAAATAATCTATATCTCAGTCATTCATTGATGGAAAAAAAACACTGGTTTACTAGTTCTGATCTATATTTTAATTCCATCGCGTCAAATTTAGTATTTTCAACATCACTAAACTAGTCCATACTTTCAAAGTCAAAGTCATAATATACTTTAATCTCAGAAGTTTTTCAACTTGTCGCCAAAGCATTCAAGTACCTTCGTCGGTGTCGAGGCACCTCTTCCTTAAGGATGTCTTTGGGACGGTTTTTTGGAATAAGAACGTACACTCGTATTAAATAAGCTTAATAGACTGTAATACTTTAATATAAATATAATTAATACAGGAGCGCGATAGTCACTTTTTATGTTTGTTGTAGAGGGGTTGGAAAGTATCTCTCTTCCTTCGTCGCTCAGAGGGTTTCAGTCGTGCTAAGTACTGTTGCAACACTTCACATAAGAATACGATTTCAGGAATAAATAGTCTGATACTCAACAGTCAGCATAAACTTTGGTTTATATTACCCCCTATATAAAAATCGATAGGGGATGAGTCAGGAAAGCTCGCAAGCCAAGCAAATTTGACGCCTTTTATCTCGAAAACGAAGCAAGTTAGGATAAATATATCGGAAAGCAAAATAAAAATTATTGCTAAAGCTAATAAATATATTAGTTTTTCATCTACTTTTCATACGCACTTACTTTCGACAAACCGGCAAGTTGGACAGCATTCACATGGATCTTCGTGATAAACTGACCCTTTGGCGCACATGGGAATGGCGCAATACTGACGATTGCATCCTGCAGGAAGGCAATTTTTGGTCGTGCTGGCTGCTTTCGCAACAGTAGCACACATTAAAAATAGTACGGGTAAAATAAACTTCATTTTGATTTGTTAACTTGCAGAATGACGAACAAACTAATGTTGGATTTTTGGATTTGTTGATATTTATTGCGATCTGAAATGTGAGAGTCACTTATTTTCTACTTATATCCTCATTAATTTTTCCCAATAATGAGAATTTGTTGTCAGGCACATTGTTTGCTAATGAGTAGGTACCTGTGTATTGTGATTTGAGGTGGAAATATATTATTATTTACTTATTTTATCATTGGTTTTCTTCTAGTAATGTGTCTTTTCATTATCGAATATGGATTGTTGATAGTTATTTTCCGCTATTGCACAGTGAGCTCCCAAAGCAAATTTTTGGCCAAAAGTATTTGGGGTACAACTATCTCCTGTTTTTATAATAACGGCTTAAAAATTATTTTTCCGACGAGCGTGCGTAAAGCATTTGCTTGCGTAAAGTTACACTTTTCCGCACCCCGTGCAGATAAGATTTTTATGTCAAACTAGTTCATTATTGTGTCTTTATTGCTTAGTTACCAACTATCTAATGTCGTACTTTATGCCCGTGCGGGCATAAAGTTCACTTTATGGCCCGCGCGGGCATAAAGAGAAATAATTTCGTCAGGAATTCCAAAGTCTTCATTCATTTTGACTTCTAACTTCGACACATATAAAAATTATTTTGATTTTATGACATTTACGTTTGTCAACATTCACCTAGTAACGATAGTGTCTACTATGATAAAATGGCAATGTTATTAATTCAAACCGGATTTTTTAATATACTGATTTGTATTGAGATTGGATTGCAATAACGAACTAGTTTGATATAAAGTTATGTATGTACCGCGGTCATAAACAGATGTGTATACCCTTGGGTGACTTACAAACCCTCAGACCAGAGGCCCTCGGGTTCGTAAAATGTCGCCCTCACGGCATAAATCTCTATTTATACCATTGGTACATTTCCGCACTGAGTGCGGAGAAGTAAAACTCCTCAAAAATCTCACTGGTATGAAAAATTTATGTTTAGTTGCTGTAGACTATTTTATGCAATCTGAGAAGCCGTTGCAAGTGAATTCCCCTTTAACTTTCAATCGTATTTCCCGATATATCAAGCCACATGAACGGCTGCCCTTCTCAGTTAAGTCAACCTTCATCGACCTATTTGGACAACTGTCCTGAGGTAAATCAACCTCCGTCAAGCCATATTATTAACTGCCCTTCTGTCAGTGTTCATCAAGCCGTACCACAAGTCACCCATTTTTTTTTTTAATAATAAGTTTATTTGTATGGATATAGTTTACCTGAATTTTGATAAGTTTTACGTACAGATAAACATGGATAAGTCACAGAAGCGTACATCAGTTATAAACCGATATACTCTTGTGCGTATTTTTTTTAAATTGAAAGGGTATATTTTTATGTCAAAAATTGAATGCCCATATTTTTCTGAGTTCAACCATACCACATACGTCATATCTTACACTTCGAATTACAGTATTCTGAGTATAAAGGAACCAATGTTCATATTTCTCAACATTCATTTCATTATTCATTTTGCAACGTAAACCTAAGAACTACTCAGTAGTTAGTACGAGTATATTGCTACACTTGAATAGTAGGCTAAGCAAACATATGAAAGCCCTTAGCAACCAGACAATAAGTTCTTAGTTACCATTGCGTATGTCACACTGGTTTTCATTATACTCAGTATACTGTGATTCGAACTGTAGGATATGACGTATGTGGTATGGTTGAACTCAGAAAAATATGGGCATTCAATTTTTGACATAAAAATATACCCTTTCAATTTAAAAAAAATATCGATGACGTCATTTCTTGAAAGGTGGTAGGGAAAAAAATATTTTTTTTCTAAAAAAGGGTGGAAAACTAAAATACAAAATCGACCTGTCCGAGCTAGAATTATAGATTACTGCGTCTTCATTCATTTTTGTTTTAATTTCAGTTTTACCACAAATTTCATTAACTGTCTTCCAGAGGCCTTCTGTACTATTCTTGTTTTCTTCAATCAATTTATTAGCATATTTTTTTTTGGCATTAATTATGGATTTGTTCGAATTGTTCTTCAGTTGTGTTTGTACTTTTTTATATAGATCATTTTTTCTATTAACACTTTAGATTATTTCAGGTGTGATCCATTTGGTCCTAGCGCGGTTTTTGTTTTTGATTCTCACTGTAACAGTACAATTTTCAATACTCAGTTTTATTTTTTCCACAAAGTCTCTGGCTATTTTTTCGGTATCATCTTGGTTATATATCAGGCCATAGTTCTTCAGGCCGCAATTCTTGTCCGAGTTTATTATAATTTATAAATTTTTTGTATTTATTTTCAGGTTTAATATATGTTTGTTGGTTTTCCGATTGGAATGTTACGGCAATAGGAAAATGATGTGTTATTCAACTCTGTATAATAAAGGATTCGAAATTGAGTTGGTGTTTACATTTTATGAAGAAAAGGTCTATACAAGATCCACTACTTGGTCGTATAACATCGTTTATATAAGATATAAACCCGTGTGCATTCATTAGATTCTTGTATTCTTCTGCATAATCGTATTCTGACAATGTATCAATTGAAATGTTCTACTCGTTTAAGTAGAATTTGACTCAGCTGTTTTTTTGACACCAAATATATCTACTTCTTCTACTTTTGCTACGATCGAATCTGATTGTAGCAAAAGTAGATAATTGGTTGAAAAATTAAACTCGCTAAATCATTGCAGAAATTCTGTTCATTTCAGTTTGGTTGTATTTTGAAGTTCAAAAAACTTCATTTACTCGCATGAAAATAATTTTGGTAGTGAAGTATGAGCTTCTAGTTAAAATAAATATGAGTGTTATGGACGTAATTGAAGTTCGAATAGGTTGTACAACGAGTTTTATTTATATAATATAGAATGTGGGTTCCTTTTGATTCTCAATTCATTGATAACCTCTGTTGAAGCTCCCTTTTAAAATTATATTCTATAAAAAAGGAAACCAGAAAAGAAGATGATGAAGGTGTGTTCATATTGATTTGAAATTAATTTAGTATCTCTGTTGAACCTTCCTTCCATATCTACTAGTAAAGTGGCGAAAGTTCAAAAACATCAGTGGGATACGGATAATATAGAATCTATTCTATATGTCTAATCGATTTATGTGTAATGATCAGAGAAAAATTGACCAGACATATCAAAAAAAATATTTTTCAGTTTCTACTTGTTCCCAATCTTCAAATATGCAATTTTTATTTATAATTCTGGTTTATTATTCAATTCGTTCACTCAAAGCTGCTTCAAAAGTGGAAGGTGTTAGGTTTTGGAATCACTTCTTCATAATAATTTTTACATCCTGAAAAAGTTTTCTGATACAAAATTATTCAAGGAATTCACATATATGATAACTTCATTATTCTATTTGAAATATTCCTGCCTAAATAATCTTCCAATAAGATATAATACTGTTCGCGCCTTCTTTCATTGTCTGTTTGGGCTGTGGAAGTTGTTAATTCAAACAAATTATTCATAATGACTATCATTTTTAATAATGAAACATAATAAGTTTACTTTTTACAGAGACTTAGGGAATTTAAGAATAAATTGACTTCTACTGGAAACCCTGAAATTACGTTTATATGATGCTCTACTTTTTCTACTAGTAGATATAAACTCTGGTGGTCAATAAAACGTGGCTAAATTGTTTCCTATTTTTTCTAGATACGTTTCCAACCCGATATTAAATTGAATAGGAGAAGTATTAGGAGATCTATAGAGAGCTGTGATTGATATGTTATAATTCCGATTTTCAATGATTATCTGTAAAGCTTTTATTTTTGAAATATCTTTTATACTATATGAAAAGTCAAGTGTTTCTCTAATAAATACCATAACCCCATCATTTTTATTTGATTTCCCTACATTATATAATGTTTGGTAACCTTTCATACGAATAACTTCAAGATCATTCACTATGTATGTTTCCCTCAAAATGACAGACAATTCATCAATATTTTTCATGATACTGCGAATGTTCATGTGGATGATTTTCATATTATTTCCAAGATATTTACTGAATTCACCATTAAATGAACTGACCGGATCTGCAATAAATTTGCAAAATGTCAATAATTGTTCTTTCATCATAAACATTACGAACAAATAATTTAATTTTTTATTGTTATGTAATTGTTTGTTGTATGATTCTTTCTATCAAGTTTAGACAAAAACTATTCAATAAGTTATAATTTTTCTTATATTTGTTGCTATCTGATATGAAGCTCGTAGGAAAAATGATGTTCCTAACACGTGCGCAAAGTGCCTTTAATGCACGCAAAAACTTATACGAACTCCGCTTCGCGTCGTTCGCATAACTGTATTTGCGTGCGGAAAAGTAACACTTTGCGCACTTGTTAGGAAAATAACTATATTTTTCATTTTATTAAATTATTTTCCACATATAGAAGTTCAAAATTGATATTGTTAATATCGACTGGTGCCTACAATTTTTGTGAAAAAGAAAATAAGTAACAGGCAAGGACCAGGTGGAAAATGTTGAGGTTCCAACTATAAGGAAAAAAAATACTTAAACACGAAAACACCCAAAGTGGTGAAACGGAGATGCAGTTTAGGGGTTGAAAATGTTCAATGAAAAAGTTGTAGATCAGAAACAAAAATAGAAATCTTTTTTATACAACACTTTTCTTCATAACCTCAAATTAACCGTCAAAATGGCGAAAAACCGATTTTTCAGTATTTAATCTTTTTCTCGTGTATAAATTATTTAATTTGCTTACATGAAAATGTCGGATGAGCATGATTTTTTCACATTTTAGAAGATATATAGATAGATATTTTATTCGTCACAAAAGATTATACATAATGTGTAGACATCAGTGCACAATACTTATCGGACTAGTCAGTTACAAGGCAAGGTATCTTAATAAAATTAAAATACATCCACACGCAAATTACAAACATTATTAAGTTAGTTATTTCAGTAAAAAACACACACAACAATAATAATAAGTAAGATAATCAATCAAGTATAAGTCATTTTAATAAATTATCATATTCAGGAGCAGAGAATTTCTTCCACACTATAAAATGCTCTCTCATATAAGAAACTTTGCACCCTATTTTTGAATACCGAATCGCAACCACCTACATCAATAAAATTCCTCATCTTATTAAAACACTTCATAACGGTATAGCTGGGAGATTTTTGACCAACAAGTAGTCTGGAAAATGGTAGATGGATATCATCTTTAGCCCTAGTATTATGAGAATGTATTTCATTGTTTTTGGAAATTTGTCTTCATTATCTCTTATGAGCATTATTAGGTGAAATATATAGAGACAGGGCAATGTCATTACTCTTGATTTTATGAATAGAGGCTTACATGAAGCTTGAGGATGAGCATTATTCATTATTCTAATAATTTTTTTCTGAGATTGAAAAGCTCGACTAGTTTTTACTAATTTCATTTTAAATTATTATATCTATACATATTTAAAAACACGACAAATCTAAATATATTTTGTCTGCTGATACTGACTTTTCAATAATTTGGAATGTTTTATAACTTCGAAACTGTGAGTGAGTAACTTAATACTGTAAGTTATTCTATTGTTACATTGTGAAATAAAAATTTCAATCTTACATTTTTGTGTGTGTGCTTATATTGTTTATAGGCCGTGATCCCACGCCTATTTTCAAAAATGATTAATAACAGGCTGAATCTTCCTGAGTAGCTTCATTTTGCCAAGACGCCCAACTTTTTCCTCTACAAAAATTCTCGATAGTGGTAGCTAATAAAATGCGCAGGCGTCAAACATGTCGATTGGGTGAGTGCAAAAAATTCATTAATAACAGTTAGTATTCCAGTTGAACTTCGAGATGATTCGATGAAGTACTCGAAAAAACTTTTGTCCTACAAATAAATGGATGGTAGGACTGAAAAGTTCCCCACTCCCAACATGTACCAATGACGTGGCCTTAAAAATTCATTAATAACTGCGTAGGCGAAAGTCATGTTGATTTGGTGAGCGCAAAAATTGTATGGCTAACTGTTAGTTTTATCCAAATCTGAAGCTCTTGGCTCATGGTGAAACAAACCAATTGAATTAACTTCATATGAAGGCAGTAAAATCAATCTATTTGACCGTAAGCCACGGGCTTAACAAGCCTACAGATATTTCGATCATATTTTCTGAAATAAAAAATAATCAAAATATTTTGTAATTAGGCACATTTATCCTCATTTTTGATATGATATTTTCTTGATCCTGCCATCCTCATTACGTTGTTCAGTTCACAGATCGATCATATGGCCAGTTTTCGAGCTACAAGGTGTCAAAAATTCTATTACTGCTGTTTTGCGAATTATGAATCGATTTGATTTTTATGCTTTAATACGAAATTGATTTTTTTTAGAAATAAACACATTAAATCTAATTTGTCCCTCCATTCGAATAAGAAATTATATTTCACAAAGGGTGTTGCATTACATAGCATGACAAGACACTGTTCAAAGAAATAGATGAATATTAATACCATTATCATTTTATTTTACAAATTCTTTGAAAAAGAATGGGTCTTTATCAATTACATGAGGATTCATGTTATGATTGCTAGTTCAACAGTTCTCCATGTACACAGTGACAATTTGAATGCTCAAAAAGGCTATATCTCAGGAACAAAATGAAATAATTATTGCGAATTGTCCATATCTGCTACTAGGATATGAGAATTGAAGTGAAATTATACTCATGAAATAATACTCCTATCAACTCCTCTTATTTCCAGCAAGTCTCGTCACTCTCTGATACACAGCCACCCGCATCCAAATACATTTTTATTTGAATTTGTTATGAAAGTGGCTGCAAAGATCGATGAAAAAAACTGGAGGTCGTAGTTGAAAAAATTAAGTTGATGATGGAATATAAAGAACTTAACGTCGCATTGGAAATTGTTTTATATCATATTATAACAGATATGAAACATTATTGAAAGTTCCCGTGACTTTTTCTCATATCATTCGAAATGGAGGCGGTAGAGCCATGAAACGAAATTCGACAATTTTAGTTTTTGGCGAATATCTCAATAACAAACATTGATATTCCAGACCTGAAAAAACCTTAGTATTGTTTCCCAAAATAGATTTTTTTTCAGTTTCAACCGACCTTGTAGGTCTCTCTGTTTCCGAGATAGCAATAGTATGTCATCAGCTAAAAAGACGGCCTGTATATATAATGTTGAACCCCTTATTACTTCAAACACCCCATCTGCTTATCTGTATTATATTTTGATCGATCAGCTTCCATTCTGATTGATTGTCAATGATAAACTCAATCAACTTATACACTCGTATGCGTATTCATACACAGGATAATTGATTATATTATTGACTACCTTGTAGAAAAACAGTTTCGTTTTTTCTGTATTATGATACATATTTCTCACGAATGTCAGTAATGACCAGTCGCTCACTAGTTCAATATTGGATATGAATGGTATATTGATATTTTTTATACATTCAAATTTTTCTAAAAATCTCAAAATTCATGATGTGTCGCCCTCTGGCGCCGAATCTGGTAATACGATCGAGTAGGGCCAATGAAGACTTTTACTCGGAATAGCTTCAGCTACAACATACCAAAAATTCAGCCATTTCACAGTAAGACTTTTTTTCATTAAATGTGTGAGGAGTCCTTTGATGATAGTTGCATATATTGTTGTTGAAAATTAATTTTTCTGTTAGCCAGATGTCGTTCCCTTACGAACGACATCCCTCAAAAGACGAAACTTGTGAGAGCCAAGGATTAACGAATTCTTACTTTTTACCTGCTATTCCACTTTCTTGGGCCATCAGAGAAATATAAGCAGTCGCTAGGCTTCGAACCCACGACCGGCGACCACAGTGGATAAGATCGGTATTTTAACTACTTGGCCACTTGACCCCCTGTAAAATATAATATCTCTTTCGAACTGGACTTTTTGAGGCCTCTGGAGATACCATACATCCTGTTTTACCGTAGAACAGAATTTCACAATTCGTCTGACCTCTTTGAAAGTTTTCAATTATAAATTTCAGCTTTTCAGACGACGATGTGGTGTTGCAGGTTTTTCCGGGTTTCCCCGCATCTGTTGAAGCGCATGCGACATCATTTAAGCCGCCCCAGAAGGCAGATTGATTATTTCAATGTTTTTACTTTGTTATTGTTGTTTTCAATATGTTTATAAAAATTATAAAAGCTAAACAAAATTTCCCGCTTATTTCATAAACTTTTCAAGTAAATTATGATATTTTTTAATCGAACAAACAATTATACATTGAAAGTAGCATTACTTCACGAATAAAAGTATATTAAATTAGCTAAACCACAATTTCAAAATAATTCGTTATTTTGAATAATTTTTGTAGGACAATATGACCATTCAATTATACAAATATTAAACAAGCAACGGTAAAACAATCCGCTGGGTATTAATGAATTTTTATGACCACGTCATTGGTACATGTTGGGAGTGGGGGACTCTTCAGTCCTACCATCCATTTTGTAGGACAAAAGTTATTTCGAGTACTTCATCGAATTATCTCGAGGTTCACTGAAAAACTAACTGTTATTAATGAATTTTTTGCACTCACCAAATCGACATGTTTGACGCCTGCGCATTTTATTAGCTACCACTATCGAGAATTTTCGTAGAGGAAAAAGTTGGGCGTCTCGGCAAAATGAAGCTACTCAGGAAGATTCAGTCTGTTATTAATCATTTTTGAAAATAGGCGTGGGATCCCGGTCTATTACCTTAAATAAAAATATGTATTAACAGATCTAAAGAGTTTGTCGTAATTTTTAAAGTTGAACATTGAACTGTGGGGGATTGGGTGGTAATTTTGTCTCAATACATAAAGGGTACAGGCGCCAATGATAGTTTCGCACGACGGCTCTGGAAGGTACTTGGCGCGTCCCCGAACAAAATCAACCAACTTCAGGAAATACAAAGAATATTGAATGTTAAAAAAAATTAAGTTAAAAAAAATTTTTTGAGACACCCAAGAAAGAAAATGAAATTGTCAAAAAATAAAATCAAACTTCTTGAGGATTGATAGAGAATATTATATTTTATTACATTCCAACTGAGAATTTCATAACTAAATACACATATTAAATTAGGTCACTTGACAAATGAATAAATTTGCGGCCACCAGCACAACACGTATATTGTATTCTTCATCCGTATTCATCCTTATCTGAAACAAAAGGGCCAATGAGTATATTGAGATTACAAAACTTGAAGCACTGTTAGGAAGAGGTTGTTTTTTACAGGAGTATTCTTCGTCACAATTACATAGTGGGTTGGGTTTTGAAGTTACGAGTTATTTGACATTTAATAATTCACCAGGGCATATTCGCTTTGAATATTCGACCAATATATCCAAACTAAATTATACCAATATAGCTGAATGTTTTGAAGCCATTATTGCTTCAATAACATTTCACCAATACCACTTTCAAACTGTCCTTACAATATTGGAATAATATCGCAAAATATTCACATTCTATTTCTCACCAATATAACGTTTCATAATTTTGCCAAAATTTTCATAATATTGTACCAATATGCCAATATCGCTGAATATTTTGTGGTCAATATTCCTTCGAGAATATTTCGCCATTGTTTATATAGAAGTATATATATATATAAACAATGATTTCGCTAATATTATTGAAGTAAAATTGGACCATTATCGTAGGTAATATCCCAAGACCATGACAAATAGCCGACTATTATTTTCTCCATAATTCTATCGAGAGTACCTTGTATTTTAACAATTTAATGAGACCATATGAACATTAATAATCTGAATAACTCCCGAGAGCTTTAGCTCGAGGAATTGTCTCAAAATACAAGTTACTCGAGATGAATTAAAGAAAAAAATAGTCTCTATTTGTCATGGTCGAGTGATATTTAGGAAGATTATTTGATGAACAGCATCAAATCATTTATGTACTTAATCATATACGTTTCAACATTTAACTTTCCTTCCTTTTTTGAGGACAAGAATGAAGGTTTCGTCTTTTTGCATTACGCACATTCCTAGCAGTTTGGAATTCGATATCTTCAAATGGATTTATCTTGCGTTTATGTTTATTGAAGTAAAATTCCTGGAGAGTTTTCGCAGTTTAATTCCACATCACTTTAACAGTGTACTCTTTATATTCCTCGCCATTTTCTTTACGCATATTCCATGCCCAATCTTTGAGGATTTCGGCGATCATGAGAGTTGGGGTGGTCGCACAAAATTCATATTTCTTCTGCTGACGAAAAGACAGGAATTGTCTCCAGACAGACTCTTGACTCTTCACGGTATTTTCTGGGACGGATTCGCTTATACAGTGTGTCCCACTTTGAGCAGCCACACCCTCATATTTCGTTGAGCATGAAATAATTCGAAATTTTCTTTGATTCAAGTTGTAGTACTCGGAAATACCTACCTTTATGTTTACGTAACCTTTGTATATCCATTTTCCACGGCTAACTACGACCAAATGAAAAGTGAAAAATTGGGAAAAACACACTAGGCATTTTTTTATCGCAAACATAACACCAGATTCTGTTTCAGAACATCTTAAAACCCCCAAATCTCAATGCTTGAATCATTTGAATATACAGGGTATCATTCATTCTGATCAGAGTTAGCTTTGGAAAAGTGATATTTGGCTATTTTTCAAAGTATTAATTAAATATTTTTGGGAATTCTGTGACAAGAGAAGACATTTTGGAAATTTTCCAAGCATTATTTATGGATTAGAGTTGATAATGCTACCAGCTACAGATGATACTCTGTATATTCAAATGATTCAGGCATTGAGATTTGGGGGTTTTAAGGTGTTCTGAAACAGAATCTGGTCTTATTTTTGCGATAAAAAAATGCCTAGTATGTTTTTCCCAAGTTTTCACTTTTCATTAGATCGTAGTTAACCGTGGAAAATGGATATACAAAGGTTCCGTAAACATAAAGGTAGGTATTTCCGAGTACTACAACTTGAGTCCAAGAAAATTTCGAATTATTTCATGCTCAACGAAATATGAGGGTGTGACTGCTCAAAGTGGGACACACTGTATATGCATTAATTTATGTCATAGAAGATAACCCAAAACGAGACAATTCAATTTTGAGCGACTAAGTTATGTCAAACTTCGACACTTATACAAACAAAAGAGAGCTTTAAATATCCACTTGTTTGTCTAAATAGCCACTCATATCACACATCATGTGACTTCAATCATGAAATATCATTGGTATAGCAATAAGTGAATGAAATAATCGCCAATACTCACACACACACATTTTTTTCTCGTCAATATTGCGTTCCAAATTTGCCAATATGTTCACAGTATTGTATCAAAGTTGATTTCATTGAAAATATGAACAGGATGTTCATAAAGTCAGTTGTGGAATCATCTGCGACTGAAAGTTGGAATTTAGTCGCTGTTTTCCATCGTACAAGATAACCTCTCTTGGAAGGTGTTGAAAAGGGAAACATTCTCAATTGATAATTGAGCCAAAACATGACTCCTCTGGAAATGGAAAAACCTACGATAAATTGAAGTAACTTTTTTTGTAAAGTTGATAGCTGACCACTGACCCGATGAAATGGTCGAAGATATCCGCTGGTAGCTATCCGGCTAGTCTCTTTGATATCAGAAGGTAGGAAGAATAAATAAGGTTTCAAAAATGAGTTTTCTGATGACCACATGCGAAAATGACAAATAGCACACTATTAGTTACTTCGAAAACAAATATCACCCTAGAGTGATCTCTAGAGTGATATGTGTAGTTGCGGACCACTTTAATAATAATATAGTAAACTTAAGGCATTTTAAAAAAGGAAAGGTGACGAATGTAAACCGAAAAGAGCTAAAATTTTGACACAAGAAATTTGTGAATTTATAAATAAAGCTTCCGATGAGATTCATTTACTTACATAGGTGAGTTAGTATTTAAAAAAAATGTATACATTTATTTAATTATGTTTTTTTTAGGTTGTGTTGGTTATGGATATATCTGGTGCATGTCGCAAGCAAGAACTCACCCAGTTATGTTTAAATAACATTGAAGATTTGGGGACTGGCTGTCATTCAAATTGATGATACAAAAAATAAATGCTGTCGCAAGTTCACTATTACTGGAAATTTTTATAGCATATATAAAAAATATGCCAATCTAAGAAGGCCAACTACAGAAACACACTTTTTTCTTAATTATGGAGACCAAAAATGCATAAAACAAGTAGTGGGCATTAACAAAATTGGAAATATACCTAGAGTAGTTGCTAAATTTTTAAATCTAAAGGATCCTGAAAAATACACGGGGTACTCATACCGCCGTTCTTCTGCTACTATATTAGTAAATGTAGGAGGAGATCTAACCTCTCCGAAAAGACATGGGGGTTGGAAATCGTCCAAAGTCGCAGAAGAATATATTGACGATTCTGCTACTAACAGGTTAAATATTGCCAATAAAATTATGGCTGCCATCAGCAGTACTTTGAAAGCCGTCACTCCGCCTCTTCGAGAAACTGACAACGAGTCTATTACTGTACATAATGTACAAATAACATAGAGAAATCTGTCTAACTCCTCATTGCAGAGTCCATTACAATTTACTAACTGTATTAATAATAATATTACGTTTAATTTCTACAATTCTAAGCAGTAATACTGTTCAATTATTACTTTTCTTTGTAAAATTCTCAAATTCTCAAAATAAAGTGGAAATACATTAATTTAATGCTGGCGCCTCGTGCGACAACATTCTCCCACTCATGTGAAATTGGTCACTTTCCACACTAGTAACGTAATATACTATTTAGAAATAAAGTATGGCGCAAAACAGAACTGATATATAAAACTTGAATTTTATCAATGAGGAAATCAGAGGAAATCATAAAACTTGATGCCAACAACATAAAACTCTAATTGTGCCTTAGACTTTATATTTATTACAGACATTGACTTATGAAAAGCAAATAAATATTTAATTTCTGCGCAAGAAATACTTCAAGGCTTGTCAAGTACATACCAAGCGTGAAGACTTACTGAAGTACTGGTTTCATAAATATGCAAAAATATCGTCATTCGGACAACAATGGTGCCCCATTCAGTAGACGTCTGCTTCATTATTTCTTTGGCCAATAACATCCATATATAGTGTAGTCAACAAGTATTTTTTTTAAATTTTGTAGTCACCGAAAATTATAATCATGATGTTCTTCTTAAATCTCACAAGATTTAAAACAGCGTTTTATTTACCACTTTCAATCCAATGACTCTCGTAAGAGTCTGTTTACGTTTCCTTTTAAAATCAATATGCTTTAATATGTTCATACTCGTGACCTTATTGATTTAAAGTGGTCTTGCGCTCGAATGGAATCCTAACCTCACAAATTTTGCCGATTTTGAGAGTGAAGCGTGTAGTGCATTACTTGTCGCTAATACTTTCCATTTCACCTGTTGATCCAAAATTTTATTTCACATGTAAACATGCGGACTGCACTGGTTCACAAAAATAGCTTCTTGACAAGATGGTAGTTTAATCTGAATGTGGTGGGGATATAAATAGTTTTAATGAAGAACTTTTAGTTTATCTTAAGGTAACTTCAAATCCGATGTCGATTTATTGAACATATTGGAGCATTTTTAAAACCTAACTAAATATATACTGACTTAAAATTGTTACTTGGGAATGTATTTGTTTATAACATTTTTTAAAAAATGGTGTTAAAAAATTTGAAAAAAAATATTTTCATGTAGTTCCAAACCCTCAGAAATCGAAACATTAAAGATATTTGTTAAAAAATTATCAACCTCTTTTTAATTTTTGTTAAGTAATAAAAAAGTGAAAAAAAATTTACAATTTTTGCATCGGTTATCTATTCGTTTTGAGAATAACTTAAATCAGTAAAAAAATCCTATGGTTTTAGTTCAATAATTATCGGGGTTTTTATGTTAACATTCAGTTTAGAAAAATTTGTTAATTAACAAATGCATAATTTATGGATAAATTGAGATCAAAATTTCTTAACCGCGGATTATAATAATAATAATAATAATATCGTCTTTATTATTTCCGAATGTATACAATACCATTACATCAAATATACATGAAAAATATGAAATATTAGGAAATAAAGGGCGAAGTTCATTTCCTACAATTCAGGAATTTAAAGAAAATGTTCTTCCACTTAACCCCAACAAGAGAGAAAGAAAAGTAAAAAAAACCTGTCATTTACAATGTTAACATGTTATTCATAAAATTTTAATCATTCTGTTGAGTGCAATGCAAGATCAAATATTCACCTCTGGGAATTGAACAAATAGTTTTTAGTAATTGATTTGAATTTACATTGTTGATTGATGTATTCCAATAGTACTCGAATTTTTTTATTCCTTAATATTCAAGTTTAATATGTTAAAATAACTTCTTTGTTGTTGAGTCAGAGTGACGCAGCGCGCGCGGAAGCCAGACTACCCGTTTTTGCTCTATTTTCAGGGCTCTGTAAAAATTATAAATATTGGAGGTACAGTTTCTGGAGTCGGAACTTTTTTTCAGCAAATTTGCAGATCTTTTTTAATATTTTGAAAATCTTCAATATTTTCGAGAAATTAAAAAAAAACAATGCCCCACTTTAGTTTCACTTAAATATTTATAACTTTTGCAATTTTTTTCGGCCTCTTTTGGGACCTTTCCTCAAATTTTCTATATGACATTATGAATTGAATGACACCATCATCATAATTTTCAGTGACAGCACAATTTTAAATAATACACGTTGACTAGACTGATAATAGTATCTTACCGTTCAAATGCACACACGGGGCAACATCCGCATGGACCAGACCCTCTGTCAAAAACAACTTGTCCGGGAACACAGCCTAGTTCTGGACATTTGATATCGGCCCTCTCACAAAAATTAGGAGGACAACCCTTAGAACATGTACGCCATTTCACTCCTGAAATCGCAAATATGATGAGTTTTAATGAAAAAGTGACGAGGTGCTTAAATTTTTATCAAGAACCAGTGATATTGGGTCGTCGTTAGGTATTTTTTCACGTAAAAATTTGCAATAACAAGTAATTAATATGCGAGAATGGTTTTACGTCAGCCGCATTTTTTAAATTGGAAATGTTCATAAACCATTTGGATAAAAATTGGAATTTCTGAAATACGTCAACATCGAGTAGGAGCATTTGTGTTGATTAATTTCGAAGTCAGATACCCGTTCTCAAGTTATTAACACTCAATATGCACAGGCAACTATTAATCCAGAACGATATCACAATTAATAGTATCAATATTTCCGCTAAAAGGTGGTAAGTTTTGAAGTTGGCAACGAATAAACGGCGATCAGGACGGCAATGTGCAAACACTCTGCTCGCCTACAACAACTCAACGGGACTGCCAACCAAAAATTTTCGTCAATCATGAGGCTTTGCTGAAAAAAATGTGTTCTCATGGAGCGAGGGTAGTAGCACATGATTGTTTTGCTTCATACCATCAAACCGATATCAAAGGGTTACATGGAACGACGAGAAATCTGACTTAGTTTGTGTAAAAGACGGTGTTCAAAAGGCTCAGTATTAGGTCTCACCCTATTCCGTCATTTACATCAACGAATGAAAGTCAAAATGTCTTGACAGAACAGCTCATTGCAATTATCCCATACAATAGGAATGTTTGGGTCGAAAATACATCAGAAAACAATTAATTTCCTGGCTAATACCACGACGAACGTTGAATTACATCTGGTGCAGAGTTCCTAGAAGGCTTTCTCTGCAATTGCTGGTTGCATGGAAATTTTCATCAAAACACTTGGACCAACTATAGATCGATTTCGGGGTAGTGCCCCTCATCAGTATAGGGTACGTCTATGCAGACAACAACTACTAGTGTCTGCAACAAATTATTCGGTAGAGGGCTGAGGCTGAGATGGCGCTCGTAGTTTAGATGTATCTACTCTGTGGGCGCTGTTTCAGCTTTTGCCTTGAAATGGGGATGTCAGCCCTTATATTTCTAAAAGTGTAAATAAAACTTTGAAAAAAGTTGGCGCTGTAAGCTTAAAATTTTAATGTGTTAGTTAATTCACTAAGTAGAAAAAAAAATCAGGCGACAGGTGAATCGAAAAGTATATGAATGATTAAAATAAACTTAGTCCTGTAGAACTGAAATTTACATCTATGTTTGGGAAAGCGATTTAAAAATAGTGGGTACAATGACAGGCGGTTCTGGCTAACATAAGTCCTTGACAGGGAAGAATTAAATAATGCACGTTATGGAAAATGTATCGATACGTATAAGACACATGTGACACTAAACTATTCACTATCAGTTGTAATTCGGCAAATTTATCTCCGAACCAACGGGAACTGCGACAACAACTATCGGGCAGAATAGTAATTCAAAAGAGCCAAACGGTTCTTACACCTGAAGATAATGGTTGGAATTTGATCGATGACCACCATGATTTTAATTGGTTTTGGAGGGATACAGTTCCGTCTTCAGTTCATGACATACTCACACATCAGCTTACTGATACTGCCGAAAACAAGTCAAGTGAAGCTGAGGAACACATTTCAGGTAACCCATGATTTTTATCTCCACGTAATGTCACTTATTTCACACCATTGAGTTCACGTTACGTCTCCCTCTAGCGTTCCCATTCGCATCTTTCCTCTTGCCTGTCGAGGACTTATGCTAGCCAGAACCTCCTGTCATTGTACCAGCTATATCTAAATCGCTTACTCAAACATTTCAGCTTTACAGAAAAAAGTTTATTTTAACTCATATCTGCACACCTTTCGATTCACCTGTCAGGTACTTGTGCTCATCGAAAACGCCTGTCAATTATTTTTTGTATTTTAGAGTGATTGAACTAAATCATCATTAAAATTTCAAGCTTACAGCGGAATGTTTTTTTATTTACACTTTCAAAAATATAAGGGCCGATGAAGTGTAGGGCTGTTCATACCGGACTCATCACTAGAAAAATTTGTAGCTTTACAGAAAGACCGTTACTCAGAGGGTTTGTTCATATACAGTACGATGCAAATGTATGGAATAAATTCACTATTTCAGAATATAAACATATTTTGGAAAATTCCTCGAACACGTCGATTTTCTTTTCCGATTGGACAATTTTTGAACCCCACCCCGAATATATAGGGTTATCCGCATTCGAGTGAAAATTACTTTAGTGATATTTTTAAATGGAACACCCAGTGTATTTTTCCATATTTGGTTAGGGATCGTCATTACAAATCCAGTAATACCAGGTTTGATGGGATTATGTCAAACGGCTGCGGAGATATGGACAAAAAACTTCCTCATATGTCCAATGAGTATGACTGAAACTTCACACGATTCGGAAGGTCAAAAGTCTCTGTCGCTCTGTCTACTTGCTAAATTGCTTAATAAAGAAAGTATATGGAAAAAGAAGAGGAACTGGAATGATCCTAACCTATAACTTTTGAATCGGAAACGAAAAGAGCATTCTAATGCACTGCCTCCTATTACAGGCAAAAAAAAAAGATTAGGTGGTGAAGAAACTTCACAGACACAAGCTCTCATGAAGACCGACCGTTTGGAGAGCTGAAGTTTAAAGCTTAAGTTTAAATTTTTCGTTAGTTGTAATTGGTTCAGTTTTTGGTCGGATAAGCAACTTAAGTCACGCTACGGGTATGAAGTTAGTTGCCTGACAGACTAACATTGAAAGTTAGTATATTTTCAGTTATCTGATGACTGATCTGACGACTTTTATAATCCTACGCCATGTTGGAAGTGTAATTCTATTTGGAAACATGGGCGGTAAGGATTATGAACCCTTATTTTAGTTTTCTAGAAATGATTCATGTGTATTCCATGTAGTTCGAGATTGAATCAATATCTATATTAAATATTGTTCATGGAAATGATTTTTTTTATTCTTGAGTTTCGAAAAGATCGCAACAGACTAAAAGCCCGCGTGTTTTTTGGCATGAAACAATAGTATATTTGACAGTAAAATGAAATGCGTTGCCATTTTCAGTTTCGAAATCGTTATTTTTCGGGTATCTTGAGCATAAAAATATAACTGTAGGAGTAACCAGAAAGTTTTCTTTAAGTGTCCATTTTGGCCATCAGTAATTATTTGGTTGATAAATTAACTAAGTTTTAAACACCATGGAAAGTGAACTGTCATCGCTGCGCGAAAGCGCGCTGGTGTATACTTGTTTTTAAATAAACCCAGCAACCTTTACTTGTTTTTAAATAAACCCAGCAACGTTTACTTGTTTTTAAATAAACCCAGCAACATTTACTTGTTTTTAAATAAACCCAGCAACGTTTAGGAAACAACCATCAGCTACCAACAGTTGGAGCTGAAACGTTTTAAAAAACCAAAAATGATTGACCAAATTGGTACAAAATAGGGTTGTGACAACGTTGTGTTGAGGTCGGCAACGCAACTTATGTTTGGTTGCCCAACTTTTTTAAACACGTCGCCGCAACGTTAATTTGCTACTTGGGTGGTGTTAAAGGTTTTTAATCATGCGTGATTTTTTTCATATTTGAAACTCTGACTCACTTTTCAACGGTACACAAACTGGACAACATGTACAATGGTATGTTATCAACATTTGACTTTTGTCACATTCTGGCCGGCCACATCTTACAACTGCACACTTCGAATAACAATTTTTTTCACTATTTTCCAGGCCATCAGTATTATTTTGTGAAAAAGTAGGCACAATCAGGAGTAACGTCAATAAAAATTTCATGGTGCGCGGCATGGTACAACTGTGTGATGGAACGAAGAGCGACGATTATTTATGAACAAAAGCTCCCATAAATACTTTTACGCTCATTTGTTTGTTCTGTCATTATTTATTATTCATGGGGAAGTGGAGCAAAAATGGACGGATTGGCTATGATCAGGATTCAAACTTTCTTTGCCAAAATAAAGTAACAAATTATTATTATTATGACTTGATCGATTGATGATGTATTCATTTTGTAGAAATTCCTGATAAAACACAGCATGAAAAAAATAACTTTTGTCTAATTTCCTCTAAGACTTTATTTATCATGACCAGTTTAGGCTTTTACACCATTATTCTCAAGTAATTAAAAAGTAAATACAGAGTACAGAGTATCGATTTTAAGGCCCCCTAGGCCCCTAGCATCGAAACTATCTATTTTTGGGGTTTGTCACCCAAATAATTTCTATTCAAAATAACCTGAACTGCATCATATCAAAAATTTGGGAAATTCCACCTACATGTTTTGTTGTGTCCTTTGGGGGGTGGGGGGATAATCATAAAGTGCTATTTTTCTGATTCGAGCATTTTAAAACCGACGATGCATTCAAAAATACTCAAGAAATATTTCTTTGCGTTTCATAATTGGAGGAGGTAAGCTCAGGGGCGAGTTAAGATTTAAAAAAAATAGAATTTTATTATGCAACATTAGCTACAATGAAACTAGTAAAAGTAATGTTCCTGGTTTTAAAAATAGTCTTTTCTGAGCTTGGAGTGATTTCAACGCCCCCTAGCAGCAAAACTGTTCGTTTTTGTGGTTGGCGCATTGGTCACATTAGTTGAAAATTACATGGACTGCATCGTACCAAAAATTTAATAAGGATTTTACGGGGTTCTTTACAAATTTAAAACTCTGACTTACTTTTCAACGTTTCACAAATTGGACAACATGTACAATGGTATGTTATCAACATTTGATCGTCGCAACATTCTGGTTTGAGACATAGTAACGCTGCACACTTTGAATAACAAGTTGTTTCACTATTTTCCAGAACATCACTATTATTTTGTGAAAAAGTAGGCACAATAAGGAGTAACGTCAGTAAAAAGTTCATTGTGCTAGGCATGGTACTTACAACTGTATGATGAAACGTAGAGCGGCGTATATTTATGAACAGAACAAAAACTCCCACACATTTTTTTACGCTTATTTGTTTGTTCTGTCATTATTATTCACGGGGAAGTGGAGCAAAAATGGATAGATTGGTATAATCAGGATTCAAACTTTCTTACCAAAATCAAATACAAATTAGTAATAATTACAATGATAATATTGAAAACAAAAATAGTTCCAGATAAAGAAATGCGAATCAGAATAACATGGTGATAATTCACTAAAGTAAATGGATAACAATACGTTTGCGAACAGTTGCAGTTAGTTTATAAGATAAGAATGTTCAACATATATGAATAATACCAAATACAATAGAAACGTTTATAGGCCAACTTCAATAAAATAAGAGTTGTGTAACTTTTAACTTTTCATTTTATTCAGTTTGGAAAAATAAACGCGTGTAAATGAAGATATCGACAGCACCACCGTATATAGGTAAACTGAAGTATTTGCACTCTCCGACATATTTATGTCTACAACCCCACCTCGCTTAGCCGAACGCCGTACGTAAGACCAAGTGAGACAGAACAGCTTTCAGCCGACCTCTCTTGCCCCACCGTATGCCAGAAAAAAATCCCAATCCGATACTTCAAAGGAACCGACTGGGAATTTACGGTGACAGCACTGACAAGGCCTTGATTTTATTGGTTGATTCTTGTTTTGTTCTGTTTTTTGGAGGACCACTTTTTTAAAATTATTTCTTCCGTTTTAAAAATGGAATGTTCTACAAATTAATGTAATATTTTGAATGAGAACGGTTCAGAGCTGTCGGTTGTCTGTTTTGGTATTGAGTTTTGAAGTAAACTGATGCTTTAAAAATAAACGCCTTTTTATATTTCGCTAATTTCAGGTCTTGTTAAGTTGGGTAATAATGGACCTTTACATTTACGAAAAATAAATTGCAAAACTCGTTTAAATGGATGGTTTCTAGTCTGAAACGTCCATTTAACAAAGATTTCCACTATATTTTTTTCATTTTGAAAAAATATCACATTTGAAAGTGTGCCGCTGACGTCACATTCATTGGAAACACCCTGCACCATAATCCACGTTCCGAAACAGGTATAATACCGTTTTCCTTAAAAATATAGCTTCTACCCAGTTAACACAAACATCTAGGAGATGTTGCTTTCATGATTATTATGGTAACAAAATGAGTTGCATTTAGACATCACTGTTACCACTTAGTGATGCCAAATGTTATGAATTGTTCACAATTTTCTTCTCGTTAGTGTCGCTTTGAGCACAAAATGTGAAGAAAATTGCAAAGCACATTTACATGAATTTTGGTTTCATTGCGATTTTGTCGGTATAGAAAGAATTAGGTTGGTAACAAAATTGAGCATGACATCACCATCACGACACAAAATGGCCAGAGTTGTTTGTCGAGTCGAGAGTCAAGTTGAATCAGTATTTGGTTGACGCCATCCTTTACATTCTATAGGTACTTCTGATAGTAGGCGTTTTCCATTTAGGAGTGTTAAGCCCCAGAGCTTCAAGCCCCTGAGATCGTAAATTACTTTATCACTGACTTTTTCGCCACAAAACTGTGTATTCGCGTTTTGACTTTTGTCTACTTGTGCTTCATGCACCAATAAAACGGGTGGTGCTCGAGGGGCAAGAGAAATGTCAATCGGTGCTTGAAGCCCCACTAAATGGAACGCATGGTCATACGATCTGGGTAGCTCTGAGGAGCTCCTTTCGTTAAATGGAAAGCAGCTATAGTGTAGTGTTCTGATTGATTCTTTTTATTTCAATACTTAAATCAAACGTGTTTATTAACATTGCCCAATTATTATTTCTACCAAGAACTGTATCCCTTCAAGGACTGGAACGGTGAGTAGAAAGGTAGAAAGGTTAATTCAGTGATTTACAGAATTTGGCATTTTCAGGATGGGTACTGATTTCGCCGCAAAGAAAATGCTGTCCAGAGGATTGAAATTGAATTATAGATTTTTCTGCATTGTACATTGTTTTTTTATGATTTAGACAAAGTTTGCTAATTTTTTTTTGTTTGTGAAAAGTATATACTACGGAATGAACTCACGCATTTGTTTTCTAGCTGTCCATTCCATATGAACCGTAATTCATTAGTAAGAATAATAACATTGAGGTATAATTTCTATTTATGTTGAAATATGTTGAACTTTGTTTTATTCTTGAAATACAGGAGAATCAGAAAGTGAAGCGCATTTTTGAATAAGTACCAACCCTTTCAATTTCACATTGTTACATCGAAAGGGTCTCGATGTGCATTCGATTCCGAAGTATGAATGGAATGTCACATTGGGCTAATTTCGAGTCACATTTTGCATCACATTTTGATGTCTCGACATGACCAACGGGGAACCGAATAGAGGTTTATGCGATAATAAAGGAAGTCACTTTGCGATTCACTAGTGTGATCTGAAACATGAATGTGAATCCCACTACCATCTCTGAGACCATTCTGTGTTGACTGGGTAGCTTCATACGAGCCATTGAGAAATAATTAAAACTTTGTCACCGCAAATCGTAATAACGTGCTCATTATTATTCATCGGATGAAATCAAATCAGATAAAGCAATGTCTCGGATTTCATTCCGACTTTCATCTCTTTGAATCTGGTTTTTCAAGTATATTTTTCTGAATCTTTACTAGTACCTACCTAAAAATTTTTGATAGTTCAAGATCTTTTTTGCAATGACTAAAATTTTAAATCTTTCTTTGAAGTCTGCTTGAATACCAATATAACATAGGTAACGTAAAGTACCCACTTGGAAATGTTTTCAAAATAACATATATTTCCGCTTTTTACACAGGGTCTATTCACTGCTTCGAAACACATTTTACCACGCGCTTCATTTTTAGATACATAAAAAATTGTTTACTATAATTATTACTGGTGTTCAGACAACTGAGTACGAAAAAATGTAGAATACAAACAGCAAAAACTTTCAAAACCGCATTATAACCTCAAATAAGAAATCACGTAGGGCCTGTTCAAGTGCGGCATATATATTTGATGGAACTGCTTTACTTGTATCCAATTTTAATATATGCGAACGAGTTAAACAAACAATTCTTATTGGTTTGCTCCGTGAAACAGACGAACGAACCCATCTGGTATCAAATGACAACTGTCATACGACAGATTATATTCAAATGAGAATTTGAGATTCCATGCTGCACAGCTTTTATATCAAGTCATCAGGTCTAGTTTTGATGAACGTGACGTCACGAATCACTTTTCTTCTGATTATAGAGAAACAAGCGGTCAGAAAAAATATTAAAAATCCCGAGTGATATTAACGTATATACTTTCTCATTACAGTGTTTTCTCATATCTCGTGGAAAGGTCCATTTACACATTTCCAACTCAGATTGCATGCGGCTGTCTGTCATTTTAAACTTTCCGCTATTGCCAATCACAGAGTCTCCTTTTACTACAACTGGTCAAAAGGTTTGGCCATTAGCTCCAAAATATTGACATCAAAAAGTCAAATGTAATAGTAAAATGTAGATGGTAGTTAACTTCTATTAAATGCTGGATTTTCAAATCTCATCGCTGAAATTCCGCAGATAGCCTTTCTTTTTTGGCACATCTACTGTAAAAAACTTATGTTTTTAAGCAAAAAATTGTTTTTCAAATTTTAACGATGTGGTAGTATTGTTATTGCAGCTTTACTTGTTGGGCTGTTTAGTGATAACTTTAATAAAGATACTTTAATAAAGATACGAAGAACGCCGGGACACCAATATCTGAATTCAAGCAACGCTAGGCGAGGTCGGGCTTTGGATGGGTGAGAGTAGAGTGGAGTAGAGTTTACTGACTGAGTAACATAATTTGATTAAATTTGTAGCAGGTCCTTGAGAAGAGATTTTTTAGAAATGTCTATAGTTAAAATAATATCACCTATTTAAAATGGTGATTAAAAAAGACAGTACATATTTAAAAAGACAATAAAAAATCCAGTCAGATTGAAATAAAAACACTATACTAAGCACAAGTCAATCTACAATAAAAATTCTAGTTAAGAAAGAAGATAAATTACATTCACTTATTACTAGATTTCAGGCGTTTAAGCCCAGGTGGTTGAGAGTTTTTCACCAGTCGATCTTGTAGTCGTTAGATGAGAAACTCATTTTCCGAGTAAAAACAGTACTTCAACAGAAAAGATTTAACTTTATTTTTTAACATGTGGAAATTCAGCTTTCTTATTGCTTCTGGTAGCTTGTTAAGAAGTGAATATTTAAAGAGTTTTTTTGAGACATTGAGAGCCTGTATCCAGGAGTTCTCAGTAAATTTCGTGATCTAGTATGATACTGATGTAAATCCGAATGAAAAGCAAAATACGCTTTATTTTTATGTATTTCTAGAAGTGAGTAGTACATATAAGCACAAGGAAATGGCATGATTTGAAGTTGAAAGAAGAGGGCACGACAATGATCTCCTGCTAACATTCGAATGATCCTCTTTTGCAAAATTACAATTTTATATGAGTGGCTCGAATTTCCCTACAAAATGATTCCATAGGTCAAATGACTATGGAAAAGTCCAAAGTAGCTGGACCTGAGGGTATCAATACCTACTAGGTTCTTTAGCCTACGAATCATAAAAGTAGCACTAGCTAATTTACTCGCCAGTTTCTCCACATGACACAGTTAGGTCTATCGTCAACATATATGCCAAGCAACTTGACCTTTAGATCTGATATATTTGCATTGGCAGATATAAAAAAGCTTGTTGGTGCCGAACCATTCCCCTGCTAATTCCAAAGTGTTTTTGGCGGATTAAATCAGTTCCACCATATCCCTCTTTCGGTCAATTAAGGTTGTGTCATCAGCAAAAATAATACTTTTTTTGGGCAAAATATGATAAAAAGGTAATTTATATATATATAAAATGAAAAGAGTCGGACCTAAGATAGAACCCTGAGGGTCCCCATGTATAATTTCCTCCAAGTGTGATTTCACACCGTCCGTCAAAACGCACTGTGCTCTCCCACATAAATATGTCTTGAAGAAGTGGAATACCACGAATACCATAAAAAAAAGAGTTTTGAGTAAAATATGGTGCAACTCGCAATCAAACGCTTTGGTGAGGTCACAGAGCATTAAAAACGAATGTTCCCCCAATTCTAAGCCTTGAATTACAGTAGAGATAACATTTGAAATCGCTTTAGTTGTTGAACTATTCGTCCTGAAACCAAATTGACCAGGACACATCAGAGAGTTTGCTTCCAGGTATGAAATTAATCTTTTAACTAGATATTCTATGAGTTTAGCTATAACAGTAATTATAGAAATCGGACGAAAGTTTTCTACCATTTGAGGACCACCTCTTTTGAGTAAAGGAAGAATTACTGCTATTTTCAGCACGTCAAGGAAAATACCTTGAGAGAAACATTCGTTACTTAATGCAGCTAAGGGTTGAGCAAATATATCAGCTATAGATCTAATGATCGCACTGTTCATTTCGTAAAAGTCCGGACACTTCAATGATTTAATGGTATCCATAACCTCTTCGGGAGTGGTAGGGAAAAGCGAAAAAGAACTTACCGGTGAATTGATATTCTTCAAGTATTCCGTAGGTTCGTGATTTGACTTAGGTAAAGAAGATATTAGAGTGTTCGCTATGTTGATAAAATATTCATTGAACTCAGTCTCTGATATGAGTGAATCTGCTTTCTTTACTGGATTTATGTTACATTCGAAATTTATTAAACGCCAGGTGACCAAAGGATCTCCTTTCAAGATTCTCTTCGGATCGTGATAGGAATCGCACGTAAAGAGGTAAGACCTCGTTTATCATTGGCTCACATCTAAGCCACAGGTATGTGCTTGATTTGGTGACAAAGTTTTACGAAACTAGTTAGGTGAAAAATAAAAAAGAAATAACCTCAAAGTACTAAATGAAAAAGCTCTAACTGGACTTTTGGGAACATTTGCTGCAGTGCCCATGACCTCCTTACGATCAGTAGCAGAACAGACGGGAATGTCACGCAAGACTGAAAGAAAAGCACTGAAATTGCATAAATTTCATCCATATAAAATGCAGAGTCATGAGCTCCATGAGGATGATTATGATAGAAGAATAGTGTTTTGTGAAACCATGTCTCATCTAGTTAATGCTATCCCAAATCATTTGTCAAGCATCTGTTTCGGCGATGAATGTTAATTTTTTCTGAATTGCAATGTTATTCGACAAAATTGTCGCTATTGGAGTGACAAAAACACGCACATATTTCGAGAAGGACACACACTACACCCACAAGAAGTTGATGTTTTGGCTGGCATTTTTGGAAAGGCCGTTAATTGTTCATAAGAAAACTTGACTGGCAATCTGTACCCCAATTTGCTTGAGGGGAATATAGATCCTCTCATAACTCGAGCTAAAAACTCAAAATGATTGAAGTTCCAGCAGGACGGTGCTACACCTCTTTATTTTCCTTCTGTCTGACAGTGGTCAGACGAGAGATTTCCGGATAGATGGATTGGTAGAAGGGGAGCAGTTGAATGGCCTCCGAGATCACCGGATTTAACTCCTATAGATTTTTTTCTGGGGGGACATCTTAAATCCGTTGTTCATAAAAGACAACCTGCTGATGTGGATAAACTTAATAGATGAATAATTAAGAAGATAATGAGGTTGTGAACTTTTCAAATGTATGTTTCAGACTCGTCGTCATGTGTTAAAAAATTAAACGTTAACAAACCTTCCTGGGAAGTTTCTCGCTTAGTGGAATGGTTTACGAATTCAATTATTGTATACTCACGTTTTATTATAACAACCAAAACAGCAACCACACGGAGATCTTCTGAGCTCCTGGTCTTCCCTGCAGAGTGGTATGTTGCATTGAATTATGCCACAATTACTTGGCCTTTCGCATTTTTTGGTATTTGGTAAGTCGGGGTCGCCATTAATACCTTCAATTTCTACTATCAATAAATAAGATATCAATAATAAAGCGGCTAGTTTCATGGTGAAATCGGTACGGCGAGTTGAATGAATAACAAGTTATCGAAAGAAGAATGAAAAAAGGCTGAACCGCAACTCGATTTTATATCGTTTTGCAATTTGACCTTCATCCCATCGACTGGGGATTTCAAAAATATAGATAAGCATCATTCTGTTATGCATCTTCAATGTGAATCACATTGCAAATGTTTTGAAGGGACTTCCCCATTTTATTTTTGATATGGCCATACAATATACAAGTAGTAAGTCAGAAGAAGTAGGTTCAGAACTTTTGTTTTTAAGTCTGGTCAAGTGAATTCGATTCGAATTTGGAAGTACTGGTCAAATTAGAAGGTACACAAAATTTGTAGCATTGGGCAAGTTAAGTTACTGTTCGAAAGCTAAGGAGGGCCACAGGGTCATTTCTACTTTGATGTCGAAATTTCGAGAAAAAAGTCGAATTTCGAGAAAAAGTCGAAATTTCGACATTAAGTTGAAATTTGGAAAAAGTCGAAATTTCGATAAAAAAGTTTTCGACTTTTTTATCGAAATTTCGACAGGAGGGTCACAGGGGATTTTGTTTATGATTTCTACTTTGATGTCGAAAGGATACGGTACACTTTAATAGGGAAATTGACACCCTGTCGAATTGGCTGAATTTTTGATATGTTATAGTCGAAGTCATTCCAAACCAAAAGTACAATAGGCACAAATTTTTCTATAGGCTAGTTTTGGCGCTAGATGCCCCTGAAAACTCTCAATTGTTTTTCATTGTTGAACAACACAAAACGTAATCCTGGATAATCATCACTTTTCTGATGATTGAACAAAATGTAGACAGTCATTAATATGAGATGTTATTAAAAGTATTAAAAGCGTTTTGTTATATTTGGTCATTTATACAGTGTGTTCCAGCTAATTACAATTTTTAGAGTTCAATAATTCTAAAATGGTTACAAATCGCCCTAGGGATCTACAATCAAAAAATGTTTATGAGTCCTATTCTACACCATATTCTACGTCACATACTCTTCTTGAAAGAAAGCTACAGTTATATTCGAAAAGTTCCGTATGAAAAATATGTTTGACCTTCCTGTATAATTTCAAGGCATGAGAAAGTATAAGAAATATTACAAATCTGTCTATAAAATGGCATTACAAACATTTTTTTTAAGTCTCGCGATTCAGGACCACAAGGGCATTTTTTAAATCCTTTTTACTTTGATGTCGAATTTTTTCGAAGTTTCAAAAAACTACGAAAGCGTAGCAGTGCCACAAAGATTTTTTTATCATTTCAACTTTAATGTCGAAAGGACATAGTACGGATTATTTGGGTTACTTGAGTTCTGCGAATTTTATTCAATTTTTGATAAGTGATATAGTAGAGCAAGATCTCTGGGACGCCAGACGTAACTTATTTTTAAACGATTGAGTAATGTCAGTATGTACAATGTTCGCCTGCCTATCTACTAGCTTGGCCAGATGGCCATTTATCAGAGATCAGGGAATCAAGGTGCGTAAAAAAATTACTTACTTTAGTTGAATACCCAATCTACAGATATATTCGTGTATCGCCTGGCGGGTTCGTTGACAGTGTCGCGGGCATCCACCCTGGAGCTCCGAATTCGAAGCTCATCTCCGACATTTTTTTTGTTTTTTTTTTTTTCAAACCCAGCCAGACGCGTCACACTAGAGTCAGCCATTTCGGTTGGAAACGGCATCAACTCTGTGAGGATTTTTGTTTAAAAAGAAATTTAACTTGAAAACAGAATTTTAGCAAATGAAAAATTCTGTTAAGATTTCCTTAGTGCAAGGCAAAGACTCGAAACACGAGATTTTTGTACCCCCTGATTCTCAGAACCAGGGAAAACAAAAGTTAAAAATATTTTCCAAAAATTATTTAGGAATAAAATTATTTCGGAACTCCGGGGTGGATGCCCGCGACACTGTCAACAAACCCACCAGGCGTTACACGAATATATCTGTAGATTGGGTATTCAACTAAAGTAAGTAATTTTTTTACGTACCTTGATTCCCTGATATCTGAAAAATGGTGATCTGGCCAAGCTGGCAGGTAGGCTTGCGATCATAGTACATAGTAACACTACTCAATCGTACCCATTTCGTTCGTTTAAAAATAAGTGACGTCTGGAGGCACTGGGATCTTGGACTATAGGATTGGTAGTTGATTAAAACCTACGTGTAGCACTCATAGTTTGGTAACAAAAGCCATCCGAAGAAAATGGCGAATGCACTCAATAGAAAATATTCGCCATTTTCATAGGATAGCCTTTGTTACCAAACGATGCATTCCACTCGTTTGGGCCAATGGTAATCGAGAAAAAAAGTCAAATTTCGAGAAAAAAGTCGAAATTTCGACATTAAAGTAGAAATTTCGAAATGGTTTTCGCAACAAATCAAGCTAGTGAGTGAATAATTTATACTTAATCATATTTTTGACTTTTTTCTCTATAATGTCAAAATTTCGACTTTTTTCTCGAAACTCGACTTTTTTCTCGAAATTACTATCTAATTGATATCGAAATTTTGACTTATAGTCATAATTACGAGTTTATATAATGTCGAAATTACGAGTTCAAAGTCGAAATATCGAGTTTAATCTCGAAATTCGACTTTTTTCTCAAAACATTAAAAAAAAACGTTGTGGCACTCCTGCGCTTTCTTAAAAAAGAAACAAAATATCTCCGTGTTTTTGCTATCAGAAGTTATACTTGGTAAGAAATAGAAATTCTCTCACTATGATCATTCAAATTATATATTGCAGATGTCGTTTCATCAATTATGAACAGTATTAAATTTTGGCTTGTCAAGTCTAAAGAGCGGCTTGAAATTTTTATTAAAGTAGTACAATTTTTTACACAGTGTATTGTTACTTTTATATTACTATTGACATAAGGAATGCGTCTGTAATAAATATTGGGATTTATAAATTCCAATATTTATGATGGGCTGTTTTGAGAATGTAATAACTGAAATGTTCTCAGAATATTCTGACCACCCAAGGATGTTCTCTGGATGTCCCATAAATGTTCTCAGGATATTCTTGGAAATATAATGGATGATATTCTGAAAATATATATTCTGGGGATTTTTCGATGAAATTATCAGAACATTCTTAAGAATAGTCTGAGCATGATTTCAAACTTGCGTTTCTGTACCATTTTCATGTTCTCAGAACATTCGGTGCACCTTGTGAGAATATTCTGAGAACATTTAAATGTCCTCGAAAATATTCTGAGAACATTTTCAGAATCATCGTGTGATGTCTGGGGTTTTACTTTGCTCCATTGTCGAGAAGGTTCCTGTCCAAAGAGACTAAACTTAATGTTAAATAATGTTTAGTCTCCTTGGTACCTGTTCACACCAAACGTTTTTTCGAATGCAACTCATTGAACAATGGTGTATTGAATGTTGCATACGTACTAAAGCGTCGATGGAGTTAGTTTGCGCGTTTTCTTACATAATATGCCTATCAATAGAAGATTTTTTAGTGACAAAAATCACTTATATTCTGTTGTTTTGGACTTCATTAATTTTTGTAAACATTTAAATTTAAAAAATTTATGTTTTTTTAGTGTTTTGCTTATACAGTACGATGCAAATGTATGGAATAAATTCATTATTTCTGAATATAAACATTTTTTTGGAAAATTCCTCGAACATATCGATTTTCATTTCCAATTGGCCAATTTTTGAACCCACCCAAAATATAGGGTTATCCGCTTTCGAATGAAAATGACTTTAGTTATATTTTTAAATGGGACACCCATTGTATTTTTCCAGTTTGGTTAGGGATCGTCATTACAAATCCAGTGATACCAGGTTTGATGGGATTATGTCAAACTACTGCGGAGATATGAGCAAAAAACTTCTTCATATGCCCAATGAGTGCGACAGAGACTTTTGACCTTCCGAATCGTGTGACTGAGACTCCGTTATACTCATTGGACATACGAGGAAAATTTTTGCCCATATCTCCGCACCTGTTTGTCATAATCCCATCAAACTTGGTATCACTGGAATTGTAATGACGATCCATAACCAAATATGGAAAATTACACTGGGTGTCCCAATTAAAAATATCACTAGTCATTTTTACTCGAATGCGGATAACCCTATATATTTAGGGTGGGGTTCAAAAATTGGCCAATCGGAAAAGAAAATCGATGTGTCCGAGGAATTTTCCAAAATATGTTTATATTCAGAGATAATGAATTCATTCCATACATTTGCATCGTACTGTAAAATGAAAACTAAAACAGAAATCTGGTTGCTCCACAAGAAAAAATTATAGGGAATTGAAATACGAACAAAGTGAAATTTTTTACGAGCCAATCGAATCATTAGTAACGAAAAAAACAACTGGAAAAACCGAAATTTTTTGCGATTTTTTGAAAAATTCATAACTCCACCATTTTTTAAGCTGTAGGGATCGCCCTTCTTATGAAAGTATTGAATTTTGTGTACTTTATGTATGCACGAAACAGGAGCTGTCGGACCATTAGTTTTAGCACAATTGCAATTTGAATTTTTTTTTGCACTATCTTGCAGCCTGCCTGGATGCTTTAGTGGTAGTCCGATTTCAATTTCTCGAAAAGATTTTGAAAGTAGAAGTATGGTACCACAAAACGTATATCCTCATTTTGCACTGCAATTTTGCGAAATGGGTGAAAAATGCTTGCAAACATGACTAAAAATGGCCGAGCACGCGTAAGCAGTCGAGTAGTGGGAGAGACCATGAGATGAAGGGAAGCGTATTATCACGTAACTCGTTCAATAGAAGAATTCCCCTTATCTCCGGAAAATTTTACTTTGTTCATCGTAGCAACCAGATTGCTGTATTAGTTTTCAATTTATAAGTAGGTTAAACAATTTGGAAAACATTTTCATTGTGAGGACCTATCATAATGACTACAACAGCCATGCTTAGAATCGTTCATTAAGAGGTATCGTCAATTTACATAGTGAAATATAGGCAAGGTTAGCACGTTTCAGGACGTGCTTGATTATATTAACATACCTACTAAAAATTAAATACAATCAGCTGACGAAACCGAGAGAACAATCAGATTTGACCTAGCGTGATAGTTCTCGAGATAACTAGGAAAAATCAACTTTTTTCGTTTTTGACACGTCTTTCCCCAAACATAACGAAAACATTAATCAACTCGATTGACTCGAAACTTTCCGAACTCCCGAAGCCGAGAGAGCAATCAGATTTGACTCTAGATATAGTCTGATCAACAAGTTGATGAAAAACGTGAAAAATAGATATAAAGCTCCTAAAAATATGAGCGGCTGCTCATTGGATTCGGAATGACTACTAGAAAAATTGTTTTCAAAGATTTTACCGAACGTAAAAAAATCCGATTGTTATTAACAAAATAAGATGAAAAAAAGTTATATAGTTTTTTTTTTAATAACTCAAAAACTATTAATTTTTAAGAATTTTTGTAAAAAGTTCCGTAAACAGGAGGAAATTTCCAATAAAAATGTCCTGACTCCTGGAACTCTATCTCCATTATTTATAATTTTAATTTAACGCTAAAAATAGTGCTCCACGAGGCCGTTTTAGCAAGGGCGCACCGCTGCAAAAGACAGTATATCACAGAAAATAATTTTTCTAGATCATTTAATGTTAATTTAAAATTTTGAATAAATCATGGCTTTTGGAAAAAATGTGTAAGTCTATTATTCACCTACTATTGTTACTTAACAATTTTTTTCCAGACTCCGTTTTCATAAATAACGACTTAAAAGTTCAAACAACTGACCTAGAAGTTGTTGGCTTCCTGTAGCAATTCTAATATACCTTCCTAATTAGATAAAAATTCATTAATTTGTTTATTATAATTTTTTATAAATGAATAAAAATTTAATATCCAAAAGACGCTGTTTTATTATTTTCTATGTATCCTTCTGCTACTTGAGAATACTTCCAGCCTCCGTGTCTTTTCAATGTTGTTATATCCGCACCTGCATTTACTAATGAAGTCGTTGAGGTCCGTCGGAACCAGTGGCCAGCATGCTCCTGTGGGTTGTCTAGATTCAGAAATGTGGCAATTAGTTTAGGCATATTGTTCAGTTCATTCATACCGATTACTTGACGTGTGCATTTCTTTTTTTGGAAATAAATAAAAAATTATCAGAAGGAACATTATTACAAGGCTTCAGATCCCAGTATTTTTTACAAAGGTAAAAAAATCTCCCGTGATGTAAATTCTCTTGGTTTTTCAGTTTTTGTATTAGAAATTGCAATTAGTACTGCTATAATCCTAAAAAATCAATAATAACAAGGACGACCCAAATCTAAAAAGTACGTTTTAGTAAAATTGCTATTTAAATTATAATTTTCTATCCGGTGCATTTTCTAAGAATTGCTTAACATTTTCTTCTGTAAAAACCTTCGATTTCTCAGCTAAATGATTTTCATAAGAGCGTTTCAACAAAGTTTTTAATTTTTTGTATCTTGAAATATCGATACTGTGTTTCACACTTTTATCATTGCTTTTAGGATTGAATATATTTTTCATAAAGTTAAGGATTTCCATATTTTAAATTTATCACCGAAAAATGCAATAAGAACATTTTCAGAAAAGAGTCCGTTTTCTTTTCTTGTTGCCAATCCCTTAAAAGTGTATAATACTTTTCATATTCCTGTCTCGACTTTTGCGGCAGCAGGTTCTCGGTTACCTATATTATTTGCATAATTTGTTACTTTAGGTGGAATAGGTATAATGTCAATTTTCCATATCTGATTCATTCGATTTTTCAATCAGTATTTCATTTAAATTGAAGCTTTTCTGACAAAAACCATCATAGACCGGGAGGCGAGAGGGGTTTTGCATGTATCATAGGCCCCACGCTGAGACTCTGGGGGCTGATAGACAACGTTATTCCCCAATGTGAAATCCCGGTATGGCACCTCTGAAGTGTAGCTTTTAGGGGAGGTGAATTTTCAAACGTGTAATTAATATCCATGCCCATGGATCATAGGCCCCACTTTTATTCTTGTTTTATGTCGTCAAGGAGGTCGCCAAAGTCCGCGAACTCAATATGCCATACTAATATGGCGTCACTTAAGGCCCACCATACATACCGAAACGTGTAATTTTTTCACTGTGGACATGGATCATGGGCCCCACGCTGTTGTTTCGTGATCCTTGTTAACAATGAACTGTAGAACAAAGATTTCGATACGCTATACCGCTGGGGCGTCGCCAAGTGGCCGCCGTACTGGACCAAATATGTCATTTTTTAGCAATGAACATGTCTAATAGGTACCGGTCCCAGCGGTATGGTGTTTCGAAATCTTTGTTCTACAGTTCATTGTTAAAGAAGGATCACGAAACAACAGCGTGGGGCCCATGATCCATGTCCACAGTGAAAAAATTACACGTTTCGGTAAGTATGGTGGGCCTTAAGTGACGCCATATTAGTATGGCATATTGAGTTCGCGGACTTTGGCGACCTCCTTGACGACATAAAACAAGAATCAAAGTGGGGCCTATGATCCATGGGCATGGATATTAATTACACGTTTGAAAATTCACCCTCCCCCCCCTAAAAGCTACACTTCAGAGGTGCCATACCGGGATTTCACATTGGGGAAAAACGTTGTCTATCAGCCCCCAGAGTCTCAGCGTGGGGCCTATGATACATGCAAAACCCCTCTCGCCTCCCGGTCTATCACGACGCCACCATTTGCATCAGTCACTCACAGTTTCGAAATCCACGACAATATATGTCATTTGGTTCCATTACAGAATATTCATACCGTATAGTTAGAAAGTCGCGGGTTCTGAGGGCAGGGCCGACTCCAGTAGGAAGGAAAAATGTGTATCGATTTTTTCGACGATTTATATATGTCTTCCGTTGTGATGATTTTTTTTAGAAAGCGTCTAGTAATCATCTGACAAAGCGGAAGACGATTTGGTTGAGGCGCACAATTTTGGGACACAAAATCGATCTTCGCAAAAATTCGACGTGTCATATATGCCTAATTTTGTGTTCCTTCTCTTTGTTGTGGTCTTTATTTTGGGAAAATCCAAGTGGAAGACTTTTTCAGTATGGCCTGGCCTCAGCGTTGACCAAATAAACAAATTAAATAACACACGAAAAAGATTACCAGGAATAAGCAGAGGAAATAGAGGGAATTCAAAGGTGTGGGAAGGGGTGAAAAGTTGGCCAAAAAGTCTTCTCTTTGGAAATCAGGTTTTCTGGCCTCTGAAGATGCTCCATGCAAAATTTGTAAGCTTAAGATTGAACCCAAGTAAATTTTTCAATTTTTCATCTCAGCCGCTTCCGCAAGTTCTTCAATTTTTTTTATTTAGTCAACTCTAAGTCCGGTCCCTACTAAAAAAGTATTTTACTCGGATTTTCCCGAAGTAAAGACCATAACAAAGTGAAGGAACACAAAATTAAGCATATATGAGACGTCGAATTTTTATAACGATCGATTTTGGGTCCAAAAATTGTGTGCCTCAACCAAATAATAATAATAATTGTTTTTATTGCAGCACTGATACATCTTACATCAATAAAAGGAGAGAGAAAAATAATAGTTAGGTACATCAATGCCACAAAAGGAAAATTCAAATTAAAAATAATTAGTTAATTTTTCATCACCAGTACCTCGTATCACATGTAATGACCATGAAATTCAACCATGTTATTCATCAATGCAAGTTTCAATTTTTTTTTTAAATAAGGATGTTTTAAAATTTCTCATATCATCTGGAATTGAATTACATATTTTCACAACATTAAATGTAAAAGAAGATTTATACATTATAGTTGTGTGCCTAGGTATGGAAATGGTATTTCTAAAACGAACATTCACTTCATGCATACCCGATCGATATTTGATCTTTTTGTGGAGGTTAGCAGAAGTCTTACTCGTCAAAATTTTATGACATAATGTAGCAAAGTGAAGGATCCTCCTTTTCTCCATATTTAACCACCCAATATTATTTGAAGCTTCAGATATAAATCCACGAAGTCTACATATAAGTCGAGCACAAGAATTCTGAATCATCTGCACCCGGCGTCTGACTTAAGAATAGTAGGACCATAAATATGATTTAACATTTTGTCGTAAGAACATACCTATTGGAATAAATTATTTTCAAACAACAGAACGCTCTCCTTATAGCAGAAGATATAAGTTGGCCAAGCTTTAAATTTGTATCAATCAAAAGCCCTAGATTTCTCTCGCATTCACTCAGAACAAGTTATGTGTTATCAACGTAAATCTTCAATTCTGCAGTATTTTTTTTCGAGCAGACTTCCTGCCAAACAACAATGCCTTAGACTTAGTTGGATTAATAGTAAGACAGAATTTGTTCGATATGTCATACAGAGTTTGTAAGTCTGTGTTAATTTGGTCGCATGCTTCAACCAGGTTATCTTCCTCGAATGGTATTTAAAGTTGTGTGTCGTCCACGTAAAAATGTGTTGTTAAAAATGTCAATTGAATACTGAACTGAGAGGTATAAAATATGAAGTGGAGGGGGCCCAGTACAGAACCCTGGTGCACCCCGCAGGGAACAAGTTTAAATTCAGAATTAGCGTTACCCAACCTAACAGACTGAGTGCGGCCTGAGAGATAATTATACATGAGTTAAGAGGATTGATTAGAATACCCTGTGTAATGAAAAATTGATGTCATCAAGGAAGATGAAAACACACATTTTGTTGTCGTCAATGTAACGGTAAATATCATCAGTGACTTTGAGGAGTGCTGTCGTGCAGCTGTGACCTTGTTGAAACCCAGACTGATTTTCCGGGATGATCTTATAAGCATCCAAATGACTCCTAATTCAATGAGTATTCAAAATTTTTTCTAACCCTTCAGATAGTGTACTTGGGATACTTATTGGCCTTAATTCATCCAAGTTTTCAGGGGAACTTTTTTTAGGAATAAATATTCTAACTCAAGAGTAAGAATGTATATTATGTTGTATTATTAAAAGTGATTTCGGAATTCTTTAATAGTTGTGGAGAAATTTTCTTTCCGTTCGTCCCTGTAGAGCGCTATATACTGTATATACCAGTCATTCAATCTACTGAAATGTGATACATATCCGTAAATCCGTATCGAATCACTCAACAGAACCGTATATACCAGTTCGACGAGAAATACATCATTCTGACTAAAGTAAGATTATCTCTGGCTTTTCCAGGTTCGTAGAGGGAAACCATAGTCGACAATAAGAAATTAGGATTTCCAGAAAGTAGGTCTCGGGAACTTAATCTGTGGTCTCGGGAACAGGAATGTCGTAGGTATGAGTTTACTAATAATTATACTTTTAAATAATTGTATTCTAAACCGGAGTGATGCGTCAAAATTCCCACGTTCTGCGTACGACGAGACGCGACTGCTCAGTATGAATCAAACTGTTAATGACGAAAGGTGTAATCACGTTGAAGCATACGTGAAATGTGTTACGAGTTCAGAATATAACCTCAATTTGGAACTCGTTAATTTCATCTTTTTCGAGACGAATAGTGCATTGTGATAACTGTTTTTTCAAACAGGTAAGTGACCCTTTAGGCTTTAACTGCATTATTATGACGACTAGACAGAACTGAAAACTAACTGAAATACGGTAAACTAATTATGTGAATAGTACACGAAATGTTTGAATATTTTTCGAAGAAGTTGCTTCGAAGATATTCATTTTTTTATATAATAAATAATCTATTGTCAGATGTTTGTCGAAAGTTTTGACGTATTCAAAAAGATGCAATTCTGAATAATGATGAAGGACTGATCAGTTAACAACTGGGAAAAATACTTTGCTGACCGGAATATAATATTTTGTTAATATCGGACTTGAAATGCGAATATCAGAATAATAATGCAAAAAGAATACCTTCTTGCAACCAAATTCAAAATTCAAATCTACCCCCATTCGGGGGTAGTTTATTTATGTAATTTTTCGAAAACTTTGCTGACCGTGGGTTTCCAGTAAGGAGATGTCGTTGAAACAGTACATTATGATTTCTCAAAACGTACTTTTTGTGCCACCATAAGAAAAATTGGTATCGGTTCCCACGTGAGAGTAGGTAGTTTATTCTTGTTATTTAAAAAAAAGCTGTGCTGACCGAGGGTTTCCAGTAAAGACATTTCATTGGAACAGTAAATAATGATTACTAAAATTATACCTCTTATGCCACTATAGTAAAAAATTGGGATCAGCCCTCATATAAGGGTAGTTTATTCTTGTGATTTTTTAAAAAACTGACCAAGGGTTTCCAGTGAAGATATTTCATCAATACAATAAATTAAGATTATTCAGAATATACTTTTTGTGCCACTATAGAAAAAATTGGGATCAGCCCTCATATAAGGGTAGTTTATTCTTGTGATTTAAAAAAAAACTTTGCTGGCCACGGGTTTCCAGTGGAGATATTTCATTGAAACACCCCCCCCAAGGGTAGTTTATTCTTGTGATTTTTTAATAAACTTTGCTGACCTAGATTTTTCATTGAAACACTAAATTATGGATGTTCAGAATTTACTTTATGTGTCACCATGAACAAAATTGGGGTCAGCCTTTACATGAGGGTAGTTTATTCTTGTGATTTTTTAAAAAACTGACCGAGGGTTTCCAATGAAGATATTTCATTGAAACAATAAATTATGATTGCTCAGAATATACTTTTTATACCATCATAGAAAAATTGGGATCAGCTCCCATATAAGGGTAATTTATTCTTGTGATTCTTCAAAAAACTTTGCTGGACGATGGTTTCTAGTGAAGTTATTTCATAAAAATAGTGAATTCTGATTGCTCTATACGTACTTTTTGTGCCACCATAGACAAAATCCAGATCATCCCCCACATAAGGGACGAATTTTTTCCATGTTGGCATAAAAAGTATGTTTTGAGAAATCATATTCTGCTGTTTCAACGAAATATCTTCAGTGGAAATCTCCGGTCACTTTCGTAAAATTACTTCAACAAATTACCCTTGAGAGAATTAAAATGATGGCACAAAAAGTATATTTCAAGCAATCTTAATCTACTATTTCAATGAAATATCTTCTTTGAAAACCGTTGGTCAGCTAATATTTTGAAAAATCGCAAACACAAACTTCCCTTAGAAGGGGATTGATTCGAATTTTCTTTTGGTGAACAAAGGTGAAGCAGCTGTACCTATGCATTTCTGTAGATTTGGCCAAAGCATTCGACATCGTTTCTCATGAAAAATTATTGAAGGTCATGGAAAATATTGGATTTAGAGGCATCTCTTCGAAACTCTTCGGCAGCTACTTAACTAACAGAATGCAACGTATCCAGATTGAAAACTCATACAGCTCTAATCAATATATAGAATATGGAGTGCCACAGGGTACAGTTCTTGGGCCATTATTGTTTAATATATATACATTATTAACGGTCTTTATGCATCAAATAATGACGGAACTATAGTCAGTTTTGTTGACAATACCGCTGTATTATATTGCGATAAAAATTGGACAGATCTCAAGAGAAAGATTCCATAATCCAGTGGTTCGAGAGCAGAATACTCCTAATTAATTTCACCAAAACCTTTTTTGTTCCATTCGCAAACTACAAAAACAATCCACCCAACTATAACACACTTACCTTCAAGGACGGTGGGACCATTGTTAAAATAATTATAAAACATATCAAATATCTAGGATTAATCATAGATAAAAACCTGCTATGGAGCAAACACGCTGAATATGTCGCAAGAAAATTAAGATCCTTATTGAACAAATTCATGTTTTATAAAAACTATTATACTTCAGTTTGGTCCAAACGCATATAAACTATGCAATACAATAAAAAATTACCGCACCCACAAAATTTCGAATGCCGTATTCTCTGTAAGTAGGTTAGTCGTTCTGGTTAGTTAGATTTAAAAATATCTCCTCGCAAAATTTAGAATAAACCATGTTTCTAATATTGATGGTCGGCCTTCGATTTAGATAAGAAGAATTTCGAATTTTGAAATCACTCAAGTGTTTCTAATCTCTGTAACAGATGAAATTTGCTTTTAATTCATTACCTTCGATTTTCATTCTGCTATAAATCAGCATGGATCTGTATCATTATCAAAATAAAATGTATCACTGAAGTCTACATAGATATTGTCACTGATACAAATAACATTAATAGAAGTTTTAGTTGTGTCAGTGATTCTAATGGGTTTATCAGTGATTTAACACATATGGAAATTCGAGATTATTGATAAGAAATGTTAACAGTCGGCACTAGCTGTTATGATTCAATAAATTTACCCATTTGAATAACAGAATGCGATTCTAGATATATTTGGTTTGTGGAGCATGACAGTTCTTTTGAAAACCTCACACTTGCACAAGGTATACATTATTTCTAGTCCTTCTTTTGTTTTATTGATATGGACCACAAGCCAAAGTTCTTCAAAATCTATAACCTATAATTAATAGCACTTATGAAATTACTAAAATTGAAAGTTGATTTGAGAAAAATAGCTACACCTCCACTTCGTGTAGGGCGATTTAAACGAATCAGAAATCATTAACAAGAGATCCGGGCACTGAGGAAAGCCGTCTCCAAAATACCAGCAATGTCGATATTATCTTCGAGAATAACTTTTCCAGTCTACAAAATTTGATACAATTAAGCGTAAAGTAATGTGGCTTAAGTTGTTCTCGACTTGTGGTCTCGACAAAAGGAAACAATCTCATACGCCACTCATTTAATGCACTTAATACAAAAATATCTCAAGAATATATAATTTTATTAAAACAGAATAAAACAATAAGAACGTAACAATAAAAAAAAATTATCGACGCTACGGGGCGGCGTAAATTGATTCGGTGGCGCATTCACTTTTACAGCTGCAGGGAAACCCGGAAAAAACTGCAACTCCACATCAACAGAAGAGTTGAAATTAATTAAATGAAAACTCCTGAAGAGATCCGACGAATAATTATGAATATCTGTTTCCGTTAAAACAGGATGTATGGTGTCTCCAGAAACTCCTAAATGTACAATTCGAAAGAAAACGCAACTGTCATCAAATTTGCACCAGGCCTTTCTGTCTTTATAATAAAACGAATAGTCTGTGGTGGCCGTGCTGGTAGAGCTTTCGCCTTTGGAGCGAAGGGTCGATGGTTCAAATCCCCGTATGGTCATCGGTCTTGTGCATGGCATCACACGTTAAAAGGTAAGGGCTACGTCTTCCCTAACTCACACAAGTCTCTCGAGGGTTGCGCGTAGGGGTGCAATCGGTTGACGGAAATAACAATTTAACAATTCAGGTGAAAGAGAGTTTCATCTGAGCTGATACCATTAATTGACAATATTCCACAGGATTTTGGTAATCCTTTTTTCGCTGTCAGGTTGGTAACATATTTTGTTTTTAAATGTTGGAAACACTGATTCCAGTAAATTATAATTGTCATCTGTCAACTTCAACAAATTGTTTACTATTTTGATTATGAATTATGATTATCTGAAACTCAAAATTAAAATATAATGAAAATTTGATCGAATCATATATCCTCGGTTTTTAGAGAAACATCGATACATTTATGCATTGCTATGATTTCACACATTTTTCTACTCATAGATAAATGATCTATGAAGTTGAAAAACATTTAAAACTGGAAAAAAATTGTTTTCCCATTTAACTACAGGAGTTGAAGAAAATCAGTATTTGGGAATAAAGTTAAAAATAGAACTTTTATTAAAATATTGAATACAGCAATAACAAAAAAAAATGGAAACAAAATGTATCGGAGCTCCGGGGCTGCTTAAATTGATTCGGTGGCGCATTCGCTTTTAAAATTATTATAGCTGCTTTTCAGTATGGTCTCTATAGGCTCCAATTCGATAGAAAACTCTATTTAAGCAACTGTCATCAAATTTGTACCAGTCTGTTCTGTCCTTGGCAAAAGTATGAAGTAGTGGCATGATTGAATTTGAAATATACAAAATAGAATCTTGTTAATACTGGTACAGGGTCCAAAGCCCAGTCTACAACAATGTCAAGAAATATTCCAGTTCCACACATTGTTTCACAATGTTTTTTTTGCAATCCTCTAGATACAAATGTTTTTATTTCCAACAAATGGTAGATATTGGTACTGGTATCAAAAACAACTCTGTCGGGGGACTTTGACAAGAAAAAGATTCCTGGGTTAATAACAAGTCCACATGTGAAATCTGCATTTTCTGTTTCATATTTAACTGCAACATCATCCTCATTATCCACTCAGCTTTCATGGCTGCTGTTATTCATCATTTAGGTCTTCTGCTTGATTATGGGTCAAAGTTTGGAAGATATAATCCTATTCATTCGTTTTCTTTCCAAATTTGAGAAGCACATTGGGGATTTGTTTTATTTTCTATGTGTGTGCTTCACTCAGAGTCGGGGATCAACTAGCCAGTAACTCTGCACAATTATAACCATGTTCAGAAAGACAACAGTCAACAGTTTCATCCATGGGTTTGGTGTGATATGTCTTCCTCTACACAACCAATAGTATATACTTTCTTCATTAACAGTTCCTAACAGAAAATGCCTCAAATTTAGTTAACTCACCAACATCAGAGTTTCAAAAGTAAATCTTACCAACTTCAGAGTTACAAGAAACAGAATCATCAGTTATTCTTTCACTTTCTTTGAAGTATTGAGAACATTATCAGATAATGGGGTCTAAAAAGAAAAGTGTTTTCTCAAATTTCGAATTTGGACATCGAGAATGGAACTCAACAACATCAGAGTATTGATATAAACAGGGTCTTCCCAATCTCTCACTCTCCTCGAAATGATCTCCAAAAATACTTTTACGGTAAAACAATTCTAGTTCGTCGGGAATATTCAAATGGAACAACAATTTTCGCGCAAGTTCGGGAATCTGTGAAACATAAGTTTTTTTGGATATTCGTACACATTCCAACAAAATGAAACACATTTGCAACAAGCGCGATTTTTTTGGAAATATTTTTTCAATAAATTCAAATTTTAAAAAATTGAACTTGACACTAGACAGTGTTGACACAGCAGAAAAACGATCACCAAAATCCTGTGGAATATTGTCAATTGTTAGGCCGAGCGGTGCCTTTGTCAGTATTTTAAATCAGCGCTTACATTGGAACACATCAGGAAAATTATATATTTACTTACCAGTATCAAGTCTCAATTATCGGAAAACCATATCAGGAAACTGCTACCAGTTCTGCACACACACTAGTTTATTTATCATTATCTTCAACACTTTACCGGATTTCAATCTATTCAAATACTTATCAAATTGTTATTTATTAATTTCTGGGCCGAAGGCCCAGGTGGAAGATAAAATTTAACTTAATAAAACGAATAAATCTGCCAAAATCATTCATTATGCCGAAAGAAAAAATATTAGAACGCCGGAATAACTAAGAAGTTTCAATTTATAAGTTTTCAAATCAAACCCAATTAGAATCGGTGAATTGAATGACATTCCATGATATTTACGTTATTAAACTATTCCTACTATTATAGCATTGAACTGACATTTCGAAACATTACCAGAAAAGATCACCTTACTAGCAAACATCTAACTTTTTAAATATTTAAGACAAGTCTGCCGTTTGGACGCATACAATCTCTGGCCTCCAAACAGCACCATTTCTATTCAGGCCTGGCAATAAATATAAGGGTCGTTCAAAAATTAAATAATAAATTGAATCTCTTTTTGTTTTCTTCTACAGTCTGCTAATGCATTAAATATTTTATAACTCAGATATTCCGACGTCACGAGAAAAAAAAAACGCAAATCTTACGAATTATGAAATATCTAAACAATTATTCTTATGTCTACTTATTCTATGTCAAGGATCTTTCTGTAACACTAAGTTATGGTTTGAATCAATTCTCTTAATGAAAATATGACGTTGAATTCATAATGAAACTGATTATGGCTACAAAATATTTTGTTCAAATTATAAAATTCCCCTCGTATAACTCTCGAGTCTGTATAGGAACGATATTCATAGCTAACAAACGTGCAAAGGTTTTGGACCCTTCTCGGTATTATCAACTAAATTCTGAATTTAATAGCTTCCGGATGTAGATTCAATGGCTGTACCTTTCGAGCACTATTCAAAATAAATTTCAAAATAACGTTTTCGTACATCTTTAGCCAAGGAGTAGTATAGTGGTCAGAATCAACTCGAGAACCAAACTGAACTATGACTGCATAAAGCTCATGACGACAATCAGCTAGATAGGGTAGTTTTTCCAGTTTTACACCTTGAAATAGTTTAAATCATAACTGAGTCAGATCAGAAGTGTTCGTGCCGTTAGTTCGTTTGCCTTCCACCCAGACGGCCCGGGATCGACGCCACCACTTGTTACGGAGTTGAAGTGGTTCGGAATCCACTTTAATGTAAAGGTGCATTTAGTCAACATAAACGTAACTTTAGCACAAGCCTGACATAAACATAACTTTGAAAATAATTTTGTATGAGACCTAATATTACACGAGTTTTAGATTTAGTCATACATTTAAGAATGATAGGGTACATTTTATGACATGAAACTTTAGGTACCTACACGTGAATTATGGACAATATTTTTGTCGTAAAAGTAATATTTTTATATATTTTGGATTTTCAAAGTGACATGTTTTTAGCATAAACTTAATATTGTTGTATAAATGGTGCCATTTGATTTAACAGATTTAACAGATTTCGTTTTTAACATATATTTAAGCACAATTTCAAAATGATGTTGACTAAATGCACCTTAAGATGTAGGTTCCGGATTTCCCTCCGAAAACCTAGGTGATTCGTAAAAACAAAAAAGCAAATTCAAAAAAGTTACTGAAGTTACTACAAAACTGTAAGGATTTTCTATCCAAAAGTTTTTTGTACTGAAGAAGTGGTAGGCTACGCAACATCATCAGGGCATTCTCGAATAATGTTTGAATGATTCTCCTGCACACGAAGTGAATTCAACAGGTATCCAAAAAACTCGGAACCATTTTTATATTCCATAGTCGTTATTTTTTCACTGGAAAATAGGTACTTATTTACTTATTACTGTAATGATAACAAATTTGTTCAAGTTTAAATGTTTCATTTTGACCTTGAGGTATTTATGAAACAGTGCTTTGAATGTTTCCGATCATAGGTATGTACTTTGTTAATATATTCATAAATAAAATATTGTTGCTAACCCAACGAAGCATTCAAAAGTGAATTCAATCCTGAAATAGACTGCTATATACTGATTTCTATTTACTGCGTGGTACCGAGTAACTATAAAACCATGTTGAGTACCTCCACCATATCTAAGCTTTCTCTACCGGGTGTCCCTCATAACTTATTTGTTATTGAAGATAATGCAATGAAATTTGGAGTACCTACAGATAGGTACGACATAAGAATGCATCTTTAGCCAAGTAACTCAACTTCATGCCACTTCCGATTCCACCAGAAGTAACACAAACTTTCGATTTTCAAATGAGACGCCCTCTATATTTTCACTTCTCTTGTCTCCTTATGATATACTGAATACAACCATGTCTTATTTGTCATTTTTTCTTACCAAATTTTATTATGAAATTTATTTTTTATTCTAGAGGGCTATAAATAGATTTCTTTTAATCACTAATTTCGGTTCTGAAATTTTACGGTCTGTACGTATTGTGTAATCATAGTGGGACAACCAATAGCGGACACTACACAGCTTACTGTAGACATCCATATGCAGGTTCGTGGCACGAGTATGATGATTCTCGAGTGTCCTCAATTTTATCTGAATCGCTTGTGAGCGGAGAGGCCGTTGTTCTCTTTTATGAGGAGGAAGGCACTAAATCTCCACTGTTTTTGATCAAAATGTATCTGCCATGCTGAATTTCATTTTAAAATTCCTATTACTAATTTCTTTCGAATGGCAACATGGTGGCTCGTTGGAAAAAAGAGCATTTGATTACGATTAATTTGATACTGCATATAATTAGATTTCAACAAACTTTCGGTAAAAATCTTTAAAAGAATACAATACAAATTTCTCAAAATGATTTAAAATCTAACCAAAATGATTTAAATGCATCGAACAACCTTTAAACAACACAACTGATGAAATAAGATCAATAATCCACAAGCCAATAAAATATCTTCTTGCATAAATATTATCATTAATATTTTCTTCAAATAATTACATAATAAGTACCCAATTCACTTTTGCAGAAGCGAGGTAAAATAAGAAGTCGACCTCCTCAGAATCCTCAGATGCTTCATTGTATACATATATGAAACATCTAACGTAGTTTCTTAAGTTTTTCAACGGAAGTTCGTTTGAAACCTATTAGTGTGGGGTATCAAATCAATCCTCAATAAATGGTCTTTTTTCCTAACCCAATGAGCCACCATGTTGCCATTTGAAAAAAATTATTCATTTCAATTTTAAAATTAAACTTTACATAGCACATACATTTTGACCAAAAACAGTAAAGTTGTATTTTTCCCAAAATTTTATGGCTGCAATTATTGATTTCTAGATAAAAAAATAAGTTATTTAGAATGTCATGTGGAGACAAAAGAGGTGAAAATATACTAGGTGTCCCATTTAAAAATCGAAAGTTTAGTTTAGTTGTTTTACTGACTTATTATCATCTGTAGTATTATCAGTTTTGAACACTTTCATTTAATAGCTATTTATGATACAAGTTCGTAACGTAGGACTTTTTTGTATGAGCGTGAAGTATGTTGAATGAGGCGCAGCCGAGTTCAACAAACACGCGAGTACAAAAAAGACCTTTACGAAAGTGTTCCATACAAAGTTTTTTCTTCGACAGTTATTATATTGCCAAATTGTAGCAATTATATCATTAAATTGAATGTTTAATGATATGAATTGTCGTCGTATTATCAAATAAAGACTTCCGAGTTATATATTTGACGCAAACTACTGTATTTTTCAAAAATGCATAAATGTATGAACAGTGCGAAAACGTATCACTTTACGCAATGTCGTAGATAAAAATCGTTTTATTTCAATATGAATCTGTATCTTAGGCAAACAAAGTTTGTCAATACTAGGAACAACTGTTGGTTAGAAATCTTCTCAATCCAAACTGTTAGCGGTCTGATGAAGCATTGTAAATTATAATATTTCACACGAGATATACAGGACGTTTCTCCAAAATATTTTGATAACGTAATGTACATTTTAATTATGCTATATTTGTGATAAGATTCAATATTTTTTCATGAAATTTCAGTTAAACCCATTTTAAATAATCGCAAATCCAGTCCTGTATTCAGGTTTCATTTACAAAAATTGCTAATACATTCTTTGGATTTGTGGCGGTAAAATAAATTTGAAGTAGGCCTTGAAATTTTCTATTTCATTTCAAATTTATGGCACTGATTTGAAGTTATTGCTGCTCTACCCATTGTATTCAAATTAGGTTTCAACGGAAAATATTTTAGTGCACTAATCGCTTGATAAAAACTACAGTGTTAGTGAAACATGTCGCGAGTGTAATTGAATCCATGTAAATCTCACCTTCTTTATCTCGGTGTTATCTACTGAAAACCGTTGGTTTGTCACCAAGGTAATTTTTTGATATAATGTTACTTATGAATTATATTAGACCTGTCAATGTTTTGAATATCAAAAACAAATTAGCCACCCTGTATATCACGACTTATCCATATACTGGCTGCATAACCTTGTCCCCTCCTTGATCAGATTTGTATGTTTCTCAATTCTGTATAACTGTATCCATATCATTTCATTGAGATATTGGTTTATATGATAAAAATAAAATTCATTGTTAGCTTATCTGCAGCATTAAAATTTGTCAAGACGTCAGTAACAATGAATTCGTGTATCAGGTGAATTCAATTTATATAAATTGTTAGTCATGAAATAAGCCAAAGAATAAGCTCTTTCCGTATGCACTTTCTTCCACTTTAATTTGTCCCACTTTTAATAGGCTGTAAAATATTTTTTTGAGATAGAAGGTATAGTATAAAAATGGAGCTGTAATGTTTTTCGTTAAGTTTCATGCTGTCCAGTCAAAAAAATTATAAATAGTCAAATGTTAAAATTTTGACATAACTTACTTTTTTTAATGGTACACCTGATATATCATTGAATATTTAAAAATACCTGTTTTTTTTTGTCTGATTACGAAAATATGCTACACTTGCCCTTTCTTTTCATTAGTTTAGCACAAATTGGTGTAAAGATGATTAAAATTGTAATTCGTTAGTGTTTGGTGCGGATTGAATGGTGAACGTGTTTGGGTCCTATGGTTTCTGATGGTTCATTGACTGGTCAGGGTTTATTCAACTTTTCTAAAAGCAGAAATTAAGGAACGTATTGACGATATCAAAATATTTAATTTGGCAACCGGATGGGGCACCGCCACATTGTGTTGTCCCATTTAAAAGGTTCTTAGATAGAAAATATCCAAATTCGGGTACTATCAGATGGCCTCCTAATAGTCCCGATCCAACACCGTGTGCTTTTTCCTTATGGGGTCACGTTAAAAATGTTGTCTATTCTACACCGTGCTATTCTTTGGGCGATCTGAAGATGAGAATTACGAATGCAAAACAACAGAGACACTTTGTTGAGAATTAGAGAACAAACAGAAATATTATACAGGGTAAGTCAGAATAAGACCGACAAACTCCGACTACAGATTCCTTGCCTAATTTTAAGATGAAAAGTTTCTATCAAGGTATGTCCCAAAATGCATCCCCTCTGAGATACAGGGTGTCAAAAGTGCGAAAAAAATTTAGATTTTTTTCTTTTTTTCTGAAACTCCTGAAGAAAAAAAATTTAAACTTGGTGCACTAATCGAGGTTTATCAACGTGATAATTTGAAGTTATAATTTTCAATTTTCGTAAACCAGTGGCGTAGTTACGATGGTATGAAAATATGACCACTCACCATCGTAACTACGCCACTGGTTTACAAAAATTGAAAATTATAACTTGAAATTATCACGTTGATAAACCTTGATTAGTGCACCAAGTTTGAATTTTTTTTCTCCAGGAGTTTCAGAAAAAAAGAAAAAAATCTGAATTTTTTTCGCACATTTGACACCCTGTATCTCAGAGGGGATGCACTTTAGGACATACCTTGATAGAGACTTTTCATCTCAAAATGAGGCAAGGAATCTGTAGTCGGAGTTTGTCGGTCTTATTCTGACTCACCCTGTATATTACGTGCATTGAAAATTGAAGCAGCACTTAGAACTGCAAAAAATGATTTTTTGCTGTTTGGAAGTTGGATTGGTTTAATTTTTCACAGGCACTTCTGAATCATATTAGTATATCTATGAATCGTTATTTTTTATCTAAAATTATATTCTGATTTTAGGTGAAAGATGAGACGAGTTTACACCAGAAGAAAAATGTTTTTGGGATCCATCTTCGCCCTGTTCTTCTGTAAGTTTGTTGCTATTTGAAAATTTCAATAGATTTTTGAATTTTTCTTTTTAGGTGTTCAGTGCGCCTTCTGTGATATCAATATTGACGATGATTCACACGAATTGTCTTTGGAATTAAATGAAATCGGTAGATTTTTCATAAACATAAACGAAAGGTAACATCAACAACTTGATGACTCTATTTTTTAATATTCGTAATGAATTTTCTTCAGTAAGAAAATTCTCGGGACTGCAGTGTTTCTGAAGGTGAAAAAAATTTAGGGTAATCCTTGGAAAGATGATAGCCGTTAAAAAAAATGATCGAAAGGCTATAGTTCGCAATATACAGGATGTTACGTAATAAGTCTCCGATATTTAACTGAACTATTCCACCGTTATCTATAAGGTGAAAAGTTCATAAAAGCACGGGTCCGCAATGACTTAATTTTTAATATCCACACATGGGGTTAAAAATTTATTTTTATTTTAGTTTTTTGTAATTCATTTTTAAAAAATGTCGATATTTAAACGAAACTTGGTATTTGGGGATTTTTTGATGAGAGAAAATCAAATTTGAGTTCAGTTTCGCCCTTAATTGTAGGGGGCGCCACCTACAGGTCTTGGTCTCTTTCGGAGAGTCACAACTTTGTCGTGCATGCATGTATCACATTTTCTAGAGGGAAAATTGATTCCTCTATAAATTTTACGTGAAATTGGTATGCTTGTCAAAAGTCGCTACAATACAAGTAGCCGTATTTGAGATATTTTGATTTAAATTAATCAATGCGTTCAATCTCCTTCTCATTGATTCGCAAACTCTTTGAAAATGAAAGTGCCAAGTAGGCTAGCAAGTTTATTCCAATGATTTTTTGGGCTTTTACGTCAAAAATAATATCTTGACGCATAGTTAAATAGTTTTATTTATTTTTATTGTGATTATTTGTTAAAAAAATGTAAACTTTACCAATGCAGAGTATATACTGACATACATTTCACATACGGACTTGCTACATACAGGGTGTTTCCAAATGACGTCTGCCTGTAGATACCTCTCGTAAAATTTGACAAAATGATATAAGTGATGAGGGGTCCAACCTGATTACTTTTCGAGACACAGGAGGTAAGAGTTATAAAAAATTATTGTTTTTATTTGATAACTTCAAAACGGATTATTATATTAATTTGAAATTTTGCAGGTCGTTTTTAAATGTAAAAAGATATATTTTAGTAAAAAATCATGTTCCATATCTAGATCCAGTGGTGCGCAGTTATATCCCCCTTTTTCCACCATTTTGTACGGCCATGGTATTTGAAGCAATTTTTTTTGTATTGCTTAAGTTTTTGTGGTTTTTAAGATTTTTGATGTTTTTATGAAGTCTGCAAGGTCGCTTTTTATTAATTAAATAACTAACAATATCTTTCTTGGATTTCTTTAATAATTTTTTCTAAATTTTTTGTAACCACTAGACTTTTAATGATTAGCAAATGTAACAGGACCTGATTTTCGAGAAAGTTCTGAAATATTGAGAAAAGATTGTTAAAAAATGTTTCTTCTAGAAAATGTGATACATACATGCACGTCAAAGTTGTGACACCCCAAAAGAGGCAAAGACGTGTAGGTCACAGTTAAGGGCCAAACTAAGAACAAATTTGAATTTATCATATTAAAAAATCCTCAATACCAATTTTCGTCCAACTATCGAATTATTTTAAAAATTATTTACAAAGAACCAAAATAAGAATAAATTTGTAACACGATGTATCTCATAAATAAAGGCCTTGCGGACTCATGCTTATATGAACTTTTCACCTTATAAATAACTGAGTAAAAATCGGATACTTATCACATAAAACGAAAAAGAATTTCAAGTGGATTTTGTATTTTTCGTGGTTTTCGCATTGCTCGGGTAATTTTTTTCTCGATTGGCTGTAATCCACAGAATATACTAACTTGGCCATTCTGAATATATTAGCGATCGCAGAATTGCTCTATCTCTAACCTCTGCAATCTTAAAATTTTTGACATTTCATTCCCTTTTCCGGATCAATCATTCTATTTGACAAGTTTTTTTTTGTATTTATGTGTCATGCCTAAAATGCATCGTTATTGTTCCCTTTCCAACTTGACTAACGATACAAGGGAGTTGGGATACATGAAGATGGTTTCCTTATCCCTATTCAAGTTTTCAATTTTTGTAAAGACAATTACGTGATAATCTTCTCGCAATCACTTTATACAATTAATATCTTTTTATGTCACTGTTAATGTGTCGTCAAAACGCATTATAACAAATTACTCACAATATTTACCATTTCTGTACGAAAATGCAGCCAAGTCTGGAAGTATCCATTAATATTTTAATTGTTATTTATAACTTTTTTTTATTTCGTTTATAAAACTTGTGCTAACATAGGTTTTGGGATATATTTTTATATTAACCAAGGTTATGTTTATGAGGCGTATCATATTTCCTTTCAAATGTTTATTGTTTATTTCTAAGTGTTTTTCCTGTTTCAGCAACATTCCACATAACATCACTAATACTACAATTCTACTGATAACTCAACACTCTGACATAATTGAATTAAAACCATCTGAAATAGAAATCAAACAAGGTAAAGAGCGTATTAATGTTACAGCTTTGGGAGCCGGACATTCTGAAGTTTATGCTAATGCATCAAATTCGTCGTTTCAGTAAGTAATTAAGTAATTAAATTTAATATGTTCAAACAGCCTTTTCACATTTGAAGGTCATTTTCTACGAATCTGAAAAAATAAAAAATCAATAAAATTTCATTTTTTAAACAATAGTTTTGTCCTTCTTCCTTCAAATATCTTTAATTTTGCGTGAATAGAATTCCCAAAAAGTAACCATTTTGACTACACAATCTTTGAAGTGGCATTGATCGACGGTGTAACAATTTGCTCCGTTTTTATTATAAAGATTTTTTTTCGCGATCATTCGAAAAAACTTGAATTCGCATTCAACTGTCACCACTAAAATTTCTGTTGCATTGGTTTCAAAATTGAACAAAATCACAACAATATCAATCATCCAAATTTCGAATCCACTGCTAATACAGTAGTCACCAAAAATTATATATTGGTGACGATATTATCACTATTCATAGCTCTTAAGGTGGCAACCTTAAACACCATTTTGATTCATTTCATGGAAGTTTTGGGTCTTAGTCCCCGTCTGGATATCGTTGAGCTGACATGTCAAAATTACTACACAAGGTCCATATCATCCAACTTTCACCCGACTTCAATATCATGTCCGTTTGAAAAAATAGGGCTTGGCTATTATTTATGACCTGTACATTTGGAAAAGACATTTTGAACACTCTTCTGCGTAAATGAGAAATGTTGATTATTTCGGGTTCTTGATATTTTAATAATTTCTTTTTCAGAAAATACCTCAATGACGTTTATTTAAGAGTAACTGTATACAAACATGCTTGGTTAGTTCCATTTTCTACAGTGATAGGATGGGTATATTTCGTAGCTTGGTCCATTTCTTTCTATCCCCAAATTTATGTAAATTGGAAGAGAAAAAGGTTGGTATTTATGTATGATACAAAGTCGCGATACACCTCGTCTCCCTTATTTTTCCAACTGGTTTTCTTTTACATAAAAATTAAATCAACTTTCGAAAAGTACCTCTTGAGTAAGCTTATCCAATGTATCAGAATTAATAAAAAGTTGTTGAAAAAGTACACGTGACAACTGGGATGTATCATGAGTCTGTATCACACAGTATATGGCTTATTGACAGTTCAGTAGTTTTTGTATTACTTTTGTTTTAGTGTTGTTGGATTGAATTTTGATTTTATAATATTGAACATTATTGGTTTTACTCTGTATGGAACTTTCAATTTGGGATTATTTTTTATTCCGGAAGTACAGGTTAGTATCACAAAAATTTCATAATGTATAATAATGAGTATCAATGTTTCAAATCGCAAAAAACTGCAATGGCTTGGCTAAGAACCGGAGTTTTTTCTGAATTTCATGTTGATATTACTGTAGGTGCTAAAACTACACAATATATAGTAAAAAAAATAGTATCATGTGGACTGGTAATTTTGAAGTAACATCGTTATAGTATTGAATACTGGAAATGAATTCAAGTCTATTGACAAAAGCAGAAAATGTTATCTTTCTCCGATAATTTCACTCGAAATATGAAATTATTTCTACTGCGATATAAAGACCAATAAGAACGGTGTTTCTCGGTAGTACACGGTTCTTTCCTTTCAAGCCAGTAAGACCACTTCGTCATTGATAACCACGTATCTAAACAACAACGGAGAATCATCTTGCAACTAACATAAATGTCAGTCTGATAGACTTCATGTTTATTAGACATTATCTATAACTACTATTGAAAAATTCACGACAATGGAACTTTTTGACTTTGTTGGTTCGTGAAATTATCTCAATAAATACAACTCGTGCTCACAATAGTACCAAAAATTTTGTCCGAAATCTTGAACTCGATCAAATTGCTTTTAGGTAACACCACTCGTCATAAAGGACTCGTGGTGTTACCAAGCAATTTGATTTCTGACAGAATTACTACCGATAGTATTGCGAGCACTCGTGGTATTACCCCGATAGTATTGAGAGCACTCGTGGTATTACCCCCGAGAGTAAGATTGGCATAATTTTACTACGAAAGGCACCATTTAGTGTGGAGAAAATAAATTTTCTGGTTGCCACAGAGGACACTCATGAATTTGTAGTAATATGATCTGTGTAGAAAAGTATTCAATATATGTTATATATCGAATAGTCATCAATGTTAAAACGATTTTCTAATGGATTGTTTTTTCGTTTCAGGACGAATATTTCAACAGATATCCCAGAGGCTTGAACCCAGTGAAAGTTAATGATATAGTGTTTGCAGTACACGCAGCTATCGCCACCTTACTGACCATCATGCAGTGTTATATCTACGAGAGAGATGAGCAAAGGGTATCTACGACTGCACGTGTAATCGTCGGAGTATTTGGTTTATTTCTTTTCATCAGTATTATATTGGCAGGCTGCAAAGTTATTTACTGGCTGGATTTTCTTTACTACTGTTCCTACGTCAAACTTGCAATAACGTTGATCAAGTATATTCCACAGGTAAAGAACATCGGCTTCATTTTGATGTGTGTGAAGTTAGAAATGAATTTGCCAACAACGATTTCAAATGAATATAGTTTCTTTCAATATCGGTACTCAAAATCAAATAAGTATGAATATAAAGAGAAAAGTTATTGGGTATAACCCTCAAATTGTTGTGCAACCGTAGAAACGTGTTTCGAGCTTAAGCTCTCATCAGTACGGTAAAATCAAGTGATAAGATGTACAACACTTGGATGTAAAAATAGAAACAAAGGAAGTCAACAACAGGAAGCCAACCACACATTTGTGGCTTCGGTTAGAAGACCTTGTGCTTATAAGGCAACAACTAACGTCGCCACGGAGGCAGCTATAGCTACCATCGTGACAATCCTACCCAGGAAAATACAAATCAGAAAGGTTATACCCAATAACTTTTCTCTTCATATTTTCATATATAACCCCTCGATAAATCCTTTCTGATATGAATATAAATATAGATAAATGAAAATAGGGTATTTTTCGATTTGATTCCAAGAGTTCCAACCTTTGACAGCTGTTTCGTGGTCACCCACTCATCAGAAAGGATTAATGGATCTCTCGAAATGAAAACGAATCCACTCAAAGTTAGTATCGTGAAGGCAAGACAAAATATTACAGAAAGTTACTAGTGACTGTAGATGTCATAAGTAACTTTCTGTAAATATAGGTATATCATCAAAAGTTGAAAAAAATCTTTGGCAATTTACTGAGGATTTTTACTGACTGTTAAAATAAAACAACAAGCATAAGTATACATAAATATAAAACAAATAAATATCAGCACTCAATCAATCAATAATAAAACTAATCACTAAAAATGCAGGGTACTATAGGTAATTACAGATTAAAGATGTAATTTTGTAGTTTTAGCTACTACGAAATTATTTATTACATCTTCCAGATCTGCTGAAGCAGCTGTTTCATTTACTAATTCAAAATTCATTTGTTGAATTAAATTCATTACATTTTAAAATCAAGTACACATACATCAGTGTATATATATATATATATATATATATATATATATATATATATATATATATATATATATATATATATATAAAATAACACAATTCAAAATTCATTTATGAAATCAAAAAACTGGTACTCAGCCATGTGGTGTCTGAGGCAATGGACTTGATCCATTCTGGAATTTTCATGAAAAATATTCTGATAAATGAGGCCTCCACGTTTTTTGTAGTTCTCATTATTATGAGCTCTAATGCTGGTCATGTTTCTGTTCCAGAGGCTTTCCAAGATGAAATATCTTTAAACATTTTTGCATCCTCTCCAACCTCATCATCCTAAAATGCAGTTACGTTGGCGGCGTTGGCGCCAACTAAACGTCTTTTATAGGTCACACAGTATGCACTTTTCGAGGAACCAATTTGTAACCATTTCGTAACCATTGAAATGGTAGTTTCTTTTCTGATACGATTTAAATCTATGATAAGAACCAATCGTTATTGTTGGCAAGCTTTTTTGACACTACAACAGCTAAATGATGTGAGTGAGACAAAAATTGAATCGTGAATACGTTTTGAAGATGTTTCAAAATTCGTTCAGCATGAAATAAAGTTGCGATGATTTTTAGGGCTTCACTAGGTTCGAGATTGTATTTAATCTATTATAGAAAACTTATGATGACTTCTGCAAAACTGAACTGTATTTTCCATTCCAGGCCTACATGAACTATAAAAGAAAAAGCACAATAGGATGGAGTATAGGCAACATATTTTTAGATTTTACTGGAGGAGCTTTGAGTATGTTACAAATGATTATCGACTCTTACAATTTTGGTAAATATTCTATTATTTTTATTTAATATGTCTTTTCACGGAGATTTTTTGTTTTCAGATGACTGGGTATCGATTTTTGGGGACCCAACCAAATTTGGACTTGGTCTATTTTCGGTCGCATTCGATATATTCTTCATTATTCAACATTACCTACTATACAGGCATTCAAATTATGAAGGAAATTCATAGTTTTTATTTGTTTCAGTATTTTTGTTGTATATTTAAGCTATTTACTGTTTAATAAATTAATATTATTGTTAATTTATCACTTTTGAGTCCAGACGGATAATATTTGATACAGTAGATTTTCTTAACATTTTCAGTAGTGCCAAAAAGTCCATTCTCACCCATGAGTAATATTTTGGCGACGAACTAAGTTTAGAGCGAATTGAACACAATAAGTTACTGGTTTGACGTCATTCTTTCCGTCGAAGTGAATTTCTCGCCAAAATGGAGTTTTCCATATCGAGATCGAGAAAGTTGTCATTATTTCAATTAAAAAAATTATAGTATATGTCCTCTCCATGATTCTGGACATTGAGGTTATGTTTGATGTTGAAAAGGAAAACATATATTCTCAATTGAATATTGAATCAAACATGACTTCTCTGGAAATGGAAAAAACCACGATAAATTGAGTTAATTTTTTGTAATCTAACAGAAAACAACTACTTCACGCTGGACATTGATGTAGTTCAACTTACAGGTCAAGCTATAACTACATGGTATTTTCAGGGTTGGTTACCAAATCTTTTGGATACACGGATTTCTTTGGAATGTTTAGAATAACCAAAGCAACATTTTTCCATTTGGTGAGAATAGTATCCAAGAAAGATGAAAGAACTAATCATTCCTATTCTTGCTGAGAAATATTTACTCGTATCATTGCGGAAACTTCGAGGTCAATTGGTGTTATAGATTCCACTTGAGTGATTCAACCCTATTTATAATCACTTATTATATACAGCTTATAGCAGATTTATCTTCAACTTACATATTATAATCTGGCCAAATGAGGAAGAATGTAAACAAATTGAAAAGAAGTTCGTGTCTAGAGAAAATTTTCTGGTGGATAAAAAGAGTAGTTTTTCCGAGACTAAATTATCATTTCGTCCTTTCCATCATCCGGCTGCACCCTTATAGTACAAGAAATCCTCAGAAGTTTTCAGGAGAATATTGATTTCGTTACCTCACATGTTTTTTTGGGTGCTTACTCCTCTGCTCCCTCCGTACCGCTCAGACAACGATATTTGCCGAAGCCAGTCGAACCCCATTTAACATCCTCCGAACTACTACCAACAACTTTGAACGCTCAGTCAGAGGAGCTTCCATCGCTTCCCACGAACCGCGTTCCAAACGTGAAATCATGACGTCATGTGACGTCATGAGTTCGTCGCCAAAACAGAGTGTTCCATCATCCTTTAGAAGTAGTTCATCGCCAAAATATCACTATGGTGACACGAAAAATAGGAATCGTTGACAGTGATATATATGGATTCGACTTCCGGCAGTGGTTGAGATCAGACGGCGGTCTTGTGTGGGAAGTCAGGTTAATGTGTGTGATGTCCGCAGTCTTAAAGACGTGCATTTGACAGATTATATATTTTTTTATATAAAAATTAACAAGTGTAAAATATGGGATGCAGTATTGCCTAGAGCAAGACAACTGCATTCCCATGATGAAACCTTGCTGTCTACGCCGGTTAAAGGCCGGATGGGAACGGATTTTCCGCAGCAGGGCTTGGTCAAATGCGCCTGTTTGAAGGAAGCAACGACCAACCAAATACAGAGAGAGAGAGAGAGAGACAGTGATAAATGCAAAGATTTGGTATAAAGATTAGGTATAACCATTGTTTATATAGAATATAGTTAGTCAACCTTATGGGATTATAATTGGATCAAAATGGATGCGACATGTAGATGGCGATAGTGAGCTCGCATCCAAGTCATGTCGTAACTTCAGTGATCTGGCCTCTAAGTCATGTCGTAACTTGATTAAAACAATGGAAAAGCATCAAAATCAGGGTTTTTTGAAGAAACCTGCATTAAAATGACGTCAAATATTCATGTTTGTAACTAATCACGCTAGATGACACTCGCGTTTGTGTCCAATACCTTTTCCACAGGCATTGACTAACTATGTTCTATTTAAACAATGGTATAACCTACTCTTTGATATATGCGATACGCGTACCAGTATCATTGTATAAATAGAACATAGTTAGTCAATGCCTGTGGAAAAGGTATTGGACACAAACGCGAGTATCATCCAGCGTGATTAGTTACAAACATGAATATTTGACGTCATTTTAATGCAGGTTTCTTCAAAAAACCCTGATTTTAATGCTTTTCCATTGTTTTAATCTAGTTACGACATGACTTGGAGGCTAGATCACTGAAGTTACGACATGACTTGGATGCGAGATCACTGTCGCCATCTACATGTCGCACCCATTTTGATCCAATTATAATCCCATAAGGTTGACTAACTATCTTCTATATAAACAATGCCAGTATATAATTATCGGTCCAAATAGAGATCTCAAATTTGCCTAAGAGTTATAGCTTTGCCTAAAGAAGACAATGGTTATAGGATCAAAATATAGGTACGACTTTTTTATGGCTGAGTCAAGTCTCCGGTCTGACCAATATGATTAGACCAGCGCGGTCATTTGGTTGACTTGACGACCTAATTAAAACTGTGTGTGTGTGACCAATATTTTCAATCATCTGATCGGTCCGACTCATCGTCATACTTCATACTGAACGCGCGTGCATTGTCCGACCGGTGACTTGACACAGCCTATGTCCAGCCTGCACCTTGTTCATCAGGATCAACAATTTTCATATTATGCTCATCACAAAAAAATGTATAATTTGATAATAGGTATTCGTCCACTAAATGTAGCTGAAATCGAAAAAAGTTAATATTCTATTTAAACAATGTTTTCGGTAAAAAAATTGTACTCTATTCAAAATAACTTTGCGCGCCATCTCACAGACGGTAGACAAACTTCAAGGTGGCCATTGTTTCAATTACAGATTTCTAACATGCATCGTTTTCTGTCCATCACAACTTCAGCCTTCTCCTAAGAGATGGCGGTCGGCGGAAAGAAAATATTTGAAATATTAGCATGTAGAAATCAGAAATATAACAATGATAACACGTTTCGCTCTTTTATAATATTTGAGCAATCGGAATTTTCGTGAAAATTGAGATGATTTTTCAAAAACTCTGAAAGAAATTTTCTTATTTCGCTGTTCAGCATGGTTCCTATATCATTCAAAGTGAATTGTGGCTCTCGGAGAAAGTTGATTTTTTGGCCTTTTCAAGAAATATAAAGTGGTGAATAAACAAGAAGAGAAACCGCAAAGCCATGGGCTGTCCGCGGATTGAGTGATTTATAAAATAGTACATTCCTAATTAAATATAATATCACTAAAATGTTAACAATAGTAAGTTAAAACTGTGATTATGAGAAATAAAATATATATAAAATCTATGAAGTGTCAACTAAACAGGAGGAGAAACCGCAAAGCCATTGTCCGCGGTGTGAGTGATTTAAGAAGCAGTAGATTAATAGTTGAATGCTACATCACTGAGATGTTGACAATAGTAAATTAAGACTAAGATTGTGAGAAATAGCAATAAGAAGAAAGGAGAAGATTTATCGAGAAATGATAGAGAAAGCCTTAATCATGAATTGAAATAGGATGAGGTAAGAGCTATGAAATGGATATCACATTATCTTGTTGATAATTTGGTGAATTTTCAGTCTTTCCACGGAGTGTAAGAATTTCTTAACTTCACATTTGAAAATATGGCGGGGAAATATATCTCTAATATGTTTTGGTTGGTTTCCGGGTTTTGCCGTGGTCTTCTTTGGTTTAAATCTCCAAACGTTTCAATTGCAACTGCGGCAGTCATCTTCAGTGGCGTGGTCGAAGTACTCTTCTAGACGTGTCAACTGAAACTTTAAGTTCTAATAGCTCTAATCATGTTTGTTAAACGCAAAATAAAATTATTTTGGCAACACTTGTAACTCATAAGTTCTGCGAGGTCTGTGAGTTCTGCCCAAGAAGACTAAAAACAAGGAGTGTTTGATTCCCATAAGACAATGAGGATAGTAGTAGAAAGAGATGATAGAACATTTGTGACGAAATGTGACGAGTTATACATGTCATGGCCGCCGTTCTCTATAGACAGTGAAGGACTAGCTCTTGGTATATGAGAGTTACTGCTGACAGTTTTGTTGCTTGATTCGAGTTCGACTCTGTACTCATACCCAAGTACGTCACTAGGACGCGTTGATGATACAAGTTTCTGATTGGCTAGAGCTTATTAAACCCTCCTTGTTTTTAGTCTTCTTGAGTTCTGCCCATTCTGTCGGTCCACCACAGACCTCTTAAGAGGTATGTGCGTTCCACAGAGATATTTGTTCGATTGACAGATGACCGATTGTTGGTAATGAGTAATGACGTCAATGACGGTAGTCGGTAATCGTTTGCGTTTACTTGCTATTCGTAATATTCGTATACAGGAAAATGTTAATGTTTTTACCTTACTAGTAAAAGTATAATAATTATCCAGAATGGCAGAAAATGATACTGCTGATAAGTATTCATCTAATGAACAACTAATTGATAGTATGACCGAGGCTCTGGAATCACAATTTAATGTTAAGGATGAAGATAAAAGTGAAAATAGCCCTGTAAATGAAAATCAGACTGAAAACAATGCAGATATTGTGGAAGACTTTGATGAGGAAGAAAAGGCATCCAATAAAGATGATGATTATATTGATGAAGAACATTTGAAAGATCTGGAACTAACTCTTACAGACGAAGACAGAGAAAGAAGGTACACTGAGTCATTGGACTTGAAAAAAAGAGGAAACGAGGAATTCAAAGCACAGAAGTACTTGGAGTCGGTCTATACTTATACAGAAGCTCTGAGGTTGTGTCCTCTAAAGTATTCCAATGATAGATCTATATTTTATGCAAATAGAGCAGCTTCAAAAATAGCCATTGCTAGGAAAGAAAGTGCAATAGAAGATTGCACAAAAGCCATTGAGTTGAATGATAAATATATCAGAGCATACTTGAGGCGAGCTAGGTTATACGAAGAAAATGATAAACTTGATGAGAGCTTAGAGGATTACAAGAAGATTCTAGAAATCGACAAAGGAAATAAAGATGCTCTACAAGCACAATATAGATTACCACCTTTAATTGCCGAAAAGAATGAAAAACTCAAAACAGAAATGCTAGGTATGTATACCTTGGTGTTTTTAATTATATTACCTTCTCTAATTGTCAATATTTCACAGGGAAACTGAAGGAACTAGGAAATATGGTTCTGAAGCCTTTTGGACTATCTACCGAGAATTTTCAAATGAATAAAGATCCTAATAGTGGAGGATATTCCTTGAACTTCACCCAAAACAAGTGATAAAAAATGTATCTTCACACCGAGTCATAGAAAAGTTACCAAAATTTAATTGATCCATAAGGGAATAATTTTCCTTTTGTGGCAGATTCATGCAATATTCATTTTAACTATTATTGATACTGCCATAAATTTTCAATAACGATTGGTATTGTTCATGCAAAAAATTGATTTATGGCATGCACATGAGTAGTACAAGACAAAGAAATTATAAAACTTCAAGTGAATAACTTTTGTAAGTGTAGTGAAAATGTAACTATAACGAATGTTGCAAGAATCTGCCTTCAATAGATCACTTGAAGCAGTGTTGTTCAAGTTTTTTCAATTAAATTATGAACGTAGGTGATAATGAAAAATAAAATATTGTTTGGTGAACAATAACTGTGACTTTTCTTTGCTTGAAAGTGGTTCAAGTCTACTAGATGACACTGGAGACAAAGTAGCAGCAAGGGAAGTAGTTGATTTTTGACAGGTATTCATTTACCATAGGCCTACATTGTAGGTGTATACGGAAGTAATAATGGTAAAACATCGGTCGGCAAAAACTATCGTTACTAAAAGAACTCGAGCTTTGTGCTCCATGTCTACGTTGTAGTTATTTATAATGCTACAATCTACCGGACAACAATCTCTAAGTATGCCTACAAAACTTAGCTGGGAGGGATGAGGAAGAAATTCGACTGTTTGTTGTGACGCGCTTAATATAAAATCAGGATATGCATTATGCATCATGAACAGTTTCTAATTAAAAGTAAAGAACTATGAATTTCTTACCCATGCTTATACCTAAGCAGATGTGAAAATAAAAATTTAAAAATGTACTAAATGAAATACGTATTTCAGCACCAAACATTTTTAATAACAAAATTAAATTTGCAAATTTATTCTACCGCACTCAGATGAATACAAAAGAACTATTTAAAAATCAGCCTTAATAGTACCTTCATCCTCAGAAAAAAACATTACATAATATACAGTGGTTCTTTGATAACATACTCGGACAGTGCCATTCATACCAAATATGTGATCAAGCAGATGTTTTCTGTCATATTTCTAATTTCAAAAATATAAGATTTCCTGAACAAGCCATGTTCATAGAGTTCTTAACTTTCACTTATTTTTGGCACAATTGGTATTTTATAATGTCTAGTCCTTGAAAAATTAAGAAATATTCAATGCAAGTAATAACATTTTATTCTTTGAAGATGCAATTCTTGCAGAATTTGAAAAATCTCTAGAATACAAGTAGCAAAGAAAAAACTAACCAACTAACTTCATAGACACCTAAAAAAATTATCAAGATATCCTAGAACCACAGTACAAAATAATACAAAAAAGAACTCCAAGTTTAATCTAAATTATCATCATCAGATGGTTTAGGCTGTGTTGGAGCATTTCCACCAGTTCCAACATCTGGAAATCCCCCTGGAAAGCCAGAAAATCCGGGGAATCCTGCCCCAGGAGCAGCGCCAGCCCCGCCAAAACCTGGAAAACTCATTCCAGAACCGGAAAATTTGCTGGAAAGTTTCGTAACCAATGCCATCACTTTTGGATTTGACTGATACTTGACAAAGTTGGCGGGATTCATTGAAATATCTTGGAATGCTGCTGACACCTCCGGATCCTGAAACACAAAATCACTTATTCACAACTGAAACAGAAGAGAGGCTTACCTATTATAAGTTATAACTTCTGCAATGTTATTGCAGAAATGGAGAATACTTTGGTAAAAAAGAAACTCAGAAATCTCAGCTTTGTTATCAGAAGGTCCCCTGGTTTCTCAAAGTAAATTATAATCTATGATATATTTTGACAAACTAGTTTCATCTAGTTAATAATGAGACGACTTGAATGCACTCAAAAACTATTATTGGACAACAATAATATTAATACAACAACTTTAAAAAGTTTAAAACTATAATTGGACTCCAATAATATAAATACCGTGACTTTAACAGAAATTCGTCAGATGGTTATCTCTTATTTATCATTGAATCTGTTTAAATGATGTAAAATCCGGTTGGGTGGGAGGGGCGGTGGAGGGGGAAAATGGGGAGATATGGGAAATGGGAAGATATGAAAAAATTAAATCTTTTTGAAGACTGTTCAAGGACATTAAAATTGTTGGTTGAAACCTTTTGATATCTCGTTTGATTTTCGAGATTTTGGTGACTTTAGAAAAAAAGGACAAATTTTATTTTCCACTTTTCATTCAGGTTGGAGAAAAACAGTATGGAAATATCGATGTGGCGTATTTGAGGCATTTTTAGACTTTCATTTTTGTTCCATTAGTAGGTATGATAAATATTTCGGTTTTAAGTTATCTGGATTTCCCAATAAATATGGGTGGAATTAAATTAATTATACCCTTATTGAAATAAATTCTACGACTATGAATTCGTTTTCCGTTTTTTTGACATATTTCCTGTACTATTGATTTTAAGGAAAAAATGTATTGGCATTTTTTGTAGATTTTCTGAAGGCGGTCAAAAAATATCTCGTGGTAAAATGTAAAAATATGAACCGTTTCCGAAATATTTCATATTTTTCAAAATGCATATTCTATTTTCAGATTTTTCGAGTTTTCCCGGTTTTCCGATCATTTTCGTGAAACATAGTTCGAGTAGGATTTGTTCATCTATTCGAGCTCTACACGTCGCATTTTTCGAAATTCAGGTTAAATGAACTGTTCAGAGTATTTATTTTTAAAAAATCGATGTTTCGGAAAATTGCCTAAAAGAAAGTGTAAGCATTTTCTGATCATACTCAAAAACTATACAGATCTGTAGGACACATTCAATAAATATGGAAGGGATCAAATCAATTCCTGAACCTGTATCCAGGGAAGTAGAAACAAAACAAACGGAAAAACCCTCCAAAGTTTTCCCAGATTTTTCAATCTAAAAAAAATTACAATTAATGTCCTTGAGTTATTAAAATGATTCAACTTTCAGAGCAATATCTCCAAGCGTTCAGAAAATTTAAAGGATTGTAGACTTAAGGACAAAAAGAATGTATCTGTTTGGAAAACCATAGTATACAACTTCCTAAGAGGTAGTAGTATAATTATTGTTGACTACAAATATATTACCTGGAAAGCTGCCATGATCTCAGGATCTTGCAACAATTTATAGAAATCACCCATTCCAGGCATGCTACCTGCTGCTCCTTCAGGAGGTGTAGGCACATCTTCCTCTTTTTCTTGGGCTGAAGCTGAAGCCTTAGAATGAGCCTCTCTTGCTTTTCTGAGCCTCTCCAATTTTTCATTTTCCTCTCTCTCTTTCTTTCTACGCTCTCTTTTCAACAAATGTTCTTCAATTTTCTTAGCATTTGGCGTTACTTCTTTCAGCCATTCATCAGTTTGTTCATCAAAGTCAATATTGCAAGCCTGTCTAAGATCTTTAGCAGCGAGTTCCCACTCTCCCAGCAGCCTATAGGCCCTGCCTCGGAACTTATATGCAGTGGCAGAATCACAGTTGACTTCTAGCGCCCTAGTACAATCCCTGATGCAAGCATTTGGCTTGGTGAGTTTCAGATATGCTTGGCCTCGCTTGGCAAATAACAAAGCACTATTCGGATTTAATTCGATGGCTTCAGTAAACAATTCAATCGCTTTTTCTATGTTTCCTTCAGACAATTGTGACATGGCCTCCATGCGTTTTTCATCGGCTTTATCAGAGTCTTCTTCTGATACCTCTTCTTTCGTTGGATCACCCATTTTTTGGTTTTCATCCAGCTTATCAGGTTCTACGCAACCTGACATGTCTAACTCCAGTTCAGATTCGGGATCAGATTCGATCATTTCTTCAACTGGTTCTTCAGGTTCACTTTTAACTTCTACTTTAGGTTCCGAAGACATTTTTGATGAGTCAGGAATGGCACTTCCGAAAGATTCAATGTAGTCTTTGAAGAATTTCAATTCGGCTTTATGCAGAACGTCGGGATTTGACTTGCATATTTCGATAAATTGTTTCAATTTGTCAAGGGCATCTTTGCTCAACGGACAACTCATTTTGGTTTCAAGATCGAATTCGTATTCACTAAAAATAGATACTAAATAATTAGATCCTAGTTGATAAAACGCCAACAACAAAATATCGGTAAACAAATATGTCGTCTTTATCTTTAAATTTGAGCAAACAACAGGCAAACACCACAACACCAGTGTTCACTTGTTCATAATCCAGTGTTACCAATGCCTTAAAGAGAAATCACACATTGGTATTACAATTTACAATGTTGCATGTTTTCTTTTCTATCTATAGCGCTTTCCAATAGACCATTCCAGTACCCCTATTCAGTGTTGCCAAAAATGATTTTCTGGTTGAAACCTCTGACATTTTTTAGACCTTTTTTGATCTATACTTGATCTATACTAAATTTAAAACTTCATTTCACTACTCATAATTGAAAAACTTTCATAATTCCGATTTTGTTTTGAATCCAGTACAGACACTGTTTTATTTCACGGACTGACAGCTTTCGTATCCAGTGTTCATAATCCAATCCCTGAGCTATTGAGGTGTTCTGTAGTATTGCACGAAATGAGTATCAATATATCGAGGATTTTCCAGAAGCGGTATCGATATATCGAAACTTAGCGAAGATACTTTGCAACCTCGACAGACGAGACGACACTAAAGTGCACAGCAATAATGCTCTGTGCTTGGTCACTGTAATGGCGGTAAGTTTGAATGACAAGACGCCAAACAGAGTTGAAAATGCGTGAATTACTAGCCAACCTAACCCAAGGAGACTAAAATTCTCTTTGAACCTTACCTTGGACAGAATACGCTCATGTCGTGCATTTTAGCGTATAGTTGTAGTGTAGTGATCACTGGCAAATAATAGATTCTAATCTTTGACACTAGTCACTAGTGTTGAGCAGGGAAGTGATTTTTCTGTCAGATATTTATATTAATCTCATTATCGATCTTGGAGAGAAGGTAAATTCCATGTAGAAATTATTTGTCCTATCCCCAGACATGGGATTGAAAATTTCAAAATTCTTTAAATAAAAACTCCCCTAAAAACTTGATCAACTTGCATGTATATTCAAGTTGTTACACTTCAGTACTTCACTAATAATTTACTTCAGGTCACATGGGTTTTTCTGTGTTTCTTCATACTACTCGAATCGTAGAAGCCTTTAGAACAAATGTCACAAACAAAAGGTTTTTCTCCCGTATGTATTCTGACATGAACTTTCAGTGAACCTGTGTGATTGAATGTCTTATCACAATAGATACAACTATAAGGTCTTTCTCCGCTGTGCCTTCGCATGTGACAGGTAAGGTGTCCTTTTTGGGAGAAAGTTTTGCCACATATTATACATAAAACAGGTTTCTCCCCGGTGTGTGTGAGGTTATGCTTCTGCAAGCTATTCTTCTGGGAAAATCCTTTATTACAAATTTGACACAGATACGGTTTGACACCAGAATGCACTTTGATATGAGAGTGTAGCAGTACTTTCGTTGAAAACTTCTTACCACACTCACTACATAAAAATTCTTTCTTATCATGAATATGCATGTGTTGCTTCAGTACAGTTTTTGAGGTGAAAGTCTTGTCACACTCTTTACAGGTTAGGTCTCTGTAATCCAAACCTGGCTGATTATCTTTCGATTTGTGCATATTGATGTGATTCCCCAGTGCATGTTTGGTTACAAAGAATTTACCACAAATATTGCATATGAAGGATTTCTCTCCGTAGTGAGTTCGAATATGATCAGTTAAAGTTGGAGCTTGAATGAATCCTTTTCCACATATATTGCACACATGTGGCTTTTTCTCATTGTGTCTGAACTTGTGCCGAGTTAAGCTAGTTCTGAACCTAAATTTTTCTTTGCAAATCTCACACTCGTAAGGTCTGTCTTTTGTGTGAGAATTGATGTGATCCTTCAGTTTATATGTGCTTATGTATTTATGGCATACTGAGCAAGGCTTTTTTTTTCGTCTCTGATCTGCTTCTTTTTTTCGATGTAGTTTGTATGAAGCATAAGAGTCGAATTTGATGCTGCAAAAAGTGCATGTTAGATCTGCAGGAATTTTTCTGGACAAGCGTTTTTTAATGGAATTTTGAGTGTTAGTTATTTCTAGTTTATTACTGCTACTGGTACCATCTTCAGAAGAATTTTCTTGAGAAAAATCACACCCTTCAATGTGATCATATTTGTCACTTTCACATGTAACACTAATGTTACTCGGAGATAATATGGGTTCCTCAACCCTAGCATTAGAATCTTTTTCAATTGTTTCAGACTCTTGAAATCTCTTTTCTTGAGGAAAATCACACTGATCAAAGTGATTATAGTTGACATTGCTAATCTCGTTTTCACACTTTATGATTCCATTTGGAGATGGTGTTTGTTCTTTGTTCCTCACAAATAAACTCTTTAGGATTGTTTCAGATTCTCCAGCTCGCTTCTTGAAGAAGAAAACTTGTTTAAGAAAATCTACGCAACTGTCACATAGCTTCACAGGTAAACCATCAGACTCGGTCAACTGTAAATGGATATTGAAGATAATTATGAAATTTATTTTATTGTTTACTTACTTCAAATGAACATATCATACTGTACAATTCACTCAATAAGGAATTTTCGTGTTTGGTATCAAATAAGTTAAATAAGCCCCTTTTTCCAAGGCATGATCTGCATAATAATTTGAAATCTTTTGGTGACATTTGTTATGTTCTTGGATATGGACTCTGCACTTCTAAAATGTTCAATTGATTTTTAGCAAATATAATTTTGGATTTCTTTGACTGTGAATATGTAGATATCGTTGGATTGCTTGAATAAAAGTTCCAAATTTTGTATTCCTCGGAAATACTATTTCTTATAAAAGATTCTTGTTTTTGTTAACACTACATTTGTTATTCAAGAAAAAGAAACCACCAAGACTACGTCAAAATAACACTCGACGCGCGTTTCACCAACAAAATTAGCATCTTCATTCTTCAGGGAGTTGAAAAGTTGAAAAAGTTTTTATACTATTACTAACCCTATTTATTTATATTTTTATTCTACGGATAGACGTTTTGGCATCCCTGAATAATAATGACATACACAGAAAACACACACATGACACATAGAAAGGACACTCCATAGGGCTGCCCCCGTTATAAATTCCATGCAACAAGACGCTGTGCTCACCGGGCAGATGGCGCAAGCGAATAGTTTTCCTGACGTTCAAGCAACCCTAAATACAATATTGGCAGTTTTTTTTATGCAGTTGACAAATGACAGCCACTGAGAAGTTTTTAATAGACGAGGAAAGTGTGTCGTCACAAATGTCATTCTTGTCAAAAATTTATTCCAAACAAAGAATTATTTTAGGAGACTTCATCTGTTGATGATTTGCTGCCTTGATCATTAGTTTGTGTTTGGTTGGTTGGATTTTGTTTTCTCAGGCAGAAGAAGAAAAATATTTATGGAAATATATAGTACAAGCATTTGAATTCGACGGAGGTTTGTTTGGAATCAGTTTTTGACAAGAATGACATTTGTTACGTCATCACTTTCTTCGTCTATTAGTGCGAATGAAAATGAATATAGGTATATTGTTCAAATTATTTGCAAATGTTTTATGAAGCTTTTGCTGTCATCAGTGTGTGTAATTGTGCCGATGTGAGTGATTTTCGTTTGTGTTTGCCCGTAATTTTCAGTATTTTTTTACGTTGTTCTTATGGACAAAGACTACACACACACACACACACACCCACAAGTGTACTCTTTGCTTATGGAAACCAACTGACTTTTAAGAAATGTTGCTTTCCCAATTGTGATGAGGATAATCACAGCAAACACCACAGATTCCCAAAATCGGATGAGAATCTTTGTAAAATTTTAATTGAGCAAGTTTGTGGAGAAATCATTGGAACAGATCCATAATACCTATGTTGTGTGTGATACTCACTTTGCGATCAAAGTGGTTCAAACTGTGCAGCAGTTAATGGGCTCATCAAGGACACTAAAGAAGATTGTATGAGACAAGGAAATGCAGATTAAGATAAATGTAAAATATCTAAATTAAAATTTATTTATTTCCTCTGACAGTATGTTTGTTTCTATTTCACATTGCAGATTTATAAAATGTGTTATAACAAGGGACAAGCACTTGTCAACTTTAATTTCTCTCATGTATTCCTGGGGCTCGTCAAATTTTTCGGATTTTTGGATATAGCAATTTAGAGGCAAAAAAAATCAATTTTCTTCACAATCCTTTTGTTTTCTGATTCTTCAGGCTGACCCGAGGGCTGACCTACAAAAGTGGGTTGAATTTCTAACGCCAATTATGGAAAATACTGTCAGTGAGCGGATTTTTCTTGATATAATCAATGGTTATAATATGCTTTGAAAAATATCGATTGACTTTGTATAATAATATATCAATTTTGGTGAACATACTCAGATATAGAATATTATAGTAGACAGTATTTTCTATTAATGACGTTATACAGTCAACCTGTTTTTGTAGCCTGTAGAGCCAGAAGAAAAGGTTAATGAAGAAATTTGCTCTTTAGACCTGTAGAATGATATAATCCAAAAGTCAGAAAAATGTGACGAGTCTAAGGAATACATGTAACCAGTGTCATTCCCTTTCAAATGCTTCAAATTATCACCGTAAGATGTCACCCTGAAAGTATATTCAAATCATAAAATGAACTGTAGCGTCATCTGTTGACTAATAGTTAAACTATGGAAACTTACAGAATGCTTGAACGTCAAACCCACTTACGCCATCTACCCGGTGAGTACAGCATCTTGTTGGCATGGAATTTATAACGGTGGCAGCCCTATAGAGAGTCCTTTCATGTCGAACTTAATTGAAACAATGGGACAGCATTAAAATCAGGGTTTTTTGAAGAAACCTGTATTAAAATGACGTCAAATATTCATGTTTGTAACTAATCACGCTAGATGACACCCGCGTTTGGGTCCAGCGCTTTTTTGGGGGACTGGGTATGGTCAACCTGGGCTGTGTCAAGTCACCGGTCGGACAAGGCACGCGCGTTCAGTATGAAGTATGACGATGAGTCGGATTGATCAGATGATTGAAAATATTGGTCACATACATACAGTTTTAATTAGGTCGTCAAGTCAACCAAATGACCGCGCTGGTCTAATCATATTGGTCAGACCGGAGACTTGACTCAGCCTTCCCAGCAAACATGAATGTCCCCGGTAAACTGGTGGGCCTTGGCTTTGGCTGGAACTAACGGCTCAGTGATGGCACCGGTAAAAAAACGGTGGACCAGTGCACGGAAATAAAAGGCAATTACGACACGGCATTCCGTGCTTCAAAATGTGTTGGGCCTCCACACTAAGATGTCTAAAAACCCTGGTGTGCCGACTTATACCTGCAAAACTGTGGGATTAAACGCGAGACATTCGCCAGCTTGATTAATAGAAAACAAATGAATTCGTGGCCTATTTCCCAAATATCCCGCAATCACAGATTACATACATGTATGTAATCTGTGGTAGGGGTGTATGTAATCTGTGCTTATACGCCATCCATCGACGAATGAAGCCAACGGTATCAGTATCAGTGCAATTAACAGTCTCAACAACTTTGTTGAAACAAACGCGAATCAGTGATAACCACTGAAATATACCTTTTTTTTAGTTATAAGGTATATTTCAGTGGTGATAACACCATGGTTTCTATACATCTTGATTTTATTTCAGTGTCATGACTTTTGTCACACACAAGTTCTTATTCTGTGCTTTTGTCAAACCTGTCAGCAGTCAGGTCTTTCACCTGTCAAATTGGCAAATATCACAATTTATGTATTTATTTTGTAATAATTTATCATAACTCTTGTCTATGAATTTATCTTTATTAAGTCATCATTTATTAATCTCTTTTTCATCTTAATATTATTGCATGTAGTGGTTTATTCCAATGGCACTTTTCGTATGTTGAGTTTAGGTGAATCACCTACCAATTGTTTAATAGACAAACAAACGTGAATTGTTCCTTATATTGATCTGAATGTTCAATTCGGAAATAAGCACAATGTCAGGAAAAACAACCATTAAGGGTAACCCATCTCAGTATGTTAAATTGAACGTTGGTGGGTGTTTGCACTACACAACAATTGGCACTCTTACCAAACATGATACTATGCTACGAGCCATGTTCAGCGGTCGAATGGAGGTTCTATCTGACTCTGACGGTAGGCAAAATAACATTTCCAAGATTTTTTGCTAATCAAAATTATATCTTTAGGTTGGATATTGATAGACAGGTGTGGAAAGCACTTTGGGACAATTTTGAATTTTTTACGAGACAGCAGCGTGTCATTACCGGAGTCTTCGAAAGAAATAGCTGAGCTAGTAGCGGAAGCCAAGTATTACTGTATTGCAGAGCTGGCAGAGTCTTGTAACAAAGCACTGGCGAAGAAGGAGCGGGGCGAACAAGAACCTATTTGTGGAGTACCACTGATAACCTCTCAGAAAGAGGAGGAAATGCTTATAAGTTCAACAACAAAACCAGCTATAAAATTGCTCATCAACAGACATAATAATAAGTATTCATATACTAATACGTCAGATGATAATTTATTGAAGAATATTGAACTGTTTGACAAGCTCTCGTTGTGGTACAATAAAAGGTTGCTTTTTCTGAAAGATGTCATCAGCACCAGTGAAATATGCTGTTGGGTTTTCTATGGACATGGAAGAAAGGTATCTGAGGTATGCTGCACTTCCATTGTTTATGCAACTGATAAAAAGCACACCAAAGTGGAATGTCCTGAGGCTAGAATATATGAAGAAACCCTGAACATATTACTGTACGAAAGTAGGAATGCTCCCGATCAGGAATTGATGCAAGCAACATCCACTAGAGGAGCGGTTTCTGGGATTTCTTCCTATACTAGTGATGAAGAGGAGGAGAGATCAGGTATTGAGAGACTCAGATCTAATAAATCTAACAATCAGGCTTAACTATGCTGAATTAATTTTTAAATAGTTCATAATTTATTACTGGACTGAGGTAAAGCCAATGTCTGTTGGTAGTATTTGTTTGTATCATCTAGTATTGGCTCAATTGAAGAGAGGAAGAGACTGTTTTTACCTTTGCCAAATATATCTCTATGGTTTCTGGCATCAAATGTAGCATTCCTATTTAATTTATAAAGATTTCATCGATATTTTTCGAAAGTTGTGCTCAAAATCAATAAATTATTTTGAGAGATTTTTTACTGTAATTCTAGTCCTATGTTGCGAAAGGTCTATACATATTGTGTAGATACTTTCATTCAAGATCAGCATATTTGTATTTTAAATGAATTTGTCTTGAAAAAAAATTGTAAGTGTACTACAGAATTTGAGTATCTGATGTTTAGATGACACTATAGATATTAACCTGTAGCTTCTTGTGGACACTTGATTTGTTGAAAAGGCACACAAAGGCCATGGTACAGCACAATAAAGCTGGAATTATAAACTTGCCGTTGACGTTGGCGTTCGCGCTGGCGTCCGACTTAAAATGCATTTAACTCGAACGTCAGCCCAACGGCGAACGGCAACGCCGACGGTAGATATAAAAGGTCTTACGGTTTCTGTACTTTTAATTGGGAACGCCAGCGCGAGAGCCAACTCCAACGGCGAACGGCAAGTTTATAAATCCAGCTTTAGACTTCTTTACTGCACTGCCTCCAACGTCACAATGGTAGATAGTCATTAGAAGGAAAAACAGAGTTGGGGTCTGAGAAGTGAACCTTATCAATTTACTATTTAAAAAATTATATAATTTTGTATCTATACAAATTTGTTACCGATTTAACGACTATTCATCCAAAATCTTTAATAACACCAGCATTGGTCGCAGCGCTTAATTCAAAAGATTGTTCTAGCTGTTTACCAAAGAATACAAAAATATGTTTGATGCTGTGTCTAATTGTTCATAATAGGGTGCCGAATTTTGGAAATGTAGAATTCTTCCAAGGAAATTATTTATTTTCTGTAATACAAAAATGTTCTTCAATATTGAGGAAACAGGAATGTTGTTGATTGATGCCATTCTCTATATTGGTTGTGCTAGGAGGATATTTTGGAAAATGTATATTCATCACTTTGAGGTTTCATTCTGTTCTATGTAATGAGCTGACCCAAAAAGTTTTACGTTAGAATAACATTTTTATTTTAATCCGAAAATTATACATTTTTTCATTGTAAAAGTATTTTCTAAAGAAACAAGTTCCGGATTCCATGCAAATATAACTTTATCAAGCTATCATTAATGCATTCCAGTTAGTTTTTTTCATTTTCCTGCTCAGCTGTTACTGTTTTATTGGTATCATTAACATTATGATTTTACTGTTTTGCACAACTGATATTTGAATTTTTTTTTGCAGCATGCCTGGATGCTCTAGAGATAGTCCGATCTCAATTTCACAAACAGATTTTGAAAGCAGAAGTATAGTACCACAATACGTATGTTTTCATTTTGCCATGCAATGGTATGAAATGTGAAAAATGCTTGCAAACGCGACTGAAAACGGCCGAGCACGCGTAAGCGGTCGAGTAGTAGGAGAGACCGGGAAGCGTATTATCACATAACCCGTTCATTAGAAGAATTCGATGTTCCCATTGGAATAAAATTAAGAAAATTTGTAACTTTACATAGTTAACATAAACAATCAATCTAAATAATTGTCGTCAGTGGCGTAGCACTCCCGGTTAAACCGGAAGTGGACACAAACTTCCTTATTTTAAATGGAACGGCGTGAATTTTACTATTTTTGTATTCTACGTAAAATTTGGATACAATTTGCATCATTTCGTTGCACTGTAGCGCAAAATGAAGATATACGTTTTGTGGTACTGTACTTCTACTTTTAAAATCTGTTTGAGATATTGAAATTGGACTATCACTGGACCATCCAGGCACGCTTCAAGAGAGTGCAAAAAAATTCAAATAGCAATTGTGCCAAAACTATTGGTCCAAAGCGCCTATTTTGTGCACACATAAAGTACACATGATTCAACACTTTCATGAGAAGGGCCAACTCTACAATTTGAAGAATGGCGGAGTTATGAGTTTTTAAAAATATTGCAAAATTTTCTGGTTTTTTTAGTTTTCAATGGAGCAACCAGATTGCTGTATTTGTTTTCAGTTTATAAGCAAAACCCTAAAAAACACTTTTTTTGTATTTAAATGTTTATAACAAATTAATAAAAGTTGCGAGTACAAAACATAACAGAAAATAACTACGGTTTGTCTCTCATGTGATTGCACAGTCGGTTTCCTACCAGTATTTTTGGTAAAAAAATCGCTTTTCATATGCTCTATTGATATCATACTTTAATCTGTTTAACCAATCACGTTCAGCGTTTATGGTCTAAATATTTTGTAACATTACAGTTCGTCCCTAAATTACGATTGGTGGAGCAGTAGGAGTACATTTTGTGCTTTATTTAATGTGTTGTGCATCGTTTTCAAGAAAAAACATAACCAGTTTAACTATTTTTTACTTTTTTGTTAATAAAGTATTCTTCTGTGATTATCGATTTTGTGTTATTGTTATAATATCTTATTTACTTAACGTTTGTCAATGTATATTGAATTCTTAAAAGTTTTTTTGTCAATAAATATATTCATACACGATGATTCAGTTTTCTTTTTATTAAAGTATTTATGAATTAAGTAATCTGTAATTTGTTCTTAAAAATATATATTTCGCTCTGATTTATTCACATCTTCAATACCTGGTTTCCATATGGGGTACTGCAAGTAATTTCTTTTTAAATTGTTTGAGGAAACTTCAAAATAAAAGATTCAAATGTATCTATAAATTGAATTATATGGAACCAACAATTAATTTATACAAACCAAATGGTTTGCTAGATCTGAACTCCCTTTACAAGCTGAAAATTTGTTGTTTCATCCACTCAGTTAGATAAAAAGTGAAAACCTCAAATTTAGTTTTTACTGAAGTCAATACTATTCACTTTCATAATTATAAATCATAAAACAAAATTGTTAGCTGCTAGTAATTTTAGAACAAATTTTGGAAAAAAATCTGTTTTTTTTTATAATGGAATAGTCAATTACAATCTTATAATTCGTTAAAGAAATTCAAAAACAAATTGAAAAAAGAAATTTTGAGGTGATCTATTCAATGAATTTGACCACTAGATCTTTGAAATCGTTTCGATATAAGTTGAAAACTTATAAAATTATGTATATTTCAATGTTTATATTCACCACATTGTATTTTGAGCAAATGTATTGTCAGATTTTTTTTTATGTTTATCGATCACATCTTTGTATGCTTATTTATTCATGTTACTTTTAAGATTTTTTGTATTCCTTCCATAAACATGTAATGTTTCTTGGGGAAATAAAGTTGATTGAATAATGAATAAGAGACCAAATGTCCTGACAGGGCATCTCATTGTAATTATCTTATACAATAGGAATATTTGGGTCGAAAATCCATCAGAAAACAACTACTTTCCTGGCTAATACCACGACGAATGTTGAATTACATCTGGTAGGGGGGGGCTATAAAAAGTCGCACTGTATATTGAAAAGTACTTTTATGTAACGTATATTATTTATTGTAAATGTATAAATAAGATATTTAAGTATTTTTTTATGACCATTATTTCAGTTTCTTCGGGTACTTTGATTTTGTAACAATTCGGTTTGTCTTCTATGGACTTCTTGCACTCGGGAGAATAGCGCAGCTTGAGTTGGCCTTGGAACATTGAGATTGTCTTCTGAAACAATAGAACAAATTTTTTAATAACCTATTGTTGTTTGTTAATCATACAGATTGGAGAAAAATGTGAATTATGGTGTACCAAAGGCTTCTGTGTTAGGACCTGTGCTATTCTTGATTTAGATCAATTCTATTTCTTTTTGAAATTAAAAGGTGCTTTCAAATTATTTGCAGATGATACATCATTTATTCTGGACCCGACGATCTAAAATTCATTGAAAGTGTTTAAGTATGATATTTCCAGAATACTCTCATGGTTACAACGTCATAAATTAACATTAAATTTTTTTAAATCCTCATACATTTTCATATCGACAAAAATATAATGAAATGTATCTTTCCACTTATACCATTTGAAAATAATCGTATAATATACAAAAATTGTAGGACATTCTTGGTTCTTTATATTGATGAAATCGTCAGTTGGCAAAAACATATAAAAATGATTTGAAAAAGATATCCCTCATAATCGGCATTCTTTACAAAATTAGAGGGTACTAAAAAACTTGATGAACATTCATTTCAGTTTCATATATTCCAGATTGCAATATTCAATTTCTATATGGGGATCAGGCTAAAGCTTCTTTATTAAACTCACTTAAACACTTAAGAACTAATGAATCAAATATATGTATGAAAAACCCTATCTAGAACCTACTGAAAATGTATATAGACCAAAAAATGTATTAAATTTGGATTCACTTTATAAATAGCGAGTATGTAGCACAATTAAAAAGAAATATACCAGTTTAAATTTTCATGACATTATTCCAATGGACCTTTCCACGATATATGAGAGAAAACTGTAATTAGAAAGTGTATACGCTAATATCACTCGGGAATTTTTATTTATATTTTCTGACCGCTAGTTTCTCTATAATCAGAAGAAAAGTGGTTTCGTGACGTCACGTTCATCAAAACTAGACTTGGCAACGTAAAAATTGTGCACCGTGGAATCTCAAATTCTCATTTGAATATAATGTGTCGTATGACAGTTGTCATTTGATACCAGATGGGTTCGTTCGTCTGTTTCACGGAGCATCAATAAGAATCGTTTGTCTCTGTTTAACTCGTTTGCCTACTTTAATATTTAATACAAGTAGAGCAGTTCCATCAAATATGTATGCTGCAAACTTGATTTCTTTTTTGAGGTTAATGCGGTTTTCAAAGTTTTGAAATGTTTTTGTTGTTTGTCGAAAAGGTGCTTCGTACCTGGTTGTCTAAACACCAGTGAATATTCTAATAAACAAATTTTTATGCTGCTAAATACCTATGAAGCGCATTGTAAAATGTGGTTCGAAGCAATGAATAAACCTTGTGTAAAAAGCGGAAATATATTTATGTTTTTGTGAAGAACATTTCCAACTGAATGTTACTGTATTCAAGCAGCGTTCAAGGAACGCATTTAAATTTTAGTTATTGCAAAAAATAAATTCATATTTGTTAAATACAAAGAGTCAATCATCTAATAATCTACCCTCGGTAAATTATCCGAACTTCCCTTCACGAAGCCTTTCCATATTTGGATGATGTTATGCAATATTGGGTCAAGCCACAGTCAGCTAGTAAAAATATCAAAATAGTTTAGCAGATCATGGAATGATGGAATGTGGCTTAATAGTACCGTCAGTGGATGGAGCCCCTTACAATTGCGGGTTGAATCATTTTTGCTCATTGTAGAATAACACTTTGGCGATTCCAATGACTGTGATAGCTCAATTATTAAAAAATGTGGCTTGACTCATTGTTACATAACACCATCGATTTAATACACAAATAAATTCACACCAAATCGGTCATAATAACACCTCGCTACAGTATTAATGTCGAATGTAAAAAAAAACAAACATTAACCTCAAATCTCGAGATCACTTTTGTTGCATGAGAACTGTTGTAATGATTTGCGGTGTTGTCAATTCTCGTTCTTCATCGAAAAGATGGTCCGTTCAGGAAATTTGAAAATTACAAATACAATAAAAAGTAGCCAATATGTGTTTTTTTTCTATGAGTTGATCAAGTGACGAAGTTTCATTTCTCAATGGCTTATACCAAGCTAGAATCTATAATTTTGAGAACTGTATTGAATATTTCGGAACATGGATTATGGTGGGGGTTGTTTCCGATGAACGTGACGTCAGCGGCATTCTTTCAAATGAGTGATTCTTTCAAAATGAAAAAAATATATTTGTTAAATAAACGTTTCAGACTAGAATCTATCGATATAAAAGAGTTTTGCAATTTATTTTTCATAAATGTAAAGGTCATTCATAATAATGGAACAAGAAATGTTCATGAACTGCAGACTGATAGAATCAGGACTGACATTGGAAGAAAAGGTTGTAGCATGATGGTATAATCATTTATAATAAACACATCGAAAAATATGAAATGTTCTTAGAAATTTAAGTATAAATTGGAACAACATTAAAAAAAAAACAAATCTGATTTGACATTATTACTTTTTTTGTTTATTCATCTATTTACGATTTTCACTTTTGATATTTCCCTAATATAAGCAGCATATGTCTCTTGGGAATAATAGAGTTATTATTATTACAAGTAAGCTACTACTTTTAAAAATTGTAAGACCTTTCGAAACCGAGATTATCGAAAAAATACAGCATGAAATTGAAAAAATATTTCAGTTCCTACCTGATCTGTCACCATTTTGATATCTTTCTAGTCGCGTTAAGAAAGCCTTTTCCAAATCTTCAATAGGTGGTTTAGGTTTCTTATCTCTTTTCATTGCTATAACGTGGGCCGTATTTCTTTTCCCTACTGGTGCCTCTCCGTCGCCATCTTTATCATCGTTTATCTCTTGGAGTTTGAACAGCTTCTTGATTATTTTTATTGAATCCTGTTCTAAAATCTTCTCTTCCGTTAAATGTGTTACGTCGTCAGAAGCAAATGGATTGAGATTTACGACAGTGTTGGCCATTATCTGAGAGAAGGTTCCGAAGCGGTGAATAAACATTGCGAAGAACTGGATTATCATTACAAGAGCGAAACAGAACAGGAAGACAAATCCTATGGGTTGCAGTTGCAGGTATGTCTTGTAGATGACTATCTGAAATGATAAACTTTCATGAGAACAAACAATATTTTACCCCTTCACCACACAAGTAATTTCGATACCAAAGTTATCTTCATCAGTAGGGATTACTAAACTAACTGTAAATCGTCATACCAGTCTTATTAATATCACATAATTAATTACCATGAGGTAATCTGTACAAAAAGTATTTTACCCCTTCACCACACAAGTAATTTAATTCCTAGTTGCACATATAGATAAAAAAGTCATCTTCATCAGTAGGGATTACTAAACTAACTGAAAATCGTCATACCAGTCTTATTAATATCACATAATTAATTACCATGAGGTAATCTGTACAAAAAGTATTTTACCCCTTCACCACACAAGTAATTCCTAGATGCGCATTTAGATAAAAAAGTCATCTTCATCAGTAGGGATTACTAAACTTACTGTAAATCGTTATACCAGTCTTATTAATATCACATAATTAATTACCATGAGGTAATCTGTTTACTAGGAAGTGACCCTAGGTAAAACGCCAACCAATAAACAATACAACACAGGCACTTAATTATTCCTTTACTGGTATCAAATCAAATAGATTGGAATTTAATGGACCATTATCATTATTAAGCAAGGGTTTCGAGCCCATTTTTCGAATAGCAATACTTTCATAATAATCTAATTTTCTGTAATAATCAACAGGCTTTATTAATTTAAAATTTTGGATATTAATTTTGTGATGAGTTTCTAATAAATGATTCGCAACACTCGATTTATTTTCTCGCGAATATTTAGCATGTGCCAAATGTTCGCGGAAACGAACATTCGTAGATCTTTTGGTTTGGCCACTATCGCAGTTTTGACAGCTAATTTCATAGATTCCTGATCTCTCTGAAGTTGGTATTTTATCTTTAGGATTACCTAACAACATTTGGAGATTGTTCGTACTGCTATGTACTAGCTGAAGGTTTGCGTCTCGGAAAATAGAGTTGAGACCTCTCGTAAGTCGTGTATCGTGTGTAATTTTAATGAATTTTTTCCTGTCTTTAGGTTGTTCAAGTGCGGTTATTTGTCTTAAGGACGTTCTGAACTTTTTCTTTTTGAACAAATTATCTACCATTTTCGGCGAATACCCATTACTAATGGCTATTTCTTCAATGGTTTTTATTTCTCTTTGAAACCGTTCAACACTGAGTGGAAAGTTTAATGCACCGTGAACAAGGAAATTGAAACTCGCCATCTTGTTTATATGAAGGAAGTAGTCCATACTCAAAGTGGAGTTGCACTGTAATAAAGTTAAGTAAAACTCGAAGTCGTCTCCACAATATATATTTCACCCCAAGGGCAAGAAGGAACGCAGCTTTGGCAAGCAACTTGTCAAAGTGAAATATATATTGTGGAGACGACTTCGAGTTTTACTTAACTTTATTTATTGCCATCTTGTGTTGAATGTGGTGGTTTGAAAGTTCGTTTCCGCGAACATTTGGCACATGCTAAATATTCGCGAGAAAATAAATCATGCGGATCATTTATTAGAAACTCATCACAAAATTCATATCCAAAATTTAAAATTAATAAAGCCTGTTGATGATTACAGAAAATTAGATTGTTATGAAAGTATTGCTATACAAAAAAGGGGCTCGAAACCCTTGCTTAATAATGATAATGGTCCATTAAATTCCAAACTATTTGATTTGATACCAGTAAAGGAATAATTGAGTGCCTTTGTTGTATTGTTTATTGGATGGGGTTTTACCTGTCCATCAGGTAGGGTCACTTCCTAGTTAACAGATTACCTCATGGTAATTAATTATGTGATATAAATAAGACTGGTATGACGATTTAAAGTTAGTTTAGTAATCCCTACTGATGAAGATAATTTTGTTATAGAAATGCGCATCTAGGAATTAAATTACTTGTGTGGTGAAGGGGTAAAATACTTTTTGTTCTCACTGAGTGACACCACAGGCGTCCAATATCCCATTTTCGATAAACTTTCATGTATTATACTTAAGCAATGGGTTAGTGACGAGATTAAATTATCTAGTCAAAATTTGAAATCACTAAAAAAGTCAAAATATACTAATGTCAGATATTTTTCAACTTATCGACAAAAGTTTTCAACTACTAATAAAAATCTAAGGGAAAAGATAGTATTTTTCGAGAGATCCATCATCCTTCGACAGCTATTTCGTGGTTTCCCATTCATCGGGAAGGCTTTTTGGAAGCTCTCAAAATCAAAACGAATCCACTCTAAAATCAGTACTGAAAGGCAAAGACAGTTTATTACAAAAAGTAACTTGTGACTTCTACAGTCACTAGTTGAAAGGAACCCTGGAACCCGCTGGACTTGGCTTATCGTGACAATCGTCGGCGGGGTTACATTATAGATGAGTGAATATTTGTATATTTGCATATTGTTGTATTTTGACAATATGTTTGTATTCATTCCATTTTTATCTTTTTATATTTATTTAATTATTGGCCGAAAGTACGCATCATATGGTGTATTTGTTCGGGATTTCATTTCTCTGTACACATTTCGCAGCATTTGTGGTGTAATGTTATTAATACATTTTCGTATTATATCTTTGAATTGGTCGATAATATGAAATGGCTGATGTTTATAAACCTCACTTTTCAAGTACGCCTTAAAAATAAATCCAATGGCGTCAAATCTGGGGATCTTGCAGGCCACGCAACTATGAAAGTGTTCGCCACATATTAAGAGAAGCTAATTTTTTTCTTGCAAACTCAGCTTTTCTTGGGGCATCTCTAATTAGGGTTAACGCACAGCAAAATGTAAAATAACTTTTACAATGAAAAAACAAAAGAAAGACGATAGAAATATCTGGATAAATAATAACACTACGAAATCGTTTGACAACTCTGAATGACAAAGTAGCATTATTAGTCACTGGTTTCATGGCCTCTTCGATGATGAGGAAATCTGTTGAAGAACAATGATAATATTGTGGGTATGTAGGATACCAACAATTTGCCAAAAATCAATTTATTTTTTGTACTAAAGAAAATTTCAAAATAAAATTGTGTAGTCACATGGCTCTTCATTATTAATAAACAGTAAAGGGATTATAATATCCTGAAAATATTTCAGTGACCTCTTATGAAACAGCCGAACACATGGAAAATTCACAGATTTCAAATTCTCTCCGAATAAAATAGAAATAGCTCGCGAATCTTCTTTAAAATATTAGTGTTGACTTTACTAATAAGTTTCTTCGTCAGAAATGTATTTTTTCAAATAGAAATTTTTTTGTGGCAAATAATCGATTTTTATTTTTTCATCTCAAACCTTTTTCAAAACTTGTACATTGCTATGAAATGTCATTCTGAACAACTTTCCCGAATAACAATTTTCGATATTTTTTCAAAGTATGTTTTGAGAAATAATTTTTGAATTTTTTAAATTTCCCGCCAAACACGAAAATTCGAAAGGCACTGTACAACGTCTTCTGGGGTTTCTTTTGATGCAAAAGCGATTGCTAGCATCGATATTTGTCAAAATTTATTGATAGAAGATTTCCCATATGATGCGAATTTTTTGCCGGTCACTCTATATTAAACACTACTGAGATGAATAGACGGAACTTTGTTTTCAGTAATGAATTAAAAAGTTCACACCATAGAGCACATAATTGGTACTGTCGGTGGTATTGTCGGTAATTGCAAAAAATAGACACTGACGCCCAATTATTCAATTATTATAATAAAAATGCAACCACATGGTTTTCCAAAATGATTATTATAATAAAAAAATACCTCGTTTTGATCCGTAAGGTATGTGAAGTTGATTTTGGGATCGATAGGCCAATTCAAATGAATGACATCTTGTTGCATGTTGAGAAGAAATATTACGAGAACAAACATGCAATTGAGCATGAAAAATGTCACCACCATTTTGTCCCTCAGATCCTTCAGGTCTTTTGCAACTTCGTCCTGAAATGAAAACCAGTTAACAAACAAATCAGTTGATAATATACAGGTGTACTTACTTTTTTATCCGAGTCGTCTATAGGTTTTAAATAAAGCTTTATGAATTTTTCCCAGAATTTTTCCTCCTTCAGGTCTAAATAATCTACAGAACTTTTTTCTAGATCTCCTTCATAAAACCAAACATTTCCTGTAACATCACTTGATGGAGTTACAATGGAATCTTTATCTTTATCGTCTTTCTCGGAAGAGTTAGGACTACCGCCCTCCACCCTTAAAAAAAGAAATAATTTCTTGAGTATGTTCTGAACTTTCGAAAACTTCAAACAAGATTTATTCATACTAAGAAGAGGAACAGACATGCAATAAATGATTTCAATATTGTTCCAAGGTTTGAATACCCCAAAGTTTCTTTGATATTGTTTTTTAAAAGAACTGCTACGATGCAATTGCATTTTTTCGGCGAAAAACACACCCTTTTGTGATATAACGTAAACAATCAGTTTGGTGTTAATATTTTCATAAGGTGTCAGTTTAATATCAGAAGGTGTGAACTTGTCAGCAAAGCTCTTCAACTATAAATAAGAATGTTAATTGGAATTGTTATGTGTTATAAAGTATAATGGTGATAGTCCCCCATCTGAACATAAGTCCAGATAAAAGCGCTTCGGGGCGTCTTAAATAAAGGTGGCGCGTATGCTATCCCAACTGCAGGAAAAAACCGGATAAACCTACAGTACCGCCAGAGTAATAACTGAGGCGATAATGAGCGTATGCAACTATACGAGAATAAAAATACCAACACTAAAGCTCATCCTCACATAAATGACCCCAACTTCTGCCAATTCAGCAGCACTTCGTGAAAACGTTCCAATCAATCAATGATGAGAAGTGATTCAGATGGAAACAATAAAAGATATTTGAATACAACTAAGTCCGATTCATGCTTGAATTATGAATTTCAAACCCCATCATCACAGAACTCTTGCAAACTGTAATACACTCTTTCAGACAAAAAATATTTTACATCCTTTCTAAACCGAAAAGTGATTTGATACTTCTAATGTTTGATCTTACATCCATTATAAATTATTGAATTTTTGATCAGAGTACTTTTAGGGATTTGAAATTTCAATTCATTATTTTGTCTTTTTATATGATTAGAAGAAAAATAGTAAATTTTGTTTTGTGCTTGTATATCAAACACAGAGTTACAAGTATGAAACTTGCAACAACTGTTGAAATTATATGTTTTAAAAACAGAGGTCGACATGAATCCCGATACGTTGCTTTGCATAAACATCGCAGAGCACACGTCTGTAAAATTAGAACATTCTGAAATCGATTACCACAGCAAACTTCCCAAAATGATATTCCTTACCCTAGATGTGATTCAATAAGAGAATAGTACACAAGTATGGAAGCTGAAAATCCTAATTCATTCGATACAACCTCTCAATGCATAACAACCAGAAGATAATTTTTTCATAGAATTTCAGTGTGCTGCTCAACTTTTAATGAACAATCAAGATATAGACCTAGAAGGTACCTATTTCAAACCTAATTTACTAGTATTCACAAACATGTTGAGGATGAACAAAAATACCTTGAAGCGCCTAATCTTTCATCATTACTAGGTTCTGGATTTTCAGGATACAAGCGTTTATGTTCTATATAGTCCAGTTTTGCTTGAAGTTTTGCCAATGAATCCTGAATGTCTTTAAGCATGGTTTCTTCTTTCACGTCGTTCTTGTAAGTGAAGCATAATAGTTTGAAAAGGCCTCCGAAAGAGAATTCGATGGAGCCAGCGTTGTCAGTGTTGTTTCCAAAAAATGAGTAGACTTGATTCTTTTGCTTTTTTGCCTCTTCTTCCTTTTTCTTCTTTTCTTCTTCTTCTTTTTTCTTATCGACTTTTTCCTGCAGGGGGAATAAGAGGAAATCAGAAAAATAATTGGTTTTTCTTTAGAAATAATTGTAAAGTCAACTAGTGATCACATTGATAATAATCTTTTCATCAAGAAAGAAAAAAGTTTGACAATAGCATAAAAGCTCTGAGATATTCTTCACACGTAGGGCGTTTTGTTATTTGAAACCAGTCTAATGGACTAGATCTTTAAACGACATAAAATGTAAAATATTCTGTGCGAAACAATGCTGATGAAATATTGCATCCAGTTATTACTTGTGAGAATATGATATAACTTTGACATTTTGGATAAGCAGATTGACTTTTCGTTGAATATATTTTCGTTCATTATATTATTTCAGAATAGTATAATTTGTATGTATAAGCTACACAATTGACATTTGCAATGATATACAACTCTTGTCTGACCCATTTTTATGTCGAGAAAAATCCAGAAAACTGATACTTTCCCCACTTTCAAAACTATTACTAATGCCATCTCAAGGTCAAACGTAAACCCTGAATATAAACACCCAATCGATTGTCAAACAACAACACAATTTCTAAAAGTTCTCCAAGGACATCTGATGATCATAGCCGCACAATTACAGCTATATATAAGTCAGACCCCTGAAGGTGAGTGATGACGTCAAAGGGGTGTGGGTGTCTCAGAATCGGCTTAAATCTCCTACTTGCTGTCATTCAAATTCTGTATTCGATCCGGAAATAATTGGTGAACTTATACTCACATTTTTAGGCTTTCTGACGATAGTGACATCTCGGGTTCCCCAAGAAACGTTGTTCATGTTGAATACTGAGTAAATAACCAACAACATGTACATACTGGGCACAGTGACGTAATAAATGAGTCCATATTTGAGGCAATACAATTCTTGGGGATGCATAAGGGCTGCCACCACAAATGTTATTATTGTGATGAAAAGAAACAGAGAAGAAGGAGCTAGGAAACCGTCGTATTCCACTTGAATCATAACTGCAACGAATACGGCCATCATGACCAAGGCATATACCACACTGATTATCCCAGCGAAAAATAACTGAAAAAAATTATTGATAACGATTCAAATGAAAACACAATTTTCGACATTATTTGAAAGTATTTTCCGAATCAAGTTTAAGGTGGCTTTCTGGCTTGACGAACTAATCCGACACAGGAGCCACCAGTCATTCTAATGACAAATATAAAAAATTTCATGTATATCATCTCGAAGAGGAATGCAAAGTGTATGTGAATGTGAATGTCCCCTTTTCTATACATTTTAATACGACAAGAAACCTACCTTTCATGTAAGTATCCTGTTGATTTCTACAGAATTTATTTTATTCATGTTAATATTTATCACAAAAATGTTCACAGTCTTATCCTACTTTTAATTTTATGATTCTTAATTCACTATAGTGCATTATCTAACATTTATTTATTTTTGAATAATAATCACAGTCCCTATTGTGAGGCCCTGAGGATGACTTATTATAAGCCAAAACATCGGCAACAGATCCTCTGTAGTTTTAGTTATCTTGACCTTTTCCCAGCAAACTACACATTACCTATAATAACCAGTGAGGTTCCAAAACATTAGGCATTAACCTTGAAACATACCTGCGTATCTGAAGAACAAGTACTGCAAATGATGACGAAGAGCAGAACCGGTACTACGTTAACAATAAAACTCTCATACTGAGATATACTGAAGGCTGCATTGAATGCCCCCACTAACATGAGAAATATAGTACCGGGTCCAATGACTGTGCCAACCATCAAGAAAGCCTGAAAGGTAGATTCGTTATTTTTATTCCGTTGCAATGATATGATTGATGCTTGTGATACATTGGGTGTTTCGCCCTAAGTTTCTTATTCTACTTCAATAAAAATTATCTTACTTGGTACCAGATATATAAAATTGATATATTGTCGTTTTTCTTGACAATATACTTATAGTCCGTCAGAAGATCCATAATATTGGCTGTTGTTGATGGCATCCATCTCCTTCTTTGAGTGTAGAATTCGTTGAAACCCTCTGGACAGTGTGTGTATGCATCAGATGCAGCCGAATACTCCACACGGTAACCTCTTTGCAACAATAATGTACAGAGCCATCGGTCTTCACCTGTGAGGAAAAAATACAATGAAAGTATAAGTAGTAAAATGTATATTAGACTAGGTTGGGACATTTGTACTACAAGCCTCTACACCCCCGACCTTTCCAGATCTATTATGTGTGCCCTAGAAATCGTTTAGAATTCTCTATCTAACCCTGTTTTTGTTACGAGACTCCATAGGCTAGTTTTTAACACTCCCATGTATCTGGGAGATCTTGGTTTTTCTTCTACCATCGTTAGAAACCTTGGCACTCGCAGTGGCATAGTATGTGTACTGCTGTTTCATCTTATTTCTGACAGAACCTACATTTCTTCTGCTAGACCGATTGCACTCATATGTTTGTTGACGCTACAATACCCTGTAAGATCAAATTCGATTTATTTATCAAAGTGCTAAAATAAGCTCAACAGTCCACCTTGTAGAAACTAAAGATAAATCTACTGTTTTTACGACGTCATGAAAGATAATCTATTCAATAAATAACGTCTTTATATTGCAATTGAATTTGACATACGGGACAGCTCATCACTCGTAAATAAGACACCTATGATTTCGGTGTAATTAATTCTAATGATAGCCCATTGAATGTGACAAGCGATTAATTCAATACGTGAAAGTGGGAAATAAACAGATGGCAGCTACTAAAGGTTTCACATAAATATGACTTTGTTTTTAACTCTTTTCAATACACTAATGTATAATATTTAACATTTTATTTATTTCTCAAGAAACATACAAGTTTATGACAGGGAAAAAAACTTTGCTGTTCAAGTCTAACTTCTTAAGTTTGTGAGCATCTCAGGAAGTTTCGAGAACCCCTTCTTCTGTCATCAGATCCAACCGGGTCTGATGGGGGTCGATACAAGGGGGACTCTGTCACACTACTAACCGGGGATAATCAGGGCCTTACTTGCTCCTTCTCGGGCTAGTGAATCGGCATTTTCATTGCCTTTATAACCTGTGTATGCTGGTACCCAGGCTAGGTTCAGTCTGTGCTGACTGCCCAGCTCTTTTAGGACTTCTATGCTGTCCCAAACAAGTTTTGAGGTAACTTGCCTTCCATTCAATCTCCAAGATTATGCAGAGTGTAAAAATATTTTGGATGTCAACAAAGATTCGGATAATTTCAAAATAATCCATAATAACATTCGTAGCCTGAATAAGAATATTGATGAACTAAAAGTTTTTCTCAGCAATCTAGATTCCGATATTGATTGTATCGCCTTGACAGAAACTTGGTTTTTATATAATCCAGAACTTTATTCTATTCCAGGATACGATATACTATATAACGGGGGAAATTTTAATCAAAATGATGGTGTGGTAATATATATATACACTCAAAACACAAATATCCTTATAAAATAGTGAAAATAAGTGATATTAAAAGTATAGAGTTGAGAATCAAATTGGGAAATAATGATTTATCCATAGTTGCAATATATAGACCTCCATCTACGGATCCATACGAATTCAATAGACATTTACATAGTTATTTCGAATCGAGTCGTCCACATATAGCAGCATATTCGATTCTTCTAGGAGACATTAACATAGACATATTGAAAAAAAAACGAAATCTGCGATGAATATCTGAATACACTCAGTGAGTTTGGTTATTCATCAGCAATCAATAAACCAACCCGAGTTCAAGGAGAAAGCGAATCTTGCATATACCATATTTTTATTAAAGCAATACCTGATGTCCTGGACAAATTAATTCCAGTCATCATACAAACAAACATCACCGACCACTATACTACCTTCAAATCATTTTCGAGTCCCCAAAATTTGACAAAAGTACAAACGTCAAAAATGTCAATACTCATATAAATTTCAACAAACTCAAAAAATTAATGACCAGTATATCTTGGGCCGATGTTTTCAGAACCATCATTCCCGATTCCGCAACGGATACATTTATTAATATTGTACTTAGTTCCATAGAAAAGTGTAGTGTTCATATAAGATCCAAAAGAAAAAATACGAAGATTGCTCCGTGGATAAACAATGGTTTGGTGGAACAAATAGACATAAAAAACAAACTCTTCAAACGAGTACGAATGGATCCCACTAATCTAGAACTTAAAAATGAACTCAGAACATTTCAAAATAAACTCACAAACTTAATAAGAAAAACAAAATATGAATACTATCAAAAACAAATAAATTCAAACTCTTAAGATAACACGAAGTTATGGAAAATAATTCAAGAAGTAACCAATGTAAATAGAAGTAAACGATCAATCACATCAATTAAAAATGAAGCAGGGGTTACCCTTAAAACAAAACGAGAAATAGCAAATGAATTCAATTCGATATATTCTAAAATAGGAAAAAAATGGCTGAGAAAATACACAGAAATCCCAATTACTCACATAGGAGAAAAATTGTCCCTAATTCATTCGTCCTTTTACCCACTGATACGACTGAAATAAAAAAGTAATTGCAAGCTTAAAATCGAAAAAGTCTACAGGTATTGACGGTATCAACGCAGATACATTAAAATCAATCTCCCAGTATATTGAGGAGCCATTAGCATATTTGTTTAATTTGTGTATGGAGAAAGGTTTCTGGCCAACAGCATTCAAACAATTGATTGTTATCCCGTTGTTTAAAAAGGGGAATGACGATATTGTGACAAATTACCGCCCCATATCACTGATAACACACCTGACTAAAGTTTTCGAGAAAATACTCAAAAAAAGATTAACATCGTATATCTCAAAATACAATTTAATATGAATGATGGTTTTTCGGGTTTTTAGGCCGACGTTTATTTAGAGAAAATCTCGACGTTTCGCCAACACGAGTGGTTGGTATTTTCAAGAGAGATGTTTACAGCTTTGATCACTGAACACTACTTGGTTGGTATGCGTTGTCTCAACCAGTATTTATGGGTCGACGTACTCGTACCTGCGTCCGGTGCCATCGTCCCTGCGTCGGGTACCCCCTCGGATTCATTAATTACCCGAACAAACCAACCTTTACATGTATAGACCTAGGCAACCAACACTTGATTCTTCCTGAAAAAAAAGGGAAGTATTTAGGGGTGATTATTGATTCACATCTCGAATGGAATGAACACATTACCTATATTTGCAAAAAGTTACGAAGTATTCTCTATAAATGCAAAACCTTAAGAGAAATATTCACCTCCCATCATCTAAAAATTATTTACCTCGCACTTGTGGAAAGTCACCTACGCTATGGTATAGCATGTTGGGGTGGGGCCTTTCGAACACACCTTCGTCCTCTTAAAGTACTACAGAACATACCACAAGAAGAAAAGTTATCTTTTACCATCACACTATTATAACACCCGAAGAAAAGATCACCATGTAATTCCATTAACACAAAAATCACTTTTACAACATTAAAACATTTACCTAGCCCCAAAATTATTCAACACTCTTCCTATTACAATAAAAAACATTGACATATTTCACCATTTCAAAAAGTCATTGAGACAATTTATATTCAGTCAGCCATGACAAACGATTTCTGAGTTTGTTGACAAAAAAATATTTGAAACAAAGTTTTAAAATTTATTCTGATTTTATTCGATAATTGTTATAATTTCAAGTAACTTATATTCTTTCAATGTTTGAACTCTTCTCATGTTATTACCAATATGTGAAGTATATGTGTGTATCAGTATGTTTTTATGTATTCAAATATGCGTGTATGTAAATATTTATTATGATATCGAAAGTATTCTTCTGTCTTTTCTGTATCAATATGTGAATGAACAATGTTATTATCACTTTTTTATTATTACTTTTTATTATTAATATTATAATTTTAACCTATTGACCATTAACCTTTGTATCATAATATAGTTATTTATCCATGTAGGTGTGTGGGTGTGTGTGTGAGTGTGTGCGAATCTGTTTGTAAATATTTGTCTTTATATTTAGATAAGTTTATTATTGTCATCATATTTCCGTAATTGTCAGTCAGTGTGTTCATTATTCATACATGTTATTTATGGGAGTATTTCTCGAAACAAGTGTGAAAAACACTTATCGAGTACTCATTTATTCACCTGTATGTTCCCATTTATATTGTATTGTATTCTTCTTACGTGAATAAATATTATTATTATTCAATTGAGATATTACTTCTTACCTTGATCGTATTGAACATAGTGCCGGGCTTCTGTGGAAACTGTTGTGTATTTGGCCATAACGTTGTCATCCATGAGTGCTCCTCCCCGGAAGAGTGAGAAACATCCAGGACTACAGAGCACACACCCGATCACGTGTTCTGTGGCCTTTTGCAGCCAGTGCCCTACTGCATATTCAAAAATTTGATACCAAGCCATCGCACCGGCTCCGACAGGATGAATTCTTCCACATGCTGCACCAAGAGTGTCATTTTTTTTCATATAGTCCACCAACAAATGAACTGCTTCGGGCTTGAAATCAATATCTCCATCCAATGCAAGAATGTATGTATTCTTCGACAGGTTTTTGATCCTTTCTGCTCCTAATTCGTCATTGTCCATTATCCTAAAGCAAAATATGTTATAGTGATTGAATAGTAGGTAAAAAGTATAACAGATCAACTAACCTGTATCCAAGAAGATAATACATGTACATAACCTGCGACCAGCGTTTCTTTGCTCTGATCTTGGCTTTATCTTTCAAATGGACTATCATCAACGTTTTTCCAGGTAGGGTCCAGACTAACCTACCGCCGTAAGGGGTGGGGTAAATCACTGGAGGCTTGACATACACGTTTGTTTCGTGGACAAGGCTGGCTGCTTCACTAACACACTCTATGAGATTCTCCACGTACTGGTTGACGTGTGGTTCTGGATCGCCTTCGTATCTAATGAATGCGTCGTCGAAATGTATATGAGCTGAAATAAAAGCAAGTTACAGTAGTTTTTGTCGAAGGAAATAAAATGAAGTCAATCAGCAATAATAATATGTTCTTCATAGAGAGCAACATAAAAACCGTGTATATCAAAGCCTTCAGTCAGCCGAGCAAGGGAATAAAAAAACGTATGGAGTCACCTTCCATCCAAAAATCATTCGTAGAAAGTCTGAAGGGGATGATGATGATGACAATGCCATAGTAGTTTCGGGATTTTTAATGTATTTCCAAATGCTTTTCTATTAAGGGAGATAGGCATACCCTACGTGACAATTTATTAAGAAGCACAAATGGCATCCATATAAATTTTACTGTGTCCAACATCTGAAGATATTAGGCAATATTTTCAAGATGTTTATACCTTATTGAAACGAAGAATTAAAAATGTATTGAAAAAACAACAATTGATCAAAGTAAAACGACATTTTACGGAGGAGTAGTCAAATCCAGTTTGAATCAAGAACAAAAAAATTACTTTAAATATTTCAACACTAAAAAAGTTGTGATTGACAGAGGTACTGATTTGAAAGGGTTGTTCCTCGAAAACGTCTTGGATCAAATTCAAAACAAATTATCAGTATCAGCGGAGAAGGAGATCAGGTTTAGAGGTCCATTCCAACAAGTCAGACGTCGGTAACGGATCGTCGTTCATCGAACTGTCAAAAAATAAGTTTGCTTGGGCTGTCGTTTCAGCTCTGTATACAGCGCATATAAATATCGCCAGGACATCATCATATCCCCACTATTCAAATGTACTGAACATGGAAGGCATCAAGTTTTCGATGAAATTTTAGCAAATTGCCAAATTTGAGCAAATAAACAAAATGTCTGTGAATGTGTGCACTCCACAAACGGAACAGTTCTAAAAACAAATTTAGTTCAGTGCCGGATTTCATTTCAAGTGTGAATATGATGACAATGTGTCATTTTATGATAGCCATGAAGGTCTGGATTCGATGGATTGGTTTGCACAGCGAATAGCCAAAGTCGTGGAAGCCAAAACTTTGGAAATTGTTCTCATGACCTGATGAGATCCTCATTTTATCACTCAACTCCTTTTCGAATTTTATGGACTCACTACCAAAGAGTTTTAGATTATCAGCGTTTATTGAAGTACTTGTTGTGTAAAAAAAATCGCTATAAATTTTTATCTTCTAAACGGTAGCAGATAGGTATAGTGACACAGTACATAAATATGTTGAGAAAGTGAGAAAAAAAATCATAAAATCATATATACAGGGCGTTCCATTTAAAAAATCAAAGTGGTCGCTACTTTACATTAGAAGCGACAACGCCGCATCGTCTGAAATATTCTGGGCGTGTAGATCATGTTGATTAATACACACTATCAAATTTCCAGATTGATATCCTTTGTCTGGTTTGCCAGAAACGTCTAATTAATGCTCAAAGTAAAAGGCCCTTGTAGCACCTAAATTATTCAGTAATAATCTGAAGACGATTGCGGATACAAGCAAACGAAACGTTGTGATAAAGTGAAAGAAGTAAAAATCTTTCAACCTTCAAACATACTCATTAATATAATGTATTATACTCACTCTCAATTTGGTAATAGTCAGGTCTGCCGAAATGCAAACGATCCCTTACGATCCTGTGAGCACATTGATCTTCATCGAGTCTGAGAATTGATTTCAGAAATACAAGCATTTCCTCTTTGGTTTCGTGCCACATAGTACCGCATGCATAGATATGTGTAGTCTTATCCAAGTCACCAAGGTTTCTTGAGTCTGCCAAAAAATAAACAGGTACCTTCAATTCTCTTGAAAATATATCCATACGCACACTACATTCTTTTTCCGTTCAGACTCCCATATAAATTGTTTTAGGTTGGCAAAAATCTTACAGAAAACAGCTGTTGTCCCGTACGATCACTAAATTTTATCAATTTTTTAGTTCTCTTGAAAATATATCCATACGCACACATACATTCTTTTTCCTTTCAGTCGCCCATATAAATCGTTTTAGGTTGGCAAGATTCTTACAGAAAATAGCTGTTGTTCCGTACGATCGCTAAGTTTTATTACTTTTTACATACACGCCTGTTAGTAAAATTTTTCACCGAAATTTGTACCATTTCAGTTTGCTTCAATTAATGATCGACATCATATTAATTAGGGGAAAAGCGAGCAATCGTGGTCAGTTGGCAATTTATTTCCTTGTTCAACATTACAGAGTATAAAAACAATTCACAGTGTGATGTAATAAAGGAAACGTCACAAAACAGAAGAGAAAAAAATACATAATGCAATCATTACATAATTGATACTTGCACTGCACTGTTTAGAACCTTTGGTGTAGTAATGAATATACTGGAGTTTTATCCCACCATCAAACTGCTTTTTTAACACCTCGACACGTGTTTCAATCACCAAGTGACCATCTTCAAGAGCAAGATTAAACTGTCAGTTTAATCAATTTAATCTTGCTCTTGAAGATGGTCACTTGGTGATTGAAACACGTGTCGAGGTGTTAAAATAGCAGTTTGGTGGTGGGATAAAACTCCAGTATATTCACAGAATTGATATATTACAAATATTAAAGATTTGCATCGTTATTTTCATACGAAGATGTATTGATATCTAGTTAGCCTAGACCAGTTCCCTGCATAAACAAAATATTGCGTTACCATAGCAACGAACAATAACTTTTTAGAAGTGTCAGTGTAAAGTTTGACGTCAAAAAAGTAAACCAGAGTTATGCAATAAATTTAAAAAAAAACTATGTCCACCGAAATTGTGAAAATCGAAAAATTTTATTATCGAGCCATCATAAAGTACCTGTATTTAAAAGGGTTGAGAGGTAAGCAGATTTAGGAAGATATGCTTAATACCCTTGGTGATTAATGTCATTCGTATGCGACCGTGAAAAATTGGACTGCAAGATTCAAAAGAGGTAAATTTTCCATTGAAGATGATGACCGATCGGGAAGGCCAGTTTCTGTGTCAGTTCCCGAAAATATCGAAGCAGTTCATGACATGATTTTAACAGACCGTCGAATTGGGCTAAAACGGATATCTGATGTACTCAATATTTCATACGAACGCGTTCATCATATAGTTCACGTCAATTTGGATAGGAGAAAAATGGCTACAAAATGGATCCCCAAATGTTGGAATGTTGACCAAAAGCGTGCAAGGGTAGTAGCATCGCGTTCGATCTGTGCTCGATTTGAAAACGATGTAGACTTCTTAAACCAAATTGTTACAATGGATGAGACTTGGGTACATTTCTACGATCCAGAAACAAAGCAACAATCGATGGAATGGCGACACTCCAGTTCTCCAAGACCTAAGAAGTTTCGTGTCCAAAAATCTGCTGGAAAAGTTCTTGCTTCAGTTTTTTTGGAATTGCCATGGAGTAATCATGATTGATTTTTTGGATAAGGGTAGAACAATAACTGAAGATTACTATTCGACATTACTGACCACTCTACGGGAAAAAATTAAAGAGAAAATACGCGGAAAGCTATCCAAAGGTGTTTTGTTTTTGTAGGACAACGTCCCTGCACACAAATCTCATGTTGACATCAAAAAAAATCGTGATTTAGGGTTTGAATTACTAGAACACTCCCCTTATTCACCAGATTTGGCTCCGTCCGACTATCATCTCTTTCCTCAACTGAAAAAAAGTTCAAAAGGTCGTAAATTTTCTTCCAACGAGGAGGTAAAGAAAGCTGTGGAGATCTGGTTTGCAGAGCAAGAATAAACATTTTTTTTGAAAGGTCTAGAGACTTTGCAGGTTCGCTGTAATAAATGTATCGAATTAAGAGGAGAATATGTTGAGTAATAAAATATTTTTACATTGAAATTTTGTTTGGTTCTATAGTAGGCTGAGAATTTTTCAATATATCCTCGTACATTTAAAACAACACTATCAAAGGCCTTCGATAGGTCAGTGAAGATGGTTAAACATAGTTTTTTTATTTTTAAAAGCTTCAAGAATATTGTTAGTTTATCTTTTTACCAAATCTATTGTGCTTTTTCCTCTTCTAAATTCATATTGATGAATATCAAATAAATTCAATTTCTATCTCAATGAGGATTCCATTTTCTGTTACTTTTGATATTGTGGGTAAGATGTGTTGTATCTGTCTGTAGTTTTCAGGCAAATCTTCGTCATCTTCTTTTTATGAATGGCGAGAACTTTGGCCAGCTTGAGCACGGAAGGAAATATTCCATATATGTCATAAATGGTCTTGGTTTTCAGATCATTAACAATTGAAAGAATTTCTTCTTTACTGAGGGCCGCATAAAAAAAATAATTTGCAAATTTATTGATATTATGCTCAATGGACTAGTTTTCATTTTTTATTATAGATTAATTCTAAAAGTTTAGGTAAAATGGAACAAAAATGTGAAATAATCATTGAAATATCTCTAGAAATGAAAAAGTTATGGAACTTTGAAGTTGCGCTTGGAAGAATAATTTCGTAGTACGCAGCGCTCTAGTGTGTGACGTCACACCACATGCACGAGGTGACTGGTTTTCGCAAAGTGCTTAAAAATTTATCGGTGTACAATCACTTGTGCCGATCGTGTCGTCTATTGTTCATTACATGGCTGAAATTAAAAAAATATGCTACAAATATTGGAATGTGCCTATGTGTAAAAGCAGGACAATTAAAAACCTCAAATAACATGAATAAAAGTAAGAAGTACTACATATGTGGGCCTTGGCGCGGCTAAGGATCTGATACGTAATTATTTGTGGTGTGGCGATCTCAGACATGTGGCATGTCACCGACGAGTCGGAGACCAAAGACGTTCCGCGCTAAAATACGTAAATTTAAATAAACTATATCTCAGTCATTTATTGATGGATTGAAAAAAAAACACTGATTTACTAGTTCTGATCTATATTTTAATTCCATCGCGTCAAATATAGTATTTTCAACATGTGAAGGGCCAGTCCAGTCCTGGTAGCGCGCGTCTATCAGTGTTCCATTGTTAGTTATAAGCAGTAGGTAAATGTAAGACACCGGGTTGTTTGTCGCTTGTGAAGGGGGGTGCGGAGATGAGACGGGAAAGAGACCGTTTCGTTGAGTTCCTGGAATTCGAGAGGCGATAGCCGGAGAAGAGGGGAGAGACGGGCGGTCAACTGGCCGAAGAAGGGAACAGAAGGCATCAGACCGTTGGAGTGGTCGGATGAAAGCTGAAAGTGTCTGTTGACGTGATTTCAACCCAAGAAGGTTGAAAGTATCATTTAGTGTTGCACCATTCACACTGAATTCCTTGTGTCACATAGTGCAAGTTGGAAGGAGCTTGGGCCTAATACGTGTTGGCCGTTATACCTACGAAGCCATTGTACTGATCGACAAGCGTAAGGATGCCTCCGAGAATTGGTTGCGCAGTAGACAAAACCCTGGAGTGGGGCAGGAGCTCAATAGCTCTGCCTTATTAAACAGTAGTCCATCTTTGTCGCACAACTACTTACGCTTTCTATCGTTTGCGCATCTCAGAGGCATCCTTATGCTTGTCGATCTGTACATCGCCTCACAGGTTCCCACCCGACCGTCACACCTCACAGTAAATTGTTGGTATCCAGGTATTTATAAACTCTATGCGAACTTCCTTTGTGTGCGATCGAACCTTTGGTTGTCCGTTCTAATAAAAACTCTTCGGTGTTATGTTTAGATTTAATTTAGGGGTACCGAATACCTACCTATTTGTTGTAAAACATTTTCGTGTTATTGTCATTAAACTCATCAAACAGTCATATTTATTTACTTCTTAGAACATCCTGGAGCTCACGATCCTGTAGATTCATATTTTTCTGACTTTGTCTTACCGCTACATAAAAGACATTTCACAAACATCACTAAAATAGTCCATTGAAGGATTTCCACGTGTAACTAGTAATATCATTAACGATGTCATCTGCACGGTTGGTAAATAATTCATTCAAAACATCTACATCGAAAACAGGTTGAATAATTCCCCGACAACAATTCACCGACGGGCAATTCGCCGACAACAGTTCACCGACTAGATGATTCCCAAAGAGGATAATCCCCGACGGGGAATATTCCCCTATAACAATTCACCGACGGGAAATTCGCCGACAACAGTTCACCGGCTGGATGATTCCCCGAGAGGATAATTCCCTGACGGGGAATATTCCCAACAACAATTCACCTACGGGCAATTCACCGACTGGATTATTCCCTGACGTTAAAAAATTAACTTTGGTTGTATAATATGAATTTGACATCGAAATGAGGGAATACAGAATGGTTCTAGTCGACGCCTGTGAATGTATAACATTCATTATTGAAAATTAGGGTTGCGAACCTAATTGAATTATAAAAGGAAGGGCCACAATAAACTCGATGATGCTACAAGAAAATAAGGAGAAGTATAGGTAACTTTGGGTCTACGACTAAATATTCCGCCTGAAAATATCCAAATATCCTGCCAATAATCCCCCGACCAATAATAGACAATAAGAACCTTATGCAAAATTATCCTGTCCAATTTTTAGTTCGATCTAACCTGAACGAACTAACCTAGCTCGCAAGTTGGGAGCTTGGAAGTTGAAGAAATATTCATTTTGAGGGTAGTATTTTATTAGTCTGATCTCACCTGAACGAACTAACTAGCTCGTAAGTTGGAAGGTTATTATTGGTCAGGATATTATTTTAATGGGATATTATTGGACGGGGGATTTCTGGCAGAATATTTTTGACAGGATTTTTTTGGACGTGCTACCATTTCTTCGGGTAAGCAAAGTTAGATTTTTACCGTCGCGGAATCATCCAATCGGTGAACTGTTGTCGGGGAATTACGCGGTTCCCGTAGTCACCCGGTTAAGTTATACTCACCTCTAGTTTCGCCGTCTTTCTTGGACTTCTTGACCTCTTCTCTTTGTCTCCGACGGTTCAGTGCTACCGACTGATCTATCAAAAAAGCGTCATACATAGGTCGAAAGAACAGTATCTCCGTAGAAGTCAGCTTGTCATCATACCCATTCCAGATATGAACCGTAATCCAAGTTTGCGACAGTAACCAAGCCAACCAGATCCAAGGGTGCTGATGACTGATGAAGTCGTTCAGATAGGTCAAACTGGGAGTGTTGAAGAACAGATAGGGTGGAATGGTATCGGCGTAGGCGCATTCGTCTTTGTTGTAGTTGCCGCAGACTGCTATTAGAGCCGTTAGCAGGACAGGCACCGTTAAGTTGATGGGAAGCGCAAAACCGGCTGTTTGGATCAGAATTTTACATGCGAATTTTCCGAAAGCGTAGCACAGGTAGGTGGTGGCAACGTTGATCGTCCATATCAGTAAAGGTGTCCAAACGGTGGTTTCTTTCACTATACCGTAGCCGGTTGCTACAGCGTCGGTGTAATCGACTCCGGAGGAGCCAACAATTGGTTGGATCTGAAATTAGTTGAACGTTAAAGAAATGTTTTTAATCTTGAATATGGTGGATCGTACCAAACATTCTCTGAAGTTGTACAACCTATGATAGCAAGTTGGGGATTTTGTAATATGTGGCTTCTTTAATAATTTGTGCCTGATGGGAGGTAGGTGTTCCAATAGTTCAATCTGTCTCTGATCCAGTTATTAAGTTATTATACAGTGACACTATTAAAGTCATGAACACTTGAACACCCTCATTATTCACCCTGATCATAATTTTCGAAAGAAGCCTGTGATCATATCTGAGCCAAGTAATAGGGAATGAGTGAACGATTCAGTCTCGAAAGGACCCCGCAAACTCCTTATGGAATTTGGGTCCCGGTGGATTTTTCAGAATTTTTGGTATAATGTAGACCAAGTAATTTTCAACCAATGTTACCATAGTGCCAACCCAAAAAAATGAACAGTTTTGATGATAGGGGGCGTTGAATCACCCCTTGCGCAGATTAGTCTATTTATTTTTGAACCCGGTAACAATATTTTCACTTGTATTATTGTTTCCAATGTTGCACAATATTGTGCTGTTTTATAAAAAAAATTCTTACCCCTCCCCTTTTTCCCCCAACTCCTATTACGAAACGCAAAAAAAAATTATCGAATGCCTTCAAATGTATCGTCGAATGTTTAAATATGCCCAAATAAGAGAAATAGCAATTTTTTATGATTATCCCCCACCCCCCAAATTACACAAAACGAAAAAATTTCGGTGGATTTTTCTGAATTTTTGATGCAGTTCAAGTTATTTTGAATAGAAATAAATTGGGTGACAAACCCCAAAAATGAATAGTTTTGATGCTAGGGGGCGTAGAAATCATACCTTTCTCAGAATAGACTATTCATTATTATTGGCGGAAATAATAGCTCTACGTATATTAGTTTAGATTATGCTGATCAATTGTGTAATTTTTTATAACTTGAAAATCTAAAACCTCCCTCCTACCCCCTACCGCTATTTTAAAACACGAAAAAAATTAATTCCCGACTACTTGTAAATGCTTTATCAAAATAAATGTTTTATTCAGCTCAAATTGAGGAAATCGTACAGTTGTTCAATTTCACTTTTCCCTCCCTTCAGAAAAATATTGGTGGAGTTCGCTGACTTCTGAGTAGGGCGTAGTTCGTGATTTTTGAATATCAATTAATTGGGCGAATATCTTGAAAATAAATAAAAATTAGACATCCACAATTTGAATTTGAGGTATTTTGAAATAGGGGTTGAGTGTAAGGGGGATGTTTCAGATTTTCAATTTATATAATTTACACAATTGTTCGGCATAAAATAAAACAAAAATATGTAGAGATATTGTTTCCGCCTATAATAATGAATAGTCTATTCTGAGCAAGGTATGATTTCGACGCCCGCCCCCTAGCATCAAAACTATTCATTTTTAGGGTTTGTCACCCAATTTAATTCTATTCAAAATAACTTGATCTGAATCATATCAAAAATTCAAAAAAATCCACCTAAATTACTTTGTTTTGTGTCATTTGAGGGGTGGGGGATAATCATAAAAAACTGTTATTTCCCTTATTTAGGCATATTTAAACATTCGACGATACATTTGAACGCACTCGAGAATTTTTTTTCCGTTTTGTAATAGGAGTTGGGGGAAAAAGGGAAGGGGGTAAGATCTTTTTATAAAACAGCACAATATTGTGCAACATTAGCAACAATGAAGCAAGTGAAAATATTTTTACCGGATTAAAAATAAATAGTCTAATCTGCGCAAGAGGTGATTTCAACGCCCCCTAGCTGCAAAACTGTTCATTTTTTTGGGTTGGCGCAATGGTAACATTGGTTGAGAATTACATGTACTACTTCATACCAGAAATTCAAAAAAATCTACCGGGACCCAAATTCCATAAGAAGTTTGCGGGGTCCTTTAGTGATAAACTGAAAAATCTCTTTCATCTCCAAAAACTTGACTATTATCTCTAACAACAATACCTACAAGCGAAAAAAAAACAATATTCTAGTTAAAACCACCAGACATAACTCTTATTCTGAAAAACTAGCTGAATCTGAATGGAATTTTACTTAAAAAATGAGCAAGCAAAATAAAAATAATAACAAAAACATCCAAACAATACAATATCGAAAACAACGAAAACAATATCCTCTCTGATCCCTTGGAAATATCTGAAATATTCAATAATTTTTCTGTTCATGTTCCACATAAAACTTAAAAAAAGCCTGATAATAAACGATCCACCAATTTCGGCAAATAGAACTTGTAAATAGTATGTTCATCTGCCATATATCTGAAGAAGAAGTTCTATATATCATAGAACATAAACTGAAAAATAAACACACCAATGGTCCAGGAAGTATTTCAGGATTCCTCATAAAATTATTGCCCATTGTATCATCGAAACATTTACATACCTGATCAACGTATTGCTACAGGTAGGAATATTTCCAACTACAGCTCTAGTATCTCCTAGCTACAGGTAGGAATATTTCCAACTACAGCTCTAGTATCTCCTATTTTAAAAAAAGATGACTCTAAAAGCCTAGAAAAATACCGTCCCATAGCAATCCCAACTGTTGTCTCGAAAAATTTTGAGTATGCAATTTTGGATCAATCATTGAAGATTTTGGATTGGAATTCTATAATACTAAACAACCAGCATGATTTCCGCTCTAGTGAGAGCTCAGTTGGAATATTTTGTGATTTTAGCCGGGCTTTTGATTGTGTCCAGTATAAACTCTTGATGGATAAACTTTATAAATATGGGATTCGCGGAAAACTCCATGCATGGTTTTTCTCTTACCTGAACAGATGGCTTCAGTAGGTCTTGATGATTCACAAAGAGGATAATGTGAAAATATAACACATTTCAAGCCCACTTTCAAGGTCCCCCAAGGGTCTGTGCTGGGCCCCATATTATTTATCATTTACATAAATGAATTACCCTTAGTCCTCCACGATGATTTATCTTTGTGCGGATGACTCCACGCTCTTATTCACAGACAAATCTTCAGCTCAAATTCAAAATACAATTAACACCAGTTGCGAATCACTCTGCAAGTGGTCTTACGCACCCTCACAGTTCCTAAATGCTTTCAAAACCAGTCATTTGAACTCCCACACCAGGCAAAATAATGAAATAACTTATTTAGATACATAGAAATAAATAACTAAACTATAGATATTAGGTATTACTTTCTTAGGTGTCAATTTGGACAAGCATTTGAAAACATTGGACATCAATTAAGATGTCTGAAATCTATTTTGAATATTCAAGGAATGTTAGTCTTCTACTTTGGTGAAATTCAATGAAGAATTACTTATGGAATATTCTTTTGGAGAAACTCGTGTAGCGTTCAGAATGTTTTTGTAGCCCAAAAGAGAATTGTGCGTCCCAAATGGAATCTCATGTTGGGAATTATTCGAACGTTATAGAATACTCCCTATTTTATGACTTATATGTATATATGAACTCTTGATCTACGCTCACAGACAGCGTGGAAAATTAACCACTAATAAATCAATACAAAATCATTGTTTAAAATTGTTTTTTCTGTTAACCAGCTGTCGTCCCCTTACAAACGGCAGCCCTCAGAAGTGGAAACTTGTGGGAGCTAAGGATTAATGAGGGCTTACCTTTTTACGTGCGATTCCTAGCACTTTCCTAGCAGTCGCTAGGGTTTGAACCTTTGACTGGCAGCCAAAAGTGATTGAAACAATGTCGATTTAACCACACGGCTACCTGGCCCCGTTACAATACAAAATCATGACTCTAGAAAAAAGTCTATACCCCAACCGTCCGTCTTACATCATCCCATAAATCACCAGATATCTTGGAACATGGACTTTCTCCAAAAAGAAATAAAAAAGGTCGATAGCTTGCTACTTTTCAAAAATAAATTAAAAACACTTCTCCTCAATCTCTGTTCCTACCTAAGGATTTTTTACTGAGATTGATTCTCAGTAGATTTCAAGAATGAATGGACGAAGTTGAACTTAAACCGTTTTGCCAAAACGGTTCTTTTTGCATATGGCGTCTTTTAGGCGTCAAACTGATTTTTATATTAACCATGATTGTTGTAATTATGGAAATTTAGAACTCAGGAATCGTCGAAACACAGATTTGAAAATACCACGAGTTAGAAGCAGTGTTTCAGAAAGACTTGTTGTCATTGGTTTAGATTGAGAAAATTATGAGATTTGATTGGTTAATATAATATGAGGGAAATTGTCGCTTTAATTCGTTGTACAACCTATATGGTCCGAAGTATATTCTCCGAACCTGTATATTTTTAGGATAGAATATTGCTCGAGAGTTTCCCAGTTATGTGCATTTTGTGAACTTTTAAAAATAGTATGAAAATCTTACCTCAGATACATTCAAGTAGTGGGAGCCGAACATTTCTGAAAAGTTGTTGAACACAATATCAACGCTGCCTTCCCTGAACCAAAATATGAACAAGGTAGTACAGAAAAAAATCAGACATTTCATCGGTGCTATTATTGCATACGAGAAGTAAGTGGCGTTCTTGAATTCGTTCTTGTTTTTTCCCAGTTCCCTCAGGAAATCGATTGTTGACTTTTCCGAAATGTAATTTTCCCACCACCCAATGGATATCATAATCAGGGATACTGGTATCACTACGTAGAGGATGGCTTTGTTTTCTACAACAGGCCATGCAAAGAAGGCTGTCAATTGAAATAATATTGCTGCTATGTCTAGCAGCCATTTGAGTGTGGTATTCATTTTGCGACTTCGGAAACTGGAAAATCTGGATAATATTGCTGAAAAAATAAAAAAGTAAAGATGCAGTGGTAGTTGATACATTTACATTGCTGGAAAGTTTTTCTCTGAAGCCTCATATACTTTATACTTATAAAAGATGTATCCACGGCATTTAAATTTGTTCCTTCACTGGTAGGATTTTTTATAAATATAATAATGATTAATAGTTCTATATATTCCAAATAGTGTTTCTAAACTCATGTGAAAAACTTCAGGAGATTCATCATCATCAATTATGAAGGGTCTATCTCATTTTTTCTTAAACCCGAGATGTAGAAATCTTAAATATTGAAAATTCAATATCTTCCTAGAGAATTAAATGGCTAACTCGAAAATTAATTCATGGGAGTCCATATTGAAACTATTTGAATCATTCCCATCCTGCACCAACATCCCTGGGAGGTTTTGAGATGTTTCGAAAATGTAGGCACAAGCTGGTGTTTCTTTGAGACGTATCAGATACTTCCCAAAGAGGTCTCTGAAGGATATATATATATATATATCTTCATTTTTGTTCTTTTCTGACTTTTTTAAATGTCCCAGTACAAAAAATCACGGTAAAATTTCGCGATGTGTAATGTATGTTTTCCAACAGGAATTTCTATTTATTGGAATGTTCAACGGAAAAGTTCCAGAGTCTGTATCATTCCTTTTTTACAGGTAATTTTTTAACTCTGTATGTATTTTTGTATTGAAACATTTTATTTTTACATTATTGGTCACGTTATTATGGGTGAAGCTTTTAAAACTTCCGTTTTCTATATTGTAATGATTTTTCATGCAAATAGAGTACTGTCACATCGTTCTTATATACTGTACAGTTTCGGTCCATCTATTTAGCTAGATTTACTACTGAGTTATTATGAAAAAATGTATTTATGACGTTCAAAAAGAATTGAAATGCAGCTGCAAACAATTAAAATTTTACAGTTAAAATCACAGAGTGATATAATTACTAAAATGTTTTAAGTGGTCAGAGGTACAACAGTCTACCCTTATTGTAAATATGTACGGGGATACAGGGATTTTATTTCTTTTGCAGTTATGACGCCATCGCCAATTTTGCATAATAGTACTTGTTGTCAAGTTACCTATTATTGTTTTTTTCATCTCTATTTACTAGTTACTTCAGCACTTGTGATAGCTTTCTTTTCTCTCCTGTATTGTTTTTTGAGTTGACAATATTTTTATTACAATGGTAATATAATATGATTTTAACAAATTTAGAGCACCTGATCTCAGGATGAGATCGTTTTGTGCCTGAATAATACTATGACACTGAATGACTAAAGTTTTACGAACATTCGGTAGATAATATGAGTACATTAAATAATACATAAAAATATACAAAAAATAAACTAAAATTATGAGAAACTAAGAAAATCATTAGGGATAATATATCTGATATTTATTGTAGAAGTACTTCAAAAGTTCTAGAGTTCAGGAAAATGAAGGATACTAGCTTTCTGCGGAATAATTTGTAGCTTTGAATATTTTTGATGGACTCTGGGATGAAATTATATATTTTAGGGCCAACATATGCTATTGTCTTCTTATAGAGGGTAGAATTAGGACGAGGAATATTAAAAATTTTGAGTTCTTTTTGTCTTTTACTGTCATCATTGTAATCATAGTTTGAATATCATGATACTTGACTCTTGTAATGAGAATGTATTTATTTTCATGCTTTAAATCTAATTAGATTGGATTGAATTGAATTTTTTTTTCAGCTTTTTTGTGGTTTTTAACTTTATGAATAAGAAATATTTTTTAGACTTCCTGTCCTATTTCCTAACTTTTTTGTCTTCTGATTTTTCCATACAATTAAGATTTTTTAAACAAAAATAATGAAATATAATATAATGTAAGGAGTTGATTTTATTTAGAATATGGACAGGAAGTTCATAAAATCAGATGTGAACTGAAAGACAAGCTTTAGTCGCTATTTTCCATAGTTCAACATAACCTCTATTGGAAGGTATCCATGAGCAAGAAAAACATTCTCAATTTAAAATTGGTTTCAAGACAAGCCTAAGTTGATTACTTTTTGTTGCGCACTTTTCGAATGTCACTGTATATTAATACTATCAACTAGTAGGGTGTTATTCATCATTCGACAAGTATTTTCATTATCACAGTGAAGCGACAGGAAATATTTAAAATAATTTGAAACGCTTACCGAAAACAGCGGGTATACTGCACACAGCATTTGTCAACATAGCTCCTTTGATGACGTCTAGTTCTGGGAAGACCACGAAGACTAATAAGGCGCTACCGATAGCTGTCAATGATTCTGAGATACATATGGGAAAGGCGTCCCAAAATTTGGGATACATCCATGATTTGAAAAGGATTATTCGAATCGATCTCAGAAATGTTCCCAGCTCTGGAACTACATATGAAAATATAATCATCCATATCCAAATTGCCCTTTCCTCTTCATTGAGAGTCACAACAAACTGCTGTCTAACATCTGAAATGGAGAAAGTCAGTTTCACTGGCAATTAGTATAAGTAGTAATAGTCAAAGTCAAAATATGCTTTATTGTCGGAAGTTAGTGATAAACTTATTGACAAAGCTTCATTGCATTAAAGATAATGTTGAAAAATGTATGGAAATTAAATTAATACTTGAAAAGTATAATGGTGATACCCCCTACCATCGGCACATTATTACTGATGAGAGGGAACACCACCACTATATGCGCTCCGGGGCGACTTAACAAATAAGAAAGAAAAATGGGGTGCATTTGCTATTTCAACTGCAGGAAAAAACCCGGAAAAAAACCTGCAGTACTACCATATTATGGTCCTTGGTGAATGAGGGAATGGAACAATACAACAATTAAACATAAAACATGCTCATTCATCAAGGCCTTCTCCATCTCTGCCATTCCAGCCCGATCACCATGAGTATGCACATGAAATCAGAAAAAAGTGTTAATCGAAGTGTGAATGACATAAAAATGTTAAAACTCCAACTAAGCTCGATTCATGATCCAAAATGATGACTTCTGCAGACTATAATAAAACTCTCTCTGATAACAAACTTTTCACATCTTTTCTGAAACGGAAAAGTGATGTGATACTTTTAATATTTATTGGAAGGTGATTAAACATCTTACATCCATTATAAAATATCGAGTTTTTGTACTTTTTGGAATTGGAAGTTTTAAATCATTACTCTGTCTGGTACTACGATCAGAAGAAAATTAGGACAGTCTGTAAACGATGACTACAGCAAACTCCCCAAAATGCAATACCACATCTTAGATGTGATTCAATAAGAGAATGATAAACTGGTTTTGAAACTGAAAATCCTAATTCATTCGAGACAAGTCTCAATGCGTAGCAACCCGAAAAGAGCGTTTTACATAAAATTCCAACATGCTGTTCAAATTTCAACGAATTATCCAGATAAAGTCCAAGGTATTTTAATGTCATTTTATTTTCATTGATGCTATTGTTTAACGGAATGTTTTCAAGATGACATCTAAAAGATATCATGTTGGTTTTTTTTATGTTGAATGATAGTAAATTCGAATCACACCAATCTTTCACTTTTTTCAGATCAAAACGTATCATTTGATCAAGATCATGCTTGTTTTTATGATGCCAAAATATAGTAGTGTCATCAGCAAAAACTGTAAAAGAACCTGATATCTGGATGTTCAATAGGTCATTTATGTATAATAAAAAGAGAATTGGTCCAAGTATAGAACCTTGAGGTACTCCTCAATTGATTTTCTTCGATTCTGAATACACAGAATTCCTTACTATTTGATTCTGGTCGGACAAATAAAGTTCAAAACAAAAGTGATGTTCCTGAAACCATAATGTTGAAGTTTAAGCAAAAGTATCTCATGATTCACACAATAAAAAGCTTTTGAAAAATCACAAAACACTGCAGCCGCCACTCCTTCCTTTATTTTTCTGAAATACAAATTGAAGGTTATTGATTAAATTATTACATCTCAAAAATTCCATAATTCTCGAATGAATCAGTCTTTCAATAATTTTTGTTAAAATACCATGAGTATTTCAGTTATACATCCATAACTTTACTGGACAGGTTTTTTTTTGGATTTAATCTTCCAGTCTGAAACTGACTAAATAAACTCAAAAAAAAACTTTTTAGAGAAAGGCTTTTATTTAAATGAACTAAACTGGAGAAAATGAATTTTAAAGTGAATTAAACCCATCATTTTGTTACATTATAAAATTTTAAATGATATAAAAGCTTGTCGCGAGAAGTATCTATGTATTTCTTATTGTTAATTAAATTTAAAATTACCTCAAGATCTATTATCGCGACAAGCTTTTATATCATTCATGATTTTATAATGTAACAAAATGATGGGTTTGATTAACTTTAAAATTTACTTTCTTCTTTTTGGTGCATTTAAATAAAATATTTTCTCTAAAATGTTTCATTTTAAGTTTATTCATTTATTTTCATGAATTTGTTCCCCTGCAAGGATTTCCTCAAGGATCATCCCTTTCCCCAACATTATACAACCTATACTGTGCTGATATCTATAGTCACCAGCACCAGGACCCAGAACATTTCAATAGCTCCTCATACCTACTACAGTATGCAGACGATACCGCATTGATAGCTCATGAAGAAACAACAGAGAAAGTCGCCGAGAACCTGCAAGAATTAATAGACTCCACTTCTTCTTGGTTTAACAGACTCAAACCCAATCCTGAAAAATCCCATTTCATCCTATTCAATACCACCCAAACCCATCATCACCCAGTCTCATGATGTATCAACACAACATTCAAGCAGAGGCATATATTATTGACTATTTGGGCATAAGGTTCAATAACAAATTGAATTTTAATGCACACACTCAACTTAAGAAGAAAAATACAATTGCAAGAGCGACATTTTCGAAATCTCACCTACAGAGGAAACGGTATCAACATCAATACCGCAATCCACATTTACCAATGATTGAGTATGGGCACATGATGTTCCTCAATTGTAAGAACAGAGCTCTAAATAATCTCAGAGTAGCTGAAACAACTTCACTACGGAGGATTACTAAAATGCGCCATCCCAATAACCCTCTCCACAATCCATCCAACACAACACTATACCAGATGACAAAAGTTATGCCAATTGATGAACGTTTACGATAACTGACCTTCAAATTCTTCAGTACAACAGAAAACCTGCAAACTCTGGAAAAATACGCCATAAGAAGAATACCAGGCATCCCCCCCGTCATAGACATCCTCAACAAACAACTCTTGAGCACATCTATGAAATCCTCAATTAAGATCTCTTTTTTTTAATCTTTACACAGAAACTTTTTTTTTTGTTGTTATAACATGTATTTATGTTTTATGTTATTATGTAATCACAATGGGCTGAAGGACCTAGGTCAATGGCCTATTGGATCAATGTAATTGGTTCAATAAAGTTCATTTATTATTATTATATTCATTTATTTCTTTTTTAGTTTTCTTTGGACATGTTTCTCAGTCTGTTTCAATTAATGCGTCATAGTTGCGGTCGCATGCCTGTTAATTTACCGTTGGAAATTTTTCCGATTTTCTACGCGTTCTCCATCTAGCTTTCGAGGAGGGAAGAGGGGTATATTTTTTGAAGCCGTATTATTCAATGGTCAGTTAATTTTCACTATTTTTACAGAATTTTAAGATTTCTATTTCGCGAGTTTTCCTAATTTTTTTCTTGACAGAAAAGGGGGGCGAGCCCTCCGATCATTATTTTCCATGTACGAAACTGTTGAAACATTTTCCGAATTCCTTTGCGTTCTCTATCTAGCTTTTGTGAGGGGACAGGAGGAGTGAAATTTCTTTAAACTATAATATTTGACTGTCATATATTTTTCACTATTTTTACAGATTTTTCCGATTCAAATTTCGCGAGTTTTTCAACTTTCTTTTCGAATGAAAGAGGGAAGGGGGTGAGCCCCCCTTTCTGATTTTTTGTTGCTGTTATTTTTGACGTTCAAATCCGTCAAGAAAACTTCTGAAACCCTACGCGTTCTCTATCTAGCTTTCGGGGGACAGAGGGAGACAATTTCTTTTTTCAAACCATAATAATCGACAGTCAGATATTTTCCACTATTTTTACGGAGTTTTCCGATTTCAATTTTGCGAGTTTTCCAACTTTTTTCGAGAAAGGATGGGGTAAGAGCCCTTCTACAATTTTTTTTTTTCACTGTAATTTTTGACTGCGTTTACATGACTTCATTTTAAGGATAACTTATACTATTCCGTGCCCCAAAAATTCATGGGAAAAGTGACAATGGTTGATAGAACGTTTTCATTTCTGATAGGAGAATTTGAAACTGGGCAGCGTCACGTTTTTTTTCTCAATTCATGTTCCACTCGGATAGAGGTTTCCATGATTTGTATATTTGCTGGCTATTAATAGAAACATATAAACATCTATTATATTTCATCAATATAGGTAATTCAATACGTAAAGGTAATAATAATTATCACTGATGGAACTGATTGATTTTTCTTTTTCATTTACTTTCCGTCAACGACAGAATCAAAATATAACCGATAGCCGAGGGTTTTCTTGTTGTATGAGGACCGTAGCGCTGCTACGGGGGAGGTGGATTCGGTTAAGGCTGTTCCTTGTCACCTTCAGTGAATAGTGATATCCCTCATACACGATTGGGCGAGTCAAACTATCCAAGCATTGAGAATTTTATCTGACTCATGTCTGAGTTGTAAGTTGTAACTGATGTGTCGTATATTCAGTCAGTTCCTAAATGGTAGATGGAATTGGATGGACCGTCATTGGTCATCACCCTGCATATAATGTTACATTTATTTTGATCTCCACATTCTCACGTTTCACTGTTTGTGAAAAATCTTGGCCACTAGTAGAATGTCCGCTTGAACAAGTTCCTTCAACTCGTCATGCAAATAATAAGTTTCTCAATTGATAACTATGAAACTAGTAATAGTAGAAAACTGAATTTTTGGGACAGTGTTGAGGAGAGAATGATGAATATATTGAATAATAATAAAGGAATTTCACCTACTTAATCGTGAAATACAGGGTGATTTCTGAAACGTTGATATTTTGTTATTTTCATCATCGAAAATTTTCATGATCACCCTATATATCCCAACGAAATCATGTTTATACGGTATTAGCTATCTTCGGAGGATGATTATTCACTTGAATATGCAGGATTAGTACGAAAGAACCGGCCATATATTTCACCAATTTTTCAAATCACCCTGTACGAAATGTATGAATTGTGATTAATTATGGAATAAGATTAGCATATTGCATGCCAAAATAATGTTATCAATATTTCATCATTACATCAAATTTTCAGACATTAGTAAAATGTTTTTCTTTTTCACTCTATACATAATGATATAATCTGCACCATCTGAATGATATTTAGTAATGTGAAGGTACGTTGATGATAAGAGCGAAAAAAATGCAGTTGGCACTTCCCAATCGCGAGAAAATAATTAAATAAAAATTACTGATTTTTCAAAATATTTATATCCATCAACGAACTTTGCGATTCTGCACGTTCAATCAGTACATCGAATACTACAATATACAAAAAATTCAGAAAATTTCACCGAGAAACATTTTTCCTATAAAAAGTACGGGGTCCTTTAGATGGGCAAATGAACCAATTTTCCAAAGTTACTGAGTTTACAGACTATTGTCTGTAACTTCTCTTACCAATATTTTTATTGCAATACAGTCTTGTTATATTCCTTTTCACTTGCGATGTCATGAAGAGCAGGGTACCCTTGGAGACAACTGCAGATCCGAGTACCACACTGAATGTTACAATTACAGTAACTACTTTCAACACTATTACCCCAAAATCTATCAGTGAAGTGTCCGCCGTAGAGCCCGTCGAAGTTACTCTCGGTTCATTTTTGAATTTGTTCCAGTTGTATTTTTTCCACTCGCTGAAAGTTTCAACTTTAAATTGGAGAATCATCAACGACAAAAACTGATCTTACCTCTTAGGGTCCAAGAGTGGTTCCTCATCATCACGGTCTGAGAATTGATATCTCTGCATATTTCAATTTCTTTGTACACATTTGAGAATTTCACAAGGCAGCCATCTGAAATATTATGTTTGATTATTAAAATAAATTTCAGAAGTGGGTGTTATTGATTTAGGGAAGCGAATATTCGATTTATGTGGTTGAATAGTTTGAATTTCACATTCTCAGTTTTAAGCGAATCTGCCATAATCTTGTCCAAGGGCGCACCATAGGGAGGGGTTCATGGGTTGTAGTCTACCCCTTCCCGAAATTTCTTATTACCACTTCGTTAAACACCGAAAATATTTTATTTTGATGCATTTCGAATTTTGAAAATTAAAATAAAAAATTAGCACCCCCGGAAAAAATCCTGAGTGCGTCCCTGATTATGTCATTTTCTGCAGTTGAAGGTAGATACATCAGAAATAGGTCTTTTCATTGATTTCAGCAAAGCATTTGACCAAGGTATGAGGTTCTGCTGAAAAAATTGTGTTCTTTTGGTGCGAGGGGTTTGGCACATGCATGGTTTGCATCAAACCTTTCAAACCGATATCAAAGAGTTACATTGAACGATGATTTGTGTTAGAAAGGGTGTTCTACAAGGCCCAGTATTAGGTCCCATCCTATCCGTCATTTATTTACATCATATGCAGACGATACTAATATTTTGATAACGGGCAAAACGATTGAGGACACTATTAGAGGCAAATGAAAAAGTAAATTACTGGGTAAAAAAATAGGTTATGCATCAGTGAAGATAAAACAATATATTTTCACTTCAAATTTGCGCCATCAATTTTACAGACACCTAACATCATTGAGATTGACAGTTTGGTCAAGACTAGTTCCTCCACAAATACTAAAATGTTAGGTTTAACGTTGGATTCTAGTCTCAACTGGCCCAAACATACTGAGGTGACATGTGGTAGATCAGCTAGAACATGTTATGCACTGGAAACAACATCCAAATCGTGCAGTTTAACAATAGTGATGCAGTAATATTTGGATCATTTCATTCTATTTTGAAAAATGGAATTGTGCATTGGGGGCAAAGCAGGTGAGGCCCAAAATATTTTTATTCGTCAAAATCGTGGTATACGGATTCTGGGTAACTTACAAAGTAATTAATCTTGCAAGAAGCTTCAAATCATTGAACATCTTGACTATGATATCTTTGTACATTTATGAGTTACTGTGTTTTGCTTGTAAAAATAAAGACGCGATTCTTGAAACCCGATCTCAACATCACTATAACGTTGGATGTAAAAATAGACTATTACCTGTGAAATATAACACAAGCCAACGACGAAAAAGTCTATATTTCAATGCCAGATTACCAGATGAAATGAAGAATGTATCAATACTCACACTCCTTCAAGTAACACGTTAAGGATACACTAGTTAACAAAAGTTGTTGTTATGGATGATTTTTTGAAATAATTAATTTTTTTTACATGAATTCTCTTTGTTGTTCTTGTTTGTGGTAGGGATTTTATTACTTTCTTAACAATATTGTAAATTTTCAACGAGACAATATTCCAATATGTTTACTGCTTGTAATTGTATTTTTCATGTTATTTGTTTATATGTTTGTATTTGTGCGTAATTATATATGCAATTATTTTGTATTTGTTGTTTGTTTGGTGGGCAAATAACAGTTGTGTGTCACAGATGCAGAAAACGCTTTAGCAGCACTTAGCTATTATCTCATTTTCCGCCTTTGTGACACAATATACTATTACTGCATGTGTAACACACAATTGTTTTTCACCTACAATAAAACAACAAATAGGGAAATATAAATAAATACAGACATAATTTAAAAAGAAACTCGAATAGTTAAAATGTACGAATTCATTTTACAGTTTTGTTCTCTTGATTTCAGACTTTGATGTACACGTTCAATGAAAATTTATGTAAAACATCAAAGTACGCAAATGACAATCAAAGGTGTCTAGATAGTGAAAAACTACAAAATCCTGTTCTTAGGACTTTAGCAGCCCAAAGGACTATAGACATTACTTTCGGTCATATTTTTAGGGTTGATATGATCCATTTTCATATATGGTAAGCGGAAAAATAATTACAGAACTTACGAACAGAACTCACCTGCTATCTTTTCTTTTTAAAATAAAAATGATCTCACTCTCATAGGATGATTGGCGATAATCTACTGAAAACAAAAATATTCGAAACAAAGCGAATGCGATTCCAGAGAATTCAAAATGTTTATCTCTTTAAGATTAGATATTGAAATCAGTCATATCTTATTAGAATTGATTGATTAAGGATCTGAATGAATTTGTGGAATCGATTAAATCAACGAAATATTTCAAAACATCCGTTTTGTATACAGAAAAAATTTGGACTAATTCATTTTTTTCGAAAGGCAGGATAGGAATACTAAAATAGTGATAGGAAAGAAGAATTGAATATTTATTCGACTTGTATGATGAAATAAATTATATATTGTAGGTCACAATGGTTAGATAGACCGATATGTCAATGTGCAAATGATAGAATTTATAACTGGAGATACTAACGCGGATAAGACCCATGGCTCTTTTTGTATTTATTCATTTCCTTTCAATAACAAGTATAACTGTATAGGAATAGTCAAACATTTAAAACTCAACCTAACTAATAATCCATAAAACACTGTTAAAAAACTCCTGTAGAGTATAAAATTTATTTTGTATTAAAGATTTCTTAATTGCTATTTGACATGATTTTTCATTATAACAATACTTAATTGGATCTTAAGTGCATTGTAAATTTTTAAATCCATGTAATATGTCGAATTATTTATAACATTCAATCGTGACGTTATACTATGATAACTAAAGTTGTAATGAAATTTACTTTTATTTTGTAAATGTATTAAGCCAGCTCAAGTATATAGAGACTGGGTAATTTTTGAAAAGGTCTCGACAGGAATAGGAATTGTGCTTTCCTCATCAATTGATGCAGTGGAACTTCCCCAGGAAAACACCATAACGAAGACGTTATTCAACGTGTGAAAAATGAAAAAATACTCAAATCAAACATTTTTATTTGAAGAATCATTTTCAGAAATTCATTGTTGCGAACTTGCATTGATATTCATGAACGAACCAGCACTGTGCAAAATATTTTGTATTATACTTTTATTATCAGTTTTAACACTTTTTCCAGATGACGATTCTGATGCAACTGGTTTGATTTTCTTTCTTGTTATCCATACATTGGCGGCAAACTTCACTTCCAGCTTCAATGCTTCTAAATATGACATCTACAAAAAAATCAAAATAATATGATCTTCAACTACAAAATACATCAGAAAATAGATGCATCAAAATGAATAAATAAAGAAGACATTTCTATTTCCTAAAGAGGTATTCATTTTCTGAAAATGCTCACAGAATACGAATTTAAATCTGCAATATATGGGAATTTTAAAATTAATTTCACAACCAAAATACAGATATTGCCGAAAGTTAGTGCCAATAATCATATTAGGTGCACTTAGAACAATATACAGGGTAGGTCAACAAAAATAAAAGTTGTACAAGAGTGAAGTACCTACTCTTATTTCAGAAAATTCAGCAAATTGTTATAAAAAAAGTCGTTTACGATTAAAAGATGTGACTAAACACCAAAACATGATATTATAAGAATTTTTTTACACTAGTGATTTCACAATTTTGTTTTTAAATTCACCCTAAATACGTTCATGAATTATTTACAATCAAATCAGTTGGAAACAAATTTGTTCAATTTCAAGTTTTTTTTTTTTTTTAATTCATAAATATTTTTTTTTGGGAAATCACAAACTTCTTGTTGTTGCAACGATATTAAATACAACTTTAAAATTTCGCAATAATTTTCAACAAGCTAAAACATTGGTAATGAAAATAGCAAATTGAAAAACTCTCCTATGAAGTGATTTTTTTTTAGATAAAATGATTATTACAAAACTACAAAATAATAGCGAATTAGTCATAGGAGGCCATGTTTTGATTCTTAGCAAACTTTCAACCCCCTTCTAGTGATTTGATAGTACCTAAATGAGTGACAGTGATATTCTAAATTTGATACAACATAATATGGTATTGTAGGAGTTAATTTCATAGTGTTGATTTGGGGTTGTCCCAGATTTTTCACGCTGAAGGGTGTGGGTTCAATTCCTGAAATTGTAGTTTAAAAAAAAAAAAATTAATGAAATCCATCAGAGTAATGCTCGATTTTTATAAAGTTTTTCAATATTTGTATTTTTAATGACGGCATGAAAGTTCATGATAGAAACTTTTATATAAAAGATAACAGATTCCTTATGAAATTATTAAAAAATTCATAGAAAAACTATAGTGTAAAATATACTATTGCTTAATTTCCCATTATCAAGAAACGGTATTAGTATTAGTGTTGATTGTGTTGAAACGAATTACCTCATTCAGATGAATTATTTTTATTTCTGCAAAGAATTTGAAAAAAATGATATTTCTGAATAGAGAATGAAGAGACCTTTTAAATGATGTATCACATGCTCATACTTCCCATTAAAAAATTTGGGGGTTGTGAATGTCACTCGAAGGGGGGTGAAAGTAGGTATGAAATTTTGGCATTGCAGGATGTCATTGCAAATTCTGAAATCAACGTGTTTCGGGATTTTTATGAATATGCACAACAGTAGAAATAATGAATTTAATCCATTTGGATGTACCATACTGTATATAAATAAGAAAGACTTACGTGTTCCTCAACTGAAACATTCCTAACATTCCATAAAAACTCTACTAGTCCAAAGGCAAGTCCTATCGACACACCAACTACCAGTACGAGGAAAATACCACTAGTTTTGGCCAAATCCAAATCTCCTTCTTTTTCATCTTTTCCTTGATTTCTAATCTGAAATATAATTGAATGTCTATGAAAGTATTCGAATAGTGTTTGGTTATTTAAAAAATTACAATAGCATATTATGCAACAAGCACAAAATTTACATTTTGTGCGAGTTGAATACCATTCTTTTTCTACGACAACCTACAACTCACGTTTAATTATCATATGTACAAAGAAATATGCAATTATTTTATTTATTGCTTTGAATACAAGAAAATGAGGAATTGATAAATAATGTTATGCAACTATGGGAGAGCATTTTTGTAGAACTTGTGAAATGCTATTGGTATAAATAGCTACATTCAAGCTGTTTCCCTCCTTCATAATTTGTTTTGTCTTCCTCCATTCATATATACATAATATTTTTGTTATGGTAATATGATATCCAATCTTCACCTTATTTTTTTGTTGAAAGTTATGATAGAGACATTTTTTGAGTACAATATGGCATCGTTGTGCTATGTATTAATAATTATTGCAATGCATTATGAATATCTCCGACTTTACCAAGGTTTGTACAAATCAGTAAATAAGGGGTCAATCATTACATTATTTTTCTCTTGAAAGTTAGTTTTGATAGAGAAATTTTTTTACCACAATATAGCATCGTTCTGTAATGCATTAATAACTGTTGCAATGCAATAGGAATATCTAAGTTACCTCAAAGACCTTATCAATTTCCTCAAGGTTTGTATAAAACGATCTGTTTGATATTTGAAGTGTATGAATTAATTGATGCGACTGCAGAATTGCAGAATAAGTTTCTATTTTTCGTTTCTGAACAGTGTTTGTTGTAGTAACATAAAACAAACAATGATAAAACCTTGCATAAAACAAGTAATTGACAATTTGAAAATGTCAGTGTGACGGACGAAATCGTGATTGCTCTCTGGTGGAGAGGAGTTTCTACTGGGGAATCTTGAAGTCCTCGCCACGATCAATCAGGAGTCAACTTTACCTTATTTTTCTCTTGAAAGTTGGTTTTGATAGAGACATTTTTTCAGTACAATATGGCATCGTTCTGTATTGCATTAATAAGTGTTGCAATGCAATAGGAATATTTAAGTTACCTCAAAGACTTTAACAATTTCCTCAAGGTTTATATAAAACGATCAATCAGGAGTCAACTTTACCTTATTTTTCTCTTGAAAGTTGGTTTTGATAGAGAAATTTTTTCAGTACAATATGGCATCGTTCTGTATTGCATTAATAACTGTTGCAATGCAATAGGAATATTTAAGTTACCTCAAAGACTTTAACAATTTCCTCCAGGTTTGTATAAAACGATCAATCAGGAGTCAACTTTGCCTTATTTTTCTCTTGAAAGTTGGTTTTGATAGATAATTTTTTTTACTACAATATAGCATCGTTCTGTAATGCATTAATAACTGTTGCAATGCAATAGGAATATCTAAGTTACCTCAAAGACTTTATCAATTTCCTCAAGGTTTGTATAAAACGATCTGTTTGATATTTGAAGTGTATGAATTAATTGATGCGAATGCAGAATTGCAGAATAAGTTTCTATTTTTCGTTTCTGAACAGAGTTTGTTGTAGTAACATAAAACCTTGCATAAAACAAGTAATTGACAATTAGAAAATGTCAGTGTGACGGACGAAATCGTGATTGCTCTCTGGTGGAGAGGAGTTTTTACTGGGGAATCTTGAAGTCCTCGCCACGATCAATCAGGAGTCAACTTTACCGTATTTTTCTCTTGAAAGTTGGTTTTGATAGAGACATCTTTTCAATACAATATGGCATCGTTCTGTATTGCATTAATGACTGTTGCAATGCAATAGGAATATTTAAGTTACCTCAAAGACTTTAACATTTTCCTCAAGGTTTGTATAAAACGATCAATCAGGAGTCAACTTCACCTTATTTATCTCTTGAAAGTTGGTTTTGATAGAGAATTTTTTTCAGTACAATATGGCATCGTTCTGTATTGCATTAATAACTGTTGCAATGCAATAGGAATATTTAAGTTACCTCAAAGACTTTAACAATTTCCTCAAGGTTTGTATGAAACGATCAATCAGGAGTCAACTTTACCTTATTTTTCTCTTGAAAGTTGGTTTTGATAGAGACATTTTTTGAGTACAATATGGCATCGTTCTGTATTGCATTAATAACTGTTGCAATGCGATAGGAATATTTAAGTTACCTCAAATACTTTAACAATTTCATCATCAAGGTTTGTATAAAACGATCAATCAGGAGTCAACTTTACCTTATTTTTCTCTTGAAAGTTGGTTTTGATAGAGAATTTTTTTCAGTACAATATGGCATCGTTCTGTATTGCATTAATAACTGTTGCAATGCAATAGGAATATTTAAGTTACCTGAAAGACTTTAACAATTTCCTCAAGGTTTGTATGAAACGATCAATCAGGAGTCAACTTCACCTTATTTTTCTCTTGAAAGTTGGTTTTGATAGAGACATTTTTTGAGTACAATATGGCATCGTTCTGTATTGCATTAATAACTGTTGCAATGCAATAGGAATATTTAAGTTACCTCAAAGACTTTAACAATTTCCTCAAGGTTTGTATAAAACGATCAATCAGGAGTCAACTTTACCTTTATTTTTATCTTCAAAGTTAGTTTTGATAGAGACATTTTTTAGTACCACATGTTATCGTTCTGTATTGCATTAATTATTGTTGCAATGCAATAGAAATATCTAAAGTAAACAGAGTTCTTTGGGAGATCGCTTAGTAACGAACAGTCGTTGCCGACCGATGATGAACCCTTTACACCCATATACACCTACTACGTAGGCTTATTATGGCAAGTATCTGTCAGAAAACAACTACTCCCCTGGCTAAGACCACGACGGGTATTGAATTAAATCTAACAGACACTTGTGTGAAAAATCTAAGTTACCTTAAAGACTTTAGCAATTTCCTCAAGGTTTGTACAAAATGGTCAATCAGGGGACAAACTTTACCTTATTTTTATCTTGAAAGTTAGTATAGACAGCGACATTTTTATAGTACAATTTGGCATCGTTCCGTATTGCATTAATAATTGTTGCAATGCAGTAGGAATATCTAGGTTACCCCACAAACTTTAACGACTTCCTGAAGATTTGTACAAAACGGTCAATCAGGTGTCGGTCTTTACCGTATTTTTTCGTTGAAACTAAGTTTACCAAAATGACCACTATAAAGATTTGATATTTGGAGTTTTTTTTTCCTACATTGCTACTTTATGAAAAATTTGTCTAGTTCGCTTGTTTACTACTCTCTGAAAGATATGTTATATTTCAAAGTCGAAACAAATGGTTTCTCCACTTACATCTTCACATGAATCCCCTTTCCTGACACTCTTCCACCACTTAGTTTTCAAAGCAGTCAGATTTCCAAGTTCTTGTAATTGCAAAACGGCTTTATTTATAGCTCCCCTATATGGGGCATCTGAAATATTCAAAGAACGAATGAAAGCATATCAATATCAAATATTATTATTATAAATATTTAAAAAAACACCTAGTCGTTTTAATCCTTCTCGGAATCTAGTTACAATAACAAGTGAGCTAGAGGAATAGATTTGTTTTAAAAAACTGCATTCAACCGCTACCTCCACACTCTTTCCCTCCCCATGCCTCCCCATGTTTTACCAATTGAAGAAAATCCGGCTCGTAGGACCAAAATCCGACCCGAAGGACCGACAAAATTGCTATCTCGAGAACGGTAAGAGCTAGGGTGATGGGGTTTTCATCGTTGAGTTTCTATCGATAATACGCATGCAACCGGTGTATGAATACCAAGTTTTACCGATTAGGAAAGAAAGTTATAAGTGATTTTTTAAGTTTTTTGGGGATAATTGACTTAACTTAACTTTGGATGATGGGACCTGTACCATTGGGTTCGTAATGACTAATCACACCAGCAATAATCTTCGATATCAAGTTTCATAAAAAGGACGATATGGAAAATCTTCCCATTTTCTAAATGTGTACAAAATATCGATTTTACGTACTCCCTAAACACGTGTTTTTATGGCTTAAACTTTAAATCTAACCTTAGCGAACCTAACTTAATTCAAAAACACCAAAATTCGACGAAAAAAATCCCACAAATACATTTTTATCAAGATATGGAAAAAAAATTCAATCAAAAAAGTTTTTAAAAATCCGGTTGTGAAGCTCCCGGAAAAATTTGGGGGGAGGAATAGAGGAGGTGAATAGTCAAAAACCAGGGCGCAAAGTGCCCAGCCAGAAAAAATTGGGGGAGGGTAAATACTCAAAAACCCAGGCGCGAAGAGCCTTGTGGAGGAGGAGGACGAGGACGAGGAGGAGGAGGAGGGAAAGAAGAATCCGGGATCGAAGCGACCGAAATATTTTTGGGGAAAGTTGAAATGGGGCATAAATGATAAAAAATCTAGGCGTGTGAGCCCTTAAAATTTTGGAGGTGAGAGGGGGGTAATGAAAATACGGACACGAAAAGCATGGAAAATTATGGGAAGGGAGAAATAGGGCTGATTAATCAAAAATTTGGAGAGCAAGAGTGGAAGGGGAGAAATATTTGGGGTGTGTTCATTTTCCAAAATATGAAAAAAATTCATAGGATCTGTTCAAGTGCAATAACTGCTCGTTTACATTTTTTTGATATCTTGTTTCGTTTTCGAGTATTTGGTGTTCAAAAAAAACTTTATTTACCCTTTTTGTAGATATTGTAGATAACTTAACTGTTCATATAGATTTTTCTATATTTATCTTGTTTCGTTTTCGAGGTTTTTAATTTCTTTTTAAAATTTTCAACTTTTTTCCACTTTTTAATAGAGTTGGAGAAAAACGGTTTGGAAATATCAGTGTGGCTTGTGAAGACGTATCCGAAACAATTTCAAGATTTTCATTTGTTTTATTAGTACGGTAAAATTGTGAAAATATCTACCAGTTCTGAGATATCTCGTATTTAACAAATTGCAATTTTTTTTCAGTTTTGACAAGTTTCCCGGCCTCTCGATTATTTTCATTTTTCTAAATAAAGTTTGATTGAAAGGTTCGGCATATTTGAATTTTTGAAAAAATCTTTTCGGAAAATTGCCGAAATTTTTTTTTGGCATTTTCCGATCTTACTCAAAAACTATACACTTCTGTAGGTATATATAAGTATACCTTCAAAAAATATGGAATAGATTAAATCAATTCCTGAATATGTATCTAGTGACATAATAAAAACAAAAAAGGAAGGATCGGAAATCAATGAGCCCGAAAATCTTATACGCGGATTACTAAATTTATGTAATTTAATTAAAATAAAAGCATCACGTCTATGATTTTAATTCAATGAATGAACCATCACGAGATAACTGAAACAGTGTACTCACTCATAGGCATTGCAATACCATAACTCTTACTATCCAGCCAATCACCAACTTGCTTCAGTTTACAATGTTTTTCCATCTGATACTCAATCTGCGTGGATTCCATTAAAAACGCATACAATCCCTTCTTGTTAGCCAGAACTCTGAGGACGCCATCTAGGTTATCTTTTTCCAAAACGCTGGGCCTTTGCGACAACATGTTTACGTACATTTTCTCTAAGATGGAGTCATTGGAATCTCTCAAGAAATTTTCCGTTGATCCGCCTTTTAACATTCCATATTTTATTTTGTTTTGGTTTGCCAAATCCGCGGCATTTTTGATGGGTGGGTCCAGCTTATCTTTGGTCAAAAAAGCAGTTAGATTGGCAATGTATGAATTAGTGATGATTAGAGCGAAAAACCACCACATTGCGAGAGCCATCCTAGATGACCATCCCCTGAAAAAGAGTTTTATTTGATAAATGAACAACATTCAGATAATACCAAACAAACTATGTTCTGTTCTACAGTTTCAGCTCCTAATATGTGTAAATTCATTATAAATGAATGGGTCGAGTGAAATTACTACTTCACAATTTACACAACACTTTTATTTATTGCTTACAATTGTTTCGACATACTGTGTCATCTTCTGAGCTAGTTATAAACTAACCTAGGTATAGAATGTCATATCCTTAAATACTGAGAGAGGTCAAGGGCCATTTAGGAAATTACTAATAACATTAGTAATAATTGGTGAATCAAACAGGTATATTTGTTCATTTAAAACTTAGTTGTTTTAGTTTTATTTCTATAGATTCAAATATAATTAATTTCAGACCATTTGGTTGAATGTGTTGAATTTACGGATTTTGTGTGTAATTGTGAATATTTTCTATGAGGTGATTGGCATAGTTTGAATCTTGTTTATTTGATATGTAACTTCTCAAATGTTCCTCTAATCTCTGGTTGAAACTGCGGCCTTCTGGCCTATACAGGGTGTTTCATAATAAATTCGCAGGACTTCAGGTTGTGATAGCTCGTCCAAAAATATGAAAAAAGTTTCTATTAATTTACCCTCTAAAATGCACCATTTTCGAGATACAGGGTGTTGAAATTTAAAAAAAATTATCGTTTTTTGCGAATATCTCTGGAACCGTTTATCGCACAGAAAATAGATTTCGTAGGCATTTTTTACTCATAATAAGATATGTTTTGTGCGGATTTTTTATTTTTTCAAATTCATGAAAATTTTGAAGAGATAGTGGGTGTTTTTTTCTCCAACTTCTACGCCACTGGAAAACGTACAGTTTTGAGCCTTCTATATGAACCGCCAATATTTTCTACACAAAAAAGGTATTCTTGGTAATAAGCTCTAAAGTTGACCGTTTTCAAGAAAAATCAACTTTCATGTTGTTTAAATAATGTTTTTTCCTCGAAAAAGTGCTGCGTGCATTGAAGCGAACGGCGGACATTCCCAACAATTTAACTGAGTATGATTGTTATTGTTTTTTTTTATTTTGCAATTAAGAAGTCAACATTTGGTTTTGTTACTTGTTTTAACGTTTAAATAAAATTTGTATAATTAGGAAAAAAAAAAATTTAAAAAAGTTTACCATGTTTTACAACATGAAAGTTGATTTTTCTTGAAAACGGTCAACTTTAGAGCTATGACCAAGAGTACCTTTTTTGTGTAGAAAACATTGGCGGTTCAAGAAGGCAATCATACTTTTGTTAGACTGAGCCACCTTCTAGCCGGAATGAATGACTCTTCATGTTCGTGAGAAGATAAACAAATGCGATCATCGCTGACTGAGGCGATATGGAACGTGCCGATAGCGAGATTGACGAGGAGATTCACCTAGAGGCCCTTGAGCATCACGCACTTATTCGTAGGCGTTGGTCGTCTGAATATTTGGTTATACATATCTATTGATAATTAAAGTATTATTATTTGGATATCAATATACAAGTTGTGAATGAGTGTTAGTGTTTGTCTTACAAGTCAGAAGTGAGATTACCCAGGTGATTGCCCAGATGAATTATACAGTGTGAAAACGAAAAACAATCTCGCCATGCCGAAGCAAAAATCAGAAAGCCAGCCAGCCAGAAAGAGTGTGTCTCAGCTCATCATTTAGCAGTACGTCATCATCATCGGAGTAGTCGCCCTCCTTTCAAGTAAGACGGTTAAAAAAAGTTAAGAGCAAATGAGAAAAAAGAAAGTTTGCTGACAAAAACGTGAGTAGAAACATTTATAATAATTTGAGTGTGGACAAATTGCTGAGTTCGATCTTTCAAAACGGGTACTCAGTTCGTTGAATTATTGCACAGCAAAAGTGTTTAAGGTTGAGACAATTTGTTAGCTGTAAAATTAGCCACTAGTAGTTGTGGAATACAGCCGGTTCTGGGCCTCACCCCACCCCACTAGTTGGTTACGAGGAAGTGCTAGCAAATCGTACGATTTTTTGAGAATCAGATTTAGTTGTGGGATGATATTGAGTCGATGTAAATCGAAACATTTTCATACGATATACAAAATTGTTGATAGAAGTTGTAAATTATTCGCAAGAAAGGAAATAAAAATTGAGTGACTATTATTCTGATTGGCATTATCGAGAACAATGTACTTTTACAAAAACAAACCAAAAAGTGAAAACGTTAATTCCACACATTCAAATAGTGACGAATCATATTCAAACCGACTTAACTTAATGGAAATGAAGTTGAAAATTGCCTCATTGAAACTGGTATTACTTGCACTGATATGAAAAAATTTATGATTTAATAGGTGAATATTAATACTGAAAAAAATTAATGAGGATCGCAATGTTTCATGGGTAATGTTGTGAGGTGGAATACTTTGATTAGTGTCGAGATGAACACATACAGGGTGATTCCTAGAGTGAATCTCAAAGTAGTAGACAATGATTATTTGTTATAATCTTATTGTCGGGTGCGACTATTTGAACATTGAAAAAAGGAATAATAAACAATTCTATAGTGTTGAAAGAAATTACGCCATTATACTCTATACAGGGTGGTTGCTAAAGTGAATGTTGAAATGATAGAAGATGATTGGTTATATTATTATCTTTTTGCCTAGTGCGACTATTTGAACGAATCTGACATTCCCATTGTAAAAATTAACAACTCTATAGTATTGAAACAAATTACGCCATCAGACTGTTGTTAAATTATAACCACTTCTTCCATGTCCATATTAGATTTCAGTGCCATACAATCTGGTGACCTGAGTCGTTCTGAAAAGTTGCTCTGTTTGGAACTGTTGAACAGTTGAGCAGATAGAAAGCATTTACCTTTAAAAATCTTGGTAAATCTAACATGGTTGAAATGTTGAAAGTGTTGGAAAGTGTTGGAAGAAACATAAATTCTTGGTGCTATAGTACAAGGCTGGACAGGATTATGAGGGAGTCTAGCTCCAAAGAGATTAAACGTTATTTAACTAGGAGAGTCTAATCCCCATAAGACAATGGTGACACTAATAGAAAGAGATGAAAGAACTTTTGTGACGAAATGTGACGTAGTTGAACATGTCATGGTCGCCGTTCTCTATAGACAGTGACAGACTAGCGCACTCCGCACTCTTTGCATATGAAAGTTACAGGTGACGATTTTGTTACCTGGTTCGAGTTCGACTCTGTACTCATGTCCAAGTACGTCACAATGACGCTTTGATGCTACAAGATTTTGACTGGATAGAGCTTATTAAACCTTTCTGTCAGTTCACTCTCTTTGACCTAGCTCGGCTTATGCTAGTCCAGTTCTGATGGTGAAGAAAAAGACGGTCCACTTCAGACTTTGTGTGGATTATATGAGTCTGAACTTGATCACTCTGATAGATCACCAGGTCGGCTTTTTGAGCAGAAGTCAATATTTTGCCTCCCTGGATGTGGCCTCTGGTTTTTATCACATACTTATGGCGGAGGATTAGAGTGACAAAACTGTCTTTTTGGTGCACTTCTCGAATAATGAGTTTTTGAGAATGGCATTTGACCTTGCCAACAGTCCGGCAGTTTTGAAAAAAAAACTTGTAAATATCATATTGAATCTTAATGAATCAGAATTTGCCTATATAGATGAATTTAAAATACCATCGTTCAGCATTAAACAAGTTTTAGAAAGGTTGAGGAATTTGCCTTAACTGCAGGCCAAATAACCCTGAAGTTGAGGAAGTACAGTGTTTTCTAGACGATTATATCCGTATAGGTCAGGAAATCAGCTTCGATGTTGTATAATCATGAAGTTGCCGAAGTGCTAGATTTGTATAATCCTATTATTGTGCAGAATTTTCGACAGATTTTGGGGCTCTCTGAATACTTCAGGAAGTCTATAAAATCGGTCTGACAACTAGGCAAGTTTCATAAATATATAACCTTGTTCTACACAGATGTAAGTTGTCTGGAATTTTAAGCCATGCTGATGCAAGTGGTAGATGGTGATTGCAAAGTAGTTGCCTACTGCAACAGGCAAGTCAGGGACAAAATTTACATCACTTCTATGAGTTAAAAACGTTTGCTGTTGTTTAAGCATTACACAAGTTCAGGGCCTACGTGCAGAGCTATCCCATTGAAAATATTCACTGACTATAGTGCAATAGGAACAATTCTCCAGTGAGATGAAAGTGGTTATAGGAATAAGAAATAGATTCCGAAGTTGTCTATAGACTAGGTTCTAAATAGAAGCAAGTTGATGATCTCAGTCGAACTCTCGTTGAGAGATACGTTGATATCACAATGATTGATATTACTGAAGCTGAATGGGTGCCAGCCGCTCAGCTTCAAGACGAACAACTGATAATTGTTTGAAACGTTCTTCAGGAAGAAACCGTTGAGAGACACTACACAATATTTTGACAAGTTTGAGGTCATAACAAGATTTACATATAGTTCAAAGATCGCAAATGTTTGTGGAAAGTTTCTAAATATGCACATTAGCAAATCTGATAATGGTAGACATTTTGGTTTAGGAAGGAATTTGAATTCTACTCAAACTATTGGTTTACTAGTATATGTCAAACTATGAAGAAGTGTTCAGCATCTTATTTGAACTGGTGATAATACAAACAGGCGAGTGGTAAGATGGAAGTTACGTTACACATAGAGTATGATTTTGAGTCTGACTAGAGTAGAGAATTTGATGACTACTCAAAACTATTGGCTTAATAGTATGTGTCAAATTATGAAGAAGCTCGATTGAACTGTTGAAATTACAAGCAGGCGATTGGTAAGAAGGAAGTAAAGTTACACAGAGTATGACTTTGAGTATGACTTAGAGTAGAGACTTTGATGACTACTCAAAACTATTGGTTTACTAGTATGTGCCAGATTATGAAGAAGTGAGTAGAAGCTTGTTTGAACCGTTTATATTACGAACAGGCGAGTGTAAAGGAGTAAGGTACGTTACATAGAGTATTTGATCGTGGATCAGCCTTCAACGTACTACTGCTGCTGGAACCGAAAAAAAAAGTAAATGGAACAAAAAGTGTTCCGAGTTCAATCTCTAACAAGGTTATTGGTGTGTTGCCACTGTAGGTTTTAAATGGATGTGGAAGTGAAAAGTATCGCTGAAGGAAAGAAATTTAGTAAGACCTAGAAGTTGATTTATAAGAATTGAAAGGGAAGATTCTAGAAAAGTTAACAAGAAATCAGAAAGAGAGGTTTTATCGCAATGAAGCTGAAGATAAGGCTAAAGCTAAAGTTAAGGCTAAAGTGAAAGCTGAAGTTAAAGCTAAAGCTGAAGTTGAATATAGAGCTAAAGCAAAAGATATTTTCTGATGAAGACGTATTGTCGGTACAAGTAACAGATGTACCTAACACAGGCAAGAGTAGTAAGTTTTTGAGGTTTAAAGAGCTATTGATAGTGAGCAATGGCCGACAAGAAGGTGAAGCAAGACCTGAAGGAGGATTATAGGAGCAACAAAACAGTGGTTGTTGTTGATAAGATGAAATTATGGATTGTTTTGAGTAATGAGATATTTGAAAGTTCAAAGGGCTTTTGAAAGTTAGCAAGTATTATTCAATGTTCGATAAGAAGTTCAGGACCCGAATGAGTAATATGGGAGTAACGAAACAGTTTTTGCTGTTGATGAAATGAAAGTGAGATATTTCCCCAATGGTAACTGACTAGAGTAGCTCTCGATGTCAGACTTGTTGAGATTTTGTGACTGTTGAGATGGGTACCTACATCGTAGTTGTATCAGGCTCAATCACAAAAAAAAAATTGTGACTGTTGAGATAGGTACCTAGTTGGTATCAGACTCAATCACAAAGATGTTGTGACTGTTGGGAGGGGTACCTACTTCGTAGTTGTATCAGGCTCAATCACAAATAAAATGTGACTGTTGAGATAGGTACTTACTTAGTAGTTGGTATCAGGCTCAATCACAAAGATGTTTTGACTGTTGGGATGGGTACCTACTTCGTAGTTGTATCAGGCTCAATCACATAGAAAATGTGACTGTTGAGATAGGTACTTACTTAGTAGTTGGTATCAGGCTCAATCATAGATACGTTGTGACTGTTGGGATGGGTACCTACTTCGTAGATGTATCAGGCTCAATCACATAGAAAATGTGACTGTTGAGATAGGTACTTGCTTAGTAGTTGGTATCAGGCTCAATTACAGCGATGACTGCGATGTTGTGACTGTTGAGATGGGTGCCTACTTTGTAGATGGTATCAGGCTCAATCACAGCGATGTTGTGACTGTTGGGATGGGTACCTACTTCGTAGTTGTATCAGGCTCAATCACAGATAAAATGTGACTGTTGAGATAGGTACTTACTTAGTAGTTGGTATCAGGCTCAATCACAGCAAGAGAGTAACTAAAACAAAGTACTGATGTGCGTTCTTTTTTCAGATAAAGCAGTTCTTAGCCGCCTGAGGTCAGGCGTTGTAGCAGGATGGCCGAATGTTAGACTGAGCCACCTTCTAGCCGGAATGAATGACTCTTCATGTTCGTGAGAAGATAAACAAATGCGATCATCGCTGACTGAGATTGACGAGGAGATTCACCTAGAGGCCCTTGAGCATCACGCACTTATTCGTAGGCGTTGGTCGTCTGAATATTTGGTTATACATATCTATTGATAATTAAAGTATTATTATTTGGATATCAATATACAAGTTGTGAATGAGTGTTAGTGTTTGTCTTACACTTTTTCCAGTGGCGTAGAAGTTGGAGAAAAAAACACCCACTACCCCTTCAAAATCTTCACCAATTATGAATTTAAAAAAATAAAAAATCTGCACAAACATAGCTTATTAAGAGTAGAAAATGCATTCAAAATCTATTTTTTGTGCGATAAACGGTTCCAGAGATAATCGCAAAAAACTATAATTTTTTTAAATTTCAACACCCTGTATCTCGAAAATGTTGAATTTTAGAGGGTAAGTTAATAGAAACTTTTTTTCATATTTTTGAACGAGCTATCACATCCGGAAGTCCTGCGCATTTATTATGAAACACCCTGTATATAAGGCATTGCAGTCATCACACTTGAGCTTGTAGACCACATATTTTTTAAACTTGTCTCGTGCTGACTTTGAATTGTTTATGAATGAATGAATGCCAATTGTTATCTGTCTTGAATGCTACAGTTATGCCTTGTTTCTGAATGAAATAAGATATTATATTTGTTCAATAACCGAGATATGTCAGACGATCATTCTTTTCTCTAATTTGATGGTAGATTATTCTGTCATCAAGAACGCCTTGCAAATTACGATGCCAGATTTATATTCCCGGTAAAAATGTGCATTGAGAACGCCCTAGTTGAAAATGTGCTTTTGGCTTTCGCTTGTAAAAATAAAAACAAATTATAAATTTCCTTTTTATACCAATAATTACAAATAAAAATAACACATCAAATTTGCTTTCAGATAATTTTTCAGCATGAAGATGCGCAACTTTGCCCTGATTTAACCTATCTCGTGTCTCCTGTAATAACTGGGATCCCATAGTGGAGCCCAAAATTCGGACACCCGGTATAGTGTTTAAATAATGTACTCTGAAAACTTCAAGAGACCTGAAATCAGTTCCATTTAATTTAATCAAAAAATCAAACTAAAATTTGGAGTTTGAATTATGATGGTAATTCAGATGAAAGGCGAAATGTTGAATATTGAAAATGATACTTTTTTTATTAATTGTGTCTTCGTGTTAGTTAAATTTGTACAGACCTTGACAAATTCTTACATTATCAGATATTTAACATCTGAAAACACCCTGTATCGGAAATTTTCCAAAGGCTACACTGGCTGATAGCGGATTATTGTCAACTCACTTTGGCAAAATATCACAACCTTGGTTCATTATAGCCCCCAAAGTCGCCCAGAGGCAATTTTTGATATCCCAAATATTTTCGAGTTCAGGAGGCTGTTCATCACATGGATGTGGATTTTCCCAATCACCAGGAGTCATTCTGAAAATGAGTTCATTACAATAAGCTCACGGAGGAAGAAGCTAATTAGAGGAAAAACATTTCTCAACAAAAATAATCTTGCTATGAAATAAAGAAAATTCTGCAAGTTTTCAACCTTAACTTATCCAGTAAATAAATATAATATTTGCGGCCAAAACATAATCTACAAAATATTTCAAATCAAAATTATAAAGAAGTGACTCAATGGTGAATGTGAAAAAGGGCATGGGAATTTTTTCCTCTAATACGCTTAATTCCTAAGATCCTCAGATCATTTTAGTACGAGAAATTTGAATTTACCTAGCGATGAAAAAGAGCACAATGGAAACTACCAAATACAACGTTGCCGAATAAACCCAAACTGCTGTAGCAAAGGGATCTAAGAAGGCAAACATGTTTGTATCCTTTTTGGCTTGGTATTTGTGTAATATACTGACCCCTTGAAAATAAATTATATTAGTAATCATTCTATAAATTAAATAAATATGATAATAATAAATGTATTATTTTTCAAAAAATAGCAAAACAATCAATTTTGTCTTAGCTTAATGAAATTGATAAAATTGCAACAGAAACAACTTCAAATTACTTTTTTCGAAATTCGGACAAGAAATGCCAATTTACATTTATTAATTTTTAAATATAAATTTTGACAGTTAACGATTGATACTTAGTGACATATGTGTTCATAATATTTTCAATTTCCGATTTCATGTGAGTCAATAATATACTATTATCTATGACCGATATAATAATAATAATGAATGAATAATTAATGTCGTGCTGAGGTATTTGATATCGCCAAAGCATTTGACTGAGAGCTTAGTCTGCCTTTTAGTACTTTTGCATTATTCTGATATCTCGTGATCTTAGCATTTCAACTGATGTCTAGATGATTTCACTTACCCAAAGTCATAAATGGCATACTAAAATCAACAACTTGTTGACGTTCGTGGGTTATTGTCAAATCGCATATAGCCAAATGTGCTTTCTACAAAAAAATCAGAACTAAAGACGATGTGGAACCAGGATATAGTTACATAATTTAGCATTTTCACAAACCTTATCTAACAAATCACCGACCAATCCATTCCATCTCTTCTTATCTTTGTCGTAGTTTCCATAATCATTATTATAAGTCAAATTCAGTTCATACTGAAAATCGATGAATTGTGCTATTTGGTCCATCAAATCTTTAGAATAGCCCTCGTACCTATCATTGCCAACCAATACTTCTCCATTTTTCGGCTTAACTTCCATTAGGTACGGTTCACCCAATCTGAAGAAAGAAAACTATTCAAGTTGTAACTCAAAAAATTACTTAGTAATGAAGCACTTTCTGAAAACTGCACCAAACATTGCCTGAATTATTTCTCCATCATTCTATTTTATTTTTGGAGCATTTATCAGAGATTTTTTTTGTTTCATCTTTCCAGACATTTGAAAATCTACCTTGTGGATACTATAACCTTGATTTTTTTCAAACTGGAAATGCCAGCATAGGCAGTTTCATCATAATTTCTGGCCAATATGAGAGTTTCGTTTGATCCAGCCCAAGTAGCAATGAGTTCTTCGTCCAAAATATTGTACACATGCAGATTGAAGTCTATTCTGTTCCCATGTTCGTCGAACTGAATAGGACCTGTCAAGGATTCGAGAGAATCCCTCTGTAAAAATGGATATTTCAGATCAAAGGAAGGTAATACTGGTCTAATAAATATTATTCTTTTCTTGGATGCAGGAAGGAGAATCATTATTTCAGAAGGATAGTGATGCTAATATAACAATGATTTTTAACTGTAAATTCAACTTTAAGAATTAATAATGTCGGGGCGTGGCGCAGTGGTTAGAGCGTCCGACTTTGGTCGAAAGGTCCGAAGTTCGAGCCCCAGTTGCGGCTGGGATTTTTTAATTTAATTTGACCTATTAAATTATTAAATTCTCGTTGTTCGACTGGAGTGAGTCCTGCACGATTCACTGTTGCGTTCCAATTAACAGTGCTGCTCCTAAGGTGGCGCATGGAGTTAGTAACAAGGCCTATCCAGAACACGTGGCTATTGACCATAGCAGTCGATGCCAAGACACCAAAGAAAAAAAAAGAATTAATACATTAAATTTTCCCTCTGCAAATCTATTCTAGGGCTTCTGTCAGTTAAAAATAAGGAAACTAGCACAACAACTACCATTCAGAAAACAACTACTTCCCAGAAGGAAAACTCTGGTAATGTGAATAATAATGAAACTTTTTAGGCACGTCAAATCAAATGATTGTAAAGACAGGGAAATAGAGAATTTAGGTACTGTATATGAACGCACAGAGCTTGCCACCATATTGTAAAGGAATTTATTCGTTTGTTATCAGTAAAAATCCCATTTTGATCTGTTTGTTGAAAACACACCTAACAGAAAGTATTGATGATAGTGGTGTAGCAATTTATGGGAAGAATAGCATGAAAGTAATAGACATTTAAAAATTAATCATTGAAAAAATGTGCTGGTTGCCTGCTGTGAAGATTATCCATGAAAACATACATTTCCTGTAGTTTCACTATGTAGATATCACAATAGTAGATGTGTAAACTTTTTAAACTGTCTTGAGGAGTGGGTTGATGACAATGCATGTGATAAAAGGATATCAGTGATGAATACCGGAGATTTTAATATAGACTGGTTATTCAGAAATACTTGAAAAAGATTATCACTGACGTTACATTAGAAAATATAGTAAAGGATTGCACTCATATCAGCAGGGATAGCGGTACGCTAATAAGTAGATTTATTTCTTACATACGGAGATAAACTCAAGGCAGAAGTTCTTAATACACCTCAAATAACTGACCATAACATTATCGCTGTGAAGTTTTCAGGACTTTCTAGGAAACCAACGTCAGTACAAATTCAAAGCAAGGGAAAAAATATTAACTTTGATTTTATATACCATAGACTTGCTGAAATAAATGGAGACTTTTGAATACATGACCGATAAAAAATTTCAAAAGTTCTTTTTTAATCAATATTCTCAATGAAATTGCTCCCAAACAAGAAATCAAGATTCCAAAATACAGGGAATGGTGGACAGAGTATGTTAAAGAGACAACAAGAAATAGAGATCATTTATAGTTATAATAAGTTTGTTGCACACATGACTCAACAAAACTGGAAAATTTATAAACAAAATAGGAATATCGCAGTGAAAAGTATGAGAGGGAAAAAGCTCAATTATTTTGAAAATAAAATATCAGAAAATAAAGACAACCCTGTAGAAATGGGAAAATCGTGAACTTATGTGTTCCAAAGAAAGTAATTGGTAATACTTTAAGAGAAATCGAAGTTGGTGATGATGTGATAATAAAAGATATATATATATATATATATATATATATATAAAATGCCTAATGCTTTGAATAAGTATTATACGTAGGACGTATACTACAGCTCACTAATAAAATAGATAATACGGGCCTTGATTTTCCAATTCTGCCTAGATGCAATGAACATGTTCTAGACATCTTCAAATTAATTGACTACCAAAAACTCAATACAATTATTTTCTTTCTGCCAAATAAAGGTAGTCCAGATGATTTAGACACACTTTTCCTCAAATAATTGTTTTTTAATATTGCCCAGCCTCTGTTAAATCTGATCAATTCACCCTTTGAAACCTATAAAGTTCCCAATAATATTGAAGTTCAATTGTGTCAATTCCCAAAGTAAAAAACTCTACCACAGCTAATGACCTGTATAGTTGAAAGTCATTTTCCTCAAGGCTAGTATCTCCTTGATTTAAAATGCCTGATTATTAAGATCTTAGATTAATCTAAGATTAAGATGCTGTAGACTGTGAGGCTTTTTAAGAATTTTTCGTGTGCGCATGGTTGACAAATGCAAAATCGCAAAGCATCATCAGGAGGTTTTAGATTCACAGCTTCATTCCAGAGTAACTTACATCTCTCATAGCATCGATGAGCGTGGATCCACTTGAGAATTTTTCCTTTTGGAAGCAATTGATCCCATTATTGGTGACACTCGGCATTTCATTGAGAGCATCTGTTAAATACAGTAGGGCATCGTGAAATACAGCTGTTTCGGTCTAAAAATTTGAATAATATTAATACATTTGTACAGGTGACACACTGATACCCTAAGTTGTTGCATGTTAGTACTCGATCCAATATACAGATAGATAGAAAGTGAAAATAGAGTATATTTCGTTTTAATTCCGAGAGTTCCAACCTTTGACAGCTGTTTCATGGTCACCCACTCATCAGAAAGGATTTATGGAGCTCTCGAAATATAAACGAATCCACTCAAGAATTTGTACCGTGAAGGCAAGACAAATATAACAGAAAGTTTCAACTAGTGACTGTAGATGTCAAGTAACTTTCTGATAGACAGAAACATAGATAGATTCATTACCTATGTGAAACATATACAAAATATGGTTCATAGCAAGTCAGTTAAACATAGTGTAAATAATAAAATGGATGGAACAAACAGACTTACATGTACAGATATTATTGACTACTTTGTTTTTCAAATAAGTTAGTAGCAAATGATGTAAAAACAGTTATGTAAAACAAAGAAAAATATCAAGTTACAAACAAACCAACACACGAAAATTCGTATACAACAAGTTAGTAGGAATCCTCTGATTTTTCGTTTAAATTGTCATTGACTTGTTTTATTTCAGTTCGCAGTTTGTTATAAAAATCTGAATTTAAGGACTTCCATTCAGATATTCATAGCCTGTATTTTGAAGTTCTTAGTAGATAGATTGTATATGAAACTTCGTTCTATTCTTATGAATTTCGATAGCATATATGAAGAATATAAATAGTTGGAAGTTCAATGAAAAAGGGACGACAGTGGTCACTGAAGACGGCACTTGACTTCACCCTTACAACTTTTTTCTGGAGAATGAATATGTTGCTTGCATGCCATGAATTACCCCACAGTTACTTGGGAACTGACCTTTATGGTTCTCGGTGTAAGTTCATTTCTTCTATTGTAATATTGAAACTGTGAAAGAGACCACTTGAAGACTACACTTCGGAAATCATCACTTTTGTAGTCAAATATTCTTATTGTTGTAATATTTGCCGTAGTGTTCAGGCTAGAGAAGTCTAATGTATGAGCGTCCTGAAAGAAAGTAAAATTAGTGGCACCCGCTTGTATAAGAAATGTTAGATACCAGTGAATAAATTCAACTATGATTCTCTGTTGGAGCGTCAAAATTATACTGTACAACTAGAGTGGATTGTCCAAATTGTGCTCGGACGATTGAGAACACGCCTTCAAATGACAAATACTGCATTCTCTGATTGAAATAGAATGATTAATATTGTTTGTCATTAATTTTTTTCTGATTAATCACTTGCTAGAAGAACTGTACACTTTATAAAAATGAACACAGATTATAAATTCAATACAGATCTATATCAATAAAATGTGGATAACGATCCAAATTACCTGAATGTTGATTCATCTGAATATGGCAGAAACTAACTGTAAATTTGACAAAATTTGAATTAAGGTCCATATTACCGGAAGACAGTTTTTGAATGGCATTGTGTGATACACCGATGGATTCAGAATGAAAAGTTATTTTGAATAGTGTCATAAAATATCCAGGTCCGTGTTTAAAAATAATGAAAAAATACGAATCGTTGGATGTAAAATCTGGAACCGGCAAATCAAAGAAAATTTACTATCTAATGAAAAATCTCCAGAATATTCTTTGGTAGATACGAAAATAAATGAAGGATAACCAAAAAACCGAAATGATCGAATTTCGTTTTTTCGTCATATCTCAAAAACCGGCCCTGATAGTTTTGATTAGTTTTCACCACCAGATGATTCTTCTAAATACGCAATTTTCTCTCCATTTAACCGACCTCTAACTAGTATGGTTTGGAAGTTACTAATACAATCACATTAAAAAAGTGGCCACCCAGTATAGTACCTACTAAATACTTTATTTATATTGTTAAAAACAAGTGTGTAAATAATTCATTAATGAAACCTTGACAGTCAACTCCTTAGTGTCCCACAAGATTCTGTTTCAATTTATGATTGTTATTACTTATTAGCATTTATTATACATTTCAGGCTCACGTGGTACACTTCCGAAATTGAGACATTAACACTTACCAAAGATGTGAGGAAGAAATTGAAATTGAGTGTCAACATTCCCAAGCTTTTCACTTGTAGCAAAATTGGAATTATATTCTCCGTTTTACAATCCAAAATGAAGTTGGTTTCTGTAGAGGCTTTGAATTTCTTGAAAAATGGCCTGAAATTTTTGCAATAGTATTAAAATATTGCTGAATAATAAATAATAATTTCTATAGTGAGTATAAAAAATCACAACTATTGTTTTCAAAGTGTGAGGCAATAGTGTGTAAGTACGATTGCTCAAATTTTATGATAGTTAAGAAGGTGATTCAAAAACCAATTAGAACTAGATGATAGTGTCTATAACCAAAAATAATGCCAAATATACAGGGCGAACACAGACAAATCTATGAGGTCGAGTGCTTTTTTTAAATCTAATACAATGTATATGAACACATTTTTCAAGCATTTAGTGACCCCCATCCACTCCTTCAATATTATTGAGTATCCACTTCGAATTCAAGTTTTTTTTGTCAAAATGCCATCTACAAATGCATACCAAAAAATCACGTCAATTAAAAAAAAATAAATGGCATGGGAAGTCAAGTGAGATATCGTTAAAAAGAGAATTAGAAACCATCTAACTTTTTTCGTATTTTATTAATATTTTTTTACCATCTACACTCGGTATATCAAGTTGAAAGGCGGATCTGGATGGTACCCTTTTCTCGATAAAGGACCCCGCACTTTATATAGGTAAAATGGTCAATGTACTGATTGAACGTGCAGAATTGCAAAGTTCGTTGCTGGATAGATTTTGAAATATATAGAAGTTAAAAATCAGTAATTTTAATTTAATTATTTTCTCGGGATTTGAAAGTGACAACTGCATTTTTTTTCGTTCTTATTATCAACGCACCTTCATATCACTAAATATCATTCAGATGGTCCACATTATATCATTATGTACAGAGTGAAAAATAAAAACATTTTAGTAATGTCTGAAAATTCGATGTAATAATGAAATATTGATAATATTATTTTGGCATGCAATATAATATTCTTATTCCATCATTAATCACAATTTATACATTTCGTACAGGGTGATTTGAAAAATTGGTGAAATAAATGGCTGGTTCTTTCGTACATATCCCGTATATTCAAGTGAATTATCATCCTCTGAAGATAGCTGATACCGTATAAACATGATTTCGTTGGGATATATAGGGTGATCATGAAAATTTACGATGATAAAAATGACAAAATATCAACGTTTCAGAAATCACCCTGTAATTCACGATTACCTCGGTGAAATTCCTTTATTATTATTTAATACATCCATCATTCTCTCCTCAACACTGTCCCAAAAATTCAGTTTACTACTATGACTAGTTTCATAGTTATTAATTGAGAAACTTATTACCAATTGCATTACGAGTTGAAGGAACTTGTTCACGCGTACATTCTACTAGTGGCCAAGATTTTTCAAAAATAGTGAAAGGAGAGAATGTGGAGATCAAAATAAATGTAAAAGAGGGTGAAGATTAGAAGTAACAATCACATCAGATATATGAATTTAAAAATGTAAGGTACAAATAGTTAAGTGAATTTTGTTGGTTTAAGTTTTGTCGGAATAAAAAACAAACTATATGGGAAAAGTGAAAATGATTGATAGAACGCTTTTATTTCTAATAGGAGAATTTGAATCTGGGCAGCGACGGTTTTTTCCAATGCGAGTTCCAGTCGGATAGAGGTTTCCATGATAGGGTTTTCTTGTTGTATGATGACCGTAGCGCTGCTACGGGGGAGGTGGATTCGGTTAAGGCTGTTCCTTGTTACCTTCAGTGATAAGTGATTTCCCGTACCGGGGCATCATACACGATTGTGCGAGTCAAACTATCCAAGCATTAGGAATTCCGAGCATTAGGAATTTTATCTGGCTCATGCCTGAGTTGTATGTATGTGTCGTATATTCAGTCAGTTCCTAAATGGTAGATGGAATTGGATGGACCGTCATTGGTCATCACCCTGCATATAATATTATATTTATTTTGATCTCCACATTCCCACGTTTCACTATTTGTGAAAAATCTTGGCCACTAGTAGAATGTACGTGTGAACAAGTTCCTTCAACTCGTCATGCAAATGGTAATAAGTTTCTCAATTAATAAGTATGAAACTAGTAATAGTAGGAAACTGAATTTTGGGACAGTGTTGAGAAGTTAATGATGAATATAGTGAATAATAATAAATAAATTTCACTGACGTAATCGTGAATTACAGGGTGATTTCTGAAACGTTGATATTTTGTCATTTTTATCATCAAAAATTTTCATGATTACCCTATATATCCCAACGAAATCATGTTTATACGGTATTAGCTATCTTCGAAGGATGATAATTCACTTGAATATGCGGCATATGTACGAAAGAACCAGCCACATATTTCACCAATTTTTCAAATCACCCTGTACGAAATGTATAAATTGTGATTAATGATGGAATAAGTAAAGTATATTGCATGCCAAAATAATTATATAAATATTTCATTATTACATCGAATTTTCAGACATTATTTCACATTTTCTAGCAGAAATTATAAACCTATCGGTATCCTCGGGTACATTCCCTAACTTATTGAAAACGGCTGCGATTCTACCAATATACAAAAAAGGTGATAAAACAAATATTGAAAATTATCGACCCATAGCGTTATTGAGCATTTTTTCAAAAATAATCGAAAAAGTAGTGTGTAATAGAATTCAAAAATTCTTTGAAAAATACAATGTGCTCAACATGGTTTTCGTCCAGGTTTTTCAACAGAGAATGAAATCACCAATTTAGTTCAACATATCAACGATTGCCTTGATAAGGGTGAATATGTCGTTTCATTATCGTTGGATCTGACGCGGGCTTTCTACACAGTGGATCGAAGGTTCGTATCGGAAAAAATCGATAAACTTGGCTTACGTGGCCCGATAAATAGTTGGATAAGTTCTTACCCTGGAGAACAGAAAAATTATCGTGAAAATTGATAACACAAAATCAGACGAATATTCTCTTGACCTTGGAACTCCCCAAGGAGGTGTTCTAGGCCCTTTAGTTTTTTTAACATATGTCAATGACCTTCCTGAGCATATTAGTGGTGGTAGAACCTTCATGTATGCGGACGACACCACCATTGTAGTCTCCGGAACTGACGCACAGAAAATGAAATCAGAAGCAAGTCAGGTGCTAAATGATTTCTCAAATTACTGCACGAATAATATGTTGATCGTTAATCACAGCAAAACTGTAGTCATAGAATATCACATAAAGAATAGACCTCCTACAAACCACGTTTATGAATTTAACGATATTGTTATGAAAACCACTAATTCTTCACAACTCTTAGGCATATATATATTGACTGCAACCTCTCATGGGGAGAACAAATAAATTTCGTTTGTAAGAAATTGAATAAAAGCTTTTATGTACTTGTTACCCTGAAAAATACGCTAAAAACTGACGCACTCCTGCAAATATACTACGCATTCGTATATTCAGCCATTTCTTATAATATTATAGCGTGGGGTCAAGCAGCTGAGATCACTAGAGTTTTTTGTTGCTCAAAAGCGTATACTCCGATTAATATTTGACATAAAAAATCGCAACTCTTGTGATGTTTTCAAAAAAAATAAAATCCTAACTGTCGTATCAATTTACCTTTTTAAACTTCTTTGCTATATATACAAGAATAAGAATTTGTATCCTCTAAACAGTGACAACCACTCCCATAACACTAGATGTAAAAACGACATCAAATTAAGTAAACACAAACATTCATTTTATAAAAAGTCACCGAATAATGCTGGTTGTCGTTTTTACAATCGTCTGCCAGACAATATAAAAAAAGCGGATTCCCCAGCACTTTTTAAATCTCGCCTAAAAGAACTCTTAGTCACACAATGTTTTTATTCACTCGATGAATTCGAGACATATTTATCAGGACTGTAACTTCCATCAGAAGTGATAATAATGTATTTGCATGTTTGTATGAGATTTATGTATTTTTACTTGGGTTGGTACTTTTGTATCAGTCTCATTACTTGTAACGACATGTCCCATCTTGTTTATATACTAGCTTAAGGGATCAATAAACATTTATTTATTTATTTATTATTAAAATGTTTTTATTTTTTACTCTGTACATAATGATATAATCTGCACTATCTGTATGATATTTAGTAATATGAAAGTACGTTGATGATGAGAACGAAAAAAAATGCAGTTGTCACTTTCAAATCCCGAGAAAATAATTATATAAAAATTACTGATTTTTAACTTGGACTCCCTCGTATTTCAAAATCTATCCATCAACGAACTTTGCGATTCTGCACGTTCAATCATTACAGTGAATACTACAATATACTAAAAATTTGAAAATTTCGAAAGGCAAAGACATCGAAATTGTTAAAATACGTATCAACAAAAATAAAAATAAATTATATGGTTCAAAAGAGAATTGAATTCTGTTTTCAGAGATGTGTCTCTTGAAATTTTCGAATTGATATGTCCCCCTGCGTCCTCTATCGGGCAATAACATTGTATTTCATTTAAAAAAGTAGTGATAGAATAGTTTTTGTTCCATGTTCGTATGTCAAACTGCTCAAAAGTTAACAGGGGTGGGGTGGATGGACTAAACAAAGCCGCACTGCTGTGGAGAAATAAATTGGTCTTACTTGTAGTCTGGGCCATCTTCCAGCTGTTTCACACGAATAAAGTCCTGGCTATTCTTTCTTTCCCAAGTTTGAAGCTTCAATACTTCCTGTAGTCTTATCAACCCTTCTTCATTTTCATACAGTATGACCAATCCGTTCCATTCCAAACTTTTCACAATTGCTGCTATACCTCTAGAGAGTCGTCCAGCCTCGGGATAAAAATTAAGAAAAGTTTGGGAGTAATCGTAAGTAGTTTCTCTCCATGAAGATGAAATATAGGGAACTTGAAAAGTTTTGCAAATTGACTCAATGACGGGGTTTGTGACGGTCGTCGGGGGACCAAAAACTACAACAAGTCCATCTTCAGAGTTCAGCAGATCACAAACTGAAAAGGATCGAAATGTTAGGGTTGGTTTGTATCTTCAGAATATCGAATTACTTGAAACATTTTCAGTTATCACGTCTTCAATAAAAATATTTTTAAAATCGGTCTAGTTTTCCTCGAAAAAATGACAAATTTTCTTTTACTTTCCCATGTTTTACTTCATTCAACCTGTACATTTTTAGTAATAAAATCCAGACAAAATGTAGAATTTTCGAAAAATACTTTCACCTTGTCACGAAAACTGTGTTGCTTAGAAACACCTCGAGGGAAAAAATGCAGTTTAGGGTAGTAACTCCGATTTTGACGAAATTTTTTTGGGGGTTATTTCGATGTCCTTGAACACAAATCTGATGTTAAAAAGCCTCGCTCTCCCTTACTACTATTTTATTTTATTCTCTCCACTTTTTGTAGAAAGGTTCATTCCTTATTTCTTGGTGAAGATCCATATCAAGACATACGCGAGCGAAGCGAGCGCGCTTTGCCAACATTTTCGCTACTACAGTAAATTCAAGTTAAACTCAAGCCAGTAAATAATAGTGGTCAAGACGTGATCAACGCGTGCTTTGGTCGTGATCGAGGAAAGTCGGGCCGCTATTGGTCTATGTTTCTCAGGCAGGTTTGAGTGGGAAACAGGCACTGTTCGTTTCGAACAGGTACGGACTTTTCTGCGACAATGCATATTATGCCGATACTCGACGCATGCTGTGATTGTTGATTTGATTGGACTTTTACATAAATTTTATATATCGATTTATTTCATTTTATTGTGAGTTCATGAGTTACTTCAGGGTAAGATATTCGAACATGTAAGTATACTTATGAACATATGTATCAGTGACAATGCTTAACGTACAGAATTGCAAATGAATACTTTCATTTCAAATCAATAAAATTCGTTACGAGATCATACTTATCTAATTTATAAAAATGAATGTTTTGGTTTTATGCGTTCCTATGCCATTTATCCATCGTCTTGACATGACTTGTCTTCAGTTCTTGAATGCGGAGTATTGTGAAGTTCGAATTAGTAATATCATAACAATATAAACTACTTGCCAGATGAAATGGGACAGCCATGAAGTTGCCTAATTTTGACTAGCTATAACTTGGACATTTCTTGGGCGATGTTGGATTTTCAACCGAAGGTGGAAAGCGTCATCCTTGGTCTATGCATCATTGGCGTCGGGATTCTTTTTTTGCAATTCGTTATTTTTGTACAGGATGAAAATTTAGAGTCGGAAACATTTCAAATTTTTTACCAATAATTTGAGAAATGTGAGGGACCCTAAATTTTTTTTTTAGTTCTTGGGTGAATTGTTGGGCCGATAGCTCGAGACACCTTTGAAATATTTTTGAAAAATTGCGTTGCTATGGCAATATCGCCATTTTATGCAATTCTGATTTTATTTTAAATTGTGGCATTTTCAGTTAAACAATGACAGCCACCATCTAAACTGCACCAAGGGATATTTCTAGTGAAGATAATTAACACCAGTGGCGCGCAAAAAGGGGTTTATGATATTTAGCTAAGGAAGTTTCGTTTTTATTGAAAAAATGTCTAATCATTTATTGTAACTTAATTTTGATCTACTTCTATAAGTGCTTCGAATTAACCAAGCGAGCTTTCCGTCCCTTTTTCATTCAGAATTATTTTGAAATTTTACATATGGATCAAGAACCAAGTTCACGTTGAAATGAAATAGTTCATCAAAATATAACTTGTTTCAGATAATTTAGAAATGTCGGAGACTGATACTGCTGATGAATTAATAGATATAACTTTCTCCCCCCCAAAAAAACGGATTAAAAAAACTCCTTTGGATGTTCAAGCCAAAGAAATAATATTAAATATCTATAAACTTGAATATAATGAAAATCCCCTGTTGCCAATAGCTGATCTTGAAAGGAGAGTAGCAAATAAAGTTGGAGTCGGTCGGAGCAGTGTGTATAAAATAATAAAGGAGTATAAAAATAACCATACACTGAAGGCACCAAAGAAACACAGAGAACGGAAAAGTATCATTGATTATGTTGACGATTTTGACAAAAATGCAATAAGAAAAAAAGTCCATCAATATTTCTTCATAAATGAACTCCCAACAATTGATAAAGTTTTGCTGGATGTTAATAATGATCCTGATCTGCCTAACTTCAAAAGGACGACGTTTTATAAGCTTCTGAAAACAATTAACTTCAAATTCGAAAGAAGGGGGAGGAATAGCATGTTGCTAGACAAGGAAGATATAGTAGTATGGAGAAGAGAATACTTAACAAAAATTAGGATGCTCAGGGAGGAAAATCGTAAAGTTTATTACCTGGACGAAACCTGGATTAATGCGGTCCATACAAAATCGAAAGTCTGGATGGATAAATCCGTGAGTTCATCAAGGCAAGCCTTTTTGGATGGACTTTCCCCAGGCTTGAGAAATGCCTCAGGTAACTTTTTCATTCACGGTCACTTCCTTGTTTAAATTATATAAAAGACGTAACCTATTAATGGGATTTGAGGGCAGACTTCAGATAACAGCTTCACTTGCAAATATTGAAATTAAAAATATATCAAAATTTAACTCTCATGAATTCTCACATGTTATAAGAAAAACGTCCAAAGACAAATCTATTATAATGACTGTATACTCGTAGCTTGAATGCTTTGACAATTTCAGGTAAAGGAAAGAGACTGATTATATGTCACATTGGAAATGAACATGGGTTTGTCCCTGGTGCTTTATGGGCATTTGAATCTAAGAAAAAGGGAGACTACCACGATGAAATGAACGGGGAATCATTCGAAAACTGGTTTTCACAGACACTGCCTAAACTAGACGAAAATGCCGTAATTGTTTTGGACAATGCGCCATATCACTCAAGAAAATTTGAAAAAATTCCTACCACCGCTTCTCGAAAGGCTGATATTCAAGCATGGTTACGTACGAAGAATATCCATTACAATGATTCCCTGTTGAAAACACAATTATTAGTGATTGTTAAACAACATAAACATAAGTACAATAAGTACATAGTCGACGAAATTGCTAGAAATCAAAACAAAATGGTTTTAAGATTGCCTCCATACCATTGCGAATTGAACCCCATCGAACTCATTTGGGCTGCAATAAAAAATTATGTCGCTGCTAAAAATAATACGTTCAAATTTTCTGATATGAAAGACTTGTTTGGAGAAGCTGTAGGAACGATTCCTACAGAAGTGTGGAAGAATTGTGTGTCACATGTTATTGACAAGGTAGAAAAAAAGATGTGGGAGTTGGATAACATTATGGAAGCACACGCTGAAATGGAACCAATTATAATTGATTTCGATGATAGCAGTTCATCTACATCAGATTAAATAAAACATTGCAGAATTTGGCGTTTTTCTTCCCAATTTCACTACACCACCAATTCAGTTGAGTTGTCTAAAATTATATTTATTCGAATTATTCAAGAACGGTTCTGAATACGGCCCTGCCTATTTCCCCACTCCGACATCGATGATCACGAACTAACAGCGTGCATTTGTTTTGACGCGGCTTGACCTGGAGTTGTATAGACTATAGTTTTCGAGTCATGTACATTTTTCGAAAAAAATACCTTTACCTTCCACGAACAATTGTGTTGGTTTTTTTTGTATTTTGTAAAAAACAATACAAAATTTTATAGTTTATTTTATTTTCTCCACTTTTTTAGTAAGGATCATCCCTTATTTCTTGATGAAGATCCATAGCAATAGACTATTTTATCTTTTTTCTCCAAAATATCCGGGCTGTCGCCAGACAATAGTTATTTTTTTATTGTGCTATGTCAAATCTTTTATTTTCAATAAAGAATTCAAAATAATATACAAAACGAACCGAAAATAAGAGTGTGTAGGTTGTGCTGATATAAAAGAAAACACCAAGTGGTTGCTTTTTGTGGAAGAAATTCGATTTTGAAAATATCCTTTATGCAATATTTGATGGGCCATAAATCAAAAAATAAGTGAGAGCGAGGAGTTTTGACTTTAGATTTGTGTTCAGGGAACTCAAAATGACCCCCAAAAAAATTTCGTCAAAATCGGGGTTACTACCCTAAACTGCAATTGTACCGAAAAACTAATTCAATTTAAAAGTTGAAATCCCACATTCCACTATCGAATATCCTTTTGGGAAAAAATGTTCAGATGAAAGTAATGATGCAGTCGTTGATACTCTTCACTGTTGTATTATTATGATAATGAAAAACTGAATCAGTCTTATCCGTTTCATGATGTTTCTGTCTTCTAAATAAGACAAGATATATACTTACCAGCTTTCGAAGCTTCAAATATATCAGAATTTGGAAGGAGTTGAATATTACTGGATAATATTACAGAGTTCTGCGCCTGAATATTATTACTGAAGATGGTACTATTGAGTGGAAGTTCTGATTGTGATCGCACTTCATTAAACAGGACACCTGCCAAAAATAATGTATCGATAAAAAAGTGGCTGATTACAAACAAAATTAATCTGCAGTCTTCACCTTTCACCTAGTATATCGTAGAATTTTTATCACTCAAACTGAATTAAATCTGTCTGCTGAAACGTTGAGTGAACAAAATGTTAAAATGGGTGTTCCACAAGGTTCGGTTTAGTTGTGCTATTTGCTAACGACTTGCCCGAATACATAGAAGACTGCCACTCAACTGTGTTTGCGAATACAACGATCACAGTGGCAAGTTCTAATATCGACATTTTACTTGTTAAGGTTTCCAAAATCATTGATACATTTGCTTGAATGTTGGTGTGACCATAACAGACTCATTCTGAATCCTAAGAAGTGAGGATCTATAACATTTTTCAATAGGAAAGATAATATACCAAAAGAAATAGTTTTTAGTGAGGAATTAGTAATATCGCAAGAAGAAAAAATTTAGTTCCTGAGAACTCTGTTAGACGAACGTCTAAATTTTATAATACCTACCATTGAAAAACATTATTTTCTCCAGTTCAAAAACAAAAACACATTCTGATCAACAGAGTAATGGCGTTTATAAAATATCATTCATACCAAAGTTGACCGAGACAATTTCGATTTTAGAAATACAAAAACTGTCGCATCACATGTTCTACAAAAATAAAATTTTCAAAAAAATTTAAATAACTGAAAACTGGAGCCATTTAGACATACGACGCTTCAGTTTTAAAGTTATATAGAAATTCATCATGGATTCAAAAAATGCCATAAAAAATTTGTAAAAAACAAAGTTGGGGTCCACTGACAGAGGAAAATATTTGAACTGAAACGAGTTCTCCGGAAAACTCCCGTGAACAATTTTCACAAAAATACTGCCAGTAGTTTCCTATTTCATTTCCTAACAGTATTTTAGCTTTCGTGGCTTAGCAACGATTGGTTACATGGAATACAGACATTTTCTTCAAGGAATTGTATTAAAAATATCAAAATTTCTCAACTACTCATGGAAAAAGCTGTTCAACATGCGCAATATCACTGAGTGTTCACTTTTCAAGCGTGTTTAGTCAGCTGGTGTCTATTTTGGACGAGAACGTTTAAAAATAAATTATCGCGTATCATTACAACAGTAGCATTGTGGTAGAAATTCACAGTTGATTGTTATTGTTTTTCATATTTTAACCAATCACGAAGCAATCAAGTGTTCAGAAATACATACCTAAAGTCAAGTTTTCTTTTGCAATGCACAAATATTGGCATGAGAAAAGAATAGCGATCCAAAACAACGTTGGTAGCATATTATATTATTTGAATAATTAGGAATAAATGTAAATTTTATGTCGCCATCATGAATACTTGAGAAGCGACTATCGTAGGTATAAGCTTTCTGAATGAAATGGAAAATATTTCGCTTCCTACTTGGGTCTCTGCCAGTTTCAGATTTTATTTATAATTTTGTCAGATAGAATGCACATATAGTGAATATTATGTAAAGGTAGACCACATAAGTGTTGTTGTAACAGTGGCTTGATGGTCTAAGAACGACGTAAATTACCATAAGGAAATATTTCTTAGCTCAACTGAATGAAATACACAGATAATTTCATGTATTTGCAACGAAACAATTGCCATCTGGTCTGGTATTTGTAAAAAATATAATTACAAATAAACGAAAATATTTATGTGGCCGCGGTAAACTTCGTTCAGACTACTCATAACAAAATAGACAAATATTTATACAATTACGGTATTTTCATTTACCTATCACGGGCATTTGATTGCTTGAATCCAGAAATATTCTGCAAAAAATTGGAAGCTACTGGAATCCGCGACCCCCAAAATTCGTGAATACGTTCTTATATTACCAATCGTCAATTTTTTGTCTCCGTCGAACATTAACAACCTTGAGACACCACATGGGGGACTATTAGGACCCTTCCTTTTCCTTTTGTACGTGAACAACATGCCAGCTATCAACTATCAACAAGATATTTTTATTTATGTCGTGCAGCCATCCGAGAAGAAGAATTTAAAAAGTTAAACAAATAATCGTTTCGTTCAGCAAATGGTGTGGTCAAAGCACTATCAAAATAAATTTGGGAGACAAAAACATATTAATAAAATCATTGGGAAATACATGATTACTTGGAACATTTATTGACTGTAACCTTAATTTTTATAAACACTCAGATAATATCTATTAATATTAAACAAAGCATACTTTATGTTGCATTCCCTTAAAAAGGACATTTCATCAAAATCTCTAATTGATATTTACTATGCTCAAGTTACTGAGTCAAAACATGGAGTCAATCAAGCTTCAGAATACTCGCATAATTACCATGCAAAAGCGCATCCTCAGACTTATTTTTAGTACGGGCTAAAGAGACATCTGTACCAACATATTTAAAAACAAAGGGATTTCAACCATTTCGTCAATATATGCCTACAAACTCTTGTCGTTCAATTTTGGAAAAACAAATAAATTGCTGAAATGCCCAGAACTTACACCAACCATAGTACAATCATACCATCTACAAGAAATCACCTCTCTCTACTGGTTCCTTCATTTACAATTTTTTTTTTATGGTGCCCCATTTTACCTGTTTCAAGCACGCCTCAGCGTGTTTAAATCGAACTTTCCCGTTTTTTAAAGTTACCATGGTAACATCAACAACTCGAGGAACGTGAAGTCTAATTGACAACTTTTGATTATTGATCTGACAGCAGTAACTTGTAAAGCAGGATTTATAGATTGTGTCTGTCGCAGCCGGTTTCGCTGCCGTAGCCGGTTCCGCTGCCGTAGCCGTTGCCGTAGCCGCAGGCAAAATTATGTCCAATTTATAGTTTTATTTTGTGTTCATTGAGCTCCAACTGTTTTCCTTCATGAACATATTTTTATAATTGTTGTCCTTCAGATAATATAGATGTGGAAATCCTTCTAGTAGGTTTAGGAATACGCCTACATCAACATCTATATTTTCCTCATATTCTGACATTTCTGAATAAAATTAATTCTTCCTTTCAAACAATATAAACAAATACATAACCTAAATTATGTGACCTTTCGTTTATTTGTGACACGGAAATTTTGAGTTTCATGTCATTTTCCGCTGCCGCTGCCGTCCAAGATAAAAGTTGGTTAACTACCTGCGACAGTGACAACAGCAACTGCAACGGCAGCGGATCTATAAACGTATACATGAGCAACGGCACATTTATCTTCGCCGTCGTGCTCGAAAAATCGCTGGTGTTTGAAAGACCTTTTTATCCACTCTTACTTTAATATACTCAAAACCATGATCATGCATCACCAAAAAGTTTTCAAACAGATCTAAAGCGATATTTGGTTAATAACGTGTTCCATTCAATAGTCGAATTCTTTGAACATGTGTCCAGTAGCTTGAATTTATTATTTATATCAATAATAATGTCATGTTATTGTCACGTTAACGTCATTTTCTGATCTGTTGTATTGTATTACACTAATTTCTTTCATTTATTTTTTTTACTTGATGTTTTGGCCTCATGGTTATCAGCCATGTGTTCTGGGGTAGGCCTTGTTACTAACTCCATACGCCACCTTAGGAGCAGCATGGTTAATTGGAACGCAACAGTGAATCGTGAAGGACTCACCCCAGTCGAGCACGGGATTTTAATAATTTAGACTGTAGACAGGTATCCAGGGGTGCGAGCAAGCTCCATAACTTTTTGTTCTTTCCAAGCTGTCGACTTGATTTTGATTTCAACGATATGCCTGACAACGAGGCATATTCTCAAAATATTTCCATTCATATTCTGGATATACCAAAATAAGATACACAACGAGTTCTGTTTTTTTTAATATGGGAACTTCCCGTTTCTGTTACATTTTAAGATTCTCCACGAATTTTTCGATATTACTATAGATTTTGACTCATGTCAATTTATGTGTCAAAGTAGCGTCTTGTATAGACCAACAGAAGAATTGATAACTTCAGAACCATTCAAGATAACTCAAGCAACTTTTTTCCGGTCATATCGTCAAGCTTCAGCTGACCAGTTAGGATGCAGGCTAATTCGTAGTCGATATTCCATCGCCTACTACGATTCAAAATCAGATAGTGGAAATTATAATGAAGGATCTTTCTTCTCTTACCTGATTGATGGTTTAATCCAAAATGCTTGGTCTCTCTTATTCGTAGTTAGTCTCTCTTATTCATTGAACTGTCCCATATATGGCACAAAACAATTTGACAAATAGATTTTTTTCGAAATTTTTACTTTGAAATTGGATTCAAGTTTTCTCACAAGTATAGTACATTTTTGTCAAGTTGAGCTAATAAAAGAAGTTGTACAATAGCGATTCACTTTTTGGAATTCTAAAACGCAACAGTTATTATTTTCGACATATTTGACAAAATTCTTTTCAAAAATCTAATCTAATCTATTCTATTCAAAAAGATAATATTAGAGTGTGCTACAAGTATAACATGACATGCATTTTCTGATTTGAGTCTTTTCACTCAAAATCATGATTTATTACAATTACTAAACAAAGTATAAGCGAATATTCATTGTGAGCGTCTAGTGGTCCCATGAGGGCGAAGGCGTAATCAAGGGATGGTAATGGGGGTAATTAGCCCCCAGAACCATCCTAAGGAAAAATCAGATATCCTTAAAATCAGCTGAATAATTTTTTGAAAAACTTTACTTGAAAACAAACAAATTTAGTACTTCAAAATTACCTTCGAAAAGATTGACCTAAAATTAAAAAAATGCTTGTGGCACTATTTACAAGTTCTTACAGCCATCTGTTAACAGGATCAAACATACTTTTTATGAAGTTATACAAATAGACGAATACGCCTAAAATGGGTTGCCTATCAAAAGGTGGTCATGACTATATAAAGTGAGTTTCAAAAATTTGCACCATATGGAAACTTTTTCATTATCGATTTGTAAAAAAATGTTATTCTTCATAAAATTTGGTGCATTATGGAATATTTGTATTCGATTTATCAAAATGCTAAATTTCCAAACGGTGTACAGGGGGGAACAAAAAATAGAAATTTGATCAAGAGTAAACTACTCTGGCTGTGATTCCAAATTTGAATATTTCGAACATTTTAGTTCTTATTTGTATTATATATTGAAATTCAAACATTCTAATTCTTATTTATATTAATATTTATAATAAAATTCGAGCACTTCCCAAATAAAAACTGTCCTGGAAGTGAACACTTCCCGGATGGTTGCCGAAAAAAAAAAACATTTCTGTTCTCAGTGTTTTATTTCTCAGGTAATTACATTATCAACACCATTATCTTCAAACAAACGGGAGAAGGTAAAAATATATGAATTAAGAGTGGCGGTTTATGTTGACGAAAGATCCAGCATTCTGCAAATAACTGTGAACCACACTTTTAACATCCAGTTTTGCACTTCCTTCAGAAGAAGAGGACGACTCCGATATGAGAGGTTTTGTTTTTTTCTTTGTTATCCAAACATTACAAGCGAATTTCACCTCAGATTTCAAAGCTTCTGAATAGGTAATCTAAAAACAAAGAAAATATTCAGTAGTCCCTGCAATATCCCGCAATGTAAGGAAACGTATCCATAAGATAAAATACATTTTTAACAAGGTGAAACTTGATTGACACCTTCGACTTGACTTTCATATTCTCTATGAACTAATTTCTCCTCAAATATCATTTGTCTCAATTCTCTGTTGAATTGTGTTGTTTGAATCTATTTTGTCAGATAAGCAAATTCAGAATACGATCGAAAAACACATGTTTTCAACTAGATTGGAATGTTTTAATTCGAGAACGGTTAGAAATAGAGCAATTCTGCGAACGCCAATCGATTTAGAATGGTCGAATTAGAATATTCAAGTTAATCGAAGAAGGAAAAAATATCGAAAAAAGTTGTAATGGGTAGGCCCCTAGAGATCGCGAATAATACAAAATCATCAGATCCATTTGAAATTCACACTGTATACGTGAAATTTTACGCTGATTACAAAAATATATGATATTTATAGACTTAGATATATGATTGAATGGAATAAAAGATAAACGGTTAAAGATGAAGCAATTATGCGAACGCCAATCGATTCAGAATGGTCGAATTAGTATATTCTGGAATTTTTGAGTTGATCTAAAAAAAAAATATATCGAAAAAAGTTGTAAGGTGTAGAAAAACATAAACGTGAAATTTCACGCTGATTCCGAAAATATATGATTTTTATAGGATCTGAAATAAGATTTAACCGGAAAATGGAATGAAAGGTAAAAAAAACCTCTTCTGAAATTAAATACAGAAGCTTTGGATGTATCAAACTGAAGTAAATATTTTTCAGATGTTTCAGTGGAATATAAGACCTCAGTCTGTATAAAATGCCAATAATAGCAGGGGATACTATTTTTCTCAGATCAAGAATATGCGTAGTCCAAGAGAGAGTTTGATCAATAGTTAAACCTAGAAATTTTTTTATATCGTATAAGAAGGTTTTTCAAAATTTAATGTTAACTTATTTTCTTTCAACCGTAACGAAATCAAACTGAGGCCACCTTCCATCTGTTCCAATAAGTTATCGAGGCAAAACTTTATTCATTTGCACTTGCATATATTACCTTGAGTTTATATTCATTAATTTTTAGATTGCGAAAAATCAAAATACGCTTTATTAGTTCGAAGAGAAGATCCCAAAATTTTACAAACAACTAATTCAAAAGCGTAGAAAACAAAGGGCCATAATAATTTTTTTGAAGTGTCCTTACATGTTCTTCTACAGAGACGTTCCTTACATTCCACAGAAATTCGATTGAAGATATGAAACACGCCAGTCCCAAACCAATGCATAATACCAAGAAAACGCCACCAACGTTTGCTAATGCCAATTTATTATTGTCTTCCTCTTCACCGGCATTCTAAAAAAAGATAATCGGGAGTTATATACTGGTGCAATTGATAACAATTATTCGCAAAGCTCTCCTAGAATGAACTAATAATAAGTTGTCCAACTTTATTCTTATCACTACGGTAGATTGGAAAAAATGTCAGTTCTTAGAAAAATAAAAGTAGTCCAGATGAAATTAGTGTAAAACTTTTGAGAAATGGGGTTGAAGATGCATAATGAAGTGAGGATTCTACCATCGGAGTTTGTACCCTCTTTTCTGGAAAACCCTGTATACGAAAAAAATATTTTTATTTAACAAATAAGTGAAAAAATGCAATATTACTATTTTTGTAATGGTCTAGTTGTAATATTTATTACACGAAACTCCTCACCGACTCACACGATGTCTCGTTCCGCATTTTCTTCCACCATTTTTGTTTCAGTTCTGCAAGAGCTCCCGACTCCTGCATCGTCAAAACGGCCATATTAATAGCACCCCTGTAGGGAGAATCTGAAATGAGAGATGTAAACCATTATTCATCTGTCAAAGTTCAAGAGCTTACTCATGGGCATTGCTATGCCGTAACTTTTGGTGTCCAACCAGTCTCCTATTCGTTTCAAAGTACACCTGGTTTCAATCACATATTCGATTTGCGTGGATTCCATCAAAAAAGCGTACAAAGACTTTTTATTCGATTCCACTCTTAGCGTGCCTCGTTCGTTACTCTCTTCAAAAACGGATGGTTTGAATTGCTGCATGTTCAGCCACATTCGTTGGTAGGTTGAAAAATTCGAGTTTCGGAAAAAAGACTCGGTAGAACCGGAAGCCATCAAGCCGTACTTGATTTTGGTTTGTTTCGAAAGAGCCTCAGCCCCGTCGATTGGCGGTTCCGAATTGGCCTTGGTCAAAAATGCCGCCAGATTAGCCGTGTAGGAACTAGTCATGATGAGTGAGAAAAACCACCACATTGCCACTGCTATTCTTGATGATATTCCCCTGAAAAATATGTTATTCAATTTTCGCAAGAGCTAGGTACTAACCTCATTTTTTTACTTAGGTAATATGTCACAGCCTTGGGTCATAATGGAACCTAAGGTGAGCCAAAGACAATTCTTAATGTCCCAAATGTTTTCCAGCTCTTCAGGATCATCTTCACATGGGTGTGGATTTTCCCAATCACCTGGTGTCATTCTAAAAACACATGGGGCAGTCACACTTTTATTCTACATGGGTATTAGACCGGCAGCTAACGTCCAGCTATCGTTTAAATGAATGTCTGCCATTGATACAGGCATTTTGTTTATGTAAAAGATGATGAATAGCACAAAGGACCCCGCACTATCGTTATGGAAAATGGCTTTCGGTTTAATTCCCTGTAATTTTTGTATGTTGAAGTTTTGATTTCCTGTGCACAAAAAAATCGGTAGACTAGTTTTCGAGATTACCAGCATAAATAAAGTATAAAAAAAAGTATATCTCTCAATCCTACCTATTGGAGAACTGAAGGTTATGGCTGGGCAGCTTGAGTAAAATTAGTTTTATTTTCATTTTGTTTATCAATTTTGCTACCGCTGGCTGCCGGTCTATATGCAATTTGGTGGTTTTTACCTAGAAATGAAGTAAAGCACGATAGAAATGACAAGGAATAGTGTTGCTGTGTAGATCCAAACATCATCAGAAAACGGGTCCAAGAATGCGAACATGTTGAGATCTTTTTTACCTGGTTTTCTATATAGAATACTTATACCTAAAATAATTGAAATAATTGAAATAAAGGCTCATCAGTGGATAAAACGAACTGTACCTAACGTCATAAAAGGCATGCTGAAATCCACCACTTCTCTCCTCTCGGGGGTTATCGTCAAATCACAAATAGCAAGATGAGCTTTCTACAAGGAAGGTAGTGAAGTAAAGGAATGTTAAGAAACATTTATATTTTGGAAATTGAAGTAATAGTATGAACTTAGCTATATAAAACTACCATGCCATAAACGAGAGATTAAAAAAAACAATTTTTTTCTGCAAAAGGAAAATTAATCTTCCTCGTGCCTAGCACACGTCCGATTGCTAAATTTTCATTTTTTCAACTCAACACTGACATAATTTTCAGTGGTTTGAAATACCAGAAAAGAGAAAATCATTCAGCAAAATTTGTCGTTATCTGACGGTCTATATCATCTGGTAGAATCAAGGCATCAATACCAACGCCCGCTAGAATATAATGATTAGAAATATATCAACTGAAAGTACCAAATGAAAAAACTCATCAAGTAATGTTTGACAGGTGGTTGTTTCTAGATCTGTAACCTTGCTATTACTTCAGTTTCCAAACATGATTTTTTCCATTTAAAAACTCACTTTGTCCAAAAGTTCTCCTATCAACCCAGTCCATTTCTTTAGATCATAATCGTAATTACCGTGTTTTTCAGTTATTTGGAATTCGTAATTGAAACCAATTATTTTTGCTATTCCGTCTATCAGATCCATTGAGTATCCCATATATTTTCGATTCCCTACTAACTCTTCGCCTTCATAACTTGGTTCTCTCTCCATAAGATATGGTGGACCAATTCTGCAGGTGAATACATGAAAGATATCGAAAAATAACTGGAGTTCAAAGTGATGTGATAAGTGATGTGACTTTTGGAAACTATTTTGTTTCGGTTTTATTTTAAAACTTTCTATGGCCAACAAGCCTTCTCATTGCTATTTTGTTAATAACTTACTTTGATGATACTATCACTTTGATCTTCTGCAAGTTCGAAATTGCTGCGTCAACTGTTTCATCATAGTTTCTCGACACTTTTAAAGTCTTATTTCCAGCAAACCAGGTGGCCAGAACAGTTTCGTCTGATATATCAACCATATAAAGGTTGAATTTGATTCTGTCCCCGTTTTCGTTAAAACTAATTGGTCCTGACAAAGTGAATGAAGGTTTTCTCTGAAACGAGAGTAAGTTCAAAAGTTGAAATGTTGTGAAAGTGTTAGGAGATAATTCATATAGTGACTGGCGTTGATCAGGGCAGAATACGTCATTACATTAATACCATGTGACCTGACCAAGGCTATTGACTATGTATCACAAGATATAATTATAGACCTCATTAGTTCTTACCTTAAAGATAGATATCAATGTGTTAATTTGAATAACAGAAAATCAGATCTAATACAAATTGAACATGGCTCCTTACTTAGACCATTTCTGTTTCCAGTATACATAAACGACTTATAGTCTATTCGATCGATTCGTTCACAAGCGAACGAACAGGGTTGTATACACGCAAGACCATATAAATATAAATCCAAGACATACTCACTATTCTCATGTAATTCCTGAGAGAAAACCCATTGAGTGAGGTTTCATTTTCCTTACAGGAAATGGGCTTTGCTCTCAATCCATGTTTAACTGATAAATCACTGATGGAATCGCTAAGTAGGAGAATAGCATCGTGAAACAAAACAGTTTCCGTCTGAAAAATATTTAGTGAGTCTTCTGTCATTCATAGACGTCGAATGGACGAAACCTTTATAGACATTGGGTCCAGTTGCATGTGAATATTGCGGTTTTCAAACTCAGTCAGCTCCCATCGATGTATGACATTTCTGAAGTCATCACTGTGGGGATCGTGTAACCGGACTGTTGTGATATTAGCAGCAGTTTCCAGAACCGTAAAATCAATGGTATGCGCGTCCTAGAAAGAAATAAGCAGTAATATTGAGTTCGAGTAAATACATTCAAAGATTTCATCCACGACTTCCTCAGAATTTTTTTAAATGATGAATTGTCGAAATTAGATCTATTGTGGATTATCGTAAACACTCACACTATCTTTTATTCAGCGGTATAACAAAGTTAGCTGCTATGCACTTGGGCAAACAGGTAATTATCAAGAAAATGGAAACCCAATAATATCTCAAATTTTAGTCTGGTATGATTCCTTATAACAGTCAATTGTGCCAATGGCATTTCAAGGAATAATTATTGTTATTGACTTATCAAAGCTGAGACCCCGTTATGCTGTTTTTATGATCAGGAGACCAGGACCATGGATGATGAGAACAGGGGTGGCAAAAAAGTACATTACCAGTCCTTATTCTGATTGATTTCATGTGCACTTACCAAAGATGTAATGAAGTAACGATTATGTAAACTTAGCATATTGAGGCTTTTCGCTTGTGATAATATTGGTAATATATTTTCTGTTTTGCAATCCAAAATTATATTATCCTCAGATGAGTTTCGAATCTCCTTGAAGAGTGGTCTGGAACAATCATATTTATGAAAACATATATGGGATGTATTAAGTGTTTTGAACAACAATAAAGGGCAGAATATATTTTATGCGTGTGTGCAAAATAGAAAACTCTAGAATGATATTATTTTCTGAATAAAATAGGCAGACTGATTCATCAATAGAAAAATACAATATCTGAACTAATACACACAAAAAATGTTTAATGAAGGATGAAAAATCTGAGTTTTATACAGAGACAAAACTATGTTGCACCGTTCATCAGTCTTAGCTTATTCTAGTGAACAACCCTCATTGTGAAAGACATCTAAATTAGGTCACATGTAATTCCAGATCAGAATCGGTACTTAGAAGAAGTAACTGAGAAAACGACAGCGAAAACTTGAACCTGAAATAAAAACTGATTCGGGACTGAACGAGTAGCTACATTTTTTTCATTATATTTTTTCCATATTCCATTTATTCCAATACCTTTCCCACGTGTCGTACGACAATGACGTGCGCAGAACAACCAGCGAATGGGTGCTCTGTAAGGATACGCTCGGAGGTCAAAAATTACCAGGATGGACCTTAAAATTTCTTATGTACATTAACATGATGAAATGGTTGATTTTGGCTTCGAACTCTTGCAGCCCCTCTACTCACGTTAAATGTAAGGCCCTCGTCATCCCTGGCTAGTACAAATTTCCCTAAGACTTCTGAGGGTGCACCCGTATCATGGAAAGAACAAATTTTGATATGATTGGAATTCCAAAAGTCAAATACTAATCAAATTAGCAGTGCTGCAACAAAATAAATGGTTTCTGCTCCGGCATATATTATAATGTCTGGAGGTTCATGGTCACTTTTGTTATCTATTGAATAGTTTTTCAACTCCTCTCAAACTTTCAACTCTTTATTATCGAAGGATAAAAAGAATTATAAATAAAACTTCCTTTTGATCCAATTGAACTTTATCGAATTCGTTCTTCTGATATTCTCGCAGTGACCATAGATCACAAGTTGAATCATCCAAACCATATTTGAACAATCATTGTTTTCTGCCATTGCATCTTCAATTCGAAGGCAAAGCAATTAATTCAAATCGAGTCAAATCAGCACGTCAGAATTAGCTGTGACCATTCTATTACTTAGGAATATAAGAGTAACACAGTTTTGTCAAAATCAATTGACATCTGTCACATCTAAAAATTTTAGGATTCAAAATGTAAAAGCAAATAAAAAATATCTTTTCCCGCTGCCGACACTGTAAATAGTCCATACATGCTTAGCAACAAAACAGGTAAATGGCCTATATCATTCGTTTACTAATTCATCTTGACAACGGAACTTAATAGTGTCATTTACATGCCTAGGGTAATAATGACTTTGACTTTGACAAGTAATACCTTCAGCTTCATTCATATCAATTTTTAGGTTATGAGACCTTTTGAATATTATTGTTGTCTGCTTATTCGGTAACTTAGTTACACGCACAAGCAACTTAGAATGAAATAGCGAACGAATCATGAAGGAAGGGTAAGAAAACAAACTTCAATTCAGGCAAATTTTGAGAAATGTCAACAAGCAGCGGGAAAAACGTAATAAGTAACACGGAATGTATCGACTGTTATCATCCTCGGCAAGCGACAAGCCTCGGCTTTGCCTCGGCTCGTACTCGCTCACCTCGAATGTTAACACGTCTTTACATTCCTTGTTACTTAAATAACTATTAAAAGCATAAGAGAAGGCTCAAACAACAAGCGATATAGACCGGGACCCCACGCCTACTTTCAAACATGTCCTTCAAAATGGATGGTAGGACTGAAGAGTCCCCCACTCCCAACATGTACCAATGACGTGGTCATAAAAATTCATTAATAACCAGCGAATTTTTTTACCGTTGCTTGGTTAATATTTTTGTAATTGAATGGTCATATTGTCCTACAAATTGAATGGTAGGTGTTCCCAGTCCTACGAAATTTGTCAATTCCATGGTAAAAAAAATGTATTACAAACAGGCTGAATCTTCATGAGTAGCTTCTTTCTATTGAGACCCCCAACCTTTTCCTCTAAGAAAATTCTCGCTAATAAAATGCGCAGGGGTCAATCATGTCGATTTGGTGAGTTTAAAAATGTCATTAATAACAGTTAGTTTTTCAGTTGAACCTCGAGATAACTCGATGAAGTATTCGAAAAAACTTTTGTCCTACAAAATGGATGGTAGGACTGAAGAGTCCCCCACTCCCAACATGTACCAATGACGTGGTCATAAAAATTTTTACCGTTACTTGGTTAATATTTGTATAATTGAATGGTCATATTGTTCTACAAATTGAATGGTAGGTGTTCCCAGTCCTACGCTCCGGAATTGTCAATTCCACGAAAATTCTTGATATTAGTAGCTAATGAACTGCGTAGGCAAAAGTCATTTTGATTTGGTGAGCGCAAAAATTGTATGGCTAACTGTTAGTTTTACCCAAATCTAAAGCAACAAACCAATTGAATTAACTTCATTTCAAGGCAGTAAAATCTATTTGACCGTAAGCCACGGACTTAAGTAGCCTACAGATATTTCGACCATACCTTCTGAAATAAAAAATGATCGAAATATTTTGTAAGTAGGCACATTTATCCTCATTTTTGATGTGATATTTTTTCGATCCTGGCAACCTCATTACGATGTCCAGTTCACAGATCGATCCTATGGCCAGTTTTCGAACTACAGGATGTCAAATATTCCAATACTGCTATTTTGGGAATTATGAATCAATTTGATTTTTTTGCTTTAATTCAAAATCGATTTTTTTTAGAAATAAACACCTTGAATCTAATTTGTAGCTCATAACTCCCTCCATTCGAATAAGAAATTATATTTCACAAAAGGTGTTGCATTACATAGCATGACAAGACACTGGTCACAGAAATAGATGAATATCAATACCATTTTATCATTTTTATTTTACAAATTCTTTGAAAAAGAATGGGTCTTCATCAATTACATGAGGATTCATATTATGATTGCTAGTTCAACGGTATATAGTTTTCCATGTGCACAGTGACAATTTGAATGCTTAAAAAGGCTATATCTCAGGAACAAAATGAAATAATTATTAAGAATTGTCCATATCTGTTACTAGGATATGAGAATTAAAGTGAAATTATATTCATGAAATAATCCCTCTCTCAACAACAACCCTTATTTCCAGTAAGTCATGTCACTCACCTGCAACCAATTACATTTTTCAGAAATCTCTTCTTGTGATACCTCCTTGAATAGCTGGTGAAAAATGCTCTCCCACTCCTTCCCCTTCCCTTCCTCAGTGTTTAAAATTGTTTTTCCGTTAACCAGATATCATTCCCTTACGAACGACAACACTCAAAAGACGAAACTTGTGAGAGCCAAGGATTAACGAATTCTCACTTTTTACATGCTATTCCACTTTCTCGGGCCATCAGAGAAATATAAGCAGTCGCTAGGCTTCGAACACAAGACCGGCGACCAGAGTGGATAAAAGATCGGTATTTTTATTTGGTTGGCCACTTGAACCCCGTAAAATATAATATATCTTTCGAACTGGACTTTTTGAGGCCTCTGGAGATACCATACATCCTGTTTTACCATAGAGCAGATTTTCACAATTCGTCTGACCTCTTTGAAAGTTTTCAATTATAAATTTCAGCTCTTCAGATGACGATGTGGTGTTGCAGGTTTTTCCGGGCTTCCCTGCATCTGATAAAGCGAATGCGACATCATTTAAGCCGCCCCGGAGGGAAGATTGATTATTTCAATGTTTTTACTTTGTTCTGTTGTTTTCAATATGTTTATAAAAATTATGAAAGCTAAACAAAATTTCCCACTTTTTTCATAAATTTTTCACGTAAATTATGATATGTTTGAATTGAACAAACAATTATGCATTTAAAGTAACATTACTCCACGAATAAAAGTATATTAAATTTGCTAAACCACAATTTCAAAATAATTCGTTATTTTGAATAATTTTTGTAGGACTAGCGATACATGCCCGTTTTTTTGTAGGACACTGTATTATTTAGGTGAAGAATACACTAACCTTTCATGTGTTATCATTGTCCTACAGTTATTAGTAAAAAAATTTTTACCATGGAATTGACAATTTCGGAGCGTAGGACTGGGAACACCTACCATTCAATTTGTAGGACAATATGACCATTCAATTATACAAATATTAACCAAGCAACGGTGAAAATATCCGCTGGTTATTAATGAATTTTTATGACCACGTCATTGGTACATGTTGGGAGTGGGGGACTCTTCAGTCCTACCATCCATTTTGTAGGACAAACTTTTTTTCGAGTACTTTTTTCTCGAGGTTGAACTGAAAAACTAACTGTTATTAATGACTTTTTTGCACTCACCAAATCGACATGATTGACGTCTGCGCATTTTATTAGCTACCACCTTCGAGAATTTTCGTAGAGGAAAAAGTTGGGCGTCTCGGCAAAATTAAGCTACTCAGGAAGATTCAGCCTGTTATTAATCATTTTTGAAAATAGGCGTGGAATCCCGATCTAATAGAAATGTACACAAGCAAAGGACCCCGCACACCTTATATGGGAAAATGGCTCTCCGTCAAATTTCTTGAATTTTTGATATGTTGTAGAATTGATCATTCCGATGAAATGTTTCAACGGGCGCAACACGATCCTATGACTAGTTTTCGAGATACAGGGTGTTGAATATGAGAAACATTCACTTTTCATCACTCTGTATCTGCCAAGTTACGATTTAGTTCGGATTTATCTTTTGTGGGATCATCATCACATCCGTGTATGATGAATTCATGAGAAATTCATTTCCAAATCTTTTCGTAGTACAGGGCGATTTCACTTGAAAACAATGCTATTTTGAGACTTTCATAATTTAGTTGTTTTATAAAGAGAAAATGCGAGAAAAGGTAGAATTATCACATAATATTATAAATTCATTTCATCTAGCATCACAGTTGATACAATTCATACAAGGTGATTCACAAATATGGAAACAAAACGAATTTTGGTTTTTGGGACATCTTGTAGTAATAAACCAACCTAAAATGACAAAATTCACTTGAAGAATGTTAAATGATATGTTCCATCGTATACAGAGTCGAATGATATCAATTTGAAAAATTAGTTATACTTTAATAAATAAAAACCTTGATTTTTTAAATCACCCTATATCTCATAAGGGAGTCCGAAAAGAATTCAATATTTTTTCATGGGAGAACTCGAAATACTTTCATCCATATTGTACAAAATTTTCAGCGGAATCCCATGACGGGTTTTTCATATACAAGGCGAAAAATGTATGAAAAAAGCTACGATCTGTACATTTTCCCATTGCTATATTTTCAGTCCAGTTTTCGGCGGGTTTGCTGTAGTTCTTCCTCGTCCGGCCGCTTTTACTCGAAATAAAAATATTTCAATAAAATAGTGATCAGTTATTATACCGTACAATAGCGTACCGCATCCCTCGAAAAAAAGCCATAACTCGAATTATTATCTGCACAAGCATCGTCTAGTAGGCGATTCAATGGAAAAGTTATTTTTTCATGCTTAGTGTTTCTCAGAAGTTATATTATACTTATTACATCCGCAGAAGTTCGTTTTTTCGAATTTTCACTCTTTTATTGAAGATGTACATCTTCGCACTTGATTTTACCGTACTGACGAGAGCTTAAGCTCGAAACACGTGTCTACGGTTGCACAACATTTTGAGGGTTATACCCAATAACTTTTCTACTTATATTTTCATATATTGCCCCTCGCTAAATCCATCCTTATTTGTATTTTCCTGGGTAGGATTGTCACGCTGGTAGCTATAGCTGCCTCCGTGGCGACGTTAGTTGTTGCCTTGTAAGCACAAGGTCTTCTAACCGAAGCCACAATTGTGTGGTTGGCTTCCTGTTGTTGACTTCCTTTGTTTCTATTTTTACATCCAAGTGTTGTACATCTTCGCACTTGATTTTACCGTACTGACGAGAGCTTAAGCTCGAAACACGTGTCTACGGTTGCACAACATTTTGAGGGTTATACCCAATAACTTTTCTACTTATATTTTCATATATTGCCCCTCGCTAAATCCATCCTTATTTGTATTTTCCTGGGTAGGATTGTCACGCTGGTAGTTATAGCTGCCTCCGTGGCGACGTTAGTTGTTGCCTTGTAAGCACAAGGTCTTCTAACCGAAGCCACAATTGTGTGGTTGGCTTCCTGTTGTTGACTTCCTTTGTTTCTATTTTTACATCCAAGTGTTGTACATCTTCGCACTTGATTTTACCGTACTGACGAGAGCTCAAGCTCGAAACACGTGTCTACGGTTGCACAACATTTTGAGGGTTATACCCAATAACTTTTCTACTTATATTTTTTTATATATATATATATATATATATATATATATATATATAGAAGTAAATAGAGTGATTTATGTTTTGATTCCGAGAGCCACCATCATCTGTCGACAGCTGGTTCGTGGTTTCCCACTCACCAGGACAGCTTTATGGTTGCTCTCGATTCCATGGTTCGTGCCAAATTAAGTTTCAACTAGTGACTGCAGATGTCACAAGTTACTTCCTGTTATATATATATATATATATATATATATATATATATTCACTGTTTATAGAACTCATTAAATTAAACAGCTGTTTCAGATTACTTATTACTAAGGTATCAACTGATAACACTAGTATCCTACGACATACCTCCATAATGACATGTGCCTGAGATTTATCCACTTGAAATGTTCCTTATATCGTTACATTCAAACTATTTAGCAGACATCTTGAACCTCCTGCATTATCCATGACGGGCATCTTTAAGACAGGCATACATTATGCAATTTCCATGCAATGCAAGTTTGGTGCTATGCAAGAAATTCTTGCATAGCTATTGCATATTCAGTGCAATTCTGATTTGTTTTGACATTTTGACATCACTGAAATTAATGAACATGTCTTGTTTCGTCCCTTTTTCCAGATGATGACCAAAATCACGTAATTAAGATGCCTGGTTTCACGTAATCAATAGAGATACACTCTGCTCAACATATCAGTCACAACACAATGAAAATAGCTAGAAGATAATAATACTGTTTTTGAAGTTCACGTTGGTGACGCTGTTACCACTAGAAAAATTACTAGAATTGCATAAAACTTGCATGAAAAATAGAGCAGATGCTATTTTCAAAACTTGCATGGAAATTACACGCGCGCAAAGCGCGTTAATGTAGTTTGGACTTGCATGGCACTTGCATTGCACGGAAATCGCATAATGTATGCCTGCCTTTATTATTGGGAATTCAAAATTAGATGCCAGCGCCAAAGTGGCAAAAAATGGAACCTCTTTCGCGTATTTATGTCGAAAGAACATAACCTCGTTGTCCTTTGTGCTATTGTTGTAGAAATGCTCAAAATGTAAAGTATAGATTCAAAACCCGACACCAGAGGGAGTATCCCTTATCTTGAATTCCCAATAGCCATGGGATACATATTATGTGTGCCATCTGGCAAGGCCGTACAAGTTGTTATGAGTTGAAATAATGTTGATTTCACTTCACTGAATTCCTTACTTTTACGTTTTGAATAAATGTCAAATAAGTATCTTCTCAATCACATCAGGAGACTTCAATGGATAGGTAGAGTGGTCATTTATTAGCGTAAAATAGTGAAATATATGGACTTTTTCAGAAATTGTTCGCCTTGTATATGAAAAACCCGTCATGGGATTCCGCTGAAAATTTTGTACGATATGAATGAAAGTATTTCGAGTTCTCCCGTGAAAAAATATCGCTATCTTTTCGGACTCCCTTATGAGATATAGGGTGATTTAAAAAATCAAGGTTTTTATTTATTAAAGTATAACTAATTTTTTAAATTGATATCATTCGACTCTGTATACGATGAAACATATCATTTAACATTCTTCAAGTGAATTTTGTCATTTTAGGTTGGTTTATTACTACAAGGTGTCCCAAAAACCAAAATTCGTTTTGTTTCCATATTTGTGAATCACCTTGTATGAATTGTATCAACTGTGATGCTAGATGAAATGAATTTATAATATTATGTGATAATTCTACATTTTCTCGCATTTTCTCTTTATAAAACAACTAAATTATGAAAGTCTCAAAATAGCATTGTTTTCAAGTGAAATCGCCCTGTACTACGAAAAGATTTGGAAATGAATTTCTCATGAATTCATCATACACGGATGCGATGATGATCCCACAAAAGATAAATCCGAACTAAATCATAACTTGGGAGATACAGAGTGATGAAAAGTGAATGTTTCTCATATTCAACACCCTGTATCTCGAAAACTAGTCATAGGATCGTGTTGCGCCCGTTGAAACATTTCATCGGAATGATCAATTCTACAACATATCAAAAATTCAAGAAATTTGACGGAGAGCCATTTTCCCATATAAGGTGTGCGGGGTCCTTTCTGAGTGTTCTCCAGTTCCATCATATCATCCAGTTGTCTCTATATTCACCTGTAATCTGGTCCCGGTCCCAATTGTTTGACGGTAATTGTATTCTTCCTATCGCCTTTCTTCAGATCTTGCAATTTCAGTATTTCTTGCATTCTAACAAGTCCTTCTTCGGTTTCATAAACAATGACGAAACTTGCCCACTCTAAACTCCTCACCATCTCAGCCAGACCATGTGCGTACAGTTCAGCTTCAGGGTGAAAACTGATCAAGGCTCTCGGTTGATCAGGGTTTCTTGTAATCGTAGGTTTCCAAGATGTCGTGATGAATGGAATTTCAAAGTTTGTGCATATGGACTCAAGTATGGGAAACGTGTTGGGGGAATCTACTCCAAACACTGCACTGACTCCCTGATGAGCTTCCATCATACTACATACTGAAATTAAACTATAGTGAGAATGGTGCATTATTATTTTTATTTTCTACTTACATGTTTTACTTGCATCAAAGCTGTCGGTATTCGATACTTGAGAAATATTGCTGGTGAAATAAACCATTTGATCAAACATATTTTTTTTGTATATAATATTGTTCAGCGGAAGTATGACTTGGGACGTCAGTTCATTGAGGAGTACCCCTGAAAAACACGAAAAGTCATTTTCAGAGAGCACGATTTCTTTCAGAAACCTAAGAATTAAATGGACTTGTCAAACATTCTAGAATGGGGAGGGGACCCAACAACTTAGTAGAATTCAATGCGAACAAAACCCATGTCTTCTCTCTAGAAAGGACGATATAGAAGGAATGGCTTCAGCCGGGAAAGTAGTTGTTTTCTGTTATATATTACAAAAAAGTACCATAATATTTAATGTAGTTCTTTCTATTTCCAGAGGAATCATGTTTGGTTCAATTTTCAATTGAGAATGTTTCCCATGAATACCTTCCAAAAGGAGTTATCTTGAACGATGGAAAATAGAGACTGAAGTTTGTCCTTCAATCGCAGATGATTCCACATCTGATTTTATGAACATCCTTTTCATATTTTCAATTAAATCAGATATGGTCTACTTTGGCCTGATCTAGTATACAAGGTGTTTCATAATAAATGCGCAGGATGTGATAGCTCGACCAAAAATATGAAAAAAAGTTTCAATTAACTTACCCTCTAAAATGCGCCATTTTCGAGATACAGGGTGTTGAAATTTAAAAAAAATAATCGTTTTTGCGAATATCTCTGGAACCGTTCATCGCACAGAAAACAGATTTCGTAGGCATTTTCTACTCATAATAAGCTGTATGTTTTGTGTGGATTTTTTATTTTTTCAAATTCAAAATTGGTGAAAATTTTGAAGGGGTAGTGGGTGTTTTTTTCTCCAACTTCTACGCCACTGGAAAAAGTATGATTTTGAGCCACCTACTTGAACCGCCAATGTTTTCTACACAAAAAAGGTACTCTTGGTCATAAGCTCTAAAGTTGACCGTTTTCAAGAAAAATCAATTTTCATGTTGAAAAACATGGTAAATTTTTTTAAATAATTTTTTTCCTATTTATACAAAATTTATTTAAACGTTAAAACAAGTAACAAAACCAAACGTTGACTTCTTAATTGCAAAGTAAAAAAAAGCAATAACAATCATACTCAGTTAAATTGTTGGAAATGTCCGCCGTTAGCTTCAATGCACGTAGCAATATTTCGAGGAAAAACATTATTTAAACAAAATGAAAGTTGATTTTTCTTGAAAACGGCCAACTTTAGAGCTTATGACCAAGAATACCTTTTTTGTGTAGAAAACATTGGCGGATCATATAGGAGGCTCAAAACTGTACTTTTTCTAGTGGCGCAGAAGTTGGAGAAAAAAACACCCACTACCCTTTCAAAATCTTCACCAATTATGAATTTTGAAAATAAAAAATCCGCACAAAACAAAGCTTATTATGAGTAGAAAATGCCTACGAAATCTGTTTTTTGTGCGATAAACGGTTCCAGAGATATTCGCAAAAAACGATTATTTTTTTAAAATTTCAACACCCTGTATCTCGAAAATGGTGCATTTTAGAGGGTAAGTTGATAGAAACTTTTTTCACATTTTTGGACGAGCTATCACATCCTGAAGTCCTGTGCATTTATTATGAAACACCTTGTATACGAAATGAGATACTTACATTCGTTGTATGATATGTTAGAGAATATAATTTTTACATCGAATGAAACTATTGTGAAATAAAAAATATATACAATTACCTGTTTATTCAGAAACGGTAAACATGTAGAAATAAGTAAACATTCAAAAAGAAAAATATTGTGTTAGGATCAAACTTTGTCCCAGTCTGATTATGATGTTCCCATTTGTCAGATTTATGTAGGGTTATTTTGAACCTACATGTATGTGGGTCACATTTATTAAGACATTTATGCAGATCAACAAATTTCTAAAATAACATATATGGTCGTGTGACCAACATAGACCGGAGCACCCTTAATCTACATTTTCCAACCGATTGGAATGATTTTTTTTCATTGGGTAGATATTCAAAAAGTCTACCAGGGCACCAAATTTCATGAATAAATTTTCATTTTCAGGGGCAACTCATCCGATTTTTCAGAGTCAAAATCTAAAAAAATTACTAGCGATTTTTTTAGAAAAATTCCAACTACACCACTGTATTGGCGACATTTTCAAATGGTTCATATGCACATAACGTTGAAATGCTCCAATCAAGAAAAAAGTTATAAGGGAATTTGAAAAATATGCCGATAAATCAACCCACCAATTCAATTTCAAAAATTTTATGGATTCAGGGAGTCTCGAAATATCACTGACTGTAATTTCATCAAAGTAAGTTGAAAAATAAAAAAAAGTAAATTTTATCTTATAATTTTTTTTTATTTAACCACAGATTTCGATGAAATTACATTCAGTGATATGTCGAGACTCCCTGAATCCCTAAAAGTTTTGAAATTGAATTGGTGGGTTGATTAAACGGCATATTTTTCAAATTTCATTCTATCCTAATTTTTCCATTAATTGTCGCATTTCAACGTTATTTACATAAATAAGGACCATTTGAAATTGTCGCAAATCCAGTGGTGTGGTTAGAATTTTTCTAAAAAAATCACTAATAATTTTTTGAGATTTTTAACCTTGAAAAATCAGATTAGGTGGCCCTGAAAATGGAGATTTATTCATGAAATTTGGCGTTTATCTGATGGTACTTTTCAAATGGATTACCCTTGTCTCATTTTTTGCATTGCAATTTACGGTTACATAAAAATTACCGATAATTTTGCAAAAAAGCGTGTTATCTAAAAATTGCCGGAGTTTTCTTTTCATATTTTGGCGAAAGGCCCGAGACTGAAGGAAAAGTGTATTTTGCAAAATAACAGAGTGCATTTTTTATAAGATAATACGCTTTGAATATAATAATGTAATATAATATAATAATAATAAAATTTATTAAATCCTTTACGATCATAAAAAATTATATAAGATACATCAGACAACAAATATACAAACATACGTGCAATCTACATTTACATCCATAAAAATATACCAGTTCCACAAAAAAAATATGAATATATACAATATGTAACCACATCATTGATTGAAATGCTCAGTAGTACTATAAAATCAAACATTAATCAAAAATTCTTTCAGCTTTGTTTTAAAAAGATTTTCCTTGTCTAGATTTTTCAAATCATCAGCTAAGTGATTATACAATTTTGCTTCCTGATAAGATGGAAAATTTTCAAACAAACATGTTGAATGTTTCTGCAGCCGTATCAATTTACCGTGCCTAGTAGGGTTTGCATGAAAGTCAGAATTTCGATTGTAATTCTGTATTTGTTTTTTGAACAACAGAATGCATTTGTAAATATAAAAACTAGGTACGCACATGACTTTATTCCTTATAAAATATTGCCTGCAAGATTTTCTATAGTCTATTTTATAGATTAGACCCTTTTCTGGGAGACAAATATTTTGTTGAGTTTTGTGGAGCATCCCCAAACTGCAATATTATAAGAAATATGGGAATATACAACAGCAAAATAAACATTTAAAAGCTGGGCTTTATTGATTTAGGATCCCAACTGTCTGACTGCTAGTACCCACTGTTAACTTTCTCACGTACATGGTTTATACCTGTCTCCCAGGTCATGTTACCATCGATATGAGTAAGACGACATTTGCTGTTATCTGATGATTCAATTATTTCGTCACCCACTCTAACATGAAAATCATCAATTTTTCTATTTCTACTGGAATAGAACTGCAGCAGAACAGTTTTCTTCACATTCACCACTAAAGAAATTTTACAACATTTGTAAATTCTATACTCAAATTGTTCAATTTTTCTTGAAGCTGCTTTGGGTTATCGGCATATTTACTGCGATGGTTGTATCATCTGCATACAGAACTATGTTGTCTGTGCTTATATAATTTGGCTTATCGTTGATAAACAGGAGAAAGATGAGTGGGCCCAATATAGAACCTTGAGGAACGACTGACAATTGTCAACTTTGACATGTATATTTCTGAGAGTCAGGTATAATCTGAGCCATGAAAGAAAGTTACCCCTGAAGCCAATTGAGTAAAGTTTTTGCAAACAATATGGGGGTCATTGATGTCGAATGATTTCGATAAGTCAAAAAAAGACATACTCTCTTCTATCTAGTGAGTCATAGACGCACCGAAAAAAACTGCAAAATGTACTTTCTGTTGACCTACCTGGGAATGTAAAATTATCCGGTCATTTTAATGCACGATTGTAATTCATTGGAATATTTCACGAGTAAAGAAATTTTGATTTTTTTTCTGAGAAATATCATAGTACATTCAAACAAAGACTATAAATAAAATTGTGCTACAGACATGCGTCATTTTAACTGACATTTTTCAGTATTGTTAGTGGTGTCATGGCGACGGTATGTTTTCGAAATGAAATTATCACTCCGCAGTGCAATTATTACCTCTGCAATTGTCCGATAATTGCATTCCTCTTATGGGAAATTTCATATATGAGGGAAATATTCTCCGGAACAAAGAGATCTGTATTTCAAAATCGTTTGAATTTCAAATTTAATAATTTCATAATGTATAATTAAAAAACCACACGTTCATTCTTGGCCATTGTCATACCAAAACCAATATTTTACAAAATTTCGTCAATGTTCAGTATTTCCTAAGGATTTTACCTTCTTTTATTTTGGTAAACAATGTTGTGTCTGGGTTAAAATAGCGTATGATACTTATTGCGGGGTTATTGAGCAAATGTAGCTAGGAATTGATCAAGAAGATTAAAAACAAACTACAAACATTCCCTTCAACGGAAGAAGAAAGGCAAAACTACGGAGTCCCATTTTTTAAATCAAATCTACCTTTCATAATTATATACTTTGTAAGAAGCGAAAGAGAACTATAATGTATGCCGAAATGTATAAAATCTCACCTATTGTTATCGCTGTTTTAGCCGTACACAAATATTGATACCCAACAAAACTAAGTAGCCACAACACATTTTGAAAGACTATCTTCATTTTCCGAAGCTGTAGGTATCAAAACTTTCACTGAATCTATCACCCTATCCACATAATTTCAATAATTTAGTGTCTGCCTCCAAAGAATTTTGAATGCAAGTGATCGCGAGTTTCCTGTTTGGTAATATGCCAGAACGCAGATTTAATTTGGTAACTGAGCTAAAATAGAACAGACATATTGGAATGTAAATATTTAATAAAATGTGTATTGAGATTAATTTAAAAAATGTATATTTTTTAATGTTATTTATGTTCGGATTTTATACCTTCTGAGTACCTATACCACTGTAGTAATCCAAACAAATATTTTTTTCTGTTCACCATCATCTGATGAGCGACTTCAGGAATTATACAGATATATGGTCAAATCAATTTGTTTAGCAGACAAATTTATAAAAAAATATCACAACAGGATATTGTAATATAAACCTAGGTAACAGAAATATTCCGAATGCTAAAAAATTGAAAATAATATTCCATACGAGACATTCTAAAATGTATAGTTACAGGTGAAAAATTTCTTTTTTCGCCCTGAATGTACTGAAAAAATATTTCTTTTACAAAAAAAAACAGAGTGTGGATAATTTGCCGAACAGAAAATAATCCTTCCGAACAGATCCTTAGTAAGTGTATAATCGACCTCAACTATAAAATTGAGTTGTATAATATGATGAGGTGTTTGTGCAACGTAAGAAAAATTCAAATCAAACCCCTCATATGGGTATAATTTACACTTGTGATTTTTCGAAAAACTTTGCTCACCGGAGGATTCCAATGGAAACATTTCAATACAATACAAATCTTTATTTCCATAGACTTTGTTTGCAGTATTGGATAATGTCAAAATAAGTTTTTAAAAAAAGTTTACAGTAAAAATAAACACAAATAATTTGTAGAATACAAATAATACAAAAAAAATTTACAAACAAAAAGGACATCACAACAAAGTAATAAATGCGAGGTCAGAGACGTTGCAATTAACAAAATCATTAATAGAATAAAATAAATTTTTAATTAAAATAACTTTCAAAGTATTTTTGAATTTATGATTATTTGAGATTTTCTTTAATTGAATTGGCAGTTTGTTGTATAATTTAATTGGTAGCACTGTTGTAGGACTGTTGGCTACCTTAGTCAATTTGTGCTTGGGTAAGGCTAAATCCATGCTTACTCTAAGACAATATTGATTGTTTCTAGAAATAGATAGTCAGATAGGTTATTTTTGACGTGCATTATTGACGCAAGAATGAACAGGGAGGGAAATGTTAGTAAATTTCACTCAGGGAATAATTTTTTACAAGAATAGGAATAAGGTTTAAATGACATAATTCTAATTATTCTCTTTTGAGCTCTGAAGACCTCATCAGCACTAGCACAGTTGCCCCAGCATAAGGTGGCATAAGAACGGCAGGATTGAACATATCCAAAATAATATAGTATTAAAAGATTAGCGTCTACTTTCTCCCTAAGCTGCCAAAGAACGTAAGTGTAGATTGACAGTTTTTTTAATACTGCCTCTATTTTACACGACCATGTCAGATGCTCGTCTATAAATATACCAAGATATTTGGTAACCCTCGTTTGTTCAATAGTTTTGTTGTTGAGTTTAACAAACAGACTTTTATTCAAATCTGTCAGGCTAAAAAGTATCATTTCAGTTTTAACTTCGTTTAACACAAGTCCCTTAACATTGCAGAAGTTTATCATTTGATTAACCGCACTAGATGACATTTTAGATAGTATATCTAGATTGCTGTTAGAAGTTGTAACAACAGCATCGTCAGCGAACGCTGCTACATAATGATGTGGAAATTCCTGCATAAGGCTATCAAAAAAAATTATAAATAAGAGGGGTCCCAGTATGCTACCCTGAGGGACGCCACTGGTAGTAGAAATGAAACTAGAATGAACTGAAATGCCGTTAGCTTTTAAGCTGGTTTTTTCTATTCTATTTTCCTATTGGTGAGGTAAGATTTAATCCACGCGAATGCCAAACCACGCATGCCGCATCTGTAAAATTTATCTAGCATTAAATCGATGTTTATCACATCAAACGCTCTTTTTAAATCAAAAAAGAGCGCTAAGGACTTATTATTCAGTTCAAAATTAGACATAAGGTGAGAATATAAAGATATTATAGCATCTTGGGTGGAGCGACCCTTACGGAAACCAAATTGGTAAATGCTGAAAAAAATTTCTTTATTTAAGAACGATTCAAGACGTATATAATAGCATTTTTCGAATATTTTGGAAAAAGCTGATAAAAGTGATATACTGGCGATATTTAGACATTCTGTGTTTATCACATTTTTCATGAATCGGAATAACAATAGATTTTTTTAGTGGAAACAGTGGAAACAGTATACTAGAATAGCCCAAAATATAGTTTTTCTGTCACCATAAAGAATTTTTTCTACATTCATGCAAAAAGCAAAACTTTATTGAACTATATTCAGTGGAAAAAGAAGTTCTTTATTGCACTAGTGCAATTAAGTTTTTATTGCACTCATCTGTCATTTTACTTCAACGTGTTGTCATCATGACAAACATAAACGTTTAAACCTACTACATATTTAGCAGATATTCTGTGAGATTGGCAATAGGTACTTCACTACGAAATATTTATATTGAAAATTGCACCAATTGTTCATTCACTTTCAACATTGAGGGTAAAAATAAAGTTTGAGTTAAATTGTTCGTAACGTATTAGTTCATATTTCAATGCAAATCGATATTAATAATAAAGTATTCAAGTTTTCCTACACCTAGTGCCGCACCTCAATAAATATTTTTTTGCTTTTTGCATGAACGTAGAAAAAATGTTGTATGCAACTCGTGCAAAAATTGTTTATTGCACTCGACGTGTTGTCCAACTCGGCCTAACGGCCTCGTCGGACAATTTCACGTCGAGTGCAATAAACATTCACTTTTTGCACTTGTTGCATAAATAACTATTTTAATCAGCACCCTTTTAGGGTGTTTCTACGTGCAATTTTTCTAAAAACTTATTTGCTTACCGGGGATTTCCAGTGAAGATATTTCACTGAACTGGTAACTGTGATTGCTCGAAACATACTTTTCGTGCCAACATAGAAATAATTCGGATCAGCTGTCTCATAAAGGGTATAGTTTATTCTTGTGAATTTTTTTAAAACTTTGCTGACCGGAGGTTTCCAATTGAAATATTTCATTGAAACAGTAAAATATGAGTTTTCAAAACACATTTTTTGTGCCACCATACCCATAGACTAGGAGATGGTGACAGATATCAGGTGACGATTTTCTCGTTTGTCTCTGAGACCAGTGAAAGATATGAAAATTCAGACAAGAATGATGAAAAAGTTGAGCGTTCGCCGCGGGGCTTTCATATAAAAAATTCGATTTTCATTAAAAAATGTATATCTATAGGTTTTGGGACGATTTTATCGCCGCTGCCATGTACACCAACGGCATGATAAGATAGACAATAGCAGCGAAAAAATTATAGGCATAAGAGTTGCACGTGGCCAAAGGGTACCATTGAAGGCGTGAACTTGTCAAAAAAAAAAAAAAAAAAATTAAATTTTAGACGATTTTCTCGTTGCTGCCAATTGAAATAATGGAAGTTTCCATCATGATTGTCCCATAAAAAAAGAGGCACAAGGATTGCGGATGTCGAAGTGAGATTGAGTGCCGTAGGCAAATGTTTCATCATTTTGGTCAGAATTTGCATATGTTTCACTGGTCTCAAAGGTATAAACAAGAAAATCGTCACCTGAAATCTATCACCATCTCCCAGTCTAATATAGAAACAATTCTTGGGGGCAGTTTGTAACTGTGATTTTTCAAAAAACTTAGCTGATCGGGGGTTTTCAGTGAAGATATTTCGTTGAAACAGTAAATTATGATTGCTTGAAATATAACTTAATTTTGTGCCACCATGGGCATACTTTGAATGTACCTTCTCTTAAGGGTAGTTTTTACCAGTAGTTTTACAAGAACTCTGCTGACCGTGGATTTCTAGTGAAGATAATTGTTTGAAACAGTAGATTATTATTTCTCAAAATGTACTTTTTGTGCCATCTTGGAAAAAATTCGTATCACCCCCAAGTAAGGGTCCCTACTTTTTTCTTCTAAATTTTTAAAAAACTTTGCTGACTAAGGGTTTCCATTAGATTTTTCATTGAAACAGTAAATTATGATTGCTCGGAATATGCTCTTTGTGGAACCATATAGAAAAAAGTCATAATCTACTGTTTCAACAAAATATCTTCACTAGAAACACTTGGTCCGCAAAGTTCTTCAATAAATTGCATGAATAAACTACCCTTATATGTGGGGGCTGGTCCCAATTTTTTTCATGGTGGCACAAAAAGTATATTTTTAATAATCATAATTTACTGTTTCAATGAAAAATCTTCACAGGAAATCCTCAGTCAGCAAAGTTTTTTAAAAAGTGTGAGTGATTTTCGTTTGTGTTTGCCCGTAATTTTCAGTATTTTTTACGTTGTTATTATGGAAACCTACTGCCTTTTAAGAAATGTTGCTTTCCCAATTGTGAGTGTGAGGATAATCACAGCAAACGCCACAGATTCCCAAAATCGGATGAGAATCTTTTTAAAATTTGGATTGAGCAAAAGTGTTTGTGGAGAAATCATTGGAACAGATCCATAAAACCTATGTTGTGTGTGATACTCACTTTGCGATCAAAGTGGTTCAAAGTTCAAACTGTGCAGCAGTTAATGGTCTCATCAAGGACACTAAAGAAGATTAATTGTATGAGACAGGGAATTATAGATTAAGATATATGTAAAATATTCAAATTAAAATTTATTTATTTCCTCTGACAGTATATTTGTTTCTATTTCACATTGCAGATTTATAAAATGTGTTATAACAAGGGACAAGCACTCATCAACTATAATTTCTCTAATGTATTCCTGGGGCTCGTCAGATTTTTCGGATTTTTGGATATAGCAAATTAGAGGTCAAAAAAAATCAATTTTCTTCACAATTCTTTTTTTTTCTGATTCCACAGGCTGACCTACAAAAATGGGTTGAATTTCTAACGAATTTAATATCGATTGACTTTGTACATATCAATTATGGTGACCATACTCCGATATAGAATATTATATAATAGACAGTATTTTCCATTATTGACGCTATTCAGTCAACCTGTTTTTGTAGCCTGTAGGGCCAGAAAAAAAGTTTAATGAAGAAATTTGCTCTTTAGACCTGTAGAATGATATATTTAAAAATCAGAAAAATGTGAGGAGTCTAAGGAATACATGTATCAAGTGCCTTGTCCAAATGCTTCAATTTATCACAACTCACAAGCATATCCAAAATGGACTATAGCGACATCTGTTGACTAATAGCTTACAGAATGCTTGAACGTCAAGTTCACTTACGCCATCTACCCGGTGAGCACAGCATCTCGAATTTATGTTGGGGCCAGTTTCATAGGGAGTCCTTTCTATGTGTTTGTGTTCTGTGGCCTAACTAAACCGCCGCCCGCTAATCCTCAAAGGCCACCGACTTAAGCCTCATTCATACCTATAATTTTTTTTGCGATTCGATCACAGAACTCATACTTATATCTTATAGATATAAGTGAATCTTATAGATATAAGTATGAGTTCTGTGGATCCGACACCACGGCGGAAATATTGTGGTGAATGATAAATCATGACAGTTACTTTTTAGTATTTGGGGTTAGATATCACTTCATTACAGAAAAATAACTTTATGATTCATCATCCACCGTATAAGTCGAATCGTAAAAAAATTACGAATATTCGCAAGGGTGTGAACGAGCCTTTAGTAAGGCAACACATCCAATGTAAAAATCCCACTGAAATGGAATTATATATATATATATATATTATGTTGACATAATAACAAAATAATATAATTTAATTTCAGGGACAAAACCTCATCTTTTTCAAAACATAAAACCATATACGTCATAAATGGCAATAAATGTCCCTGCTAGATGGCTCAGAATTTAGACGCAAAACAGTATGATGGTGATCAGCTGCCAAATTCCAAAAAGGACCATAGTGTTTAGTTTTATTATTATTATAAGATGACGGAAGTTGAAACAAGTTTATCAAACAATTTACGCACGTATTGCCACTTTTTTCAAATCTCTTTGTTTTCGATTGGAAAATAATGTAAAGAAACTTTATCTGCGGTGCTCTTTAGATGATGCATTCAGCATTTGGGCTCAGAGCAAATACGGTTGGTTATGAAACTTTTGACTGCTGCCGGTATTTCAAATTATCTGATTCTGAAACTATGAACACCACTCAATATTTTAACAAGAAATCGAATACGAAAACAGTTAAAATTTAAACAATATCGCTAATGGAAAAAGAGACATGATGTTCTTTATATCAGTTGAATCAAATAATTATAGATGGCGCACCCTGTGTGCAAATAATTATAAGCGAGACATCTGCTCACTAGTATATGAACAAATTTCTGAAACGTGGTGCACCTGCAAGTGAAATTCATTCATGTACTGCCCGAAATCACTAGATGTCGCAAAATTGCGAGTCATGGTAAACGTCAATTTTTTTAAATTTAAAAACGGCCTGCTCTTGGTTTTAACAAATAATTAATAATTCTATTTGTTGAAAAGACAGTCGAATGTTTTGGAACCAAGCCTTATTTCTATAAACATTTTTAAAATTGGTAGGAAGTTGGAATATTCAAATTAGTGAATGCCGTCGCTTTCATTACTCGTTATTTTTAATAATTTTGCTTGTAGAAATAGTTTCACAATAAATAATAAAATAAAAAAAAAGTCACCCAACTACACCCTCCCAAACAGAACCCTACCAAGATTTAAACAGGATCATGGGGTAACTTCCACAAAAGTTGGTACCAGAGCTTCCCAAATCAAATCAACCAATGTGATCGCCGTATTTGACCCGATAGGAGTCGGAGAGAGACACTCGCCATTTTGATTCCTGATTGTGCGCGTTTTAGTCGAACAAAAGTTGGACGGTTTAGTGCAGGGCAGAGTGACAGTAATTTAGTGGATCAATTTTAGGGAATATCTATCGGATAAGGTATGTTTTTATTATATATGTCAATTAAAGTGTCTGCCAAATAACGTCAAGATCGAGTTTACGAAATTTGCGTGAAAATAACCGTGTAGTTTTGGAGTATTGCGTTCAAATTTGTGGTGGAGCTCGCCGGTTTTTCTGGCATGTTTTTTTCGCTGTTATGAATTGTATGGATATTTATGTACTCGAACTACTGTAAAAAGAATGTAAAAGCTTTTTGAAACTCGTCTATCCACAGTCATGAGTTTTTAAATAGCCACAAAACATTCATTGTTTTAAGTTATTCTTTGTTCTTCGACAGTACTCACAAACTTGATTTAAAATATTGACCAAGGCACGTTATTCTTTGTTTACTTCTATAATACCGAGGCAGTTTTTGGGGAATTGAATTGTGCTTCGTGAAAATAAGTACACTTTAGTTCGACCTACAAAGGGTGTAGTCAGTTTTCCTATTAGGTACACATGTTTTATTCCAGTTCAGTGTTTATAATCCGTCGTAATAAATAACTTGCCCTTGCATGTGGAATGATACCTGACAGTTTTTTGTTTATGAAAAAATGAAGTTGATTCTTGCCTAACACTCCAAACTTTAACTTCAATCATAGGAATGCAGAAATAGATAGACATCATTGAGTAATTACATTATTCATGGGAATAAAAAATAGATTCAAGGCCACGTTTTGTTTCGTTTTGGGATGGTATTCAATTCGAATACGTCTGGTTTGTGTCTGATTCAAAACTGAATTTTAAATGAGGTAGGTATAGCAGTGCGTCTCACTAGATTTTAGAAAAGCTCCTAAACAGGGTGATTTTTTATTTAAATTTTCCAAATTGTGGTATGAAAATGTCAGCCACTACGTTTTATCCCCCCGTATTAATTATGATCACCCCCTCAACAATTATTTTAAAATAGGGCGTGCTGCACCTCGTTCTAACGGGAATTTCATTGTTAATTCAACAATATTGAGTTGTTTGAATTTTGTGCATCAATAAGGGTTTGATTACAAGATGTCTTTGCAATAGTGTCCTTGAGGGTGGTTACACAGATATCTGTCAGATTGTACATGCCCGTCGAGGTATAAGCCAGGGAAGTAGTTGTTTCCTGTCAGATATTTGCCTCTCATACTTCTTTGAGGAAGTGTGTGGAAAGAAATGTGATTCGAGATCGTTGACAATTCTTTTTCAGCAGTAACTGAGATTAATTTCGAAAATGTAACATTTTGTTAATGTCTTGTAAACTCAAGGTAGTTTTTACCAAATAGGTAGACAGGTAGTTACATGGTTCGATTTTGAGAAGAATTTACACTTGGATATTTTTGTTTTTGAAGTTTTTAACGCAAAATTGTAACTACCTCAACCGTTCACATAAAATGAAGCACAGAGTTTTACACATTATTCTTTTAAAACTGGTGTGAAAACAGCAGATCAAATCTTCCGGAAATACCCGAACGAACAGTGGCGTACCGTTAAAATTTGAAAAAGAAATGTTTAAAAGGGCTTCTACGATAATTATTGATAAAAATCTTGTCTTGACTTTTTGAATATCTTAACTGACGATTGGGTTGAAACTTTAAAATTCGACCCTCATATTCAACAAAACTTTCTCAAGTCTCAAATAGAAAAAAATATTTCTGAATTGAATTTGTTGGGGTTGGCATGAACAAAATAAACTATCAACAAATTGAATAGCTACATCATGTCTCGTGGAGATGATTTGACTAAGTATGAGATTCAAGGCTGTATTTTTTAGCCAATCATTTTCAATATGAATATCTAATGAATGATTGGGTTGAACAGAGGTGGATTTTTCAACCCTTATATTTGTAAAAATTATTTCTGAAAGAAGACATCGTTCTAAATAGATTTTGGCAGTCAGGTGTTGCAAAATATTTCTTTCTTGCTAAAATAATGACTTCTCTTGGGATGCAGAGTCAGATTTTTCAACCCATAGATTTTTAACTTTAATTTACATAACAGATTTTGGCAGTTGATTTTGTTTTATAAAAGATTTATTTTGTGAGAAAATTATCATCGATTTCCATTGGGATCCAGGGATGAATTTTTCAACCCTCAAATTTTGAACATTAATTTCTGAAAGAAGACTTTCTTTGGCATAAATATATTTTGGCTTACTTTCTGAGAAAGTTATCAACTTTTCTTGTGATTTAAGGTTAGATTTTTCAACCATTACATTTAAAAAAAAATGTCTTGAAGAATTCTTGGTTTTATCGTAAACAGATTTTGGCAATCGATTTGGTGCCATAAAAAGGTTTATTTCGTATGAATATTAAAGACTTACCATGGGATTCAAAAATGGATTTTCAACCCTTCAGTTTGAATATTATTTTCCAAAAGAAGACTTTATTCAAGCATAAACCGATATTGACAGTTGATTTTGTGTTGTGAAAGGTACTTTTTCTGAGAGACTTATCGTCTTTCCTTGGGACCCAAATAAAAAATTATTGTAGGAATTTTCTTCGAGAAATTTTTTTTAACATAGTGCTGTATTTTATAGTGCATAGTGCTTTTTATAGTGCTGTGACTGTCAAATTTTTCAGAAAAAATTAATATCTCGAAAACTAACAAATTTGGGTATAGGCATTGTTACACAAAGTGGGCCTAAAATCTGCTGGGAAATTTGAGAAATTCAAAAACGTAAGGAAATACAGGATGTTCCATTTGAAATAAGAAAGTTGTCATTTACTTCCGGTATAACGGAAAGAAACCGGAAGTTTAAAATATTTTAGTTGAGAAGACTATATTGTAAAACTCACTGCCACAAAATTTAAAAAATTTAGTTTGAATTGTTCTCCATATATTACTAACGAACGCTCGTCGTGACATTGCTCGTTATTGAAAATTGTAACCAAATTTTAGATATTTTACATTTACGAGTTCCAAGTCTATTTCAGAGTTCGTTACACCTTTCTTGCAAAACTACATCGATTGTTACATGTAATATCTCGGATAAGTATATGAATTTTTCAATCGTTTATGAACAGTAAAATCAAGGTCGCCGAACGAATGGCTCTTACGTGTTATATTTAATTGACTGCGAGGTTATAAACTATGAAAAAGTTAAGTTCTTAGGTAGGTACTTGGCAGTTCACGATTTGGTTGAGATATAAATATCAAAGTAGCCAGATAACTGTTTTGTTTCTTTCGATTTGTATATTGTAATTCTATCTCTGTTTCGTGCCAAGCTTGACTGGGTAGGTAAATGTCAACTCGAGCTATTAGCGTCGTAACAATTTTATTAACGTCCTCGGTAATTACCTAAGGACAGAGTCAGTAGCGTTGGGCTGAAGAAATGTTTTTCCAAAAGATTCAGAAAATGTGTTTCCCCAGTGTTCACCGGTGTGAAGTTAGCCACATCCACAGATGCCCAAAAAAAAAGTCAGGTCAATATATATTCAGATTTTGTGAAAAAATTATTCCGATCATGCAATTTAGTTAGGATAATATGATCTCCCATATTATTACACCCTCTTACCAATTGTCAGGCCTTCAGAGGGTGGTAGAGGGGCTAGTTTCTACAAAATATTTCAATTACTTTCCCGAAAGAAATAGTACCGCATTCTACTTTCAGGATGTGTTTCATGGAGGGAAAATTAATTGAATGACATCCCCCATAGGTTTGTCAAGCCTCCAGAGGGTGGTAGGGTAGCCTCGGTTTCCGACTTTAGCTCACTTAACTAGAGGAAGGCAATGGTCAAACTTTTGGATAAGACAAGGTCTTCGATGTTGTTGAAGAAGATCCCATGCATTGGCTTATCCGTATGTTGCTGCAGAAGGACCTGAGTCTCCGCAGCTTTTTGCTGAACGGGTTCTCTGACAGAGTTTTGGTTATCCTGTTCAGTATCGATAACGAGACTAAGTTCATCGGCTGCACGGTTTGCTGCCTTAAAAAGAAATGCTCCAATCTCTGGTTATTCATGGTCGCGGACCATGCAAAGGAGGGCATATGAACTCCTGATGACTTTACAGGCTCCATCCAGGACCATTCTGTTATGCAGACACTCCAAACTCAAAACCCTCACTCACCCCTAGGTAATTATAAGCCTATCCGGCATCCAAATTCCATTCCGATAGCATGCGTGTACTCTTCCACCACCTTAATGAACTGATGTAGGTCCCTTTCTCTCGAGGCATATAATTTGAAGTCATCCATGTAAAAAAGATGGGTGAAATTATTTCTCCGGTTGTTGGGCGTGCCACAGTTGTACCCACGGGTTTTCTTTCCTGAGTGCAACGGGAAATGGAAATAGTGAGATGCAGAAGAGAAGAGGACTGATGGAGTCTCCCTGAAACACGCTCCTGCTGAAGATTACCTGCTCTCTTTGGACCTGACTTGACGAGATTTTATGGTGAAGCGAGTCCTCAGTTGTTCAATGCATCTCAGTATTTCATCGGGTGCCTCAAGGCCTCTGAGGAAATGCATGATTATCATCCCAAATTATTCAAATTATTATTATTGTTCGCATTGTTGCGAATAATCGTCTGACGCATTTTACCCAAGGTTGGGTTTATTTGAAAAACTCGCAGGAAGGATGTGATAGTACTGCTTCGCGGTTATCCTTACAACAAATGAATGTATGTCGCACTGATAAGTCGCAAAATTAATCATATAAAGTAGGAACTGGGTGTTTCCCAAGCTTTAGACTCTAAAACAAGGGGAAAAACATTACGTGGAAGTAGTTCATTCATCAAAGTAAATTGCATAGCCTGTTTCAAGCAATGTTTACGATGCATCCGTAAAATGGTCAAAGCTAACGTAGGAATTTTTGAAGTTGGTTAGAAACTCCCATACACATTGAAATACAAAACATGAAAAAACTTCATCTTTTTGCTTCCTATGTATTTTTGTATCTTTTCAGAGCATGCCCGCATAACATTCACGAGTTAAGACAGAGTAGTTTCGTTGATTCTCCTTACTTTTTCTTCAAGTTCCTTTCGATTTTGAGGTCATTATGAGCATAAACTTTATTATTCAAGTGATCCCAAACAATAAATTCATTGGCGTGAGGTCTGGTGACCTTGGTGGCCAACGAACTGATCCCAATTGTCTTCAAAAGTTCTAGTAAGATGTCTTTGGACTGCGTTCTAATTATGTGGAGGAGCTCCATCTTGTTGGAAAAACATAACGCGACGTGTCGCTAAGGGCATGTCATGAATAAAATATTGAATATCTTCATTTAAAATTTGTAGGTTCCGCACAATTCTGGTTATAAAAATTCCTATCCAAACATTGAATCCGAATCTTTCCTGGTGTCTTCCTTCTCTGAACAAATGCGAATTTTCTTGTTATACCAATCACTTTAGCAAAATTGAAGAAAAAATAGCAGAACAATGACGGCAACATAACACTAAAAAGTTTTGTTCGCAACCTGAATTGATCGTGGTAATAATGCAAAATATTTTTGAATTGGTCGGGAACGTGGGGAATAATTTTCCAGAAAACATATTTGCCACTACCACAGATTTCAGTAACGTTGTCAAATTAGAAAAAAATGCAAAATTGTTTTTTTTTTTATTTGACACTGTTCTCGAAATCTGTGATGGTGGTAAATTTTATGTTGTCTAGGAAATTACTACCTACGTTTTCGACCAACTCAAAAACTTTTGCATTATTTCAGCAACATTTTTTTTTCACCAAATTTTTTTTTTAAACCTGAATTGAATAAGTAAATTTTTTTTATTTGAATATACAGTGTGACCCATTTTTAATGGAAACACCCCCCTAAAATTTGAAGTTGTAAACCGATTTTAATAATTTTTTTTGAAATGTCAATTACTAAAAGGTCTACCTTGGCACAAAATTTGAAATGCTTATTCCAATTTTCAGGGCACACTACGATATTTTTTCTTAGTCGAAGATCGGGATTTTTTATTAGCGATTTTTTTATTGAAAAAATCACTACGCCACTGGATTCAGACTGCCTCTAAACAGGTGTGACCAAAATTTCATGAAAAAATATTCATTAAAAACAAAGTTATGACAACTCAAAAATTCGAAAACTCACACAGCTAACAGTCACAAAAAACACCCTATATCAACAGATTTGGCCATGAGCATATTTTTTTTTATGATTTCAACAATAAAGTCAGATAAAAAAAAACAAATAACGGAATTACATTCAAGTTTTCACGCAAATTAACTAAAACTAAGACCTAATAGATTTTTCAATTTAAATCTTGGTTGCCATGAAAATGATATTACAGTTTGACACTTATGAAAGATTTTAGTGTACTATTGTCAACAATATTCACCTTACAGTTCTTCGAATTATTTTGTGTCATGGCTGCAAGATTGAGCGTAAGAGAGAAAATTGAAATTGCCTTTCGGGAGATGACGTTAGAGAGGTGCTACAGAGGTTTGTTGAGTATTTAATGAAAAATATTCAATGAAACTGGTGCAGGATCAAAAATGAAGTTAAACAGTAATCCTGTACAAAGACGAAACAGGAATGACAGGAGTGATCAAATCATTTTAGATTATTTCGGAAATAATCCTAATGCCAGTATAAGGAATGCCACTTTAGATTTGAATATTCCACGAGAAACTATTCGGAGATGTCTCAAGGCGAAGAATATTAAACCTTTCAAGCCAAAATTTTTACACACACTGCAAGAAGGCGACGAAGCAAGACGTCTGGAATATTGTTTATGGGCCCAAGGGGAATATTTAAACAATAGAAATTTCCTACAAAATATTTTATATACCGACGAAGCCACTTTCACTACCAATGGAGTAGTGTCATCACAGAATTGCCGCTATTGAGCAGCGGACAATCCTAACTGGGTAATATACTGTAAAAGCCAGTATTCTCAATAAATCACCGACTGGTGTGGGATATTGAACGAACGAATTATTGGTGATTTCTTTTTTGAGGAAAACATTAAGGCGCAGAGTTTTCTAGAATTTTTAAACACAGAGTTTTGGGATGCTATTCACGAACGATCAAATTCAATTGTGCAGTTAGATGGGTGTTCTGTTCATTATGCCAGAGCTGTGAGGCAATGGCTTAACGAACATTTTCCAAACCGATTGATAGGCCGTGGTAGTCCGTTTATAGAGTGGCCACCCATATATCCAGACCTCACAGTTTTGGACTTTTTTCTCTGGGGACTTCTCACACAAAATGTTTACAGAAACCGCTCAAGAGATAGAAATGAACTTTGTTCAAGAATTCGACAGGTATGTGCAGATATTACTCCTCATGAACTAAGGAACGTAATCAGAAACATTCGTAAGCGCTACGACAAATGTATCGAAATACATGGTGGATTAGTAGAGGCTACTAGAATATGAGTTAGGATTAATTGTTGCACTGAATCGAAACATTTCAATAATTAGTTGTCATAGTTACGTTTATTAAATTTTTTTGCTTCATTATTAGTTGAATTGTGTGAATGTAATTACGTTATTTTCATTAAAAAAATTTATGCTATCAATTTTTTTTCATCTGGTGGCACTTTATTGTTGAAATCATAAAAAAGGCGTACAATTTCAATTTTCTCTCTTACGCTCAATCTTGCAGTCATGACACAAAATAATTCGAAGAACTGTAAGGTGATTATTGTTTACAATAGTACACTTAAATCTTTGACAAGTGTCAAACTGTAATATCATTTCCATGGCAACTAAGATTTAAATTGAAAAAACTTTTAGGTCAGTTTTAGTTAATTTGCGTGAAAACTTGAATATTTACGCTATTTGTTTTTTCTTTTCATCTGGCGGCACTTTATTGTTGAAATAAAAAAAATATTCTCATGGCTCTATCTGTTGATATAGGGTGTTTTTTGTGACTGTTAGCTGTGTGAGTTTTCGAATTTTTGAGTTGTCATAACTTTGTCATTAATGAATATTTTTTCATGAAATTTTGGTCACACCTGTTTAGAGGCAATCTGAATCTAGTGGCGTAGTGATTTTTGCAATAAAAAAATCGCTAATAAAAAATCCCGATTTTCGACTAAGAAGAAATATCGTAGTGTGCCCTGAAAATTGGAATAAACATTTGAAATTTTGTCCCAAGGTAGACCTTTTAGTACTTGACATTAAAAAAAATGATTAAAATTGGTTTCCATTAAAAATGGGTCACACTGTAGATAGGAGTTTCTAAGACACATAAAAATCCTATGTTAGAATATAGATAAAAGAAATGAGTTTATTATGGCGTTGAAAAATTATGAAAAACTAAAATTAGGAAATTAGACTGCATACAAATCATGGTGTGAAAACTTTGACATCAAATTATTGTTATTTCATCTTCCGTAGCACACCTTCATGAAAATGTTACGATGGGAAAACAAATAATATTTTCTTAGAAAATCTCAAAAACATCATTAGTTTGAGAATTGAAAGTATGATTGTGATATATCGTTGGAAAGATAATTTCGTACCGAATCCTTTTATTCGCTTCTCACGACAAGGATGATTTTCCATGGAGCTATTCTAATGGTGGATTTATGCAGCATCAGTTATAATTCACAAGTTTTAAGTCATAAGGAAAAATATTCGTCGATGATTGGTGGGAATAAACGGTTCAAGCAATCATTGACGAATATTCTTCTTTATAACTTAGGTATCGTTCCTTAACTTGTGTGATTTGGAGTGCTTGTATAAGAAATCTTCGGGATTTCTTCGAATTATTCTTTCTGGACCCTATTAATTTTTTGCCAAATTTAAAAAATTCATGGCCGCTCTTATTTAAACCGATTTATCATAGTGATATCTGTGAAACAGTTACTCACCTCGCAGGAATCCCAGTCATACCAATCATCGGGATTTATCACTAAGCGCACTTGTATCTACGGACAGAACTTCCGATGTATTTATTCACCGATAGCGTCGAATGTTTTATTATCGTAAAAGGCCATTTCCTGAACATCAAAATTTATACACTTTAACACCCACTGAATTCAAAAAGCATTCTTTGCTGAGGGAATAACTGAAGGGTTTGAAGGAAGTTCTTATCCGATAGTGATAGCTGATGGAATGGAATAGAGAAGCGCACTCAGGATTTTCTTGGAATTTGGGCATAATTATTGCAAAGTGAATATCAGTTTCCTAGTTTTTCTCGATGAAACAGAAAATCATGTTTGAATGATAATTTTAGATAATAATTGTAAATTAATTACGTATTTCGTAAATTTTTTTCAAAGCTTTTCTGAATTGACAAATTTTTGATATTCATTAGAATTTCGAAATGACACTCTACAATGAACTGACATGGGTGGTATTATTAAAAAGACTATTTGCTTGTACTTCAAGTAACTCCATGTTGTAGTTTTCACTTCAAAAAATCAAAGCATTTACTCCACGTAATTCTTGAAGTAACACTTAAGTAAGTACTAGTAGCAATAGAGAGTTATCGGAAGCTTCCGTATACTGCAATGCAGTAATAAAAGACGACGTTATTTAAATACTGCATGGCCTTATTTGTTTTGTAAAATTAGTGTTATCGGTATCATCTGGTTTTCCCTTATTTATTACTTACCTTATTTCTAACCTTTGTTGGTAGTTGAAAACAACTCTGTTGTATAGCAAATTGGAAATGATGGAAGTAGTTGTTTTTCTGGGTTTCAATTAAAATTGTGCGGAACAACTTCTCTCAATAAAACCACATCATCATCATAAGTAAACCGAAGATATTTAATTATTTCTTTTAGAATAACATTTTTATTTAAAATTTATTTTACTTCATATCAAAACCTTGCATGACTTTTCTTATCTCCAATGTATTAATACCTTCAAGTAATTACAGGACAAATACAACAAAACAAATGAGGTAATCAGAAATATCAGGTATCAAATTATATTTTAATAACAGAAAATGGACAATCTGCAATGGGTGGTCACGTTTAGACGGAATAATTAAAATAAGGGAAAAATAAGACCAACTTAAAGCAGGCATATATAAAGTCAGGCACTATCCTTAATAAGGGAAATATAAGGTACGGTACATGAGCGCATGCTCAGATGTCAAAATAAGGGTGACTTTAATACTGCTCTTCCTAAAGTGCGTTTCCGATAACTTTCTAATTACTCTATACTTTGCTTTATTTACTTCGATATATAGAAGTTTATACTGCAGTAATTACTAATGTTGTCAAGTATTTCCTCCTTTTGGAAGTGTTTGGTGTAGTTTTTAAGAAGCTACTCATAGACTAACTTCATATCTTCAATTAAAAAGGAGTTATGGCTTTTTTTATGAATTATGGGAGGAAAAGGAGGGAAATGTGTGACCGTAGAACGTATGGGGAGGTACAATATAGAAAATTATTTTGGTAAGTCAATTATTTCAGCTAGATTGCTACTATTAAGCTCTGTACTTTTTGGTTCAATAAAAACAATGTTGAAAGGATAGCTAGAGAGTTCTTAGGAAATCGTATTGAGATGAGGGAAGCAGATATATCAAATTTAACGAAAATGGAGGTATTTTTCTCTAAGTGATCCGGGGTTTCAACAAGGAGTGGGTGTAGATGTCGTGGTACATCAAACAACTGAGTCAAAAGTAACCAAAGAAGTTTCACAAAAGATTGTGTACTCCCACATCTTCAGCAACCTCGGCAATTGGTTCAACACTATCATTACTCTCACTCATGATTATTAAGTACCACAGAACCAGGGTTCGGAGGATATATATCCAGTGATATATATCATGATATATATATTACGATATATATCATGATATTTATTACTTAATATATATCTGATATATTCGATAATTTTATTAATTAAATTAAAAATGTTTTCCATCATTCTAAACATCTGAAAATATCTTGAAAGGACCTTTTTTTCTTCTTTCGGTTTGGTTCAGTCGGATTTACGGAATCGCTTGGGAAACCAAAAAACCAGTAGACTGATTTTTATGTTCAAGTGTATGAATCAAAATATAGATAAAAAGAAAACCAACCTTGACTGGGCATGGAAACCAGCCATATCTGAAGATTCTGACGTAATTAATTGTCAATAATAGGAATGATATTGATATTAATATTTCATCTGATGAGGATATACCAATATCAATGTTGACATAATAATGTTAATAATGTTATTTAAAATTTAAAATCTATTTGTTGTTAGTTTTTTCTTTTTAATTAGAGTTATCAATGTTAGAAAAAGGTTTTGCTGTTTGGAAAAGGTTTTTAATTGTGTGTTTGTGTTGAAATAATAAAATAATGTTAAAATATGTTTATTTTATCAATTGTTTTTGTTTTTTCTTTTTAATTAGAGTTAGAATAAACCGTTTTGTTGTTTAGAATATAGGTTTTTGTTAATGTATTTGTGTTAAACAATAGTTTGTGCTAGAAACAATGATGTTTTTTGATTAAATAATTAAATTTTAAATATGATATATATCGGATATATATCCGATATATATATATATATATATATATATCATATGATATGATATTTATATAAATATCATGATATTTTCGAACCCTGCACAGAACAAACAACAACAATCGAACCAATTTGAGGTTAATCACGTACTAGTGTTTACTAGTAGTTTTTACTTCTAACCTAAGTCAACACTTCCCATCGAAGAATTTACTTTATGTAAAACGTTATACTCCACAAAATACTAGGAAGTAAAAGCTCTTACTTGAAGTACAAGCAAATACTCTTTTTAATCATACCACCCATTATCTGTATACTCTGCCTGTTTTGGAAAAAAGCCTATATTTTACCTGTATACTAGATTAGATTTATTAAAATAAATAAGAGGCATAAGATGTCCGGAGGACTGCTCACTGCTAATATCCTATACAATAGGAAAGTTGGGTCGAAAATCCATCAGAAAACAACTACTTTCCTGGCTAATGCCACGACGAACATTGAATTACATCTGATGAAATGTCCGTGCAGAGTTCCTACAAGGTTATCTCTGCAATTGCTTGGTTGCATGGGAATGTTCATCGAAACATTCGGACCACCTATATATCGATTTCGGAGTGTTGCTCCTCATCAGTATAGGGTAGGTCTAGCAGTCAATAACTAATGACTGCAACGAATGAATCGACGACCAAACCCATTTAAATAAATTTAAATAAATAAACTTAAAAAAAACTTTTTAGAGAAAAGCTTTCATTTAAATGCACTAAAAAGAAGAAAATAAATTTTAAAGTGAATTAAACCCATCATTTTGTTACATTACAAAATTTTAAATAATATAAAAGCTTGTCGCGAGAAGTATCTGTAAATTAAATTCAAAATTACCTCAAGATTTATTCTCGCGACAAGCTTTTAAATCATTTAAAATTTTATAATGTAACAAAATGATGGGTTTAATTTACTTTAAAATTTATTTTCTTCTTTTTAGTGCATTCAAATAAATCTTTTCTCTAAATAGTTTTTTTAAGTTTATTTATTTATTTCTTTTTAATTTTCTTTGGATATGTTATTTAGTCCGTTCATTTCAATTAATGCGTCATTATTGCACGGTAGCTTACCCATTAATTTACCGTTGGAAATTTTTCCGAATTTCTATGCCTTTTCTATCTAGCTTTCGAGGGGGAAGAGGGGTAATTTTTTTTGAAACCGTCACTGTCTTTTCGGATTTTTACAATTTCTATTTTGCGAGATTTCCATCATTATTTTCCGTGTCCGAAACTGTTAAAACATTTTCCGAATTCCTTTGCGTTCTTCATCTAGCTTTTGAAGGGGGGCAGAAGGGGTGACATTTTTTTAACCCATAGTAGTCGACGGTCAGATATTTTTCACTATTTTTACGGATTTTTCCGATTTTAATTTCGCGAGTTTTCCAACTTTTTTCGAGAAAAGAGGGGGCGAGCCCCCCTAATTTTTTTCTCTGTGATTTTTGACGTCCAAATCAGTCATGAAAACTTCCGAAACCCTACGCGTTCTCTATCTAGCTTTCGGGGGGTATCAATATGTCTGCCCAAACTATTGTCTGTCTTAAATATTGCATTTAAGACAGACAATAGTTTGGGCAGACATATTAAAAATAACAAAAATAGGGTGGATAGACAAGAAAAATGTGGAGTCTATAAATTAAACTGTGGTACTTGCCCCAAGTTTTATCTTGGCCAAACAGGTAGAACCTTCAAACAACGCCTAGCCGAGCACAGAAGTAGTTTTGTAAATGGGAAAACAAATTCCACGTATGCTAATCATTTATTAATTGATAACCATACTTTCGACCATGATTTTGAAATCCTTCATGTCGAAAACAAAGGTAAGAAGCTAAATCTTTTAGAAAGTATGGAGATTAATAAATGGAAAAACTCTCAGTACTTGCTCAATGACCAACTCGAATTAAATTCGTCACCACTAATCAATTTGTTTTCCTGGAAAGGTTAGATTTAAATAATAGAAATGTAAAAGTACCTATCGGGAATTAACTGGGAGTTAGGTATACAACCGAACCCTAATTAATTTTGGATAAGTATTTAAGGTAACATAGCAAATATGTAATTTAGTATATCTTCACCACTTGAAGAAGCTTTTGTAAAGCGAAACAATTGTCGTGGTTTTGTAAACCCTCTTTATGTGAAAATCATTTGAACCATAGTTTCATTATATCGATCATATATCTGATGTGATTGTTATCTGTTATCTTCACCCTCTTTTACATTTATTTTGATCTCCACATTCTCACGTTTCACTATTTGTGAAAAATCTTGGCCACTAGTAGAAAGTACGCGTGAACAAGTTCCTTCAACTCGTGATGCAAATGGTAATAAGTGTCTCAATTAATAACTATAAAACTAGTCATAGTAGGAAACTGAATTTTTGGGACAGTGTTGAGGAGATAATGATGAATATATTAAATAATAATAAAGGAATTTCACCGAGTTCATCGTGAATTACAGGGTGATTTCTGATTTTGTCATTTTTATCATCGAAAATTTTCATGATCACCCTATATATCCCAACGAAATCATATTTATATGGTATTATCTATCTTCGGAGGATGATAATTCACTTGAATATACAGGCTATGTACGAAAAAGAATAGTATATTGCATGCCAAAATAATTTTATCAATATTTAATTATTATATCGAATTTTCAGAAATGTTTTTATATTTGGATTTGGATGAAATCATATTTAACTAATCGTTCCCAAATAGTGAAAACGACATCCCTGTCAGCTACGGCACCGGTAAATTGTGGTGTGCCACAAGGATCCATATTGGGCCCCACTCTATTTTTATTATATATTAATGATCTGCTTGGAATAAACATATCAGGAAAGTTTACGGTCTTTGCGGACGACACAACCATATTATGGCAAGACAAGGACACTAACTCTCTGGAGGATAAAATCCTCAAGGACACAAAAACTCTAAAGCAGTGGTGTAATTCAAATCGTCTGATCCTGAACGTAACAAAAACCAACCTAATCACTTTTAAGTGCGAGATAAAAAATATCAAATTGGATAACAGTTATATCGAGAGCCGGGATAACAACAAATTTTTGGGAATTCTCATCGACAGTAAATTGAAGTTCGAACAACATGTTTGCAACTTAAATAAGAAATTAGCTTCTGGATGTTATGCTGTGAGACGAGTAACAAAAGAGCTAGGACTCACAACAGCAAAAACAACTTACTATGCCTTGATAGAGTCCCATCTAAGATACGGAATCCCCTTTTGGGGAGTGTGCAATAAAACTCATATGCAAAACACACTCATCTTACAGAAACGAGCAATTAGATACTTATCCACAGCAAAGACACGTGATCCCTGTAAACCATTATTTGTAGCCCATAAAATACATACAGTCATTGCTATCTTCATCCATGAAACAGTATGCTTGATAAAAAACATTTCAATCAGTTTAATACTACTCCTTCCCATTACTCAATACGCAAGCAAACCAATATTAACCTACCAAGGCCAACCTCATCCCTACTTATTTATAATGGTTGCAAGATGTTTAATCATTTACTTGAGCATATAAGAAATATAAGCAATACCGACCTTTTTAAAAAGGCTGTGCATGTTTTATTAAGTGATCGACCTTATTATAGTCTTGAAGAATTTTATTCTGACAAATTTTAATGTCTGACTACTATTTTTAATTATAATCCTAACTGTACAACCATATACATTTGCTGTTTTGTTTTTTCCTCTCTCTCAATGTTCATGTCCCTGTAATATATTTATAGATATAGTTTTTAGATTAACGTAAACACTTTGTCCATAAGAATGTATTTTTTCTTGATGACAATAAAGTATATATTGATTGATTGATTGATATTTCACTCTGTACATAATGATATAATTTGCACCATCTGAATGATATATAGTAATATGAAGGTACGTTGATGATAAGAACGAAAAAAATGCAGTTGGCACCTTCAAAACCCGAGAAAATAATTAAATGAAAATTACTGATTTTTAACTATCAAAATCTATCGATCAACGAACTTTGCGATTCTGCAAAATTCAGACAATTTCACCATTTTACCTTGAGCCTGCATTTGATGGTTACGATGCTTGTTTTCGAGAAATTAAGCGATAATTTATTCGCATCACACCACTTCTTAACTTCTTCCATGTCTGCCGCAACGAGATCATTTAGTTCAATATCGTTGCTAGTATTTCGTCTACATGATTGTTCGTGATAAGATTTATTGAATTATTTGTACTGTTTTTTAAAGCACTGTAGTTGTAAATCAAATAATATTTTTTCTTCTTCGAGCAAAGTTTAATTACTGGAGGACGGAAGACATTGAAGCATGTAGACTATTGCACGACCCTGGGGGCTCTATTCTCAAATGTCGCATTCGACAAAATATGTCCATCGCCTTTCTCGAATATGAATTGAAGAGAGATTGAGATATTTATTTGCATGCGACATAGGCTAGTAGACATTTGAGAATCGCACCCCTGGGACCCTATGTTTGAGTTCACTCGATGCAATATCGCATGCGATTTTTGCACTTTATCGAAGGATACCCCAAAAATGTTATGTTCGAATATCACCAGCGATAATTATCGACCATAAAACAACGAGCGGATATTTAGCATGCGATAAGAATTATCGATCGGAATAATTGACTTAAATCCTAACCTCGATAATAACCCATTGTTTACATTTTACTCGTGATATTATGAAATGGCAAATTTTGATGAAATTGCAATGATCGCTATAGCAGAAGTAGTAGACGATGCTGCGGGAGCAGCAGAACAGCGAATGCCCTTCTACTCTCGTATGAATGCATTGAAACTTTGAGATAGACAATTTGTTAGAATGCGTCGTTTATCAAAAGTATTAATTAATTCGTGAGTTGAGTCAGCTATAAATATTGAGACAAAAGTAAGTTACCTTCAGTCTAAATGGGCAGGTAAATGAATGTGATTTATAATAAAACATGCTTATATGAATGTTTTAATAAGTCTTGGATTCCTCGCAAGTGGCAGCTATACCAGCTAGACTAAGCTTCCAATATACACGTAGCATTCAGTAAATCATGTTTCAATGTGCCTTGATAAAGTGATTGATGCTTTAAATCAACCAGATATTTTTAATCGATTGATTAGTAAAACAACACAAGAAATACAAGCAGAACAGTTGTCAACGTGACGCGCCACGTCATGTGATTTAAATACCTTTAAGCTATTGTTTGAATTCGTGACCATAAGGTCCCTGGTTGGTCCCTGGAGTCCTATTCTGAAATGTCTACATCTCTCTATGTCGCATGGGACAAGATATCTCCATCTCTTTTCAATGCATATTCGAGAAAGGCGATGGACATATTTTATCGCATGCGACATAGGGAATAGAGCCCGATAAAGTGCAAAAATCGCATGCGATATTGCATCGAGTGAACTCAAACATAGGGTCCCTGGGGTGCTATTCTCGAATCATTCGACTTCCATAGTATATACGAATGAAAGAGACGAATGAACATATTTCATGTGTATCAGTGCGTGAAACAGAAAATCTAATTCGCATACGTACAAACTCGAGAATATCACCCCTGGTAAATGAACTTTGATTTTAATAACTAGCTGAGATACGTCGTCATTTTTCCAAATCACAAATGACTACGTCAACAGAATGTTAGATTCCTCAGTAATAATACTAAGAACGCTTAGTGCTTATTTGAACAATCCGTTTATTGATAACGCTTGAAATAATGCAGCTACAGAAGATACCAGCGCGTTCTATCGATAAACAAACTTATTATTTATCCGATGCATTATCCGAGACATAACATAGTGAAGCATTTTCATAAACAAAACCGTGTTTATAAATAAACTTCGATAATGATATCCCATGATGAGTGTGAACAAACTACAGTATTGTTCTTCTACACAGAATTGTGGAGATAAATGAGTTGAGGTCGAGTGAAAAAAAAACAATTTATTTTCGTTTTAATTATTATTACTTCGAGCTTTTTGAAGCTAGTACGTGATCGCTTGGATCTACCGTGACTAGGGTCTATTAAATTTTGATGCTCTAAATTACCACGAAGTATGTGCCGGTGATGCTGGTTGAAAGAAAAAAGAATGTAGATTAGACATTAGCGTGCATCTGAAGTGATTCAGTGTTTGTCAGTTCATGCCGGTTCATTTATGATTTTATTTTTCACTTGTCCATTACTGCTTTATAATACTTTGGCAACGGTTGCTATTAACAGACCCATAACGCCGGGGCGTCATGGAGGGCATTATGAATCATAACGTTTTTTCTGTAGTTAAATAAATTAATTACTCAGAAAAGTTTTATTTATAGCTGTACATAAAAAGGGACTAATTATTTTCTCTCAAATAGAAATTACAATTTCCAAATGTTCCTGAAAAATTAGTACCAAGTTAGAAGTTCTGTGAGTTGACCGATGATGAACTCCTCAATGTGCATTCGGTTTCGTTCGGAACGTTAACATTTTCTTTTTTGGAAACGGAATGGGCTATCATTGTAGCAATTTTGATCTTCGATGAGATACTTTCTTCAATATAGCTCTCCGCTACCGTACTGCTCTTCCATTTTCCATGTAATTTTAGTTTTTCAAAGGAAGCACCACCTTGAACAAGAAGCGTTGACGATGTTCGGCGTAGACAATGTCCGGTGTAGCCTTTCGGGTTTTCCAAATTAAGGTAATTCGCTATGATAGAAGGAACACTTCCTATAGTATTTTTACCTACAGGTAACTCAATGCATTTATTATTTCTGTAGGTTAAAAAAACCTACGTTGTTGACATCCTTTTGGTCGTAGTGCAATGTACTTTTTAACTAAGTTTAAGGCTCCTGTTTCGCTTTTTTCAACAATGGTGAAACTTCTTGAAGTGTAGGTCTTGGTTTCTGGTACAGATCGACAAGCGTAAGGATGTCTCTGAGATGCGCAAACGATAGAAAGCGTGAGTAGATGTGCGACAAAGATCGACTACTGTTTAATAAGGCAGAGCGATTGAGCTCTTGCTCCACTCCAGGGTCTTGTCTACTGCGCAACCAATTCTCGGAGGCATCCTTACGCTTGTCGATCAGTACCTTGATCAGTAAAACGGCTCCTCTGCCTTCAATGTCATCAATTGTCATCTTGACCATTTCATCGCGTCTTAAGCCTCCAAATACGCCCATTACCAGAACAACTTTATGTAGCAGAAAAGTATCTGTCATCAAGAGCTTTTCTTATGAAAAGTAATGCTTGTCCACCTTCTAACACCTTTGATTTTTTAGGAATGTATCCTTTTGATTTAACTTTCAGAAAGGCCATCAGTTGACTGAATTTAGCTGTGAGTATTTGGTCCATAGACTATTTGCACTATATTTTTTAGTCTGAAATAATGTAAAATAAATGAAAAGTATAAATATTTTTCATGAGATAAAGTCACCAGTTCCTGGAAGTATGCCATTAAGGGCCAGTTTCATAGGTCCCAGTTAACCGTCACATAACTAACTGAAAGCTTAGACGGTGAATGACATTCCTTCAATGGCTTTGACAGGTTCACATTCTAACCATTAGTTAATATATCTGGACCCTAACTGAATGAAACCTGTGAAACTGGCCCTAAGACAGTTTCATTTACGGTATTCACTCTCATCTTTCCATTTCAAAAAATCATCATACTCCTTCTCGTATAAGTATTTGGATTTCACAGGCAGTAAATTGCCTAACGCTTTTTCAGCTTTGAGCGTCACATTCTGTGGGATCTCCATAATTATTACGAACAAAACCGTTTTTAGTTTCCTCCACTAATAAGCTTGTCAATTCTTACAAAAAGGCAGCGTCATTTAATTAAATAAACAACCCTAGCAACCTCTTCAATGTTTCCATGACAATTGCATAGAAGCTCACTTGAGCTCTGTTGCCGACCAGAACGCAGTAATTTCTATGAGAAGAAATTTATGAAGTAAACAACGTCGTTTTAGATCATTTTTTGTAAAAAATTAAATCTTGTATGCACCACGAGCGTTACTAGATCCTAAGGCCCGTCGGGCAACATTCATCCCTCTGGCCAAAGGCCCTCGGGTGAATGTTACCCTCCGGGCGTTAGGATCTATATAACGCACTTGGTAAATAAATAGCTATTATTCCACTTTCTCTATTAGGCCAATCATTTCAACATTTAAAATAAAAAATGAGGAAAAAATAGAATAACAATGCAAACTTTCACAAATGTTCTACTTTAGTGCGTAATCAGACTATAAAAATTTGCACCCTCGTACAAGGTTGGCAACATTGTTTAAAATGTAATTATAGCTATTTTGTAGAGAAAAAATGAAAAAGAGTCGCAAAATGACGAAAACAAAGAAAATATCATCTTTCATCGTTCTCCGATTTTGCGACCATTTCCAAGTTTGGCATCAAAGTAAATAAATTATTTATCCATACATTTGTTAATAACTTGGCGATAAGAATCTAAAACAGTATTAACACAAAGAAACGTTTCTCTCTATGTCATTAGTCTTGCCGGCACTTTGCCACCTCCGTCGATGACGAAAACATATTTTTGTTCTTTATTTTACACTAAAAAATTTTGTTTGCAACCTGAATTGATTATTGAAATAATGCAAAAGGAAACGTAGGGAGTAATTTTCCAGAAAGCATATTAAAGGACCCCGCAAACTCATTATGGAATTTGGGTCCCAGTTTTTTTTTTATAATAAAAAAATTACTTAATTTTTGTCGAATTTGTTCCATATTAGTAACTGTTCATTGGATATTGATATTTTGTATTTTTTTCACAGCACTCTTTTCCAAAACTAATTATTGCATGAACCGAGAAATACACTGAGTTGCATTCAGAGTATCTGAAAAACCTGTGTCTGTTGAGAACTCATGATTCATCTTAAGTAGAACTCAATTTTATTTCCATCAATAAACAAATTAAGGTCAAATTAATAGCTGATTCATGTGAACCTCTTCTGGCCGAATTTCCTCTTAAGTACGTATCATCCTCTGTTCCAATTCGTCCTTCGAATTCACTGGTGTTTCATATACAACCTGTTTTATTCTTTCCCAGAAGTAAAAATCTAGAGTAGTTAGATCCGGGGATAGCGGTGGCCAAGGCTGTGGACTCCAGCGTCTTATCCACCGATTTTCAAAGGTTTTAGTCAGTTCTCTGCTCACTTCTAGTGTAGTGAGGGGGGTACCGTCCAACTGATACCAACAACTTCCATAAGTTCCTAACTGTTGTTCTCACACCTCTTCAACTATTTAAATCATATTTGAGTAAAAGATCTCAATCGGTATTCATGAATGATGAATTTGCTCCCAACAAAATTGTCAAACATGGAGTTCCTCAGGGATCGGTTCTGGGGCCAATTTTATTCTTGATTTACATAGATGATTTTAGCCAATGCATGTTACCATACAAATGTGTACTCTTTGCTGACGATACAACCATCTTAACATCCGACAAAACAGTAGTAAACTTAACAGAGAAAAAAAGTGATGCTTCTGACCATGCTTCTAGATGGTTTACAGCCAATCAATTGAAACTGAATGAAACACAAGAAATTAAATTTTCCAGTAACAACATTGTTGATAACCGTCAAAGTGGTAAATTACTTGGTTTGACCATCGACAGAAATTTATCCTGGTCAGTTCACGTGGAAGAATTATCGAAAAAATTATCCAAGAATATGTTTGCCTTCAGACAACTCAGAAAATTCCTGGATCTTGATGCATTGGAGAGTGCATATTTTGCATTGTTCCACTCTCATATAAATTATGGACTTCTTTTATGGGGAAATTCACCTCATTCTGTGAGAGTATTCTTATTGCAAAAAAGGATTATTAGAATAATATTGAATGCTGATTACAGGGAACATTGTAAACCCTTATTTATGAAGATCGGTGTTTTACCGTTACCTTCCTTGTTAATTTATAATACCCTTTTAGAAATACATAAAAATAAATCTAAATTCACTAGACATTTGGATGTCCATGATTATAGAACACGTAATTCGCATCTGCTCGAACCACCTTGGTACAGACTAACAAAGCATCAGAGAAATTCATTGAAAGTCAGTTTATATAATAATTTACCAGACAATTACAAGTTGCTTCTATTTATTCAAAATGAAAATAAAATCATTATTACTAGCGAGTTGTTTCTATAGTACTGAGGAATATCTGAATTCGACTTTTTCCTGATGTTATACATTTTTTTATTTACTAGTTACACTTATTTACGTAGATTATATCAACTAGTGACTACCTGTTCGGTCACATATTTTACATATTTTTGTTGTTTTTGTACTCATACAATTTTATATAATTATTTTACATATTCCTGTTGAAGTTGTTTTTACATATTTCTGTTGTATTTGTATTTATACTATTTTTTATTCATTTTTTTATTCACTAACTGACCTGCAACAAACATGTTAAGTAACGTTGTCAAATAAAATGTATCTATCTATGATTCAAATATTTTGAACTTCATAAGTCCTTGTAGAAATCCATTCACATGTTTTCACCCCATGACATTTCAAATCTACCCAATAATATGGCAAAATAATCCAATTTTTATAGAAAACTTGCTTTTATTTCGGAAACCTGACTCTTTAGGTATAGGTACACAATTTAAAAGGAAATTCAATTGTCTTTCAGGATATTTGATGATATACAGGGTCTTTCATTTGAAAAAATGCACTTTTCATCACTTTTGCATCTATCGGTAAAATCACAAATCTTCAACGACCCTGTATAATGAAGAAATAATTCCGTTAATCATAACTAATACACAGGACATTGTCAAACTACTTCCAAAATTTCAGCTTTCTACGTATCCAAATACTGCAGTGATAAACATTTAATAAAAGCTATGTTTCGCACAAAAAATAAGGAAATTAGTAATTTTCTCGAAAACTTCTGGAGATAGGTATAGGGAAATAAAAATAAGCGAAAAGCAATAGCAAAGCGAAAAATGAAATAATATACAGGGTATTCCATTAAAAATATCAAAGTTGTTGCTACTTTTCGATAGAAGCGGCAACGCCGCAGCGCTGAAATCGATATGGATCGATAGATCAGAACTAATTTTCCAAGAAACCAAATTTTCAAATTTCCAGACACGTCTAATGGGCCATTGAGTTTGGGACACCCTGTATATACATTGAAAATGGTATAAAAGCCGAAACCGGTCGTAATAAACCAAGACTCGGAGGAAAACAGACAAAATTTGTAGTTTTCTTTTTTCTAAGCAATATTTCTTTTGCCACTTATTATTCTTAGAGAATTATAGTGTGAATATAATATAATGACATGCGGCAAATCTTGAATCGCGCAGTCTATGTGTAACACAAATTATACTCTTCTCACTTCACTTCTTGAACTCACTTTGATTTTGAAACTACAGATTGATTATAAAATAGTTCCTATTGTTCAGTCAATAATATATTATAAAATTTGTATTCTAATTTCAGGGTCCACTCATCTGGAAATTACCAGTAGTTGTAAAAAGGTAAGATATGAGCGATATGACCGCGTAAGCGGTCGAGTAGTAGGAGAGACCGAGAGATGAGGAGAAGCATATTATCACGTAACCAGTTCATTAGAAGAATTCGAAATACGCTCCCCTCATCTCCAGGTCTCTCCTGCTACTCGACTTACGTACGTAGGCTGTTTTCAGTCAAGTTTGCAAGCATTTTTCACCCATATCGAATCATTGTAGTTCAAAATGAGGATATACGTTTTGTGGTACTATTCTTCTACTTTCAAAATCTGTTTGAGAAATTGAAGTCGGACTATCACTAGAGCATCCAGGCACGATGCAAGATAGTCCAAAAAAAATTCAAATTGCAATTATTGTACCAAAACTAATGGTGCGAGAGCGCCTATTTTATTCTCACATAAAGTATATAATATGATTCAATACTTTCACAAGAAGGGCCAACTCTACAACTTGAAAAATGGATTGAAATGAATTTCCTTTTATAATAAAAAAAATACTGTACTGGTATTTAAATGTTTATAACAAATGAATAAATGACGGTTGCGAGTACAAAACATAACCGAATATAATTATGGACTGACTAGTATTTTTCTTAAAAAATCACTTAGTTTATAATCTATTTTGATTGGTGAAAATCTTTCCTTGGTTGGCCTCTTCCGTAACGTATGTTAAGCTGGCACAGCCATTTCAGCACAATAAAAAAAAACTAGTGCCGCATTTTTTAACTGATTAATAACAATTTTCTAACGTAACTCCTAATTTTTTTAACTCAAGTGGTTTCGGAGAAAAAGGGGTTGTGCTAGCTTACCGCTTAAGATGGCACATCCGTAACGTAACTTTTTTTCTGCTGAAAATATTCAGATGATGGAATTCTGGATTTTTTCACTTTTCAATAACTTCCGGGTGATGTACAAGGAGTTTCATCGCATCACGTATAGGAAATAGCATCGAATTTGTTCAATATTTATGCGGGAAACTAACCATACTGATATAATAAACATGCATGATATTCGGTTGCAATTTATACCCTTCTGAGTTGATGACCATAAGAAAGCTTTAATGAGGCCAATTATTTATTTACACACTGACACGCAAATATACGCAGCAACGTTGTGTTGACTAACTCCAAAAATATAATAATGATAGAAAAACTCGAATGCTCTTTTTTGTTTTTTTGTGAGAGCTAAAACATCAAAATATACGAGGAGGCGAACCAGTCATGATAATTGCATTCATCCTGATTATCACGCAATCTCGTTTATATAATTATACCTTACACTGACATTACAAATGAAGGTATAATGAAAATAATTATTAACAATTATGAGCGATGGGAGATAGCAGTCACACGATTACAATACTTTTGATCGTTATTTTTAACTGATCAACATATTCAAATATTCCTTATTTCTCACTTCAAGATAGGACACAGAATCGAAATGTCATCCATGCATATCTTCTACATTTAAAGAAAAATAATCAAACTCAACAAAACAACGTGATAATAATATATTTATTTTCCTTTTTTGACAAATTTGTAAAATTTGTATAGGAATCGTCTAAGAAAAAGGAGATCAGAGATAAAAATAATTTCTGAAAAAGAGAATAAAACTACCTACTTATACACATAAATTCTCCAAAACTATAATAACATTTTTCAAAGAGAAAATCCTTAAAGTTTTCGTTCGAAGATATACACGGTTTTGGATTTTTTTATCACATCTGGTAACAAATTATAAACACGTGGGGCCATCTGATCAGGAGATTCAAAAGCTAATTTAGTTTTAACAAATGGTACAAAAATATAGTTTTTTTGTCTTGTGTCAATATTGTGCTTACATTTATTTAGTACAAACAATTTATTCGTATTCTCCGAGGGGGTGACCACTCATCAGAAAACGTACACGTATTGCCGAAATCCCTTATGATTTCCTGAAATATTTGAGATTTCCGAGGATTTCCTGGAAATCTTATGTGACTTATGACTTATGTGAGAGATTTCCGGGGATTTCGTGGGAATCATATAAGATTTCGAGAGATTTCCGATGATTTCGTGGAAATCGCATACGATTCCAAGAGATTTCCAAAGATTTCATGGAAATCCCAACCGACTTCGATGGCTGTCCTGTCTGATTTGCTTGTTTAGTTTTCTCTGAATGTTTTAATTTTATTTTATTGGAACGTAAATCTAAGTGAGTTTTGAAATGTCTATTGACATTGGAGAGAACCCATTTTTGTTTATTTCTTCCATCAGAGCAGGAATATGCCTTGGAAATGAAACTGCACAAAGGGCATTCAACTAAAACACAATTTCCTTGTAATTCTACTACTAGCTTCTCGATTTTTTTGGAACATTCTAATATGTATCATCTGTCAAATTCTTCAAAATCTTCATTTGGTAGGACTTGACGATATTTTTTATGTGTCGAACTATTTCTTCTTTATATTCATCCTGAATGACTGAATCACACCCTTGGGTAGATACACAATTTGATACTTTGTGATTTTCATTTGATTCCTCATTTCTATGATCATTTTTTCCCGAGTCCTTTCCTTTATGTTTGGTGGCCCGAATGTACTTTACTCTTTTCTTCTAGAAAAACTTGGCATAATTGTGCTACTTTAACTAAGAGTTTTCTGTGATCTTCCACAATTTTGAAAATTGAGACGTTACTCGAATATATGCCAAAAAACAGTTTCCTTTCATTATCTTCTAACAAGTTATTGAGGTCCGTCTTAGCAAAATCCTTCAACTTTTCTATATCTTCATCACCGAACAATGACAACGAAAAATGATTATCGAAGCCAGTATAGATCATAAGCTCTTTGAGGTATTTTGGAAAAACATGTACATCAAGTTTTAGAACAAATATTTCATACAATACTGTTGGCAAGTTTGAGTCAAATTTGTTTGGATTCAAAAGCAATTTCGAAATGACACGCGCATTCATAGTTGCTGATAGCTCAGTGTAGATGCTCCCTGCCTGCTTTTTCTTTATACAGTGCGGTCCAAAGGTATGGAATAAATTCATTTTTAGCGTTATTATGTATTTTATGAAAAAATCCTGAAACAGGTCAATTTTTATTGGCAATTTGACAATTTACAGTATGAAAATATTACCCCCTTCTTGCACCCCCTCTGAATTATGAGCACCCCCTCAAAAATTTTAAATGAGAAGGGGGGTCGTGTGGCATCTTGTTCGAAAGGGATTTTCATTATCTGTTCAGCAATACTAAGTTTTTCATATTTGGTGCAACCATAACTGAGAAATTTTTTTATTAAAATTTAAAAATATTGACACTGTAAATTATGTATCCGTTGAAAAAACCTGAAACAGGTCGATTGCTATTCTCAATTTGACAATTTATACTTTCTTATCTGTCTTGCTAAAAAAGTCAGGAAAAAGTCGTTGAAGACACCAAAAAATTATTCACAAAACCCATAAATAATATAATGTCAATCTAGTAAACTACTGTTATTTTGATATTTGTGAGTTGCTGGCAGACGTCGGTGTATTGAAAAATATTTTTGTGTGTATTCGATTCATCTATGGCTCATTTATCCGAAACTCAAAGAATAGACATTTTAATTATGCTTGGATGCGGTAATAAAACACGAACTCAAACGGAAGTTTGTGAAATGTTCAATAATAAATACCCTGGTCAACACGTATCACAATCTACAGTTAGCAAAATAGAAACAAAATACCGTGAAACTGGACATGTAAAAACTCGTCAAAAACCAGGTCGAAATGCTGCATTGGATGAGGAGAAAAAGTTAGATGTACTGTTAGCGATTGAGGAAAATCCGCATATGACAAGTAGACAACTTGCCGCCGACAATGATGTAAGTAAATCATCGATATTGAGAGCTTTACATAAAGAAAAATACCATCCTTATAAAGTTCAGTTGGTTCAGGAGTTAAATGAGGATGACCCTGATAGAAGGCAACAATTCTGTGAACTGATGATGGATAGAATCGAAGCAGATTTGCAGTTCATAAACAAAATTGTGTTTTCTGATGAAGCTACTTTTTATTTAAATGGATCGGTTAATAGACAAAACTGTAGATATTGGAGCAGAGAAAATCCTCATTGGATGTGTGAGGCTCACACACAATATCCCAAAAAAGTGAACGTTTGGGCTGGTATCATTAAAAACAAAATTATTGGCCCCTATTTTTTTGAAGGCACAATTAATGGTGAGGTTTATCTAGGTTTTTTGATGAACTTTTTAGTGCCTACATTAAAAAGACTTTTTCCCGATGTTAATGATCCAAATGGAATAGATAGATCAATTTGGTATCAACAAGACGGAGCTCCACCGCATTACACACGTATTGTTCGAGATTATTTGACAGAAGTTTTTCCCAATAGGTGGATTGGCAGACGTGGAACGATTGAATGGCCGCCTAGATCCCCCGATTTGACTCCTCTCGATTACTTTTTATGGGGTTATTTAAAATCAAAAGTATATTTCAATAGACCAGATAATATTGCAGATTTAAAAACTAGGATATCGGAAGAAATTAACAACATAACCCCTGAGGTCCTACAAAATGTTCTACGAGAATTCCAAGATCGCCTTGCTTATTGTCAAGAAGTGAATGGTGGTCATTTTGAACATTTAATTTAACTGTAAAACAAATTGAAATATACTTCCTAAACATTATGTTACATTATTTCCTTCAGTCTATCAACATTTTAATATTCAGAATAAATTTTCTCAGTATTGCTGAACAGAGAATGAAAATCCCTTTTGAAAAAGGTGCAACACAACCCCCTTTCTCATTCAAATTTTTTGAGGGGGTACTCATAATTCAGAAGGGGTGCAAGAAGGGGGTGATATTTTCATACTATAAATTGTCAAATTGAGAATAGAAATCGACCTGTTTCAGGTTGTTTCAATGGATACATAATTTACAGTGTCAATATTTTTAAATTTTAATAAAAAATTTTCTTCGTTATGGTTGCACCAAATATGAAAAACTTAGTATTGCTGAACAGATAATGAAAATCCCTTTCGAACAAGATGCCACACGACCCCCCTTCTCATTTAAAATTTTTGAGGGGGTGCTCATAATTCAGAGGGGGTGCAAGAAGGGGGTAATATTTTCATACTGTAAATTGTCAAATTGCCAATAAAAATTGACCTGTTTCAGGATTTTTTCATACAATACATAATAACGCTAAAAATGAATTTATTCCATACCTTTGGACCGCACTGTATGTAGGCACAGAACTGAATTGAAAATATTCGGTGGTTTATACGATAAAATTTAAAAAACCGATTGTTTGTAACAAAACAATATAATATTATAGCTGAATCAAGGAAGTATTCGACAGCAGTGAATAATGACTCAATATTCACTAGTGAATAATGGGTATTATTAAGGTCGAGCAAAGAGACGTATAATTGGTGTATGATACAATAGTCGTGGGGAAATACTTTTTGTTATAGTCATCTCAATTAATTTCGTATATCCCCAATTTTTCGATTTTTCATTTTATCTATAGTTAACACAGAAATTATTTATGAAATCACAAATATCCTATAAAATCTTCTTGGTAATCTCAAAGATGAGACGGAAAATACCGAGAAATCATGGTTGTAGGTAATTGGTTGAGAAGACTGTAGTAAAAAGCATACTGGTCCAGTTAGGAAAAATCAAGTGTTGCCTAGCATTCCTAAAAAAATAATAAATCAAACCAGGTGGAAATGGAAGACTGCTCTTAGATTACTAGAGTAATAAACACGTTTGTAAGCTATACTGATTTCACCCATTTCACTTCTGAAAATGTTAACTTATTTCAAGCGAAGTGCGCGATGAGTGCGAGTATTTCCATCTTTGTGTTTGGGCAAGCGATCTCAATTTGAAAGTTTCTACCAGCCATGTTAATTTCTTGTCTACATGAGCAACTCAACATAGATATGAATAGAAATTCAATAATAATATTCATGAATAATAAAGTGGATCTAATAATGATACGATATGTTACTTGCTAATAATGATAAATGGTTCACTATGACAAAAAGGTAATGAAATAAGTACCCGTCGTTTTCTATTCACTTGAAGACGTACAGTAAAAACCTATTTTTAAGGAAGAGAGTGAGTTTTAATTCATCAGTAACTTATACCTCCTCACCCGTTGGCTATTCTAAAGATGATTTGAATAAACATCTTCTTCACTAAAACACTGGTTGGTCCTTGGCCTTTCGACACTTCATTCGACAACTCAAAACCCGATCTACAATGACTACAATCACGGCCTTCGAGGGATGCATGATTCGACAAGTTAGTACAAGGAAAAATATGTTTCTACGCATGCATTATAATTTCGCATTTCTCTAGCAACTGCGATTTCCGAAGAGGATTTCGGTGATGATTTCGAAAGTTTTGTTAGTGATTTCCGGATTTCCGATAGGATTTCGGGGATTTAAAAGTGATTTCCTAAGTGATTGCGGGATTTCGGCCGAAAATCAAGCGATTGCGGTCGACTGCGGGGCACCCCCTCGGTATTCTCAAAAACAGATAAGCACAAGTCAAAAATTAAAAGACTAGGAACAGTTAAAATTCTAAAATTTTCAAAAGCATTTCTGCAAGAATCACGGGGCCATTAATGATTCGTATGAGTTTTTTGTGCTATGAACGCTAGAGGAAAATCCCCAAAAACTCACCTCATATCTCATTCTGGAATCTACCTGCGCATAGTACAGCTTCAGCAGCTGATCAACATTCAAAACCTGCCTTATTTCTGAACTGATATGAAATAGAATTAATTTTTCTGATTAGAAAATCGCAGTGATTCTGCCAATTAAAATGTTCATCAATGTAAAGACCCAAAAATTTTAAGTTCTCACATTCTGTTGTTATATTGTCAGAATTATCATTGGCTCTGAAACTAATAATATCACACTTCCGTTGACGATGATGAAATCTCATTTAATCTGTTTTTTTTGCATTCAAAAACAAATTATTCGCAGAAATCCATTTATTAATATTTTCAAAAACTGTGGTACTTTTTTCTTTCAAAACTAACTCTGATCTGTCCTGGTGTTGATTATTCCAAATCATTAATATATATTGCAAACAATATGGGTTCCAATATCGACCCTTGACGAACTCCTAATGTAATGCCCCAATTTTATATCGTTATTGTTTATTAGAAGAATGTTCTTTAGAAAATTGATGTCTATGTTGCAGCTATTTATAATCCAACCACAGAAAATTATCCTTCTGCAGTTTTTATTTTGAAGGTGCTGATGCAAATCATATTTCTAAGATTTCATACCACATTTCTAAAGTATTCATTTTATGGTTTCTCTACTAATATTAAGCCTAGTATTAAGTTGATTTCCCTCGCACACACAGCTTTATCAATAAATTTTTTTAAATATTCAAAAATACAAAGGGTGTTCCGTTGAAAAAATTCATACTTTCGGAAGTAACAAAAAAATTGATCTCAGCTCCCAACGGAAAACTTTATAGACATTAACAAACATGCATGATTAAATATAACAGAATATAGAAGGATCAGACTTGTAACAGGTGCTGGAGGAATTTTTCCATTTTGGAAATGGCTTTCAAATAAGGACGATGGTAATTCCAGCTTTAGATAAAAAATATTCAAGAAGTGGGTATAAAATACTGATTACACTATACATTGCTATTGTAGAAGTCACACTTATTGCGCATATCTCCCATTCCGGTTTCTAAATATGACATAGCGGAAGCGAAATCATCATCATCTAACATGTTGAGAATGCTGATATAAAAAACCTTGATTGTTATTTATATACGGGCCATATGAATACAAAAAAGAGTTCAGGAAACATTATCTATTTTGCAACACGCAAAAAAATACTGAATATCATTTTTTCTGTTATGGGTGATAATAAGATTTATTATTTGACAGGGTTTTTTGTGTGTTTCAACCTTCCTCAGTCTGAAAAAATATAAATGTATATTCAAGTCGGCAAATGAGAGAACTCCAGATGGTCATTCGAAGCATGTCTTATGTTAAGTTCCTTCTCTAGCTTCCTTGCAATGCTTAACAAACACCTGGGATGTGCTGTAGGTTTTCCGGGTTTTCCTACAGTCGAAAAGTGAATTCGTCACCAAAAACCTGTGAACACCGCATGTCGATATCAATCATCGTTTTTGAGTTACAGCATGTTTTTTCAAAAATTTGCATTTTTTAAATAATAATAAAGTTTATTCTCAATTTTAAAAATAAATTATCACAACATAAATATATAACATGCAAATAAACTATAAAACAATCCCACGAAGTAAACTTGTGGTGGGATATTCATTGGTTCATTTTGAAATTATTAAAATTTATTATAAATAATATAAATATTTTTTATGGTGCTTATTGAAACAAAACTTTAAATTTTTAGTATTTCATGAAACATTATCCTTGGACTCTCTAATATACAAATTTTCAGATTCTTTTTATATGAGAAAATCGATGTAATGGATTTTATTTTGTCAGGTACTAACTGTATCATAAACATATGGTGCAATAATTGTATAATTTTTTTGGCCATTTGTTTTATTATTTCTGATTTTAGTTGTTATTTCGTTTTTAAATCTGGTATTATAAATGTGATATTTGTACATTATTTTATTTTTGTTTTTGAAAAGGTAGATCAATATATTATAACAGTATAATTGTCTAATGTCCATTTTTTTGCTTTCTCTGAATAAAAGATCGGATGAATATCTTATATATATTTTTTAAATAATTTTAAGAAACAATTTCTGAAGAATTTCTAAAGGCCTCAAATTCTTATCATTCACACCCCACCATCCAAGAATGCCATAGCCTAGTTGTATTTGTATAAGTGAATATTAAAGCATTTCCAATTGAGAAATGTTTAGGAATTGTTTAAGAAACTTGAATTTTGATAACAGACTTCTCAATTTTCTCGTTGTGGAATTTATTTGTAAATTCCATTTGAGATTCCTGTCAATTATTATAATTTCTAAAGGCCTCAAATTATTATCATTCACACCCCACCATCCAAGAATGCCATAGCCTAGTTGTATTTGTATAAGTGAATAATAAAGCATTTCCAATTGAGAAATGTTTAGGAATTGTTTAAGAAACTTGAATTTTGATAACAGACTTCTCAATTTTCTCGTTGTGGAATTTATTTGTAAATTCCATTTGAGATTCCTGTCAATTATTATACCTCAATATTTAATATTATTTGTTTGTTGAATTTCGTTCAAATTATCAATTTTGATTGGTCCTAATGTTGCTGTAATTTTTTTTGCGACACAAACTAATTTATTGTGGTCAATTTGAAGAGAAAAGGTCATAAAAATTGACCCTCAGAAAACATCCCTTTAAAAGTTTGCCCACTCTCTACACTTAATAATTGTCTTCTCAGGCGATGCCATCATGGGGCACAGACAGTACTTTTTTTTACAGACAGAAAAGTTCTGATTTTCAATATTAAGTATTTGAAGTGAAATTCTCCTCTCTGAAAATCAAGGTTTTCTGCCATATCATGAAAAAATCTATTGAAAGAGCAGCGACTGACACATATTCAGATTTAGGTGTATAAAAACACTTTTTTTACTTTAGTCCCAAATAATAATTTTTTTTCAACTCCTGAAATTGAATAGGAACACTATTTTTCCGTTATCAATATTTTTCTATTTCATAGATCATGACTGTGAAAAGTGTGTGAACTGGACAATGCATATATGAATCGATGTTCGTCAAAAAAAACGATAATATCTGATTCTATCAATTTTTCACTATTTTTAACTTTCACTTTTCAGAAATACCAAATATCAAAACAATAAACAATCCGTTGAAGATGACAGATGACATAATTATAATTGATTTGATTCAGTTTTTCCAACATTTAAAAACAAAATTTATTATCAACTTTACATCGAAAAAACGAACACCGAAGCCTGTGCAATATTGTCAATTTTTAATTTATACTTAATTTAGTAGTCCGATTTGTTTATTGCGATTTTTTGTTGAAAAATTATCGCTTTGAAGAAGAAAGAATAAAAATACAGTTATACAATTTTTTTACATATTTATATCAACATTACTGTAATAACTTTCGAAGAGATAAATGACCACCTCACATATTATTTATAAAAAGCTAGGTACTAGATTAATTTAATAAAAACAATTGTCCTATTCTATAACGAAAGCAGATGTGCATTTGAGGTCAGTTCTAAATATCTGAATAATGATTTGCATAATCGTTATCTTTGCATTCATAACTATTTCCTATTCAACATAAGCGAACTAAAACGCTCACCTCATCATTACTTATAAACAAAGGCAGCTGCCACTTCTTGTTTTTTTCTAACAATGCTGCATCCGAACGAATAAATTCGATTCCTAGATAGTATATTTTTTACAGTCATTAGTCTACAAAATTTATTGTCTTCTCACTTACATGAATAACCAACTTTTTTCCTACAACTACGTTTAAAGGGTTTCAACTTTTCTTCAACTGTTTTAACTAGTATAATTTTACTTCCTGTAACACCGTCCTCGAAATCAGTCCATTGACTGCTGTCAGACTGCAGTGTGATCTCAGGTATTTTCTGTTGCTCTTTTCTCAGATCATTCTTGCCTTCAGAAGCCTCTTCCCGTACATCGCTGATAGACCATGAAGTTCTGTTTGACGTTTCGCATCTTGTCGTTCCTGGAAGTGGAGCAGAAGTATTTTTTTTCAAAATAGGTTCCGAGTTATCGAATGAAGATTCAAGATTTGCTCGACTCGTGTTGGGTTTTGGAACCAAGTTGTTTCTCTGGTTACTTTCGGAACGCGATTGGCCTTTATTTTCCATTTTACCTCTACATTCAGCGTCCATAAGTTCTAGTTGTACACTGTGTGCTTGTATTATACAGTCGCCACCCCCAAAGCAACTTCTTGACCTAGAATTTTCCCCTAGGCCGGGTAATTTCACAAACTGCTTTGCAGTTTTTGAGGTAGATGGCAGTAGTTGTTCATCAATTATGGGCCTTCTGCTTGTGCTTGATTCTGTTTTATCAATTTTTTTGGTAATTGATTTTGGTATCTTGGAATTGAAATACAACTCTGCTCCGAGATCACTCATTATCGCTGGTCCATCACAGTAGCTGGATGAAGACGTTACGTTATTGTTTCTAACCGACTTCAGTGTTGTTATAGTATTCTTGGAGGAAGAATGGTCAATTGTCAAGCCAACGCACATATCGGTCGGAACATTCAAAGACGCCAACACAACCAACTCATTGTCGCCATCCAGTTCCAAGTGCGAGTACTTGGGAGTGATTCCCCCAACTTGAATCGCTTTGGAGGATCGACTTTTTTTCTTAATTGCGTCCATGTAGTGTTCGTAGAATTCGCCGCCAACTCGGAATTCAGCTTCTAGAGCGTCGCTGCTGCTAGCTTCGGAGTCTTCTTCTCCTGGTCCCTGAAAAGGTGCCAGGGGAAAGTCCGGAAGGTTTTCCATGAATCTGTTGACGTCCCGTCTGGTGACTATCCAACGAAAAATCAAACACAAGAACATGGTGCAACACAAGCTGCAGATGATGAGCATCGTCGAAATCATCAGGATTTTTGGCGTTTTTGTTTCGATTATGCAGTTTTCTTCGTCGAATCCATCGACGCAGTCACTTTTTCTGTCGCAAATCTGCTCACTGGTGATGCATTTTTGCTCTAGGCGGCATTTGAACTGAGGGCAAAGAGTGGTGCAGTTCATTTCATCCTCTCCTTTCGGGCAGTGCAAAGTATCATCGCATCTTTGGGAGATTTCAAAGCAGTAGTTTGTATAATTATTACATCGCGTGGACACCTCATCGCACCCACCACAAGCTAAATGGTCTGAATGATCATTGCAGATGAATTCATTTCCGCAAATGTCACTAGAATTGTAACAGTTACTTCCATCCAAGCACTGAAAGTCACTTTTCGGACACTTTGATTTGCTTCTTGTTGAAAACTCCAGCCACAAGTTTGTCGAACTGCCACAAGTGTCGAGAACTACTGCTATTTCGTCTTCTCTCATCGAGAGTGAGATGAACGTGTCTCGTTTTTGATGACATTGTTTCAGGTACACTTGCCGATAGCTGGAAATTGATAGGCAGCAGGAAAATGTTTTCTTGCACTTTCCAAAGTTCAAAGAGAAAATATTCAGAGAAGTTATCGTATCTTCTGGCGGGAGAATTGTCCAATTGCAGGAGATGTTTTCTTGAGAGTTGGTGTTGAATTTGATGGTGCCTTCGGCAGCCTGCAGCCTTTGCTCACCGCAGGGAAGTTTATTTGCCGATGTTAGTACTTGTATTAAAGTAAATATGAGCAATCTGTTTTGAAACATAATCTGTCATGGATGACAGAAAGTCTGACATGTGTTGATTTGACAAATGGTTAAATAAAGCCTTTTGGAATATCCGTAGTCGCGTTCGGTTTTTACGTCGGACTGGTCAGATTAGTCTGGATCGTTCGTTTATTGCAAGCGATTGTAGGGGAGGTAAATCTTGATCGTTCGGTTATTCAAATCCGATCAGTCTTAGATTGATCTGTTTGCTCGGAGAATTTTAGCAGACGAGTAAGATTAATTGGAAAGTGTGAGGTTATGTTCATCATCATTAAAATTAATGATTTGATTTTTCCAAACAGAAACCAGCAATATTTATTGTATATTCGTTATTGCAATATTCAAAACGTTCAAATTTCAAACTTGAAGATTCTTTACGAAAAAAACTATGCAAATTTGGATGTGATTATTGTTGAATAGCATGTCAAAGTCAAGCCAACGGATTCGTTCGTTTATTACCGATTGATCCGATTAATTTGTGGCCACGTAACTAAAATCTGCTCCACTCTGAGATCATACCGAACTCGATTCGTATACGGTGGGTTTTAAGATTCAACTGAACTAAGAATGAAACTAATGAAAACTAAGAATTTTGAATAGAAAAGAACGCACAGGATAATATATACCACTTTGAGCTGAATTGTATATGGGAAACTACGAGGAGTATTTTTCTGAAAATTTGTAAACGTGTTTTCTGAGAAGCTTTTCTTATTTTTAAAATCTACGATGGATTTCAATATAATTTTATTCGAAACATCATATGTCCAAATTGCTTCAGTTTTCAGTTATGTCAATTTTTTTGAGAATTTCGACAGATGCAGACCATCACAAAAAAATATTTTTTGTAAACAGAGAGTCAGGTCAAAAGTGTCTGAATAAGACCTCTACGGAACTTAAAAGGGATGCTCAGATATTGGCGCCGTATTCGGCGTTCTCGAAAATTGTGTAACTAATTTTTTTCAAATGGTAACCCCATTTTTTCTCAACGCCAGTGGGTTCTACGCTAAAAAATAGCGGGAGTTTACGCTTACAACGCTATATCTAAACTAAACGGTTTTTGTAGAAACTTGAAAACACTAAAATTTCTTGTGGTTATTAGAGATATCTGAAATATCAATAGGCTTTTTTGAAAAATCGACAAGAAGCAAATGCTGAAGGGTCAACAAACAATATTTTCTAATAATTTGATGTTATAGCATAATTATATCGAAAACATTTATCCTGTCCCATTTAGGATTTAGTAACGAAGACTAAATTTGTTAATAATTCAGTATCCGCCTGCTAAATTATTTCTATAAAAAAAATCACAACTTTTGAGTGGTTGCAAGATATTGTAGGTATGGATACAGGTAAAATACTTGAAATTGCTAATATATATGACTTTCAATTAAAAAAAAACAGTCTACCCTATAGATGTTTCTCAGTTCTTTCGTGAATATGCCATCAAAAATAAGTAAGTCGCCCCAGAGCGCCACGGCAAATAATAGTAATAGCCGCCCTTTTTCCGTACAGGCTATGTCTTCGGGCACACTCTTCGAGTTTTTAGGAGGGAGTATTATTGTTATATTATTATTATTCATTCATAGGGCTTCTGTTCTTTTGCTCTTTTTTTCGTTAAAATCCACAACCGAGTTGGATCTCTTTGGTGTACTAAAAACGCTTCAAACTCAATTAGCTTCCTGTTCTACAATTGGAATGTTTATTTTGAATTCATGTTTGGAAGAATGTCAGATAACCGGCATGTGTTAAAGTTAAAAAGCATTTGTTGAACGTATCTTTATCTAGACCAGATTTTTGGAATGAGTAACGAACTGCTTCGTATTATACTGAAGAGTTTCGTTGAATTATTCGTGTTTTGGTTTCATTTAGTTTAATTTAAAACTTGACAAAATAATAGTTATTTATGTGACCAGTTATGAAAACACTAATTTTATTTTTAAGACGAATGTCATATGTGCCAAATGTTATATTTCTCATTTGTTATTTTATGTAACATAAAATACTATTTAACATTTTAAACTAACGGAACAGTTCTTAATAAAAAACTAACAAACATAAAGTCATCATTTGTTGGCCTGTATGTTTAAGAAAGCTTAAAAATCGAAAGCCCGTTGTTGAGATAATCAATACGTTTAGATGTATAGATGGCCAGTCGACAAAATTCCAAAGGTAATAATCAATAGTTCATTTCCTGTGAAACAGGTAGAAAATACGCAGCCGTAAATTTCAAGTAATCTGAAAAGTATATACTCTGTATGACTTGTTATTTAAATAACGAAAGGTCCATTGTTATATTACAGCGCATTATTTGTGCTATATAAAAATTTCAAAGAAACTCAATACGGGTGACCTTTCATAATGATTTATGACCACTTATATTTCTAGAAAAACTGTTAATGACAAAAATCAACTGTTTCTACGATCGTGCAAAAAGTAGTTATTTTTTGCACTAGTGCCAAAAGTTTACCTTTTTTGCTTTGATACTCTATTGACTACGATTTTAATCTAAAAATGACAATATTTTTGTAATTTGGGTGTATTTATAAAGATATTACCATATTATGAGAGTGGTGATAATTGTGATACTAAATACGGGCGACGCCCATTTCGGCCCGAAAATTGGAAATACCAGGTAAGATAAACTAATTAAAAGGTAATTTACCTATTCCACAATTTAATTTCTTCGAAGAATATTTGTATTTGGTTAATTTATACAGTGTGACCCATTTTTAATGGAAATACACCCCTAAAATTTGAAGTTGTAAACCGATTTTAATAATTTTTTTTTTGAAATGTCAAGTACTAAAAGGTCTACCTTGGGACAAAATTTGAAATGATTATTCCAATTTTCAGGGCATACTACGATATTTTTTCTTTGTCGAAAATCGGGATTTTTTATTAGCGATTTTTTATTATGACAACTCAAAAATTCGAAAACTCACACAGCTAACAGTCACAAAAAACACCCTATATCAACAGATATAGCCATGAGAATATTTTTTTATGATTTCAACAATAAAGTGTCGCCAGATGAAAAAACAAAAACAAATAGCGTAAATATTTTTAATGAAAATAACGGAATTACATTGAAGTTTTCACGCAAATTAACTAAAACTGACCTAATAGATTTTTCAATTTAAATCTTAGTAGCCATGGAAATGATATTACAGTTTGACACTTGTGAAAGATTTAAGTGTACTATTGTCAACAATATTCACCTTACAGTTCCTTTAATTATTTTGTGTCATGGCTGAAAGATTGAGCGTAAGAGAGAAAATTGAAATTGTACGCCTTTCGGGAGATGACGTTAGAAGTGCTAGAGAGGTTTGTAGAATATTTAATGAGAGACATCCAGATCGTCCTCGTATTAGCTGCGGTACGGTAAATAAAATAAACAAAATATTCAATGAAACTGGTGCAGTATCAAAAATTGTTAAAAAGTAATCCTGTACAAATACGAAACAGAAATGACAGGGATGATCAAATCATTTTAGATTATTTCGGAAATAATCCTAATGCCAGTATAAGGAATGCTACGAGAAACTATTCGGAGATGTCTCAAGGCGAGAATATTAAACCTTTCAATCCTAAATTTTTACACACACTGCAAGAAGGCGACGAAGCAAGACGTCTGGAATATTGTTTATGGTCCCAAGGGGAATATTTAAACAATAGAAATTTCCTACAATAGTTATTTAAGTAACAAGGAATGTAAAGACGTGTTAACATTCGAGGTGAGCGAGTACGAGCCGAGGCAAAGCCGAGGCTTGTCGCTTGCCGAGGATGATAACAGTCGATACATTCCGTGTTACTTATTACGTTTTTCCCGCTGCTTGTTGACATTTCTCAAAATTTGCCTGAATTGAAGTTTGTTTTCTTACCCTTCCTTCATGATTATTCGTTCGCTATTTCATTCTAAGTTGCTTGTGCGTGTAACTAAGTTACCGAATAAGCAGACAACAATAATATTCAAAAGGTCTCATAACCTAAAAATTGATATGAATGAAGCTGAAGGTATTACTTGTCAAAGTCAAAGTCATTATTACCCTAGGCATGTAAATGACACTATTAAGTTCCTTTGTCAAGATGAATTAGTAAACGAATGATATAGGCCATTTACCTGTTTTGTTGCTAAGCATGTATGGACTATTTACAGTGTCGGCAGCGGGAAAAATATTTTATATACCGACGAAGCCACTTTCACTACAAATGGAGTTGTCATCACAGAATTGTCGCTATTGGGCAGCGGATAATCCTAACTGGGTAATAAACTGTAAAAGCCAGTATTCTCAAAAAATCACCGACTGGTGTGGGATGTTGAACGAACGAATTATTGGTGATTTCCTTTTTGAGGAAAACATTAATGCGCAGAGGTTTCTAGAATTTTTAAACACAGAGTTTTGGGATGCTATTCACGAGCTGCCAATCAATGAACGATCAAATTCAATTGTCCAGTTAGATGGGTGTTCAGTTCATTATACCAGAGCTGTGAGGCAATGGCTTAACGAACATTTCCCAAACCTATGGATAGGCCGTGGTAGTCCGTTTATAGAGTGGCCACCCAGATCTCCAGACCTCACAGTTTTGGACACAAAAGGTTTACAAAAATCGCTCAAGAGATAGAAATGAACTTTGTGCAAGAATTCGACAGGTATGTGCAGATATTACTCCTCAAGAACTAATGAACGTAATCAGAAACATTCGTAAGCGCTACTACAAATGTATCGAAATACATGGTGGATTAGTAGAGGCTACTAGAATATGAGTTAGAATTAGTTGTTGCACTGAATCGAAACATGTCAATAATTAGTTCACATAGTTGCGTTTATTATATTTTTTTGCTTCAGTATTAGTTGAATTGTGTGAATGTAATTCCGTTATTTCCATTAAAAAAAAATTATGCCATCAATTTTTTTTCATCTGGTGGCACTTTATTGTTGAAATCATAAAAAAAAATCTCAATGCTATATCTGTTGATATAAGGTGTTTTTTTGTGACTGTTAACTGTGTGAGTTTTCGAATTTTTGAGTTGTCATAACTTTGTTATTAATGAATATTTTTTCATGAAATTTTGGTCACACCTGTTTAGAGGCACTCTGTTTCCAGTGGCGTAGTGATTTTTTCAATAAAAAAATCGCTAATGAAAAATCCCGATTTTCGAGTAAGAAAAATATTGTAGTATTAAAATTGGATTAATAATTTCAAACTTGACTCGACATTTAAAAAAAAAAAGAATAAAGTCGGTTTACAATTTTAAATTTTAGGGGGTGTTTCCATTAAAAATGGGCTACACTGTATCAGTTCAACGCGTTATTGTACAAAAATATCCAGAAATTGCCACAAAACAAGCGTTATTTACCCTGTTGGTAAGGAAATATTCAAACAATTTGCGATTTCTAGAGAACTTTCAACAACATTATTTAATATTGACATGTAAATAGGCAGCTATAATGATACCAGCACGAAAAATTTTTTCGTGCGGGCGCACGGAAAAATTCCTTTTTCATTATGCTAAATAAGCATGTAAATATAGTGTTTTCAGATAGGTATAATGAAAATACTCTACCAAAATCTTTACTACAACCCCATGACGAATTAGATTTATTTTTCCAAATGTGTCATCAAAATAATAATACTACTTTACTGTTCGGTATTCGCAAACTGGTGATAAGAACCTAGCCAATGATAACAAATAATGTTTTCAAGACACTCGAAATGGAATTTCAATAACAGCAATCAAAACATCTACGGTCACGTTCAGTATGTGGCAATTCATAGTGATGATACGATATTATGAAGTTGTCATAACATAATAAATAGTTTCGCAGAAGTGATTGTTTTATTTACGAACCGGACAGCTCAAGTTCACGTCCTGATTTTTGTCACATTACAGCTGTCGGTTAACCTTTTCACTTTCAGTTGCTAGTTTGTATTGGTAAATTTTTTTCCCCAAATTTTCCTCAACTTCCTCCTGCGAGACACGTTTGGCATGCGTATGTGTCAAAATAGTTATTTTCCTAACAAGTGCGCAAAGTGTTACTTTTCCGCTGGCAAATACAGTTAGGCGAACGACGCGAAGCGGAGTTCATATAAGTTTTTGCGTGCATTAAAGGCACTTTGTGCACGTGTTAGGAACAACATTTTTCCTACGAGCTTCATATCAGATAGCAACGAATATAAAAAAATTATGTCTTATTGAATAATTTTTATTTAAACTTTATAGAATAATTACATAACAATACAAAATTTAATTATTTGTTACATTACATTAATAGTATAAATTATAAACAATTCTGGATATTTTGTAGAGAAAAAATACAAAGGAGTCGCAAAATGACGAAAACAAAGAAAATATCACCATTCATTGTTTCCAAATTTTGCATCAGAGCAAATGAATTATTTATTCTTACTTTTTTAAAAACTCGGCAAACAAATTCTAAAATAGTGGCTCTCTGTCATAATTTTTTGTTTATTTAACACTAAAAAATTTTATTTGCAACCTAAATCGGAAACGTATGTAGTAATTTCGTAGAAAACGCAGATTTGCCCACACTTAAACGCCTCGTTAAATGATTACAGAAAATATTCAAGGCATAAAGACCATAATTCATTCAATTAATTTTTGCTAGTCAATTCTTTGATTAAACTATTTCACTGTCTGCAATATAATTTTTTTTGTAGTCAATATCTAGTGTGTTACAACCGTATCTAATCCAGTGTTCCATAATACCTCAGGAAATGCTGGTAGCTTGGTTATCAGCATATAAAGTATAACTTATCACGTTTTGAAATATATGTTCGTTCGTAATGAGAAATTGCAAATGTATATTACAATGAACCTACAATTAGTATGCGGTTGCCGTTTCTTACTAATATGAAAGTTTAATAAATATCCAAAGAACAAAAAATTCAATGTTAATAAAAATTACAGCTTGATTTTACGAAATCTCAAAAAAGTTGTAAGTAATGGCTTTTTCAAAGTATGGCTTTTTCGTTGGGCTATCTGCTGGAAACTACATTTTTGCAACCTCCTCTTCAGTCAATAGTGAATTGACACTGAATATCCTTATGTCAATTTCAGTACAGGCTTAGGCTTCAGCTTTGGGTGTTTTTCAAATTAACTACTTCTTCACTTATGTAGCAATAATTGAAGATACTTTCGTTATCTAAGAATCAGTTATTCTTACCATAACTAGAGATTTTAAGTCATTGGAGACTTTGATTGCACCACTTGTTAATCTGACTACCAGTTTTTCCAGTAATTTTATTTCACATCAAAATATTATCTGATTGGAAATGCTACAGGGAATCAAAGATCCTTCACAATGAGGTATTACTTGAACCCCCATTACCATTTGAAAAGTGTGATTAGGAGGTAACATTTTGGACTAGAATTTTTGGCTCAAACAAACTTGACGTGTTTCAGTTTTTTTCCTACGAGATCTTTTTCTGGCAGTTATGCCTTCCGATAAGTTTTCGATATAGCTACTGTTATCTTGAACTGTGAACTAAAGGTTTTGTTTCACCTTCAAACATTTTAAATATTGGAAATGGTTTTAATAGCAATGCTAACTTGGCTCGTCAAATGGCATTGCCAAGTCGACTCTTGATTCAATGGATAAAAAAGTACGAAAATCTAGAAAAAGTCAGATGAGTTCAATATACTTCGAGTAGTTTAAAAACTGCCGGTCAGTAGGAGTTTATATTTAGTTGATTGCTTTTTGTGTTCACAGATCATTTCTTGATTTCGTTTAAAATTGTTTAAAATTGTTTTTTTCGTTAACCAGCTGTCGTCCCCTCACGAACGGCAGCCCTCAAAAGTCGAAACTTGTGTAAGCCAAGGATTAACGAGGTCTTACCTTTTAACGTGCGATTCCTGCCACTGTTGCCACCCTATGTAATCGGACCAAATGCGATTATTGCTATAAAAAACATTTTTCTAATTTATCTCAAATCTGGTTTGGCTTTTAGAAACTCACCAGTTAGTGGATATAGCAAATTTGTGATATGAATTTAATGATAAGGAATACTCAAAACCTCTGTGGCTGGGTTTAGGATGCATAACATTTTTGTTCTTTTCGTGATTGTTGTTGTTATTTCCGTCAACCGATTGCACCCCTACGCGCAACCCTCGGAAGTCTTCGAGAGACTTGTGTGAGCTAGGGAAGACGCAGCCCTCACCTTTTAACGTGTGATGCCATGCACGAGACCGATGACCATGCGAGGATTTGAACCCTCGACCCTTCGCTCCAAAGGTGAACGCTCTACCACCACGGCCCATAGATAGATCTTTAATGGTCATATTACACAATAGTGCTTTGACAAGTCAGTAATAAAATAAAACTAAAAAATTAAATAATAATATAAAATAACAAAAGATAAACAATCTTTGTCGTTAAAAACACTTGCACAATAAAATTTAACAAACAGCATTACGTATACGATACATTAATCAATGTATAAGTTGGGAAAAATCGGTTGATAGGAACTTATCAAAATCATAAAACGCATTATCAGCCAGGAACCGCTTGATAACAGATTTGAATTGAACACCCTCGAGAACTTGGACATCGTGAGGTAGAACATTGAAGAACTTGATTGCATAATAGCTAGTCCCATTTCTCGTTTTCGAAAGTCTCAAATAGTGTTGATTTATCATATGATTGTTTCGCGTTGTGTATGAATGTGAACTTTCATTTGTCCTATAGTTTCTCAAGTTTGCTTTTATATGCAGTATGTAAGTACATGGCAGGATTAGTATCTTAAATTGTCTGAAAGCACCCCTACAATCATCTCTATAAGGCAATCCAGCAATGATTCTGACCGCCTTCCTTTGCATGGAGAAGACTGCTGAAGCATGTGCTGAGGGCCCCTTACTAATAGGGCATAAGATATTGTGGACTGTATCAGTGCGTGGTAAGCTGTTAACAGTGCTGAGTGTGACAAGCAATTTCGCAGGTTACGTTAGAAAAATTTTCATTCTTCATACTTGCAGACAAAAGTCGTATGTTCTCCCCAAAAGTGAGTTTACCGTCCAAGAGGACACCTAAAAACTTAACGCAATGAGAGTTATTTAGGTCTGTGTGCTGTTTTAAGCTAAGAATCAATGTCTCAGACTTTTCTTTGTTAAGGACTAACTTATTGTTATGTAGCCAAGATTGTGTCAAGGACAGACTGTTATTGGCCTCAGTTAGCAGCATATTAAAATCTCTATTTGAATGGGCGATGAGGTATCGTCAGCAAAAAGAGTAAACTTTGCTGAAGGAGCACTATTAGGCGGGTCGTTAACATAAATAAGAAATAGGACCGGACCTAGAACAGAGCCTTGCGGTACCCCATATTTAAAGTTAATCGATTGAGAGCTGACGTCCTTGAAATTAACGAATTGAGTTCTGTCCGTCAATGACAGTCATTACCCGTAACCTGTATCTATCATAAACAATAATTTTTTTGACACTTCAATGTTTTGGTCACTTGCAACAACAAACTAAGGCTCACGTCCAGTTAATTTCTGTGACTTTACAGATATTCTTGCTCTTGACGGTCGAGTTTTTTTTTTAATGTTACATTGTAGTATTTGTCCTTTACTACTTCCAAGATCCCTATGGTTACGTATCGTTTCTCAGAGAAAGCTATCAAATAATGTTAACAGATTGGCAAAAAGTTGTTTGATATTCCGGAATGTTTTCTTTGTAAATATTTCTGTTTAATATTTAATGATCGGCGTATCTTGGTGGATTGGGTTGGGATAAGGTTTCATGTGAAACATTCTGAATATTTACTTTGGAAATTCAAATTTTTCTTAGAAGTCTTCAGGTTTGATGATTCGGTTTCTCAGTATCGTTACTGAAATCGAAAACTGGAAAACAATTTCCTCTTGGGAAAATGAAGCTGATCCATATTGAAAAATATGGAGAGTACTTGTATGAATTTAAAAATTGACAATAGCTGGAAAAACTGAAATGCAGATAAAATGATGGTTCAATCCAAGGCTTTTGTAAACGAAGGATGAATTTTGTCAACCAAATTGTATAGTCATTATTGCCCAAAAAGAACCCAGCACCTTCCTTATGGAAAATGGCTTACGGTTAAATTTTCAGAATGTTTGGTATTTTTGTGAATTTTTGCTTCTCCAGCAAGATACTTTGGATACAAAGGAATCTGTCGAATAGTTTTCGAGATACAAAGCGTTGAAGAAGAAGAGTGATGATTTTTCTAATAATTTTTATCAATAACTGGACATGTCAAACTTTAATATTCGACATAACCATCTGTTTTGAATCCCATCTGCATTGAATACATGCTCACTGTAAAACACGGGAGAAATGGAGGACATTTACCTAATTTTACATTAAAATTTTAAATTACTTGTGCAATCAAGTTTTAATACTAGGAGGAGTATGTATATATTACATTTTGGTATGTATTTTTCCATCCACTTTTTACTGTGTACCCTGCGTAATAAACTATATTGTGGAAAAATCCATTAACTTTGAATAAACTGCCTGCCTTGATAAACAACAGGCACAACAGTACTTGAATCAACATAACAATCTCAGCAAAGAAAATATAATAATTGTTCTAAGATACCAAATGACCTCGTTTTCTTACAAAATGTATGAGTCAGCTGTTGTTTCAAGCGTTTTTGATTTTCAACTGAGTACTGACAATATTTAACACGTTTCCGCAAAAGATTTCGTAGTGAAAATCATATTTAATTCAAAATGGAGAACCATCTGCATACCTATTAGAGTAATTTCCTTTATCAGAATTTATCAGTAAAGGATATGTCGCATATTTGTGGTAATGAATATCACTTGTGATCCCTAACCTAACTTAATTGAATCCGACTGTCTCTGGCATATTCGTTGAAGTAACCTAGTTACATTTTGAACACAAATATACTGTGACTAGACTCGAAAGTGAATACGATCACAACCACAAAATGTATACCAAATATTGATGATAATACAGGGCCTTTTTCTGTAGGTAGAATTTGTTGATCCATCCTCCCACTTAACTAAGAACACGATGATAATTAGCCTAATGACAATAATGGAAATTGAACTTGCCCTGGAGAAATTACATCCAGGCGACTTGGGGCAACCCCAAGAATGATATTTTATGCCCAGCAGACGGTTTCTTAACTAGTCAGTGAATCATATAGACAGCTGTCTAACTATTTGAATTTTTATTCGTATATAACAATATTAGAATGAAAATTTTGATACTTATTGGGAGTTGAAACCAATTCCATGAATGTGATTTGTTTAGACGTATGTATATTTCATATTCCTTTTCATTTATTCTGGTCTATTCTATTCTAGCAATCGGCCATAAACATCGGTCATCGCTCATTCAATGGCGAGAAGAGAAGACTCAATTCTAAACTGAATATAGAAATATATGTGGAGTATTTTCGAACGAATACTCATAAATGGTTAATTAAACAATTAATCGATTCGATCACGATCACTAGTTATTTGATCAACTAGTGCATTAATAAAGGCCATTAATGATCGAGAAATTTTAACTCGTTGATTACAATATTTTTCCGTCTTCCTCACTCTTGTTGAAATAAAGGAATTCTTATTTTTTCCCGCAATAAAGTTAAAGATGCTACTTTAGCAGTTCCACATCTGGCAGCATTAATTTATCGTCAATATCCACTTTAGCGTCCATAACATCTGAATTCGGTTAATGTTTGGTTGCATATGAAACAATTATGCATTCAAAGAGAAATCGACCATTAATGACAAATCGACGATTAATAGGGGTCATTAATGGATGATTTCTCGAAATCATTCATTAATAACAAATCGTTCATTAAAAGGGGTCAATAATAATGGTCGATTATTCAAATTATGAATTACCTATTACATAATTTCAATTATTTAAAACTGGAGAGTTACTGAATTTTCTACACACTTAATTATCACAAGTGTTTTATGTTATATAGACAATCTATTTCTAATTAATTCGTTATACTCAAATTGATATCAAACTTTTTCTTGAAAATTTCGAAATTCTATAGTCAGCCGTCAAGATTCTTATTTTATCCAGCTTGCATGTAGCTGTCAGCCACGATTACTGAAGGGTCGAATGATATAGTATTTGGAAGGAAAATTATTTATACATTTGCATTGAAAAAAAAATATACGAAAATTTCAATAAAAAATCATAAATAAATCTTCAAAACACAAATCAATATTCACAAATTGTTAAAAAAAAAATAGTAGAATTCTTCTGGACTTCCATTGTCTAGAAACAAAGAAAATAAATTCTTTGCATGTGTTTGAGTCAGAAGAATTCTGCTAACAGTAATACATTCTCAACCACTTTCAAACAAAAAAATATTGTTAAACTGATATCATTATTTTCAATTTCACTGTGAACGGAAACTTGACATATTGGCAATTGTCACAGTCAATATTCCTTTCATCATTTGTGGTACCATACTTCTACTTTCAAAATCTGTGTAAGAAATTGAAATCGGATTATAACTAGAGCACCCTGGCACTCTGCAAGATAGTGCAAAAAAAATCAAATTGCAATTGTGCCAAAACTAATGGACCGACGACAGCGCCTGTTTTGTGTTCACATAGGGTACACATGATTTAATACTTTCATGGGCCAACCCTACAACCTGAAAAGGAGGGAAGTTCTGAGTGTTTGCAAAATTTTACGGTTTTTCCAGTTTTTCTCCGTTACTAATGATCCGATCTGACTGTCAAAAATTTCATTTCGCAACCAGATTGCTGTATTAGTTTTCATTTTATATGCGGAAATCTATTAAAAAGTGTTTAAAAATCTACCAGGTATTCGGTTAGTCCAACCAACAAATTTCAAATTGTTAGGTTCTCCATCACAAAAGATCAATAAGTACCGTATTGAACGAACGAAAAATCGTATCAAAACTTTTATGTGTTAAGTTACCAGATCTCAGTTCACATACCGCACTCTACCTCTAGGCCTACCCAAATTATTATATACATAGAGAACATGTGCAACATGAAAATATCCACAAATTTTTAATGACATCGACGAACATTTTAAAGAAGCAATGGAACATATATGTAATATTCGAATGTAAAGATACAACGCTTCGGATTGCTAATGGAGGTTTAGGCGTACGCCGAACCCAAGACATCGCTTTACCAGCATTTTTGAGCTCCCAATTTCGCAACGAAATCACTTGTAATGGAGATGCTTCATGATAACCTCAACAAAGAGTTCCTTTCACAAATTACCCATGAAGGAGTGGAGATATACATGGTAATACCAGGTGCAGTAATGCCAAGCGAAGCAGACCGATCTAAACAGAAACCAACCAATAATGGAGAATCGTCAGAGGGATTTATTCGAGAAGGCAGAAGATGACATCGAACGAGCAAGACTTCAAGCACTTTCTGCTAAGGAGTCCGGAAAATGGCTGCAAGTTCTTCCGTAATCCCAGTTAGGTACTTTTTCGGATGGATTTCAGTAGCCCTGCGTTTAGGAGCACACATTTGTGAACCTCACAAATGTTGTCGTTGTGGAGCACATGTTGATGGCTCGGGGACTCATGGCCTTAGTTTTCCTTTCAGTTCGGGGCGTCTTTCGCGTCATCATGCTCTCAACGACACAGTCAAACGGGCTTTGGCATTAGCTGAAATTCCATCTAAATTAGAACCGAATGGTAACTGTTTTGATGAAGACAGAAAACGTCCAGACGGGATTACTTTGGTACCATGGCCGAGAGGACGAGCGATGATATGGGACGTGACATGTTCAGATGTTTTCGCAAAATCAAATATTCGAACAGCCCTTGTAGCACCTAGGAAATTAGCAGAACAGGCAGAAGAACGCAAGCGAACCAAATATCAATCGTTCGAACATAATTACATTGGCATTTAATACGCTAGGCGGTTTCGGACCCAATTGCCTTCAGATCATAAGAGAAATCGGTAGAAAAATGAAAGATATCACTGGAGAAAAGCGGTCGACAAATTTCCTGATGCAGATTGAGATAGCCCGCGGTAACGCAGCATTTGTAATCGGCTCAATGCTGACATCCTTGGAGAAATATACAATTTATGATGTCCAATGTTGAATATTGTCGGTGTTCTCTGTTTTATTTATATTATTCATTGTATACTGTATTGTATTCACGTTTACTTATAGTTTATGTAAAAAAGTATAGAATAAAATAAAACAGCACAAAAAAGAAGTTTAAAAATCTTATAGAACATGATATAGTAATAGTAATTTATTGTACAGAAGATACATCGTTCATAGAAATACATTAAAATAAATTGTTCAATAATGGTAAACCCAGTAAAAATAAAAAAAAAAATTTGTGCGATTTAAAACTAATTATTGACAATCATTTTACATTTAAATACATCTAAAATATTAACATTTAAAACAGTAGGGACTAATATAAATTATATAATAAATACACTTTGAAATGTGACGGGAGTCGACTTAGAATAAGATGACAGGAATTTTGGGAAAATTATTTATAAAAGACAATTTGATTTGGAATATACACATAAAGATATGATAAATATACAAAACACTTTAAAATTATAAGTGAAATTGTTAATAATGGAATATTTGTCAGAGGATAAAAGTGACAATTCATAATACGACGAGGGAAATGTTGGGGGAGATATTAACATTAAAAAAATAAAATTTTATTTGATATGGAAGATAGCAATATGACATATAATAACAAGTATACATCTGTATCTGTATAACACAGTGATTATCAAAGAGCCCCCGACCTAAAACCCCCTGGGTCAAATTTTCGGTAATATCAAAAATCAGGTCATTTAAAAATTTTACCCCAGGTTCTAGATTAGGGACCCAAAATATTCTGGTCACGTGTTGCGTGGTGAATATTTTGAAATATACTTTAGTAGGGGGTTGACAATACCAATATCCTGATACAGGTTTATTGGACGTTGAGCGATACTAATGTGGACATGGAGCAAGTATCCGCAATTCTGGAATAATAATTTAATAATATAGCTTCATTCGATTATCATCAAAGTGATTAACAAAATCTTTTGAAGAAGTAGAAACAAAATTAGTTCAAACTAATGTCGATGGCTGCACCAACTTTATTATTCATAGGGGTTTTGGGTGATAACCGACCCTGGATTTTTCATCAAATTCGAGCAATCCGAAAAAGGGGCTTTTTGGAGGTCCATATTGAGACCAGTAACTTGAATTTTCCAATTCTGACTCCTGATTCGTTATAAGTAACCCTGAGATCAACTTGGGCTAGTTTTCTGGGATGCCATATTGGGAACACTGATGTGAGTTTTGCAATTTTCATCATTCATCATTAGCTAAACTGAAAAATCTTTGGACCAAGTTCTCATTGATTTTCGAGAATATTGAGAAATGGGACCTATTTTTTGGGACCATTGATGTGAAGTTTTCAATTCTGACCCCAGATTTGTTATTAGTCACCCTGAAAACCTTCTGGGCCAAGTTTTCGTCAAGTTTCAGGACCATAGAGTCGTTGAAACAAGCGATATGTTCATGGCGTACGTAACTACCACTGATAGCGAACAAATCAATTTGAAAGTATTTGACCTTGATCATCTCAAAAACTGTCCATTTTCTGACCTTACGCCCATTGAGACATTTGATCAGGACATCGATGTCTACAATATCCTGAAGTTTCAGCCAATTTCACCGAGAGCCATTTTCCATAAGGATTGTTGCGGGGTCCTTTCAAAGGCAATTCAGAACCGTCATGTTTTCTCCGTGCAGTTCATTGTTGCTCGGAACGAGACAATTGCTTTGTTCGTTTTAAGTAAGTTTAATTAATTCCTACGTTCGACTGGAATATTTGAAATATTTTGTCGTCCTCGTCACCGCACATGTTCAACAAACAATGCATCCGTCACAGTTTCCCCTAAAAGACATAAATGAACCTTGCCCGGTGCCAGTGCACTCGTCGTCGTGACACAATTTTTCCCCCATATTTTTCATACCGACGGCGTGGCCCTCCCTAAGAGCCTGCTCTGAACTGTCTAACCGAACGGCAATCATTTGTTTGGAAACCACCGGATTCGAATCGAGCGTGCTTCGAACGTTACTCAGTTGTTTCCGTTGTTGAGGATTGTCAGATTTTTATTTTGTTGAGTTGGTGCAGTTCACTGTTTTAGTGTTTTTTTAATAGTGCTGTTTTTGTTAGGGGACTTAATATATAGTTTATTGGATATTTAATATTTAACGATAGCAGTAAGTACATTTTCTACCAGTATATTTCATTGTGTAATTGATTTATGTTTACCGAAAATTATTCAAAATTGCAACTCGGCAGAAGTCTAGAAATTGATAAATAACCATGATTGCTCCATTTATTTGGTTCCAACTAATTTATAATACGTCATTAAATTACGATTCGATTATGGAAAGGAAACTTCTGAGCTTTTGGTAAAAATTATTGTATATTATAGAAAATATCACATTTTCCATTCAGTTCTTCAATTTTAACATTGACATGCGAGGTAGCCAGGGTATTTTGGAACTAGAGATAAATGGGACTTTTTCGGTTGTTAATGACTGAAATCGATGAAAGCCGCTGAATGTTAGGGATTTTTTTCATTAGAGAAATTTTCTGGAATGTTCAGATTTTTTAGGGGTCGTCTATTGAAGATACTTTTAAGGGTGGCTTTTCACTAAATTTTTCACTTGGGTTGCTTACTGTGCTTCATAATAATAGATTATTCATCAAAAATGGAATGTGTTGAAATTAACAGCTGAAACCATGGGATTTTTGCACAATCATGTATGTTAAATTGACATTTCCCATTCACAATCCACCATTTGCACTTTGTTGACAATATGACTTTACTACCAATAGAATAGCATTTTGTTCGGAATTTATTTTTCTTTTATTTTAGGAAGTGGTACCTTACAAACTGAAAGACTGTGGCGCTACTATCCGCATGCAAAATGTTTCATGCAAGGGTTTCGTTGTCCCTAACTTTCAAGGTTTATTTTTCATTATTAGGGGATGAAAAAATTTGAACGTGACGGTAAAGATCTAATCTATGTTCCCTTTTTCTCACCTTTTCGAAATTTGATTTGGTTCTTTTTAAAAAAAAAGGAAAAATCATCAAAAAATATTGATTTTTGCGATATTTTTCAGAAAAAACTGAATAATTAAATGAGAAAAAGGGAACATAGATAACACCTTCACCAATATTTACTTATTTTTTAATTCACTCAAAGTGAAAAATGAAACAAAATTGTTAGGGACTACCATATCCTTGCATTCATTGTTTTATAGTATAGTACAACTTCCTCTTAAGCACTTTTTTTACTGCATGGAGAATTGTTGATCTGTTGAACGGGGCCAGGTAGCCTAGTGGTTGTTTCAATCACTTTGGCTGCCAGTCAAAGGTTCAAACCCTAGCAAATGCAGACATTTTTCTGATGGCCCGAGAAAGTACTAGGAATCGCACGTAAAAGGGTAAGACCTCGTTAACCCTTAGCTCGCACAAGTTTCGACTTCTGAGGGCTGCCGTTCGTAAGGAGACGATAGCTGGCTAACGGGAAAAACAAAATCAAAAAAAAATTAATGAGGTTATTCTGGAAAACACAGATTTTTTTACTACTTTCAACAACCCGTAACTCAATTAATACTCATCTTAGAAGATGTTTATTATTATTAGGACGTTAAGCCTCAAAATCAACTGGGGTTTCCACCATCGGGAGTTTGTCCTCTTTATTATGGGACACCCTGTATATTATATACTAACTTTTCAGCATAAAACTAAATTCAACACTAGGTAGGTAGACTGGTAACAGGCAAGGACCAGGTGGAAAATGTTGAGATTCCATCTTTAAGGGAAAAAAAAATTAAATACGAAAAAACTCAAAACGGTGAAAAGGGGATGCAGTTTAGGGGTTTAGTGACCTCTAAGTGGAAAATGTTCAATGGAAAAGTTGTAGATAATAAAGTTATCGAAAACTTTTGTATTCAACACTTTTCGACATAACCTCAAATCAATCGTCAAAATGGCGAAAAGCCGATTTTTCAGTATTTTTTTCTATCGAATGAATTATTTAATTTACATGAAAATTTGTACAAATATGTCTTTTTTGGTGTCGAATAGGCCTGATTTTGTCGCAATTCTGAAGACAGTTTTCGAGTTAAGTATGTATGTTTTTCGAAAAAAAAAAATGCCCTTATCTTTCACGAACAATTGTTCTGGTGTTTTTTTGTATTTCAAAGATCATTTTAATTGTTGAAATGTTGGTTGGTTATTGATCGTTAAACCACTTAAAATTGAGAAAAACCGACAACTCTCTCTGAATCATGATTTTTCTCAATATTTTCAATGATTTTCAATAGTTTTAGAAAAGAATAAAAATGATACTATAAAATTAATTAGGTGTAATTATGTATTCTAATACCTTATTACGAATAATTTAATATAAACTACCTTTTGTTATAAAAATAATGAAGAAAGTCGAAAATCATTGAAAATATTGAGAAAATCATTATCCAGAGAGAATTTTTTCTTAATTTTAGGCGGTCTAACGACCAATAAACCACCAAGTTACATAGACCATCTGAAAGTAGACATTTCAACAATTAAAATGATCACTTACAGATATTCGAAATACATGAAAACACCAGAACAATTGTTCTTGAATAAGGATATTTTTTTTCGAAAAATGAAAATAACTTTAAAACGAGTAGTGTTCCCATTTGCGAAAAAATCATGCTTATTCGATACAAAAAAGAAATATATCTACAAATTTTCATCTGAACTGAATCATTTATACGCGAGAAAAAAAATACTGAAAATTCCTTTTTTTTTGCCATTTTGAGGTTATGTCAAAAAGTTGAACATAGAAGTTTTTTATTTTTTTATTATCTACAACTTTTTCATCGAACATATTTCGCTAGGAGGTTACGTTTCGCCGCAAAACAACGTTTTCAACCCCTAAACTGCATCCCCATTTCACCATTTTGAGTGTTTTCGTGTTAAAATATTTTTTTCTTCAAAGTTGGAACCTCAACATTCTCCACTTGGTCCTCGCCTGTTATTTTTTTCTTATTTTAAGCGTTTAGAATTCGTTTTGGCACCAGCCTAAGGTACACCTCATTCTGAGAAAAGTGATGAATAGAAATTATCAAATAATAGTTCAAAACAATCATCCATAGTCATTAGATTCTTAGAAGGAATATCTTGAATACAAAATATGAGTCAACGAATTCCTTGGAATTTGATGAATTAATCAGTAAATAAGTGACACATCTACGGTCCCAAGGTTATCGAGTTCCAGATCTGTGATAAAAAACATGTGGTCATAAAGACAGTGTCTGCACTCCCGTATCGTACACTTACTTAAGTATAATTTTTGAATTATTTCTTCGGACTCATTTGTTTCAGTCGTCAATTCAGGATGAAATAGCAACTCTCAAGCCTTGGTTTAATATGGGACCATAATTTAGCTCCATGGTAAAATATTATTTTTCTACAACCTCTTTTGAGAAAAGTTACTTTTCCTCTCTAACAATTAAATAAAGTTTCACATAAGTAAATGCAGTTTTTTTAGTTGATATTTTCATCACATTTTATTTTAAAAAAAAGTACATTAACAAAAGTTAACAATTTTAGGACTTGAAATATTGAATGTATAATTTTTAAAATTGCTGAAGTTGAGAACAAAAAGTATTTTACCCCTTCACCACACAAGTAATTTAATTCCTGAGTGACACCACAGGCGTCCAATATCCCATTTTCGATTGCTGAAGTTAATTGGAGACAAGAATTTGGTGTGTATGTTATTCGTATTGCACTTAAAAGAAATGGTAGATGGATAAATTGTCGATGAAGGAGTTGCTTCTGTTGTTGCAATTTCTGAAATATTTGATAAGGGCTAAGTAGGAGTAACTTTCCTAAATTGATTTGCAATTTGACTTATTTTGACAGTTGACTGACCTACATATCCTTCCGCCACGCGCATCGAGCGTCAACCACCATCTTTCTTTTATGTTAAAATGCCTCCTCCAGCATTTGCTAGGAGAGATGCAGATATATTGTTCTGGATTATGCAACTTTAAATATTTGTCTACGTTAAATGATATTTTTGACATGGTATTTTTTCCAACAATCTGTACTGAACATTTTGATTTTCTTCAACTCAAAAAGAAACGACGATGATCCGTTTTCGCTGGTCTTTTTTTGATGATGTCAAGGATGTTAACATTGTCAATGGTATTGTTTGTAAAAATAAATTTCCTTTGTATTTTTGTTTTGGTGTCTGGCACTATTATTAAAACAATATTACCCCCATCTTGTATATCTTCAACGGTAATATTACATAATTCGTCACTTCGGCTTACACCACAGATCACAATTATTGAAGCAACCTACAAAAAATAACAAATTAGTAACGGAATACTTGTCAATGTCTTAAATATACTTTCTTCATTAAGTACTGGTCATCTGGTGTTATGACAATAAACCTCCTCACAATTTTTTTTATACTTTTTTTCCCTCATCCAATCCTGATTTTTCCGGTAATAAAGACACATTCAGTAATTTTGCTTCTTCCTGCACGTCATCGGTTACAACATTTTTTTCGTATTCGTTTAATTCGTCCATATTTATACAGTGACCGCCAAAATCTTGGAACCTACGGGAAACTTTTTTATTCATAGTTTCTCAGAAATTTTCATTCTTCATCAAAGTTGGTGTATCCAATTATACTAATACGAATATAGAGCCCTTATTATCATTGGCGGGAATCGGCCGACATTCTAAATTCAATAAAGAGTGAAGTGACATTAATATGCAAAATATCGAAAAATGTTATGAAAAAAGTTGTTTGCAATTGAATGATAATTCCAGTTATCAAGTTTAGTCCATCAATTACTAATTTTAACTGCTTAATGAGTTGCCCTCAATTGTTAATGGGAATTATCGACAATCATTTTTAAGTAGATTACTAAATAAGCATAAATTATTTTTCAAAGCGATTAACTGATCTAACAAAATCTTGATTGAATATGAGTCAAAAAACAGTAATGAAAAGATAATGAAATGAAGCCAGGATCCTTAAAAAAAAAAAAATTGGCAATTGATACACTAAACTGGATGACTGGAAATATCGTTCAATTGCAAACGACTTTTTTCAATAACATTTTTAAATATTTTGCAAATTAATGTCATTTTACTCTGTAGTGAATTTAGAATATCGGTCGATTCCCGCTTAGCCGCACGCCACTGATCATAACCGATATGCCCCTATTCAGTCTAATTGAATGCAACAACTTTTATGAAGAATGACATTTTCTGATAAACTATTAATAAAAAAGTTTCCCATATGGTTCCAAGATTTTGGCGGACACTGTATATACATTTTGTTTCTCAATATCAAATGGATTTAGACGTTAAAATTAAAGTCAAAATGTTTGATGTTCATTATACGTAACTACGAAAACAATGTGTATATCCTTAACTTTTGCTACCAAAATTGGTTATCTTCTTCAAAACGATATGGAAATTTTATTTGGGGTGTGGTAACAAAAACCAGTCTCTAATTACTAAGGTAAGGGTGTGTTGGACGTGATGAATTGGGATGTCTGCGCATTAATAATTCACCTCTCAGTTACTTTATTGTCGTTTCCAATATATATGGCTGGTGTGCCAGATGTTTAGGGGTGGCAAATTCTAAATTTGTTTTCGAATTTCAGTACGAATACGAGATCTTTCAGTAACTTTAACATTTCATGTTGAAAGATTTAATGAAACCGGAGGTACACTATGTACCCATAGTATAGAACAAATATATTTTTCTGAAATCGTTCAAGAATGCCCATTTTCTCGGAGCAACTTCAGGCCTCAAAATACGCTAATCTAGTATTTTAGTCCGTTGCTAAGCAACGAATTTTCTCGAACCGTTTTCGGACCTAAACGGTACGGGAAAGTACTTTTTCGGCAACCATCCGGGACTTCCCGGACACTTTTCTCTGGGAAAGTAGCACTTCCCGGCCTAGTCCGGGAAGTACGTACTTCCCGGACTAGGCCGGGAAGTGCTCGAAATTTAATATAAATAAGAATTAGAATGTTTCTGTTGGTACCTATCTTCTGTTCGAATTTCAATATATAATACAAATAAGAACTAAAATGTTCGAAATATTCAAATTTGGAATCACAGCCAGGGTAGTTTACTCTTGATCATAATTCTATTTTTTGTTACCCCCTGTACACCGTTGGGAAATTTAGAAGTTTGATAACTTGAATAAAGTATTTCGTAATGCACCAATTTTTATTAAGAATAAAATTTTCTGACAAATCGATAATACATTTTTTTTCAGAGGCAACCCATTTTAGGCGTTTTCGTCTATTTATGTAACTGAAAAATAAGTATGTGTCATCCGGTTAACAGATGGGTGACGGTCGACCTCTCTTCGTTTCTTAGACTAAATGCGTTTCATTGATTTGTTATTCTACATGGTTGCCGAAAAAATAGTGTACGCAACACGTCCGAAAACAGTTTTTTTGTACTCGTAGAATTTGGTCTACTTGTCCAAAAAAACAGTATTTTCTGGACTTGTTACGTAAATTACTATTTTCTGAAATCGTTCAAGAATGCCCACTTTCTCGGAGCAACTGCAGGCCTCAAAATACGCTAATCTAGTATTTTAGTCGAACTTTCCCGGACCGTTTTCGGACCTAAACGGTAGGGGAATAGTAATTTACCTAACAAGTCCGGAAAAAAACTGTTTTCGGACGTGTTGCGTACACTATTTTTTCGGCAATCATGCAGAATAACAAATTAATGAGACGCATCTAGTCTAAGAGACGAAGAGGGGTCGACTTTCACCCATTTAACCAGATGAAACGATTCCAAATTTGAACATTTCAGTTCTTATTTGTATTATATATTGAAATTCGAACAGAAGATAGGTACCAACAGAAACATTCTAATTCTTATTTATATTAATATTTGTATTAAAATTCGAAAGAAAAAGTGTCCGGGAAGTGAACACTTCCCGGATGGTTGCCGAAAAAGTACTTTCCCGTATCGAAAACGATACGGGAATATTTTTGCCGGCTTGTTTACATTTTAGACAGTTATTGAATTCACGCAAACAATATGTAGAATTCCTTAGTTTTTGATAATGCTGATTGCGATTTCAGAAAAAATAGTATGTGTACCTCGTAGTAAAAGCACATTCCCAGACTTCAATGCTTGTTGGCATCGGCTTAACGCCTCGGCCAACAATTTACATTTTCGTCCGGGAATATATTTCTTTTACTATATACGCCATATACTATTTTCGAAAACTAATAATGAAAATATGTTGAAGTTTGAAAAGAAATTGTTTTATTGGTTAGCCTCCTAGTTTTCTTCTTTTGGTTTTCTCGAAAAGGAAAATTCTGAAATATTAAAAAAAAATCTTGAGAACCTCAAGAAAGTAGTAAACATTGGTGATTTTCTTGAATTTCTCAAGGGGAACATTTATCTAGACAATGACCATTAAGCTTTGAAAGCATTGAAAAAAACGACATTCGGCAAGGTTCCAAAATGAAATATATAAATTTATTAAATTCTTTACGATCATAAAATGATATGGGATACGTCAGACAACAAATACATACATACGCACAGTCTAGATTTATACATAAAAATATTCATACATTTCCACAAAACAAAATATAACAATTCCACAAAAACAGAAATATAACAGTTCCTCAAAATTAATATAAATCACTTAGGTATTTTCATCAGTGATTGAAATACTCATTACTACTATAAAAACAACCGTATCTCAAAAATTCTTTGAGATTCGTTTTGAAAAGATTTCCCTGTCTATATTTTCAAATCATTAGGTAAGTGATTTTGCTCCCTCATTAGAAGAAGAGATAAGTTTAATGTTTCTGAAGCCTTATCAATTCACTAGGATATGAGTGAGTCACAATTTCGATTGTAATTTGTCTTTTAAACAGCAGAATGCATCTGTAAATATAAATCTAGGTACGCACAGGACTTTGATCTCAATAAAGTGTTGCTTACAAGATTCTCTATAGTCAATTTTATAAATTAGGCTGGGAGACAAATATTTTGAAGTTTTGTGGAGCAAACCCAAACGGCAATATTATCAGAAATATGAGAATATACAACAGCAAAGTAAACTTTTAAAAGTTTAATAGGAGGAGATCTCCATCTACCTGTCAATTTCAGACCGATCTCACTGCTACCCACCCTATCAAAAATAATTGAGAAACTAATAGTGAAAAATAGAATAACCTTTCTCAAGAAATTTAACACATTAAGCCTCAATCAGTTTGTCTTTCAATCATCACATGATGCCATTTTTGCCTTCCTATATAACCTTTAAGTACTTCAATCTGAATGATCGAGAAGTAACTGCAGCAGTGTTTTGTGATTTATCTAAGGCGGTTGACAGTGTGAATAATGAAATACTGTTGCAGAAGCTCGAAATCTACGGCTTTAGGGGAACTGCATTGTCTTGGTTCAAATCATACCTATCTGAACGTCTCCAAAATGTCCTATTCAATATCTAATGTGTTGTTAACTCTGGTGTCCCGCAGGGCTCCATTCTTGGACCGCTTTTATTCCAGCTTTATGTCAATGACTTGCAGCATTTAGACATACAGGGTAGATTCACCATGTTCGCGGATAACACCACAATTCTCTGGCATAATAAATGTCCCACAAATCTGTCTGGACAAATTAATATTGATATAAAAAGAGTGAATGGTGTGATGCAAATCTTCCATCACTCAATGTTAGTAAAGCAAACATTGTATCATTTAAGTGTGACATTGAGGGAATTTCTTTGGGGACCGATGAGGAAAAAAACTTATATCGAAGAAAATAAGTGTCTGGGATTACATTTTGATGAAAAAACTAGGTTTTCAAAGCCATGTCAGGAACTTGTGGCAAGAGGTTATCCTCAGGTTGTTATTCTGTGCGCATTGCATTTAATGAATTGTTAATACAAGAAAGGTGTATTTTTGACAGGTGGAGTCTCATCTCCGTTATGGCATTTGCTCCTGGGGTGTTTGCTTGCAATACCTGTTCAAAAGGGTCTTCATTTTACAGAAAAGGGCCATCAGGTATATGTGCAAAGCCAAACATCGTGGTTCCTGTCGATCATAATTTTTAGAACAAAATGTTTCAGCACTTCCAATCCTTTTCATTTTAGAAACAGTGTCTAATTGATAAGAAATTTAGAAATGAAAAAATGCCCCATCAACACAATACACGTATATCACTTCAAGCTCCACTCTCTACCCCTACGTCAACCTTAACCCAAAACTCTCTTATTTATTTATTTATTTATTTATTTATTTGTAATACATCCAATCAGATTATAAATCCACCAGCTGCGGTATATAACAGTAATTATTGTGATACATTTTTATATGATGTGCAAATCTTAACTAATAATTAACTAATTCGGGAAATGTTGGGAAAGGGTTTTTCTAAACTGGGTTAGTGAAGTGGAAAATACATCTTCATTTTCTAACCTATTGAACTGTCTACATATATGAAACAACGGACTGTGTAAGGATGGTAAGAATTAGTTATATCTAGGTGAAAAGTTATGTTCGATCTCGAAGTGATACGCGGCACATTGAAGTTAACTAAGGCTAATAATTGTGGTGAGTCAATAGAATCAATAGAATATGTATCCAAGTTACAAAAAATATTGTTTTCGGCAAGTCAATACCATATCACAGTGTACACTCAAAGTTTACAAAATATAAATTGGAGAAATACATAAAATATATAGAAATACTTAAAATATTTAAAATACATAAAATTTAAAATCGTTGGCCGAACCAGATTTTTAAATAAGATTAATTGTTTCAGAAAAATATTTTTATCGGCAAGTCAATTTTGACAATGAAAAAAGCAGATTACATAAAAACATTAAATTTTGGCAAGAAAAAAACATGAAAAGTGTAGCTAGTAGGTATACATTGACTCTCAAAGAATAAAATGAATATAAAATTTAAAACCGTTGAACAACCCAGTGTTTTGAAACCTTGAAATTGTTTTCGGTTAATGGTCATCGGTGATATAGCAGTTTCCTTTAAAATTTTGTCACTCAAATTCAAAAAAAGGTGTTTGGAAATATTCTTCAACTGCATAAAAACAATGAGATAAAATATGTCTTTTGATTGTGGATTTGAATTTTCCAATATTATTTAATGATTTGATACTCCTAGGTAAGAAATTGAATAAATTCAGATCTAGAGAATTTTTGTCGATTTTGTGAGCCTGTAATGGACATCTGCATTGGTCTCTAGGTTGGCTTTGTTTTTATTGATGTCTATTAATGAAACAAAAATATGTAACGATGGAAGGGGCATTATATTTAAAGATTATGTATGACCTATTTATAATAGCAGAAAATTGTACAATCACCTGTTATAATAAAAGAAATACAAAGTGAGCTGAAATTCAGAAAAGCAGTAAAAAAGCTATTTGTTCCAAAGGTCTATTATTATTCTACAGAGGAATTCTATGAAAATTCATACCACTAAAGTTTTATCTAACTTTTAACACATCATTTATTGTTTTTTATTTTTATGTTATACTTTCACATTTCTAGCGGCCAATCATATAATATGGTGCAGTCCTTTTTAAGAATATATATTCTTCTTTCAATAACCTATTATCCAAATTTTAGTACTGGCTGTTTTGCTGTCAAATTTCATGCTGTACATTTCACTTTCTTTATGTAATTAATGTATAATTTATTTTTCTGTGCTTTGTCTACCAGTATGTGCTTTTCTTCAGATTATAAAGTGTACTTTTATTGATCGATTGAAATTGGACCTCAATTGTTTGATTACGTAATACCCACTATCAAATTTCTTACGAACATGGTTTATACCTGACTCCAAGGTCATGTTAGACATCTTTTCCTTTAGTATATATGATTCGAACCTATGATTCACAACACATGGTATATTCCATCCTGGAAAAAAATTATCAGCTTGTAGTACGTCAGATATCTTCCAGAATGCTGTAGGCACTCCTTCACAGCTGCATTCTTGGGCATTAAACATTTTTCTAAAAGGCCCTGAATGCAGCGTTCCAATGGAATAAAATGTGATTCGTTTTAGGTAGGTATTTTACCTACCTCTATAGTCTATCTGTTGTGCATGGTGTGTGCCTTTCAAGTTCATTGATCAAGCACAACCAGCTTTACAAGTTTCAATCTAATGAAATGGATGGCAATTTACCTGGCTTTCGTACCTGAGATTTCGGAATGCCGATTATAGTAAACGTAAAGTTTCATGTTGAAGGCATTGAATTTTGAGTAGGATTAGTTGAAACGTATATTATACAGGTTTGTTCTTGTTTAGTATACCTCAAACATTTTCCTAAAATATTCCTGAATTAATTAAATCCATCTTCGACTTCTCCTTTCGTACACCGACTCATTTTTCCTTGTAAAAATTTCACACCTCACTTTTTCAGCCAATAAAAAAAATGGTTTTTGTTTAGTTGCCATGGAAACCCAAAAAATTTCCGGAAATTTTTATGCTCCAGGGTAACTTGAGAAGATAATCTTCTTGATGTACAGCAGTAAACCCTTTGTAGTGAGAATCATTCGAGACTACAAGCCCATATCACAATTTGGGGGGGTCATTTGACCCAGGATGAAACATATTCAGAACGATGATGCTATATGAAAAAATAACTTTAGGCACTATGCCGTCAATTCTTGGTGGTGCAAATCCGAAGATTTACTTTTCCGACAAAATATTCTTGTACGGCATTCCTCACGTTGGTTGATTATGAAATAATAATCTCCTAGAACATATTCTCGTACAAAAATAATGGGACCGGAACCCAGAAAAAAAAAATTCATTTTCCGAAAATAAAAAAAAAACCTGGATTCCGGTCCTATTATTTTTGTAAGGCAGTAGGTACTAGGAGATTTTTATCTCATAATCTACCAACGTGAGGAATGCCGTACAAGAATATTTTGTCGGAATAGCACATCTTCAGATGAAAAATTATTATTATTATTAGAAGAAGAAAAATCTTATACGAGGTATCTAGTATTCCAAACTCACAAAATTATTCCTTATAATTGTATACCTACCAAAAACCTCAGATGGAATGATTAGTTTTTCTCAAATTATTTAGAACCTTACAAATAATTTCGATTACATTGCATTTGGCACAGTTCCATATATTTCCCATACGTAACTATCTGGCCTGGAATGTTCAACTGTTTCTTTTGATTTTTCATTTTAGGGAAAAGAAAGAAATTGATGTTTAGCCGGGGAAGTAGTTGTTTTGTGTTAGATATTACAAAAAAGTAACTTCATTTTTATTGTTGGTTTTTTTCATTTCCAGAGGAGTCATGTTTGGCTCAATTTTCAATTGATGTTTCTTTCCTTTTCAACTTTTTGTTATTATTCATTAAACAACAGTCAATCAAGTATATACGAGCGACCAATCATAACAATAGTTGTAATAATATAAATTCAACAGCAATAGTCTTTTGTAGACCTCTATACGACGTAAACTAATACACTCAGAACATTTATATGGGTGTTCCTCAACAATAAAATTCTTTCACCTTATTGTGTCTGCTTTCAAAAACTCTTGATAATTAGCCGATATACGGGTATTCACATTTTTATTCTCACGATACGTGTTATACCTACCTTAATTGAGCCATTGTTACGTTGATTATTCTTAAGTAACCCAAATTGAATTACACTGTTTCTCTTTGGCGGTAGTTTGGAATTCTTGTTCACCAATTTTACTGTACCAAGATGAGTCACATTCTTTAGGCAACACTTCAATTCACTAAAATACAAAGCGAAGCAGATGTAATCGTGACAGGAGCTACTGATTAACGTTTCAACTTAGCAAACATTCTACATGTAATATACCTACACCTAGGCATGCCCTAACACTTTAAAATTAATTCGAGAATGTAACCTCGGTCATAAACTCGCTTACTTCTCTGGGCACCACAGAAAAATAGCAATTTGTCTCTTTTTGAAATGGTTCTTGTGGATTTTTTCTCCAAAAATTATTCCTTGAATGTTTTACGAAATTATTCCATGAATGTTTTACGAAATTATTCAGTACTTTACCTGAGCACTGAATTTAACGGAAGCACTGTATGTTGATATTTTTTATTCAATTCATCTGTCCATGGTGATTCCAAAAATTCAATAATATCTTGGATGTTCCATTAAAAAAAATGTCGTGGACGTTATTACTCATACGTGGATCACCCTGTATATAATAATGAATATTCACTATCCAGTCAATTTGTAAGATAGGATGGAAGATACTACAAAAAGTTATTACCGAAATCGCTGTTTGTCAATGAATTATTCATGGTTTTTACTGGAATGTTTTTTCAAGATTAGTTGAAATCAGTGACTAAAACGTAGAAATATACAGTGTTTATCTAATCGAGCTGGTGTTGAATACTTGTGAATCACACATACCACTTATGAGCAATACAGCGATAAGTATGTTTTGTTGGGAAATGTTCTTCAAACTTCGAGAAATGAGAAATTAGAAAGCGAACTAGGTGATTCAGTACTTTCAATTTGGGAAAATTTTGTCTATTTTATGTACCTGATCTAAAAACCTATTCCAGCACACGCTAACTAATTGGTATGTGTCGTGTTTATAATAGCTTCTGGGAATTTGTAGGGAACTGTGTAATTATTATTCCTTGTGTTGTATGTTGACGTAGACCGAATATTATTGTAATATTTTTTGTAGATCAAACACACAATTTCTAGTATAAATATACTGGTCAATGTCAATATTTCTTGAGCAATAAACAACGACTTACACGAATCTCAGGGTTAAGTTTTACAAAGGTCTCTCACAGCCCTCTATTGTAAAACGAACACAGCATTCAAAAGAAATTGAGAACTCTTCTCCCAAAAACGAATTCCATGCCTCAATAGAGAGTCAATCAGAGCAAAATAGACTGCTCTCGCTGCAGATGAAGATTCTGATGATACAATTCTTACTGCATAGCATCCAAGTAACCAGAAGATAATTTTTTGCATAAAGCATTGATGTGAATGTTAAAAGAAACGCGGTCATCCACAGAGTCCCAAACACTAGACTGATGATTCAGTACTTATTCTCAAGTTCCTCTACTCTCTACTATCCAGAGTGCATCTGAAGGTCATAATGCATGTTGTTGAAACATTGAATATTGTATATTGTACAATGAGCATGAAATGACATACATTTCCCACTTCGCTACGCTCGTACTACAAAATTTCATATACCTACGAGTGGGAAATGGGTCATTTAATGCTCATTGTACACTATACTTTTTCTACGACCATCTGAATCATTAACAAATCTGTAATATTTTTAATAATCCTTTCTATCATAAACTCCCCTGCCGCCATTTTCACATGGTTTAGATATTTTTTCTTTCTTCACCCGTTGAATGAAACATCTATTTTTTCTTTTTGTACACGTACCTACCTACGTCGTGAAACAAATAACATTCAAAATTTTCAAATTTTGACAACTTGGAAATAAAAAAACTTTATGCATAAAAAAAATCAAACACTAATCGATTTCATAAAATGAAAAAAAAAATTGCTGCGTGGATTTGAACCCTCGCTCCCACCATCCAAAGTCCATGTGTCATCTGAATCAACACTCGTCGTTACTAGAGTACACAATTTGTTCAAATTAACTGCTATATAGAAAGTATCTGTCAACTATTCAAAAATATACAATCCGATTGTAATCAATCTTTTTATTGAAATTATTCTGGTTTTATGAAAAGAAAATCATACCTTTGTCAGAAGATAGGCATTATCAGGAGCTTATGATATAAATTTATCAATTTGATTGTTAAATCATCCTCACTATCGTTAATCATTTTTAATAACTTAATTTTTTCAATCGAATTTTGTAATTATCTACTGATGTGAAATGTCAAATTATTAGACAGATGTAAACAAACTTGATTCGATATTATTTATGTTCATAAAATTCGTTAATACCTACCTATAATGACAGTCTAGTAGTTCATGATAGTCGTAGGAAATGAAATACTTGGATACAGCTAGCCCGTGGGAAATGAAAATCGGTGTTACAACGTGGTTTGTTTCTTAATCGAAGACGCAATTGAAATGTTCATTTTTCTTAATGGTCGTAGAAGAACTTGTTTGCATCACACCAATTCTTTACTACAGAGGTGTGTTCAACTACGTGCTTGTACTAAGTTCATGGTTGTTGTTGCTTAGTATCATCAGCGAGCATAGTAAATTTACCCCCGATGTCTGCTTGATCATTAATGTACAATAAAAATAAAAGTGGGCCAAGTACTAATCCTCGTGGTACTCCGCAACTGACTGATTACGACGTCAAGCTTTCTTTGTTAAGATAGACTATTTGTGTATTCATGTTAAATCTCTGAAGCTATGCATTTCTAACTTTTCAAGCATTATCTTATGATCAACACAGTCAAATGCTTTTGTAAGGGCGCAAGAGATTGTTGCAACTGCACCACCTTCATTCATTTGCAGCAAAGCAAACAGGGCATCATTTGTGTTTTGTTGTTTGGAAACCAAATTGGTGAGAGCTTAGAGAAGATTATACAGTGCGATGCAAATGTATGGAATAAATTCATTATTTCTGAACATAAACATATTTTGGAAAATTCCTCGAACACGTCGATTTTCTTTTCCGATTGGCCAATGTCTAAACCCCACCCAAAATATATAGATTTATCCACATTCGAGTAAAAATGAGTTTAGTGAAATTTTTAAATGGGACACCCAGTGTATTTTTCCATATTTGGTTAGGGATCGTCATTACAAATCCAGTGATACCAGGTCTGATGGGATTAGGTCCAACGGCTGCGGAGATATGCGCAAAAAACTTCTCCATATGCTCTATGAGTGCGACAGAGACTTTTGACCTTCCGAATCGTGTGGAGTCTCTCAATCATACTCATTGGACATACGAAGAAGTTTTTTGCCCATATCTCCGCATTCGTTCGACATAATCCCATCAAACCTGGTATCACAGGATTTGTAATGAAGACCTCTAACCAAATATGGAAAAATACACTGGGTGTCCCATTTAAAAATATCACTAAAGTCATTTTTACTCGATTGCGTATAACCCTACATATTTAGGGTGGGATTAAAAAATTGGCCAATAGGAAAAGAAAATCGACGTATTCGAGGAATTTTCCAAAATATGTTTATATTCAGAAATAATGAATTTATTTCATACATTTGCAACGTACTGTATAGCTAAAATAATAACATTTTTTTTACTAACTTTGCCACAGTTGGCAAAGGATTTATTAATGCTATCTTAAGGCATTTCGGGAATATTCCCGATGTACTGATTGCCTCTGCTAAAACAGTCATAAATGGAGTAAAACATTAGTAGAGATTTCGTCTCGTCCAAGAGGTATGTTTATTTATTAAATCGCCCGGTAGACACAATTTTCTACATGATGACATATTACACGTTGACCTGTCATTATCAGTCTTTTGAAAGATAATATTGAGTGACATACTAGTAGTTTCATATATTTCGTATGCTACAAGAATAATACCATTGTAAATTCCTGTGTTTGTCAATTTCTGAAGATAAAGATGAAAATTTTACCTTGGGAGTGGATGGAGGTAAGATTTGAAATGAGCTTGATGAAAACTGTGTAATGCTAGTTTATTTATGAACATGATCGTTATAGAAATATGCTTTGTACTTGGAAGACTGCGAAAAATTACTCATTTATAAGATTAATGTACATTTTTTGAAGTAGTCAACAAATATCGCAAATCGCGTTCTATTAAAAATGAGCAATTGGAATCACTTTTCCTCTAATGGGAACAGGTAATCTTGGGTTTTCCCAAGACGTGATATATTTTTATCTTTCATGGAAACAATTCTAATTTGGTTTATGTTATGAAATATTATCATATCAGTGCTGGACGGTTTTTTGAAACTTAGGGTTACTTTTTGTACCTATGCACGTACTTTTTTTTGTTAGGGGTTTTAAAACAAGGCCAAACTATAGTGCATGGTTCCACTCACCTACGCCAAAAACTTGAAACCATGAACTTTTATTTCTCACAGTCTAAATTAATTTCTGAAATTAGTGAACTTGGTTAAAAATGTTATGTATGATGCTGCAAAAAGGAATTGGTGCGTGTTCAGTAAGATTTTACCACTCTGAGAGATTAGAAAAGAACTGACAAACAGAGAATCATCAATAAACTAGGTACGAAAGCATTGACCTCTTTGAAGTTTATTTCTTTGAAATAATTGCGGGAGGCTTTTAATATTGACTTCTAGTTCTCTCCTAACCTCCTGATTTTTTTCTATGTGCATCATAAGTATCAAGAATTTCCAAGGCCGCAATGAATTGAAAATTTGAGAAATGCCGATATTACAACAGTAATATACTCACACGTAAACATCAAATTAGTTACAGCAGCTTACACCTCCTGCATATAAACAAATTATAAGACTTTACAACAATGCAAAATGGAATTATTTCCTTTTTAACAGGAAATGATGAATTGAATAATGGATACGTATTTATACAGTGAACATTACAATGTTATTTTTGAATTGAATTAACGCTTAGGTATAATGTTAGAAAAAAAATGTAATGAAATTCATAATTGCGCCTATTTTATTTAATAGTTTTTCAGTTCTTTTATGACACTGTGTTTTCTGTATTTCAAATGATTTTACCAAATGAAAATATTGTCTCCACTAGCATTAGTCCAATAATAGTTCCGAAATCATTTTGAATAACGAAATGTAAAAAGTCGTAAAAGTTTGAATGTTCAATCTGAAACACTTGCTTTGTGTCTTGCATGTATTTCCATTCTATAACAAGGCACATGATGAATATTCTATAACAGTTTACAAAATATTCGGTTAGCCTTGACTGTCAGCGAATTACGAGCAAACACTGCGCATACGACAGATAGTAATAATAAGTGGCTTTTATTGAAAGGTACAGCTAAGCATTTATCCTAACAAAAGGCAGAATTCAATTCCTCCACATGACTACTCATGGCATCCATATTGTAATGCTTTTATTTCAAGTCTTGAGTGACTCGTGGAGAAAGTACAATCTGTTACTTGGTTATAATAATAGTAATAATTTTGATTCATAATTATTATTTTTTACAATTATTTGTGTCAGAATTAAAAAGGCTAAGTTCAGTTGATGAAGCGATATCATCGACCTATTCTACCACTTAACTATAAGTACCTATGCATCTAAACTTAATGTTTCATGAAATGATGAAAACGATAGTTTCATAAGTAATCCTAAGTTATCCTAAAGGACTAAAATATGAACTAAAAAAATAGAAAAATACAACAGGTGATATACCTACATTTATATTAACAGAGCTAGAGATAAAGACGACATTAGGTGACCAACTAGATTTATTACAGTTGGCGATAATTAAGTTCAAAATTGTTTGAAATGAAAAGTTCTGGAGTAGCAAAGGCAGATTTTACATATATGTTATAGGTGATTATATGCTTTCGATAACACGCCCATAAATTTAACTTTGAAAACCAATTCCCTCAAATATTAAATTCTCAACAAGTCGTTACTCCAGTTTTATGAAAACTACTTTTAGTATAGAGTTATTGGATGCTTACATTTAGGTTTTACCACTCTCATGTTCGAAACAAATTACAGTTTAGATCTTATCTAAAAGGAAAACACACCAATACAAATGAATATTGAACGGATTCACTTGTATGAAAACCCCTGTAACTTTTCACTTGAAATTGTGAAATTTGCGGAATCGATAGATGAGTGAAAAAACTGAATTACTTGGAAGTCATGTCAAGTGATATACAATGCACGCAAGAAGACATGGAGCTACCGACATTACCAAAAAAAAATATAGTAGGAGGCAAAATAGGTCAAAACTGTTTCCGGACTCATAATCAGAATATCTTCAGATACATTTCAGGCAAATACATTTTTTTTGAAAAATGAAAGATAGAAATTTTCGAAAATTTTGGTCTGTTGATATTTTCCATTAAAATTCAGAGAATATACTTCGACCATTAGCGGCTGCAGAATTTTCGTACTCAGTTTCGGAAATTTCAACATTTTTTTTGTAATCATGTCGAATTTCAAGTCGATTCCGATTCAATTAAAGGTTTCATAGGCTTTTTACGGAATCTCTGCAATTTTGAATTTCCTACCTATTATTCCCTTTTCCAGCTAAATCTTATACCTGAGCATACACAAATCATATATTTTCAGAGTCAGCGTGACAGTACGTATACAGGGCAATTCAAATTAGACCCCCACCTTTGGGATCTACTAAACTACAGGAGATACGTCGAAGCTTAAATTGGGGCAAAGCTGCGTATTCTGGTGCTTAACAAAATACTGTTTTGAAACTTGGAAAATTCCAAGTATTTCCGGAAATATCGGGAAAAAACTGAAAATCGGAATTTTTGTTTTTATTTTTTTCTATCGTTATTTGACAACATAGCTCAAAACCAAAAGTACATTTTCATTGATACTTTTTTTCAGCCACACGTTTTCATGTTCAGATTTACTATGCGACGTTTCGTCTTCTGGCATTCATCATCAACTTTTTTTTCTGTTGTTATTGTTTTTTTATACAGAGAAATAGTGATTCTCATTCTGATTTCATTGATGTATAATTTGTTATGGTTTGCACTTCTGAAACCACAGATATTAAAAAAAACAACTTCATCTGAGATGGTCATGACTCCATCGAAAAATTTTGTTTAATAAACACTAGTTGTCAGAACTCATTAAACATAAGTTTGCACAAATACTTCAGTCGAAATGTCCTCATTCTCAAATGAAGAAAAACGAGATATGTTGAAACTTTATTATAAATTTGATAGGAATAGTACGAAAACAACACAAATTTATTTTGAATTATATCCGGACAGACAACAGCCGGATAGAACATTATTCGGAATTTTGAGCAAACACTTGACTGAGTACGGTGCGTTTCAAAAAACAAGAATGAAATCATGAGCTTGTAAAAAATGCACAAAAATAATTACAACAGGTGTTCGAAATGATGGCCTTCCTCTTGAATTCATAACCGAGCTCGTCGTCTCAAATTAAGAACAGCCCTAACAATATCCCTTCTTCTGATAGACCTGAATTGCTTGATGATATTGTCTCTAAGTTCATCTACTGTGTCATATTCTTTCTCTCCATAGATTCTGTTCTTTAAAGTGCCCCACAAGAAAGTATCCAAAACTGTAAGGTCAGGTGACCCTGCCGGCCACCTCACTGGTCCAGAATTTCCTAACCACCTATTAGGAAATCTTTGGAGTAAATATTCGCAAACTGCTCTTTTATTGTGTGGAGGAGCCCCGTCATGCTGAAACCAGCAGCTGTTAGAATTAACAAGGGGAAACGTATCCATATATTCTTCGAATTCGTTTCTTAAGAACCGAACATAGGTTTCCCCGTTCAAAGTATTAGAGAAGAAATGAGGTCCAAGTATTCGGTCGTCATAAATTCCAGCCCACACATTCAAACGAAACCGAACTTGTGGTCTGACTTCTCTGAAGTGTCGTGGAATATTTTCACTCCAAATGTGCTCATTATTTCTATTAAAAACACCACAGTTCGAAAAAGTACTTTCGTCGGTCCAAATAATGTTTTTCAAGAAGTTTGTAGGGTCTACCCTGTTCGAGAGCCAGTTACAAAATTCCATCCTTCTCTCAGGATCACCTGAATGTAATTTTTGTGAAATATGTATCTTATAACATTTCAATTTCAAACCACTTTTTTTGAATTCCCTCCAAACGCTTGTCTGTGGCACATCCATTTCTGCCGAGACTTGATGTGTTGATTTGGAAGGATCTGCATTTATCTAAAAAAGTACCAAAAATAATTATACTTCTTCGAATATGGAATGAACAATTATTTCACCTTGTCTAATATTTTGTTCCATTCTGCTTCCATATTTCATTCTTGATTTTTGAAACGCACCGTACGTGTTTGTTCAAAATTCCGAATAATGTTATATCCGGCTGTTGTCTTTCCGGATATAAATGAAAATAAATTTGTGCTGTTATCGTACTATTCCTATCAAATTTATAATAAAGTTTCAACATATCTCGTTTTTCTTCATTTGAGAATGAGGACATTTCGACTGAAGTATTTGTGCAAACTTATGATGTTTAAAATGAGTTCTGACAACTAGTTTCTATTAAACAAAGTTTTTCGATGGAGTCATGACCATCTCAGATGAAGTTGTTTTTTTTTAAATATCTGTGGTTTCAGAAGTGCAAATCATAACAAATTATACATCAATGAAATCAGAATGAGAATTACTATTTTTCTGTATAAAAAAACAATATGGCGCCCATAACAGAAAAAAAGTTGATGATGAATGCCAGAAGACGAAACGTCGGATAGTAAATCTGAACATGAAAACGTGTAGCTGAAAAAAAGTATCAATGAAAATGTACTTTTGGTTTTGAGCTATGTTGTCAAATAACGATAGAAAAAAATAAAAACGAAAATTCCGATTTTCAGTTTATTCCCGGTATTTCCGGAAATACTCGGAATTTTCCAAGTTTCAAAACAGTATTTTGTTAAGCACCAGAATACGCAACTTTGCCCCAATTTAAGCTTCGACGTATCTCCTGTAGTTTAGGAGATCCCAATGGTGGGGGTCGAATTTGAATTGCCCTGTATAGTGCGAATTTCAAATAGATCTGCTGATCTTCTATTTTTCGTGATTTTTAGGGTCTACCCCTTACAACTTTTTTCGAGTAATTTTTCTTGTCTTCGTGTATGCTGAAATTTTCAGAATATACTAATTGGACCATTCTGAATCGATTGGCGTTCGCAGAATTACTCTTACTCTAATCGTTCTCGAATTGAAGAATTCAAATCTAGTTGAAAGGGGGTTTGAATCCTTTTCCGGAAAAATCTGAAATCGGAGCATAAACAAATCATTCATTTTTGGAGTCGGTGCGAAATATTTCGTATATAGTCCAAATTTCAGATAGATCTGCTGAATTTGTATTTTTCGTGATTTTTATAACTTTTGCCGAGTAATTTTTTTCCTTCGAACAAGTTGAAATTTTCAGAATATACTAATTCGACCACTCTGAATCCATTGGCGTTCTCAGAATTACTCTATCTTTTTTTAAAATTTAGAGTCTTATCAATCTACAAGATATACGTATTAAAAGTGATTCATTTTGTTCGTGGGAATCCTTCTTTCGCTGACTCTTACTCGATATCAATTTACTTTTTACCAATGATCTACTTGAACTAGCACAGGAAATTACGTATTTCGCACTAGTGCGAAATGAAAAATTACATAAAATACCTGGTTCCTAAACAGAAAACACTAGTGCGAAATAATAAATGATGTAATCCTAAAACCAGGTCTGTATAAATTAACTGTTGGCATTTGTTACGCAAAATTTAATTCATTTGCTAGTTATTCAATGATTTAAAAAAAGGCGGTCGTCGGAAAAGTATAGTGTGAAACTCGTGCGGAAACTGGATATTTCATAATAGTTCTCTTTACACTCATTTGAATTATCCTATATTCTGCACTAGTTGTACAATAAATACAATATTTCTTGTCCATATCCTCGTTTACAGTTTTATTTCAGTTTGATTTTTTTTTCTTTCAGTAATTTATAAGTAACACAAGCATGGGAGCAAGACAGTCCAAGAGGTCAGTGGATATAACGACCACGCCGAAGAAGGGGGACGGAGAGGTGATCAGTGAAGGTGAAGGAAAATTGGAAAAAATTGGAGATGCAGATATCAAAGTTACCACAAACGGTTCGTTACCACACACGGATCTGGACATAGCGGTAAGTCAAAAATATTGTAAAATATTGATGTCTCTTATCTATCAGGTTCCCACGAAATATTTGCTATTTGTCGAGTTATACAGTACGATGCAAATCTATGGAATAAATTCATTATTTCTAAATACAAACATATTTTGGCAAATTCCTCGAACACGTCAATTTTCATTTCCGATTAGCCATATTTTGAACCCCATCCCAAATATATAGGGTTATCCGCATTCGAGTAGAAATGACTTTAGTGATATTTTTAAATGGGACACCCAGTGTACTTTTGGTTAGGGATCGTCGTTACAAATCTAGTGATACCAGGTTTGATGGGATTATGTTAAACGGCTGCGGAGATATGGGCATTAAGTACTGGTCATCTAGTGCTTTGACAATAAACTTATTAATCTCCTCTCTTGAAAAAAACAACAGCTTTCTTGACCTTATAACCAGCTCTTATTTTATTTAAGTGTTTTTAACTTGGGGTACTTTATATGTATGTATATTTTTCTTTATTAAAATTGTAGGACGGAGCATTGAATATTTTTACTTTAATGTGGGAAGTTGAAAGGTCTTTGAGAGTTTTAGAAAATACGCTAGTTCACTAATTTTTTTCATCTTTTTTTTCCCTCATCCAGATTTTTTTAGTAGTAAAGTCACATTCAATAATTTTGCATCTTCATGTATGTCGTCTGGGTATTCGCTGAATTCATTTCAAATGGATATAGACGTCAAAATTACAGTCAACTTGTTTGATGTTTATTATACATAACTATACGAAAACAATGTGTACTTCCATCATTTCTGTTACCTAAATTGGTTTTAACTTTTTCAAAACAATGGGGAAATTCTATTTGGGATGTTGTAATTTAGACGAGTAACTACGGACACGAATTAAACATCTTGAAACAACTAGATTAACCGGGTTTGAGTTATTTATTTTTATTTCTTATTTAATCAAATGACTATTTTAGCTTTGTTAGTAGGTGTTTCAAAAATGGCTTAGAAAAAATCGAGCCCTCTGGCAGCAAACCTCGCATGCGGGAGGAAAAGTGACACTTTCCTCTCTAGTTAAACAAATAGCTATTTTTGAAACATTGTTAAAAACAACAAATTTTCAACAAATATGTCATTCGCATCTATTTTTTCTAGTCTATGTTTGTGTATATAATTTCATTTACGATTTACTCCTCTTCAAAATAGAACGTTCTCAAATTTCCAGCAAAATATATCAGGACAGATTTGTATACAGAGAGAGTATCGACCTACACGTGTATATGTACATTCATTTCCGAGAATATTGTCAGATATTTTCCGTTAGAACTACTAGATTATTTGTTCAGGCAGTAAATTCTAAACTGTGGTGAAATCGCTTAACATCGCCGGATAAACATTTTATATACATTTCATTAAAAATAAATTGAGTGATCATGTAAAAAAAATTCCCCATGCACAATATCGTGTCTTGAAAATCACAGCTTAAGTTCTTAATTGTAGATAAAACGAATAATTTCAACAATACTGACGTATTAGTCATTATACAGGGTTAGTGAAAAAGTTGTTGCATAACTCCCATTTTAAAACATCCATAATTTCCTAGCCAAATTCTTTCTTACTATCTTTTCACTGAATTGGGGGTCATTGAAGGTTCCGATATATTGAGGAGAATTAAGCAACTCTAAGTGGATGCGTTACACAATACCTTTCGGAAGTTGATATTAACAAAAGGAACTGGCCATCATGTTCGCCCGATCTCAACTCCATGGATATTACAGTTGAATGGGTTTGTTTTGAAAGGATCCCTAACCAAATATATGGGAAAATGGCTTTCAGTACAAGTAACTAGAAGTTACATATGCAAGATTAAATTAATTTCTCTACGACTATTGTATTCTACGTTCATTACATATTGATTTTTAATTGAAGAATAAAGATGATTCCAAGACACCGTGGATCCTAACTCATTATTCAACGGCACTCGGCCAATCACAGGTTCAGAATTTTCAGAATCCACGGGAACTGAGAGGTTTAACAAACAAATCTCTCAAGAAGGCTTTGCTTGATTGAACTTTTGTCACAGCTTGGCATCCGCGAATGTCAGATTGACTATTTTCTTAGTTTTAACTTTGATCTGTGTACCTAATATAAAAATGAATAGAGCGGATTGGGAAAGCAGTGATAGTGAGGAAGATGAAATATATCTTTCAACAAAGGTATGTCAAACAATTTTTACTTGAACGTTCCACACTCTTTCAGTTCTTGGTCAGAGTTTCTCTAGTAGGTATTTCATTCACAAATTTTCGAGTGCCTGTTATAGCTCAGTTGGTAGGAGCGTGTACATGAATTAAATGTACAACGAAGGTAGCTATATAGGCGTGAGTTCGAACCTCACTCTTGGAAGTTTTTTTAAAATTATTTTCAATTAAGGCATTTATGAATGAACACCGATTATTCATGTATAATTGTTATTCTACCTTATATTACTTTATAATATATACTTATTTTCATAAATAATATTTAGATTTCATTAATACTATCGTATAGTCGTAGAGAAAGTATAGTCTTCTACTCGCGTATAATAGCTATTGTTTTCTCGGATAACTCCGAAACTCGGTTTCGGCTCGTTTCGGAATTTTTATCCTCGAGAATAATAGCTATCATTATACGCTCGTAGAATATACTCTATGTCCATAGTAAGGTTCACCTATCCAAATACTTTTTAGATGATCAGTAACAAAATAATAGCATTGCTGGTTTGAAGAAAGTCAAATGTCATATCAGTTAGTCGGTCGTTAAGATAGAAGAAGCCACCCATTATACAGGGTGGGTCAAAATAGCGACAATTTAGCAGTGATTCCATTGAAAATTGGTATGTGAGAGTTTTTGAGGTCGGATTATGATTACTAAGCGTTTATTCAAATGCAGAGAAAAGTAATTTTTTTTGATGTTACGCCACGCCACGAGAACTAAAAATGAAATATTTATAATTTTTTGCTCCAACAGAACAAAATCTTGGATTTAAAAAAAATTACCTCATTTTATATGCATGTAAGTAACTCAGAACTCACGACTGAAGAATGTTTTAACCATTCTATTCTGGGTGCATTGCAAAAAACTGCATAGGTGTTTAGGTATATGAAAACACTTTGAGGATATTTTATTACTGGGGATGCCTTTGCTATTTTCTCATATTTAATCACCACTTTAAATGAATTGACATTTTCTAGTTCATTTATTCTCGCTAGTTTTAGAAAATAGTTACAAACTTGAATATCCGCAATTATTTATATTTCTGTCTGTAGATCCAAGAATCAATATATGTGTACGTTGAGTAACTTTCATTAGTGAAACGTCTATAATATCCTGTCAACGTTTTGCTTGATCGAACATTCTGCAGGAAATCATACGGGTCTTTCGTAATACTAGTGTTGCAAACGATATTCAACCAAGATTCATGACAACATCTGGTGAATGTTCTCTGAAATTAGTAAGTTTGATTAAACGGTTTGTCCTACAAAATCTCAATCACTTCGTTTAAAATTTTCGGTGCCCGCCACTGCATCGACTGAACCCATAAAGTATTCAAATTCAGTCAGACGTACTCTAAGTTGTCTATCACCTCTCGCGATCGAGTTAATTTTAGAGAAAGGGTATACGGTATACGAGAACGAGACTTCTGTGGGTATCGGGTTTCGGGAAAGGTGCTCGAAAAGAGATAAATAAAATGGTCGACAAGATACGTTTGTCAGAATCCGTTTATTTTTAGTACGGGAAGGCTTAATGGGAATGACGTTGGGGATGAATGGTTGGCTCGAATATTACTTTGGAAGAGGAATTTGTGATTTAGCCTTCACACTAAATTGATTTCAAAATTATTGTTGCATGAATACAGATATGACTTTGCTACAGTTGAATCAATAAATTATTTTATGGTTCAAAGTCAAAACATACTTTAATGTAAACTTATCGACAAAGCTCTCAAGTATAAATAAAATTCATTTATAAATAAAAATGTAAATTGAAATAGGTATGTATTATACAGTGCGGCTTTTTTTAGTCCCCTCCCCTGTTAACTTTTGAACGGTTCGACGTACAAACATGAAAAAAAAAACCGTTTGGAGGGTTTCACCGATACTACTTTTTGATACAAAATATATTGTTATTGCTCGACAGGGGTCACATTGTTGAATAGAGAATTCAATTCTCTTTACAACCATCTAATTTTTTTTGAATTTCGTTACCTTTTTTTTGCAATTCGAAATTCGAAACATCAAATATAAATGCGGATCTGAAAACTAGTCATACCTCGATAAATTTGAACGGTTTGTTGTGGGATAATGAAACCAAAAACATTTTGAAGGGTATACTTTTTGAGAGAAGAAACATTGCAATTACACTACAGATGGCGCTGGGGGCACATCAACTAGAAAATTTCGAAAGGCATAAAAATCGAAATTGGGAAAAAATTTCTCAACTAAATCCAAAAATATTCAGATGATTGTAAAGATAATTGAATTCTCTTTTCAACGATGTGACACTTGACCCCTCCATGCTATTTAAAAATTTTGAGTTGAAGTGTGGAGCAATCACCATTTTTTTGTTTCAAAAAGTAGTATCAGAGAAACCCTCCAAACGTTTTTTTTTCATGTTTGTACGTCGAACCGTTCAAAAGTTAAAACGGGGTGGGGACTATAAAAAGCCGCACTGTATAGACTATAATGGTGATAAGCTCCCCGATCTGAATATAAGTGCAGACGGAAGAGAGTACCACCACCATATGCGCTCCGTGGCTACTTAACAAAAAAAGGTGGCGCATTTGCTATTCCAACTGCAGGAAAAACCCGGAAAAACCCGGAAAAACCTACAGTACCACCCGAGGAGTCACTGAGGCGAGAATGAGCGCATGTAACTAAATGGGAATAAAATTACAACATTAACACTCATAATCACATCAATGACCCCTTCTTTAAGCCATGTTCTGCCAGTCCAGCCGCAACACTTGGTGAGAACGTTCCAGTCCATCAATGACGAGAATTTACATGAAATCATAAAAAAATTGATACACATATTCTGCATATGTAATCAAATCAAATTTATTCATCCGAAGACCACAAGAGGTAAAAGCTTGTCAAGCATGGAGACAAAATTTCTAAGAAGAATAATAAAAGAATAATTACAATTACACACAGAGTAAACAACAATTTATATTAAAATTCAGAGTTGCAAAAAAATCACAATTATTTCAAAAAAAAATAATTTTTTTGATTTGATCGTGATTTTTTTTATTCATACTAATTTTTTCCTTAAATATGTAAATAATGAACTGTAAAATCACATATTTTTATTATTTTTCTCTATTCGCCCAAAAATATTTTTGTTGTCTAGATTTACAGTTGGAAAATCTCCTCGGCGACATACTAAAAATTGTAATGTATGAAAACACTACAGAGGCATGCCTATCTATAGCCGATGAGAACAGAACTTTTTTTTGAAAACTCAAGATGGTCGTTATTTTTTCAAACGACCACCGAATAAACATTTTATTGGAGTTAGCAAAGCTTCTTTACGATCTTTGATGGGAATTTTTCCATACACGGAGTTAGCCCAGTTCATTTACAAGCTGCCAAAGGTTACCAGGTGCGGTCAAAAACGACCAGACGTGACCAGACTCCCGTTTTCGGAAAAACCGTTATAACTCGAAAACTAAGCGAGATAGAGCAAAGTAGTCGAAGTTATAAAGTACTGTATGAAAACAATATACAGAGGCATACCTAACTATAGCCGATGAGAACAGATTTTTTTTTTTGAAAAGTCAATTTGGTCCTTATTTTTCGCAACGACCACCGAATCAACATTTTCTTGGAGTTAGCAAACCTTTCTTACTATCTTTGCTGAATTTCCTGATGAGTTATCTGCTTCGGCGACTTGTTTTTACAGCAATATATAATCTGACTTAAATCACGAGTAAAATTGAAAAAAATCTTTTGATTTAAATCGTCGCAACCCTGGACTTTCACATACTCAGCAAAAAAAATCTTTTTAGTTTATCTAGACGTCCAGAAGATGTGTCCAACGTGACACAAAACATGTCGACAAAATACAAAAATATCACAATTCCTTCCCATGAAGTTCCTTAGAGAAAACCATTGAAAATAAACCGAATATTCCTACTGGCTCCGCCACAATATTTACAATTTCTTACAATTTTTTAAAATCATTCTCAAATTAATTCCAACCTGAAACTAATCAACATTTCGAGACAATTTTGAGATTCTCTTGCAATTAATAACATAATAATCTAGCAGCTTTGAACAAAAAAAACATCACTAACATGAATTGAAATAACTTTTACGAAGGAAATCGCATGCAGAGGTATATCCATATACAACGAAAAATATATAGTGGTATTCGCAGTATGAATACCAAATGTGACCAACAAATAACTCCAATTGTCTTGACAATGGTCAATCTGTATGCAAATCAGCATCAACCTACCGCTATGGGTTTCGTTGTTGTGGGTTAGTAGACTTTTACCGGAATGTCGAGCGATTTCTCTATTTTGAATTTTTTTTGTGCTTCACGTGAGACTAAAATTGTTCGTTTTATCCATAGATCAATCGAATAAAATCACGTTTTTTCTGAAAAAATTATAGAATCTGATTAAATCGTGATTTTTTTATTATGTATACTGATTTTTTCCTTAAATATGGAAATAATGAAATTTAAAATCACTTATTTTAATTATTTTTCTCTATTCGCTCGAAAATGTTTGTGGTTTTGATTTACAGTTAGAAAATCTCTTCAATCTCTATCTCTCTCTATCAAGGAGCATGTGGTGTTTGTCGTAAAGTACTTCAGAAATAATCACTTTGCTTTGCTTGTATGACATACGCAAAAGAAGGGAGAAAAAATTGTTCTACCTAATGACATGAGATGGAATTCACTGGCTGACTGCTCACAAGTTTTCATTGAATCGTGGCAAAAACTTCTGAAAATTAGCGAGGAACATAAGAATGAAATCGATGCCATAGTGAGAGAAAAAATTTCAAATATCTATTTGAAAAGATCTGACGAAGACTATTTAGCGATTCTGAAGCCTATTTATGTTGCCATTGATAGGCTTCAAAGAACTGATGCAACCAATTCTGATATACAAGAATTAAAAAATCTGGAATCGACGTTTGAGGAGAAGACAGATTTTACTTAAGTCAAATACAAAAATTTAGACACCGATACGAACAATGCATCACTCCATATCGTCTTAGCACATCTTCTAGATCCGACAGAACCACAACATTTTTAGCATTAGCTCTAACAGACAACAAAATCAAATCATAACTGTGCTTTATTGTAAATATTGTAAATACAGAGTGGTCCAACGAAAAGTATGCACCTAGCTTTTCTCCTTTTTTTGGAATTCATAGCAAAAATGCTCGGACACGTGAAGTGTGTCTTTGAGGGGGACACATTTTAGATATATTTTGCAACTTGTGCCTTTAACCCCTTAGCGAGGGGGTGTCACAACTCTAAAATTTTAAATGGAACGTGGGGTCGAGTGATTTATCATTTGAACGGGCACAAAATTATCTTTCCATTGATACCCTATTTGTTGACATTTACTGAAACAGTTAATGCGAAAACGGCTTTAAGAACATTAACCCGATAATTTTGGTATTAATGAAAAATAAAAATCAGTTTTGGTCACTAGGAATCAGGATAACGACAATCATTTCTAAATTACTTCATTTTACCGAAAGCAACATTTCAACGATAATTTTTTTTATCACAACTAAATTCCCCATTTATCGTTTGCGTGTTTTTGTCGAAAACGACTGCAGATAAGTGTAGGAAAAAAACTGCAGATATGTGTAATAAAATAATTTAGGCAAACTTGTATTGTAGTCCCTTCACTTATTGATTCACTGTGGTTGCTGTTGAAGTTATTTCAATCTCACTGTACAAAATGGTTTATTCCATTCCAGAACGAGTTGAAATTGTGAAACTGTATTTTCAAAACAATAGTTGTGCTAGACTTACAGCTCGCTTGTTTAAGGACAGTCATCCCGATACAAATGTGAATGATTCGTATGTTACCAAGTTAGTTAGAAAGTTTATCGATACCGGGTCTGTTTGTAACGTGAAACACCAGCCGCAGAACCCCATCAGAAATGAAGCTGTGGAAGTCGCTGTTTTTGGGCATGTTCAATTGGATCATACTCAAAGTACCCGTAAACTAGCTGAAGCCTCAGGTGTCTCCCGTTTGTCCATAATACGGATTTTAAAAGCGTACAAATTTCATCCGTACAAAATTAAATTAGTACACGAACTAAATGAGGATGATCCTGATCGAAGGATGCAATTTTGTGAACAAATGAGTCAGCGTTCAAGTGAAGATCCGCACTTCTTATTTAACATTTGTTTTACAGATCAGTGTACATTTTACAGGGTTCGGAGGATATATATCCAGTGATATATATCATGATATATATCATGATATATATCACGATATATATCATGATATTTATTACTTGATATATATCTGATATATTCGATAATTTTATTTATGAAATTAAAAATGTTTTCCATCATTCTAAACATCCGAAAATGTCTTGAAAGGACCTTTTCTTCTTTCGGTTTGGTTCAATCGGATTTACGGAATCGCTTGGGAAACCAAAAAGCCAGTAGACTGGTTTTTATGTTCAAGTGTATGAATCAAAATATAGATAAAAAGAAAACCAACCTTGACTGAGCATGGAAACAAGCCATATCTGAAGATTCTGACGTAATTGTCAAGAAAACCAACCTTGACTGAGCATGGAAACAAGCCATATCTGAAGATTCTGACGTAATTGTCAATAATAGGAATGATATTAATAGTTCATCTGATGAATACCAATATCAATGTTGACATAATAATGTTAATAATGTTATTTAAAATTTAAAATCTATTTGTTTTTAGTTTTTTTTCTTTTTAATTAGAGTTATCGATGTTAGAAAAAGGTTTTGTTTTTTGGAAAAGATTTTTAATTATGTGTTTGTGTTGAAATAATAAAATAATGTTAAAATGTGTTTATTTTATTAAATGTTTTTGTTTTTTTTAATTATATAGAGTTAGAATAAACCGTATTGTTGTTTAGAATATAGGTTTTTGTTAATGTATTTGTATTAAACAATAGTTTGTGCTAGAAACAATGATGTTTTTTGATTAAATAATTAAATTTTAAATATGATATATATCGGATATATATCATATGATATGATATTTATATAAATATCATGATATTTTCGAACCCTGACATTTTATTTGAATGGAGCTTTGAATAGGCATAATTGCCGTTACTGGGATAACAGTAACCCACATTTATTCCGTGAGGTTCATACCCAAGCCCCTCAAGAAATAAACGTCTGGTGTGGCATATTAGGAAGTCATATCATAGGACCACTTTTCATTCCTGGAAATTTAAATTGTGAAATCTACCAAAACATGCTTGAAGACGCAATTGATCCTTTCATCACACAAATAATAGAAGATGACCCAAATCATAATGCTGATCGGCTTCATTTCCAGCAAGATGGAGCACCTCCGCACTATGTTGTTCCTGTACGAGAATATTCAGATAACCGGTTCCCCGGACAGTGGATTGGCAGGACAGGCCCAATGGAATGGCCTACCAGGTCACCTGATTTATCGCCTTTGGACTTTTTTCTATGGGGACACTTGAAAAATAAATGTTTTGCTTCGAAGTCCGAGTCCATAGAAGATCTGCGCCAACGGATTATAGCAGAGTGCAGAAGAATAACACCTGATATGCTACAAAATGTTAGAAATAGATTTGAATACAATCTGTATTATTGTATGGAAGCAAATGGGTCACAATTTGAACACTTGTTGAAGTAACGTTTTAATAAATCAATTTAACAGCTTGTTTATTTTTTTCCAAAGCACTATTACAAGTAACTAATATTGAAACGTACTACTACTTGTACATGTTTTAATTCCTAGTAACCGAAACTTAATTGTATTTTTCATTAATACCAAGATTATCGGGTTCATGTTCTTGAAGCCGTTTTCGCATTAACTGTTTCAGTAAATTTCAATACATAGGGTATCATTGGAAAGATAATTTTGTGCCCGTTCAAATGATATATCACTCGACCCCACGTTCCATTTAAAATATTAGGGTTGTGACATCCCCTCGCTAGAGGGTTAAAGGCACAAATTGCAAAATATATCTAAAATGTGTACCCCTCAAAAGCAAACTGTACGTGTCCGAGCATTTTCGCTTGCAATTCCACAAAAAGGATAAAAGCTCGGTGCATACTTTTCGTTGGACCACTCTGTATATATTTTTTTTTAACAAACCAGTGAAGATGTATTATCTAGTCTTATTGAATATAAACAGAAAGTTGAATTTAAAAATAACAATTTATTACACTTTCAGAGTAATTTAGAAAAAATCAAAATAAAGAGAAAAGAAATCAATTGAAGAATATAAAGTTAGAATTCAAGTTATTATTAATTTAAAACCAGATTTAAAATGGCCTATATTGTTTGTTCATAGTACTCCTGCAGGTCGTAGTACCCTTCTGAAATTTTTATATTTTTTTATAGACTTTGTCTTCGGGCAAATGATTGTTTATTTTCATACTCTCCCATATAAAGAGAATTATTTTCTAGTGATGTTTTTGGTAGGCGTAGGTTGTTTTCATTTTTCCTGGTGCGTTTGCTACTTGGAGTACCTTTAGGCATCCAGAATTGTTCTTCATGAATCAAACATACTGTCTCCATAATGAAGATGCAGGGTAAAGTTAGATGAAAAAAAAGAGGCCTACAATGGTCTCTTGCTTTTGGCGTGCACATATATGGAATGGCCTTTTTTGTATTTTTGTAGTATAAACACAGAAACCCAAAAAGGGTATGCCACACCTTATATGCGACTCTACAAGTGAAAAGTAGGTATTTCTGTCGATAGATATACCGAATTCATTTGATTAACTGTAATTGCATAGCAACCTGATGCTAGTCAAGCCAAGAAACTTGGGTCTAGGGCAATTCCCCGACAACAATTCACCGACGGACAATTCCCCGACAACAGTTCACCGACTGGATGATTCCCCGAGAGGATAATTCCCCGACGGGGACTACTCCCCGACAACAATTCACCGACGGGCAATTCCCCGACAACAGTTTGTTAGTCTGATCTAACCTGAACGAACTAACTCAGCTCGCAATTTGGGAGCTTGGGAGTGGATGAAAAATTCATTTTGATAGTAGTATTTTATTAGTCTGATCTAACCTGAACGGACTAACTCAGGTCGCAATTTGGGAGCTTGGGAGTGGATGAAAAATTCATTTTGATAGTAGTATTTTATTAGTCTGATCTAACCTGAACGAACTAACTTAGCTCGCAAGTTGAAAGGTCATTATTGGTCAGGGTATTATTATTGCTAGCTAGGTTAGTTCGTTCAGGTTAGATCAGACTAATAAAATACTACTATCAAAATGAATTTTTCATCCACTCCCAAGCTCCCAAATTGCGAGCTGAGTTAGTTCGTTCAGCTTATATCAGACTAACAAACTGTTGTCGGGGAATAGTCCCCGTCGGGGAATTATCCTCTCGGGGAATCATCCAGTCGGTGAACTGTTGTCGGGGAATTGTCCGTCGGTGAATTGTTGTCGGGGAATTGTCCGGTTCCCAAGAAACTTGGTGTAAAATATATGTTCAATTCGGTTCATGTCCAAACTGAGATTCTCATCATATTCGAATATGAAAGTTAGTAATTTGGTTGGAAAAGAGTTGTGCTTTGAAAGCCGCAAAAGAATTACTTCCCAGTGGATTCTTGCCACTAACAATTCAATTTCTGGCAAAATCAGATTCTTTTACCGTCATAATGTTTGATGAAGAAATTCTCAAAACTTCAAAAACTTTAAATTGATGGAAATCTCAACATAATGTCGATGATGTTCAAAAAGTACTGCCCACCATTTATTGTTATCTGTCTGCTCCAACTTCTTCAGCATCTGTCGAGAGAGTGTTTTCGACATTTGGTTTGGTACATTCCAAACTTCAAAATCGCTTGGGAACCGAAAAAGCCGCTAAATTAGTTTTCCTGATTTATAATTATACAATAATGAATATATTGACCTCCTAAAATCATAGTTTTTTGTAGATTAGCATATAATAATGATAATAATTATAAACTGTTTTTGTAGTTGTAAACTGTTTGTGTTTTCTTTTCTTTAATTTATGAATATTTACGTTGGACTGATGACGATTAGTTATGTGTTTACATTTACATAATGAATGTAAACAGTAAACACTTAGTTTTAAATAAACTATCTTCCTTTTTTGCTACTTGTTTTTACAGCAATTTATAATTTGATTTAAATCACGGTTAAAATTGAAAAAATCAGTTGAATCTTTTGATTTAAATCGTCGCAACCCTTATCAATATAGGATAAACCTACCTAAATAGTCTACTTCTGGTATAAAATACTACGAAATAGTAAGATCATATTAGAGTGGTTGGAAAAAACTTGTTCTTTTCCATGTTTTTTTGTTTTCAGAACTTCAGCTTTGTTGAGCTGGACGTAATACCAGCCTTATCTGTTGACCAATGAGCTTACATGAGGATGTTGAATGAATTTGTCGAGCTCAAATCCCCCACGATATACGTGTAAAACAAAGGAATTCGATATTCCGTTCGCTAACCGGACATCCTTTTTGGGCTAGCTTAAAACGGTTCAATTAACCGTCGTAATTACATTTTTATTGCACTATGATGAGTATACAGGTTATGTAGTGATGTGAATATTGCGATGTCGATAAGCGTTGAAATATGAAAAAAATCGGGTTTGAAATTGTAGGTGTCACTTCCGTAGATACCTTTGTTATATTCCATCGAACAGCTTTTGTTATTTGTTTTCCTGTTGTTGTTCTAATATTTAGTAACTGTATTTTCAGTGACATTGAGCGTTGTGCTATGAAAATGTAATAATAAAACTTTTTTTTCTAGTAAGACTCAATATACCATTATCGAGATTTAGAACCTGCGTTAGGTATTTTCAGGTCTCAACTTGAACTCTGCAATTATTTTTGTCCAATCTTATTTTGTTCTCATTTTTCAGCCTAGTTGATCACAATACTTTTTTTCAGACCCAAGTTATGAACGAGAGATATACAATATTTTTTTCATTACCTACTTAAAAAATACCTTTTCAACTCAATTTGAACTCCTCAATTCGAGAATGATTAGAGAGAGAGAGAGATAGCCTTGGCCTTCCCTGAATTGAAGTCCAGCCTTGGCCTTCCCTGAATTGAAGTCCAGCCTTGGCCTTCCCTGAATTGAAGTCCAGCCTTGGCCTTCCCTGAATTGAAGGCCAATCAATTCAGAATGGTCGAACTAGTCTTATAGTGTGAATTTCAAATTTTACTCGAAAAAAGTTGTAATGGGTAGATAGGTAGACCCCTAAGAATCACGAAAAATACAAAAATTTCATGCTGATTCCGAAAAGATATGATTTATATACGCTTAGATATAAGGGAATAAAAATAGCAATTTCAATATTGCAGAGGTTCCGTAAAAAGCCTATAAAATCTTTAATTGAATCGGAATCGACTTGAAGTTCGGTGTGCATACCCAAAAAATATTCAATTTTACGCAACTGAGTCCAAAAATCTCACAATAAAATTTCTAAAAAAAATTGAGAGATAGAGCAATTCTGCGAACGTTAATCGATTCTGTATACAAACAAATTTTACTCGAAATAAGTTGTAAGTGGTAGACCCCTAAACGTCACGAAAAATACAAAATCAGCAGATCTATTTGAAATTTGTTCTATATACGTAAAATTTCACGCTGATTCCGAAAATATATAATTTGGTTATGCTCCGATGTAAGATTTTTCCGCAAAAGTGACTAAAACCCTCCTTCAATTCGATTTGAATTTTCGAGAACGTTTATAGTTAGAGTAATTCTGCGAACGTCAATCGATTTAGAATGGTCTAATTAGTATATTCTGAAAATTTCAACTTAATCGAAGAAAAAGGAATAACACTAAAAAAGTAAAAATCACGAAAAATTAGCACTATATTCGTGAAATTTTCTGATTCCGAAAATATATGATTTGTTTATGCTCCGATTTAAGATTAAGATTAGACTTAAAGTATAATTCTGCGAATGCTAGTCGATTTAGAATGTTCGAATTAGTTTATTTCAACTCGATCGAAGAAAAGAGAACTCGAAAAAAGTTGTAGACCCCTAAAAATTACGAAAAATACTAAATCGGTAATCGGTATTTGAAATTCGCACTTTACACATAAAATTTCATGCTGATTCCAGAAATATATGATTTGTTTTCGCTAGATATAAAATTTATCCCGGAAAGGGAATAAGAGGTCGAAAATTTAAAAAATGCAAGGATTCCTTAAAAAGCAGACAAAATCTTTAATTGAATCGGAATCAACTTGAAATTCGGGCCTGTCGATTTTGGAGCATTGACAGTATCCACCTGCGGTTCTCTCCTGGCCATGTTAAGCTGACTCCCGTATGTCCCTATCAGTTTGTCTAGTCCTTTCAGGAGAAAAGATGATAAGCTTATTGGTCTCTGATCCTTGGCCTAGTCGTATGAGTTTCGGCCAGGTTTCGGACTAAAGACCACTTTCACAGATTTCCAAGTTTGTGGTATCCAGCCAAGTGCTAGGCTCATCCTGTAAAGTCTTCATAGTTCTGGTGCTAGATCTTCAATTCCCTGATGTAAGTAGGACAGGGAATATTCCATCTGGTCCAGGCGATTAATATGGGCTGAAAGAGTTTAGTGCCCACATTACTTACGGGTAATTTACTGCTTTGCCGCCTCCAAGTCAGCCCTGTTAGCCCTCAGTTGAAGGTTGATTTTCAAGTGATATGACCAGATATTTCTGGGTAAAAAATTTCGAAATTCAGATTCTTCTAATTTGTTATTACTACTACTGCCGTTTTCGTCAGCCAATTTATTGAACCGTACACCATATGCAGAGCACAGACCTCATATAATAAGTAGATATAACATGGCCGTTCTTCCAATGATTACAAAATAGCCCCGCTCCCGTGGCTGACATATGTCTCCATTTTATGTTGGTTCATCTGATTTTTAGTTTTTTGTACGTTTTTAATAAGAGGAATGAAGCTAGACAAGAGATGCATTCATTAGTCGCGTTCGGTATTATGATATCAGAGTTGAGATTTTAGTCACGTGGCCACAGATTAATGGAATAAATCGGTAATAAAAGAACGAAATGGACGTAAGTTTGACTTTGACATGCTGTTAACCAATAACCACATTCAAATTTGAATCGATTTTTTCGTAAAGAATCTTTAAGTTTGAAATTTGAACCTTTTGAGGATTTCAATAATGAATATACAAAAATCATTGTTAGTTTTTGTTACGGAAGATCAAAATATTATTTTTGATGAGATAACCATAACCTCACACTTCCAAATTAATCGTACTAGTCTGCGAAAATTCTTCGAGCAAACAAATCAATCTCGGACTGGATAGATTTGAAAAACCAAATGATCAAGATTTACCTCCCCTACAATCGGTTGCAATAAACGAACGATGCAGACTAATCTGAGCAGGCGGACGTTAAAACCGAACGCGCTTATTATATTTTGACACAAAACTGTTTCAAAATTGATTTCATCTATTTGCAAGGTATTTCGATTTTTCTAGAGATTTGCTCTTCTACGAAATGAGCATATTCCTTGAGGGTGAATTAGAAAGACAATCTCATATAGAATTTCATCTGAATGAATATTTACAAAAGATTACCAACTTTGGTGTTGTATTTTTCCCCACATTATGAACTTTTTTAATGTTAGTGTAAGATTTAGATGTGTTAAGGTCCACTTCACACATTCAAGTACATATTCAATTCGTTTTTTGGAAACGTCTTAGACTCTAATGATGATCTTTATCTAGATTGCAAATCTTTATGCCAAGGGGCCGGTAAAGTCAATTGTAGCATAAGGCAATTTTCCCCATATACCAAATTGGAGTAGAAGTGTCACTAACTCAGGCTGACCGAAATTAGAATATGTAACCATAGAAATGACCATGTTCCTAGATTCATTCTTGCTTAATTAAACTCACTTGCATTCAAATTGATGTTTTTGCTGTTATGACAAAAAGTGAAAATCGTGCATGGACACTATTTATGAAGAATATACAGAAAAAATCTTCAAAGTACATATTCTAATATAGAAGAAGTAGGAGTTCCTAGAATATGTATCCAAAATTACCACACATTGTTTTCTTTTTTTATGGGTATTTTCATTCCTCTGGCACCAATATATTTCGTGAATTCAAAATATCGAAGAGTTGGTCAACAATTTTTATGAATTTTACCGTTTGCTGGACATTCTCAAATACTTCGAAATAGAGAGTTTCAGACTTAAGTGATGAAAGAAAGCATCAGTTACACTTGAGCTGATAGTTTTAGCATGCCAATCACATACTAGCTCCTTTTTTACATACATTTCAACAAGCATCAAAGCACATAATAAAGTCTTTTTACACCTCATTTTGAAATCCTGTGATTTGTTTCTGTTCCAATAATTTGTGTCAGATGCGGAAAGAGCAAGATTGAAAATTTTCCTCGCATATTTGTAAGCTTTGCTACTTTAAAACTGTAATGTCATAGCAAATCTTCAAACTTCAGCTGGGAATTTTTGTTTTCTAATTTTTTCTTTCCTCTTGATTGAGAATTTGTCATTCTGCTTCTTTACGAGTGCACATGGAATACCACTGACAGATGCTTCCAGTGCAAGAGTAGCCTCTGATAAAACAAACTTTCTATTGACCACGAATCACTTGTGACAAAGTTTTAAACTTCATCATCCTTCTAGTATTGGTTTTTCTGGAATTTTTCAGCTTTTCTGTCAGTAAATTTATGCGATTTATCAGTACTATGTTTTTTTTTTGTTCATAATGTGGCGAAGCTGCGGGCGATGCCGGACCTGAACTCTTACGTAGCCGGCGCCCGGCCGCGGGTGAAGGTCTTTGCGCTTGCACCGAGAAGAATCTGGACGATTCGATGAATCTGGACGATTCTATGGAAAATTCTAGAGTATTCGGAGAAGTCAACAGTGAAAATAAAAAGAACGAAGCAGCAGAGGGACGGGCAGTCAGAGCGAAGTGAAAGTCGAAATAAATAGTTCCGTGATTATAAATTAGAGTATTGTGAATCATTGTATTTCGTTAAATAAATTATTTTAAAGCGAATTAGACTATAAATATACTACAATAATGTCAACTTTCGGTAATAAACTTTAAAAAAATATTCACAGTTTGGAGCTGAATCTTCGTTATGTTTCAAGAAGTAAATTTCATATGATACATGCTTATAATAATAGGTACATCCTAACTATAATTTTTATGTATTGACTTTATGATTCGTCTTTCATCAGAGTAATTTCCGGGAGGAGGCACTATCAGGAAATTTCCTTTTTTCACTCTGGTTTCGGAATGTTGAACCCGAAGAGACAACAAAATTAATGTCTGATGATGAATGTAAGAAATAAGAATGAATATTAATCGAAATGATGGGATTGGCCAAAATTCAACAGAACCAGCTCTGATAATTCAGTTGTACCTACTTAAAATCGGAGAGTAATGGCAGCGCCCTATAGGGTTCCATTTTGAGCTCATGATGTGATATCTACTTCTTTTATGAGGTCTGTGATGCAGAGACACACATCTACGAACGCTACATGATTGTTTGTCGCAATAAAATGGGTTCAGCTCGGTGTCCACAACCGGGGTCAAGGTTCGCCGCCAGCGAGATCCTTTCGAAAATAAAGCCAATAACAATAATAATAGCATACTTTTCGGTTCACGTTGATGACGGGTAGCAGGGATATAATTGCTTTCGGAGTGTTCGTACTCGTTTCCATTCCCTCGTCGCATTTATTGCATCCGCTCGCCGCAATTTCGTTGGTAAATACTATTATTCGTTTATTTTGTTAAACCAGTCAATGCGTTAATGACATGCACTGCACATCCTTTGTTTAGTTCATTTATAAGCTGGATGGTATGGTCAGTGAACGACGGCTTTTTTTCGTTTTGATTCTCCGTGTTCCGGATTCATTTATAACAATGGCATTATGAATTCATCGTAGTTAGTGAATATTCGAAACATATAGCAAGGAGACCACGGGAGAATGCAAACAAATACTTGATATTAATGAAAGATCTATTAATTTCAAAATTCTGCGAATGAATATTCGTAGCATTGGTTAAAACCTAGATCAATTTTAGGGTATTGTAAAATTTTAACACTGACATTGACTGTCTATAATTCTTAGCGAAACTAGAGAAGTAATGTATCAGACTATGTTTTGCATAAATGGATATAATATCTTCTCTTTTCTGTTTATTTTCTCTTTGCAACTAAAAAACATCTTCAATACTACACAGCTTCTCCAAATGTATTATTCACTCGTGTATTCCTTTATATCGTATAATATTGTACTATGGGGAAACGCAACTAGTGTAACTAATGTGTTCATTTCACAAAAAAGGATCATCAGATTGTTTTTCAACTTAAATTTCAGTATACATCTTCGAATATATTTTATATGCCAGAAAAACTTTTCTCCACGATCATCACAGAATTTGCCAATTCTGAAATCAAATTTGATTACAGAATGCTGGAATTATCTCTCTTGAGATTGAAGAAATATTCTGTAACACCTCTGCCCCCATGCAATTTAAATGTATTTACTTTCTCTCTCTTGTGATAGAATAATATTCTCACACTGGTTAGCAATAATAACATTAGTCTTGACGCAATTGATTGTCATCGTAGTGGCAAAATTTGAGTAAGTGCCAAAATTATTGCTGTCACGTTTCCTATCTTTGATCGTGGAGAAAATATAGTCTGCTACTCGGTTAGAATGAAAATTCATGATTCTCGTGGTTCCTCACGCTCGCCTTCGGCTCACGCTCGGAACTTTCCACTCGCATCGAATTTTCATTCTAACCTTGTTACAGAATATACTATTCTGAATTTTCAACAAGATTTGGTAAACAAATATCCCTAAATATTCAACGACCCTTTATGAATCGAGTCCTCAGTATAATGGCATAAGATTATTTAATCGTCTTTCATCTTCTCTAAAAAACATTGCTGACCATGAAATCTTTAAAAGCACCTAAATATTTTTTTGATAAAAAAGTGTGTGTTCAATATTTCCCTTAATTTAAATGCTAATGGATGCTTTATTTTATACCTTCACCAATTTTGTATTATTTTCGCTGATAAAATGTTTTTGTATAATCAAGAAAGATGAATAAATTTTTTTGCGACTTTTGTGAAAGTTTGATTTTCTGTAAAATCTCCTACTGCTATTCACTTTACGGCATTGCTCCGACCCAACAAGGTAAACGCAAATCAAAAATTATTTAAATTTCATGTGCTCGATTTTGTACAGGCTTGCTTAAATATGACCGAATATCATAAACATTTTTTGAAATAGCTGGATATAAACGCTTCTATCACTCTATATACATGCACTTCCTACCCATAAAATTATCAAGCCAAAACAGGCTCCTATCTTCTCAATACATTCATATTCTTGAAAGAAAATAATTAAATACTTATCAGAAAAAAAGATGTATTGAAAATTCCCAGGCACACCTTATCTACTTACAAACGGCGTTTCATTTATTTCACTGCTAAGCACTACAGCATGTTGCCCCCCGAATTCAGAGATTATACAATTCTGAACTTCAAATCTACCTTCCATCCTTACATTATTGTAATTACTTATAAGTATATCATTATAAAATTATCCATTCTGTTTTATCTGGACATTTCACTTTGGTTTACTTAAGCTAATCTTTGATATTTTTTTTGTTTTTTCTCTACAGTCAAGTTGAAGAATTGCATTGAGCGGAAACTTCACCATTTCATATACTTTTTGTGATGAATAAAGGCGATTTGTTATTATATGAAAGTCGTTATAATCAGAATGATGGGGGTAGTTGCCTATATCAGATCATGTTTTGATTTCGCCTCAAAATCAATACAAATTTCTAATGAGCTTAAGACGCTTCAAATTGAACTTGATATAGGCATGACACAGATAACCAAACTCTAATCTTCCACAGTTTGATACAAATCTATACAAAGCTGAATATTTGCATACGTTGAGTGAAATCGGGTACATTTCTACAATAAATGCACTTACCAGAGTGCAAGGTTCATTGAATCAAAAGATCCTGATTTGACTGAAAATATTCCACCCATTATATTGAAAATCACAATAACAGACCGCCATACTACCCTACTGAAAGATGTAGCCATCCTTGGCAAATGGCAGTTAACAACGGTTCTTTAATAGACCGTATTTTATCAAAGAAATTATGTAGATAAGATGAAGAAGAATGGTCTTATTATTGCTTTTAAGACTAATATTACTTAGGGTAGACATATCAAAAATAATAAAGATGAAGTAGGAAAACTGTTAAAGAGTGGAGATTATGAATTAACTTGTGATTCTTGTCCAATGTTTAATATCGGACAAACTGGTAGAACCTTCAAAAAACGCCTTATTGAACATAGAAACGTAGAAACGCCATAACAAATTCAACCTTTGCTGCCCCTCTACTCGCAGAAAATCATATTTTTTAACAAGATTTTGAAATACTTCATGTTGAACGAAGAGGGGTGAAATTAAATCTGCTGGAGAGTTTGGAAATTAATAAAAAAAATAATTCTCAGAACTTAGTCAACGATCAAATAAAACTCTAAAATTCTCCTCTCAATATTTTGTTTTGCCGTAATACTAGGTGAATGTTATTAATTATTTCATAGCCGACAAACAGTATTTGTTATCCGTTTAAGTATATATGAGGACAGGTGTAAAACTGCTCCCTAATTAATTAACGGTTGGAATATAAAAGAATGACATCAAAACTGTTACTATATTTTTGCTTGAAGAAGCCATTGTATTGTTGAAATTTTGTAAAAATCAGCATTAAAGTTTTTATTATAAACTTTAAAAAATAAGATGTAAACGAAAAATAGCAAAATAAAAATTGTAAATATCTACAGAATCCTAATATCTTCAGTCACATTTCCTAGACTAGAACGATGTCTACACTGAACCATCTGCAGAGTCTGCAACAGAAAAATGCATTTTTATTATAGTAGAAAAAACTAATATCCTATAAAAAATGCACATGGTTGATTTTAGTATTAAAAAAAATGAATTGCTCAAAAATTAATTTGTTCATAACAAATTGTTTGTTTAGTAAACAAATAAAAAGTTTTAAAAAATGGTTTGCTTGTGTTAGAGAACGTGATAAATAATGCAACTTTTAGTTTTTGTTACTTCATTTGATAACTACCTACATATTATCTGGAATATTGAAAAATTCCAACTGTACGACAGTTAGTAGCTCTAATATGCTACTAACTTTCAGTTTCGATATCTATATCGAAATATTTACTTGCTGCATATTATCAATGTACCTAGATGATTACATTTTTATTCACAGAATCATATTTTGAAATATTTTGAGTAAATGTCTTCAATTTCGATTATCAGAATTATTTTCTTGATGATTTTTATTGATCACATTCTCTGTATTTGTCACTTATACTGATCTGTAATATTTTTCAGGACAAAGACGAAAACGCGAAAGATTCGGTGGCGGAAAAAGATACGGACGAAAAAGTACAAGAAAACGGCGTGTCAGAAGCCGAAGAGGTCGAAATTCCGGACACAAAAAATTCAACGGAACAGTTGAGTGAAACACCGGCCACAGAAGACAAGACGCCCGACAGTACGAGCGAAAGTAAAACAGAAGAAACGCCCGAAGCGAAAAAACAAAAGGAAAAGAGCAAGAAGAAGAAATGGTCGTTTAGAAGCATATCGTTCTCGAAGAAGGATAAATCGAAACCCAGTAAAGAAAGCGAGAAAAATGGCGATGTCAAAGAAGTAGCGGAAGAGGTAAGTGCTATCAAAATCTGCTGATAAATTATTAACAAAATACCGACAAACTAGATGATTACGGATGTTTTACCTTAATTTAGAGCAAAATGTCCCTGTTGTTCTTTGATGTTCAAAACTATGGAGATTTTTTATTAGGGGAAAGAAGTGGCCTTCAAAATGCTGTTACCTCTTAGTTTTTATCATTTTTTATATCACAAGACTTTGGGAATTCAATCGATGGAACTCTCGAAATATTTTGAGCATGATTTTGCTTGGAAAATAGTGGAATGTACATTAATTTAAAATTAAGGTGCTCGAATCTATTTGCCAAAAAGCAAATTCATGCAAAAAATATTTTGATAGTTTAATCCAGTGGTATCGAGTGGTATTATTCTATACGGTCAATAATATTGAACAATAAGACAATATCAGATGAAAAAACCATGTCTAACGCGTTTATTAATTACTATGGAAGTGTCGGAAAGAATTAAGAATATTGATAATAATACGGAAACATCAATTAGTCATCTTAAATCTATTTATACAGTGTGTCTCACTTCTCATGGAAACACCCCCGTATCTTCCGTAATAATTGAGGTTGAATGATTAAACTCTCAGGACTGATGAAAATGCTTAAAATGCACCTACCACCTGAATGGGGTTGGCCTACGTGATATACACTGCCCGCCAATCGCGATGGAACAACACATTTTTACGGTAAAACATACTAGGGGGCAAAATAGGCTGAAAATTCCTTCAGATTTGTGATCAGGACCACCAACTTACTACAGATACACTTTTTCTCTGAAAAAATTTCAGTCCTGAAAAATCCGAATTTGTCTCACTTCTCATAGAAACACCCCCGTATTTTCCGTAATTTTATACGTAGAACACTGAAATTTGCAGGATTGATAGATACACTAGAAATGAACTCACTGCACAAAACGGGTCATCCTACATGATGTGCACTGCACGCCAGCAGCGATGGAAAAATGGGTGGTTCCTTCGCTGCTGACGTGCAGTGTGTATTACGTAGATTGACCATTTCCATGCAGTGAGTTCATTTCCAGTGTATCTATCGATCCTGTAAATTTCATGGTTCTACGTAAAAAATTACGGAAGATACGGGGGTGTTTCCATGAGAAGTGAGACAAATTCGGATTTTTCAGGACTGAAATTTTTTCAGGGAAAATGTGTCTCTGTTTTAAGTTGGTGGTCCTGATCACGAATCTGTAGGAATTTTGAGCCTATTCTGCCCCCTAGTATGTTTTACCGTAAAAATGGGTTGTTCCATCGCGAGTGGCGGGCAGTGTATATCACTTAGGTCAACCTCATTCCGGTGGTGGGTGCATTTTGAGCATTTCCATCAGTCCGGAGAGTTTTACCTCTATTGTTACGGAAGATACGGGGGTGTTTCCATGAGAAGTGAGACACACTGTATTGAAGAGACCAACTGCGCAGAAGTTGAAAATATAATAAGAACTTTGAAACCAAGGAAATCCCCAGGTGTAGATGGTATAACAACAGAAGTTTTACAAGTTTTAGTAGATTTGATTTCAGATCCTTTGGCACATCTTATAAATAATATTTTTGAATCAGGAATTTATCCTGATTCTTTCAAAATAGGCATTATAAAACCGATTTATACCAAAAAAAATAGAAAAAAAAATCAAATACAGAATTGAAAAATATCTTAATAAGTTAAATTTCCTTTCTTCTAAACAGTTCGGATTTCGAGAAAAAGTTTCAACTGAAAATGCCATATGTCATCTTACACATCATATTTATAGCTCATTAGATACCAACACTCCAATTCTTAGTATATTTCTAGATCTAGCCAAGGCGTTCGATTCCGTTAGTCATGAACGACTACTGAAAAAACTAGAACACATTGGTTTCCGAGGAGTGGCTCACAAATTAATGAAAAGTTATATAACTGGTAGAACACAACAAGTACAAATTAATAAAGTTTTTAGTGATCCCATTATTTTTGGTTATGAAGTACCTCAAGGTAGTATCTTAGGACCACTATTATACAATATATATATATTAATGATTTATTCAATTTAGACTGTTTTGGAAAAATTTATGCTTTTGCTGATGATAATGTGATTTCTTACAGTGCTTCAACTTGGGATAAACTGAATGATATAATCAATGAAGATTTAGGAAATATAAAAAATTGGTTAGATCGGAATTTATTGACTATAAATTTTGATAAAACTAATTATCTTCCCTTCAACTGTTATCAGAATTTTTTGCCAAATTTAGGTCCACTCAAAATTGGTAGTGAGTTTAAAATTAATGAAACCAATCAATTTTGTAGATAATCTTTATGAGACGAGGTATAAAAGAGCAGTCACAGTTCAAACTAGATTGAATAAAATAATACACACAAGAAATTTCATTCTCATTATCCCAAAATTGTTTGAAATACTACCAGATATTATTAAAATGACTAAATCTATGTATTCTTACAAAAATAAAGTGAAAGACTGGTTGAATACTACAAAAAGATATATTTTTTCATAATTTGATGAACAATATTAATTAATGGGTAAATTTATTTTGTTTCGACATACAAAAATTTTGAAATATTCAGATTAGAAACACAAGTATTTGGGTCTGATTATTGACAAAAATTTAAATTTTGTGAGTCATATAGAGAAAATAAAAAATTATATTATTCCTCTCATAGGAGCTATCAGAAGAATACAATTTCTAAGAAAAAATATTCAATTGTTAATATATAACGCACATAATATCTCTCGAATCAGATATATGATCACAGTGTGGCCATCATGCAGTCAAAAACAAAAAGAAATTATTTATAGATTGATGAATAAAGCAATAAAAGTAATATTTGGTAAACCTTGGGATACACCATCTTCAGATTTGTACAAAAACACCAATAATATGACATTGAACCAACTTATTAAATTTGAAAAAGCTAAATTTGCATTCAAATTAACCAAAAATATTCAAAAGAGTAATACAACAATTCAGAAAAAATTCCAAATTACATAGTCATAATACTCGGATTTTGAACCACTTTCACTTGGACAATATCCATTCCAACAAAGGAAAAGCAAATCCAATTTTCAGCTCTATAGAAACATTTAATAAATTACCTGAACAAATAGAAAATTCAAAAACGATTATTCCAATTTCCAAAAATTTGAAAGAAATGTTACTATTGAAATGATGTTCATAAGAATACTACAAAACTTTATGAATTATTTGTATTATTTGAACATTCAAACTTCCTTATACCAGAACTTGTTCTGACTGGAAGTTATTTATACAATAAAAAAAATATACAGAAATAAGATATGAAAAAAAAATTATTATTAATTTTAAAATAGTTCTTTAGTAGAATAGTTTTTTACCTTACAACAAGGTTACTTAGTAAGGTTTATTTTCAGTTTATTTATACACACTTTATAGTTATGTATGTATTTATTTATGAATAAACTTATATTATTATTATTATACGGCTAGATTATTTTCTGAATGACTTAGATTAAATGCAATAACAAAGATTTTATTGACAATGAAATTTGACATTTTTTACAAACAACCAAACCTAAATTCAATAATTTTGGACATCCCAACAATACGGCAAAGTTTGCATGTAAACATTTCAAATTCTGACGTATTTTCTTTGCCTTATGTTAAAATATTCGCATAAAAATTCTACCAAAAATAAAGTTTTTAGTGATAAAAATCAATATTAGGTCATTCAAAAGATTATTTATAGAACAATGTTTTTTTTTTAATAAAATATTACCAAGAGTTGTAAGAATAAGTAATGAATGACAAAACCAAAAAACCAATAAGGAGGACAAAAATTTAACCGCAGTTAAATAGGTCTTGTGATTTAATCACGTATATAAACAGAATATATTTAAAAAATGTTAATCCAGTTCATGATGTGGGATATAATCATGAGAATGGATCAGAATTAACGCCCTTAAAGGATGAAACGTGTTCAGGAAATGTGAAAGAACCGTTTTTTGTTGATGAAAAAGTTTAGCCAACGACTTGTTTTCCTTTTAACCTAGGAGATTATTTTCATCTGAGGGTTTGTTGTTGTGGTAGTTGCCGGTTCACAAATTATTTAGAAGTGTTCTTGGTTTTAAGCTTACTTTTCTACAACGAAAAGAAGGTCTCACGATTCGCCAGCCTACGTCCGGATCGAAATACCAAAACGAACGAATTTGTCACTCGTTGACGCCAAAGCCATCTAATCTAACCTGCTACCGTGAGTGATACCGTCTTTAATTTTCTCGGCCCTTTTCATGTTATTTCGACACCTTTTTCGTCCCGAACAAATTAGATTTAGCTGTCGGCCGGAGGATATGCATTGGGGCTGGAGTAATCGCGTTCTTTGTTAGCTTCACTTTGACAGAAATTTAGGGGAGGAAATGGGATGTTGAATATTTTCATATAAAATTCCATCCAGTTTTGCAGCGTTTCTGATTTTATACAAATCTTGATGATTTTTTCATCTCAATTATAAACATTCAGAAAACAAGTAGATTCTCGGACCGAAAAAAAGAGGTGCGTAGAATTATAAATTTGAATTTAGATTTATAAACATTTTATATAATTTACGTGAATTATCCATATATAAAATACACTTGATAACGACTGTAGATTTTAACAGTTGAAACGTCGTGATTAAAAATTGCAGAGAATTGAATTTTTCTTTGTTCTTTTTTAGACAATGAAAGTCCAGAATAACCTTACTCAAAGTGAAACATTGTCAACCACTTTCAAACAAACAATAAAATAGAGGCTTGATTGAGATCATATCTGTAGCAACTGCTTATATTCTTGAATTACCATTAGCAAAACTGCTATGACATCCTATAACTGAGATAATTTAATATTCTTCCACTCTAGCCATCATCATCGACTTCAAATTCAATTACGCACGACTTCAGCAAAGTACTTTATTTTTTATTCAACGTGCTTTTAAGATAATAATGATGTCGATACAACGAATCATGCAGATCTGCCATTGTGGAGTTGTGCACAATCGATTTTACGCATCCATCACCTTGGATGACGTTTTTCACCATCAATTCTTGTCGTTCTACACCCCGGTTACAGGAATTGTATCACTTATAGGTGAAATATCACCCTATCTGAGGGTATATTATGGGATGTATGGAAGTTTTCCACCATCTGATGCGATGAAAAATAACGTTATTTATTACTGCGATATTTTGAAAGTAAAGTAAGAGTGCCATGGAAGGAAAAACAATTGTTCAAAATAATTTGACTTTGACAGAACTAGCAAAACTTGAAACAGTTCATATGTAATTATTCAAAGAGTTATTGAGCAATTTAGGCTATAAAATTACTTAGTAATATTAGAATATGCTTCGGTTTACGAACTCAGAAATGGCCAATATTCATTTTGTCTATGGAATGGCTTAAGTCATTTACAGAGTGGCTATAGTTCGTAAATTAAAAGCGCGGAGTAATAAATCCTCATTTAGTATGCTAAATCTATACAAGGAGGCTCGTGTAAATTTTGATGTGGAACGTTTATAAAAACAGCAAACAACTGTTTTCTTGATTACTTATATTTCGGACGTCCATCATCTTAATGGTTGAAAGATTTCTATCTCTTTTAAATTTTTCACAACGTTTCAATTGCTTGAATCCGCAATCGTCTTCTGGTGAATACGCTAGGTAGTGCCATTCGGCATATCTATTTGGCGGATTAGGCCATTGTGAACTGTTAAGGGATTTAAAATTCTGACCAGTCACCTTTCAGTGGTGTCTTGGGGTATAATTTGTGTTTGAAAATATAATGAATATTTTATGAAAATATTTAGATTCACGTTAAACATTGCTATAGAATAGAATGTGATTTCTTAACAATCAGTTTGTAATAAATTTGAAAAATTGGTAGGATGTGTATTTTTACCGATTATAGTATTTTGGAAGAACGTGAAATGCATCAGTCATTAGTTATATAAAAATAACCAAGAAATAATGGGATCAAAGAAGAATGATGTAACCGACTTTAATTATTACAAAAAATTATTTGTTTGAAGTCACAACCCATCGAAGTTATTTTTGATTTTTATAAAAAAAAATTGCAGTAAGTAAATAAGTGCAATATTTACAATAACTATTATATTATATCAGAGTCAGAAGAAGATGAATCATCTTTATTAATCCTTTCGGTCATGGCCTTTTGTTTTTAGTAGTAAAATTTTGCAACTTGGATTTCTTACTTTTTTTCTAAAAGTTTTGTTGCAAAGTTGTATTTTACATGGAGGTTCTTCGGGTTGTAAGTCCGACGTATGTTAAGAGAAGATCTCGACGTTTCGCCAACACGAGTGGTTAGCATTTTCAAGAGAAAGTTTCTGGTTTGTTAAGTCGCTGTCAAATGCTTGACATTTGTTATACGTTGTCTCAATAAATACCCTGTCCGAGAAATTACGGTACGTGTATGGAATCGATCAATCTGTGCGGTTTATTACTCCAAGCCTTTATTTTATGGACTATAAAATACTATTTCGTCTTAGAAATACTCAAAAATTTACCCCCTCAAGTCACGTACTAACATAACTCCCTGTAAACCTACCAGTTATACAATATTCAATGATTATTTTCGCAAATGGAATGGCCTCACGAAAAAAGGGAAAATATTATTTTAATCAAAACGTAGCCTCCTCTTGTGAAGAAATATTCTTTGGTAGGTTGCAATTCAACATTGCTTGGTAATAAATAATCGTGTTGCTGAGAAACATCGTGACCTTCACAGTTGTACAAGAAATTAAACGATAAAAGCTGTCGTCTTTCATTTGTTTATATTAATAATACTCGGTGTATCTGACGAACAAAAAATTTAAGTCGCCTAAGTGTTAGGGTCCTCTCCCAAGGCCACATAATGTGGATAACGATATTATTCTTTACACAATGATATCTTTTGTTTTGTGAACAATATTGCGTATTATTTCAATGGCGTGTTTATAACACTATTTGTTTTAACCGTCGATATTTATGAATTCCAGAGATTTCCGATAATAGACCGTCAGATGATGACAGATTTTGCTGACTGATTTTCTCTTTTCTGCGATTTTAAACACTGAAATGTATGTCAGTGTTGAGCTCAAAAAATGACGTGTGCAAGGCATATGGGAGATTCATTTTCCTTTTGCAGAAAAAATTGTTTTTTCCCAATTTCTCGTTTATGGCATTTTAACACAATAACCAAAGCCAAACGGTTTGGACGTACTGAAAGGTTTGAAATAAGGGCGCGATCTTGCTGAAGCATTTTCCCGCGTATGGCAATCGACAGAATGAAATTTGATATCGTTAGGAATCCGAAAAAAAATCCCATAAGCCGGTCAGTGTTAAGACATATACAAAGATAAAAAAGATTTCTTCAATCATTAATATACATACTTCTGAAATGAATAATTATTTCTAATCGAACTGATTGAGATGTTTGCTTCTTTACATAAATTCTCTTGAAATGAATTTGCTTGCACTGAAAACATTCTACTCTGCATCCTAGAAAACACTCAAATAATTCCTCTTTACACAAGAATATAATTCATTGGTTGATATCACTACCCGTGCCACGTGACACATTCAACTAATTTGCAATCAAAGCAGGTGATGGCACCGCGACCTGTGAATACGACTTCCATTTCGACCATTTCATCCAGTTTAACCATTTAGGTTGGAGGTTATGAGCCTAGTGGAAACTGTTTCTATACAATAAAAATGCAATATCGAAAATTGAATTTGGCTCATTATGGGCCAGTTGTGAAAATGAGTGAAATATATTTAGATCTTCTACAGTTTTGTGTCTAAAAGCGAGTGGTGTTGTTTATGTATTCAATCAAACTGCAGTATGCGTCACTACTAACTGGTTTTATTGAGAATACAGTTATTAAACTTAAAATTATTCTCATACAAAACCATTATTTATACCTAAACTGTTCGTAGTTGTGAATTTATGCTTTGTTTAATCTATTGAATGTTGCCAAAATGAAAATGGCTTCCATTATATATTTTATAACCAAGTGCAAAGTGCAGATTGGAACTCAACCTCCAAGTTGATAGAAGAATAGTATTCATTATTGAAATTACAATATTCTTGTCTCAACCTACTCCCATGATTCAACGAAAAAAGTGCCCATTATTGAAGCTGAAATATTCTTGCCTCAACCAGGTTATGAAGTCACTTGTTTCAAAATATTTTCCTTATAAATGGCCAAGAGGAATCCGTCAAAAAATCAAACTAATATTTGGTTGGACCTATTCAAGAACACAATCTCTTTGAATCAACGCAATTATGCATTGATGCAAAAAATTCTTTTTATCAGTATACGTCTATGAAGTCTTGCTTGATAGAAAACTCAAGCAGCGTCAGACCAAAAAATGAGGTGTTGATAGTAACGTAACTCGTGCCTGAAAAACAACTGTTTCGATCTGAATAGATCTCAGTTACTATACAATTATCGAATAGATCCTGAACTTCAATTCCAGTTAAAATACCTAGGAAGCCATTACATTATCCTATTCCTAGCGATTCAGGTAATTGTTTCGACTAATCGGCAAATATCTTGAGGCGTACAAAATCATGAAGTAAAGTAATGAGTATTTACAGAAAAAAGAAGACACAAAAGCGAGATTATTTTCACTAGTCAGCGAGTTGTTACCTAGAAATTATCCTCGGAGCTACCATGTTATAATCTAGAACTAGGATTTGAAAATAGTTATTTTAAAACTGAGGTTTTACGCACTGTTCACAGTGCGTAAAGTGATACTTTTTAGCACAAGTCAGAAATAGTATACCTATTACGTATCAAGTGTTGTGAAATAGTATATTACATTACTAGTGCGGAAAGTGACATTTTTCACACGAGTGGGAAATATTGTGGCACGAGGCGTAAGCCGAGTGCAGCAATCACACGAGTGTGAAAAATCACTTTCGCACGAGTAATGTACACTATTTTTCCTACGACCACATAATTATTTTACCAAATGTATGAAAATATTATAATTAAAGACACGAGTACAAGAAAATCGAATGAATAGTCCGACTGAGAACCATTCTGACTTCATTTATTTTTAATAATTAATTTAAATACAAAATATTTTCTTTATGATATAATTCCGACGAGATCAAAATCATAATTAGACATCTTTTATTTTTGATAATAATTACTAATCAAGATACACTCTAATACAATATATTTTCTTGTCATGTGTCCAATACCTCAGTTGGTAAGCAGCGGGACTCAACGTGACTTCTGACGAAGAGTACCGGGGTTTGACAGGATTTGATATGGTATTATAGCAATTAAATTAATATCTGAAATAGCGCAGTTGGTAAAGTAAGGGAGCAGTCGTTCTACGCTGGTTAATGGTTAATGGGGTAGGTGGTTCGAATCCTGGGGAAGTTACTTTTTTTTTGTTTTTGTTTTGAAATCGATGAGAGTACTTACTGTTCAATTTTCGTTATATTCTTCAATAGTTGTATATTCAATGACGACATGAGTGTTTTTGATAGAATCTGTTATGAAAAAAATAATTCGCTCGTACTAAAAAAATTCATATACCTACCTACTCGTGGGAAATGTATGTCATTTCATGTTCATTGTACAATATACTATTCTTGAATTAAAATATTGTGCTTTAAAGAGAAAATCTTGCGTAAAAGTAATAATCGTGCGGAAAAGTAAAAATCGTGCGGAAAAGTAGAACTTTCAAAACGAAAAATCGTGCGGAAAAGTTACTTTTCCGCACGCTCGTAGGAAAAGTATATTACGCACCATGTTGGTTTAATCAACATTAGGAACATTATAATTATTCATGGTTATGGTAAAATCATCAACTGTGCGTAAAGTAATGTTTTACGCACTGTCCAAACATTCTATAAAAAGACAGTATTCTGCGTCAGATTTTACTCGAAGTCGTTTGATAATATAACGAAAACATCTTACAATAAAACATTCAACAATTGCCGCAATTTGTCAATATATTTACTGTCGTAGAAAAAATTATGTATGATAGATACATTTTCCTGAAATACTCGTACGCATACTGGAATCATCCGGCATGTAATTTTATGTACTGAACATAACCGAAAAAAACGATACATTTCGTGGTTGTCCGCTGTTTGCAAAACATCTGCCGCATCACTTAACATTTTTCAAACAGACGTTTGATACAAATATTCAAAGACAGGATGTGTGGAAGAGTTGAAGTGAATCGCCAGCGTTAGAATATTGAGAAACTTGAATTACATGCACCTCGCCGGTAAATACGTTATTTGCAGTGTTGCCAATTCTAATTGTCAATTACCTTCCTATTTTTCTTTTAATTAACCACAAGATAAAGAACTATAGTAATAATAGTTGACATGTATGAGAAAGAGAAAATGCTTTGCTAAAATCAGAGGTTGAGCCTCTTGCTTTAGTACTTCATGATAATGTATGTACTCTGAAGAAGTACACAGGAGTAAAGCATGTGATATTTCGTCATATAATTTCAGAAGAATCGTCCAGGTTAACAAACGTAATAGTCTCAATGAAAACTCCATGGAATATTTAGTTCATGACAAGTACGAAAAATTGGACGGTGGGACGCCACAATGCTACAATTCATTAGTGTACACTGGAGCATATCGATTGAAAATTTTGACATAAAATATATGAAGTGTACTATAGTGTACCCAGAACCTATTGAACCTATTAGAACCGACCTTAGAAAGAGTTTTCACATCTTTCTGTTGGGATATAATAAAGCAACAAGGTAAAGCTGCAACGCTCATCAGAAACATGTTTTGGTATATTGAAAATACACAATAGCAGATGAAATGAGAAAGCGAATAAGTGTTGTATTGAGTTTTAGTTCTTTGTTTGAAATCCTTATACAGGGTTATTTACCACCACTTACATAAAATTTGTCAGTGTGCTCTTTCCACCAAAAGAAGTTGAAAACCAAAAGAAATTACGATAATGGAACAAACAAATTACCTGATTAATTTGTAGGAACGCGCCGCCACTGGATAGAAACTGCCCACGTGGAACCGTGCAGGCTCACATTACAAAATGGCAGAAATATATAAAACATTTTTGTAAATCACATACGTAATACAGCACAACAGAATTACTTGTTATCATATTAAATCAAATAGTTTGGATTAAACAAAGTCTCCAACTAACACGGGTGCTTGTTGATGAATCTTCTTCGAAGAACTGCTTCATCAACAACAACAGCACGATTCACTGCACGTTCGACGTGAGTTGGAAAACATTACCTCTTTGCACTGCATCCAAAATCGTTCGTAAGTTTGGATGACATCTATTTGGAAATTTTCTCGCGTGTTCAATACGATCACTGTTGTAATTCAAACTGACGGTGTTTCGACGGGTGACATATATATGTGCCCCAGTGCCAGTCGTCTCAAATTACTGTAATTAGGACTATTACGGTCCATAATTGAATTATCTGGAGAAAACGGGTCATGTCGAGGGATAGTTTTAGTTTTTTCCTCATACGCTGTGGGTATTTGTTCGGTAATATGTATACAACCAAGACAAATCGGGGACAAGTAGACAGCGACATCAGCGATTTTGCACTCGAAGTCAGTAACATGGCAATACTGAAATGCATTGGCGTATCCATTACGGTTGACGTACAAATAAATTGATTAAATCATCACGGATGATTCTCAAATTTTACTTGTCCTTTCGCGCATGATAGACTAGTTCCCCATTAAACTTCACGTAGGTGATGGTAAATCATATACTTATTTGATTCGACTGATTCTGCTGAACGTATCCGATAAAACCCCAAAATATTTTTTCCTAATTTCAACCATCAAACATTCAAACATTGAGGTTATGTCGATGCCATCAACCACTATTCTGTATCAAAACTTTACTTACGAACCATGTTATATGTAACAAACTGCTATTTCGGCATCTTTACGAGTTTTGAGGAACTAGACTCAGAGAGACCAATTACCCACACACATTTTTCTATCCACAAACTTACAAATTACCCACTGTGGGTAATTACCCATACATTGGCAACCCTGGTTATTTGTTGAACCGCCTGCTACGCGATCGGATTCGACAACGAAGCGACAGGAAATCGAATGGACATCACGTTCGGACACAGGATGTAGAGTTGGCCAGATTTTATAATGTTTGATTTCCAACTAGCAGAGGTGAATAACGGAAAGTAATGTAGGGACATAGGAATTCATTCAAAATATGAACGAAATCATTGAAGTATGCTTCAATAATCACTTAGTGTTATCTGATATCCATATCATTAAGTAAAGAAGTTATAAAAATGGCAGAACATTGGGATAAAAATACTTGGGACTTAAAAAAAACTGTTTAAAAGCCGTATAACATTTGCAAGTTTCACGGCATGCAAGTTCTGTGCAAGAGAGAGAATTGCATGTCACTCGCCTTGCACCGTCTCTTACATTGATGCAAGTTGGTTGCAATTCTGTTTGAATGAAGAGTAATTTCCAGCTTTAAATGTAGTATGTGTTCAAAATCTCATTCATCTGACAAACATATTCATTACTTGCCATATATTTTAACCCCACACATCTACATAAATATCGAAAAATAGCAGTTTTTGTGAGAAAAACACAATTACTTGATGTAAAATATATTAGAGACATATTTCTCAGTTGATAACACAAAAAGAAACGAAATTGCATGAAAATCACCCTCAAAATAGAATTTCTTCGATTTTTATTTATGGCATGAAACTCGCCACAAACATTCACGGGCGCATGCGCTTTGACTGACTTGGAATTGCTCAGAACTTGCATGAAAACTTGCAAATGTAATACGGCTTTAATACTTTTGAATTAGCCTGGAGAGGTGCCTGGAGAGTATATAATTTATTACTTCAAACCCCAAAAAAATGAAACATTGAAAGGCAGAGTGGAGTACAACACGTTCTTTTCTAAAACAACTCATTGTGGAGATAAAAGGTGCAGTGAATGTAAGTGCGACTGACTACAAACAAAGAAAATATGAACGTGTGTCCTGTAAGATTGTTGAAAAAGCTCAAAGAAAAACGATAGATCAGATAGATTGTTTCTAACACCAAATCCATATTGGAACAATGAAAATGCCAAGGGATGGTACAAAAATGTGCCCATTGGTGTAAACGAAATTTCAAAGCGGACCAAAATTTCTGCAGCAGTTTCAGAACAATAAGTTATCAATTAGACCGGACATTCGAACGCCAATTCCTTCAGTTAGACCCACAGTATCATTCCACTTTATTGACAAATCTAAGAGAGGAAAATAATCAAATTCGACAGTTTTCTTAGGGTATAGGACTGTATTCCAGAACTGTACTTTCACTAACTACATTTAACCGAAATATTTTCTGTTAAATGTACTTTTTGTTCTATGAATTATTCATTTAATTTAATAACTTATTTTTTATGTACTTTTTTTTAATAATTCATTTATTTGATTCGTTGAATTATCTCAAGAAATACCCCCCTTTAATTTTATTCCACTCAAACTTGGTAAAATCACTCTACATTTGGTGTTGTAGTGTTATCTTTCCAAAGCAACTAAGTTTTCGTTCAAAATAAAAGTTTATCCATTAAATGAAAACCTCTTTTGGTATTACCCTTGATTGAATCATAAGGCCTGTTTAACCGCAGTTAAATTTTTGTCTTCCATATTGTTTTTTTTGTCGTTATCACTTATTCTTACAATTCTTGGCAACATTTGTTCAAAAAACCTGTAATTCTTGATCGTTTGAGTAACCTAATATTGATTTATATCAGCAAAAACTTCATTTTTGGTAGAATTTTTATACAAATATTTTGACATGAGCCGATGAAAATACGTCTCAATTCGAAATGTTTACATGCAAACTTTGCCGTAAATGCTACTTCAATGCATATTGTTGGGATGCCCAAAATTATTAAATTTAGGATTTGTAGTTTGTAAAAAAATTGTTAGAAAATGTCAAATTTTATTATCAATAAAATTCTTTGTTTTTGGTTTTAACAAAGGTATTCAGGAAATAATCTAGCCGTTTACTACTCGACCTATAAATTTAAATGGCCAAAATTATCAAAATAATTTTTGCTTTTTAGCAAATAGTTTCATGCACAATAATTTTGAAATAACAACTCTCGATGTCTCGGGTTTATATAAAATTATTGTACATTAATCTATTTTCCAAGCAAAATCATTCTCAAAATGTATTGAGAGTTTAATCGATTAAATTCAAAGGTCTAGTGATATATGATAAAATTTGGACGATTTGTGGTCGTTGTTGACAAAAATAATCCAATTGGGTAGTTTTCGACATTCATTATAATTGAATTCAATAAATAATAATTTCTGGAAAAACCATTCCTGCTTTCAAAGTATGTAATCAAGTACTTGGTGGTCTGTGAAACCATCCATTTATGTTAAACGAAGTTGAATTATCAATTTCATTGGATAATCTAGCTGTATAGCTCTAAATAGCAAAGGTGATTCAGTTAACTCATCATCGATTAGGCCAACCTCTCTTTCCAGGATTCGTGGCTAATGACTTTATCCCGGATTATGATGCCAGGTAAATCAATTTGGGGAGATATTTCGCTCGGGCCTGTTGAAGTAATTGCCATTATTTCAAGCGAAGGGTTGGAAATGTATAGTGGAAGTAACGGTACAATTTATTGATTTTTTATGTAATGGACCTTTACATTTACGAAAAAAAAATTGCAAAACTCGTTTAAATCGATAGTTTCTATTCTGAAACGTCCAAAAACTCGTTTAAATCGATAGTTTCTATTCTGAAACGTCCATTTAACAAAGAGTTCCACTATATTTCTTTCATTTTGAAGAAATATCACATTTGAAAGTGTGCCGCTGACGTCACGTTTATCACCCCCACCATAATCCACGTTCCGTAACAGGCAATACCGTTCTCCTTAAAAATACAGCTTCTAGCTTGATATAAGCCATTAAGAAATAATTAAAACATTGTCACTTGATCAACTCGGAGAAAAAAATCCACATATATTACCTATTTTTATTGTATTCATAGTTTTCAAATTTTCTGAAAAGACTTATACTTTTGATGAGAAACGATCATTGGCAATACCGCAAATCGTAATAACGTGCTCATTATTCATCGGGTGAAATCAAATCAGATATGGCAATGTCTATGATTTCATTGTGACTTTCATCTCTTCGAATTTGGTTTTTCAAGTATATTTTTCTGAATCTTTACTAGTACCTAAAATTTTTTGATAGTTCAAGGTCTTTTTGCAATTTTTAATCTTTCTTTCAACTCTGCTTTGAATACAGTAATAACATAACGTAAAGTACTCACTTGGAAATGTTCTTCACAATAACATATATTTCCGATTTTACACAGGGTTTATTCACTGCTTCGAAACACATTTTACGACGCGCTTCATCTTTAGGGGCATACAAAAATTGTTTATTAGAATTTTCACTGGAGTTCAGACAACCGGGTACAAAGCGCTTTTACGACATGTTCACTTTGTTGCAGGGATACAGAAGAATCAAGAATCAAAAGAATCAAAGAATCAAAAGAATTTTAGAATACTAACAACAGAAACTTTCGAAACTTTGAAAACCGCATTATCCTCAAATAAGAAATCACGTAGGGCCTGTTCGTGTGCAACAAAAATATTTGATGGAACTGCTTGACGTGTGTCCAATTTTAATGTAAACTAACGAGTTAAACAGAGGCAAACGATTCTTATTGGTTTGCTCCGTGAAACAGACGAACGAACCCGTCTGGTACCAAATGACAACTGTCATACGACACATTATATTTGAATGAGTATTTGGTGCACAACTTTAACAACGTTGCCAAGTCTAGTTTTGATGAACGTGACGTTATGAATCACTTTTCTTCTGATTATAGAGAAACTAACGGGCTGAAAAAAAAATTATAAAATCCCGAGTGATATTAGCGTATATCCTTTCTCATTACAGTGTTTTCTCATATCTCGTGGAAAGGTCCATTGTATATTTATTGCTTCATCTTCCATGATTTTTCTTTGAAACCATTTCGGCGCTCCATCATTCTTGTTTATTATTGAATGCTATTTTCCCCCTTTTTTTAGCAATATATTTTTTTAATGTTGTAATTTTATTTTTTATTACACAAATATTTTGCAAGAGACTAATAAGAAATGATTTTTCTCTTACTCTTTCACAGGCTTTGTTTAGTAAATTATATAATTTTATCAACAATCAAAATTCAATGTACTATTTTTTTAGCTAAATTTATTATTTAAGGCGGAAGATAAATAGAAAGCGTTGATTCAATGATAAGGATAAAGTTTAAGGGTCAAATCTTTCTAAAAAAATTTTATTCAGTTTTTTTTATATTTATTAGAACAAATAAAGGTAACACCGTTATTGGTATTAGTAGGAATGAGTATGTTCAGAAAACTCTTGATTTCTTGAATTCAGGAAACTTTGAAATCTCCAGTTTCCTCATTTTCGCTTATATGATGATCTCAAGTCTTTACATCCTCTCTTGAATCGTTAAAACTCTGCAGAATTTAATTCTCCTGTTCGGAAACAAAAAAACACACTTTGAAAGGATGGACAGGATATTGCATTTAGCTGTAATTAGGAAGTATAAAGTTGGAAAAGAGCAACGAGAATTTCTTTGTCTGTATCTCCTTCATATAATTGGGAAAATTCGTTCATTCGAATGAAACTTTGTGGAACTTGTTTTGTATCCAGGACGTTCAATTAGGTTGTCTAATTAATTTGTTTCGAACTTATTTTATATTTCTTCGTGGTATTAGATCGTCATTGGAGTAACATTAACAGTAACTCATCTAGATATAATAATAATAAACTCGACCGTTAACACTTAAATAAGTAATATAGCCATAGATAAACTAGATCCGCACACTATTGGGTTTCAACCAAACCCAAACTTCCTTGAAAAAACTTGAAAAGATCGATGGATTTTACCTATTGTATAGGTTAAGGCAGAAGTCTGGATTGCTTAATCCATTTTTATTACTAGTTAAAAAGATCCCTTTAAATCTGACTTGAAAGCATCTATTGCGGTTAATTAGTTCAAAAAAGAATTAAATGTATGAGTAAAATCGACAAGGTCGAAGAACCCTTCTCTCCAAATGTTTCCACCAAGTGGAAAATATGAGACAAAAATCTTACAGAAAACAACTACTTCCCTGGCTAATATCACGACGGATATTGAACAACATCTGACAGATATTTGTGCAACTTTCTTCCATGAAAACAGTTGTAAGTGCTTATTGTAAACAAACGAAAGATTATCCTTCAATGGGCTGGGGATGAACACCTGCAGACATGACAAAATGGTTAAGGCTTTCGCGGCCGGAGTTTTCAGTGTCACAATTTTCACTCGGGTTTGAAGGCCCTCATTTTTTGGAATTTCTTCCTAACGTTTCGCTAGCGCGAGTGGCTAGCTTCTTCAGAGGCGTATACATCATGAATAATCTCAGACATGTTTCCAGGTTCTTGCCTCTCATCAGTGCAAGGGTAGACATCTTTAGAGTCGTCTTGTCCCTGCTCAATGAATTATAATCCATTGTTCATCTAATAATTCCCTACAGATGAAGCAGTGACTCACAGTAAAGTCAGTCGCTGTGCCACCTGCCGGGAAAAACAATAAGCTTTCACCCCCAGCCCAATAAAGGATAATTACATTTTTTTTGAAGCTGTCAACAGATTTACAATTTTTAATACACTCAGAGATTGTAATTTGTGGTGGTGGCAAATTTAATATATTTTCAGTGAAATTACTCCCAACGTTCCCGATCAATTCAAAAAACTTTTGCATTATTTCCATAATCAATTCAGGTCGCAAACAATTTTTTTTTGGAAATAAAATAAACATAAAGTATGTTGTCGTCATCGGCGGAGGTGGCAAAGTTTCTGCGAGTCTTGTGACATAGAGAAAAACGTTTCTTTTCGTTTGACACTCTTTTAGAATTTTTTGGCAGAGTTATTAACAAAAATATGAATAAATAATTTGTTTGCTCTGATGCAAAACTCAGAAATGGTCGCAAAATTGGGGAACGATAAAGGGATGAAATTTTTTTCGTTTTGTCATTTTACGACTCATTGGCATTTGCTCTCAACAAAATAACCAGAATTGTTAATTTACATTTTTAACAATATTGCTGATTTTGTTTGTACGTATGCGCAAATTTTTATAGTTTCATTGCTCACTAAAATGGAACATTTGTTTGCATTGTTTTGCAGTTTTTTTCCTTATTTTTGATCATAAATGCTAAAATGCGATATGGTCATTGAATTCTGGATTTTTTTATAGTTATTCAATGAAAATGGTTCTATTGTTAATTTGAATGCGGTAATAAATACTAAACAGGAAATGCATTTTTCGTTGAAACAAAGTATTCATGTGGTTATCCATTTATGTATAAGTTCATTAATTTTCTGAATTGAGTTATAATTCAATAATTTTTAGGTTCCATTTAAAAAATTATACATGGATTCAATGTACACATTTTGTACTGTTTGAAAATTAATGAATATTGAAATAATGCACAATAATCCTCAATTGCATTTTTGTAAGTGAAGTGAATATTCATGGAAACGATGTAACAATAACAAAAGTAATGAATTTTTTTTTTTACAAAAATGGATAAGTTCATTGAATTCTGAAAATTATTTATCGTTTCTTAGCGAAAATGATTTTATTGTTAGTACGAATGCGTTAGTCGATTGATGACTACTATTAATACCAATGTATTTTTCACTGAATCCACTAGGATAAAAGATGAACTGCGTTGATCAATAATACTGTTATTCAAAAAGTTGGCATCATATGGGAAACATTTTTATTAATAATTTATTTTGAAATTCGACTTTGGCGTTAAGTTGGGCTTTGAAAAATATGAAAAAATTACCTACTCGGATGTGATCACGTGACTTTCGCTATCTGTCATAGGTAATACTTTTTCAAAATACTCGTTGAAAATAGGCTTATTTATTCGAATTTCATGAAATTTTAAACAAAAAAAGTTGTTTCTATTCCGATTTTACACCTGTTTCGAATTTGAACGTTCTATTGCAAGAGTTCATTAGGAATGCAGTACAAGATGTACACAGAAAGATAAGAAAGGCACACAGAAATGTAAAGTTTAGTTTTCCTCAGAAAATTCTCACTCATAACAACAACAACAATAACGTTTATTCATAATTCAATGCTACATGAATAAAATAAAGGTATACCCATTTCTTATGGTGAATTTATGCAGCAGTCATAAGTCATAAGGAAGTATATTCGTCAATGATTGGTTGGTCCGTTTATTCCAACCAATCATTGACGAACATTCTTCCTTATGACTGCTGCATAAAACCACCATTAATTTTAAGAAACAATTGTAAAATTATGAAAAGGTATTTAGTCAATTATTATCTATTGATGGAATAGCATCAAACTGGTATGAGACTGATAATGAACCTTTTTGTATTTACATATTTTTTTTTAATGTGATAATAAGCTAAGATACTTTGAGAGTGTCCATTGCATAATGCTCATCCGAAGAAAATGTGTTCGTTATTGAATAAAGTTGATTTGTTGGAGTGTCAAATTGTAGACGATACAGTACTTTCAACGCTTTCCTGTATACAGCGGATATTTTATTTGAAATTATTTTTAGAACACGTTCCCCATATATTGATTAAATATTTGATTCTACTGAGAATATGTGAATATAAAAATATATTAGCTATTTTGAGATTCAATTTGGAACATCTTCTCAGGGCTCCAATAATGAAAGATATTTTTTTAATCAGATTATCAATATGTTTCTTCCATCTTAACATATCATCAATCCAAATGCCAAGATACTTCATCAGATAAGTTTGTTTCAAGTATTCATTTTTTATTTTTATATTTAATTTAATATTTTCTTCATTTCTTTGTTGAAAAACCATAAATTCAGTTTTTCTAGAATTAATAGAGAAGATTGGAATAAACTTTATTATTTTTTTGTTTGACTGTACACTCTAGAATTCTATTGTAATTTGTTGAAACATATTTGATTTTTTCATAGTTTACCCATTTCATTTGTCTCTTAATTCTACTTCACAAAATTGATGAGTTTGATGAAGTTTCATAGCCGGACGTGAACTTTGCATCAAACATAACAGAAATTTTTAGCAGTAATTCCCATTTTCTAGAGAAAATAGTTATTTATGTACCAAGGACGAAAAACTGTCTATTATAGTCGAGCCTGCAAATTGATAGCCGAGGCGCAGCCGAGGATAGCAAGCAGGCGAGACAGTAGACAGTTTTTCGCCGAGGTGCATATTACATTTTTTCGTCGACCTCTACATACCTTTATGAAAGTAAGTACTCGCATGTTTGCTGGCCTCAGCTACGTCCAACTCTTCGAACTGCAGACTCGATCAATTCTTGATTATTATGAACACTAATATTCACACCACGGTTTAAAATCACACGTAAAATCTAGCGGATTTCGTAAATAATTAATTTGACAACAGCAAATGACAGTTATTGTCACAGGCGCCTATGTACTAATTAAAACGTGGATTTACGAAAATGACTCAATCGCCGCTCTCGTACCGTGCCGTATCATAGTGACCACAGCGGACGAAAAGTGTTTGCGGACGAAAAGTACTTGCCTTCAAAAATAGTCGATTTTTCGTCCGGAAATTAGTACGTAAAATGTCATTTTTTGCAGAGGTCGACGAAAAACATATTTTTTTGATGATTCGCAATTGGAAGTTAGTCGCATATTAGTAATGGTATGAAACAGTTTTGTCGAAGTTACGAATTTTCTGATATTCCAAAAATTTCGTAATTATCAAAAAAATTGAAAAAAGAAAAACGTGGAATAGACGTTCAAATTCGAGACTAGTTTGTAAGCTTGCTAAGATCAAATAATAAATGAATCGGTTCTGCAATCATTTTAGTCTTATTCGTTCTCAGGCCCTTAGCATCGACCATATTTCAAACAGGGGTCACAGATAGGTCCGTCCCCTTTTGTCAACAACCGTAGATATTAATATTACAGAATCTTATTTACGTTATAGTAACAACTTTTTTCTTCAATATTCTTTGATGAAATTCGAATAGATGAGCCTATTTCAGCGATTATTTTGAAAAAATATTACTTTTGACAGGTAGCGAAAGTCACGTGACCAAAATCATGATGACTCTTTGAAGAACACTGTTTGTACAGGAATTTTTTCTGTGTACTGGCAGTACCAAAATGATTGTCATTATTCTCATTACATCATCGTCTGTGATCCTCTGATTCATAAATTCATCATACGCCACTGCTCTGGTCGTTCGATTCAGGCCCATGTAGTCGAAAATTCCGGAATTATGTTCAACTTACCGCTATTGCGAAGAACAGCTGTTCGCCAACATTTGGCGTTTGCGAGAGAGATAAAGAGATAATGGTAGTGGGACGATATGGTCGTGTGGATTATGAAGGGCAGTCAGCTGCTGCTGCTCCCTGAAATTTTTGCGAATACCGAAGAGCGCTCGATGGAAGATAATGAAAGAAACCCGACAACATCGGCTGGTTGTTACAGTTCGTTTTTGATGGCAAATTTTATGACAGGATATATGCAACGTAGACAAGCAAGCAGAATTAATCGCAGTACAAGACTTAAACACAATTTCTTTTACCGCATGAATTTTTGTTTTTTTAAAGAAAAAATTGCTTTCAAGAAAACGTGAATCCTATCAGGCCAATAATTTTAGCATTTAAAATAGAAAATGAGGAAAAATATCAAAACAATATAATATAAAAATGGGAGGGTGAACAAACTTTCAGTCTAACTCCACCAAAAATAATCTTTATTGAAGATACTGTGTAATCCGAAGACTAACAACAGGCAGATACCATGCAGTCGGAAGACTTACATCAATAGATAGGACATGTTTCGAAGGATTAATCCTTCATCTTCAGCAAAATAGGGGTTGATTACAAGTCGATCTAAAGAAAAGTAAAAAGGGTTACAATAGAGTTGAGAATTACATTAAATTATGTGACCTACCATATGGTGGAAAAATAACATTCTCAACTCTATTGTAACCCTTTTTACTTTTCTTTAGATCGACTTGTAATTAACCTCTATTTTGCTGAAGATGAAGGATTAATCCTTCGAAACATGTCCTATCTATTGACTGAAAGTTTGTTCACCCTCCCAGTTTTATCTCACTTCCACTGTATGTGATGGATCGTCTACGATGGTTAATATAATATAATAATAATAATATACAGGGTGGCCCACGAAGTTGTTTAGGACTGGGAATATCTCGGAACTCGAAAGTAGTGGAGAATTGCAATTTTGGGGTTCTGAATAAAAGCAATTGGTGCATCTTTTTTTGATATAATGTTACCCAATGAGCTTTTTGTTTTCGGTCACGTGACATCAGATTAAAAATTATTATTGGATCACCCTGTATATTTTGGCATTTTTATGTTCCTCCCGATGAATCAATTTCAACGAACTATCACACTTGTGGTCTAAAACGATCAATTAAAAAAATACAGGTACTTCAAAATCCTCTGTCCCACGACTTCTGAAACGAGCAATTGCCAAATTATTTAGGTTTAGGGTCACCCTGTGTATTTGGGCAGTCCTATATTTTATGTGATGATTAAAACAAGGCAAAATTGAATTAATCATCCATATTTTATTAAAAATCGTCGTGGGACAAAGGATATTGAAGTACCTGTATTTCTTGAATTAATCGTTTTAGACCACAAGTGTGATAGTTCGTTGAAATTGTTTCATCGGGAGGAACATAAAAATGACAAAATATACAGGGTGTCCCATTAAAGATTTTGAATCAGATGTTACGTGACCGAAAACAAAAGGCTCATTGGGTAACAATTGCTTTAATTCAGAACCCCATAATTACAATTCTCCCCCACTACTATCGAGTTCCGAAATATTCCCTGTCCAAAACTTTGTGGGACACCCTGTATAATATCAAAAATTATCAAATATCAAAAAATATCAAAAAGTTTGCGTCCTCGTATACAAAGACGGCAACATTGTTAAGAATTCAAATTATGAACAATTCTAGTTATTTTGTAGAGAACAAATGCAAAAGAGACAAAGAAAGTATCATCATTTATTGTTCCCCAATTGTGACAATTTCCAAGTCAGGCATCAGAGTAAATGAATTAATTATTCACGCTTTTGTTAATAACTCGGACGAAAAAAATATAAAAGATTGGCAAATGCAAAGAAACATTTCTTTCTATGTCATAAATCTCGCCGAAAATTTGCCACGACCGCCGATGACGGCATCATATTTATTTTTTGTTTATTTTATTCCCAAAAATTTTGTTTGCAACCTGAATTCATTATGGAAATAATGCAAAAGTTTTTTGAATTGATCGTGAACGTAGGGATTCATTTCCCAGAAAAAAATGTTGAATTTGCCCCAGCATAGATTTCGGGAACTCAAAAACTTTTGCATCATTTCCATAATTAATTCAGATTGGAGTTGGTTGGAAACGTCAAATTTGACAAAGTTCCCGAAATCTGAGGGGGTAGCATTTACCCAATTAGGAGTGTTTTTTTTTCTTTAGGTTCTTCAAAGTCACCATCGGGTGCTAGTATTACTACTGGACCTATAAGATAGATACGAATTATTTTCACGGTCATGATCTGGAGTCGAAAGGTCCGGAGTTCCAGCCCCAGTTGCGGATGGGATTTTTTAATTTAATTTGACCGATTAAATTATTGAAATCTCGTGGCTCGACTGGGGTGAGTCCTGCCCGATTCACTGTTGCGTTCCAATTAACAGTGCTGCTCCTAAGGTGGCGTATGGAGTTAGTAACAATGTATAACTCATAACACATGGCTAATGACCATAGCATAGCAGTCGATGCGAAAACACCAAAGAAAAAGAAATAGTAAAGGTCTTTATTATTTTCAAATTATATACATAGATGTATCCTTAGTAACTAAAAAAAAAACATTAAAAACAATAATAGCTTCCCTACGAAAATGTAAGGTTCCCAAAAATATTCCCAATACGAGTCAAAAACGAATTATACATATTTTTGATGAAAATAACACTCAAATGCTACAAAAAATAAGCCACAAACTGTAAATAGTTCAGCACAGGAAAAAATGTGAATATAATAAATGTAGGACGCTGTTCAATTGTCAAAACGTTCCCGTATAAGCTCTCATGGTTCATTTGGATGTACTTGCTTGCTCCTTCAGTTTAGCTAAAATAAATTGTAATTATTTTTATTGTGTCATTTATGGCATATGATGTGGGTTAATCTACATATAGGAAGCTCGCTGTCCATTATAGTTAAATTTGACATATTCATGTAGTTTTATCACATTTTTTCAATCTATTTAGGGATGTATATTATGTCGTCATTGAAGAAAAAGAGACGGTCGTGAAAATAAAATTGTCCTTAGTACCGTTTTTAAAAGTATTATCTTATCGTTGTTATTTCTCTTTCCTGGGAAAGCGTCAATGTACATAGGCAGAAATAAATTGAGGCATAGAGCAAAATTTGGCACAACTTTCCTATTTTTCATTTTTCAAAAAAGTTCATTTAAAAAACTGGGGATCGAAAGTCAATGTTATTAGGTAATCCGAAAGACAAAATACTAACTTTAGCTATACAGGAATTTACGAAATTAGCTGTAAAAATTGAGATAAACTATATTATTGCCAAACCAAGAGATCTACAAATATCTGGTTCCACGAACATTTGGTACATGCTAAATATTCGCAATAAAACAAATCTAGTGCTGCAGATAATTTATAAAAGCTCTCAACATCAACATTCAAAATTATTAAAATCAGTTGATGATCACAAGAACATTAGATTGTCATGAAAGTATTGCTATTCACAAGAACAGTTTGAATAAGTCCCTTCTCAGTAATGATAATGGCCCATTCAATTCTAAACTATTTGAGTAGATTCCGGTAAAGGAACAATTACCTGTTATTGTTATCGCAACAATCGGATTTGATTATGGATAGGTACTACTGGTTTAGATATTTACTGTTAGTTTGGTATTCCTACTGATGAAAGTAACTTGGTTATCGAAAAGAGCATCTATGAATGAAAATACTTGCTAGATAAAGGGGCAAATACTATTTGTTCTTAACCCTTAACTGGTAACGTACCGTCTGTGAGACTGCAGCCATTTTTATTTTCGAGGTTTTTCTGAAACGGTTTTGCTTTTCTGCGAATCACGCCACCTAATCTATTAGCTATTGGTGCCTCACCAATCATTCAACTGGGAGTAAATTTGGGTAAACAACATCTGAGAAATATTTAGTATTTAGTTGAGCACGGCTCGTTTCGGTTTACGTAAGCATTTCTCGCTACTTAAAGTAATGGCAGGTCCGTCAAAACGTTATGGGGATGAAGAATATGATAACACTCTTTTATGTTGGTATAACTAGAAATTTTTTTTTTTGAATTTTTAATTTTTTTATGGATGTTTCCAAAATCAGTACCAATTTTCGTTATGTTGAAAAAGATTATTGCGAAATTATTTTAGATGAATTATTTTCGTTACTTTATGCAATATTATTTCGAAAGAATGTGTACTTAAGTGTTCATAATATATATTTTGAAAAAATTATTATTTGAGAATTTTTTGTTTTGCTTCCAAAAAGTGCTAGTCTCACAGACTGCACGTTACCAGTTGTGTTTCAAAATTCCACGTTACCAGTTAAGGGTTAATATAACTTTTTGCTTATTTCAGAATCTAAAGACTTTATTCCGATAAAAACTTTAAATGATCCGTATTTATGACGATTCACACTGTTTTGGTTTCTAAAAGCTTTTAAAATTTTCTCCTGGAAACGTCTATATACACAGAACTGAGAGGCTGAAATTCAGTTGCAGTTATCGAAAGGAGTTCCGAAATTAACAAAGCTTTTTGCAAAATACGCTGCTATATATGCCAAGTTGCTATATCCCGCATTTTCAGTAAAAATCGTAGGTAAAACTATATTCTGATCAGTCTGGCATCGTTGCCTCACGGTCTTTTGGTCCGAGAACGGAGCTGCATTGATCGATAGGACGGTTACTATAGTTACTGCATCCTAACCGGGTGTATTTTTGTGCCACCACCTTGTCATTTGCAAATTTCATACTTATTTACTGTATATATATTTATCCGAATTATTGATTTTATGTTGGCTGTTTTGAAGGACAAATTTTCAAAACATTTGTTATCAAGTAAACAAGTATACTCAACTCATAATCGCGTTAAGATATTCCCTTAAAGAAGTTGAGGCCACATAAAACTGTTCTGTTGTCTTTGGGATTTAATGTCGAATTTTACAAAATTGATAGTATTTTATCCAATAATTCTTTTGCACCAGTTGTTTGGGAATTTCTAGTTGTGAAAAAAGTTTATTAGATTTTATACAGAATATTTTTTTCATATATAAAATTTCTCATCGCAGAGTTTTGGAAAGCTTTCGACAAAATAAATGACTAAATGACTAGTTTGTAATCTTGCTAAGATCAAATAATAAATGAATCAGTTCTGCAATGGTTTTAGTCTAAGTCGTTCTCAGGCACTCAGCATGTACCATATTTCAAACCCAATAAAAATATCATCGGGTGTTCCATGAGGGTCACAGATAGGTCCGTCCTCTTTTGTCAACATCCGTAGATATTTATATTACGGAACCTTTTTTTATAGTAAAGTGGATTATCTTACAAAAGTTTTTTTTTCGGAAATTAGTTTTCATAATCACTTCGCTTTGTTTGTTTATAATTACTATAAAGCTTACAGAATTCTTGGTTTCGTAATAAGACCAAACCATCTTAGTCCCAGCTACAATTTTACAGCATCCAGCCGTTACTATAGAAACGATTTGTTGACACGCCGCGTGTTTGACTCTCATTCATTCATGGTTTGTTCGTATTTGCTTTAATTTCGAGTCATTTTCTATAAGTTGGATGATATACAGAGTTATAATGATTTGAGTTATAATGATTAGCGTTCTTCCGACATTCTCAAATATTCGAGAAAAGATAATGAAAAAGCAAATTAGACGTTACGTTAACCAACACAATATATTACCACTAAAATAATCTGGTTTTAGGAGGGGCTTCAGCTGCGCTACAACAACCTCAAAAATAGACGATGACATAATCAAAGCTTTCGATCTAAACAGAGCAACAAATTTGATATTCGATTATGAAAAAGTATGTTCTACGACAGTGCGTAAACTGAGCCTGTACGCACTGCTGACAATGCGTAAAGTAATACTTTTTCTCAAAAAAATCACCTGTGCGTAAAATCATCAACTGTGCGTAATAGTTATTTACCTAACAAGTGCGGAAAGTAGTACTTTTCCGCACGCGACGGCAGTTGCACGAACGACGCGGAGCGGAGTTCGGGCAAGCCGTCAAGGGCGGAAAAGACGTTTTCCGCAAGAGTTAGGTACAATGTTTTTCCTACGAGTGTTTTTTCCATCTTATTTATGAAAAAAAAAGGTTTTTATTAAACAAGATGACACATAAGACAGAATAGTTACATAGATCATTTAGTTAGTCCTAAATATCCTCATTTTCAACAATATAAAAAACGTGCGGAAAAGTAACTTTTCAGCACTAGTGCGGAAAAGTAACTTTTCGCATGATTTTATCTTTCCGCGAGATTTATAATATGAGATCGAATCTAGTCTATTAACGACTGTTTGATAATAACTTTCCGATATTCCGTAATTTTCATAAAATTAATTTCAAAATATAAAGTAATTATCAAAATAAATAGTGATATTTAAAATTTGACAGGATTTGATTATTATAGATAGAATCTGTTATGAAAAAAATAATTCGCTCGTTCTACAAAATTTCATATACCTACCTACACGTGGGAAATGTATGTCATTTCATTCTCATTGTACAATATACTAATCTTGAATTAAAATATTGTGCTTTAAAGAGAAAATCTTGCGTAAAAGTAAAAATCGTGCAGAAAAGTAAAAATCGTGCAGAAAAGTAAAAATCGTGCGGAAAAGTAGAACTTTCAAAACAAAAAATCGTGCGGAAAAGTTACTTTTCCGCACGCTCGTAGAAAAAGTAATTTTTTACATACTGTTCATACATTTATGCATTTTTGAAAAATACATTATTATGCGTCGAATATAACTCTGACGTCTCTATTTGATAATACGACGACAATTCATATTAAACATTCAAATTAATGATAAAATTGCTACAATTTGGCAATATAATAATTGTCGAAGAAGAAACTTTGCATGAAACACGTAAAGGGTTTTTTTGCACTCGCGTGTTTGTTGAACTCTGCTGCGCCTCATTCAACGAACTTCACGCTCATACAAAAAAGTCCTACTTTATGAACTTGTATCATAAATAGCTATTAAAAGTGCAATGTTTTATGATTTTGTTTGGTGAATCATTTTGACAGTGAAAGTGGGACTTTTTTCACGGTGAAAAAAATAAAACGTTTACCCGTCAATGGAGATGCAAAAATGTTTCGACAGTTGTACAAAAAATTTTTTTATGGATTTTGACTTATCTATAAAATTTTATATGGTCGATTTGATTAGTCCTTAATGCAATATAAATCATAGCCCGAAAAGCTCAAACATAAATTGAGGACTTTTGTATTATTTGATGTGGCAACTCTGTTTCTGTGAGACCGTTTCAACCAAATATTAATTAGGGGTATGCATTATGAATGAGATACTTAATACGAATGTTAGTCTTGGCTATTATGCTGTGCTTTTTGTGTCGCGAACGCAATAACTCAGAAAAATGTTGGAGTAATTGCTTTAGGAGTTTCAGCCCTTTCATAAACGACAAGAAAAATTGCGTTCGTCGAGTCAGTGAAGGGTTGATTCGGGGGAGTGGGGTTATTTGATTCTGAGATGAATGCCGAGTATCGCTGAAAATGTGTAGAAATTTTAAACAGAATCGTTTATCCCAATCTTATAACATACAGTGACAGGCAGAAAGTACGCATCGAATGGGAAATTTTTTTGTTCTGCGTCAAAAGAAACTCCAAAAGACGTACAGTGCCGTTCGTCCTTTCGTGATTGGCGGGAGATTAAAAAAATATTATATCTCAAAACACACTTCACACTCAAAACACACTTATTTGAAAAAATATCGAAAAATGTTATTCAGAAAAGTTGTTCAGAACGACATTTTATAGACATGTACAAGTTTTAAAAAATATCTGAGTAGTTGTTGGTTCACAAAATATTTCGCACAACAGGAGGTATTCAACAGTTTTAGAATAACTCATTTCCATCAAAAAACCTTTAGTAACTGTTATTTCAACTGTTTCAAGATTTTTCTACTTCGTAGGGATGTTGAGGAGTAGTTTTTCGTTTACAAAATATTTCGCCCTATAGAACGTATTCAGCATGTTTAGAATAATTCATTTCCATCAAAAAACCTTGAGCAACGATTATTTCAACTGATTCAAGATTGTTCTACTTCGGAGGGATGTTGAGGGGTAGTTGCTGGTTCACAAAATATTTCGCGCTACAGGACGTATTCAGCAGGTTAAGAATAACTCATTTTCATCAAAAAACCTTAAGCAGCGGTTATTTCAACTGTTTCAAGATTGTTCTACTTCGGAGGGATGTTGAGGGGTAGTTTTTGGTTCACAAAATATTTCGCCCTATAGAACGTATTCAGCAGGTGTAGAATAACTCATTTCCATCAAAAAATCTCGTGCAACGGGTATTTCAACTGTTTCAAGATTGTCCTACTTCGGAGGGATGTTGAGGGGTAGTTATTGGTTAACAAAATATTTCGCCCTGCAGGACGTATTCAGCAGTTTTAGAATAACTCATTTCCATCAAAAAACCTAGAGCAGCGGTTATTTCAACTGTTTCAAGATTGTTCTACTTCGGAGGGATGTTGAGGAGTAGTTTTTCGTTTACAAAATATTTCGCCCTATAGAACGTATTCAGCATGTTTAGAATAATTCATTTCCATCAAAAAACCTTGAGCAACGATTATTTCAACTGATTCAAGATTGTCCTACTTCGGAGGGATGTTGAGGGGTAGTTGTTGGTTAACAAAATATTTCGCCCTGCAGGACGTATTCAGCAGTTTTAGAATAACTCATTTCCATCAAAAAACCTAGAGCAGCGGTTATTTCAACTGTTTCAAGATTGTTCTACTTCGGAGGGATGTTGAGGGGTAGTTTTTGGTTCACAAAATATTTCGCCGTATAGAACGTATTCAGCAGGTGTAGAATAACTCATTTTTATCAAAAAATCTCGAGCAACGGGTATTTCAACTGTTTCAAGATTTTTCTAATTCGGTGGGATGTTGAGGGGCAGTTTTTGGATCACAATATATTTCACCCTATAGAACGAATTCAGCAGGTATAGAATAATTCATTTTCGTCTAAAAACTTCGAGCAACGGTTGTTTGTAAATACCATAAGCGAAAAAAATAAATTAAAACCCGTTGCTAGGGAAACCGTTGCTGCTTTCACACCCGTCAGGACATTGTAATCTAGATACTGTTCATCATAAAGGACCAAGTATCTGCACAATTTTAATTTGACTTTTTCATCAGAACAAAAAAATTGTTTAATTTTTGACATAAAAAGAACTTACAAATGTTTTACTTTTTATTTTCAAACGCTTTAAAGTAAAATTAGAAGCTGAAATAATTATTAACCAAACAGTTCCATACATACTCAAAACGTTGTAATTATCCATTACTCGACATGTCTAACCTGACGTTCAATACAATATTTGTTCGGGATTTAATTTATCTATAGTCTAAGGATTTCAGCGTGCGCCCAGTTTGAATATTGGATTTAAAATGTTTGGTGTTTTTTTTGTTTACATAGTAATATTAAAAATGTAATATTTTTCAATAAAAAATGTAGAGAAATTAAAAAAAACTGTGTAGTGCTTGAATAGAGAACCATTTCAAATGATTTATCTATCATATTTTTCCAAACGGTATTAAATGATGTTCAAAATTTCAATTTTTGAATTGAAAATTAACGTTTTTCAGGTCTTAACTTATAAATTTTAAATTACGTAGAAAATAAATCCATCCGTTACTCATGGACTTCATTGTATAATCTATCCATTAAGTTTCTGTTATTCTTTGAGGACGTTTTGTTTAGACATTACTAATTCATTTACGTTATCAACGACATTCCGGATAAGTGGCTTAATTTAGAATTGTTATTGTTTATTTATAGAATAAAATGCAGATATTTGTTGTATATCATTAGATAGTAGTTGGAGAGATACTCTGATTTATTCCGCATGTAATTATGGTATCGTCGAATGTGTTTAATTAAATATTAACAAATTGCGTTTTAATAGCGATGGGTTTTCCAAGGATGTGGATAATGAATTTTTGAGTAGTTGAATTATGAAAGAAAGCAAAGCTTGTTAGTTGTTGAATGTTGTGGAGCATGGACAACTCGTTACAAAACATCAGACTGAGCAAATGTATGTTTTAACTCGAGCAATTTTCAATTGTACAAAAATGGAAATACCGTTATTTTTTTGCACATTCTCACTTCTCACAGCTCTCCTTCATATTGTAGATGATATCCTCAGGGCAACTGATCAAAGATCATGTACTGCTCTGATTCTACCTGCTTTTAATCATTCTTTTAAACGTTCTTCATTATGTCGGATTCTCATAGAATGATTGGGAGCTATCTTCATGACAGAAAGCAGAGAATTAGAATAAACAATGGTTATTCGGAGTATTTGGCACTGAATGCCGGGGTCCCACAAGGGTCAATTTTAGGTCCATTGCTGTTTTCCATTTATACCTCAAACCTTTTATGTTCCATTGTTTATTCATAAACTCTGCCAAAGTTATATACTGTTCGGGATAGTAAATGAAAGAAACAAAATAACTGATTCTGGATGTTGTGATTGATGCATTTGGTTTCAACACACATCAAAGCTACGTTATGTAATAGCATTGTTTATATAGAAGATAGTTAGTCAGCCTTATGGGATTATAATTGGATCAAAATGGATGCGACATGTAGATGGCGATAGTGAGCTCGCATCCAAGTCATGTCGTAACTTGATTGAAACAATGGGACAGCATTAAAATCAGAGTATTTTGAAGGAACCTGCATTAAAATGACGACAAATATTCATGTTTGTAACTAATCACGCTAGATGACACTCGCGTTTGCGTCCAACACCAATTACACAGGCATTGACTAACTATCTTACTTCTATATAAACTATGGTAATAGCCTAGTATTGTCAAGATTAATATATTACTATTATTATTTTGAGCACTCAGTTTATGAGTCCAATTTAACAATTTCTTTAAATGAAAAGGGACTAAGATTAATATACGGTATAAGACGTCGCCAATCCCATACAAACTGAAGGATATCGGTTGGTAGGAAATGGAAAATGGAGAATACACCATTCAGCTACACTTTTCCATAAAGTTATCTGCTAAGAAACTCGCATCTATCTATAAAAAAAATATTTCAGAACAGACGATCACAACTTAAATTTATGGCACAAACTACTTCTTCCACACCCTGCTTCTGAAGAGACATTTTCGAATATAATTCGATCATCCTTCTTCCTTTATTGAATCGAATACATGTTTCAATATTCACTGAAACACTTTTGGTTCAGAGAATTCCCTTCGTTAACTTTGCAGTAAAACACTCGAACTGGAAGCTGTCGTGTTTTGTTTAAATCTTCGAACTCAACTCGTTAAATTTTTAAATAAAACTGATTTCGGGGAAATTGAAAAATATATTCGCTCGTATAATGAAAAATTCTCCATCTCAACGAGTAATTCATTATTGCGGTGAATGTCGGAAATTTGTTCCCAAGCGATATTTTGTGTTATTTTATAGCCAGGCTAATATATATTTATAGTCGGAAACGTAAAAAGGATAAAAGGAAATAACACGCATTCCAAACTCCAGGGAATAACCCCTAATTTATTTAAAATGTGCGGAATAATGACACGTCCCTTGCTCGAAAATAAAAAAGTAACGGAATAAAATATCTCTTTATCTCCAATGTGACCCTTGAACAACGCCTTATTTACCATGCACTATTTGTTCAATTATTTGATGAGGATGTCTCATTATTTACATCGTATCGAGATGAAAATAACAATTAATAATATTATTAGGTGTGAAGTTGAATAAATTAATGAATGTATGTAGGTGAAATTTCTTTTCGAAATCTTATTCAAAATTGATAAAGAAAATTGTTCTATGTATTTCTAAAATTTACTTCTTTGGTTATGTGAAGGAGTTGTTCAAGGTGATCTCACGTTTAAAAATTAACTAGTTGAGTCTTATATTCAACATTACAGGAGAACAACACAATATCAGTTACAGCTAAAATATCTGTTCGATAAGAAATAATTATGAATAATTGAATTTTAGTAATTATAGCTAATAATGTTACAAGAACTTCTCCAAGACGAAAATATTGATATTTCTATCGATTATTTCTACGCTTTTGCAAAATGCTATTGTTATGTTTATTCCGAAAACAGAGATCAATAAGAAAGGTCACACGAATTGGTTTTCTAGAAAAACACTACCTAAGTTTAAAAAAGGAAAAGCTTAAATACCACAGCAAATGGAAAATTTACAAAAATCAATGCGACTGCATGTATGTCTCACATCTCAAATTATAAAAAATAAATTGAAAAAACTAAGTAGGTTTAAAACAAATGAGATGTATTGTGGCGCCTGTATGAGACGGTTTGTGGAAATTAGAAAATATGTGTTTATTATTTACTTCATTTATTGTTAGGTCCAAAAAATTTATCGTATTGTCGTTTTCTGATTTATTGTGAAATTGATAAGGGTGAGGAAAATCAATAAATTCCAACAATGTACTTTGAAAATTAAATATAAATAGTTTTCTGGCAATAGTGTCTCATCCATTATGGCTACTTCCACTACGAACAATTTCAATGTCACCTCAATCACAAATACCGCAGACCGCAGTGTATGAACCTACGGAACAGGGAGTGTCACAGTGTGTGCGTATGACTCACTGGTTATCGAGGAAGTGCAATATATCCATGCCACGCTTGTAGGAGAATTGAAGGGGGACAGAAATGCTGAAATACAAACTCTTTGTTTTAAATCGGCTACATGCGTCATCGGACTACTACCTTCAAATATTAGGCCAGTATAGATGACAATCAATAATTCACATTAATTCCAAAAGTTTTTAAACTTCAATGGTAGGTATGTTAGTGTATTAATGAAATTTTACGTATATAGTGCAAATTTCAAGTAGATCTGCGGAATTTTTTCAAGTAATTTTTTTTTCTTCGATTAAGTTGAAATTTTCAAAATATACTAATTCGGCCATTCTAAATCGATTGGCGTTCGCAGAATTACTCTAACTTCAACCGTTCTCGAATTGAAGAATTCAAATCGAGTTGAGAGGGGGTTTTAGTCCCTTTTCCGGAAAATTCTTAAATCGGAGTATAAACGAATCATTTATTTTCGGAATCGGCGTGAAATTTTACATGTATAGTGCAAATTTCAAGTAGATCTGAGGATTTTGTATTTTTCGTGATTTTTAGGGGTCTATCCCTTACAACTTTTTTCAAGTAATTTTTTTTTCTTCGATTAAGTTGAAATTTTCAAAATATACTAATTCGTCCATTCTGAATCGATTGCCGTTCGCAGAATTACCGTAATTTCAACCGTTCTCGAATTGACGAATTCAAATCGAGTTGAAAGGGGGTTTTAGCCCCTTTATCGGATAATTCTTAAATCGGATAATAAACGAATAATTTATTTTCGGAATCGGCGTGAAATTTTACGTGTTTAATGCAAATTTTAAGTAGATCTGCGAATTTTGTATTTTTCGTGATTTTTAGGGGTCTATCCCTTACAACTTTTTTCAAGTAATTTTTTTTCTTCGATTAAGTTGAAATTTTCAAAATATACTAAGTTGGCTATTCTGAATCTATGAGCGTTCGCAGAATTACTCTAACTTCAACCGTTCTTGAATTGAAGAATTCAAATCGAGTTTTAGTCCCTTTTCCGGAAAATTCTTAAATCAGAGTATAAACGGATCATTTATTTTCGGAATCGGCGTGAAATTTTACGCGTATAACGCAAATTTCAAGAAGATCTGCGGATTTTGTATTTTTCGTGATTTTTAGGGGTCCACCCCTTTCAACTTTTCTCAAGTAATTTTTTTCTTCTTCGATTAAGTTGAAATTTTTAAAATATACTAATTCGGCCATTCTGAATAGATTGACGTTCGCAGAATTACTCTAACTTCCACCGTTCTCGAATTGAAGAATTCAAAACGACTTGAAAGGGGCTTTCAGTCCCTTTTCCGGAAAATTCTTAAATCGGAGCATAAGCGAATCATTTATTTTCGGAATCGGCGTGAAATTTGACGTATATACTGCAAATTTCAAGTAGATCTGCGGATTTTGTATTTTTCGTGATTTTTAGGGGTATTTCTTCGAATAAGTTGAAAATTTCAAAATATACTAATTCGGCCATTCTGAATTGATTGACATTCGCAGAATTACTCTAACTTTAACTGTTCAGGAGACTCAGGATAGGTGAAAAACGATTCGTGGAAATTACAATTCATAAAAATCATTGCAATACATGTATGGAAGCCTTTGAAGGTATAACAACGCTATATATTACTGGAATATTTATTTGTAAATTATTGGTTTAACTGTAAGATGCCTGTCAGTCTTGTCTGTCAGTGATAATGGTCCGATTCTTTTCAAAATTGTTCAAATTAATGAAAACGTTATACATATGTGAGGACATCTCCATTTGCAACCATTATTCAAAACTTCTGTAAAAATCCCGATAATTATTTCAATAAAAGAACAAATCAATGTAAAAATATATTTTTCGTTTGACGCAAGAAGTTGCAAATTAAAGCACTTCCCAAGAACAATATTTCAGTTATTTTTTAGAGTTTGCAGAACTTTTGGAATTTTCTTCGAAATATTTGGATTAAAAACATATTGTTTCAATGAAAAAACATTTGCGTTTGTTAGTTTTCTAATTTATCAGAAGAGCAAAGTTGCTGTTTGTCAACTCTTCAAATGTTAGCAATTTTTATCGCTCCAATAATGCGAAAATTCATAGAATCCTGATTTTTTAATATCTTCCGTTCCGAAAAAAGGGTCCCAAAATCTATGCACCATCTAATTATTAACTTTTGGAAAAATCATGTCTGTATCTACTGGCCTATATTTCGTTTCATACAGCTATCGCATTCGCCACACATTTATCGGAAGGTAGAACGTGCAAAGTTGTAAAATGTAATGTTATACGCGAAGCCAACTTCGTATAGTAAACAAAAATCGTAGTAGGTAAAAGGAAAACAGTAAGTTCAACAGGAACTGGAATGCCTCATTACTTTATTTCGAAACTTGGACGTTCGTTGAGTCGCCTATAATGGTTATTTGCAATTTTTACCTGCTATTGGCAGTGGCGTACCGTGGACTAATCTAGACGTGGGTCCTTTCAGTACCTATTTGCAAGAATAATGCAGATGTCCTACTATATTTTTGAGAATACAAAAACAAACCCAGGACATATTTATTATAGTGAAATATAAGTGCGTGGAGAAAATTAAATGACATATTAAAAAAAAGTATCTATTAATATACTCGAAAATCTACCATATCCTGCACTGTGTTTTAGTGGAATCAATAAATATTTCTTTCAGGGCAGGCATATTTCCCTCCTGTGTGAATACAGCAATTGTAATTAATATATATTTTTTAAGAGTGGTATTATGGAGGATCTTTCATCGGTAGTTAAATTATTTAAAAAAATACTATTGCAATTCCTAGAAAATATTGATATATTATCAAGGGTACAATTTAGATTTCGATCATCAAGACTAACGTTGTTGTTTGTAATCTTCTGATGGATGTTGTCCACCTAAAACTGAACGATGATGATGCTGTTGGAGCAGAATTTTGTCGTTTCTCAAAGGCCTTTGATTGTGTTAATCATGAAATACTGCTTCAAATATTATTCTGTTTTGGGGTCAGAGGTACTATCCACACTTGGATAGAATCATATATTCCTCAGGCAGGATACAAATGATGAGAATGCAAAATATGACATCGGAGGAATCAAAGATCTGTTGTGGTGTGCCTCAAGGATCAGTACTCAGCCCTATTCTCTTTCTATTGTGTTTGAATGTAAAGTCTCGTGTAAAGTATCGATATTTCACGAAAGTTCACAATATTTGCTTACGATACAACCTTAATGTGGCACGGGAATGACATAGATGTGCAGAAAGACATAATATCGATAGATTTAGAAAAGGTTAACAATGGACCTTTCCATGAGATATGAGAAAACATTGTAATGTGAAACTGCTGGTTTCTCTACAATCAGAAGAAAAGTGATTCGTGACGTAACGTTCGTCTTGGTAACGTTATAAAAGTGGTGCACCATGGAAATTGGAATCTCAAATTTTCATTCAAATATAATTTGTCGTATGACTTGTCATTTGAGACCAGATGGGTTCGTTCGTTTGTTTCACGGAGCAAACCAATAAGAATCGTTTGTCTCTAACTCGTTTGCCTACATTAAAATTGGATACAAGTAAAGCAGTTCCATCAAAACAGGCCCTACGTTATTTCTTATTTGAGGTTAATACGGTTTTAAATTTTTGAAAGTTTTTGTTGTTTGTATTTGTTATCACGATTTGCGGTAGGTATTGCCAATGTTCGTTTTTCATCAAAAGGAAGGTCCGTTCAGAAAATTTTAGATCTATAAATACAGTAAAATAGGTAAATGTGGATTTTTTTCTCTGAGTTGATCAAGTGACAGAGTTTGAATTATTTCTCAATGGCTAGTATCAAGCTAGAAGCTATATTTCCAAGGAGAACGGCATTGCCTGTTTCGGAACGTGGATTATGGTGGGGGGTGTTTCCGATGAACGTGACGTCATCGGCACACTTTCAAATGTGATATTTTTTCGAAATGAAAAAAATATAGCGAAACTCTTTGTTAAATGGACGTTTCAGTCTAGAAACTATCGATTTAAACGAGTTTTGCAATTTATTTTTTGTAATTGTAAAGGTCCATTAGTCTTTTGCCAAAATTAGCTCTTGAGATTTTACAAATATGAATAAAAAGGTTTTTGGGAATGCTGATTCTAAATCTGATAGAAAATGTTGTCTAATATAAGCCCTAATATCCTTTTTACCATTTTTTTAAAAATTTCTTATGTTGTTAATTCTTTAAATTATCCACTCTGAAAAGCAAAGTAATGCGTTGTCAATGTATTCGGAACGGATCGTTTCTGAATGAATCAAAAACTATACGAGCAAGCTATTAATTTGTTTATGAGCCACGTATGAACGGAATAATTACGATTGGTATTGTGAATAATTGAAGAAACGAGCTCGTCGACTAGACGGTAACCGGCAACCTCCGCAAGTCGTAGTGTCGGGGCACGCGATCCGAGGGCGGCACCTGCCGCCCTTGACGACCACGCACTGTTCGAACGCGATTTCGAACAAGTTCGAAGATCCCGCCATTTACAGAGTTGCCGAACTCACTTTCAAAACCATCACATTTCAAGAAATGGTCGTACAGATTTCAGAGTTTCTCAATTCAGGAATTCTATTATTGATTGATTATCCTTATTTTGATTGAGACTATGTTTTCACAACCTGTCCTATTTTTAATTTTTGAATTTTTTTTCTGGCCCCCTTTTCAATTCGAAAAGATTAATATTTTCCAAATAATGTAATAGAGATGAACATGAAACAAAAAATAGGAAATGAATGATGCACACTACACATATTAATATCACGTACAAGCTGGCACCACAGCTTCTGTGATTGTTATGTTTATTCTGCGAATTTTTGTCCTAACACCCTTTGTATTTTCAGAAACTAACTGTTCATTTATATGTCAATTTTACAAAAATCTATATTTATATTTTAATTTTACCTTCGTTTATATTTCATATTATACCTTTATTATACAGTGTGTCCATAAAGTCCCCCCCCCCCTGTTAATTTTTGAACGGGGTGGAAGTTTCTTCTAATTTTTTTTTGATGAAATGGTATGTTATAAGCTACTTTTTAATGAAAAATGTCTATCAGTCAAAATGGCGGTCAGGCGCCATTTTGAAAGATTTTTTTAAATGGCATGGGGGGTCGAGTGATACCTCATTCGAATTGTCTTTTGATTTTCCATACGACTACAAAATTTCAGACACAAATATTCATCCAAAACAAAAGGGCGGCACATTATGTTAGAACTTTTATACGCGATTTCTATGAACAAATGGCTTCAAACGAGCTCAATTGAAATGAAGAAATATTTTTTGATATCTACAAATGTTCTCTGTCCCTCAGAATCGTATATGGGACGTGTAGGGAATGTAATCCCGGGATCCGGGATCTCGGGATCCCGGAATAAAAAATTCTCGGGATTGTGTGAAGTCAATCCCGGGATTTTCGGGATCTAAAAAAAGGCTATTTTTCAAAGGTGAGAACACCATTCAGTGGAGCTGCAGAAGAATCCTTAATCAGGAGAATAAAAGAACGTCGATCAATCACATCTGGTGTCTTTTCGTATTTAAATAATCGTAATATTCCTGATGAAGACATCTTTGAACTACGTGAAAAGGCAACTATTAGACAATTCATCGTCGAATTCTTTAGGTAGTTCAAAAAACAAAATGTCGAAAATGAAACCGAGGATCGAGATGGCAATTTACCTCTATCAGAATTAAAGAATAATGAGGTTTCTAACTCATTGAAACAAAGATTAGAGGAGGAATTGGAGAAGAACAACCAGCTGCGAAATGAAAAAGATGGTCCCGGCGGCATCGGTTCAGTCAATATGATTAAAAAAGAAATGGTTCTTTATGAGAATGGAGGAAAGGGGAAAATCTTTCGACGACATTCAATCTCCTATCAAAAATTCGACCAACTAGTGTCGAATCAGAAAGAGCATTTTCTTTTGCTGGCAAATTGTGCACTAAAGTAAGGAGCAGATTGAGTGATGATTCTCTGGATACGCTTCTATTCCTGAGGAGTTAGGAACCAGGACTAAATATAAATTTCACCAAGAGAATTTCTAGATTCTTTGTTTACATTTCTTTTTTAGCAAACCAGAAATTTCTATTTCATTTTATTAAGTTTCATGTTTTATTTTTCATTTACATACGGATTGTTATTCAATTTTATTCATATTTTGATTAAAACCAAATTTTTCATATGAAGTTTCAACAGTTTTTCCAGTGGAGAATGTCAATCCCGGGATCGAAAAATGTTGATCCCAAAATCCCGATACACTGATCCCGATCCGGGATTACATTCCCTAGGGACATGATATCTGAGATTTGCTGAGATACAATAAAACGAGTTTTCACACTTCTTATCTACTTATTTGAATATTTTTCTAATATGGCACCCATCTGCCATTTTGAGTGAAAAGAAACGAAAAAATATTTTATCATTGCACTAAAGCTCTTTAATAGCCATTTATTCGACAAGATTTCTGTTTGAAATTTTGCTGCCGAATAGACAATTGAAAAACGAATCGAAAGAGGTATCACTCGACCCCCCATGCCATTTGAAAAAATATTCCAAAATGGCGCCTGGCCGCCATTTTGAAAGATAGCATTTTTTTATCAATGTCAAAAAGTAGCTTATGAACTACCATTTAACCAAAAAAAATTTCAAAGGAAAATTTCACTCCGTTCAAAAGTTAACATGGGGGGGGGGTTACTTCATGGACAGACTTGTATAACTTATATTATTGCGAATAAACATTATTCTATTATTATAACTGTTTTGTCATGACCATATCCCACTTTCTCTAATTTTGGCGGGCACTTTCATTCCCCTAAGGGGAAGGCAGGTCTCAGGTGAAATTGCGAAAGCAATTTTTTTTCTTTGGGGTGAAATTTTTTTCATGTAATTTACACATTTTGTAGTTATTTAGTATCTTGGGTTTTCCACTCTTCACTGAATTACTGTGAAGGAATATACTGGGTGTCCGCGGAAGGTAGCTAGTGCCTATAACTTTTTTTGAAGATAATGAAATGAAATTTGAAGAATCTGTATACAACAACTAAATTGCATTTTTTGACAAGTAACTCAACTTCAAGTACTCAATTTCCGTTGTCACCGAAATTGACATAAACTTTCGATTTTTAAATGGGACACCCGATATTTTTCATTTCTTTTGTCCCTACATAAAATTCTCTATACAGCCATGTATCATTTGTCATTTTTTGTAACAATTTTTTAACTTTTTTCTTGAAATTTATTTTTCAAATCTAGAGGGCTATGAATACGTTCAAATCACTAATATTAGCCATAATATTTCGGGAAAAATACAACTTTACTGTTTTCGGTTCAAATGTATGTTTTATGTGAAATTTAATTTTTAAATTGAAATTACTATTTTCTTTCTAATGGCAACATGGTGGCTCGTCGGGTTAGAAAAGATAGTATATTATGATAGAAGTTTTATAAGACACCATTTTGTCGCTCGCGATGTTTGGAGTACGACGAGCGAAGCGAGGAGTGCTCCAAGGGAACAAGTGCGACAATGTGTCTGAAAAAACGTGTTTCATATACTACTTTTTCTATTTGACATTTTATTGTAGTTTTTTATTGGAAAAAATTGGATTTTATTAATAAATAATATCAGAAATATCGGCTTGGTAACATTGATAAAATATTCAAAATTAGACGGATGTTGTCAGGTAATTCATTTGTTCACATAAATTATTTAAATTTTGAATGCAAATATCAGTAAATTACCTTTTTTTAAATGACTGATGAAGAAAACTCAAGTTGCACCCCTCCTGAATTGAGAGTAATTGCTCAAATGGCTATAAATGAGTTGTTGTCCAAAAAATCTCGTTCAGTTTACGAAGAGGAATTTCACAATTTCGAAGTATCCGATGCCTCACCACACTCCCACTGCAGTCAAAATAACTTTCCAAACAATCAGACCACTGAACTTAATTTTGTAAACCCAGTCCCAATCACACCAGCTAATTTAATTATAAACGCCGGAAATAACAGTCATGTAACAATAAAAGTTTATCTTGAGAGCCACATTCACTGAAAAGTCAAATTTCTTCTTCATCCCTTTCAGCTAAGGTTTGTTGGCATACTGATCAAGAATGAGGGTAAAGATAATGAACTCGATTAATATTGACAACACAGCACCTGTCCGTTCCCGATTACAGCGCCAATCAGATATAAATTTCCCGATCGTAGAATCCGTTTCTTGCAAAAACCATTGATTTCATGGAAAAAATATTTTTTGTATGGGCTCGGTGGTCTCATGAGAATTCCGTAACCTCTCAATTTTTTTTAATTCATCAAGTCATTTAATTTTTTTTTTAGAAATTATCATAACCAAAAATCACTGAAGTTCCGGAAGTTTCACAAAACCATTAAGTAATGCAAAAAAAAATTTAAAAAATCTCAAACAAAAATTGTGGGCTCAAAACGGATTCCCGTTTCACCAAGGTAGCGTTTGCTCTTAATAACCGCACCATCCAAGACAACAAATAACACCACAACATTCAAAGGTTTTTCTTCTTCCCATCCATCTTGACTGACGTTCATCTGACATTGTTACCAATCTCGAAAAAATATGAAATGTGAAATGCCATTTCTATACACATTTGGGTTTCATAATGACTTCATTTTAGACTCCAAATAGAAAAAAAATACTTTTCGACATCTCATTCAACCTAGCAAATTTGTGTTGTTTTTTTATGTAGATATTTATGTATATGTAATAATCGTAATGTTGGGAAAATAATGCTTATTCGGCAGTTTTAAGTTTCCTCAAACATTCGTTTACCATAAACAACATTGTTATGATGATGAAACAAAAAATAATCGCTATTGAAATGACATTTTAGAGCACAATGTAATATTTGATGACAAGTGAGTTCTGAAATAAACTAGATCGACCATATTCCATCGTCTAAAATGAAAATATGACGTTGATTCCTGTATGTTTTCAATAAATAGATGAATCCCAGAACATTGCTAGCCTTTCGTCACATTTTTTTAACGCGCTTTTGTTAAACATTTATCTAACAAACCGTGAAATAAAATCTTGGATGTTAATTTTCACCTATTTCTTATCGTCTGGAAAATATGAAATTTGGAACTCATATTAAGTACCGACGACAATACACAAATTCAATAATAATAATAGTCCTCCACGATTTACTGTTGCGTTGAAAATTAGCAGTGCTGCTTCTAAGGTGGCGTATGGAGTTAGTAATAAGGCTCAGAACACATGGGTAATGACCATAGCAGTCGATGCGAAAACATCAAGGAAAAAAAATAATGTTAATGACGAGAATTTTGAATTCAATTTTCACCCACATCCAATCTTCCAAATAATTTAAAATTTAGAAAACATACCAAGGACCGAATACAATACAAGAATTCTCCCGTTTCCAGTTGTACGAATAATCTAAGATTTCTCACAAATGTCAAGGATCGATGAAACTAAAAATAAATTATAGTTATGAAAAAACTTAAAATACACTCTTTTATAGTAATATGAACAAAAAAGTAAAAAATTATCTTTAAAAATTAACTTTTATGGTATAAAAAGCGTGGTGCTACAGATATCGTACCACAGAACAACCTTTTTCGAAAACGCCCTTTCATATGAGTAGTTCAACTTTACAATAAGTTACCCGAGAAAATTTCAATTGACAATAGTTAAAGCATATTCAAAAATAAATTGAGAAAACCTTTGGTAAATAAATTTTTAAAAGCCAAACAATGTTGCATGAATTTATTAGGCAATGGATATCCACTATGCATTTTAATATGTATTTATTTCTGTGATGTAATTTTTATAGTGTTTTATACAGTGCTATTCACAAAGTACGCACCATATGGGAAAGTTCTTTATTATGGGATTTTCAACAAAAAGCTATTCTTGATGAAAGTTTGTGCATATCCTAAATCTAAACACTCACCAACAAAATATGCAAAACATGCGTAATATACGAAGAGCATTGGAAATCATGATTTTGAGCCAAGGTAAAGTACCTACCCTTATATTCGAAAATATCGAGATATGTTATTTGGAAAACTACTGTTTTATTTTGAGCAATTTTAGGTGTTAACAAAAAATAAAAAGGAATTTTCAGCAAACATTTTGAAGTTTGGACAAAGACAAAAGACAGTATGTTCTTTATTTTACGATTTAAGTCATTTTTATTTTTTTAAGACTCCTTTTTAAAAAAATTGTTAAAAAAAGAAAATCTCACTTCATATCCTGATAAGTACGGGACCCACCATTGAAAAATTTGAGATAGAGGCACCTTGCTGCTGTACAAATTCTGACTTTTGATCCATGTAGGGGACATTTATGAGAGAATTAGAAGTGATGTTGGCAAGAAAAATACTTTTTCGCAAAAAAGATAACAGGCCGCCATCTTGGAAAATGAAAATAGGATGTGATGTTATAGTAATTACAAGAAATATACGTAAGGGCTGAATAGAACAGTACACAATTACAATTTTAATAGTAATGATTGCCATTTTGTTTTCTGTGGCCATTTTGTGTAGAATATGTTATGCTTCCGATAACCTTCTATCAGACAATTCAATTCTGCATCGATTGAGACTTGCAGGAACCCTCTATCTTTAAAGTCAGAGTCACAGTCGCCCACAAACCCATGCGTGATTTCATACACTGTCATTTTCCAAGATGGCGGCCTGTTATCTACGTTGCCGAGTATTTTTCTTGCCAACATCACTTTTCATACTCTCATATATGTCCCCTACATGGATCAAAAGACAGAATTTGTACAGCAGACCGGTCCCAGTACTTTGCTATTATTGCAACGTAGGAATTTGGGAGTCCCGTACTAGATATATTTTTTAACGCTGTAGCAAATCCATACTGTGTTTGTCATATTTACTTTATTTTTTGTCGTAGAATTTCTCAACGTTGCAATAATTTTGACCTATATGATATAATTGTAAATTATCTTCACCTACGGACATCTGTGAGCGTTTCCGACAAGTTACGTTGGTACCTATTTCTTGCTTAGCAGGATACTATGCGGATTGCTGCGGGGTTGATCTGTTGGGCCAGGTGAGGCCGTTATCTGTTCGTGAGCCTTTAGAATTGTTTTTGCGCGCTGAACTTGGAATTCGGTTTTGTCGAATGCTGGTTTTATTTTCTACAGATTTCGAGATAGATTGAATATCGACTTCTCAAGCTTGACTAGACAGTGCTAAATTAATAATTGCTAGGGTTCAGAGCCCGAGAATTCCTCGTCGACTTGCACCCGCATTTTATATTTTAGCACTGAATGCTCATAACCCAGCCACCGACCGGTACAAATTATACTGGGAAATACAATCAATATACAGATCTGCTGCATCCAATCGGTTAACGTTATTTTTTTCCAAACCATATCCTACCACGCTACCTTCCTGGCGCACCCAACCCTGAACGAAAAAGAGAATCACCGCAATGCTGAACAACTTTTCCAAATGACAATTTTCAATATTTTCCAAAATAATGGTCCTTTTAATAATGGTCCCCATAATGAAGGAGTTTCCCATATGGTGCGTACTTTGGGGGTGACATAGTGACGATGTATATACAATTTCGACTGTTTCATACTGAATCTTCCAATATCATGTAACAATGATCTTATTGGACTTGAAGAACTTTTTTTTTGTGTGTTATGGCATCGACTGCTATGGTCAATAGCCGAGTGTTCTAGATAGGCCTTGTTCCATACGCCACCTTAGGAGCATCACTGTTGATTATTTACGCAACAGTGAATCGTGGAGGATTATTCCTAGCCGACACGAGCCTCAATCATTCAGACTTTCACATCTGAAAATAGAGAAAGCCCGCCCCGGCTGGGAACCGAACCTGAAACCTCTCGGTTACCAGGCGGGCGCCTAACCACTGCGCTTTATTATTGTAAAAACTTTTTCCTTCAATATTCAACGAAGAAACGAACGTCATAAAACTAAAGAAACTTCTCAATCATCGGCAACGTGGCCATGTTTAACTGTTTGCCTATACGTGGCGTTCGTCGCAACACTGAAAGTCGTAGATGGCTTCCTAACATCTATCCGTGTTGAGACAGACAGGACGAAAATAGAAACGGGCGTCCCGACCTACGGCAACTATACTTTCGTTGGTTTCGGCGGCAAATTGTAATAAATGCATCGACGACGTCGAAAGTGGGTTGGTTGGTTGGCGCTTTATCGATTCCTATTTCGTTTGGCGTCTAGCATAGTAGCATATCGGAAGGGTGTCGAGGGAAATCTGGATAACGCACGGGAAGCGAACTTGCTTTGCTGACTAATGCGTTTACAATGTATTTTCGAAGTACAGATTAGTTCGTTTGCGGGGGAGAATGCATGCACAGCGAGATTTCACGTCGAATCGATTTGAGGGTTTTCAAGAACTTTTCGTTACAATGTTGGATGAGTTGCATTTTTACGAAACGAAAGATCTAGCTGCTAACCTAAGGGGTTTTACCAACAATAAAACTCACAATAATTTTCGTGTCCACAGAAAATAATCATTTCTAAATATTTTATATTTATTTATTTTTCCTTCTTAAATTCAAAGGTCCTTTGTCCGACTATAAATATTTTTATTGGGAACTACTTTTAAATTTGTATTACTAGGGAGGAAACTGCCACTTTTCCTCCCGCAGGATGAAGTAAACATCCAAGGGAGGAAAAGGCACTGTACTCCCATGTAATACATATGATTTTTCCTCCTACCCACTCAATAAAACCTTTTTGTGACTTTGTTTGCAAATAGACCTATTCTTACTTGATGGAAATTATAGACAATACAGTCATGTGTATCTGAGAATCTGCGGGGGTGCAATGGCTAGCGTCTTGTGCTTGTAATCTGAAGGTCCCGGGTTCATCTCCTGGCAATTACAACTTTTTTTTTTTTCAAGAATTTTATTTTACTTTTTTCTTGTTAGTGATTTGAATTATTGGACAGTCAGATAGCTTATACATTTCGGATTGCTATTGAGTGATTTTCTCATAAGTAATGTTATGTGCCTATTTGAATGAAGTGTCGATCATTTTTTTTCTAAGAGCTGCGCTTGTAGAAAAGATAATTGTGTATTTCGAGCACAAAGTGTCATTGTCGTTCTCCAAAGATTAATCTCTTTGTCGAGCAACAATCAATCACTTTGCGCTCTAAATACACAAATAGCTATTAAAGAACTAGAGTAGAAGTAACATTCATGTTTGATTTTTATCAGAATACAGGATATATAAGATGTTCTAGAAATTATGGAAAAAAATTGATTATAATAGATTCACAAGTTTCATCGTTTACAACTTACTTGAAATGAGGGGAGGAAAAGTACTTTCTTCCCTAGGGAGGAAAAGTATGAGTTTCCTCCCTGGTTTGAGGGAGGAAAGTGTGTAATTTCTATAGGGGTAGGAGGCAAAATTGTCTCAGAACTGGGAATTCCGTTGTTAGATTTTTGGTAATCGGATAACCTACGATGCGAATCTTGCCAGCAAGCTATTAGTTTTATGTGACTCTTCCGTAAGCCGAACGGACAATTTGGAAATTTGGAATGACGTAGGCTGGGTTTTTCTTTATTTCTGACCTGCAATGAAAAGATGGAGTTCAAAAGATGAGAAAAGATAATTAGTTAGTTTTCAGTTCTCAAGCCGCGATGTTCTCCGTTTTTCGAGCTCATCGACTAGCATTTATCTGGTCGAGTTTCGGAGTCATTTATTAGCAAATTGTATATACTTTAATTGTTAAGTGTTGTTATTATGTAACATGTGTAAATATATCGTTATGGTTACTTATTAGCTGCTGTGTCCGTTATTTGATTACAACAACTCACCCGTCACCCTGGACTCCGACATTGCATTTTTACGAAACGATAGATCTAGCTGCTAACCCAATAGCAGGGTTGGCAAATATCATGATATTTATATAGATATCAAAATATCATAATATCGGATATATATCCGATATATATCAGAAATTTTGATTTTGTTCCTAGGATAAAAGGCAAAAAAAAAAAATATAAAATACCTTTATTTTGGTAAAAACTAAAATCAAACTTCACTTTAATTTTAATTCAGGGTTCGGAGGATATATATCATGATATATATCACGATATATATATCATATATGTGTTTCGATTGAAATTGGGGAACCTCTATTCCAAGTGAAATTCTATCCATAAAGGTTATATTATCTTCTATGTACTATGCAAGTATGTCTGCGAAGGCCTTTATTTTGAAATGCAGTTGGTTGACCAGATGTTATTGTTAAACGTATTTGGGGAGATGGACTGCATTGTAAATTGCAATAACAATACTATTGTATTTAAACAGTTCAATTGGAACACTAACACTCAGAATCAGATTAAAAATATAGGGGTTTGTGAAAACACTTTGAGATGGCACATTTTTGTTGGCTCAGCTGCAGTGCGTGGTTTGCCAAGGGCATGCAGTAGAATGTACTTGGAAAATATTGCATAATAATTAATTACAACATTTATTTAAAGACTTTCTTCCCTGTTCGGAACCACCAATTCTATTCTGGCTACGCAAGATTATTTATGGTTACATGGTATGGTTTGAAAACTGCTCAAATTTGTACACGATATTCAGTCTGCACAATCTTAGTTTTGCTGTGATGGTAATTGGCTTCTCAAACTCACGCGTATTCCTGAAAGTTCCTTTCGAGAGCTTTCGAAAGGTTTCTCTAGAAAATTGGATTGGTGAAAAATAATGAATATTGATAGAAATTATTATTAATGGAGTCCAAACTCTTCCACTCCGTTGAAGATAACCGCTATTCGACAAATTATATGTAAGAATAATTTTAAACGTTTTCAAGGTTGCGCAAGTTCCCAGGAAAAGATGTCACACTGTATATTATGTAAATAATCACTTATACGAGTGAAATCGTAGAAAACCAGTCTGTTCCAGTTGATTCCAGATATTTATCTTCGCCAGTATTCTATAGATGGTGATACTTCATTAGAATGACGTCCTGCCGACATTGTAGGTTTATGACTACTCTTCGACACGATATATTTACCTAATGAATTTCTAATAAATCTAACCGTGCTTTCTTAAGAGAGTAAATAGTACAACGAAAGTAATTCTGTTACTTAAAACTGTTTGTTGCACACTTTCTTTCAACGAATGCATCGATATACTCGATTCAATTAGAGGATTGACATCAGGGTTGAAAATAATCCTAATTAATCACGATTTTTTCGTTTTATCATAGATTTCAACTATATTTTTGCATAAAACGTAGTAATGTAAAAGGTTAATCAACCGCGCCTATTTATTATATGTAGCCAACAAAAATAAATGAAGTAAAATCACGAAAAAATAACCTATTTTTATCAAATGACACACATTGCGCGCCACTTTTCCAACATGGATGCTATTTTTGGAATAAAGATATTGATTTCTCAGATGTAAAAGATCCTAGTCTTTAAAATATAATTTTTTGTTTTTATGGTGATTTCTGTGAAAGAAAATGAAATTAAACACATTTGAATAAATCTCTGATTTTTATTGAAAAAATCATTTGAGTTAAATTGCGATTTAAATTAAAATGATTTGATCGTGCCAACCCTGATTGACATTATCGAGAGCTTTTGACAAAATAAAATCTCAGAGATTACAATATATCAAAGTTTCCATGAATCTTTGTTGGCAATTATTGAAGATGAAACGAAACTGTACTGAAATTCAGCATGTCGAAATGATACCTCAAAACATTGTTTACCTTTTACCTATAGTAATAAACAATGTCTTACAAAACAAACAAAAAACAGGAAGATACTACAAAACTCTATTTCTGAATTGAGTGGCAGTAACATTCATATTTGAAATACTCAAATTATTTTTTTTTGTTTCAAAAGAAACCTACATGAGTAATTCTCTGTCAATGTTTTGAATTTTGCAAGTAGTGTTATAATCATCTGCAGTAAATGTCGAAATAGTATTTTCCAGGGAGGTTAACAAAGAGTGCCCATCCACAGTATTTTACAGTGTTAACATATATTTGATATTTGGATTGGAAAAAGCATGTAAGTGTGCTATTTTTCGATCTCACCAAAGCTTTCGACTGTATGGAACTCAAGTTTCACGAAAAAAACTATATTCTATACTGCCAACAAAAAAAGATTTTAACTACAATTTCAACTGATTTTGAGTTATGGGCATTTTCAGGTTCAGGGACATATTTTCTGCCAATCCAGATCAATTTAATCTTTATTAATAAAAGCCCCGTATACAAAATCATTCCACTTACAAAGAAAAGACGCAAATCAAGAAGACCTCATCATTCATTTTGATAGATAACGCAGTCTTCCTAAGTATTTCAAAGTAACAAATACCTGAAGCGACTTACTTTAAAAGAAAGCCTCAAATGTTATGTAGCCAAGGCAACATATAAATAGGGCTCGGCATTTTAACATTTTTATGGGAAATATTCGGATTCCTAACGATATCAAATTTCATTCTGTCGATTGCCATAAGCGAGAAAATGCATCATCAACCGAGTATTTTTGTACAAGATCGCGCCCTTGTCTTCATCCTTTGGTTTCCACGAATGAAAAGCGAGTTTAAAAATTTATCCATTTATTTAAAGAACGAATTTTCTAGAGTAACGACAAGGGGTGCAAAGACTAAACTCGTAGGTCAACTGTTTGCGATGTTCCGAGAAAAAGCGAGTTTGTGAGCGAGGCATTACTGACGAGATGAATTTCACTTTTTTTTTAATATAGAATCCGACTGACTTAGTATATGTTTAGGTCCACATGCCAATATCTTGTTGCTCATGATTTGTTTTCTTGTAATTGAGAATAAAATATTTTCATTTTAGTTTTAGACATTCATGAAATATTCGTGGCTCGCACTGACATACGATTTCATCAATTTAGTCTCGTAATTAAAACTACTTCTGAGCCATGTACAGTCAAGTTGGTTGCAATCAGAAAATTGCTTCTTAATAATAAGTAATAGCTTAGATATAAATCTCCTGTGAAAGTACCATATAATGGCAATAAAGACTAGTTAAAATCATACAAGGATCAATTATCAGTTTTTTCTTTTCATCTGGTCACCGATCAATTTTATATTTACGAGGTACTGAAATAAACTGCCATACATCCTTGCGCTCATTGAAAAAATAATAAAGCATAAGTGTATTTTTTTTTACTTTTTATATTAACAAGAATTTCAAACAATGTTTTACAAAAAATTTCGATATAGTTATTGCATCGCAATTTCCAAGGGATACTTACATAAGTAGGTGATGTTCGTTCAAGTTTGCTCGCTATGCAGAACGAGCACAAAATCGTTTATTACAATAAATTTATGCATAAACCGATCATAAAATCTGGTGCCACTACTCAATTATAATTGCAATTAAACCAAGTGAGCATACGAAAAAGGCATAGAAACGACATCATTATCAGCGTAATGGGCATATAGCAATTCACTTTTTTGTTTTTTTAATAGCTTCGCATCAGCCATAATACATACGGGGGCTTTCTCAAAAGCAAAATGATTCGAGTTCATTGATCGATTTAAATGTCGATAAAAATGTCGTTCAAACTCAAAATGAAATAATTCTTGTTAAAAAAATGTTTTTTCTAATAACGTCAAAAAATGACAAGTTTCGCGCATTGACAACATTATGCCCTTTTTTTCATTTTTCGTTACCATGACACCGTGCGCGAAGAAGTGTGCGAAATATTTACTTCGCACACTGCATGTAAACTATATGGGATTTTTATATTTTAACCTTTATGTTCCTCAATCAAGCAAAAATCCAAGAAAGTTAGGTGGGGTACTGCATAGTTCATCGTCGCTTGAAATTTCCATTATTTTACAGTTATAAATATCAGGCACGAAACTGACGCGAACAAAAAGTCACTTTAAAATAATTTTCAACAACTGTCACTTTGAAGTTATTGTCAACTAATGCCATTTTATTTCCTTAGTTACAGTAATTACTTGATTTGGAAAAATAGTTTAAGCCAGTTCAATACTATTTTTCATATTAAGCTAAGCATGTTAATTATTTTAGAACAATATTTTTGACGTTTGTAGAAAAAATTTCGCTCACTAATACAAAAATAACTATTATGGCATTATCTGAACTAAAATTTTTCACACTGAATTTTTGTCACCTTCTCAGGGTCAATACATGTATCTAAAAGTATTTGATGGAAAATTTCAATATTTTTCTGTAGTTTTTTAAATGTGTGTATGTATTTTATACAGGGTGGGTCACGGTCGATGGTACCTTAGACGTTTACGGAGAACGGGACATAGGATCATTCTAAAAATTTTGTTTCTCAAGTAGTTGGTCTTGGTCTATCGATCTAAAATATTTTCAGCAATGCAGCGTTGCCGCTTATACCAGAAAGTAGCAGCATCTTTGTTATTTCAAATGGGTCACCCTGTATATTACCGCATTTTTGAACTTGTCATTTCTTTCTGATTATTTCTGCCTCGTACGGTTTTTGAGATATTGGTTATTTTCCATATTTTTTATCCAAAACATAGCTCGAATTGAATGTTTATTTCTGCGGTATTTGGATTCTTAGGAAGTTGCAATTTTGTGTTTAGTTCATCAAGATCATGTACATTGATTCTGTATAGAGAAGTTTGTTCTGCGTTATACAGGGTCGTTCAAAATTCATGATGTTACTGCTAGATAAGAAAAAGGTTGAAAGTGCGTTTTTTTAAATGGAACGTCCTGTATATTATGAAATATCCTGAAAGATGACTAAATTCCCTTCGAATTGATATATCACGTACCTATACCTAAATAGCCAGAATTCCGAGATAATAGCAATTTTCACTTGTAATCTCCCAAGTGCTTGAATTATTGCCGGAAATTTTTCGAAAAAAAGGAGCTTAGCTTAACTCGAACATAAAAAACTGGCCCGCAGACTACTACAATAATATATAAAACGTTAGGGAGTTATTTTTAATTTTTTTTTTTTCATTCTCATTTTTCTCATCATTCTCTATATTTATGTTAGAATGTAAATCACCAAAATTTCACCATTTACACATAAAAATCAAAATTTGATGTCAAGTACAAACATCACTTTTATCATTTTAATAACTATTTTTCGCCAAATCAGTACTATTCATATTTTTGTGCTTCAAACGAACGACGAGCGTTTACTCAAGCATCACCTTCACCTACAAGTGTAACTTTTTTTTATTCAAATGTATCGTTCTATGTTGATTAAATAGTCGCAACCACTAACCGCAAAAACGATTCTGGTTCTGTGATTCATCTTACAACCGAAGGCTAGCCTATGCGAGGCGAATGATAAAAAACGCCTCCCAATATGGCAAAGAATGTAGCGATGGAGCACTGACGGCGCGACAAAAATTCGAATTTACCGACCCATACGAGGACGAAGCGCTTCATAGTCCGGTCAAATTAAACCCAAAAATAGTAGTGAAGCTACAAAATTTCGCATAGAGCTAAAAATTGGTAGGAATGTTCAGAGTACCATTACATGTGAAATCTGAAAAGTCCCCATCGATCCCGTACCCGGAAAACATGTATTCATAGTCAAAGGTCACAAAAATAGGTTTTTCGCGTTTTCAGCCAAATGGTGAGTTTATCAAAAAATTTGCCTAGACAAAAATTGTAGATCATAAAATTATCTATAAAACATATCTTATACTTTTTTCCTACTAACGGCCACCGTTTCTTAGATATAACGGTTCAAACAGTTTTTAAAGTTGTATTTTTCATAACATGAATAAGTACGCCAAGGAAATATACAGGGTGATTCAAAAGTACTTTGACAAACTTCAGGAGGTGATTCCTCACAATATTCTAATATGAATTGCCCAAATAAATATACGTCCGGAAACGCTTCGTTTCCAAGATACAGGGTGTTGAAGTTTTATTTTTATTTTGGTTTTTTTCAAATAACTCTTGAAATACTGAACTTAATTAAACGAAACTTGGTAATAAGAGGTTTTTGAGGTGTCGAATTCGAACCTGATGTTATTATTTCTCTTACTCGTAGGGGGCGCCACCTACATGTCTTCTTCTTTTTTGAAGATTCATAACTTTTTTGAGCGTACTTCTAGCACATTTTTCAGTAAAAAAATCGATTCCTCTATCATATCTACGTAAAAAAGCTACCATTGTTAAAAGTCGCTGTAAGCAACCGTTTTCTAAATATTTGGACTTGAAAATTTCAAGTCAATTATTTGATAATCGATGCATGTTGAAGTTTTACCAATATTTTGCATTTTTCACAAGAATGCTTTGGAAAAGAATTTGACGTTTAAGTAAGTAGTTTTGGTAATTACATATTTTGTGACAGTATTTCAAAAGTTATTTGAAACTAACGAAAATAAAAATAATACTTCAACACCCTATATCTTGGAAACGGACATATATTTATTTTGACAATTCATATTAGAATTTTGTGAGGAATCACCTCTTGAAGTTTGTCAAAGTACTTTTGAATCACCCTGTATATCACAAAAAAAATTAAAAAAATATATATATATAGGCCAGAGTAACCTTCGGCAACATATGTCTCCTATTCAATTTTCTGCGTGTACCTGCTTTCTCTTAAAATAAAATAAGATTAGTTTTGAGCGTAGTGAAAATACGAGTTTATTCTGAATATTTTCTAACGTTTTTCGTGCTGTTGTAAGTTTTATAAAAAAGGCGAATTTGTTGTATGTGTAGTAAACTTTAAGTGAAGGTGAAACTGTTACTGTTACTGTTGATCGTGACATGAAGACATTAATCAGTGCAATTACTGAAAGAGCTGTTGAATTTTCTGAATATGTGAAAAATCAGAAATCTGTAATAATACATGACTCGTCGGTTCCACGCCAAAACCGTGTATGTGCTAATTTCAGGGTTCTAACTTCAATATGTAAAATACCAATTTTGTACCAAAATTTTCAATGCTAAACTCACGAATTTGCTATTAGGTTGTCTACTGTGAACGAGAGTGAGTTCGCGAATGTGAAAACTTACCTAAGTTTTCAAAGCAAGGAGGCAGGAATATTCTTAAAACTCTTCTCATTCGAAGTGACAAATTGCACATTCGCGGTTTTGGCGTGGGACCGACGAGTGTAGTGTCGTAAAAACTACACTCGAAAGAGTTCTATTGCTTCAGCTAATAAAAGATAACACGAAGAACAAGGTGCCAGTACATGAAAAAATCATGCATTATTTTTACACGCAATATCTGCCTGCATTTTTCACAAACTTTTAAAATTGTTTGAAAAACAATATTAAGTTCAATGTGCTGAATTTTTTAAAAAGAGTAACTCAACCAGTCCAGACTTTACTACCACCTACACCGGAGAACCCCCTCAACGCAATTATTTGCAACTGTAAAAAGATATGTAATGCTAAATGCGGATGCAAAAAAGTTGCATCGATTTGTTCTCTAGCATGTACTAGATGTCAAGGCTAGTCGTGCTCCAATGTTGAAACACCAACAGCATAGGATTCGAATGATATCTTACACTCAACTTGCACCCAGTAGTAGTAGCAGTAGTAGGGACCTGATAACCGATAAGAAGAGGAAACAGAAGTATTAGAGGATTATGATTCTGAGGACTAATTTTCCCCAGTTTTTTTAAAGTTTCATCATTTTTAATACTACTTTTTTTAATTATTCAATATTTTTCAATTAAACAGGATCGTAATAACGCGCCAAGTACACTACCTCACAGGTGGCGTGGAAACGTGTGGATATAATGAAACATTTATGGGCCGTGGTGGTAGAGCGTTCGCCTTTGGAGCGAAGGGTCGAGGGCAAATCGTCGCATGCTCATCGGTCTCGTGCATGGCATCACACGTTAAAAGGTAAGGGCTGCGTCTTCCCTAGCTCACACGAGTCTCTCGAAGACTTCTGAGGGTTACGCGTAGGGGTGCAATTGGTTGACGGTAATAACAATTTTAACAATACAACTTTTCAAACTATGTGAACCGTTATATCTCAGAAACGGTCGCTCTTAGGAAAAAAAGGATCGAAATATTTTGTATAGATAATTTTATGATCTACAATTTTTGTCTGTGCTAATTTTTTGATAAAACTTACCATTTTGCTAAAAATGCGAAAAACCCTTTTTTGTGTCATTTGCCCTTGAATACATTTTTTTCCAGGTACGGGATCGATGGGGATTTTTCAGATTTTAAACATAATGGTGTGCCGAAAATTCATACCGATTTTTAGCTCTATGCGAATCATTGCATCTTTGCATGTGTAAATTGACCGGACTATCACCAGTGCAGCATACATGTGCATATTGCGCTCATCGACCCCTAGTACGTCCCACTACCGTTGCATTCCAACTATTATTAATTTATTATTACAATTTATTTATTATTATTCGCGTAGCGAATTGTCAGCTGCGCGTTTCTCGTAGAAAAAGACGAAGAAGAAGAAGGAATGGGAGGAGTAGGAGGGAAAAAAGCCGACCCGTCGGACGGGCTTGGCTCGCGGAGCGAGTCTGTAAGCTAAGCTTGCTAGATTTCTTTTTTTTTTTTTTGTTGAAATGCATGTGGGGTTGCAGTGGCGGAGATTATTCGGGAAAATATATTTCCTGTTTCAAAGGTTTCTTGTGATAGATAATGCTTATCGTTGAATGAGTTGGTCGAGTTGGGGCCGGTTGTATACGTTCAGTTTAAACTCCAGTTCGATATATTAGTAGTCAGAATGTGGACCCTTAGAGCATCTTTTAATAATATAATTCACATTCTATGCCATTGGTAAGTCAATCTTAGTTTTGCTGGACCTACAACTGACTTGATATTATAATTTTTCTATTTGCAACGACGAAGGCACTCAGAATTAAATTTTTTTATCATAATTCACAACATAGTGAATAATCTTATCGAAGTTTGTAGTTGTTGATATAATAAAAATATATTCATATTATTGTGACAGAGAAATTTTTTTAATCAAATCTGTATAAACAAATTAAGAAATAGAAAATGTCATCAAAAATTTTAGTTAAAGAAAAACTCCTGGATTCAGTTCTAATGAAAAACTGAAGAAAATCAAGTAGCACCCATTCCTCGCAAAAATAATGAGATGAAATAAGAATCACAGTCATTTATACATATCAGGCTTCCTGTCTGATTCACTAAAAAGCGAACCAAACTCTAAAAAATTTGATAAAAAACTGAAATTCCATGTAAAACATCCTCTCCGTGTGGAAATACACGAGATGAAATGAAAATAAATGCAAAAAATCTGTTCCCAGTTTTCTATTTCGTTCTATAGATGTTTACATCTTTACATCATTTTATTTTTTTGACATTTTTACAGAATCAGAATTTATATCTCATTTCTAGATCTGTACATTCCTACATTTTCATATTTTGTAATTTTACATTTTATGTTTTTTAGATATTTATATTTATACATTTCAATATTTTATCATTCTAACATTTTGACATATCTACTTTTTCACAATCCTAAATTATTTTATTTATTAATTAGCCAACTTGCTATCCACAAGGTCTTACCTTTTATCTATTTACTAAGAGTGTCTCTTGTGCTTTTAAATTCTTTTTTATAATAATAAATTTTAGCAAATAAATATTTTTATGTTATTACCGTGATATGTCTATTTGTAATTATTAATCTTATCAATTGTTAAATATATTATAGCACAATCTCATTATCTGAGATAGTAGTTATTTGTATTGTATTCTTACAAACAAACTCCTTATTCGTAAACTGTTTCAATATATTCACCAACTAATGTCATATTATTTAGAAATGTGGTATTATTATTGTAAATTTAATGGTGAATTATTAAATTATTATTATTATCAGATCTACTAAATAACGAGCCGCCCTGGATATATGTGTTATCGGATTTTCAGACTGAATTAAACAAATGTAGAATATGAGGAATTTTGGCGTTGGGTCTAAACAAAGCATTTGCTGATTTGTGTCATACAATTTTGATGATAAAATTAATTAATATTGGTATCCGGGAAATGTAATCTTATGATTATAAATAGAAAGCATTTTATTTCTAATGGGAAGTATTTCATTGCCACAGATTATTTGACTTCCACAAGGCTCAGTATTAGGTCCAGTGCTCTTTCTCCTATACATTAATTCAATTTCAGAATTGTAAATATTTGCTGAATTAATTTCTCTTTTCTGATGGAACGTGTTTTAGTTAGAACCCTTAGACATATCGAATACCTCAATAACAGAACACGCATTGAGTGTCAGACGTTGAACAGGGTTATTCTCCGAAGAATAAGCACTCAGAACGGTCGTGTTTGAAAACAATGGACGTTACTTCGAAAATGTGATCGACTAATATTTGATTTTTGTTGTTTTTTAAATTGTTTTTCTAATTTCTTGTTGATGTTCCATTTTGTTTGAAAAAAATGAATGATGTTTTTCGCAAATGTAAATTTTTCTCCAACACCCAAAATTTAAAAAATTGGCGAATGCAACAGTTTCTGTCATCCATCGAATTTGGAATAACATATTCTACAGGTTCTTATTAAATAAAATAAATTTGTTGATCCAAGAGAGGGTCAAAGATACTATTCGCCATTTGTTCTTTCGTTATTTTTATGTTTCCTCTGTGGGGTGGGGATCTTTGACGATGACATTTATTGAATGTATATTTTAAAATGTGTTGAGGAACTTTTTTCATGATGATTTTTTTTTATTTAATTTTTGTGTTATTGAATTTGTTGAAGTTGAATCAGTCTGTTTTGTAATCGATCGGATCTGAGCGTTGTATGCATTGTGGTTGAGTCCTACCATAAGAGCTATACTTGATAATTTAAAGACACCTAACTTTGAATACTTTTTCAGAATACTTAACCCAAATTATTACAGCGCAAACCAGTAAATATGGATACAGCAAGCCTTAATTACTGAAATTGTAGCTTTTCTGTGCAATTAAATCCTTTTTTGTACAACTTGATTCTCTATTTGTCTCATTTTTGAGGAACATTGATTTTCGGAAAGACCCTTTACGATTCTACACACCCTGTATTATAGTAAACTTATGCGAAAGATTGAGATCTGAAAGACCGACGAAGGTATATACTATATGTATAGTATGGCTCCCGATTGATTTTTCTGACGCACGCTTCTGGTCGTTTTTGTTATACATGGCATCTCCTTAGCGGCCATTGCCAGGGTTAGGTATGTTACGGAAATAGCGAAGCGAAGTTTCATTCGAAATATCAACCATCCAACCCCAACTGAAGTTGGAGGTAGAGTTTCTCTAAATAGATGCAAGCAACGCTTCGGAACACATGACACTTAACTACTATTTGAATATTTCACTGACAATTTCAAGTTTCATAATGTTTGAACACTATAGTTATTCATCGGGTAAACAATTTGTTCGATAATAATGAACACTTTACACATTAGATATTTTATCCTATCCATACTGGCGAGCCATGTCATGTCTTTCATTTGGGAATATTATCACTTTAGCAAAAATGGGGAAAAAACAAAACAAAGCGAAGTTTCATAAAACTTGTATTTTAGTGAGCAATGAAACATTAAAAATTCTTGGTTATGTTTTGGTATTACTATTTTTTGTAATGACGCCATGTGGCATCTATAGGGAAGTGTGGTAATCAAATATACAATGTTTACAAAAATTTGAATACTTTATTACCATTCATACAATGATAACAGTAATAATTCTATGGAATTGCAAAAAACAATTATTGTCCTGTGTCAGACAGAGAGCCACATTGCATTTGGCACAACCAAGTGAACGTTACAATCAGTGTTGACACTTTGTATATCTCCTTCTTCATCAGAGGAAAAATTTGTCTAAGGTTGCTTGTTGTGGGAATTTCGTTCTGAACAGGAATTTCAATTTCATGAATATTTTCTACATTGTCTTCGTCCTCAGATTAATCTAATTCAATATCGGAGATATCTCCCTCCATTAGTATCAGAAGTATTTCTTATTCAATTTTGGTTAGACCCACCTAAACGTTTCATCTGAAATGAAAACAAAAATCAAATATAGGTGAAATTTGCCCATTGACGCCAATTGGCATCAATACTTACAACCTACAAAATGTCATATTTTTTTATTATTTCTTCGAAAAAGCACAAAGCAAACTAGTAATTGGTCTCAAATAGGTGTAATTCAATTAAAAGATTTAATGAAATCAAAACTCACCTCTATTTTGCGCTTCACTAATGAACAATAAAAAACTAACCTGAAGCCTTCTTACTTTCAGAATATTTACGTTAGTATTACGCGAAATATTTGTACTTCTGGCTATAATATGCTGCTATCTATACAGTAGACTGACTAACTTACCAAATTTTCAAACCAATTTATGTATGTTCCTAGTAGCTACACGGTTGCAAATCTAAATATGCCATACGGCATCGCTGGGAAAGAAAGGGATAACAAAGTTCCTGATGTAATTTGTGATGGTGGCAAATTTTATAAATTACTCTCTATCTCCGCGGTCAACTATAAAAACTTTATTATTATTTCCATAATCAAATTCAGGTTGCAAACATTCTTTTTTTGTGTAAAGTAACGAAAAATATGTTGCCCTCATCAGAGGAGGTGGCAAAGTTTCGGCGAGACTCACGACATAGTGAGAAACGTTTACCAGTCTTTTAGAATTTTTTCGGCCGAGTTTTCAACAAAATATTTATGAAATAATTTTATTCATTTCTCCTGATGCTTGGAATTGGACGCAAAATTGGGAAACGATAAAGGGTGATATCTTCTTTGTTTTTACTTTACCATTGTGCGACTTAAATTTTTTCTCTAAAAAATAACCAGAATTTACATTTTCAATTATGTACAAGGAGACTATAACTGGAAATCTGAATACAGGGAAGATTTGATCATTTGAATGTCCAATTTTGAAAACGTCGAAACAGAACATTTATCATGGAGACTCCTGTTTTCAAGACAGCAAACAGCCATCATAGAAAAAACTTCTATATTATTTATTCACAGCTCTGTCTTCAAATATCTTCAGGTGAACGATCCTTCTGTTAACCTAACTGTTATTTAAGTGCCATTACTTCAAACATATATCCATCCTGCTGTATAAACAAAGCAAAATTACCGACAGGTGCTTTAACCCCTAGATGTGTGTGTATAAATAGTGCTAGAAAATGCCCGCGACCAAATGACGAGCTTCTAACACGTATGATTCATTCTATATAATTATCTACACGGTTTACGAATAACGAACACAGAACGCCACTTTTTAACTAATGCGGAATCTGTTATTGCCTTGATGAAAATGGCAAACAACAATATTGCATTAAATAATGGTTTCAAAGAGTCTAGCTGTCGAAAAGAGATTCTTGCACTTCGCATTTCTTGGCTGAGATTTCTGTATTCGATTTACAGAAGACAACAAGATATTTTTAATATATAAAAAATAACAATTTTAACAACTTGGCATATTTATATGAACATCAGTATGATAGCAAATTTTGTTGGAGTTTTTTCAAGAAAAATATTTTAGCTATTTATGTACCAAGTGTGTTATAGTGCGATATAGATATAGATCCTAACGCCCGAGGGATGGATGTTGCCCAATGGGCGTTAGGATCTAGTAACGCTCGTGGTGCATACAAGATTCTATTTTTCACGAAAGAATTATCTCAAACGACGTTGTTTACTTCATAAATTTCTTCTCATAATATTTACTGCGTTCTGGTCGGCAACTGGGCACAAGTGAGCTTCTATGCAATTGCCATGGAAACATTGAAGAGGTTGCTAAGGGTTGTTTATTTAATAAAATGACGCTGCATTTTTGTTCATAATAATTATGGAGATCCCACTGAATGTCACGCTCATAGCTGAAAAAGCGCTAGGAAATTTACTGCCTGTGAAATCCAAATCCTTATACGAGAAGGAGTATGACCATTTTTTGAAATGGAAAGATGAAAACAGAGTGAATACCGTAAATGAAACTGTCTTTAAAATGGCATACTTCCAGGAACTGATGAGTTTATCTCATGAAAAATATTAATATTTTTTCATTCATTTTACATTATTTCAGTCTGAAATAATAGTGCAAATAGTCTATGGACCAAATACTCACAGCTGAAATCAACATTGATTGTTAAAGAAAACATTAATATATCAGCATTCAGTCAACTGATGGCTTTTCTGAAAGTTAAATCAGAAGGATACATTCCTAAAAAATCAAAGGTGTTGGAAGGTGGACAAGTATTACTTTTCATAAGAAAAGCTTCAGATGATACTTTTCTGCTACATATAGTTTTTCTGGTAATGGGCGTATTTGGAGGCTGAAGACGTGATGAAATGGTCAAGATGACAATTATTGATGACATTGAAGACAAAGGAGCCGTTCAAGGTACCAAAAACCAAGACCTGCACCTCAAAAAGTTTCACCATTGTTGAAGAAAGCGAATTAGGAGCCTTAAATTAGTTAAAAAGTACATTGCAATACGACCAAAAGGATGTAAACAACGAAGGTTTTTTTTAACCTACAGAAATAATAAATGCATTGAGTTACCTGTAGGTAAAAATACTATAAGAAGTGTTCCTTCTATCATAGCGAAATACCTTAATTTGGAAAACCCGAAAGGTTACACCGGACATTCTCTACGCCAAACGTCGTCAACGCTTCTTGTTCAAGGTGGTGCTTCCTTTGAAACACTAAAATTACATGGAAAATGGAAGAGTAGTACGGTAGCGGAGAGCTATATTGAAGAAAGTATCTCCTCGAAGAACAAAATTGCTACAATGATAGTCCATTCCGTTTCCGAAAAAGAAAATGTTAACGTTCCGAACGAAACCGGATGCACATTGAGGAGTTCATCATCGGTCGACTCACAGAACTTCAAACTTGGTCCTAATTTTTCAGGAACATTTGAAAATTGTAATTTCTATCTCAGAGAAAATAATTAGTACCTTTTTATGTACAGTTATAAAAATAACTTTTCTGAGTAATTAATTTATTGAACTACAGAAAAAATCATTTAGCTGGCGTTATGATTCATAATGCCCTCCATAACGCCCTGCCCTCCATAACGCCCTGCCCTCCATAACGCCCCGGGCGTTATGTATCTGTTAATAGCAACCGTTGCCAAGGTATTATAAAACAGTAATGAACAAATAAAAAATAAAATAATATAGAACTAGATACATGATTATTTTTGCCTTTATTTGAATGAATGTTATTTAAATGGAAGTTATTTGCATTTCTGATATTATAGTGATATAATTTAAAAATTTTTGTGACTGACTATTACATTTTTGTAAATTTTTTGTCAATTTGAATGCAAATTTTGTTCTTTCAAAGTTTATTAGTTTGTCTAATGTAAAATTTTTAGTATCCTTTTATAATTTTAAAGAAGGTGTTTTACTTGGTTTTTTTAAAATTACTATTATTGCTTTATTTATCAAACGATCGATTAATACCTTTTTGGAGGGTAATACGACTAATCACACGGGTGCTTGTTGATGGATCTTTTTCGAAGAACTGATTCATCAACAACAACAACACGATTCACTGCAAGTTCGACGTGAGTTGGAGAACATGACCCGAAATCACGAAGTCTTTTCACTGCACGGTTCATATTTGAATTACCTGGAAAAACGGGTTATGGCCACGGACGATTTTAGTTTTTTCCACATAGATAGATACATAGATAGATCGATAAATAATTTATTCATTTGTTTAACATATACAGAGTATAAGAACATTATACATTTCCATGTAACAAAGAGAACGTCACAAAATATAACAGAAAAATTACATAAATTAGTCACTTACAATATAATATAATAATTATATATGAAACATACATGTATACCGGGTGATTCTCCAAGGTGGCTCACCCCTATAACTTTTTTATTATTGAAGATAGAAAAACGAAATTTGGGGGTTGTGTATTATAGTTCAATTTACATTTTTTGACATATTAACTTGCTTTATCGTACTTCCGGTTCGACCGGAAATGAGCATAACTTTCGATTTTTAAATGGGACATCCTATATATTTTTACTTATTTCGATCGAGAATGACATTCTAAATCCAACAACACCTCACTTGTCAATATTTGACAAATGAAGTAATTTTTATTTCAATTTTCATTTTTTGATCTAGAATGCCATGGATCGTGTAAATCGCTTCATTCTTGATCAAGTAACATGGGAAAAATACGACTTTGAGGCTTTTGACTTCACAGTCGTTGAAAGAATTATTCAAAAGTCTCAAATATGAATTTTTCCAGTTAACGTGAATTTTTCAAATGGAAAGGGGGTGGCTCGTCGGCTTTTTGTGAAAGATCATTTTCTTACGAATAATTTGATACCACACACTTTCACTTTATTTTCACTATTTCTGTGAGCGATTGCAAGAAGCGACCATACCCAATTACAAATAATACGTATTCGGTATGCACTGAGTCCTGTTATTCTAGTTATTCGTGACAAACAATTGAAGCTGTTGCTAGGACTATACCTAAACAAATAGGCCAATGAATATGCTGTCACTTTCAAAAATTCTTTTGTTGCATAGTTCATAATTTGATATGGAAAATTATACTAGAAACGAGAAAATTGACATGTTGCTAATTTACGGAGAAGCAAAAATGAATGCATCTGATGCAGCTCGAATTAGTGAAAATAAAGTGAAAGTGTGGGGTATCAAATTATTCGTAAGAAAATGATCTTTCACAAAAAGCCGACGAGCCACCCCCTTTCCAGTTGAAAAATTCACGTTAACTGGAAAAATTCATATTTGAGACTTTTGAATAATTCTTACAGCGACTGTGAATTCAAAAGCCTCAAAGTCGTACTTTTCCCATGTTACTTGATCAAGAATGAGGCGATTCACACGATCCATGGCATTCTAGATCGAAAAATAAAAATTGAAATAAAAATTACTTCATTTGTCAAATATTGACAAGTGAGGTGTTGTTGGATTTAGAATGTCATTCTCGATCGAAATAAGTAAAAATATATAGGATGTCCCATTTAAAAATCGAAAGTTATGCTCATTTCCGGTCGAACCGGAAGTACGATAAAGCAAGTTAATATGTCAAAAAATGTAAATTGAACTATAATACACAACCCCCAAATTTCGTTTTTCTATCTTCAATAATAAAAAAGTTATAGGGGTGAGCCACCTTGGAGAATCACCCGGTATAAAACACAACAACGAATATGAGGTAAAATAGCACTAGTTGTCAGCGAGTGAGTCACTAAATGATTCACTGAACTCGTCAATCTTGTAGGGAACCATTTTGATAAGAATTTTTCTAATTTTATTTTTGAAAGATTCTAGTGGTAGTCCCTCATTTCATGAAAGAGCAAATTGAAAAGGGGAATACCTATAGATTTAGTTTTTTCCAATCTCTTCCTACGAGGCACGATGTTATGTCTGTTGCGAGTATGGAAGTTGTGAACATTAGAGTATGTTGTAAAAGTAAGTATATTTTTTTAACATATATCAAATTTTCATAGATGATTTGAGCAAACAGTGTCATAATGCCAAAATTTTGAAAGAGTGGTTTGCAATGTTTACCATAGTTAACTCTTGCAATGGCTACGTAAAGCAGCATGAAAACTCTCTGTAAATTTGTGAAACTTGCCTTTCCCCAACTCAGTAAACCGTAGCTCATTACCGAGTGGAACATCGCATGGTATGATGTTAAGGCTGTTTCTTGACCAACAGTTAATGCTATGCGCCGAATGGCGTACACAGATTTTGCCATATTTCCACAGATATGTGTGTTCCAAGAAAGGGATGGATCAAGATGTATCTAGAAATTTAACTGACTTCGTGTTGGGATAAGTATGATGATTTGAAAATAAATATCTCCGTTTTAGCCGCATTTAAAAATAGTTCATTATCATCGAACCACGCTTTGGCATGGGCAGTAGCATGTGCTGAAATTGCATCAATATCAGTACTTTTTTCAACTTGAAGAGAAAAGAATGTGTCATCGGCATATAAAATCGTCATTGAGTTACGTTTGATTGATATATGTGAAGGTAGATCATTTACATAAATTAAAAACAGGATTCTTGTGGTACTCCTCTTTTGATTGGGCTTTCGTGGCTTATGTTGTTATTATTATAAACCCTCTGCGTTCTATTTTTGAGGCATACGCCGTGGGTATTCGTTCTGAAACAAGTGTACAACCAAGACAAATCGGGGACAAGTAGACAAAATCTTTCAGAGAAGCACGATTAGGTTTGCGCTTAGGGGGTTCCTAAAAGGTTCCTAAAATTGATGCAGTGGCGTATCCATTGCTGTTGACGTTGAAAAAAATGGTTAAATCATCACAGATATAATAAAACGCTGTTTCGGTTAAATAAAGTTTCATCACAGCTGATACTATTAATTGTTAGGCCGAACAGTGCCTTTGTCAGTATTGTATATCAGCGTTTATATGGGAACAAATTAGGAAAATTATACATTCACTTACCTATCAAATCTCAATATCCGGCAAACTATATCAGGAAGCTGTTACCAGTTCTGCGCACATTCTATAGCCCAGTTCCAAAATTGTAGATAGTGACTCATCGTCAGTTTACGTGGTTTCAGAGTGCGGAATGCACGTAAACTGACGATGAGTCACTATCTACAATTTTGGAACCGGGCTATAGTTTTAATTAATCAAGCTACTTCATTTATTATTATCTTTAACACTTTTCTGGATTCCAATGTTTCCAAATACTTGTTATTTATTAATATCTGGGCCAAAGGCCCAGATGGAAGATAAAATTTAACTTAATAAAATAAAGAAATCGGCCAAAATCATTTATTATGCCGAAAGAAAAATTAAATTAAAACGCCGGGATATAACTAAGAAGTTTTCAATTTATAAGTTCTTACACCTAACCCAATTAGAATCTGCGAATTAAATGAAATTTCAAGATATTTGCTTTATTAAACTATTCAAAAAGATATTCTTCTTACTAAAGCATTAAACTTCTTTCCAAACAGATCATTTACCAAAAAAGGTCACGTTACTAGCAAACAACTAACTCTCTCAAGATTTAAAACAGGACTGAAGTTTAGAAGCGGAAAATATCTGACCTCAAGTTAGCCTGGGTTTTGCAATCCCAGTTTCTATTCAGGCCTGGCAATAAATATAAGGGTTGTTAAAAAATTAAACAGTGAATTGAATCTCTTTTCGGTTTCTTCTGCTTATGCATTGAATATTTCATTACTCAGATATTCCGACGTTACGAGGAAAAAAACATAATGCAAAATTTCCGCATTATGAAAAAAACTCTTTATACCTAAACAATTATTCTTATGTTTACTTATTCTATGTCATGGATCTTTCGGTAACACTCAGTTATGGTTCAAATCAATTCTCTTAATGGAAATATGACGTTGAATTCATAATGAAACTGATTATTGGATACTAAGCATTTTGTTTGAATTGTTAAATTCTCCTCTTATAACTCTCAAGTCTGTATTGAAACGATTTTCATAGCATCCCACATGTGCGAAGGCTCGTACCCTTCTTGGTATCCTAAATGCTGAATTTAATGGCTTCCGGATGTAGATTCAATGGCTGTACCTTATTTAAAATAAATTTCAAAATTAAGTGTTGCTCTTAAATTGTACAGGTGCTTTCGCACATGATAGACCAGTACTCCATATAATTTTGTGTAAGTGGTGGTAAATCACCCTGTATATCATTTTCGTTCTGAATTTATTCGTTATTTGGGATCAGACTTGACTCGAATTGTTGATCCATTTCAAGCTCTTGGTTATGCTGAAGGATGGCGTTTAAATACTGCTGAGTGTAGGACTGGTTTCAAAACGGGTCTTTCTTGAGTACGTCCAGTCATAGTAGGCGGTGGTGATATGCACCTTAATAAAATGCCCTATATGTATCGCATCGTCGTTTATCCATTATCGAGTATTTTATGCAGAATAGTATGTAAATATCTTCAGAGTCGTGTGATGCGTCGGAACACACATGGTGAAATGAATTACTGGAGGAGATTTATCTTCTGGTTAATTATTAAAGCATACAGTTAACTTGGTTCGTTAACAGAAACAACAATTAATTGGGGACGAATCTTTGTGTGAAAACCTCATACTACTCGGTCCAAAACTGATTTGATTTTGATCATATCAATTCAGGAATTGAGAATTGTAGCAATACATTGTTTTTTATTTCCTCATAATAAATCTTCAATTGAAAAACTCAACCTAATATTCTACTATACTGTATTTCTATTTGCAGAAACTGACGAACTATATCTGTAATAATAGAGTTCGAAATAATAGATAGTTCTATGGTTTGGGCAAACTGTGTCATCATGGGAGCGAGTTATTTATTTATTTTGAGGATTTCCCCAGAAGAACTATATCTTTATATGTTTGTATAAAGCTCCTCGCTACATCAATCTGCAGTAATATTCAGTCTGTCGTAATTTTATTGGTCAATATAATATTTTTCTACTACCTCACTAGAAAACTTTATTTTCGACCCCTAAAGAATGGAGGAAAATGGTACTTTTCCTCCCGCCGGGAGGAAAATGGTACTTTTCCTCCCGCCGGGAGGAAAATAGTACTTTTCCTCTCGATTTATCAGGAAGAAAATGCATTGAAATCAATTGTTACTCTTCAGCGAGATCATTTGGCAGGTCGTCTTCGCTAGAACTCATTTTCAAAACTTGGAAGCAACTTAAAAGGGTAAACAACGTGACAAATGACAACTCATGACAACTGTTATATTTATATTACCAAACAATGCCATAGCAACAAATCTTTGTCAACACGATGACGACGACGCAACGCTTACTTAGCCGCATTATATAGTTCCACAACTTTCTGCAGTTGTTCTTATAAGTATGCACGCATTATAATTTTTAGGACGTTATAAAAATGACGACCTTAAAGGTAGTAGAAAAAACTATATACAAACCTCAGGAAGAAAATGCTTTTCCTCCCACGGATATTAATGCCCTCCGCTTCGCGTCGGGCATCAAACTATCCGCGGGAGGAAAAGCATGATTTTCCTCCCTTGGTATGTAAATAGCTATTTTCTTCCACTTCCTCCTCAAGTAAATATTTACTTCTGAAATATCACCTATCATGTCACTGTTCGTAGTTTCATCGAGTCTACCCGATGGCTTCAGTCTTCTAATTTTTGTTATTGTATTCCACAAAGCTCATACAATAAAAAAAATCATCAATTCTTTGATTCTCGCGATGTTTCTGAAACAGAATAGGATTTTTTCAGGAAAAAAAATCAATGGACATTAACGCCTTCTGTATAAAACATCCTGATTCATAATGCTGCAAGAGAATATTTAGTCGCATTAATAATGAATTGCGTTGCAGTAGGTATTGCTTTTTTACAATATCTTGGCCAAAATCGTGGCAGAAATGTAAATGTTCACTTGAAGGTTGAATTTATTATTAGTGCAAGAGGCTCGAAACAGTGTTGCCCTATTGTGACAATTTATTCATTAAATGTGGCAATTCTTTTATTTTGGTTTCTGATAAATTTCCGATCAAACACAATATATTTACATTTCAAGCGTTACAATATAGAAGCGTAAATTATTATGAGTTGGACAAATTTTCTTTCTAAGGTATTTGACTTCTAATAATCCAAACAAATACCTGTCTTCTGATGTTCATAAGCAATGTTATGGAGCATTCCCACAAATACTCACAAACCCATCTCTCTAACACTGGAAAATTCTAATCATGGTGACATACTCATATATACCCTTATAAAACCCTTATAAAACTTTCTTGGTCATTATAGCGTCGGCTGATAGCAGTAATAAGAGGCCACTTGCTACGCGCCTGTAAAAGGTTCATTTTTATTATATTGTAACGATTATGTCGCTAAGGGCGAGTACGGACCTGTCGCTCGTACTTGTAAACAAGCTTGCATTCCTGAGAGTAAGTATTAGGTCATCCTGACATTACAGTATTCACCCTTCTAGAAAAGTTTGACATCTTGATGCGATTGGACTCTCCAGAACTCTCTAGAAAAGAACCCTTCGTGTATAAAAGCATCGCCGCGAGAAGACACGGAAAGAGTTTCAGTGTAGAGAGTTGCAGTTAGATGTCGTGAAAGACAGAGTGCAACATAAACCGTCTAGTTTGAAATAGTGTGATATAAATCATATTAATTAAAACCGTTTAGACTTGAAATTTACTACAATATGGTTAACGGTTTTCGATAACAGCCAACAGGCACGCAGTCTGACAAAGTTTTCTGATCTCTAGAGCAAGAATGACATTTAGATTGCATAGGAACAGGAACAGAAGTGTTGTGGAATATTCCTTCCTTTTCCAAAGGGAGTGTTATTTTCCAGAGGGACTGTTATTAAAGGACTCCGCAAAATCCTTATGGAAAATGGCTCTCGGCTAAATTCGCTGAAACTTTGCAGAAAGATAGTATTATGCTGATCAAGAGTCTCAATGGGCACAACCCTCCATTTTCAACCCCAGACCCCATATAGCCCCCAATGTACACTTTCCGGTGTGTTAATGCATTGGTTTCAATTCATCTTCAAAGCGTTTTTTTTTCACTGCCCACCCCTTTCTCCAACCGAATCCTACATTCTTCCCTCACCACACCTCGACCCCACCGCTGCACCCCTACCCAACCCTTCATTAACGCCCCATTACTCACTTTCAAGGGTAAAGATTCTTGTTTTATTTCAATCTTTTGAACAAATAAAACAATTAAAGAATCTTCAATCTTGAAAGTGAGTAATGGGGCGTTAATGAAGGGTTGGGTAGGGGAGAAGGGGTGGGGGTGAGGTGTGGTGAGGGTAGAATGTAGGATTCGGTTGGAGAAAGGGGTGGGCAGTGAAAAGAAACGCTTTGAAGTTGAATTGAAACTTATGCATTAGCACACCGGAAAGTGTACATTGGGGTCTTTGGGGGGATATAGGGTTGAAAATGGAGGGTTGTTCTCATTGAGACTTTTGATCAGCATACCGAATACTATTTTTGTGCAAAGTTTCAGAGAATTTAGCCGAGAGCCATTTTCCATAAGGATTTTGCGGGGTCCTTTCATTTCAGAATTAGCAAATTCTTTGATAGAAAATCGCCACAGGGCAACCAAATCTGTCGAAGGAAAATAAATTTGTGTGGAGTAATTTTTTAGTCTGTTCTAACCTGAATAAACTAACCTCACCTAGACATTTGGGCGCGATAAAATTAAACTATACAGTGTGTTGTAATTTGCTAAGCCTCACCCCCGTATTTCTGTGGATTTTAGAAAATTGTTTTTTTTTTAATTCCTATATGAACCTCTCTAAATGCTCTAACTTCTCAGGCAAAAAGTTTCATCAATCATACCTTTTCACGACCTACCACGATCACAGAATGCATGCCAAAAATCGAGAAAACGTATTAGGCATTTTTTTAGCAAAATCTTGGTTGGCATATTCGATTTGGACCGGTCTCGAATAACTCCATGCTCAATTTGACCGTGATATCTTGTACGGGGTGTTTGCTGTACCTGTACAATTTTCAAAAAAGGAAATTTTTCAATTCACTCTGTATAAAATAATCCGTGTGAATTGGAATGAATTGAGGCAAGGAGACGGGATCAAACGATCTGTTCACTGATTGTAAATAAAAACACATAATAATTTTTAAACATTAATAAATTTTGAAAACAAACATGAAGAAAGGTAATATCAACGAAGCAGATGAAAAACTGAGACACCAACAATTTCAAATATTTGAATATCCCCTTCATTCTACATACATTTTCCTACTTTCTGCTCAAGTTATGCCCAACTCTTCGCAGTTATCCTGTTGATATTTCTCTGCACTCTGCCACAATTCTTCGTCGCAACTATTCTTTAGTTCTCAGTCTAGTTTTATAAACCTCCTGTTTAATTTTTCCCGAAAAGTAGAAATCCAGAGGGGTGAAATCAGGCGAAGGCGGCGGCCAATGAATTGCAACCAATCCATTGCAGTGTGAATCTTTGATTCAACCATCTTCATAAATTACCAGCATCATGGATGGAATCCAATTGAAAAATGATAGTTGTACGAACATTCATGGGGATTTCTTCGAAATCGTCTCATAAATTGGTTATTCAAGAAATTCAGAACGGTTTCAGCATTCACCGGCCCTTCAAAAAAAATGGGCCAATTATTCTGGTGTCTAAAATTCCGCACCACACATTCTATCTTTCAGAATATTGATTTCTACGCTTGACTGATTTTTATGTCTGATTTCCTCGATCCCGGAAAGCTGTTCCACGAAATCATTGTTTGGATATGAGAGAACCATATACCAATTTTGAAAAGGGAAACATTCTCAATTGAAAATTGAACCAAACATGACAAAAATGAAGTTGCTTTTTTGTAATATTTAACAGAAAACAACTACTTCCCCGGTAAAGCCACGCTGGAATATGATCTACATCTGATAGATATTGTGGAAAGACCCTATATAACTTAAAAGAAAAAATCTGAAAGTGAAAATTTGCATTCTCATTCAGATAGTTGAAATGAAAGAAAGCTATTTTTTATAATATTTAACAGAAAACAACTACTTCCCCGGCTAAAGCCACGCTTGACATTGAACTACATCTGATAGATACTGTGGAAAGAACCTAACTTGAAAGTGAAAATTTGCATTTTCAATCATATAGTTGATTATTTCTCATACGTCCACCCACTATAAATTGATTATTTTTGGTATCAATTAATTGAGGGTCACTGATTTGATGAGTAATAATAAAATAGTTTCCGGTTTTGGAAACTTTTGCAACAGTGTGCCGCGTATTAACGACAGGTGTCAGCCGAAATACATTTGCATTTTTGTTGTTTGCGTATAATGTTTATTTTGTACGGAGTACGAGAGGATATTTTTAAAATAGTCAACATTTCAACAGTGCCGAGAAATGTAAACATGTGCTTATTTTTAGAATAAATTTTGCGACGAATTTTTGTGCCACTGCAATCGCCACAACAAAACCAAATCAATGACTAATGAAATGTTGATAAGTACTTTTCATTACACAAATGATTTTTTGTATATTACAAATAAATGGCAGCTAAATTATTGAAATATTCGATTGGCCCAATCGGAATTCAAATTTGAAATAATGATATTTTTCGAAATACCTAGCGGATTTTACGGCGAAAACTGTTTGATCGTGGAAAAATTATTTGAGTTTATCATTTTGTTTGACATTTTCGTACCTATTAAATACATACAGAGTGTCAATTTGAATACTTCCTACCTTCAATATCTTCCTCTCAGTAAATAATATGAAAAATCGAAAAGACACGTCACTTCTATTTTCAAGGACACTCGTAATGAATATTTTTAGCCCTCGTGGTTCAACCCCCTTGGAGGGGTTGACACTCGAATGGGAAGGGGGTAAAGTGGCACATTATTTCAAAGTGCGATTAATTCTCTTTCCAGAGGTTTTCTGACTTTACAAAAAAAAGTTTAAATTTGTGAGAAAGAAATTTCAAACCTGGGATCGACTATCTTATGAACTGTACAAAATGTTGTTCATTTTCCTCTAAACAGTACTAAAATCTGTTTTTGAACTCCTGTCTAACATTTCGGAAAACTTCACCAGGAATTTACTGGCATGCTGCTGTAATTCCACTTTTAATGGTGGATTTATGCAGCAGTAATAAGTCATAAGGAAGAATATTTGTCAATGATTGGTTGAATTTATTCTAACCAATCAATGACGAATATTCTTTCTTATGACTTAAAACTTATGACTTATGACTGCTGCATAAATCCACCATAATTTCATCAATATCAGTAGGTTGTGTTTTATAAACAACGGATTCAAAGAAAGAAACCTAAGAGAGTTAAATCCGGTAATCTGGGAGGCCATTCAACTGCTCCCCTTCTGCCAATCCATCTATCCGGGAATCTCTCGTTTAACCACTGTAGGTTAAAAAGAGAATAATTAGATGGACTACCTATTGAAATGTAACGGATCCTCCTGCAAAAGTACATTACCTTCTGCATCAATTTGAGTTTCTAGCTCGTGATTCATAAGAGGACCAATAAATAGTCTCTTCAAGCATTTCAAGGTACAGATTGCCAGTTCAGTTTTCTGAAAGGACCAAAAATGGCATTTCCAAGAATACCAGCACAAAGATTAACTTTTTGTGGTTGTTGTGTATGTTGAAAATTGTGCGGGTTTTCGTCACTCCAATAGCGTCAATTTTGTCTTATAACATAGCCATTCAGAATAAATTAACATTCGTCGCTAAAACGCATTTTCGAATTTCGTTCTAAAATTATTATATTCAGAATTTAGAGTTCTTGATTTTTTAAAAGATTTTTGGCACAAGTTACAACTCGATAGTGTCACCGCATTTGAAAAAAAATTACACACACTGTGAGTCAATGGTTCTAACATCCTGGGACTATTGACTAATTAAATTACAAGGTCACTGTACTAAATAGAAATAGTCATTGATTGAACTTTTAATTAATACTTAATTAATAATTTTATTGTACGGTGTGATATTAAAAAAAAACAATTTGATCTGCCGTTACATAATATTATATTTAACTCAGAAGTAAGTTTTGCTTATACACTGAGGCAACTAAATATAAACGAATTCAGACGCTAAAATGGATATTGACGATAAATTTATGTTGCGGAAATTGCTAGTAGCATCTTTAACTTCATTGCCAGAAAAAAATTATAATTCATTATTTACTGAATGGAGGGAGGATATTAAGGGTGGGAAGTTTTCAAATTTTTGGATCCGCATACAATATTATACTATCATCCCCTTGTAAATACGTCCCTGATATATTCCAGGCATCATTTCCATCACAAACGCTTCTTCGATTATTTTGTATCTTGTTTTGTTGGCAACGCATTTTGCCGCTCACTTTGCATATTTCTGTTTGCACCGTGAACTTGATAGCGTTGCAGAAATTCTATATATGCATTCGATACGGCTATACAGATATCGATATATTTGTTTATTTTTCTCTCGTATTTTTTTCAGTATTGATTTTTTTTATCTTGGTATGAGAATGTTTGTTTCATGCAACGTAGATACAAGAAAATGATTGTCAATCAATTAATCGAATGTTTAGTTGCCTGGTTGCCAGATTTTATCATGAAGCGTATAGGTATCGTTTTTGTAAGTGAATGGCTGCCCCAGATAATTGTTATTATAAGTTCATACCACACGTTGTGATTTATGTAAATTTATGTAAATATTATCACAAAGAAAATATTTCAGAAAAGCCCAAAAACAAAAGATTCTTTACTCACATGGCTCTTTTTTGTCGTGTATTCCTAATGTCTGAGATTGAAATTGTGACTGGCGGTTTTTAAGGTTTTTTGAGTAAGTTTTCAAAAACTGCATGTAAATGACAATTTCCCTCATATTATTTAAAATGGGTGTTTCGACCGGTAAATATAGAAATAGAAAATAGAAATATTTTTGTGCGAAATCTATTAGTTCTTTAGATGAAAAATCAGAAGACAAAATAACAGCATTTTTTGATGATATTATTCACTGATAAAATTCAACCTTATAAAAAAAAGTTCTGACAAAAAATATAATAAGGGTTGGTAATTTCACCCCCTTAAGATATTGGTAATACTGAAATGTACGTAATCTTCGAAATTTAAAGTTTCTACGATAACTCGGAATTGTGAAAAAAAAATCAAAAACTCGATTTTAAAGCGACGGTGATATAATGGCAGACAATGAAATTACGATGCTAGTTAAACAATAAATAAATAAGTTGGCGGTGTAGTAACGGTAATGTTAAGTTCAAGTATAAAAGTAAGCGACAGGAAGTTCGTACCTTCTAATGAAAGCTCACCACCTGTGTGTCTGCTTGGTTATAATTTTTCCGCTACCCACTGCATTATTTTTCAATTCGAGTAGGTACAATAGAAGCAGTTCTCAATTGCCCTTGTGTTTTTACATATTTAGATGTGATTGTAATGGCGTTTAACTAGTTATCATCAAGTAAATCATAACAATTCAGAATGACTGACATATTTTTTTGGCTAGTAAATTATCTTCATTATTATTCTTTAGTGTTTATCAATTCATGGAGATTCCAGCAATAAAATATCCTATTAACTTATTAACTATAATCGAGTAATCACCAAAGTATTTATAGTAAGTCATTTTGCATTTTCTACATATGAGGTAATTTTATGGTGAGCAAGAAGATCAAAACAATTTACTAATGTTTAGTCTGGTTGAAAAAAATAATTTTATACTTCTACTGAAAGACATCTGCACAATAATATTATTTTTTTAAATCAGTTTGACTTCACTGCAAAAATATTTTCTCAAAACTGATGTATTTACGAATTTTTCCCACTGAATTTATGATCAAAATATGAAAATGTCCAAGCATTGATAAAAAGGTTATTGAGAATATATTTTCAAAAGGATAATTTGTCTTCCGTGGAGTTAACTCTTGGTGGAAGTTATTGCATTAATATTTTTGAGTAGTTGGGATATTGTTTTTACAAAAGCTTTGAAGACTTTTATTTCTTGCCTATTCGATATTCTTCTCATTTCACAAGTCCTCTTAAACTGCCCTCTTTGAGAATATTATCAATTTTTCAGGGTACAACAATAAAAAATTCAACTTTTCGGTAATAATATGGTGAAAAAAGATGGAAAAATATTTTTAAACAAATGTTGTTTTACATTTTTTTTGGTACGGCATAACTATACAAACACAAATTTAACCAAATATTCGCAAAAAGGTACTTTCTCACATTGAAATGCTTATTTTCCGATTTAGGAGTATAAGTGGCTTGCTTTCAAAACACTCAAGTTTTTTAATACTGTTTGATGATATTTTGAATTCGCAATGGAGAAAAAACTTAAGTTTTGTAATAAAAAAATAATAATGATGAAGTGGTTATTAATAAAAAATTAAGACTTGTGGAGAGTAGGAACCTTTTAAAAATTCACCAACAAAACAGTTTGAAATTTGATGTCCTACCATCTAATATGACTACATTGAAAGGGTACCACGAACAACGAAAAAGATTTATTTGAAGAACTTCGAATTAATAGAAAAATTGCTTTGTTTACTTACATAAACATATTTTTTGAACGATTATCTTTTACATTATTATTTTATAATAGTTATTGAAAAAATTATTAATGCTCAAGAAGATTGTATTGCTCGAAAATGATGTTACGTGTACTTATAAAAATCATCCATTTTTGTAATTGGTATACAATCGAACTATGAAACGGGATGCAAAGTTCATTATTAACATATTGCATGCAGGGATAATCATTTATGGATTGGAAAGAAATGTTTCAGATGAAGAAGCTACTTAAGTGGAATTAGGGCGGAATAATAATGTACATTTTCGCTATGAAATGTTGAATTTCCGATCTTGGGATATAAGTTACTTGCATTCAAAACACGAAACACTCCAGCTTTTTGAAAACGGTAGCAAGTTTTTTGAATACTGTAGAATCGTTTCTCAAAAAAACGGGAAATACTCGATTTTGGTTTTTTCTGTTCCTACAAGAGCTAATGCAAACTTTGAATTGTTTTGTTATTCCCTATATTTTGGTAAGTTTTTCAGTATAGACCAAGCTGTAGAGGTGTTTTACCCCACAAAATAAAAGACGCAAATGGCCTATACTGATTTTTATAAGACAGTTCGTTTATGAAAACCCCAGTTTTCGCCACAGCAAAATCGCTTTGTGGAATTTTTTAAACAAAAATTAGTGAAAAAAATTACAACTTTTTTTTTTTTTTTTTAATATCTCAAGATTATTCAAGGAATCGTTTCACAGTCGTTGGAACTTTTGTAGAGATTCATAAAACCTACAAAATGATTCTTCATTCTACCGGATCGGTGCATTTTCCACTGAGAAAATCCGAGAAAACCTCGAAAAAGAGACTATTTTTCAGTTAATTTTTATTTTTAGAAATCTGAAGCTAGACAAACAATATTGCGGAAACTGATAGATAATAATATGTGATTCAACTGTACGCAAGATGTTTTATGTCCGATGTGCAGTTCTTGCACAATCGCGTTATAAACAATTTAAGGGCACATCTTGCAAGATACGCCGATTTAACGAAAATCGTCGTATTCATATTCTGTAAACGGCATCTGGAAGTAGAGATCACTATCAACAATTTGTATGTTTTGGATTTTCACCTGAGAGGTAGGAAATGTGTTGAAAATGTCACTGAAAGTTGATCAAAACGCTTCAGTCATTCGAAGTCACCCGAAGTCGAACTGAAGTTAATACGAGCGACATCGGGTGCACTTTGAAGATTTATACTCTTTTTTTGTGAAGTGGTCAGAGAAGAATCAACTGAGCCTAAATATTGATTGGACTGTATTGATGAAATTTAGTATTAAACCGAGCAATGAAGACTTCACTGTTCTCGGTGATAATGATCAGATAATTTCCTCCATTGACTGTATGAAGATATTAGGCATTATTATTGATTACAGGCTGATTTGGAAAGCCCATAAAAATGAACTCTGTAATAAACTTTCTAAGAATTGTTATGCCCTAAAATTTATTGCAGAAATTAATTGCAGTAAAAATATACTTCTAACCTTGTATTATGCAATTTGCAAACTGTCATATTCGATATGGTACACTATGCTGGGGAACAAGTCCTCATGCAAAACGAATTTTCACTCTCCAGAAATATGCTATTAGAATTATAAAAAATATGAAATGGTCTCATTCCTGTAGACTAGCGTTCAAAGACTTGAAAATATTAACATTAGTAAGCCTATATATTTATGACATTTCTATATACGTATATAAAAACAAGCAATATTTCTTAAATAATAAAACAGCTCATATCTGTTTGACTCGATCTAAACACTTACTAATTCCAGTCCAACATCGAACTTCTTTTTATCAAAAAAATCTCTATTATATGGGTTGCAAGGTCTTTAATAAATTAAGCTTCGAATTGGAATATGTTCCTAATGTTGGGATTTTCAAAGCCAAACTGAAACAGTATTTGCTTGAAAAAACATATTATACTCTATAGGAGTTTTTCAGTGGAAATGTTTAGCCTTTTGACTTTTTCTATGTAATGTATTGTATGACTTTTCTATGTTAATGTATTGTGTGTCTTTTTCTATGTTAATGTATTGTATGCATTTTAATTGTGGAAATATATTTATTATTATTATTCAGAGTAACTTGCAGTGATATTTTCAACACATTCCCCACCTCTCAGAAGGAAATCCAAAATATACAAATCGTAGATATCTATCTCTACTTCAGAAAGTTACTTATGACATCTACAGTCACTAGTTGAAACTTAATTTGACACGAACCAAGGAATCCAAAGTTAGATGTTTATCTACTGATTGACAGGCAGCCAACAATTTGTTGTTCTGACCAACCCAAGGTTCAATCAAGTTTCTAGTACGTTATGAGGAACGCAAGCAGAATCTAAATGAAAATAGAGTAGTTTTCGATATGATTCCGAGAGTTCCAACCTTTGACAGCTGTTTCGTGGTCACCCACTCATCAGAAAGGATTTATGGAGCTCTCGAAATTAAAACGAATCTACTCAAAGATTGGAACTCTTGGAATCAAATCGAAAAATACTCTATTTTCACTTAGATTCTGCTTGTGTTCCTCATAACGTACTAGAAACTTGATTGAACCTTGGGTTGGTCAGAACAACAAATTGTTGGCTGCCTGTCAATGAGTAGATAAACATCTAACTTTGGATTCCTTGGTTCGTGTCAAATTAAGTTTCAACTAGTGACTGTAGATCTCATAAGTAAGTAATTTTCTGTTATATGCCTGTCTTGCCTTCACGATACTAATTTTTGAGTGGATTCGTTTTGATTTCGAGAGCTCCATAAATCCTTTCTGATGAGTGGGTGACCACGAAACAGCTGTTAAAGGTTGGAACTCTCGGAATAAAATCGAAAAATACTCTATTTTCACTTATCTCAACTTCTGTATGCCTTTTACAGAATATGAATAAGATGATTTCCCTTAAATCGGCACATTTAAAAAGATTTGCCCTTAAATTGTTCATAACGCGATTGTGCAAAAACTACAAATCGGACAGAAACCATCTTGCGCACAGTTGAACCGCATGTTATTATCTATCAGTTTCCGCAATATTGTTCGTCCACCTTCAGATTTATAAAAATTATGAATTTTTGAAAAATGGTCCCTTTTTCGAGGTTTTCCCGGATTTTCTCAGTGAAAAATGCATGGATCTAGGCGTATACAATTTTTTTTATTCGTTTTATAAATTTCTACAAACGTTCCATTGACTGTAAAACGATTCCTTGAATAATCTTTGAGATATTTCCAAAAAACAAAAAAAAAATAAAAATATCACTGTTTCTTGTTTAAAAAATTCCACAAAGCGATTTTGCTGGGACATTAACAAACTATCGTATAAAAAGAAGTATAGGCCGTTTGCGTGTTTGATTCTGTGTGAAAAGAACCTCTTATTTTTATCTACGCTTGGCCTAGTACGTAATCAGTTTTCTCAGTTTTTCTTTTACTGGAATTACGCCCGTTTTCGTCTTATTGTTGAACTAGCATCACATTGGTGAAATTAAGTGTCTATTTTTTTTCTCTACCTACAAGAGCTAATGCAAACTTTGAGTTGTTTTGTTGTTCCCTATTTTTTGGTAAGTTTTTCAGTACGTAATCAGTTTTTTCAGTTTTTCTTCTACTGGAATTACGCCCTCTTTCGTCTTATATTGTTGAACCAGATCACATTGGTGGAATTCGCGATATCCTCTGCACGAGAAATGCAAGACACCGTTGTTCGTTTTCTCGTCTCGTGTGGGATCTCGTCGTCCGTCTCGCGAAATAGACTTATGGGGTGGGCCAAGCCTAAGAACGAGCTATAAATACGGCCGACATTGGCTGCAACCCATTCAGTAATTGCTAATTTTGAATAGTACGAGTCTCTCACATACACACACATACCACGACACACACTCGAAGAAGCTAGTCTACCAGCAGTCGCACCAGCAGACACAATATTCAACGAACAACAGTCTCTTCTCAGTCGGCTCTCCGTGTGTGTTGCGAAGTTTTTCGGAAGTTTGCCCGGAGTTGATGAAATGGAGTCCCAGGTAACTTTAGCTAGAGACGGACTTTCGGTGATTTATTACGGTTTCGTTTCTTTGGTGATTGCCCTTCTGGTTAAAGTTGTCGTGAATGCTTACGGACGATTGGACAGCAGGGTACCTATTTCTAAATTTTTTATTAAGTGTTTGTAATATTTTTTTTTTTTAATTCGCGGTTGTAGTGTACTAACTTGATACGATGCATGCAAAAGCTATCCAAATTGAAATTGTTCGATTGTTATTCAAAAATTGATATCGTTTTTTTACTTGCTTTTATTTGGTGTAAACTCATGTCTGAAGTAAGCAACTATTTTGAAAATTTAAATTTGCAGTTAAAATTTCAGAATAGTTTGAAATCCGATATTTCAAATAATTGTGTTGAATTTTTTTTTATTATCGACGCTTATTCGTGGAGTTGGGTGGTTCAAATTAGGAGTAAAATATTGGGAGGAAATGCAAGAAACCTCAATCATGAACTTCACGATGATGGTTAACAATAATTAGCAATCAAAATGCATATATACTAACAATGGCACAAGATTTGCAAGATTTTCAAAAGTTTGGAATTGGCAGCCATTTTGTTGTAATGTCAATACCGGCTTGATAAGTACATTGAAAAAATTTCGACAAGTTGGATCCAACCTATTGACTAAGAAAAAATATTAGGAATATAGGGTTTTTTTGGTTAGAAAATAAATGCGGGATGTGAACTGTTTTCTGTTTACAGATCTTCCAAGAGTTTTCTTATCTCAACTTAGATTGTTTCAATAAGATAGTGATTTACCTATAAGTTTTGAAAATTATTGGGCCATATTGTCTAAGAGTAACTTATATTTACAAAATCTACAAGAAATGTTAAAATGTCTACTATCATAGTCTGGTTCATACCAATAAACGTTACTATAGATAAAACTTTAGGAATCTCGTGGAAGCATGAAACTTCATGTAAGAATATTTTCAAGCGTCCAAAAATATCCGATATCGTCCTTATCAAACAACAGGGTTCGTTGAAGAAAGTCTCCAAAAGTTTCCAGAAAATTTCCAAAATTAGCTTTCGACTGGTTTGAAAATTTTACACCAAAAATAATTGACCAGTTGAATGCTCTTATTTTGACTTATTACCATGGCATCCACATCGATTTCCTGAATTGTTTTCTTTGAAGATACTTCGGAAGTGATTACACTGGAATTTTTTTTACGTTAGTCATGTGATTAGACTGTAAGGCAGTAACACAAAATAATTTTTTACAGGTACTGCCGTCGACTTTAATAATACAAATTGAAATAAAATTTCAAATATATTTCATGATAATAATAAAGTTTACGGAAATTAGCTTTTTGCTCATCATTCCAGTTTTCATAAAACAAATTATCTGTTATTATGACTTTTCATATTCCATAAACGACTTAGAACAAATTATTAAAAACTGAAATAATGCTAAAATGTCGTTTGCCGTCAAATTGTTCAAGTGTTTGTTAAATATTTTGGTGTGAAATTTTAGTTATTTTTAAATAAATTATCACTCGACTGCGACTCAAGATAATTTTTAAAAAAATTGTTTACTCCAAAAATTGCTAGTAGTAATTCAAACACTATGTATATACAGTATTATGATAAAGTAATGCACAAAATTCATAAAACGTACAACGATCACTTTTGAAAAAATGCAAAAACACGTCAAACTGTGTTTTTTTTATTCCGCATCTTTTGACATAAGTTACAAAAATAACACGTCAAAGTTGGTTTAATGGACTGTTTAGTTAATTGTAAAGTTATTATGAAACTTACGTTTATTTCGTTTTTTATTCATTTTCTCGTTTTTTTTCTTATGTGAGCCCTACTACAACTATTTTTCCCTTGTGTAAAAACACAAGCTCTATCACATAATGTAATAAAAATCTTAGCTTCCCATTAAAAAAAATTATTCATGACGTCATAACTTTGACAACTTTTACGTGTTATTTTTGTAACTTATGTCAAAAGATGCGGAATAAAAAAAACAGTTTGACATGTTTTTGCATTTTTTTCAAAAGTGATCGTTGTACGTTTTATGAATTTTGTGCATTACTTTATCATAACCCTATATATTATAACACTATGTATAAATGTGGGATTCTGATATAGCTGTTAAGGTCAATTTATTTATTTTTTATTTACGGCCGTTTGCTCCAATTTGAGTTATAATTCGGCTTAACTAATTAAGGATTAACTATTAAATAATAATTAAATCAACATGGTAGCTATAGATCAAACCATGCGGTGAACAGATATTTTAATTTAATTGTGGATTTTATTTTAACTAGAATATAACTAAAATTCGTGCAAACGACCGTTAACATTTAAGACTTACGGCCGTTTGCATTAATTTTAGTTACAACTAAATCCACAATCAAATCAAAATATCTTTGCACCACATGGTTTGATCTGTAGTTACCAAATTGACTTAATTATTAGTTAATAGTTAATCCTCAAAGTTAAGCCGAATTATAATTCAAATTGGTGCAAACGGCCGTTAGGAATTTATAAATGTCAACTGGGACAACATATTATTGTGTGCGAAAATTCGGGTTTTTTTTTTCAAAGTCCTCGCAAACTTTGGGGTCGTCCGACAACTAGAATTCCTCAAAAATGTTGTTGGATAATGTTGCCACTGATTTTTCCATATTTTTGTTAAGCGTTTCGGAAACAATCAGCTGTGATGTGCTAAAGTTTATTTTTCCGATCGGAAAGGTTACGATGTCTAGAGGGGTTTATGCGTTGCATACTGTACTTTTTCTTCGAACACATATTACAACAAAACAGAATTTTTTTAAGTTGACTTCTCTCATGTCGTCGTGACAGTGCCATTTGACAGACCAGGACACAGTGACAGGCGGGTGTTTAACCACTGATATGAAATCAAACAGTAACCATAGTGAAGAATGGAGTTGTCGTGGTAACGTTTTTAAATTTTCAGTCACAGATTGTGAATCTATGATTAATCGATCATTTTCGTGTTTTAGTTATGTGAGTAGAAAATAGGTAATTATGATACAAGTCCGTAAAGTAGGAATGAGACACGCGAGTGCAAAAAAGCTCTTTATGAAATTGTCTCATACAAATTTTTATCCACGACGGTTATTTTACTGACATATTGTAGCAATTTTTTTTTTCTTTGGTGTCTTGGCATCGACTGCTATGGTCATTAGCCACGTGTTCTCGATAGGCCTTGTTACTAACTCCATGCGCCACCTTAGGAGCAGCACTGTTAATTGGAACGCAACAGTGAATCGTGCAGGACTCACCCCAGTCCAGCCACGAGATTTGAATAATTTAATCGGTCAAAAAAATCCCAGCCGCAACTGGGGCTCGAACTCCGGACCTTTCGACCCAAAGTCGGACGCTCTAACCACTGCGCCACGCCCCGATATTATTGTAGCAATTGTTGAATATTTTATCGAATGCAATTTTCAATTTTCGTCCTATTGTGACTTCCGAGTACAATCTGACGCAAAATACGTCTTTTTGATAAATGAACACTTCGTAAAACATTACTTTCCGCACACTTGATTTTTTTTCTACAATCACACTCCAAAACATGCTTTTCTGCACAGTTTTACGTTCGCAAACATGATTATTTCTAACAATAATTGAAATTTGACATTAGTGTGCCGCAAAGTGACATTTCTGTGCCACAAAGTGACATTTCTGTGCCAAAATTTTTCGGTACCTAATTTCTAAGCAATACAGTTTTCGTGACAGCAAGGTGAAAGTATATTTTGAAAATTCTGCATTTCGAAGGGATATTCGATCAGGCAACTTCAAGAATGAATAGACAAAGTCTATTGGTTTATATAATATGAGAGAAATTGTCGTACAAATTCATAATATTCTGAACAAAAATCATAGACATCACTACTGCTGTCTCAAATACCCACATACACACTATCCATTGCTAGGCAACGGAGCAACATCTATCGAATCTTTTGAATGTCAACAAACGTCAAACATAAAATATTCGTAAAATATTCTTGTCCCGTCATTTTTTAATGAGATTGAACTAAAATGGATAGCGACAGTTCTGAAATTGAAAATACTCCGCCAGAACTAAGAGAACAAGTTAATTCATTGTCATTGAATTTACTACCTTCAACTTCAAGAGAAAAATATAAGAATGAGTCACTGACATTTCATTCCGTCTTATAGTATAGTATTATTTTTAGCAAAAAGGGTGTTGTAGAAAAAGTATAGTGTGTAACACGAGCAGAAATGCAATTTCTCACTCGTTTGAATTGCAGCACTCGCTTGCGCTCGTGCCGCAACTTTTTCAAACTCGTGAGAAATTAGCACTTTTCTGCACTTGTTGCACAATATACTATTTACGCACTTGTGCTACAAAGTATCAGTTTACGCACGGTGAGCAGTGCGTAAAACCATAGTTTACGCACTGTTGTAGAAACACTTTTTATTTTGCTGAATACATTTTTATTTGGAATATTGAATATACGTCTTTACGATGCAGAGTCATCTATTTTCGTAATTGGTACAATCGAACCATGAAACGGGATGCCAAGTTCATTATTAACATATTGCATGAAAGAATAGTCAATTATGGATTGGAAGGAAATGTTCCAGATGAAGAAGCTGCTTAAGTGGAATTAGGGCGGAATAATAATGTACATTCTGAAATATTAATTGAATGGTCTAATGAAAATGGCGTGCCTCTATTATTTGAATCGATTATCCAATGAAGTTCATGGTTATTTTTATGAGTATGTTTGGAGGAATATTTTGTACTAAGAGTTTAGTCGCATTGATGAAATGTAATGAATGAAAAACAGTTTCTATGCAGTGAATCCAATATAAGATTGTCCACCACGGAGAAATCTGAATCTATGATTTAGATACAGTTTCGGTTGAATGGGAAAAAATTGCGTGATAGAAGGGCCATCTATATGGAAGTATGAAATTTCCGAAAATACTTATGATACTCAAATTATCTTGGAAAAACTCAATTTTTCCATTATTATTTTATTTTTTCTGGTTATCGTCGGAGCTGGAAAAATACTTCTTCACAGAAATATTTTATGAGGTTTTTGTGATGATATCAGATTTACTGTCCAACGTTTCGTTATCGAACAACTCATTTTTTCTAATTACTTTCGGTATAAATACAGATCTTCAAACAATTTTTCTTCCGAATTCAATGATACTTATATTGATGAAATTTGAATCCAACATGAAACCATAATTCAAATTAAATTTTTCATCTAAATCTTCTTTTTTAGATAAGCGGTGAATATAAACAAAAGTTGTCTTCGATTAGCTGTATTACTCGAATGTGCTGAGTTTGGTCTAGAAAATTCAGATTTTTTTTGTCGAATTTCATGACATTTTACTCGTTTCTCTTTGGTGATGCATATTTTTATTAACTTTTTGCAATAATAATAATGAACCGGAAAAGCTCTACGAAGCTTCACTTGTTGTAAGGACTGAATTAAAATAAGAAAATGAAGTTATTTATATAATAATAATATTGGTATAATAATGACAAAACAAATATGGACAGTTGGTAATTTTTATTTTGTACAAAGATTGTGGAAAAATTGTCTTTCTTCATTTATTATTCATTCTTTCCTTTCTAAGGAATGATAAGTAAAAAAATTTAATCTGTTTTATTAACTTGATTTTTAAAGTAGTTGTATTTTTGTTTCGTGTGTTATAAGGATGTGGTTATTTTTATGAATATGTAAAATAATATTATAACAAAATAAAATCCATTTTTTGCTCATTTTGAATGAGGCGACTGATGAGTATGTATAATTTTTATTATAGATTTTTTTTAAACACCATTTCTGAAGAGTTTCTAAAGTTTTCATGAACTCCCCATCCCAAAATGTCATGATTTATTTGTGATTGAACAAGTGAAAAGTATAATATTTTTAATGGATATTCAAAACTTTTTTTAATTAACTTGAGATGAAATCTCAATTTTTTTTAATGATATAGTGATTTTGTGGATCCCATCTTAAATGTCTGACAATCATTTTACTAAAATATTTGATATAGTCAGTTTCCTAAATTTTTGACATCAAGTTGGTAATGTATTTCTTTATGAAGTGATTGGAAGGTATTTTGTTTTTCAAAATTCCTTGTTTATAGCATCATCAAACCATCTCTTGATTAGTTTGATGTTTTTCTCAACTATTTCTTGAAGTTAATTCCAAGTGGAAGCTTCACTTTCAAGATTTAATACGTCATTGAGATAAAGTCTGTACCCTGAGACACACCATATTCCTGGATTGATAAATATTTCATCAATTTCTACATATTGAATTCTGATAGCTTTCTAATAGTTAGTAAGTTATTCTGCAAAACCCTATTTTCTCCAATTTATGTGGTAGTAATTCAGAAGAAGAAGAAGATCTAGAAATATTCAAATTGTTGGAGTTTATGTATCTAGTTTTTTATATGAATTGTTTGTAAGGTAATAAATAGCATCTTGAGTTGATACTTTTCTTTTAAAACCAAACTGTAAATTTTTATAAAATCATGTTTTTTGAATAGTTTTCTATAACATTTTTAGTAATTTTTCAAATATTTTGTATAAGCTGGATATTATCGTTTAATTTTCTTTGATCCTTTCATTGATGAAAACTACAGTAACATACAGTGACGATTCGAAGTTCGTTATTCACTTAACTTTTTTATTTTAATCCTCATGCTACGAGCTCTTGAAAGTGAATTAAATTAGACCTACCATTTTAAAATACTCAGAATGCAACCGTGGCATGCCGCCGGTTTATTTCTGTCACAAAACATCTCACAACTATTTCGAATGAATCTTGCGGAAATCCTTCTGGATAATGTCAGTTCAATTATCGTTGAAGTGTTCGAAACCCATATCGTTTTACGGACTGAATTAAAAGGTACTGGTTAGTGAACATCTTTTGGAATGTACGGTGTGATCAGTTAGGTCTGCATGATATCGGATTTTTTTTTACTTTGGCGTCAATTTCTCCTTCTATCCAGATGGAAAATAGCAGAGAAAAATGTTAGTCGCGTGATTATCGCATTATATGTCAAATAGTCACGTGATTATCGCATTATCTGTCAAATTTAAATTTTGTTCCAAAAAAATTACGAAAATGCTTCTCAAAATACCGAAAACAGTTAATAGAAAAAGTGTTTCTAAATGCAATTTTTAGCACATATGCAAAACTTCAACTGTAAATGATAATTAAATGTTATGTCCATTTTTTGTAAAGGACCCCGCTCTAATCTTATGGAAAACCGGTTTCGGTGAAAATCGCTGAAATTTCAATATGAAGCTTATGCCATCCTGAACAAAAGATGTCATTGGATTCTATGGGGGGTCAAAGTTTGATATTTCGACGATTTTTCAAAAAATCCGGAATTTCATTTTCATCGTATCGGTCCGAATTTTCATAATGGAATAGTCCACAATATGTGCATCAAAAAGTTCAAATGACAAAAGTTTCTAGTATCAAAACTGGCGGGTATACAGAGGGTTAAACTTTGTTTTTGATAATTTTTATCGAACCTTTTTCGAGAAAATATTCGTTTTCCTGCAGATCCATATGCAATTGATGTTACTTACAGTTCATGAGGGGGCGATCATATTTTGCATTCGAACCAACCATCCAATTTCAAATATTTGGAAGATACGGGGCGATCAAAAATATATTTAAAATTTCTGAAAAATGTATCCCTTTGTATGTCAGCTTCCATCAATATATTTCTCTGATTTTTTGAAACTCTGTAGCTAATAAATATACAAATATGTCAACGTCTGTGCTCATTAATCTGAATCCAAATAAAGTTGCTGCGATGGTCCAAAAAATATGAAGAAGGGATGTTTCGGAATAATTTTGAAATGATTTCTAAAATCATCCGTGAATTTTTTGATCAAAAATAAACTTGAACTTTATAAACCTAAATTTTTACAAATGAGGATGATGGGTATTGTGTATTATTTGTATGTAAACAACGTAGATTTGTACCTATGTGCTTGCTTCGCAGAAAAAAATTTGCAGATTTCGACATTAAAAAATCATTCAAAATTACACAATTTGACGTCAGCATTGGAAAAAGTTTTTTATGATCCCGAGACATACCAACCGAAATAAGGAATTGTTGTAATATAAAAATTTCTCGATATTGGAGTGCAAGGAAGTAATGTTCTTTTTTTAGCAGGTACACCTTCCTATAATTATTATTCAGCTGTCATGCCACGTGTTGAGAAAAAATTACGATTTATTAAATAAGTGTGGGATTATGCGCATTTCATTTGGAATTCTTCCAAAATCGTTTGACCATTAAAACATTTCAAGTTTAACATGCTATAATATACTCGAAAGTGTTTTTATATGTACACATTAGTTCCGCTATAAATACTATTTACATCCTCCTCAAATGCGTATTACAAGCTAGCGTTAAATCGAAATTTTTTGGCTCATATTAATCTCAAGACTGAATCAGACGAATAAATTTAGATTTATGAATTGAATTTATGCATTTCGAGCTATGTAGGTGTGTATACGTATGAAATTCATTGGAATATAACGGAGTTATTGGTTTCTATAAGTACTGTCTCATACAAATTTTGAGAATTTGTAATTTTAGAACTCTTGGTTATTGTCAACCACTGGTATTTTCATTTTTGATTCCTCTTAAACAAGTGATTTTCTATTTTGAAACGAGTGAAATCAAAATATATAAATATATATATATATATATATATATATATATATATATATATATATAGTGACCGCCAAAAATATATACCTACCATATGGGAAAAAAGTTTATTGTTAAGAGTATTGAAAAAGCATTTCTGTGGAAAAGTATGTGCATGTCCAATAACCCAAAAATCGATTTTGACAAATCAAAGTATTTTTTCTGAATTTTGGTGAATGGTGGAACATTTGTATTTTGATGATAATGACGATACTCTCTCATTTTCTCCGCACCAGATAGCACTAAATTGAAAAAATTGATGTTTGCCAGAACCCTCGCTGTTACATTGGTTCGTATCTAACAGTTATATGAGAATTCCAAGACTATGTTATTTTTATTATTATTTTTTAGTAAAATTTCTTTCACATCATAATCAAATTTTATTTTAAAAAAATGCTAATATTTTTTATGGTTTTGGCTTTGAAAAAATTAGAAGAATACCTTGACATTCCTAATTTTATTTCAAAGTTATTGCGGTATAATAGAGCTATTAAAGCTCCTTTCTTTAGAAAAATCACCGTAGAGCAATAAAAGAGTTACAGCTTTTAAATGGGACACCGTAGAAACAATTATTTCCTGCTTTTTAGATTTGTGTTATGCCAGCTACCTAACTGGGAAGTTAGATTAAAAGCAATTGAGAAATTTGTATCCAGAAAACAAACATCATTAGCAGTTTTTTCCCCCCTTCCCATAAAAGGCACAAAATGAAAAAAATTTGGTGAATTTTTCTGAATTTTTAATATGATGCAGTTCAAGTTATTTCGAATAGAAAGTAATTGGGTGACAAACCCCAAAAATAAATAGTTTAGATGCTAGGGTGCGTTGAAATTATACCTTGCTCAGAATATACTATTCATTATTATAGTCGGAAACACTATCTCTACGTATATTAGTTTAGATTATGCTGAACAATTGTGTATTTTTTTTTTTCAAATATAAAACCTCTCCCTTACCCTCAACTCCTATTTTAAAACACGAAAAAAAAATTCTCGACCACCTGTGAATGCTTATCAAAATAAATGTTTTAGGGCCAGTTTCACCAGTTCCAGTTAAACTCCAGATAACTAACTAATAGTTTAGACGGTGAATGACATTCTTTAAATGGTGTTGAAAGGTTCACATTCTAACCATCAGTTAATTATTATGAAGCTTAACTGGAACCTGTGAAACTGGCCCTTAATCAGCTCACTAACTCCATGCGCCACCTTAGGAGCAGCACTGTTGATTGGAACGCAACAGCGAATCGTGCAGGACTCACCCCAGTCCAGCCACGAGATTTTAATAATTTAATCGGTAAATTAAATTAAAAAATCCCAGCCGCAAGTGGGGCTCTAACTCCGGACCTTTTGAATATCAATTAATTGAGCGAAAATCTTGAAAATAAATAAAAATTAGACATCAACAATTTGAATATTAGTTGGTGCCTGAATACATTTTTTTTCGTGTTTTAAAATAGGAGTTAGGGGGAAGTTTTAGATTTTTTTTATAAAATATTACACAATTGCTCAACATAATCTAAACTAAAATACGTAGAGATATTGGTTCGGCATATAATAATAAATAGTCTATTCTGAGCAAGATATGATTTCAATGCCCCCTAGCATCAAAACTATTCATATTTGGGGTTTGTCACCCAAATAATTTCTATTCAATATAACTTGAACTGCATCCCATAAAAAATTCAGAAAAGTCCACTGAACATTTTTCATTTTGTGCGCTTTGGGGGGAGGGGGGATAATCATAAAAAACTGATATTTGCCTTGTTCAGGCATATTTAAACATTCGACGATACATTTAAAGGCGCTCGAGAGATATTTTTTAGCGTTTCGTAATAGGAGTTGGGAGGAAGAAGGGGGGTTGAAGATATTTTTTATAAAACAGCATAATTTTGTGCAACATTAGCAACATTGAAACAATTGAAAATATTGTTACCGGATTCAAAAACAAATAGTCTAATCTGCACAAAGGGTGATTTCAACGCCCCTTAGCAGCAAAACTGTTCAATTTTTTTGGGTTGGCGCAATGGTAACATTGGTTGAGAATTACATGGACTACATCATACCAAAAATTCAGAAATATCCACCGGGACCCAAATTCCATAAGGAGTTTGTGGGGTCCTTTATTATTATTATTGTAACATAATGAATATTATTATTATTATTATCCGCGTTTTTTTAAATTTATGAACCCCTAACATTTTTGGTCGGCTGTTTAAAATTAAATTTGATTTTGATATGTAATATATTCTAGAAACAATAAGCACTTCGTGACTCAACTGTATTTTCTACCTATAACACCTATATACACTTCTGTCAAATGGTACAGATTGAAGCAATCTAGACAAGCCAGTAACCTACTCTATTGTATTTCAATTTGGCCGTCTGGCATTTCTTGAATTACATTACAGTCAATTTACTAGGGTCGGGTCTCATCCTGGAATAACAATTGATGGTGCGGGTCATGAATTTTAAGGAAGTGACTACGTTGGCGAGTATTGAAAGCAGATGGGTTGATTGAATTTGTAAACGATCCTAATTGTTTGAGATAAAATTTGTATTGAGTCATTACTGTTGTGGATGTTATTTTCGTATGTCTCATTGTTAGTGGTTATTTCTTCAAACAGTATAAACAGCAATAACAAGTACTATGTTGAGACAGAAAAACCTCGATGAAGATTTAAAATCGTCTCTTGTAATCTAACAAATATCGCTAAGAAATTTATATTTATGTCTTTAACACTTATTTTTCATATAGAATAATGTTTACCTATTAAATACTGCCGTATAAATGATTATATTCCTTTCATGAGAAATATTCACGAAAAATATTCTTGTGTTTCAGAACGCCGAAGAAAATGCCACATCCCCTAGCGTGGAATCGCCAAAGGGTGAAGCCCCGAAGGTACCCGAAGCAGTAACAAACGGTGATGCTGCCGGCGATATTCCCGCTAAAACAGACGAGACACCAACGACCGTAGAAAATGCAGAAAAACCGGCTGAAGAGCCAAAAGTTGAGGAACCCAAAGCTGCTGCAATCGAAGAACCCAAAGTTCTCGAACCCATAGTCGAAAAACCCGCCGAATCCGCTCCTTCTCCCGCCAAGGAACAGCCTTCTCCTGCCAAGGAACAGGAGGATCCCAAACCCGTAGAACCACCAACTCCTGTTGTCGAGGAGACCAAAGAGGTGCGTAGCGAGGAGATCCCCCCTCCCTTGCCATCCTCTAACCCTCCTTCCCCGGTGACGGTATTCGCTGAATCCACTAAAGCAGACTCTCTAACTGCTGATCAGGTACCCATCAATCTGCCACAATCTGTACCTGTCGTAGAAACAATTTCAGAACCGTCAGTTATACAGTCTCAGCCCCTGACAGCTTCTTCACCTGTTGTCGAAACTGTAAGTGACGAAACAAAAGTTGAACCCGTATCAGAGCCAATTCAAGAAAAGTTAACTCTAGAATCTGTCTCCTCGTTAGAGCCCGTACAAAAAGAAGAACAAAGCAGTGAACAAGCAATCGAACTTATTTCTAGTTCATTGAAAACTGACCCTTCAGAGACCTCTGCGTGTGCAGCTGATTCCTCGAATCCAGCTGAAATTCCCATTGAGCCACCGAAATCTACCGAAGTTTCGGTTCAAGCGCAGCTACAAGAGATTTTTCTCAAAAATGAAAAAGTCCCCGAGGAATCACCCAAATCAGAATCGAGTAAAGTTACTTCCGAATGTGCAGATAAATCCTCAGAAGAAAAAGAAATTTCTTCTGAACCTCTCAAACTTGGTGACTCAGTCTTAGATACCCCTCAAGAGCCAAAGCCCATCGCAGAATCGACCGAATTGAGCAAGGTACTCAGTGAAACAACAGAGTCTTTTTCGCAAGAAGAAGTAGCTCAAGTCGAAGAAACGACAAAAATGGAAAGTCTTTTGAAAAGTCCTGAAGCACCAAAGGCAACCACCAAACCTACAGAAGTAATCACAGAAGACCCGCAAATACGTTCTGATGAAACATCTGCCGAGAAAATTGAAGAGAAACCAGCAGAGACTCATGAATCGATCAAATCCTCAGATGTACCTACTGATCTGCCTAAATCCTCTGACGAGCCCGTGGATTCTCCAAGGCCTATTGAGGAAGTAGTAGAAGCAAAGAAATCTGACGTTCTCAATGAAATCCTTTCTGCAGATTCTCATGAACAGTCTACTGTGCAAGCTGAAAAACTACCAGAACTGCCGAAATCTTCCGAAGCTTCTCCGATAGAATGCCCAATGACAGCCTCCCCTCCTAGTCCCTTGGTACTCACTCAAGAGCCTTCTGCAGCTATCCCTGAAAATTTATCAGGGCCAGTGGAGCCTTCTCCAGAATCTCAGTCCCCAACGATAGAGCAGCTTGCAGATTCTGTGGTTAATCCCGCGGATTCTCTGCCAGATATCTCAACAGAGTCTTTACCCTCGCTTCCCGATCCGTTATCGGAAAATCTGGCAGAACCGATGTCTCTACCTCCCGTGGATTCAGTTCCCGAGCCCATAGCAACTGACTGTCCCATTTCTAAAATCCCCCTTCCCTCCGACAGTACAGTCCTCACGAACGGAAACACCAACGGGCTGCCGTCACCGACTGATGAAGTTTCAGCGCTGCCGCTGAAAGAAGGACCACTGAAACAGGTGAATAGTGTTTCCCGATTCCCCCATGAGAAAAGTTTGTCTGTATTTGATCAGCTCTTGCATTAACCTCTAGTTGCTCTTCGTTCTAGTATTTTGTTATAGAATGTTTATCCCCAAACGTGATTGGCTGGAATTGTGCTAACAGATTGATTGATTCTTCCTGAATGAAAAATAACATTCCCTATCCTTACTAATACTTTGCCAATGTTATTGTTTCCTTCGATATGCTCCACTTAGTGATATTCTGGTTTTGTATGCTAGAAAAAGTTGTTCATTTAATATTTACAGTCGCCTGAAAATTATGTAAGTAGTATTAGATTGTACACGTTTATTTGAATAAGATAGATTTATGGGAACTAACATTATTAGATAATAGAAACTTTCTAATTTTGACATTTAAAGTGACATTTTTCAAAACTGACGGGAAAGTCATAAAGTCCAACTTTTCTTCATCAGTTAGGAAATGTTTTACTTTTCCTAACTGTAGCAGTAGCGCATTCAATGGTGGGGGGCACGGGTGCATTGCCCTCTCTCAAAACTCCAACAGACCAACCACTATTTTTTCACGTTTGGATAAACCAATTTGAGATAAATGTTCTGCCGTGAAATCTTCTCTTCTAAGTACATAATTTTGGGATGTACTGTACGTTCTCCTGTCCTAAGTCCGCAATACAGAACCAAATTGTTAGGCATGTGACATCATAATAAAACGAAAAATTGCTAGTGAAGTGAATAGTGCCGACATTTCAACCATGTTCAATCTGTGTCCGGTATGTTGGAAACATTGGAACAAGTCACAATCAATTTACTATATGAAAATTCCTTACTTCTGTACCCGTTCAGTCAACTTGTGGAAATGATCTTGCTGATGCAATTATAAATGGCCTGATATCGTGCAATATTGAAGTTTCATATTGGATAGGAGAGGGATATGATGGATCATCCAATATGATTAGACATCTAAAGGGGGCATTGTTTTGCTAAAGATCATCCAACAGCACTCTATGTACATTGTGCTGCACATTATCTCAATATGGCTATTTCTAAATTCAATATAACCAGGCAAATACAAAGATAAAATACAAAAAATTCACTTGATACATCGAATCTATGTAATCAAGATATAAGAAATTTTTCTCTACTCATGAAAAAATCCTTCCGCAAGAAAGTTGAAGTCTGTAGCATTCTATCATTAATCTGAAATATACATGACCTTGACCTCAAAAAGATTCGCCTGCGATGCTATTTTCGATCCACATGTGTACCCTCCCCCTCTCCATAATATCATTCCGGGTGCGCCACTGGTTAGGAGAGGTTCATTTCATGATCAATTAGGAAAAAAACAGTAATAAAAAATAAAGAAAAGTGAATTTTATAGAAAACAGGATACAAGTTTTATAAGAACATTTTATATCTTAATTATAAACGTTGACAATGCAGTTTGTTAGGTTAAATTACGAGGCTTGTTTGGTAAGTCCGTGACTTTTTAAAATTCCCGCGCAGTAACTTTAAATGCAACACTGCTGCTGTCAACCACCATCTTTCAATAGACTACTGTCAAATTTTGAGCAAGCTGCGACATTTGGTTTGTGTTTGACAGCAATTAGAAGCAGACAACCTCGTGAATTTTAACAAAAATGGAAAAAAGTGAATTTCGTGTGTTGATTAAGCATTATTTTTTGCGTAAAAAAAACCATAACTGAAACCAAGGAAAGACTTGATAAATACTATGGGAACTCTGCACCATCAATTTCAATGGTTAAGAAGTGGTTTACTGAGTTCCGTTGTGGTCGTACCAGCACAAGTGACGCCGTACGTTCAGGTCGCCCAAAAGAGGTCATCACGCCAGAAATCGTCGATAAAATCCATGGAATGATATTGGACGATCGGAGAATAAAAGTACGTGAGGTAGCTGAGGCTGTAGGCATCTCAACTGAGCGAGTACATCACATTTTACATGAATATTTGGACATGAAGAAGCTATCCGCGAGATGGGTGCCGCGATTGCTCACACTCGACCACAAGCGCAACCGTGTGACCACTTCAAAGGAGTGTTTGGCAAAGTTCAATCGCAATCCGGGCGAGTTTTTACGCCGTTATATAACCGTAGACGAAACATGGATCCATCACAATACCCCAGAGACCAAGGAACAATCAAAACAGTGGGTGTCAACTGGTGAACGTGCACCAAAGAAGGCTAAGGTGCGTCTGTCAGCCAACAAGGTTATGGCCACAGTTTTTTGGGATGCACGCGGTGTCATTCATATAGATTACTTAGAGAAGGGTAGAACGATCAACGGCGAATATTATTCAGAGCTTTTAGACAGATTCGATATTGATTTGAGGCAAAAACGACCACATTTAGCGAAAAAAAAAGTGCTGCTTCATCAAGACAATGCACGAGTGCACACGTGTGTAGTCACTATGGCAAAAATTCATAAATTGGGCTACGAACTACTACCCCATCCAGCATATTCTCCAGATTTAGCCCCTTGCGACTATTTTCTTTTCCCAAACCTGAAGAAATGGCTGGGTGGTAAGAGATTTGGGTCGAATGAAGAGGTTATAACCGAAACAAACGCCTATTTTGAGGGCCTTGAGAAAACCTATTATTTGGAAGGAATAAAAAAACTGGAAAAACGCTGGACTAAATGTATTGATCTAAAAGGAGATTATGTTGAAAAATAAAACGCTTATTTGCCAATTTTTTTTTTCTTTATTCAAATAGTCACGGAGTTACCAAACAGCCCTCGTATCTCCGTCTTTGGAATTTAATAAGTAACGTTTGTCAATTTTGACATTGAAGTTATGTTTCAGGATCATCAGTAACAGAAGTCACTGTGGAAACATACCTACACAGATATCCACTCTGCCCTCCTAAGTAATAACGTCCTATCTGCATTTTTGGCTTTATCATTGATAATATAATATTATATTGGCCGAACATTATGATAGTAGTATTTTGTATTCAAGACATACTTCTCAGATGGTATAATGAAATACTGAGGCACTTTAAAAAAAATAGACGAATACTGGTTACAGCTACCAAAATGATATATTATCAACAATTCAGTCGAAAATTCAGATAGGACGTTATTACTAAAGAGGGCAGCACTTGCTTTTGCGGAATTTTAATTAAAAAATTCATATTCATACTTTTTTTATGTTCAAACGCTTTTCAGATATACAAGATTAGAAAAAAATCTTATGTGTTACGAAATAACATTTTGTGTATGTAACTCGTCATTTTGCGGGAAATGTTAGGAAAAGTAAAACATGTCCTAACTGGTGATGAAAAGTTGGACGTTATGACACTCACGTCAGTTTTGAAAAGTGTTACTTTATATGTCAAAATAAGACAAATATTTTTTATGAAACCAACACATCAGTTTTTTTAGCATGAACAAGGTTTTGAGAACAAGTTTCGAACTAATAAAGCTTTGTTATAGATGAATTTTACTATTGAAAAAATTTTTTTATAACATTATCAATTTTAATATTATTGGGATTGTTTGAAAGGAGATACCTTTAATGTTGGATCAAAAATTATCGATATTCTCAAACTTTTCGTTTGAATTGGATATTCAAATATGATATTCTACATGAACAAGTGAATAGTTTTGACAGAAATAAATCATTCATCTCGTTTTCAGGTTCCAACTGAAACTTCAAAAGAAGAGGGAGATAAGCAGACAATTGAGCCGGTGTCGGTGGTAAGTATTTTTATTGTAATCCAATTTACAAGAGTATTTATTTACAATTTTAATATACCGGGTGACAACCATATCACTTTCGGGCTACCATTTTTTTATTTTTTCACCTAGTATAACGAAACTTGGCACAGTTATTATTCGAACTAATGGTGGATTTATGCAGCAGTCATAAGTTTTAAGTCATAAGGAAGATTATTCGTCAATGATTGGTTGGTCCATTTATTTCAACCAATCACTGACGAATATTCTTTCTTATGACTTAAAACTTATGACTGCTGCATAAATCCACCATAAATGTCAATTAACTGGTGTAACGACAAATTTCTACAACTTCCGGTTTCCCTGGAAATTACCTTAACTTTCGAAATTTAAATGGGACACCCTGTATATTGTTTGTTTTTAGGATTCTTCAAATTATTCTACATCCGAATTCATAATTTTTCAATTGGTTTTGACATAAATCATATTTTTAAATCAAATTTTAATATTCAATCTAGAGTGCCATGACCATCCTAAAATGTCTCTATACTTAGACTCTCTATTTACAGAAAAATCTAAAAAGAATATCTTTGTTTGTTAGCCCAGAGAAAGGCTGTGAAGTTGTATAATTCAATTTTTTTGCATTAATTCAAAAAACTTAAATTTAACCATATCACTTTCATAACACTATTAAATGCATTATTTCAAGACGAATCCATAAATGTATAACACATACTACCATATTTCATTCCAACTTACTTTCATTTCATTATTAATTTGAATCTTCTAATTTAACTGTCAAACACTGTCAATGCATGTTACCTCATAGATACAACAATTCAATTGTTTTCCATGGCAATGGCAACTATGACTTTAATAATTATGGGAAATTCGGCAAAATTTCATTTAATAATGAAATGGACTTCTTCCAGAGATTAAATAAAAGTAAGTTGGGATGGAAGATGGTAGTATGTGTTATACATTTTTGGATTCGTCTTGAAATGATGCATTTAATAGTGAAAGTGATATGGTTACATTTAAGTTTTTGGAATTAATACAAAAAAAAAAAAATTATACAACTTTTCAGCCTTTTCCTAGTCTAACGAACAAAGAAAACAAACTTTTTAGATTTTTCTGAAAATAGAGAGTCGACGTAGAGAAATTTTAGGATGGTCATGGCACTCTAGATTGAAAATTGATATTTGATTTAAAAAATTTTAAAATATAATTTATGTCAAAATCAATTGGAAAATTTTGAATTCGGATGTAGAATGATTTAAAGAATCCTAAAAACAAACGATATACAGGGTGTCCCATTTAAATTTCGATAGTTATGGTCATCTCCAGGGAAACCGGAAGTAGTAGAAATTTGTCGATACATCAGTCAAATGACATTCAGTTCGAATATTAACTCTGCCAAGTTTCGTTTTACAGGGTGAAATAATAAAAAAATGGCAGCCCGAAAGTGATCTCGTTGTCACCCGGTATACTGTCAAAGTCAAAATATAATTTATTGTCAGAAGATTTTCAACTTTTTGACAAAGCTTTTCAACCATAAATAAAAATGTAAATGTAACGTGTCTATTGTTGAGCACCGAAAAAGCAGACCCTATCCAACATAATAATACACCAATAAGTTCTTTGAATATAGAAGAAAAAATCATTTTTACAGAGTGTGAAGTGCTTTCATGAATTTCCGTGGCTTTATTATTTATTTTTTATTCAAAAGAAATTTGTTTCTGATTTTAACTGAAGATGTCCACGGCAGGTCAACAGATTCAGTTGTGATTTTCTGAATAATTTGAAACCGCCATATTTACTCCTTATATAATAATCAGTTTTTATTACCTCATTCAAAAGAGTAACTAAACCATTCTACTCGGGATCTTTTTTCTCTTTTCGGAATTTTTTTAATATTTGGAACCTTTTTTTGATATGACGTATATCATGGCCGTCAATTTCATAATATAATTTATGTCTTTGGCTTCAATATTTTTACTGTTCAAATGTATCATGCAATGTTCATTTTAACTATTGATAACAAAAATTTCAAACCGAAATAAGTTGAGTTGAGTCAATATAAATTTTATAGAAAAAGTATTGAACCATTTGAAAAATACATGTATTAAGATTTTCGATTTTAGAAAAACATGGAGAGTGGTTTCCTAAAGTTGTTGACTTTAAAAATTTGGTATAAGGTTGATTCATAAGTCAATAAAGTTCAACGCAACAGAATCAAATGAAACGTTTTTCCGATTCTTGATTCATATTTTATCATGCATCACAATTTTCAACTTTTGTGCATTGACTAAAATAGTTTATTTTTCTACGACAGAGCGTAAACTATGAATTTACGTTCGGAAAATCATCAACTGTGCGTAAAGTAATGTTTTTACACTGTTCATACATTTTTCAAAAAGGCAGTTTTTTTGCGTCCGATTTTAATCGAAAGTGATAATGCAGTGAAAGAAATTTAATCTAAAGTGATAATACAGCGAAAAAAAAACTTCATTGGTTAAAACATTTAATAATTGCTACAATTTGTCAATATATTAACTGTCGTAGAAAAAAATGTGTATTACACATTTTTGTAAAGAGCCTTTTTTACTCGCGTGTTTTGTTAAACTTGGGTTCGTCTCATTCATCAAACTGCTCATACAAAAAATGTATGCTTCACGAACTATTACAAATAACTATAATAAATTGATTTTTGAGTATTTGGCTTCTCTTGTGTTTTCAGGTGAATTATTGAAAATTTATATTTTGTAAATAGAACGTGGTATTTTTTTTTACTAATACTCACCGAAATAACTCCTGGCTGAAAGATGTTTTTATTCATTAAAATATTTGAATATGTAGTTTTAGATATTATAAGTCTACAAATGTGTGTATGTGTTTGTGTGTTATACATGTTTACTTTTATATATTTCAATATTTTTATTTTTTATATTCATAGTTTAGGCTCTGATGTTTTGCTATAGCCAATTGCTGTTCCAATTTATTTTGACTATTCATATACATTTCATGACTTGTTGGAAAATAAATTTAATTATTATTATTGGTTTGTATAAATAGATTGTTGGTTCCATATAATTCAATTTATAGTGGTCACGTGACATTTATTTTACAATTTTACTTCACTTTTGTTTTTTTATTTAATTCACGCGTGCCCAGTTCATTATAAAAAAATATAAAAATTAAAGAAATACAAGAATTTTTTTCTAGTTTCTAAGAACACTAAAAAGGTTTGTTTTCTAATTAGATTAGATTTTCATTTTCTCACTACCGAATTACCTTTACTTTTCTGCACACACTCTACTGATTATACAATAATTAATGGATTGAATATTTGATTATTGGAACATAAAAATTAAGTTTCATTACAATTTGACTTCTTGATTTAGAAACCAGGAACTGGATTTTTTACATTGGTATGGATTGTTATATGTTAATGAGTTTTGATGAAACTGTTCTTTTGTTTCAGGATGCACCAGCTTGTGAAGAATAAGACTTCTCTTTGAATAAAAATGTTTCTTTTTTTATATGCATTATATGGACTTTTATCACAGGTTAGAATGAAATGAAAAATAATTTTGATCATTCCTGGCAGTGAGCAAGTTTCTGACAAACGGAAAGAGAGCAAATGAAACTGCCATTAAAATTAGAACCTAGAAACTATGAATGTCCACCGCGCAACATAAAACATGTAATTCAGAAGTTTTAATACTCCTATATTGAAATATTTTATATTGTCTTTAGTAAAAGTCTTGGACAGTTTTTTATATGTCGTTCAATCGACTTTTTTTATCGTATACAATTGTAAAATAAAAGAGTTAGTATAGTTTTTAGAATTTCTTAGATGAGCTTATTAATTTCCCCATTTAGAAAAAAAAACATCCATGTATTTTTCGTCATTTTGATTATTAAAGAAACGAGAATGAATTATCAATTATTGATTTATCGTATTTGTAATTATCTATTTTTATTTTGATGTTTTCTTTAGACTAGAAACATATCTTATGCATGAGAAGGAGAACGTTAAAGCAGTGGTTTTCAAAGTGTGAATTCAATGTTTCAAAAGGATTGTGGAAAAAACAGGCAATTTTTAACGTCAAGTGATCCGTGATCTTGTCTGGTTGTATAAACACTAAAAACAGTCGAAACATTTTATAACTATGTATGTGTAGAATAGCAGATAATCGGCTGTCTTGAAATAATATACAGTGTGCTTCATGTAATTTCTGCTGTTGGCAGCTAACTCACACTTGTTTGACATTTTTCGTTGGCTCATCATTTTAGTAACTCCTAAAAGTGGGAGGTTTTGACAATACCATTATTGCAGTTTAATATTGTGTTACTTTCCAGATTAAAAAAATCTTATTTACTGTTTTCTCTACATCAAAAATAAAAAACTAGGGCGTTTCACATGATTTTTCGATGCATTCAAAGCCAGATGGGTACATAGTTTTGATCTAAGAATTAATTTTTGACAAAATATAATTCATAAACGTTATTTCTATGTATAGCATTGTGTAAATTCAACATATTCAATTGAAAAATAGCAAACGACTGTGGGGTTTGATTTCAAATGTATAATAAGTTGGTTTTAAAATTGAAATAAATTTCAAGTTTGTACATTACACAACGAAAATTGATTTTTAACTCTTGTTTTGGTGTCTCAAAATTTTAATATGTTAGTCTAGTTTTGTAAGCGAGGAATTTAGTTTCGATTTCGCCAACTTGAAACTATTTTCTGTGATTATCTGTCTCCGCAGCTCTTTGATATTTCGCAATTATGGTATCCACCGACTTATCAAAACGGCTGTGTGTAGGAAAAAAACGATTATTGAATAAAAACTCTCCGTGTATGTGTGAATGTGTTTATAATATAAATATATAATTAGGATGTTTCCTAGTTTGTTTTTCGTTTCTTTTTATACCCGCCTAGTCCCCCCATCCATCAGCAAGCAAAATTTAAAGCAAATATATTTTTCATATACTGAAATTTTTCTTTTTTTCATAGTTACTAAGGCAGGTCTACGGGGCGCCGTTGTCAAAAATAGTTGTTCCCATATATTTTAGTTCCGTCAAAATATATTTGTTCGGACTCGTTTATTTATTACTAAACATCGAAATATACAGGGTGTAATCTAACCTCTTGCACTCCCGTGAAGGAGGTTTAAAGTCATGTTAAAACGAATGGCAGGTGTGAAAAATGCGAAAAAATTTTTTTTGAGATTTTTAAAATTTTGTGATATATTGGTCGACATTTTGGGAACCTCTGTCCGCCATCCTTCCAGAGCAGCAAAGGCAATTTCCGGTGAAGAAAAGACACTGAATGTCGAATCTTATTGAGATTACGTTTACAGAGGTCCAAAGAGACCCATAGTTCATAAAATTTTCAAATTCTCTAATTCTCTATTTTTTTTTTTTTGAATTTTTCACTCTTGTCATTCGTTCTAACTTGACTTCATACACCCCTCTTTCACGGGAGTGCAAGAGGTTAGATTACACCCTGTATACTGAAACTGAACGAATATTTACATTTTAGGGTTAATCACATATAAAAATATCGAGAATATATAGTGTCATTCAAATAGTACGGAACTAATGGAAAACATCTCTTGTGATTTTTCAATAGAAAAAAAAATTGTCAACTTAGGCTCGTCTTGATACCTACTTAGCTCTTATCAAATATACTAAGTGATTATCAGATTCTTGAAAAAAAACGCATTTTTCAAAATTGGCAAAATCTCAAAAGTAACTGGCCACAGTAATTTTATCAACGTCATGCTAGTTCAAATCAGAGCCACAATAGGCCATTGGCCGCAGTGGTGGGCCTGATACGGGCCCACTCACGTTCAAACCTAACCTAAACCTAGTTTGTCTGGGAATCACAGAGGCGATATTTGATAATGTGAGATGAAGGAAGCAGCAATTAGTGCCTTCAGACAGTTAACTCGAAAGCAGGAATCCTGATCGGACACCTGAAGATTTGGGACCATATTTCCTTAGAAGCCATGTCAAAACCGGCAGATAACATGCCTGTTCATATTTTGAATATTGTACGAGAGCTGTAGAAAGTAGCAGAGCTCCTAAATATCAGTCGTTTGGAAGCTTAACACGTTCGCGGACAGTAGGTGGGAACGGGGAGGTCAAAAAAAGCCACTACCAAGAATATAAAAAATTAAAATATTTGGTGACCAAAAAGTAACCGGCACCAACCACACGCTATTTTTACTTATTTTTTTTGCAAAAAAACTTGAGCGGAATATGCCGTCTTGTCCCTATAAAAATATTTTTGATTTGCTGGGACAGTGACGTTAAATGCCGTCAAGGAAAACTAATCATTAGTTATTACAAATTTATTGAACTATAGTACAAAACGGATTTTGAAACATATATAAAAATATGTAAGAGTTCTACTTTTTGTTAAATTCTTCTGCAACGCTCGATACACAGGGCTGCTTTTTCCGGGCATGTTTTACAAAGGTATTTTGTTTCTTTACGAATTTTATTTTCCGGTCATTGCCTGTACCTTATGTGGTGGCTCTTGCTAGGATCATTTTCTGACATGAAATTAGGATTCGAAGTTCATCTTCCGCATTGAACGCTTCTGACTTGAAATATTTTTCTGTGGTGGAGAGGATACTTCATCCATAATTTGCTCAAGCGTCCCAATTTCTTTCCGATCCATTTATTTGTCCTGTGAATGAAAACGCGACTAATTTATCAGATTATCAAAAACAAACGATATGCTTATAATTTGTGTTCGTGTTGGGACGGTACCTATAAAAACAATTCAAAGTTGTCGGCATACGCCGCGTGGAGTCGTCGTCACAACTTTGTTAGAAACAAATTAAAAAAAATTGCACAACGCGTGTATAAAAAATATCGAGAGTATACCTACTTCTACTAGCTACTTACTTTTGCTTATAAACCACTTTTTGTAGTATTTAAAACACTTATCAAACTCCACAGATGTGTACACAAACACAGATACAGAGCAAATGCATCTGTTGAACAGTATTTTGAAGTTAGGCTCACCAGAACTTATGCATGGACATTTCACGAAATTTTATGTTTTCTCCTGGGACAGTAAGCGTCCGTAACATAGAAATCATACGCAGTGCTGTCGGCAACTGCCGCGGTGAACCCAGAATAAAATTAGATGTTGGTCGGCATATTCCGTCTTGTCCCTGCACATAGCGCGGGATATGCCGCTCTGTCCGCGAACGTGTTAATACCGAAAAAGCATTTTTTCTCCTATAGTGCGTAAAAAAATCAACTGTTAGTAAAGCAATGTTTTACGCAATGTTCAAACATTTTTCGAAAAGACACTATTTTGCGTCAGATCGTACTCGGAAGTCATCATTTCATAATACAACGAAAATGCTACAATTTGTCAATATAACTTACGTAGAAAAAATTTGTATGATTCATTTTCGTAAAGAGCTTTTTTGTACTCGCGTGTTGTGTTGAACTCTGCTTTGCCTCATTCAACAAACGTCACGCTCATTTAAAAATGTCCAACCTTACAGCTTGGCAAACATAGATGCAATTGTGAATATATTCACGCCCATGATGCGCATTAGTCGTACGACGGACTATCCAGTGATATTCACGTGATTGTTCGCGCAAGAAGTGGGAATTTCACAAACTCAGCTATGTTTGCCAAACTGTACGAACTTGTATAATTCAGTTTTCATTACAATTCAGTGATAACAAACATTCCCTCTTAAATCTTGTGGACCGCACGGGAACAATAATGAACCATGATCCTAATTAAAATTACAGCTCAAATTTCTATTGGTATTATAAGATTATTGTTCAAGGAGGTACAATCACAAAAAAAACTGTAAATAGTAATGCGGTCATCTTGTAATACTAATGTAATATTGTTGTTTAAATAATCTGCCAAGTTTGAACCGCGAACGAAGTCAAGATCCAGAGTTATGCCAAAACAACGAAAATCTCGTTTTTTTCGGCATAGCTCTGGATCTTCACCTCGTTCGCGAGTCAAACTTGGCAGAAAGTATGTACAGCACCATAACTACCGTAATGTGAAACCAGCAGACGGTCACAAACTGACTGGTTTTCAAACGCCCCTTCTCCTTGACCTGGAGGAATTTGACAACTACATCCAGCCGACTTGGGTCAACACCTTAATATTTCATGCCCAGCAGACGGTTCATTATAATTGGAGAGAGTATATAATTCTCCGTATTTCTGTCAAATTTCACGGTAGCACCATTTCTTGTTCTCGAGACAATCGCCTTGAAATGACAAGAACAGCATTAAAACTGGATTTTAATTACTTTTCGAGTTCCCCTCGTAATATTTGAATTTTCATTATCATCGTTGGAAAGAGTAGATGATTCTCCGTATTTGTTTAATTTCACGGTGGCGCTATTTCTTGTTCTTGAGATAAACGCCTTGAAATGACAAAAACAGCATAAAAACTGGATTTTAATTACTTTTCGAGATCCTCCCCGTAATATTTTAATTTTCATTATCATAGTTGGAGTGAGTATATGATTCTCCATATTACTGTTGAATTTCACGCTAGCACCATTTCTTGCTCTCGAAATAAACGACTTAAAATGACAAAAACAGCATGAAAACTGGATTTTAATTACTTTTCGTGTTCCCCCCCGGATTTTTTGAATTCTCATTATCATAGTTGGAGAGATTATATAATTCTCCGTATTTTCATCAAATTTCACGGTAGCACCATTTCTTGTTCTCGAGATAAACGCCTTGAAATGACAAAAACAGCATGAAAACTGGATTTTAATTACTTTTCGAGTTCCCCCCCGGTTTTTCGAATTTTGATCACAAGTTCATTTGATGCACCTCACAGGTTGTTTCAAAGTAACCCCCTTTGATCTTTCAATTAAACAACAATACATTTTTATTTTCAGAAAACTACTTTAAAGCACATACAATCTTTATTAAAACCTCCGAGATAACCATCATATTCGAATCTACATATCATTTAAAAAATTAACCCCATGAATCTCCGTACTTATTCTTAGGCTCTGAAACAGTATCATTTTGATCTTTATCAAACTCTTTATTAGCCCTAGGTGGGATTTTTTCAACGGGTTGTCTGGGAGATTCTCTATAATTTCCAATTCTTCTATTCTGATATTCTTCTCGGTTCTGCTTCCTCAACTCATCATACGTAGTTGCATGCTTTTGTACTGGAGGCATTTCTTCTTCATATATTGGATTATCCACAGACGGTCTACTATACTCATCTAGACCAGGGTTGTCGGGTCTCCCAGTATCAAGATCCAGGCTATTATTGGGATTCAAATCAGTGTAAGTATCAGTAGAACCCATACCACTGAAAGGTGCCAGTGACATTCCTGGTCCAAAACCTGGATCTACACTGTCTTTCAGATTACCTCTGCGTCTTTGTCTTAATACTTCTCCTATTTGACTATTTGGGAGTTGCATCAGCTTCTCAGCGCATCTTGACTGATAGGAAAACTTGCCTAGGAAGTACCCAAAAATAACTCCTGCTATAACTTTAGGTGTAGCACCAAATCTCGGATTCGCTTTGAGGAATCCAGCTTTCACACCATAATAAGCTGAGCCGGCTAAAAGCGCACTTAGCGGTAAACATCTTTGGTAAAAGCTTTCTTTATTGCATTCTTTCAAGACTCGTAATTCTTCTGTCGTGAATTTGTACTTTTTTTGTGAGGCATTTGGATCTTGGAACGGTGGCCTCTGTTCACCAGCACTATCTGGGTTCATCATTTGAAAATTTCATGAATGAATTAAATAAATATAAACTCAAAATATGCTCTAAACTTTGAATAAAATGTGTTATAAAACCTAAAACCGATTGTGGTTATGTGTTATGTCTTACAAGCATTGTTGCCAACGGAAGTAGTCCAAAATACTGTGAAGTCTGTAACTTATAAAGGCTCGATCATACTCTTGCAAATATTCCCAATTTTTTTACGATTCGACTCATACGGCGAAAAAATTACGGTTAGTGATGAATCATATAATTTTTTAGTAATGTAGTAATATCTAAGCCTTAAAACTGAAGAATCACATGTTAAAATTATTCATGATTATGTCGATGGACGGGAACGACTCGTTCATACCCTTGCGAATTCTCGCTATTTTTTGCGATTCCACTCATATGACAAATGAATAGCGGTGAATGTAGAATCATAACATGTAATTTTTTCAGTAAAATTGGAGCAAGATATTACTAAATCACAGAAAAATTATATGATGATTCATCATTCAAAGACTCGTTCATAACCTTGCGAATATTCGATTTTTTTTAGATTCGGCTCATACGGTGAAAAAAATTAACATTCATAACATGTTATTTTTCAATATTTGGGGTTAGACATTACTAAATTACCGAAAATGACGCGAGTTTACTAAAACTGTTAGTGAACTTGGTAGAATTTATTGTACAACCCGCCCTTAATGAAATGATGTACGAAATGTTTTCCAATTTTCATGAGTATTTCTTTTCGTCCGAAAAATGCCTTTTTTTATGTCTTCGCATTTTCAATAAAAGAATGAAAGAATACTGGTTTCCCAAATATAAAATTTCGGAATAAGTAAAAAGGCCCGATTATTTTTTTGATATTTCTTGTAACCAATAAAAACCATCAATTCAAAGTATTCATGTTTAGGCCAATCACATTATTATAGTGGGAATTTGCTACCTGGAAAATTTATGCGGGATTTTTTTGCGTTATTTTGTTTTGATTATGTGACAACTGATACTTTTGGAAAAAGTATGTCTATAGGTGCGTTTTGTTGTGTCATCCAGAACTGACTAAAAGCAAATTTTCGCGAGATCCCGTTGATCTAACGGGAACTGAATTTAGTTCCCGCTGCATTTTCGCGACAGAACGGTAATAGGGGAAGTGTTTTATGACGTCACTGATGACGACGTTATTTATAAAACGGGAACTGTTTCACCTCCCGCATCTATGAGCAAGGTTACTGGCGGTTACAGAAATTGAATTGACAGGAGTGACATTTGTTTGAAAATCAAAAGTAGAAAATGGAAGAACTGGAACAAATAGAACTGATTTTGAATAATCGAAGAGAAAATTTTCACATTATTGTTGATTGACAATATAACACAAAAATATGAATAGGTTTTACAGTGAAGCAAACGGAAATTTTCCACGTCTATATTTTTTTTTATTCAACAATGTTGATCATTGTTCAACACAACAGCCAGTTATCTTCGATAAAGTGTTTCTTTTCATTCTGAAAAGCTGAAAAAACATCACTTTATTATATTTGTCTAACCATCATCTGATTCACCCCTAGGGTGAAAATAATTATCCGAAAATCATCGTAGCCTTACTGAACTCAACAACGTTACTTGTGATTGTGATGACACAAGTACAAACAGGGTAGTATTAAAAAAATCGTCAATTATTGATAAAACTGATGGAAACATTTTTTAATTTGAACTGAATGAGAAAGAAGCTTCAAACATGTAACTCGTCTATCCGCAACTATCTTTTTATTGAGGTTATGTTTGTTTATGAAATCCGGTTAACCGGTTCATTTTCGCGAGAGATCATGAACGATAATAACCTTCAAAATTTCTTTGGTGGGGGTATAACCGCTCTGTAATCGATTTCAGATCAACGGGATCTCGCGAAAAAATACTTTTTATGAGCTGACCCAAGAAAACGGGTTGAAAGGCTGACATTTGACGAATATCAAAAATCATTCTGCTGTTTTGGTTTTTGATTGGTGAACTCATCTCTTAACCTCGAAAATAAACTGAAACCCGTTTGTCAGTTTTCCTAAAAGCGACAAAATTAAAAAAATGTTTTGATGCTATTTCCTCACTAACATGGACCAACAGTTGATATTGGCTAATCTGATAGCAAAAGTTCGAAATTTATGTTCTTTTGAAACTTTGTTTTCAACGTTCCACGTTACTGTCATTAGTGTCATTCCAATTTTCAAACCTTCTCTTCCAGGAGGAATGGAAATAGGAGTGGGAATGGGGTTGAGTGCACAACAAAACGCACCTTATGATTGGGGGCATCAAAAAATAATCTATCGAATACCACACGAGAGTTCGATAAAGTAAAAAATAATTTTTCAGCATTTTTTTCAAACTTTTGTTGCCATTTGGCAATAGCCACTTGAGCTATTATTGCCTGGTAACAAGTTTTCGAAACTGAAACGCATCAACAAGTCGGATATCGTGTGCATGAAAGTCCGCCTTCAAGTGGTGAAATCATGATTTGTGGGAAAATAGAGAATGAGAATAGACTACCTAAGTCCTGACGTCACAAGTGGGCGGAGCTTATAAAACCACAGTATTAAGCCTTGTACATACTTATGCGAATTCGCAAAAAAATTTGCAAATCACAAAGTAGCAAATTATTGACGGAAATGGGCGTTCATACTTCTGCGGAATAATTTATTGGTCGCTGTCACAGAACTCACTAATTTTTTTGTGTTCTGTGCTCACTGTCATTTAGAAATGATCTCATTTACTGTTTTGTGATGTTCCTTAGACACATAACCTATTATAAATTTAAAATTTGTTCAAAAACCAAGAAGACAAAAGAAAAAATCATATCACTATCACTTAAGATAACTAATTTTGTATGGTGAATGAGTAACAATCGTTCATTCGCATTTCTCGAACGAGGTTATGATAGTCTCCTTGAAGTTTGCGGTTCTTGAAAATTTTTCAAACACTACAACTTCTTTGTTTCCTTCTCAAAGTTTTGTGATATTTCCAAAGATTATATAATTGGTGCATAGGAATTAATTTATTCAAAATATCACTCATGATTTGAACTAAAAATATAATATAAATCACCAGCCTTTGAGGTTATCCTTGCAAATGAAACAAATGTTCATCATTTTTCGTGGATTCTCTGTATCACTATTTTCTGCGAAATCGCAATAAAGTTCAAATATTTGAACTTTATTGCGAAACTGTCAACCGCCATTTTATTCGCAAAAATTTTTGCGAATTCGCATAAGTATGTACAAGGCTTTATGCTTAAAGTTCTTTTAAGCATAAAACTGTGATAAAACCTTTCCAAACAAACTGGTAATACGTGTTAAAACCCCATAAGAAATTATTGATTTGATGATTTTGCATAATTCCGTCGGGAATAAGGATAATCGATATTATTTTAAATAAAGACTCAGTTGAAACATTTTGCCGAAAAAAAAAATTTCAATGTTTGGAAAGGTTTCCCAAGTTTCACCCACTTTGACGTCACGCATATTACTACTCCAACACATAAGGCTTTCGAAAGCAAAAAGATAAATTTTCTCTATGCGTAATTCACTCTCCGCCATAGAAATATAAATGTTCTCTGCCTATCCGAAAAACAGATAACTCTCCGCCCATTGGCAACATTGGTTATCAGTATATCAGTGTTGTCAGACACGAAATTCCAAATTATCAAATGGTTACTGGGCTACTCAAAAATTATCTAATTTAATAAGGTGAAAAGAGCTATTTTTAGAAAAAAGGGCTATTTTTAGAATGTATTGGTTTCTTAGAACATGATTATCGTACTCTTATTATTTTCATTTTGATAAAATTCGCAATCCCCTACTAAAAATAACCTACCAAATTACAGAATCCCAGCTGAGAACCAGCAAAAATACATCCATATTGTTTAAATTCATCACAAGTAGATGACGTATTGCTCATGCTCAAAATATGGTCACTAAATCCTAGAAGGCTTTGGCCTGTAAGACGGCCAAAGCCTTCTACGATTCAGTGACCCTAGATCAAAATTCATCAGGATTATTCAAAGGCAGCAGACGTCGAACTTTGGAAAACATAATTTAAACATTGTCGGAAAACCCTTGAATGTTCGTGGTAACACCTTGTATATTTTCACTCTTTGGAAATGGAATTAATTATCAATTTGATTACAATAATTTGCCATCAGCCGGGATTTGAATGTTGCTAAATCACCTTTTTAAGTTATCTAATTTTTTTCAAGTGGCCCCCTTTCATTAGCAAAATTTGCTCTATATTTGAAAAATATACAAGGCGTACCATTTAAAAAAAATTAAACTATGAACATTTCCGGTGCAACCGGAAGTGCTACAGAATTCGTTTCATTCCAAAAAATCTCATAGCCCCCTGAGTATTCATGCTTTGAATGGAATTATTTCTCTCAAAAATAGATGTGCGCCATCTCTCGGTACACCTATATATTATTTTCCTCTCTACCGCACAATGGGAAGTTGAAATGCATCTGGACAATGCTTTACAAGGTAGTCACTTTATGGATTACAAAGTACTCATACTCATGAGACTGATTAGAGGTTTTTAAACTGAGCATTTGGCATTTAAATTCAATCCTAACCTTAATACTGGAAGAACCTTTAATCATCATAGAGCAGTATTCATTTAACATGATTTCAAATTCCATTTAGAAATCTCTCTCAGAGATTTGCAGCAGTCTGTGTTTTGGACTGGCTTTCCAAATCACTGGTGCAGTATACATTTTAGAAAGAACCCACCGAATTGTATAAGTGGGAGACTGCTATGTTTCCATTCGGGGTCTATTATAATTATTCTTATTTTTTTATAATGAAGCATAGCAAGATGCTCATATTACTCTCTCTGGTTGCTTTTCCTCAGGGCATGTAATCAACATTTTGGAATGAAAGAAATGTTTGTGCAGCTGGAAACGAGTCTACCAGTAGGAGTTTATAGAACAAACCCAACTGTCTTTAAGCAAAGTAAGCTTAGCTCCTAATGAAACTAACTTTGTAAGTAAAACACAAGTTGATTGAAGTTAACGTAGTTGTGATATCTGTGTAGTTTTATTTTTTAATTGTGTGTTTAAGGTTCCAAAACACACATAAGCAGCAGTTTTCATTAGTTATGAGAATGTGTTAGTAGCATGTAGGTACTTTTTAACGTCCAGGATGAAGTTATTTGAATCTATTGATTCTTCATTGCTTACCAAGAGCATTTCAAACATGTTTTATCCCTATATTATTTGGAACTAAACACACAACACTTTTATTATATGAAGTTTCTCATCAATTCTTTGGTTGAGATCTATTCTTAAAATGCTTTTTGTATTTCAGTCAAATCTTTGATCAAATGGTCTATCTGCTCTAAGTCAGCTTCAAACTCAACGCTATTTTTTTCCAACTTTCCTCCCTCAATCTTATTACAATGTAACTGAATTTGTAGAAGTGGTTTCCTTAATGCAGCCAAATCCGAAGAACCTAGCACCCACTTCAGTTTCCAATCAACATTTTCCACTAGGTTATTGCCATTTTTTAAAATTGCGTCCTTTGCCAATGCTTGGAAGATATCATTCTTCCTAGCCTCAAAGCAGTTGCTAATGGCTTTTTCAAGGTTTTCACCTAACTTGAGCCACTTCAAATCCAAACTGTCTTTAGTGATATTTTGACAGAAGAATTTTTGCACACATTTTCGTGCCCTATCATAGTCTGTTTTCATCCACTCAATATCAGAACTGTTATAGTTATCAAAATTAGCTTTTCGTTTTTGCACCAAGTCGTCGACACATTCGTGTAGAAACTAAAAAATAATAAGAAGTCTTCTTTATTCTAACATAAGTAGATCAGGAAAATGCTACCTTCGTTAATACAGGCGACTCCGATATTTTAAAAAGAAGAAAAAAATCGTCATCAATCATTCTGTTATCTTTAAATGGTTAATCACTTTCCAACTCTAGTTTTCCAAATAGTAGTGATATGGTAGTATGGTACCTAGTGGAAATCTGTTATATATTATTATTTTTTAGAAGAACTTTTGTTTTATTTTTTAGAATCCCTACTCTTTGGCAGTCTTTTTGCCCTTTGGTTTGGACTTTGGATTGTTTATTGTTTACATTCAAGATTCAAACTAAATCAAACTTAGTGCACAGAACACCTAAAAATAAGTGTTCTGTGTCAAAAAAGTATTCGTTTCTGATTGGTCAATATTTTTGGCAACAACGCCTATTGTTAAGGCACGTTTATACTTTTGCAAATATATGCAATTTCTTGCGATTCGAGTCATACGGCGAAAAAATTTACAGTGAATGTGAATCATGGGCATGTTTTTATATTCACTGGTAGATCCACCAACTTCGTTCTAATATTATAATACCAGCTTCGTCGACGAAGGTGGATCCTTAACATGTCACTTTTCAGTATTTTGGGTTAGATATCACTACATTACCGAAGAATGTCATGGAGATTCATCATTCACGTAATTTTTTCGCTGTGAGTCGAATCACAAGAAACACGAATATTAGCGAACGAGCCCTTAGAACAATACACAGGTAGGCTGGTACGCTCGTAAAGACTCGTTCACGCCATTGCAAAAATTCGCAATTTCATTGCGATTCGACTCATATGGCGAAAAAGTTGCAGTGAAGTTGAATTAAAATGTAATTTTTTGATAATGTAGTGATATCTAACTCCAAATACTGAAAAATTACATGTTTTGATTCTTCATTCACAGCAATTTTTTCGCCGTATTAGTTGAATCGCAAGAAATTGCGAATAATCGCAAGGGTATGAACATAGATATATTATATATATATATATATATATATATATATATATATATATATATATATATATATATATATATATATATAAATAAGGATGGATTTAGCGAGGGGCAATATATGAAAATATAAGTAGAAAAGTTATTGGGTATAACCCTCAAAATGTTGTGCAACCGTAGACACGTGTTTCGAGCTTAAGCTCTCTTCAGTACGGTAAAATCAAGTGCGAAGATGTACAACACTTGGATGTAAAAATGGAAACAAAGGAAGTCAACAACAGGAAGCCAACCGCACATTTGTGGCTTCGGTTAGAAGACCTTGTGTTTATATATAGAGTAAATATAAGGCTGAGTGAAGTCTCTCGTCTAACCAATATGGTTAGACCAGCGCGGTCATTTGGTTGATTTGACTACCTTAAAACTATTTGAAATTACAGTTATAAAAGGGTTATGTTTACTATGTTCACTGGGTAATAATTACAATAATCAATAAGTTTCAAAGGATTAAAGGATATTACCACTATACCACATAACTCTTGAGCTACGTGTGCTATACGCGTTCGTGTGTAGCGTTAGTACCTATATGCTTTGATATTATTTCAATTATTATGGAGTGTTTGCTCAATGTAGTTGTAGTTATTCGAGATTTGAGTACCTATCTAATGGAAGTTCCTAATCTTGGTGGCAATCTAATGACAAAAATACCATTATGTATGCACTAGAAGATGATGATCTTGTTATTATTAAGACATTGAAGGGATTACAATCGATATTCCTGTTTTACTTACACCTTTCTATATGAAGTTTGTAATTTTAATAGTTCGACAGAAATAATCAAGAAACAGGGGATTATTAAGAATTATCGTTCCAGCTGAGAAACCGGTAAAAGTTATTTCTAGACTGCTGAAGTTACTGTACTGATCTAATGATTCTAATGGATAATGAATACCTACCTTCTTTCAGTTCATACTGTTAACAAACCTTTCTTGGCTGTTTCAATTTCATAATTACGATGAGTAAACGACAAATATGAATTTCCCTTTTAGTTTCACTCTGTCTAAATTTTATTGAAATTATCGTTTGCCATAATATAATTCGAATTTTTTTATGTTTTATAATTTTGAGAAACCATCATTTCTTCCTACTTTACCTAACCGTGACCACTCCGTAAACGTCGAGGGCAGGTTTGATATGTGACCAATATTGGCAATATTTTCAATCATCTGATTGGTCCGACTCATCGTCATACTTCATACTGAACGCGCGTGCCTTGTCCGACCGGTGACTTGACACAGCCTAAATATTATGATTTCTATGGGTATGAACCAAGAAGACTAGTCTTCTTGGGTATGAACGAGCTTTGAGTCAAAACTGTTTTATTATTAAGTTGGTTGCGTTTAAGAAGCAAATGATAGGCTAGTGAAGGGAGACGAGGTCCGGCACCAGCTTGACAGAATCATAAAAGCTCGTTCGTACTCTTCGTACATTAGCATTTTTTTGCAATTCTACTCATACAGTGAAAAATTCCAGCGAATAATGAATCACAATTTGTCATTATTCAGTATTTGGGGACATTGACATTTCCTAAAAGTTATTTTGTTGTGATTCATTATTCAACGCAATTTTTGCGCCGTATGCGCAGAATCGCAAAAAAGTTGCGAATATTCGCAAGAGAATATATGAGCTTTAATTATACTTTTATAATTATCAATAACTATAGACTTCAAAATTACCAAATTATGACAAAAGTAATGATAGATGATTCCGAAGTATTGAGCTTGGACGTACTACTCACAGAACTCATAATAATATATCATATGAGATATATTATGAGTTATGTGATACTACTAGGTGCAGGGTGCCTGTTTACGTGATAGATGATTCCAGAATGTTCCATGGAAGTCTATCCTACGTAAGCAATTTGGTGTTAAGTGTTTACAACCATACTTCTTACATTTCGTATTTCGATTGGTGATGAAATTTAATTTCAGATTCTGCTTCAATAATTATTAGCATTCAAAATGTAAAAGTAAAACGTAAAAAGTTTGGTTGCGAACCCCACTTGAGGTCACAGAACTCATACACGTATATCAAGATATAAGTATGAGTTTTGTGCTTGAGGTACACTCTTTTTTTTTCGAAAACTCATAACAATGACTTTTTATTCATTATAATGACTTCATTCACATTATATCGACTGTTTTCTCATCATTACTTCTATATTTTATCTATATAAATATTTTATGGTAAGTGTTTCCACTAATAGAAGTTTCAAGTATATGGCGTGCGATTCTTTCGAGTATAAAATGGATAAAACTATATTATTAGTGTAATATACGGAATAACAATCCCAAAGAAGTTTTGGTGAAATGGGAACTGACTGTATATAATTAACAATAATACATTTCATATAGGGCGGGGATTAGCGCAATGGTTAAGCGTCCGCCTGGTAACCGAGAGGTTCCAGGTTCGGTTCCCAGCCGGGGCCAAAGAGACTAAACTAACAAGGAGGGTTTAATAAGCTCTAGCCTATCAGAATCTTGTAGCATCAACGCGTCATAGTGACGTACTTGGATATGAGTACAGAGTCGAACTCGAACCAAGCAACAAAACTGTCCGCAGTAACTCTCATATACCAAGAGCTACTCCGTCACTGTCCGGCCATGACACGTTCAACTACGTCACATTTCGTCACCAATGTTCTTTCATCTCTTTCTAGTAGTGTCCCCATTGTCTTATGGGGATTAAACTCTCCTTCTTAAATTTTAGTATCCTTGAGCCGGGGCGGGATTTTTTCATTTTCAGATGTGAAAATCTGAATGATTGAGGCTCGTGTCGGCTGGAAATAATTCTCCACGATTCACTGTTGCGTTCAAAATCAACACTGCTGCTCCTAAATACTGCTTCACATAATGGCAGTAGCAGTGGCGTCACCCCCCTCTATTGATAAGATAACCAATGGCAAACATGTTAAGACGAAGCTGAAAATTCAAGGTCACGCCGCTGAAAGTTTGATTCATTTTAACTTTTTGCAGTAAAATCTAGCAGTGTTCGCATTTCTAACCTTAAAAATTTCTTTTAACAAACAATTAGTTGAAAATTTCTATTCCAATGCCATTCATTCAGATAACAGCGTCAAAAGGGGCAGAGTCACTGCCACCAGTGTCACTGCTACTGCCTTTATGTGGAATAGCCTTAAGGTGGCGTATGGAGTTAGCAACAAGGCCTATCCAGAACATATGGCTAATGACCATAGCAGTCGATGCCAAAACACCGAAGAGAGAAAAAAAATACATTTCATATGCAAGTATTCAAATTCATGAACATGAAAAGTCACCTTCAGTACTTGTCAAAGACCACCGACTTATAATTATTATTATTATAATAATAATTTTATTAAAGATCGGTGTCAAAGACTAAATCCTATGAGAGCACCATATATCTGGAGCCGATGACAGAAGCAAACCGCGATTTCATTCGTTTTTTCCTAAAAAAAATCTTAACAAAATTTAATCAGTCAGTCACTATGTTTCAAGACTTCTTTAATTAGTGTGAAGTCTGACCAACTCAAAGAGAGTAATCGTACGCTAGGGCCAGTTTAACAGGTTCCTGTTAGGATTAATAAACTGACGGTTAGAAGAGGCATAAGATGTCCGGAGGACTGCTCATTGCTAATATCCTATACAATAGGAAAAGTTGGATCGAAAATCCATCAGAAAACAACTACTTTCCTGGCCAATGCCACGACGAACATTGAATTACATCTGATGAAATTTCCGTGCAGAGTTCCTACAAGGTTATCTCTGCAATTGCTTGGTTGCATGGGAATGATCATAGAAACATTCGGACCACCTATATATCGATTTCGGAGTGTTGCTCCTCATCAGTATAGGGTAGGTCTAGCAGTCAATAACTAATGACTGCAACGAATGAATCGACGACCATTCCCATTTAAAGACCGAAACTGAGATCGCGCCCGCACAGTGGATTAACTCCAAACTGCGAGCGCCATCCCAGCGCCGGAAGTCCAACCAAGCAATATCCGTGCTCCACGATCGTCAAGACCGTATATGAAACGGAAAAGAAATCTGTAGTTCACAATGAGCTTATGACAAGAGGCATAAGATGTCCGGAGGACTGCTCATTGCTAATATCCTATACAATAGGAAAAGTTGGATCGAAAATCCATCAGAAAACAACTACTTTCCTGGCTAATGCCACGACGAACATTGAATTACATCTGATGAAATTTCCGTGCAGAGTTCCTACAAGGTTATCTCTGCAATTGCTTGGTTGCATGGGAATGATCATAGAAACATTCGGACCACCTATATATCGATTTCGGAGTGTTGCTCCTCATCAGTATAGGGTAGGTCTAGCAGTCAATAACTAATGACTGCAACGAATGAATCGACGACCATTCCCATTTAAAGACCGAAACACGGATATTGCTTGGTTGGACTTCCGGCGCTGGGATGGCGCTCGCAGTTTGGAGTTAATCCACTGTGCGGGCGCGATCTCAGTTTCGGTCTTTAAATGGGAATGGTCGTCGATTCATTCGTTGCAGTCATTAGTTATTGACTGCTAGACCTACCCTATACTGATGAGGAGCAACACTCCGAAATCGATATATAGGTGGTCCGAATGTTTCTATGATCATTCCCATGCAACCAAGCAATTGCAGAGATAACCTTGTAGGAACTTTGCACGGAAATTTCATCAGATGTAATTCAATGTTCGTCGTGGCATTAGCCAGGAAAGTAGTTGTTTTCTGATGGATTTTCGATCCAACTTTTCCTATTGTATAGGATATTAGCAATGAGCAGTCCTCCGGACATCTTATGCCTCTTGTCATAAGCTCATTGTGAACTACAGATTTCTTTTCCGTGACGGTTAGAATGTGAACGTTTCAACATCATTTGAAAAATGTCAATCACCATCTAAACTATTAGTCTGGAGTTCAACTGGAACCGGCGAAACTAGCCCTTAGTCTCTTAGTGACCAATTGACCAGTGTCCTCTTAGCCTAGCCTGTGTTGTGTGAGCTGTGCCAAAAAGTAGGGGTCATAGACCCCAAAGAGATTTAACGTTATCTGACTAGGAGAGTCTGATCCCCAAAGACAACGGTGAAACTAATAGAAAGAGAAGAAAGAACATTTATAACGAAATGTGACGTAGTTGGACATGTCATGGCCGCCTTTCTCTATAGACAGTGACGGACTAGCACACTCCGCACTCTTTGTATATGAGAGTTAGATACAGGTGACAGTTTTGTTCTTTGGTTCGAGTTCGTACTGTTCTTGTGACGTACTTGGGTACGTCACTATGACGCATGCTACAAGATTCTCATTGGCTAGAGCTTATTAAACCCCTCCTGTTGGTTGTGTTCTGTGTTGGAGTGCTGTGACGGGAGTACAGGACTGACAGGTGACGTGTTACTGTGATTTTGTGATCCATGATTGCAACCATTGCAAGATGGCCGAGTATTTGGCGTCAATTTTTGGTACCGAAAAAGATAAGTAAGCTTGTTGCATTTCTTCTATCTGGATTAATTATCAATTAAAACCTACTTTTTCCAGGGTTAATTGTTCATTTTATTTCAAAATAGGAGCATGTCGACACGGTGACAGGTGTTCAAGAATACATAACAAACCTACATTCTCCCAAACCTGCTTACTTCAAAACTTATATGTAAACCCTCAAAACTCAGCTAAATCTGCCGATGGAAGTCACTGTGAGTACAATTCATCGTCATTCTAGATCTGTCTGCCGTTGATATTGATACATTATTTTTTTGTAGTGGTTGCCAATGTTTCTGACGAGGAGATGCAAGAACATTATGATAACTTTTTTGAAGATGTATTCGTCGAGTGTGAAGACAAGTACGGGGAAATCGAAGAGATGAATGTATGTGATAATTTGGGTGATCATCTGGTAGGAAATGTTTATATCAAGGTAGGCATATGCAGAAGCAAAACTAATGTTATTGTCTGGATCCATACCTAAGGTGTAAGATGTCTTCAAACTCCTGGTATAACTACACAAGAAAATAAATTAAATTCAGGGAAAAGAAAGTTTGTGTTGTCAAAAAATCTAAGAAAAACAAACGGTTGGTATACTAGGGTTTTTAGACATCTTGCTAAGGTGAATGGATTTAAATTTCGTCTTTTCAAAATGTATCATAGTTATGACAAGAGAATGCTTGATTCACTGAAAAGAACCCAAAAGAGTCATCCTTGCTGTGTTAACTAATTTTTCTTTCATATTATTGTAGTTGGTTACTTTGTTATGAAAGGAAATTGATATTTTTTTGACTCCCTAAATTGGATTCTGAAAATAGGAGCTTAAAACTCACATAAATAAATCCATTTTTTAAATAAACGGCACTTTTTTCATACCCTAATGAACTCATATTTCACAATTACAAGCACCAAACCCATAAGTATTACAAAAAAAGAACTTTCTTACAATTACTATACTTAATCTCACTTCTCATAGGCTTTCATTCTTGAGAAGTGGTAGAGGTTATGTATACTTTAAAAGAAGGTTGTTTTTCTGTGTAAAACGTTTGGTTTTGGTGCTTGTATTTGTGAAATATGAGTAGATTAGGGTCTCAAAAAAGTGTTGACAAAAAGAAGAAGGAATTTGTGCGATTTTTTACTGAAAAAATTAAATTGACTTGAATCGACCATAGCTTGGTTCTGTACTTGACTTATATGTAGATAACAGCAGAATGTTTTGTTTTCTCCAATAGTTTCGTCGAGAAGAGGATGCTGAGCGTGCTGTGAATGATTTGAATAATCGTTGGTTTGGCGGAAGGCCAGTATATGCTGAACTCAGTCCTGTAACCGATTTTCGTGAAGCATGTTGTCGTCAGTATGAAATGGGTGAATGTACTAGGTCTGGATTTTGCAATTTCATGCACTTGAAGCCAATTTCAAGAGAACTGAGGAGGTAAGCATGTTTCCTTTCACTAATGAAACCATTTCTTTCCAAATGATGTCAGAAAAAAGATGAAAAGATTGACTAAAATTTCTATTTTTCCGGAAATCTCCCGAAAGTACTGTGATTTTTCCAAATTTCAAAGGTGAATTTTGTTAGGCATCAAATTGTGCCACTTTCCATAATTTAATTGAACCTGTGTCTTGATGAATACGAGATCCAAGTGATAAGGCTCCCATTTGAACCACCCTGCACTATTGAGTATAAAATCTGTCAAGTCTAAGTGTCTACATTGTAGACAACTACTTGCATTCATAGTTGTGCAGTGTCATGGCATAGTAGGTTAGATTGGATTGAATATGAGTGAGCCTAAAATAGGCTCTCTGTCACTGCTCATGGCCTATTGTGGATTAATTCTATATGGAGGGTTTTACTATGGTCATTGTTAAATTATGTACAGTTGTGTGCATAAAAAAGTCGCACGGTAAGACACTAATTGAGTCATTGCACTAATTGCACTAAAAAAATTTAAAAGAGCGTTACTGAAAATAGTTTGAATTTTGACACTGCTTGTGAAAGTCGATAAGAAGTTTAATAATTGAGATTTACAAGCCTGACTCACAATAGACTATAACTGCTGTACGAATTTTTCATGCAAACAACAGTACACCTTTTCTAAGTGAACCACTAGCAGATGTTATTAATGCTTGTCTCATAGAAGGTGTTTTTTTTGAAGGTATTAAAAATGGGAAGGTGTATCCATTATCTAAAAAATGGTGCTCCTTCATTGCCAAATACTTTCCATCAAATTGTTATTCTTCGTGTTTTTTCATAATTTTCTTAAAGAAAATTTTACAATTCCTTAACTTAAATGATCCTTACAAGTATGGACCCAGAAAAAGTTTGTCTACAACCGATGCTGTAAAAGTCTTGACTGAATACACTGAGAATTTTTTTGAGGAGAACAAACAGTATTTGGTAATTTTCACCAGACAGTATTAACCAAACTAAACAGATATTGGATCATAGCCAAGCAGTAGTTGTTGACAATGGTTTGTATGTATAAACCTTGAACAAATGCTTTTACTTGAATTTCTTGAAACAGACGTATTCATGTTGTTGAGTTATGAGGGAGGCAAACCTCTAGTATAAGGATTTGCTACCGTTTATGAATACAACCCAATGTCATGGATTCGTTTATTTGTCACTAGAGGGGTGCTTCAGGTACTAGGGCCACTCTTATTTCTGATATACATAAATGATGTTCCAGATTCCTTATCACGCAATATGTTATTAACAAGTATATTTGACGACGATAAAACTTGATTGTAAATTATTGTAATATTGTAAATTATAGATATTTTCAAGAACCTTCATTCGATAATTCATTTCAGGTACTTGTATTCACGTAGGAAGGGAGGTCGTGCTGGAACACATATCGGTGGGGGTAGACCTAGAACGAGATCTCGTTCGCCGAAGCGTGGACGTTCGCGATCAAGAGAAAGGAAGGGCTCCAGATCACCGAAACATCGTTCGGGGCGCAGCGGTCGTTACTAATAATTTTTTACAGCATGTGAATAAAAAATGATTTTTGTAAATTGATTTGAAAGTAGTTTTGGGAACGCTACTTTCGTAAGAATAAAGTCCATATTTGTTTTTTATAAAAAACATATTGACTTGAGTGTATAATCTCTTCTGAAAATAAATTGCCAAGAAATTTTAACAAGAGAACGTTGCGATTCAGAGTTTGGCTAGGTGAGAACTCAAGTTACCATTTGGAAATATTTGACTAATTACTTATCGTTTATTTATTTGTGATTTCTTGTAATTTCTTCCTATGTTAACTTGAAAAATTAAACAAATTGAAAAAGTAAGTAAGAACCATTTATTCAAATAAAATTGAGTAGTCCAAATAACCACCATTTTTTTACGCATTTGGAAATTTAAAGCTAGGTATGTTTGTGTTTATCAAAGAAACTGGTGGCTAGAGGATTTTGTTTCAGCTTCATGCACTTATTTTTAGTGCTAAAATAATTTTTGGGATAGGTTAAGAATACTGTTATCGATTTTAAAATCTATAGTTGAAACATTCTTAGTATTTTCTAAAATTCTATTTCGATAATTACCTTGAAGACATTTCAACACCCCAAATATCAATGTTATGAAAATTTATTGATACTTAGTACATGTTCTAGAAAAAAAAGTTATCATAAACATATCGTGGGTTGAGTACTCCAACTAGATATCTACCAAATTGTCAAAATTCGGATAAGTGGTTAGGTTTGAATTGGACGTGAGTGATCCCGTATTAGGCCCTCCACTGCGGCCAATGGACTATTGTGGCTCACCCTCTGGTTATATTTCTCCTAGTATATCCAATCTCTCGACAAAATTGAGGAATGTATTTACCAGGTTTTCTGGCCTTACTGTCGTATCGCCAAATATTAAAAATCTTGTTCTGGCCGCTGCAGGGCATGTACACAGAATGTGTTTAGCCGTTTTATCATCAAGTCTGATTTTATGCATGTGATGTTTGAGTTTGCAGTGGCTAGTGAGCAAGCCTACTATAATTCTGATATGCGCTATACTGAGTTCTAGCAGTTTGTCAGAGTCCTGTTTTTTGAAACGAAAGAAACACACTTTTGTCTTATTTCCACTAGTTTTTTATTTTCACGACCGGTTTCGGGTTTTATCCCATTATCAAGTATAAAAACTAACTAGTTAATACAATTGAACTCTAAAACCTGGTTATATAGAGAGTTTGTAGGTAAACTGGATGGAGAGGTAATTAAATGAACAGGGGTGAAACGATATAAATTCAATACTTGAGGTTATGGAAATTACCTAGGTTATCAAAATTATAAATTCAAAAGTGGAGACCTACATAAATCGAGTTGCTCATTGAGGGTTCTATATTTCGGATTTTTGATTGATTTATTAATTTCCATGGCTCCAACAGATTCATTTTCTTCCCTTTATTACATGTGCGTAGGATATCTTTACTTATCGTGTGTTTGGATTCTTGTAGATGTTCGTACATTGTTGATTTTTTGTCGAAACAGACGTGTTCACAGAGCCTTATGTCAAACTTTCTACCGGTTTGGCCTGTACATATTACTATATATCCCTGATTTTTTCATTCTATCTCGTTAAGGATTTGCATTGAACAGAATTCTGCCTAAATTATTATTACTTATGAAAGCTGTTGTTATTTTTAATTTAGAAAAATAATTTTGAATGTTTTCTGAAATTTTACCTGAGTAATTAATGCTACCATATTTACGTTATTGTGCTCTTCGATATTTGGGTATAGTTCACTCATAACCTTTTTATGAGTTTTACCTGATATTAATTTCTCTATTAAAGAAACTGGTGCATGATTGTTTACCGCAATTTGTTTAATGATGTTTAGTTCATCCTGGAAAGTCTTATCAGGTAAAGGGATTGCGAAAGCTCTGTGTATCATCGACCTAAAGGCGGGTAATTTATGTGACATCGGAATGAAATAACCAAAGGGAATTGTACAGTCTGTGAAGGTGTTTTTCCAGAAGATATTGAATTGAATACTACTACTAACCCTTGAAATGACACTAAGGTAAACACGATTAAATTTCCACAGATTTATTGTCTTCGCGACATGTTTCGATACACTGTATCTTTTTCAAGCGAATGTAATACATTAAATTATTCTACCTTGAACATTACTTAAATACCCTTCTTAACAATTGAGGTAATTAGGAGCTACCTATGATAAAAATAAAATTGACAATACAATGTAGGTAGATACCTGGAAATCTCAAAACATATCTACTACTTAATTAGTTGAAAAGGTTCAACAAAGGGGAACTATTAAGGTCCATTGATCATTTAGTAAACAATTCGAATTTTTCAATTTATTAATTTCCAAGAATTCTAAATAATTAAGTCTAATACCTTTATTTTCAACATGAAGGATTTCAAAGTTTTCATCGAAGTCATGGTCTTCTTCCAAAATATGATTGGCATATGTTGAATGTGTTTTATTATTTACATAATTCATACGGTGCTCACGTACACGGCTTTTGAATGGTCTACCAGTCTGGCCTACATATACTTTGGAACAAGAACCACAATTCAATTTATAAACTCCCGATTTTTTAGATTTTTGTGTTTTATCTTTATTATTTTTAGTAAACCTTCCCAACGTGTTATCTGTTCTGAATGCTACTCTTAAATTTTGTTTTTTCAAAAATGACGCTATTTTTTCTGAAACGGGCCCTGAATAAGTAATGTTCTGTAATTATTGTCAAGGTTCCTCATAGTGGGGTACACTTCTTGGATAGCCTTTCTATGTAATTTTTTAGCAAGAATATTCTCTATTAATTTGACTTGATATCCATTGTTAACTGCTATCTGTTTTATAATATTTAATTCTTTGCAGAAGTTTTCTTCAGAAAGAGGAATATTAACTAATCTATGTATCATACTATGGTATGCTGATATTTTATGTATATATGGATGTATCGAATTATTATGAATGGTGATGTCAGTATGGGAAGGTTTATGAAAAATAGAAAAATGGTGTTTGTTGTTGGTTTTACCTATTGTCAGATCTAAAAATTTAATGATTTTTCTACTTCTATTTCTATTGTGAATTTAATGTTTGGGTGAATAGTGTTAATATATTTATGAAAGGTGTCTAACTGTCTGTTGGTACCTTTAGTACCTTTAGTTTTAAAGGTACCAACAGACAGTTAGACACCTTTCATAAATATATTAACACTATTCACCCAAACATTAAATTCACAATAGAAATAGAAGTAGAAAAATCATTAAATTTTTTAGATCTGACAATAGGTAAAACCAACAACAAACACCATTTTTCTATTTTTCATAAACCTTCCCATACTGACATCACCATTCATAATAATTCGATACATCCATATATACATAAAATATCAGCATACCATAGTATGATACATAGATTAGTTAATATTCCTCTTTCTGAAGAAAACTTCTGCAAAGAATTAAATATTATAAAACAGATAGCAGTTAACAATGGATATCAAGTCAAATTAATAGAGAATATTCTTGCTAAAAAATTACATAGAAAGGCTATCCAAGAAGTGTACCCCACTATGAGGAACCTTGACAATAATTACAGAACATTAACTTATTCAGGGCCCGTTTCAGAAAAAATAGCGTCATTTTTGAAAAAACAAAATTTAAGAGTAGCATTCAGAACAGATAACACGTTGGGAAGGTTTATTAAAAATAATAAAGATAAAACACAAAAATCTAAAAAATCAGGAGTTTATAAATTGAATTGTGGTTCTTGTTCCAAAGTATATGTAGGCCAGACTGGTAGACCATTCAAACGCCGTGTACGTGAGCACCGTATGAATTATGTAAATAATAAAACACATTCAACATATGCCAATCATATTTTGGAAGAAGACCATGACTTCGATGAAAACTTTGAAATCCTTCATGTTGAAAATAAAGGTATTAGACTTAATTATTTAGAATTCTTGGAAATTAATAAATTGAAAAATTCGAATTGTTTACTAAATGATCAATTGGACCTTAATAGTTCCCCTTTGTTGAACCTTTTCAACTAATTAAGTAGTAGATATGTTTTGAGATTTCCAGGTATCTACCTACATTGTATTGTCAATTTTATTTTTATCATAGGTAGCTCCTAATTACCTCAATTGTTAAGAAGGGTATTTAAGTAATGTTCAAGGTAGAATAATTTAATGTATTACATTCGCTTGAAAAAGATACAGTGTATCGAAACATGTCGCGAAGACAATAAATCTGTGGAAATTTAATCGTGTTTACCTTAGTCTCATATACTATGAATTTCCATCAAGTAAAGGCCACGTCAATCCAAAACCCTTGAAATACTCAAATCTAAGAATTCAGCTTCTTGTTTTGTTCAAGTAACTTTGTTATGTAGACTATTTAGGAAGTTCAAAAATTGATCAATTCGTCTGTTGGAACCATCAAAACCTACTAGTACGTCATCAACGTATCTGAACCAAAACACAATATGTTTCTTATAAAGGGGGTTGTTAAGTCCCAGGGATTGAAATGATTTATCCGTTTCACAATTTATAAAGAAATTCCTGTGTTGAACTTTTATGGATTATACAATAAAATTACGCAGAATGAATCCGGTAAATCCGCCTTTACTCTTCCTGGAGTCTTTTGCTGTCTCGAGGAGTGCTTATTGATTTTCCTGGCGGGTGGCACTGTGACTGACTTTACTGTAAGTCGCTACTTCATCCGTAGGAAATTATTGATAAACGATAGGTTGTCATCTTCGGCCATAAATACAAATATGAAGTTAAAAATTAAATTCTCGCCAGAGTATATCTGGAGGCGAAGTCCATTTAGGCTCCGCCCACCAGTGGCTTTGCTTCGGCATTGGCCGGTGCAAATGTGCACTGTTATTATTTAAGAAGCCGAGAGGCTTGAAAAATTAGTCCGACCAAGAGGTAATTTTTAATTTTCACTTTCACTTAAATCAATACACAGCACTCGGCCCTCAGCCGATAGTTTTTTCAGGCCTTCAGACAGTTTCAGGGGGGCACCATGCACATAAAGTGAAGTCATTGTTTTAAAAGTCAACTCTTGTCAGATATAAGGGAGCTTCAAGCCAATAATGGGCTGGGCACTCCATATCCATATAGATTTTATTCTGCTGATCGCCAGTAATCAGGATGAGGAACCGCTTTAACGAGCGGGGTTGGTGGATAGGGGGGGTGAGCTTTCGAGTACGTACGAGTGCTGGGGCGTTCATCCTTCCGGGCCTCAACCTTAGGGGGTGCATGGTGGTGGTTGAAAATTCAGTCATCCGGGAGCCATACAGCTCGTATGTAGCAGTCCTACAGGGTAGCCCGGGTGGCTCACTCTGTAAATATTAGTTTTAAATTGTACATAGTAGTTTTAAGGAGTATTTCTGGCCAGGGTGAGGAATCTTCAGCCTGGCATATGCTAAGATATGGTACTTCGTTTGGAACAAAAACCCAATAAGGAAAGAATTCGTGATAAACACCAACGCACCGATACTGTTCCTCTAGAAGAAGAGTTCCGGAGTTACTGGACATTTGCAACGATGCTGTACTTGTGGTGAAGAGCTAGCCGGATGAGGCGAAAAATCCTCCAATTTCCGATACCCAAGTACACGCATTTGTTGACAAGGTTATAATTCATTTAGCAGGGACAAGACAACTCAAAGTTGTCGGTGTCGGACCTACCCTTGCACAGATGAGAGGCTACAACCTCGAAACATGTCTGCAGGTGGTCATCCCCAGCCAAATTAGGGATAATCTTTCGTTTGTCTACAATAAGCATTTGCAATTGAGTCTTCTTTGAAGAACGTTGCACAAATATCTGTCAGATGTAGTTCAATATCCGTCGTGGCATTAGCCAGGGAAGTAGTTGTTTTCTGTCAGATTTTTGCCTCATATTTTCCACTTTGTGGAAATATTTGGAGAGAAAGGGTACTTCGACTTTGTCGATTTTACTCTTATCAGATATAGATGGTTGTATGTTGTGTGATGAACTCATAAGCCTGAAATCTTTTTTGCCTGATTCGGTATTGATCCCGGGGATTAGAATACAATAATTGTTCACCGACCCTTGTACATGCGGTGAACTTTCGCAATAGACGGTCAAACGAGAGCATGTGAATATGAAATGTTGGCAGGGCTCAGCAAAGTTAATTTGGCGACTGTCATTAGAATTCTAGCAGGCTACGAGTTCGCATATTGGTCGTATTCATCAAGAAGAAGAAAACCGAAGGGTTTTGCAAATACTGGCGTTGGAAATTCGCAGTGCCCGGTCAGCACAATCTCGGGATATTTGCATGTCGATTTGATTAAACCAATGAATAAAATTAATCAACCGATCCATTGGACACATATGACCTGCAATCAGATCTATTATTGTTTGTCAGCGATTAATTGCTCACAAAGGCATAGTTAGGGAAATGGATTGTGAGTTTCCTATCTGATATTTTTCGATTGTTCTGTCAGCTGAACGTAGTTCAGACAAAGATAGGTAAACTGTAATATGAGTCTCTCTTTTATCATCACGTTTGCACGATTAAAGAAAACATCGAGAAAACTAAGGGTGGGAATGAAAACATGAATCACACTGGTGTTTTTTAAAGGTTGTAGTATTTAGGAAATATCTTCTTAACCTTCGTGTTACCAAGCTTTTGAACAAACGCGGAGTACCAAAAGGGGCAGGCTAAAGGTGGAGAATGCCGACCCTCTAAGCCATGACTTCAATAATATCTCAATTGCTCGAATGTGGTATCGACAAAAATCGGGTATACTAAAGAACGGAACATATACATTGTATAAAAAAACGAATATAATGGAATTATAATTTTTGCTCCTTCAGTCCTTCAGTGGTCGTTATTACCTGCCACCAGTGCTATAGCACCAGGCGGCAAAATCTTTAGGGCCGTGCCCCAGTTGATGTTAAAAAGTTAAAACATAAATTTACAATTTACGATAATGTTAAATGAACACTATAGATATATAATAGAGATTTACACATTTTTCTCTGCAACTACGCATAGGTAAAACTTGTTGTCAAAAGCAATAAAAGGATCTTCAGAGTAAAAACAACTCTATCACCTAAAAGAATTAACACAACATCCTGTTTTGACGCCATAAAAACGCTAAAAAGTAGTTACATTTCGGTAAAAAACTGTAATTAGGGTTGAAGCAGCATCTCTATAAGAAAAGCTTGAATGATTGGAAAATGGCATAATTTTTTAAATTTGGTCGGATATTTTACAAAGAGTTAATGAAGTCAATAAAGGTGTACAAATTGAAAATATTGTTAGGTACAACAACTCATCAATTGACATCATTAGATGAATATTTGGATTTTACCCGCGAACGATTTGAACATTTCGAGGCATTAGGCAAGAATGTGTATTATCAAAAGAAAATTGCAATTAAGAGAAAACAATTCTAAGTGAAAGAGAAAAATTGCGAACGCAGTGTTTCATTTTAATATAATTGACAAACTAAAATCAGAAATTATTCGTCGTTCTTTCACCTACAAATCAGGTCCAGAAGCATTTGAATTTAGGTTTAAGATTAAGAAAAGAGGATACTTATTGGATCAAATTGGCAACTGATCTACGAAAGAAGTATGTAGAAGATCTGGACGATTTTTTTCCTTACGAATGTTTTCACCTTAAAAATATTTTAATTTCTCTTTCGGTGATAGAAGCAGAAACTCCATTGGAATTAGTCCAAGCTCTACACGAGAATAATTCTTTTCCCAACGTAAATATTTGTTTTCGAATGTTTTTTAAGACAAGAAAATAAATTTTTAAATAGATCTGTTCCGAGTTATGTACCTATCCTATTATCGGAATGTGATTTGATATTCCTTTTTATATATATTTTTTTTTTTAACCAAAGAATTATGATTTTTATTTTATTCGGCGAAATTCCATATTTTATCGTATAGGTATTCTGTGTTATTTTGTTAAATAAAGATTTGTTTGAAGATAAAAAATCCAAACACCTTCAAGTTAGGAATATTTTTGACTTTGAAGGGCGGTCCCTCAGTCATAGCACCATCAGGCGGCAAATTACCTTAAGCCGGCACTGCCTGCCACCGTAGGGAAATGACGTCCTATAGCTAACAGAAATTCACATTCAAAAATTCAGTAAAGTTCCAAATTTCTATAAATCGCTTTCAGCGAAAATACGTTGATAATGTGGTTTTGTCTTGTAATTTCCTACAACAAATTATCACTGCTGTTCTATTGACGTGTTCGGCCGTTTAAACAAATATGAACTGTTTGACTTTCAAGAGTTATTTTAGTCGGTACAATCCTAGATATTTCTGAGGCTTACTCAAGAAGCAAATAAATTGATTTAATGGAATATGTAAGTTTTTATTCTTATATTTTTCCGTATGTTTTTCTCTGACAGGATCAAATCTTGTAATTGACTTGAAATATGGCAGTTATTTCGTCTTTCAGGTGACAATACTTTGTGACATTTTCATAACAGAAAAAAGTCAGCGGGCGATCTATCCGAGTGGGGGCTTTTAGAATCGGAGATTATGATTCCTATGTCAAAACTGATAAATTCAAGATGTTTTGTAATTTTTGTCCGATAAAATTCAAAATGAATGTGTGGTTTATCGAGGCCGGAGATGATTTTTTTGTAAAAACTCATAAAATCAAAATGGCGGACGAGTTTTGTGTTTATGTCTGGTTTTATTCTCAATGTAGTTGCTTCTGACCCAATCTTATTTTTAATATAGCCAAAAAATTCCAATAGCTCTACAAATTATAAAGAGCTACAATTTCACAGTTCCCACTTTAATAAAACATTTGATTTTTTTCAAACATTTCCTTATCACATATTCTGCAAAATGAGGAGAAGAACGATTTTCTAAATTGAATTATTCAGAAGATGGATCGAAACTTGAAAAGGTATACTTGCACATGAATCTGTGAAGAGGTTGAAGTGAGGTATAGGGAAAGCTTAAGTACTTCATCCTAATGGTTGATTTATGCACGCCTTCCTAAGAACTAAACTTAAGATAATAAGAACTAAACCTAAGAATTATGTAGTCAAAGAATAGGAGTTATGAACTCTTAGTTCTTAGTACTAGTTGCAGTTCCATAAACGTTCGGCGTTGTTTCCCTATTTATGAACTCTAAGTTCTTAATTTCAGGTTTAGGTTTAGTTCTTAGGTACGGGTGCATAAATCGACCAAAAAAATTCAATTTTCTTTTGAGTGATGTCAAAAAAATTGAGTTTTTGATATTTTTTTAATGCGACATTCTAAAATCGCCTTCGTCCATATGGTAGAAAATGGGACCATCGATGGGACATCAGGTGTTAGCCTAACTACCAGCTAACTGATCCACAAATTTGGTTTCCTAATTTTGAACGGTTGAACTACACAAAATCACATTTTCAAAAAGTATCAGATCGTATATAAAGTATTATCATAGATGAAACCCTCCTATGTTCGAAGCTGAGTCAGAATTGCTATGGCATCAGGGTGTTAGTTAAAAAGGCAAATAGCAACATTGTCAAATCATTCTACGACTCTAATTTGTATTCTCTTGCTCGCTATGGTATCATTCTATGGGGTGCCTGTACTGATGCTGAGAGAGTTTTCAAAATTCAGAAAAGAGCAGTTCGCATAATGCATGAACTGGGATATTTCGTCTTCCCTAGCTCACAAGTCTCTCGAAGACTTCCGAGGGTTCCGCGTTGGGGTGCAATCGGTTGACGGAAATAACAATTTTTTTCAACAATTTAGTTTCCTACAGAAGTCATTTCAGACATTTAGAAATACTAACCGTACCTACATTATATATTTGAATATATTAAGTTTCTATTCTTGAAAATACACTATTATGAAGAATACAGAATACAGCACTCACACAACACAAGAATTCTTCTTCTTCTGGACTTCCATTGTCTAGAAACAAAGAAAATAAATTCTTTGCATGTGTTTGAGTCGCGACGTTTCAACAGTTAACATCTACTGTCGTTATCATGTGTGTGAATGCGACAAGATATCTCGGATAGTTATTATATAGCCTGCAACTGATGCACCTGCTATAAAGGTAATTATGATCTTCGTGGGGTCTCTCTCACGTCATCAATGTTGATTAATGTGATACGAAGACCTTTTTTGGTGTTATTATTGATGACCGATTTTGACAGGTCTTGACAAAGAGTTTTTATTGAAATCTGAATCGATCTAGCTGAGTGATAAGTGGCTTCCACACATTCCGAATATCTATGCTCGGCTGACTGAACACGTCATTATTCTGAATATAAGCCGACTCTATGAACTTTCTCTTATACCAATGCTGTTCTTTGAGGATAACTTCGGCTTCCGACCATGCGATGCTGTGCTGATTAGTCCATACGTGATCTGCTATTCCCGACTCCGCCGTTTCTCCTCGCTGAGTATTTCTCTTGTGTTCACCGATCCTCACATTCAGTGGCCTCTTAGTTTCTCCAACATAATCTATCCCACATTCACACGGAACACGGTAAATGCAGTTTTTGGAGTCACTATTCTCGTTGGGTGGTCTCGTTTTTGTTATTTGTCTACGAATGGTATTACTTGATCTGAAGCATGTTCGGATGTTGTACCTTGATCCAATTCGCCTTATCTTATCCGATAAACCTCTCACATAGGGTAGACATAGGGTAGGCTGTGTTGGTTCATCTGATTTCTTGGTGTTGCCTCTTCTGCGGTTAAGGACCGCTGTTATATTTTTGTCGGAGTACCCATTCCGTCGCAGATCTTTCTTGATGTTGTTCAATTCAATGTTACAGAGACTGTAGGCCTGGTTAACCAACGAGCGAATAATTCCTCTCCTCATCGCTCCATGATAGTTCGACTCAAAATTCAAGTATTGTCCGGTGTGAGATGGTTTTCTGTACACTGATGTTTGAATCTTGCCATTCGTTCTTTGGACTTTCACTTCAAGAAAGGGTAACCCCTCCTGGGTCTCCTAAATTTCACAATGGAAAAGGAGAGTTCCACTAACACTAATACACTTTCAAACAAACTATAACGTGCCTGCTCATAGACCGTCCTGTGTTGAACGGAGCGCTCTATACTGTTCTATCAAACTTTTAAATAATTTACAACCACCTCTGAAAGAGGGAGAATTTCTTTTTGATCTGGAGCCATATTCAGTTGATGACTATCTAAACCGTCATACCCTTTTAGCTGGTATACTTTCTTGCTATTTGACTAGCATGTACATTCTGTAATGTAAAAGTGCAATAAAATAATTTATTTATTTATTTATTTTATTTACTACAGAGTTAACTTTTTTCAGAAAAATTAAAATATATCAAACACTGTAACAGAAGGCCAATCGAGCCATTAAAAAAAAATTATGGTTTCCATTTAAAATAAGACAGTTGGTAACGACTTTTGGTATATACCCTGTATAGATGTTTTACTAAAAATCTTGAGTAGAACGGACATGATCGATTATGACAAACTCTTGCGTATATGATATCAGTGGGATGGGATCGTTTTCTTCCATATTATCCTTTAGCTCACTTTAACGAGAAAAAAAGGAACAAACAAAAAAATAATGAAAATGTTGCATTCGTTCGTTCGAGAGCTACGTGATCGGTATATTCACTTTAATTCAATGTTCCAGAAAATTCTAAACGGGGAAATATTATGCAAACTGAAAATGCTTTGTTATCCGGTCCATAGACAATATTATTTAATTAGTGCCTTCTATTAATTATAACGGGAAAACCACGAGCTTTTGTGTTCGTTTCTAATTGGCATTGTGGTAAACATGTGACAGTAAAATATGGGACATGGTTAATTTGTTTGTTGAAGCCAGTTTATTTATTATTCCGTTGAGTGATTAATTTTTATGCCGTTCGCGGTCTGGTCTCGGCACGTCGAAACAAGAATTTGAGCATTGAAAAGTTGTCACAAGTAATTTCAAATCAACCCTATTATTCAGTTTCCTCCGCTTTCAATATATTTTTTTCCTTTTCGCTTGTTTTAATTGACAATAAATTCTCTAATTGAAGGGGAAATTCGCTTCACTAACAATATTAATTTATGTAGTCATAGACCGGGAGATGGTGACATAAAATATTAGGTCATTTGTACCAGTATGGCGGTTCTTCAGGGGTTTGATTACGGAATAACAAAAAAGAAAATGAAGGTCATAGCGCTGGTACCGGCGGCCCAATCGCGTGGGCGTTAATCGAACGTGTCGGATAAATAACGAGTGTCGAACGATTTGTTCCACAAAAATGATTGTATTTTCCGATAGTCGATAAAAAAGGAAGTAGCGATCGAATACATTAATTTAATAAAAACAATTCAACCATTTGTACCACGATTGAGATTTGGTATGGCGATATAGTCCTTACCGCCACCCGTAATCCACTACGCCCCGACACCGCTCACGGCACCTACCTTTCGGTCTATCCGCGTCACGGCTGCGGACGCAGTGGAGATTTGGATACGCCAAATCAGCGCGTTTCGTCCTGTGCAGTCCAGTACCATTTGCGTATTACCAATGGTGAGGCCGTATACTGAAGTATACTACTGACTCTGCAGTAGCAGTGTCAGTGCCCGAGCAAATTCAGCGTTGCTCACCCGCCGAGGGGGGCGTTGCCACCCACCCCAACCCTAAGGGTGAGAGCATTGGCCACCTCTACCGAATTACGGTATTGTTTTCCATTGTCCTAGAGGCCAACACCTTATGGAAGGGCATCAACTTGCCTTGACGGGGCCTCCCTTCCACATAGGTACCCATGTTAGTCAGATTCCTCCGACAACGTTGATGGGTCGCCGTCTGCAGTCGTTTTCACCCATACTGCATACCCATGTCAGACTGGATCCCTCCAGCCTACGTTAGATGGGTGACCGTTCGTGACTTTTCAGCCGCTACCATGTTGACTGGACGAGGACCCACGGCTTTCAACAAACGGTGTTTGGAATCATCGTGGGCACTCCTCGCCCGACGCCGAGGGCACATGGTGGACCCCCGGCCCAAAGGCTAATTTTTGCGCAGCTAATCATCATCGAGTAGCCGTTCACGGAAATCACCTTGCCATACGTTTCCGAAGGTTCCCAATGGTCGCCTTACCACCGCAAGGGAGTATTTTTTTGCTAAACTATTTGTACCAGCCTAAAACTTTTTTTACCAGTTCTCTGTATGATCATAAATAGAAGCCTGATCATGCCATACCTGTGGGAGGTGACGAATATGTACAATATTTTTTCAAACTTCTAAGATTTTATTCGTAATTCAAACGATTTGTACCAGTATGGCACTAATTTTTCCTGTAAGTTTGAGGTTTAACGAATAATACTTAAATACAAAATTTCAAACGCCTAGGTAGCGGCAATAAATGTCTCACAAACCAGATGTTATGTCGTATAATATTGTACGGCTACCGGCGCTCGAAAGATTTCTAGAATTGTCTTGACTCATCGTGTGCAAATCGTTATGAACGTAGCAAACGATGAAGAAGAGAAAGATGAAGAAGAGAAGGATGAAGACGAAGGTAAATATTGAGGAGAATAATTTTATGTTGACGATTTGCGATTGTGTATTGCGCTTGTGTGATTAAATTAAATAATCTACAGATACTGATGCAGTAAGCAGTGACGAGGACGAAGAAAACGAATTCGAATATGCCGGGGATTCCGGTTCAGAGGACGTTTAAAGTCCATTAAGTTTTGTAAATCTTTCGGAATAAACTGCATTAATATTGATATTGCAAATAATTTTTTTCACATGTAACATGTACCCGTCACGATATTACAGGAGGGCTATTTCGATAAATGGTTTCAAGAATATATTGGTTGTCGACATATCAGAGCGAGTGTGGCAGCTCCAGCCTCCTGGTCACGGTATAGGCTTATTTTTCAACACAAAAAAATATTTTAAAAAAATTATTTTTTCGAGTCCACCACTTTGGCACTTCGCCATAAGTATTAGTGTTATTTTCCAAAAACATAGTTTTTTTTGTTTGGAAATTGGAAATTACAATTCATTCCAATTTTTTTTTCATATCTTGCTCGCGTGTAACAGACTTCCGCCCCATAGTTACAGTATGGGATAATTTTTTTCAGATTGAATTTTATCCAAACGAACAGAATACGATGATGCCATACTGTACCAAATTATTTTATGTCTTGTATCTTGAAAACGTATCGAAAAACCAAGTTTTTCAAGTATGGCGCCACTTTTTCCCTCTATTAGAAGTATGGCACATATAATAATGTATCATATAATTTCCAAAAATCCAAATGCTATACTGGTACAAATCGTCAAAATTGTATTTATTTTTAACATCTTGGGTTAAGTCCGATAGTCGTCCGCCCCATGGTTACAATCTGGATAATTTTTTTTTAGGTAGAATTAATCTAAACTAACAGAATACCATGATTCCATGATGTAAAAAATTATTTTTTCTACTCCCGTATGTGAATTACTAACGTCACACATCGATAAAAATGTGTAAAGCTTCATTTCACGAATCGGTGTGTGAAGTGCCATGCTTTTCTTATGGGATTTATTTCACGCACCGGTGCCATAAGAGTCAATACAAATTCACACACCGGTCGCTGGTCTAGGTAGCGTTGGCGAGAGAAATTGACAAATATGACAGTTCCCGCAGAGTGAAGTTCAGAGTTACATCAGTTAATAGACCGTAAATAGTAATTAATAACCCTCTGAATTAATAAATAGTACGACGAAATTTTGATTTAAACCGATTAGCCGTGTATTTCACGCAAATTCCTGATGGACAGCATTGAAGTACTCCCATCAACTCCTCCAAATATAACGTTAGCAGCCAGTGAAGCAAGTTCATCGTTATTGCCACAAAAATCGTTGGGAATTTCTTTAATTCAATCTCTAAGTAAAAGGTCGTAGAAAAAGTATAATGTGCACCACGTGCGTGAAGACTTTTTTTAAAAAAAAAGTATACTTCACGCACTAGATACACAATATACTATTACGTATTTTACAGTCATATTTTCAAAACGTGTCGAATAAATATGTTTTTCAAGTATGGCAGCACTTTTTCCTCCTACTAGACGTATGGGAAATATAATAACGGTCAAATTTCATCAAATACTTTCCAAAAATCAGATTGCAATACTGGTACAAATGGTTTAGCAAAAAAAAAATTACCCCCTTTCGGTGGTATGGCGGCCATTGGGAACCTTCGGAAACGTATGGCAAGGTGGTTTCCGTGAATGGCTACTCGACGATGATTAGCTGGTACAAATGGTTGAATTGTTTTTATTAAATTAATGTATTCGCTACTTCCTTTTTTATCGACTATCGGAAAATACAAGCATTTTTGTGGAACAAATCGTTAGACACCCGTTATTTATCCGACACGTTCGATTAACGCCTACGCGATTGGGCTGCCGGTGCCAGCGCTATGACCATAATTTTTTTTGTCATTCCGTAATATGGAATATGCAAGTGATTTAAATTTACTTGACTTTTTTACCTCCGATACTTTATTGTCTTGACATTACACCTACACCATTAGTTTATCATTTAGTTTGTATTTAACTCCATAAAACTTGAATCAAAAAGTGTATTATAAGCGCGCGGAATTCAAATTTGCGAAACGCATCACCATTGGTCGAAACGAAGAATGACGTCACATGGCACGTTATGACATTTATCTTTTTCATAGAAAATTTGTTTTTATTTATATATTTGTAGTGTTTTCCATTACATAGTGCGATTTTGGTCTCAATTGTAAATTATCAAGAGCAATGACTGAAAGTGGTTTTGTCAAAGCACAATCCGACAATACCTGAACTGATAAGTAGTAATAGTTTATCAAATGATAGTTTTCCTTTTGTAATTTAGGTGAGGCAGGTATATACAAAACATTTATGCATACAAAACTTACTTCTGATCAATTCACTTCATGTTAACTATCGAAATACAATGTACTCACATTGAAATGATCTTCACAACAATGTAAATGTGATATTGGAGATATTTCGCTTCTTCTCATAACCTTACACTATTGTTTACGTATTTTCGCATCTCTTGGAACAGAAAAAAATACTTTATTTGGTGTACTTATAATTGTGTTTTGGCATTCCGGTACTAGACAATAACTATAAAATGTTTTTTTTAGTATTTTCCATTATCGTAATAGCGAATAAAACTGCAAATCCCTAACCTAATTAATAACTGTCAATAGTGTCAATGGCCATAACTATAGAAAGGCTTGTTCACTGCAGACTGCTCTGGTTGATCGAGATCACTTTCACATATGTTCATCTCTCTCTAACACTTGTACTGCATTTGTCTTACTCTTTTATAAAACATCAACTTCAAGCAAGTAGAGCAATCAGAGTACGTCTCAATGAACGACACTGAAGAAGAACAACACTGATCGCGCCATGTGACGTCATCCAATCGGTATTTTATATATTATTTTAAAAATTAATTCCAAGACTTTCAACCGTATTTATATTTTTTACTATGTTGCAACGAAGTAAAAAATTAATTAAACAAATAAAAAAAAATCATGCATATTCCCTATTAGATTCCTGAAGAACCACCATACTGGTACAAATGACCTAATATTTTGTGTCACCGTCTCCCGGTCTATCAGTAGTCAGAAGCATAATGAGGTCAGGTTTTTTCCTCTTCTATGACATTTTGTGATAAAAGGGTCCTCATGTAAATGAAAAATTAAGAGAAAACGGTCGTTTTTTTTTCTGAAACCATTCAAAAGATGATGGAGGTTTGCCCGAATCAAACATTGTTATGAATTATAATTGAACTCACTTTGATGGTTGACGTTTTGGACGTGGACGTTTTGATAACAACGCATAAGCTTTATAAAAACTAACAACGCATAAAAAAAAGGTTGTTTGTTGAAACACATGGACTGAAATGTCTACGTAAAGTTATTTCATTTTGGTTGGATCAGACTAAGGTAAAGGTAAGTTTATCGGGCTTTTTCCCGAAACAAGAAGACATCAAGTGGTGTTACTTACGTAGTTTTATCTCCCGAACAAAAATCCGAAAGAATTTCGTGGGGGTCTCTTATAGTTTTCGAGTTATTACCTTTTGAATCTTGAAAATCGACCATTTTCAAACCTACCTACCTATATACGTTAACAATTTCCACGCACTCAAATATCTACGTAAGATTAGTTCGTTCAGACATCTTAGATCAGACTAAAAAATTACTCCTCACAAAATGTATGTGTTATCTCCAGCAACTATTCTTTAACGTGCAAACTGCAAAGGTGATTTCAATATATCAAGTTGTATTTATTGTTATTATTTGCATTACTTTATGTACCATTTTGAATTTTACATTATGCAATAAATGTGTTTTAAATATTAAACGCAGTATTCCTACCCTTATTTATAAAAAGAATTTGTTATAATAAAACCAATGTTTAAAAAAATCGGAGTGCTGAAGACTAGTGAAGTGTGATTGATGGTCATGCAGTTCAAAATTATGCACAAGGAATTTGGGTCTTTTTAGTGGCGAGGAAAAAACAGTAGGCCGTTGTTTCGCCGTTGGTAGAACAAGCAAGGAGGAAATTCAAGAATGAAAAATTTTTAAGACAAAGCAACATTTAAAAGGAAACCAACACCAGAAAAACTCAAAAATTCAAGGTAAAAAGCCCAAGGAAAAACAAGAACTTGCCTGTTCTGAAATCAACATAATCCACAAAAGCGTCATCAGCGTCAGGTTTTGCCAGAATTAATCCTACCATTATTACGAGAGATAGGTACCCATTTGCAACAAAAATCCAATTATCCATGAATCTTCAAAGTACAAGTAACTGTTTATGCCCACTTCAAAATCTAAGAATGAGACTTACCTTCATAACCGTGCACTCAAAGACAAACTTTCCATGTGATTTTTCGTTAGATATTTCAAGAACAATCAGTTCACAAACTATTTTATAAGGTTCTGTAGGAAACTGAACGATTTGATTTTTGAATTTGAATGCGAATGTGAGTTGACAGTTGACTTCACAACAATGCTTTCACCACACAAGAAGGAGACTAAAATTTAACAAGGAGGGTTTAACAAGCTCTAGCCAATCAGAAACTTGTAGCATCAACGCGTCACAGTGACGTACTTGGATATGAGTACAGAGCACAGAACTCGAAATTATATCTTATGATTTCGAGTTCTGTGGTACAGAGTCGAACTCGAATCAATCAACAAAACTGTCGGCAGTAACTCTCATATACCAAGAGCTAGTCCGTCACTGTCTATAGAGAACGGCGGCCATGACACGTCTTACTACGTCACATTTCGTCACAAATGTTCTTTCATCTCTTTCTACTAGTGTCCCCATTGTCTTATGGGAATCAAACACTCCATGTTAAATTTTAGTCTCCTTGTTCTCCACAGACCTCTTATGAGGTCTGTGGCTTTCACACTATACACCAAAATGCACGACATAAGCGCTCCTACCAATGTTATCAACAATTTTGGATCGGTAAATCGCTAACAATTTTGTCTACGTTCTGCTACGTAAGGTTAGTCAGGTTATGGATGATTGGTTGGAATAAACGGACCAACCAATCATTGACGAATATTCTTCCTTATGACTTAATACTTATGACTGCTGCATAAATCCACCATTAGGTGGGATTAGCTAGTAATTCTCGAATTTTCAACTCAGGCTGGGTCAAGTCACCGGTCGGACAAGGCACGCGCGTTCAGTATGAAGTATGACGATGAGTTGGACCGACCAGATGATTGAAAATGTTGGTCACATACATACAGTTCTAATGAGGTCGTCAAGTCAACCAAATGACCGTGCTGGTCGAATCATATTGGTCAGACCGGAGACTTGACTCAGCCTTAGGCTGGGTCAAGTCACCGGACGGACAAGGCACGCGCGTTCAGTATGAAGTATGACGATGAGTCGGACCGACCAGATGATTGAAAATGTTGGTCACATACATACAGTTCTAATGAGGTCGTCAAGTCAACCAAATGACCGCGCTGGTCGAATCATATTGGTCAGACCGGAGACTTGACTCAGCCTCAATTTACCTTCTTGTCATTTAAACTTACCGCCATTACAGTGACCAATCACAGAGCGTTTATGCCGTGCACTTTAGTCGTGGCGTCTTGAATTATGTTTTCCGCTGTGACTATTAGAACGAATCAGTGAAGATAGAGAGTTTCTTAGTAAATAAGGTAAATTGGTAGTTAAATGATCAATTTCTATAAGAATTTTTTTTAAATAGGTTGGAATGAGTTAGTTGTCGTTAGAGGAGTAGAACAAATTTGAAAGGGGTCATTCGAGTTTTCATTTTCTTGTTATCACATTTCTAAAGCTGCAATGTATTGAAATAAATCTACAGGTCGAGTTCAATTTCAATTTTTCTATGACTTATTTTCTATATTCGCATTTGAAATTCATATTACTGGGAAGCCCAAAAAAAAACATCGTCTTCATTGGCGTACCTACTGACTGTGCTGAAGGTAGAAAAGTTAATCAGTAAAAATCACAAAATAGTTCAATTTTACTACAACCATATATACAATTTTTTTAAACAATTCGAAACAATTGGCACCTAAAATATAGTGCCACAGTAAAACAAAAATGGCGACAAAAATCATCTACATTTACACAATTCATGATAATATATTTTTATTACTACAAAAACAAATTGAAACAAAAAATTGTTTCATTTTATGATATGTTCAAGTATGTATGAGTAACGTAAATCATATTCGAAAAAGTTTGACACCTTGAAAATTTGGTATCTTGGGTAATAGGTCTGCTATATCGATCTAAAATATTTTCAACGCTGCGGCGTTGTCGCTTATATTGAAAAGCAGCAACAACTTTGTTACTTTTTATGAGATACCCTGTATATTATGGCATTTTTCGTTTCATCATTGCTTTACAATTATTTTTGTATGATACTTCCTATCTCCAGCAGTTTTAGAGAAATTCAGTGATTTCCATATTTTTCATCAATGAAATGTTTATTAGTTGAAATTTTGGGTGTTCTTAGTTCATCAATGTCATGTGTAAGTTATTCCTTCTTCATTATACGGGGTCGTTAAAAATATTTAATTTTACTGATAGATACAAAAATAAAAAGTACATTTCTTTAAATAGAACACCCAAGATATCATCGAATATCCTGAAAGACAATTGAAGTTATTTTCAACTGATATATCATGATCCTATACAAGTTTCTAAAAAAATTGGATTTTCTTTATCCTGTTTAATTATATATATATAATAAATAAATGTATTTTGTATGTTTGAAATATCATTATGAAAATTCTACAATTAGTGCAACAAAATAATGAAACGTTTGCGCGTTCATTATCGAAAATATGATTAGAAATTACCTAAAATTGAAGGCAATAACTCAGCGAGCAAATTATTTGATTCCAAGTATTATTATTATTGTATTTGAGCTGATCTAAAAGAGAGTTTAAGTGAAAAGTACACCACTCATTTGGGAACTCCAAGAAGTAACAAAAACTATAATGAACAAGGTCACATGAAAATGTATCCTACTGTCATTCTAAAAATATGTTATGTGGGAAATCAGTTCTTCAACATCTCCTGTTTCTTAATCCATTCGAGTTCACTAGGAAGCTCAAACCTTTTCAGTTTCGTATATCATTTGTTTTCCATTCCTGCATTTTATCACCTAGCTATGTTTCGGATTTCAAGTATACTCAGTTTCATTTTTATTGCATTCCCTTGGAATATTTCAGTTGGTGGTACAAATATCAAGTTCGCAATATTTCTATCAGAGTCGTATTTCGTATTCAACTGAAGGAATACGAAGAAAAGAAAAAAATTCATATTACCATTTCAGCGTCGAAGCGTTATCGAGAAGGGCATGATCGAAGACACAAAAAAATGTTTATGAGATTTTGCGTATCAGCAGATTATATTATTCTCATTTCAAATAACTTGAGTTCTTGGAACGACTTGCAAATACGATATACCTTTGCGCTTTGTCTCATGGTTTACAGATTCATCTACTATGACTTTTGCAAGTTCATATATTTCTCTATTATAGGCCAATCACTTTGACAAAAATGAAAAAATATACACAGAAAAAAATTCACACTATAAGCAAAGTCTTGACTGAAAGCTGAGATAGACTCATATATCCGCAAAGAGACGTATGCTACATTCAAAATACACGTTATTCTTATACCCATCCATTAACTTTACTCATAATAAAAATAAATTGTCTTAATAATAGTATATTAATAATAATTTCAAAATCTAGCAAAACTTCAAGTGAGAATTAGCCAAATTGAATGAAATATAGCATTGTCTTTCAGCTAAAGTTTTCTTATTTTCCGAGGAAACAAGACATACTTTCTATAAGTATATGAACAACTAGTTTTAAACACTATTTTCACTTTGACTAAGAATGAATCTGGTTGAACTCACTCTAGAACCATTTGTAATCAATGTTTTTTTCACTCAACTGAAAGTTAAGTAAATTTCAATCAAGTATGGTTACTTTCAAATAGACTATTTTCTAAATCCCAGAGCAAGAATAAATATACCTGAAATAGGAACTATTTCCGCCGTTGCGTTGTTACGATTATAAATATTCCACAACAAATTGTTGTCCAAACTTCAGAAGGGTGGCAGGGCATAAGGGTTTGAATGAAACTGTTCAACACTGAAATTTCAACACATTATTTAGTTATTACAAAAAAAAAGCATTCTTTACGACAATATCGGATAATGTCTAGAGTGTAATAAAGACAAAACAAAATCAACTCAATAATTCCTAGGCTGTTGCTCAAAAATAAGATACATACTGAAGGAGCTTCTCTTGGCCTATAGGTACATACCTATGACTTTTCTGTTGGTTTCTTTCATTTTCCATGAAGTATAATTCATTTTTCTTTACTACGAATCAATTCTTTCATTAACTGTTCAGATAGTTTTGATACTGTTGCAACTGTTATTTCATGATTTGAAAAATCAAAATACCTCTAAATTGCGTATACTTGTTATAGGTAGTATATTAAATTCAAGTCATAATATTTTGCCTACCTGCAAATGATCAGTCTTATAATTTTTTAGAATATGCATAGAAAGGAATCAAGTCAATCAGGTATGCGCACCTGATCCAATCTGATACCAATGTGATTAAGATTATTTTGAATAAAAATTGGCGCAGATCCTGTTTCAACAAGACACCATATTCTTTTTTACAGTTACAGAGTTGTTATCATCACTGGTAAATGGTAAATAAAAGACGCAACCAAATCTTTGCAGATTTTCACCTAAACACTATCTATCGCAGAGTCGCGTAACGCCAAGAAAATCGGACAACCTCGATCGATGCGACGATCACCTCCACTACGTCAAGGATTGTTCTATTAACTCCATCTAGGTAAGTACCATAGACTTTTAGTTTCTCTATGGAAAGTACAAAATATTGCAACCATGGACCTATAAAGTATTATACGAATACGTCCATGATTGCAACTAAATATAGGCCATTCTTGGGTGAAGCAGGGCGTATTACCCAAATAAGTTTTCATTGATTTCAACCATAATATAACAATTCTTAATAAAATTATTGAAAACATTCTATTAAAAGTAAGTTTCTACAATGGAAAAAAAATTCTGGTACATAAAATTTATTTCTCTTGATCCAATGTTAAAATTGAAAATGCTATTAACTATAACAGATTTTGACGCAATTTTTTATTTTTCTCGATACTCGAATAATCCTCTCTTTCATTTAGACAAGTAAACTTGTTGGATTGAGAATTCAACAAATCCCATAGAATGGATCGCAATCTTGTCAATCAAGAATATCCCTCTTTTCAAAATGATAGAAGGATTTTCTTCCTTCAAAACAAATTCCTTCAATTCAAATATGATAAAATTTAGTTTGAGAATATTTTTTCAAGACTATTGTTATACTTCAGTGCAAACCAGCATTTTTTTCAGTGTAGCAAAACAATGCAAAGTTTCACAAAAGTTGTATTTCAGTACCTACTCAATGAAACAATGAAAATTTGCGCCCTTGTACAAGGTTGGCAACATAGTTAAAAACGTAAATTATAAACAATTCTAGTTATTTTGTAGAGAAGAGGGGCAAAAAAGGCGCGAAATGACGAAAACAAACAAAATATCACCCTTTATAGTTTTCCAATTTTGCCATCATACTTTTGTTAATAACTCGACCGAAAAAAATCTAAAAGAGTGGCAAATTAATGCAAAAAAAGTTTGTATCTACGTCATTAGTCTCGCCGAAACTTCGCCACCTCTGCCTATGACGGAAACATATTTTTTTTGTTTATTTTACACTAAAAAATTTTGTTTGCAACCTGAATTGATTATAGAAATAATACAATAGTTATTTTTGTATCTAGTGCGCGAAATGCTACTTTGGTGATCGAGAACTGATTTTTTTTAACGAGGCGCAGCCGAGTTAAAAAAAAATAGTCGAGATTACCAAAGTATTTCGCGCATGAGATGCAAACAAAATTTTTTCTACAAACGTCAAAAATATTGTTCTAAAATAAGTAATAACTATGAGAAATAGTATTGAACTGGCTTAAATAATTTTTCCAAATCAAGTAATTACTGTAACTATGGAAATAAAATGGCATTTGTTGACAATTATTTCAAAGGGACAGTTCTTGATAATTATTTTGGAGTGACTTTTTATTCGCGTCAATTTCGTGCGTGATATTTATTATTGTAAAAGAATGGAAATTTCGAGCGACGATGAACTAAGAAGTACCCCACCTAACTTGATAGATGCGGCCAATTCCGTAATTTCCAACCTTTTACCGGAGAAATCGAGGCGGCAGTATGAAAATGCATATCAGCAATTTAAAGAGTGGTGTGAAGCAAATAAAGCCAGAAAAATATCTCTCACAATTTGAAAGCCTTAATTATTGTTCTCCATTAATAAATAAACGATTTCTTGTTTTTTGCTTGATTGAGGAGTTGAGGACCATATAGGTTAGAATATGAAAATCCCATATAGTTTACATGCAGTGTGCGAAATATATTTCGCACATTACTTCGCGCACGGTGTCACGGTAACGAATGAAAATGAAAAAAAGTGCCACTTCGCATACTGTTGTCAATGCGCGAACCTTGTCATTTTTTGACGTTTGTAGAAAAAAGTTTTTTGAATTGGTCAGAATTTCGGAATTTCCTAGAAAACATAAAATTTTCCACCAATACAGATTTCGAGAACTTTGTCAAATTAAAAAGAAAATAATTTTTCGCCTTTTTCATATTTTATAAATTCTGTATGACTATGTGTCTTCTATCTTCATGGATATACAGTAATGTTTTCAGAATGAACATACTTCCAACAGTTAGTATTTTATTTTAACGAAAACTGTCTATACATGACGCTTTGTAATATAGATTGAAAATTAGACTCTGCAATGATTCCATGAAAATTCCATTTATTTCATTAGCTAAACCCCATACGACGATGTTGTAGTAAATAATATATTGAAACTTAGCATAATATACTGATAGCAGTGATTTAGTATCTAAGTCTGTTCCTATAACACCAGTCATTCAATTCATTTAAGTACCGAATTAACAAGGTTATTTCTTTCTTCTGTAGTTTTACTTGATAAGATGATGGAAGTGTCATCTGCGTAAAGGAAAATCTCACTATTAGTCGTGTTGTTAGGAAAATCATTCACAAATAGTAGAAATATCAGTGGTCCGAGAACACTGCCTTGTGGTGTCCCAATTGTTACCGGAAATGTATACGACATTTCATCATTCTGTTTCAGCTGGACATATCTATTTTTTCAAGAAAGACACTATGATGTGATTAACGTTTCCTCGAATACCCATAAGTTTAATAGTTTTTCTGATACGAATTCAAAATTCAAGATGTCAAAGGCTCTGGTTCGAAATATTAGTCGACAAAAATTCCAACAACAATATTTCTTATATCCACTGAATGGGCCGTGGTGGTCTGCTGGTAAAGCGTTCGCCTCGCAAGCGTGGGGTTGTGGGTTCGATCCACCGATTCACCGGTCTCGTGCATGGCATCACACGTTAAAAGGTAAGGGCTGCGTCTTCCCTAGCTCACACAAGTCTCTCGAAGACTTCCGAGAGTTGCGCGTAGGGGTGCAATCGGTTGACGGAAATAACAATTTCAACAACAAAAAAATCATGTACTTATTGGATAAATTTATATGTTGCGGTTTCTGTCGACTGATCTTTTCTAAATCCGTGTTGTCATTTTGTCATAAGGACGAATGTTTCTAGGTAATCGTTTAATCTAGAAGAAATCATTTTTTCAAAAATATTTGGGAAAATACTGATAAATGATATGGGGAGATAATTTTCGATATTGCTACTGTCGCCATTTTTCAGTATAGATACAAGGACCGCGATTTTAAGAATGTCAGGATATTTCCCAAAGGAAATACATATGTTTAAAATATGTCCTAACACTTCAGATATCCACACATTCTTCAATAATTTTTGTGGATACTTTCATCATGGCTTGTATTAAATTTACCTTTTGGCATATCTCTACCTCAAGTAATCAGATATATGCCAAAAGGTAAATTTAAAAATGCCCTGAAACAATTGCTTGGTAAGGGAGCATATTATAGCATCGATGAGTACTATACATCGAGCTTACTATGAAATTATTGTTGTTGTTGATTTTAAATGATATTTATGTACTTATATTAGCAACTGGTGCTTTCGTATTGTGAATTGATTTTGTTTACTGGCATGTGACTTTTATTTATAGTTTTTATATGTATTTTAACGTGTATATCCACCTATGGAAGTTGCTGTGGCAGTACGAATAAATTCTATTCTATTCTATTCTATTCTATTCTATTCTATTCTATTTTTCTTTTTGTTATGATGCAATAACTTTTTTCACATCATCCTCGGAAACTGGTTCGTTTTCTTTCATATTTGTTTGTGCTTGTTTAACAATATTCTGGAGAGTTTTGCTTTTATTACTAGAAGCACTTTGTTCTTGATATTAATTATTTTTTTCCTGGCGTATTTTTTTCCATCGCCTTTCTTGGCTAACTCATAAGCAGTGTTGTCATTTTCAGAGATTTACAGTTTTCTCAGATGGTTCAAGTGCTTGAGATCATCAATTTTTCTTATTAATGAGGCGGAAAGGGCGATTTTTTGGTAGGTTTTATTTCTTGAGGATTTAGGGAAGGCTGCTTCGAAACACCAATGAAAATGTTAACAAAAAACGCCAAAAGCTTCGTTTATATTGTTAACAGTGGTGGTGGTGAAGTTTTTAAGGAATCTCATGTCAGCTATGGATAGATCGTTAATTTTTCTAATGTTTATGACTTTAATCCAAATATTTTCTGTCACTGAACATATTTTGACATTGCTATTCCAATTGTAATCATTACGGTTTTGAATTGTCTTAAATGTTCTTTTGTTACATGATTTGATCAAATAAGGGTGGATTTATTCAACTTTAGCACAACAATTATCATAAACATAACGGTTTTTAGCATAAAATTAACATTGTTGTATAAATGGCGCCATTTGATATAACAGATTCACCTTCCCCTTTGGCATATATTTAAGCACAATTTCAAAATGATGTTGGCTTAATGCACCTTTAATTATCTTTTCCGACGACCACATGCGAAAATGACAAATAGCACACTATTTAGTTACTTCGAAAATGACAAATATCACCCTGGAGATGAAAAGTTAAATAACTCTAGAGTGATATAGTTATATAGTTATAGAATTGATAATATATCTCCTTGCTTAACAACCAATCAGTCTATTTCAAATTTTGAAATTCAGCCAATAGAATCGGAATTACAGTGAAAATATAGCTTGTCGCTGTATTTTCACGGTGATAAACCTGCTTAGTTTTTGTTTTACTAGCTGTCAAGTGAAAATAATGATTTAAATTATAAACGTCAAATCTTTGTGTTTTGACTAGTTATATTTCTTAATCAATATGAGCGATCGTTGGGGACAAATGGCTATTGGTATCATAGATGAAGCAGTGGAAAAGAGTATTCCGTTGAATACGGCCAGAAATAAAGAATCAATTACCAGGCAATTCAACAATTTTCAAATCGATAAATTGTCGTCCTAAATATAATTCGTGGTATGATTAATTACCTATAATTTTTTAGAATATCAATTCATTGGCAATCCCAATGCAAGAAAATACAACTCGTCCTGCTTTGGGATCGCAATTCATTAATATTCCAAAAAATTATCGGTAATAATCATACCACTTATTATATTACCCCTGAAAATATCTTGATAGCAGTCTGATATTGGAATTAAAGTAAACTCTTTGTCATCTTGCCAAGCTTTCGGAAATGTTTATTTCCTTCCTCAGAACTACTACAAAAGGACAATTCAATAAATGGAGAAAAAATATTGATCCCACTTACATAACTTGAGTAAAAATAGAAATTAGCATTGAAGTTCTTTTTTTGATGCTAATTTCTATTTTTACTCAAGTTATGTAAGTAGATTCAATATTTTTTCTCCATTTATTGAATTGTCCTTTTGTAGTTGTCCTGAGGAAGGAAATAAACATTTCAGAAAGCTTGGCAAGATGACAAAGAGTTTAATTCCAATATCAGACTGCAACCTCAAGATATTTTCAATTCTATAGTTATTGTCAGTCACGAATTCCCTATTTTCACATGTAGTCATATGTATTGCATAATGGAATTGAAACGTGCTTTTAAATTAATATTGCGAAAACGTTAGATAAACTTTAGAAGTGTCAGTTTTGCATATGCATCATTCTTATCATATACAAAACCGTGAAAATAGTATCTAAAATTCCATAAAACATGCAGAGATTAATAGTGATGATCAATGTACTCCACCTGAAATTGAAGAGGCCGCAAAATTACCGTCACTATATTTTCTGCCTGAAAACTCCAAAAGAAGCTTACGATCAATTTCTTTCATGGCGAAGAAATAAGGAAATAAGAAGCTCCTTTTCTGAAAACGTTTTGCTTGCATACATGGGTGAACTTTCCAATAGAATCCAATGCTCAACATTATGGACTAATTATTCTATTTTGCGCCCCACTTTATCCATTCACCACAATGTAGATATCTCCAAATACAGTAAACTTAAGGCATTTAAAAAAAGGAAAAGTGACGGTATGAACCGAAAAAGCTAAAATTTTGACGCAACAAGAAATTTGTGAATTTATAAATAAAGCTTCCGATGAGATTCATTCATTTACAAAGGTAAGTCATCGGTATTCAAACAAAGTCTATACAATTATTTAATTATGTTTCTTTTAGGATGTGTTGGTTATGGGTATATCTGGTGCAAGTCGCAAGCAAGAACTTACCCAGTTATGTATAAATAACATTGAAGATTTGGGGACTGCGGCTGTCATTCAAATTAATAAAACCAAAAGACATGGGGGTTGGAAATCGCCCAGAGTCGCAGAAGAATATATTGACGATTCTGCTACTAACAGGTTAAATATTGCTAGTAAAATTATGGGTGCCACCAGCAGTACTTCGAAAGCCGCCACTCCGCCTCTTCAAGAAACTGACATCGAGTCTACTACTGTACATAGTGTACAAATAACAGAGAGAAATCTGTCTAACTCCTGATTGCAAAGTCCATTACAACTTTCTAATTGTAATAATAATAATAATATTTCGTTTAATTTCTGCAATTCTAAACAGTAATCTTGTTCAATTTATTTTCTTTGTAAAATTCTCAAAATAAAGTGAAAATATATTAATTTATTTGCAATTATGCATTAATCTGTGGTTGTCTGAAAAATAGTGTACATTTCTTGTGAGGAAAGTGCCGTTTCACACTCGTGGGATTGTCGCACTCATGTAAAATGGGTCACCTTCCACACTAGTAACGTAATATACTAATCTATCTATCTAAGCATTTTGATATCGAACATTACCAACATTTCATCTGCTCTATTATCTTCCAATAAACAGCACTCTAGACCAAATTTCCCAGAAACCGGAAGGGGGGAGGCACACAAAGCGAGAATAATAAATAAATGATCAAGACTGCACTTGTAGCACATTGAAAAAGTATAATCTAACTCCAGGCTTCGAATTTCTATGGGTGAATAAATTACGGGAATGAGATCCCCCTTTCATCCCTGAGCAATATACCGATATCCCCTTTTGTCGTTTAACTTACTGGAATAATCGAGTTTCGCGATTTTCTTGTAATCTTCTCTTCATTATTAGCTAGTTGAAAGTTGATAAGGCGGTGTGTTTGTTGCGAAGAATTGAATCATGCTGTCACTCGGGGGACTTTCATCCCTGATTGCACCATATAACTTTATAGATTGTTCGAAGATCAAACCAATAACAGGAAATTGATTCGGTTCCATTCCTTTTGAACACAAAGATCTAACGATGGATTCTGCGATTTCAATACGTTATAAATTTCGACGTTGCGTTCACCAAATAGGCACTTATTTTCACTTCATTTCATTTATTTTCAGTTACGAAGGAATGGAATTCAGAAACGTTACTATACAACACACTAATGTGACTCAAATCGATTCTGTTTGCATACAGCAATATGTTTACAGAGAAGGTTTGTTATCGCAGCAAGATCAGAAAAAAATTGCCTTCTGATCATCGATTTTAGGCAATATGATTTGTCAATTTTGAAGAGATCTTGTTTTTTCATCTTGCTGTCTAAGCAACATCAGTTCATTATTTGGTACTTCATTATTTATTATTTATATTAATGATTTGGTGGAAAATGTTGGTGATTGGTTCACTTATTTGCAGATGACGCTTTGATTCACTTCTCAAATCCAGAATTCTTGACAGAGATGAAGAAAGTAATGGTGGATTTATGCAGCAGTAAAAAAAACTGACACAATTACTTTCACACTAAAAGAGCTAAAGGACAGTCAAAAATCCATTAAGTTTTTAGGGGTAACACTGGATCAGTCAGCTGTCCAGTATTCTTTACCTGCTTCGTAGAATCCATGAATTTGTTCCTTTTTATGTTTCGAGAGCAGCTTACATGGGGCTATTTCAGTCTAAGCTGTCATACAGATTGGGACTTTCAACTGATTGGGAAATGGTATTTATTCTACAAAAAACGGCTATAAGGATCCTGGGAAGGGCAAAACAGCTGTAGACCTCTATTTAAAAAAATTTAATATCTTAACTATTGCGGCTCTATACATATTTCAATGTCTCGTCTACATCAAAACACAAAATAACACCCCTAAAGTTAATCGCAACAACGAATATTCAACCAGAAATGGCGACAATCTTCTTATGCCACAACAGCATCGACTGGCAATCACTCATAAAAGCTTCCTTACTGTGGCGATAAGGCTCTTCAACCGTCTACCACCATATATGAGGAATTTACATATGAATAAATTCAAGAAAAGTATAAAAGGGCTGCTGGTTGATCTCTGCCCTTATGACGTTAATGAATTTCTTAACTGCAAGTTTTAATACTCTACCTTTTTAATGTGTCTGTTTTGTACTGTATTTATTTATTTTGACGATGCTAAATCTATTGTACTGATAATAAGCAAATAAATTGATAGATTGATTGATTGATTGATTTATTGATTGATTGATAAGTCATAAGTTTTAAGTCATAAGAAAGAATATTCCTCAATGATTGGTTGAACCGTTATTCCAACCAATCATTGACCAACATTCTTATGACTTATGAATTAAGACTACTGCATAAATTCACCATAAATGAAACTTTGGAAAATGTATACGAATGGTGTTATGCAAATATATAAATACAAGCAAAATAAAATTTATGATGATGGGAAATAACAAGAAATATAATAAGTTTGAAGAAAATGATTGTGAGTAAAAGTAAACGGTAGGTAATGCAATTGAAGTAGTGAATACTTTCAAATATCTAAGAATCATTATCGATTTTTATAGTTGAAAAGCTTTGTCGATAAGTTGAAAAACTTTTGACATTGAAGTATATTTTGACTTTGAGAATTGAAATTCAAAAATCATGCGAATTATATAATTGAAACAATTCAGGGTTCAGGAATTAGGAAACAATTTTAATGAAATATGACTTGCAGTACTTTTTGTGATATCAGCAATCTTTGAGATGAAACTGCATTTTCCCAGATTCTAAGTTAAGTGGGAATATATTATTGCATAATATATGTTGATTAGTTGATGTCTATCAAGTATGTTTTTCATCTGTGGAATGGTATAAAATTCACTGTTATTTTTTCAATGATATGATGTATGCAGCTTTTGAATGATAGATTTGAATCTAGAAACGTGCCTAAGAATTTTGCATTATGATTATTGATTTCTGTGGGCGTATGATTATTGTTATTGATGGAATATTGCATAAATATGGATTTTGTATGATTGACTATTAATTGATTAGTGTAGCACCAATCACTGAATCTGCTATATAGTTCGTTAAATTCATTATTAATTTCGCGTTCATTTTAACCATGGAATGCTACAGAGACCTCATCGGCATATAACACCAAGCAGTCAGTTTCTACAGGGTCCTGCAACTGCGCTCTGGTGGTCCATAGCTTCTAAACGGCGCAACTTAAAAATTTCTTTCGAATGCAAGCATGTTTCCTTCTTAAGAGAGTATCTTTGTAAACTATTCCGAAGTATACAAGGTGACCCAGAAAAGTTCACCAAACCAAACTTATGTTTTTTGTAATGGAACACCCTATATTTCATCACATGGTTGAATAGAGATTACTTTGAACATTCAAAAAATATAGGATCATGTATGTTTATCAACGTTATTTCCGGAGATTTATCGATATTACTTCAAAATACATAAGGTATTCAACACTCTGTAACTCCTCGTGGAAAAATAATTCTTAAAACTTTTGGGAGGCGAGATGACTCCAGTATGGTCTAGTTTCTGTAACACGACACACAGTTGAAATTTCATCACTTTTTGTGTACCGGATAGATCGAAACGCAAATTGAAAGATATCTTGGTTTTTTCAATTGGAAATTTACGTTATTTTCAAGTTGAAGTAAATACTAAGTGTGATATATCATTCGAAAGGAAATTTTATGGCCTTTCCAATACTGAAATTGAATATATGGGTTTCCATTTGAAAATTACAAGATATATTTCAATTTGCGTTTCGATCTATCCGGTACACAAAAGGTAATGAAATAACAACTGTGTGTCATGTTACAGAAACTAGACCATATTGGAGTCATTTCGCCTCCCATAAATTTTTGGAATTATTTTTCCACGAGGAGTCACAGAGTGTTGAACACCTTATGTTTTTTGAAGTAATATCGATTTATCTCCGGAAATAACGTTGATGAACATACATGACCCTATATTTTTTTGAATGGTCAAAGTAATCTCTATTCAACCATGCGATGAAATATAGGGTGTACCATTACAAAAAACACAAGTTTGGTTTGGTGCACTTTTCTGGGTAACCTTGTATACTTTGGAATATTTTCCAAAGATACTCTCTCATGAAGGGAAGATGCTTGCATTCGAAAGAAATTTTCAAGTTGCGCCGTTTAGAAGCTATGGACCACCGGAGAGCAGTAGCAGGACCCTGTATATTCAAGTAGGTTGATAAATAGCAGAAATTTTAGTGGATTAGTATAGATCCTTGTGGAACGCCTAAGTTAATATTATTGATCGGACTTTACAATGATTTTCATATGCTTCAGATATGGCATCAACCATTTCAGCATTTTTGCAAGAATTCCTCGTGAGTATAAGTTTCGGGTGGTTTAGGTTTAGGCAATTGAAAGCTTTCAAGGTCACTTGAGTTCTTGCAAGAGTTAGGAAATATAAAAAACAGGTAGGTATTTGGAATCATATTCATTTATTTCAGTATATCTATCAGATGTAGTTCAATGTCCAGCTTTGCTTAAGCCGGGGAAGTAGGCGTTTTCTGTTAGATTTTAAATAAAAATTAACTTCATTTCTATCGTAGGTTTTTCCTATTTCCAGCGGAGTCATGTTTGTTTTAATTTTCAATTGAGCACGTTTTCCTATTCAACGTGAATCTCTTCCAAAAGAGGTTACCTTGAACGATAGAAAATAGCGACTAAAGTTTGTCTTTCAGTCGCAGATGATCCCTATATGTTTGAATGTTGACCGAAAGCGTGCAAGGGTAGTAGCATCGCGTTCGATCTGTGCTCGATTTGAAAACGATGTAGACTTCTTAAACTGAATTGTTACTGTGAATGAGACTTGGGTACATTTCTACGATCCAGAAACAAAGCAACAATCGATGGAATGGCGACACTCCGGTTCTCCAAGACCTAAGAAGTTTCGTGTCCAAAAATCTTCTGGAAAAGTTCTTGCTTCAGTTTTTTGTGATTGCCATGGAGTAATCATGATTGATTTTTTGGATAAGGGTAGAACAATAACTGGAGATTACTATTCGACATTACTGACCACTCTACCGAAAAAAATTAAAGAGAAAAGACGCGGAAAGCTATCCAAAGGTGTTTTGTTTTTGCAGGACAACGCCCCTGCACACAAATCTCATGTTGCCAAGCAAAAAATTCGTGATTTAGGGTTTGAATTACTAGAACACCCCCCTTATTCACCAGATCAGACTATCATCTCTTTCCTCAACTGAAAAAAAGTTTAAAAGGTCGTAAATTTTCTTCTAACGAGGTGGTTATAAAAGCTGTGGAGGTCTGGTTTGCAGAGCAAGAAGAAACATTTTTTTTTAAAGGTCTAGAGACGTTGCAGGTTCGCTGTAATAAATGTATCCAATTAAGAGGAGAATATGTTGAGTAATAAAATATTTTGACATTGAAATTTTGTTTGGTTCTATAGAAGGCTAAGAATTATTCAATATATCCTCGTATAAAGAAAAATCTGTAGTTATACATCTACCTCACAAGAGTTGGGTTTGTCGGGTATAAATAACTCGTAATTAAAATCAAATGTCCCGTTAAATGGAGCGGTTCTAATATTTGCTTTGTTGAACAAACAATGGACATGTATGGAAAACAGAGACGTACAGAAGTTCACGAAGTTTGACGCGGATGTGGTGTATTTCCATTCCTACTCCGCGCCAAGTATTGTTAGGAGTTGAACTCGGCATGTCGGGGTTGTCAGATAATCGGGGCGTAAAACTTCATGGAAACATTCGTGTGTTGTCCATGAATGTTTGATATATAATATTGAGAGTTTGAAGTACTGAATACACAAGTTAGATTGCTGGATTCTGAAATTAGGGAAAGAGAAGGGCTGGATCGCTATTGACCATACAGTGTGCTTGTTTGAAAAGTGTCTGTCATTCAGAAAATGGAAAAATGTAGATTGCAGGAGGTAAACTACACCAAGTCCTTAAAGCCAGATTTTGATAGGACAACACTAAGGGTGGATTTAGTCAATTTTAGCACCAGCATTATTATAAACATAACGGTAACATCAAAGGTGTTTAGCATAAACTCAACATTGTTGTATAAATGGCGCCTTTTGAAATAACAGATCCAACTTTCGTTTTCAACATATATTTAAGCACAATTTTAAAATGATGTTGACCAAATGTACCTTAAGTGATCTTAGTGTTAATATTGTAATTTTATACCAAAATGACATTGCGGAGTTTAATTTCGACGTCCAGAGCTCTTTGGATGGAATCTCAGTGAATATTATTCCATTTTAGATCCACATGGTAGTGTGTACAAACAAATGCACAAATACTAGTGATTTGATTGATTTTTTAGGACACAATGAAAAAGTTATTTCGAACTAAAGCTATTCTCGATTCGCGATTACACAGAATAATGATGATATAAAATTATTGTTGTACCTAATTTGAAAATCACTCATTTTGACAAATGTCAGATATATCAAATATTCGGAAGAGCACAAAGCGACGTTTTCAGCTCTTCTTAAATTTCTGCATGAAATTACATTTGTCGTGATTAGTTTTTAGAAGTATCGACGATACTAGAATGTAATATTTTTCATGTATTGATAATAAATAAATATGCATTAGAAGATAACACACATCATCATAAGACACATCATTTGAATATACGACACGCCGCTCCAGTTTTATTAAATTGATTTAATACCTTTCAAATTTCCGTTGTCTCTCTTCCTCCAGCCTGCCTACAGTTCCGGCCATGGACTGAATTTCTTAACGTAAGAAAGAAAACAACCTAACCTAACTTAGCTATTCGCTGGCAATTCGGTCACTATTCGATCCTTTTTGTTTATCGAATCATCTGTGAATGTTCCATTTCCATTGCTGAAGTAACCATATAGATAGATAAATTTTACCCTTTCATGGTTTGATGAATTCGTAAAATTTGGCAACGACGCATTTTTCATTTGTGAGCTGCGTGTTGTGAACGTTTTATGCGTTGCGCGTTATTTTTGTCAACTCAGATGAATTCCAGTTCAAAAATTATTTGTTTGTTTTACTTCTTGGGTGTTATTTAGCCAATGAATTCCCATATTTTCCAAAGATTTAGTGTCTACACTCAAATATGGAGTATTTGGATTGTAAAATACATGGGAAGTGTCCATCCATCGGCGTGTTTTTGTGTATGAGTGAATTGACCACTATGACTCATTAAAAAAAAAGGTATGTTACATACTTTTCCGCGCTGAAATTTTGATTGATACAGTGATTTAATCGTATTTTAAACATTCTATGAAAGTTCCATCCCAATCGCTTTGGTGACCATATTGCGTAAATTTTACCTCATTTGTCCAGTCATAATTTGAGGAATGTTATACTAATGATCAGCAAAGTTATCCAGGAAGTTTGAAGCAAGGATCTTCTTGCTTAAAAAGTTATTCTTGAGTTTTGCTTCAATAAATTCAGTTATTATTTTAACAATTATTATCTTTCACATTAGAAAGTTCCAAGTAGAAAAGCAATAATTATGATACTGACAACTCAATAGCAAATAAATAAACATAGAAAATCACAAATTACGAACAAAACTAGTTTTCAGTTATCAAATGAAAGATCCTACTGTACATAAAAATTCCAAAGTTTGACATTAGAGAAAGGATGACAGACATGGAATATAATGATTTTTCAATGAAAATGAAGATAAAAAAAAATTTGTACAAGAGAAAATTCAAGGAAATGAAATCTGAAACTGAAATCTAAGAATCAATAGCTTCAATGGGTAAGATCTATGTATTTAAAAGTTTGATATGATATTAGTTGAATAATTTTCAAATTGTAAGTATCTAAAATAGTTATCCATTGAAATATAAGATATTGTGATACGTTAAAAATAAAAATGGAGGTGACCAATGGCAATTTTGAATAAAGGGGAGGATGTTTATAATAAAACTTTAATGTTGATTTTCACAAAATTTTGGTTTACATATCAGTATACTTCTGCGTGAACAAGCCATTGTATTGGCGAAATAAATGTTATGTTAACATGGATTTTCACCATAGAAATATAATAAACTCTAGAACGCCAATTAGTTCAGAATAACGTTGCCCCTCTACGGCAGATACACCAACCTATGAGTTTGCGCAATATAGCGCAAGTGTCGCCAGGGACGGCCTCAGAATTTTTGACTTCCCTCCTGAATCTGGTATAAGTTATCGGTAATAGCATTTGCAATATAATAGAGTTTTCCTTCAATGATATATACAGACATACAGTAAACCAATAATTGACTTCTTGAAGATAGAAATATTCAGTGTAGGACTTCAATTTTGTGCTTTCTCGCGATCAAGCAGGGAGAAATTATTGTGATCGTCAAAGAGTTCGAATTTGATATTTTGATGGGAATTGATTCTATTGCATTCAGTATGTAAATCTGAAAAAAAAACACTCAATTTGTGCGTCCATCGGTCTTACGCCTAAACCGTTGAGCCTATTTTTTTTTTTTGGTGTCTTGGCATCGACTGCTATGGTCATTAGCCGTAGTTTAGCCTATTATACTCGAAATCAATATCAGAGTGAGGAAACACTTCATTTTTGATTTTCGAAATTCTGAATATTGAAGTTGGTTTTCATGAATTTCATGAATATTTGAGTAATTTGGGTACAGCGGCCTTTGTGTTCAAGATATTGCTTCGAATGGTTTTGTTATGAATGATGTAAGTTGAATCAATTTAGAATACAATGAATGTGGTGATTTTGAATCATATTATGGGATGAGAGAATCTACTTCTACAAATTGATTCATTAATTAATTAGTTAATGCAAAAAGTGCGTAATAATGATAATAATAACAAAGGCTTTTATTGACAAGACATTACAATTTTTTTTACATCATTTCAAACTACTTGTTGGCTCTTGTTATTACTCTTCCACCATTTTTGTTCTTGGTTGGAGATATAAAATAAGGAAAAAATCTGTAAAATATAGTTTCTCGGGTAAAAAACTACATTTTTGCATTCCTTCAGAGGTTCTCATTTATCACTGTAAATATTGTTGGATCGCATTAAATTCAAACGGTATTTTTTGTAATAAGAAATAGATTGTCGAATGTTGAGAAAAATAAATATAAGAAGTCAAAAATTCAAATTTTTACAGGATATTTGTTTCACTTTGTTTTAAATAAGTAGAAATGGTAGGATTGGAGGAAAAAGGACTATAATAATCCTCAACACATTTTATTTTGTAATGTTACAAACTTATTTCTATCAATCAAAAATTGTGGCATTTTGTTTCAAAAATTGATGGGAAAATAGAATCAATTTTGTAAGTATTTTTCTTTTCAGTCCACCTCTAATTTTCTCAGTTGGAATATTGAAAATACTAATTCTGATGTAAATTCTTGTTATTGCCTTTATCATTTTCATTCTGTGACTCACCTCATAGGGAATATATAGGGATATATCAAAATTGTGTTTTTTATAGAGCTGAATAATTTTTCATCCTGAAATGATATTCATGAAGTTTGGTGTATGATGGTTTCTAAAAAATTCATTTCATTTGGCATAAAATTATCAGTAATTGCAAGAACCTGCCGGATTTTTCTCTCAAGGAAAATACAAATATCTATAACAGTTTGTGATGGCCTTATCAGACACCTCTATTTTTTCTATTCAATAATTTAAAGTTTTCTGCATCTGCAGAATATTCTGTAATGTCTTCAAGAGTGGACAAATATACTCTACATTTGATAATTTTATTTTATAGATTTAACGACAAATCCTGATATACGTGTAATCACATTTTCAGTCAGAGTACTCAAAGAGGGGATAAATGAAATTAAAGGATAAAATTCCTCATCTTCGATAAACATGTCGTTGACATTGATGTCATATTTTTTTATAATGAACATATCATCCAAATTCAAGTCAAGTATATATGTCGTTGTCAATATATTGGTGGTATCCAGATTCACACAGTTTCCCTGAAAAACAACTGCTAAAACCTAACAATGCCAAAACTCAGAAGCCGACATTGTTATCTTTCTTCGCTTGATACGTCACGAGAAGAATTTGAGGCGGTGTTGCCAAGTTTACTGGAATTCCCACAATTACCTGCCCTAACCACAGATGATATTCCGAACTTCATTTAGAACACGAAAACAAAAGAAAACGACGTGACTGGAAACAGCAATAATGCGCAAGTGCAAAGGTTGGTCATCATTCCTTGTGAGGGGGTCATTTAACCGAATTTCGGACAGCGTGTTTGGCGTATATTTCTATGATTTTCACCATGTACCGGCTACACCGATTAAAAAAGAAAGGGGAGAAGTGTTTGAAATACACCGAAAAAACTGAGTAAGAGAAGAAATCAAGTTAGGTTATTACCTAACGTTTTACGTTTTCGTAAAGAAATTTTGCTGCTGGGATCGTCTGAACAAATATGACATAAAGTTCCAGAATGTTAGTACAGGTGGAAAGTCGCAGATGAGCAAGCGTTGCCAAATTTATCCGGATTGAAAATTATAGCCAGAGGCGGCTGAGGGTCAAACCCTTTTCGAGGGAAAAGCTAATCTTTCATACGAAATGCGACAAATCCCAAAATGTAAATCAGCGCGAATGCGTAATAAAAACCGTTTCCTATTATTGAATGAACACACAGAGGATGTAATCCATAAACGTCCGTTTTAATTGTCGGGACTGGGCCGGAATGGCTACTTATTCGGTATGCGGTGCACGTAATCTGCCACCGCAAATATAAAGCATGTGACACCTATAATTAATAGGAAATAATTAGCAGGAACGCGATGTGAAGGTTCTTGCAGCAGCAGGATTTGTTGTTATGCATGCCGAGTCGAAAAAGGAAGTGCAGAATGAAGATGAAGTTCTTTAATATTCAGTATATTTCCCTGTTCTACTGAGGGAATTAATCACTATCGCAGAATGAAGAAAGTAGAGGACCAAATTTGAAACTTAAAACAAATGGAGGCTCGGGAGTTGAGGGTCTCGGAAGTTGAGGAGTTCGGGAGATGACGAACTCGGAAGACGAAGAGCCCAAAAGTTGTAGGTACTTTTTGAATACTACGACATTGATGCGTCTAAAACTATAATCAGACACCAATAATATGAGTACAACTACTTTAATGCGTTTAATACTATAATTGGACATCAGTAATATGGGTAAAACGACTTCAATGCATTTAAAACTATAACTGGATAACATTAATATGAATACAACGACTGTAATGCGTTTAAAACTATAATTGGGCACCAGTAATATGAGTACATCGACTTTAATGCGTTTAAGACTGTAATTGGACATCAATAATATGGGTAAAACGACTTCAATGCGTTTAAACCTATAAATGGACAACAACAATATGAATACAACTACTTTAATGCGTTTAAAAGTATAATTGGACACCAATAATATAAATACAATGACCTCAATGCGTTTGAAACTATAATTGGACACCAATAATATGAATAAAACGACATTGATGCGTTTAAAACTATAATTGGCAACCAATAACATGAGTACAAAGACTTTAATGCGTATAAAAGTATAATTGGACACCAATAATATAAAAACAACGACCTTAATGCGTTTGAAACTATAATTGGACACCAATAATATGAATAAAACGACATTGACGCGTTTAAAACTTTAATTAGAAACCAATAACATGAGTACAATGACATTAATGTGTTTGAAAGTATAATTGGACACCAATAATATAAATACAACGACCTCTATGCGTTTGAAACTCTAATTGGAAACCAATAACATGAGTACAACGACTTTAATGCGTTAAAAAGTATAATTGGACACCAATAATATAAATACAACGACCTTAATGCGTTTGAAACTATAATTGGACACCAATAATATGAATAAAACGACATTGATGCGTTTAAAACTATAATTGGAAACCAATAACATCAGTACAACGACTTTAATGCGTTTAGAAGTATAATTGGACACCAATAATATAAATACAACGACCTTAATGCGTTTGAAACTATAATTGGACACCAATAATATAAATAAAACGACATTGACGCGTTTAAAACTATAATTAGAAACCAATAACATGAGTACAACGACTTTAATGCCTTTAAAAGTATAATTGGACACCAATAATATAAATACAACGACCTTAATGCGTTTGAAATTATAATTACCAATAATATGAATACAACTACTTTAATGCGTTTGAAACTATAATTGGGAACCAATAATGTGAATACAACGACTAATGTGATACTTAAAAAAAAATTAAAAGATATGAAAAAACTTAATGGGAACTTTTTGTTGATCTGTTTGAGTACAATAAAATTGTTCGAATTCAGTTTTTTTAATATGTATCTCAATATTTTTTTTTTAATGAAAAAATTTCATGAAAACATTTTGTATACCCTTTCAAGGACAGTGAAACTGTTCATATGAATTTGTTTCGATGTATTATATAGTTTTCAATTTTTTCGTGTTCAAAAAAAACGGAAAAAGTCAATAATTTTTCAATCAGAAAAATTATTTAAAATCCGGGAGTGAAGCACCCGGACAAATTTTGGGGAGGGGTTGGAGGGTGGAGAGGGGAAACTATTAAAAATCCGGGCGCGTAGCTCCCGCATAAATTTGGGGGTGGTGGAGGGCAGAAATTATCAAAATCCTCGCAACATCTGGACATATTTTGGGGTGGAGAGGGAAAGTATCAAAACTAAATAAAAATCTTTGAGTTTTTGGTGTTTTAATTAAAAATATATATATATATATATATATATATATATATATATATATATATATATATATATATATATATATATATATATATATATGTATATATATATATATATATTATGTTCATTTTCCAAAATATGAAAAAATGTCTTAGGAACTTCTTGTAGACCTGTTCAAGGAAAATAAAACTGTTTGTATACATTATACGTTTTCTTGATATTTTGTTTCGTTTTCGAATTTTTGATGTTTATAAAAAAAGTCAATATCGCCATTTTTTTTTCAAGACATGAAAAATTTACCCTTATGAAGAACTATTTGGGAACTATGAAACTGTTCATATAAATCTTTTCGAAAGGAACTTTTTTGGAGAACTGTTCAAGGACAATACAATTATTTTCACACAACTTTTCGATATCCCGTTTGGTTTTCGAGATTTTGTCGATCTTAGGAAAAAAATTACAAACTTGCTACATGTTTTTCATTTTTTAAAAGATTTTTTCACTTATCAATCGAGTTTGGAAATATCGATGTGGCTTCTAAAGACGTATTCGAAGCATTTTCAATATTTTCATTTGTTTCATTATTACGGTCAATAACTCGATTTTCCATTTTTTAAAAATATTTCCTCGACTATTGATTTTCCCGGTTTCCCGACCATTATCGTTAAAAATAGTTTGAGTAGGTTTGTTCATCTATTCGAGCTCTATCTGTCGTATTTTTCGAAATTCAGTAAATGAACGGTTCGGCGTATTTGTTTTTTTTTTAAATCGCACATGTTTCTCAAAAATCCTGTTAACATTTTCCGATCATTCTCAAAAACTTAACACTTGATCAAATCAATTCCTGAACCAGTGTCGAGGGACTAAGAAACGAGAGAGAAAAAAAAACAGAGCTCTCTAAATTTTTTCCAGATTTTCATATGGCGAAAAAATTAAAGCTGACAAATATTGTACTTGAGTTATTAAATTATGATTCAAATTTCAAAGCGATATCTCCAAGGGTTCGGAAAATATAAAGGTTGAAGTGTTCAAGGACAGGCGGACAGAAAAAAAATAAAAAAATTTTTCGACGGAAATTATTTCCCCCAAAGTAACCATGCGTCTAAAACTTCCTAAGAGGACGTTGTATAACAAATCTCCATCATATTTTAGAAACTGCATATAAATCGGGCTAGGTAATGAAATTCCTCCAGAACAGCTCGCAGTAGGGAGATGTTTCAATCACTTAAATCACCAGGAGTCATGAATAACAGCGTTTCCCCCCCTCGTACTGTAATGAACATTTTTCATCATTACTCCTAATTTCCAGTCCATATCAGTATTGCAATGGCAATTTCCAACCGGGACCATCTGCCACGAACCCCTAACTCGACACAAAGGAAATGTAAATTTGGCTATAATCTACATATTAGCAATAATCTTGATTGGAATCGGTAGCGCGGAGGGGGAGATATCATCATAAATACATATTTCGCGCCAAGGCCGCTAAGGCGTCATTACCATAGCGGATGCGGCGCTTTCGGATACTGTTTGACGTTTTAGAATACCGTGACAAATGCGGAAACGGAAAGGGACGTTGTTTATTTATGTCGAGCTCGCGCTTAGATGCATTGACAAAGTTAATATCGCTAGATATTACCGAATAGTTCCGGCACAAAACAGAAGAACAGGGACATACACTGTGTTTATTAAGTGCTTGTTCAAACTTCAAAGGGTTAATATTGAACTAATTTCCAATTTTTTAGTATTTGAAGTAATGAGTACAACTATTGTTTCTTCAATTGGGGCAAAATCTGGTTGTCCCTTGCTTAGGCATAAAGCGACTCGGACTTGGTTTATCCCCAGATAGCTGGAATTTTTTTAAATTTCCAATGACAGTAATACCGCTGTTCATGTTTTGGAGAGGTTCATAATTTTTTTTGAGTACTCACCTCAATGAGATAGGCTCTTGTTACTCGTTGTTTGAGGTTGGTTTATTTCCAACTACAGTAACACCGCTGTTTGTGTTACCTCTAGGTAACATGCCACTGATTCTTAAAATGTGAGGTGAGGGTTGGTTATCTCTCAACCTATAACAACTTGAACCCTGGTCATGGTTCCCAACTAGTGAGATTGTGCATTCTTAGAAGGTAGTGAAATCCTTCCGCACTATATTACGTCAGTAACATTGCTGTTTTTTCCTTAGTAAAAAGAAATAATTTTTAGGTGCTTTTATTTATTTGTATGACTAGGTAGGTATTGTGTCATTAGTTGATATTTTGAGTCTTTAATATTTTGAGAAAAACAGAAAATGCACTCACCTCAAGAAACATTAATTGACCGCTGGTACATGAATAGTTGTTTCCAGTTGGTTATGTCCAGTAGAAAGTACCATTCACTTTTATTGTAACCAGGAGGGATTGGAAATTAGTCTTTCCTCAGCAGTGTTGGGATGACAGTTCATCAAGCTAGCCTGTCTCAACACATTGCATTATGAAAATAACTGACTAATGGATATAGGAAGTTTATCATAAAGTCTTATAGACAAGATATGAGGTCTGATGGATACATAATAAGTTAATTTGTGATTGGGAACAATAAAATTAAAATTTTGTTTCAAGAGTTTAGCCTTATGTAAAACGGGTGGTGCCCCTTGTGGCATGTGGCAATGTTGTTTTATATTAGTAACACAAATCAAAATATACATGGATATTAATAACTTAATAGGGACAGAATTCCTTGGATTCCAGCCAAAAAAACAATAATTGGATAATTTTTTTGAAATAGAGTCAGTATGGTCATTTGAACAAATTTGACAAATTTGTTTTTAAGTAATCGTCGAGTCGATTTGTTGATTGAATGTGAATTTGATTACAAATATTATAAATCATCCATTCAATTATACAAGTTGAAATATTTCATTTGAAACATTTGCAATAGATACCGCTAGGGAGACTTCTGGTCCTGATTTTCACAAAGAAATTCCAACTTTTTAATGCTTTGGAACCAAAGTATAAGGTGCTTTTGAAACAAAACTACAGTCATTTGACTTTCAAAATCCTGAATAAAGAATTCACGCAAGTATCTGGTTATTCCAGAGCTGAGGTACCCATTGATGGTTGATGAAGATTTTCTGAGATTATTTAACGTAAAAATAAATTTAGATAATGAGCCTATTTTCATGAAGTTGAATCAAGAATGTAATACAGTGCCAGAAATATGCCAGAATTCAGAAGGTCTCTGTATCAAAATATTAAAAAATGAAGGCTGGCGGTAGTGACTGCTAAGAATATGATTAAAATTTGACAGCAAAACTTATGTGTTTTGCTCCGTTTGGGTTGAGACAAGTGTCAGTACTTTCTGTCATTGTTAATAGGAGAAGTTTGCAAATGTATTTTTTTAAATACTGTTAGTTGTCAATTAATATAAAATCTCTCGTGTACCGTATTTTCACTTTAAAAAGACCCATATTTGTCACAAGAACATCGTGATAATCAATAGAAAATTTTAATATGTAATTATTATCGAAAGTTAATGGAGGTTGTAAGCTTCGGAAAGACCTTTTTGGCATTCAGTTCAAAAGTGTTGACGTTCGTTTTAACGAACTCTGACGAATAGATGAGGTCTTCAGGCTAACAAGAGTGCCCACATTTTATTACATCCACATTTCATTGTGTCCAAATCTAGTATGAGAAATACTCATTTTAACCTTTCACCATTGTTTATATAGAAGATAGTCAACCTTATGGGATTATAATTGGATCAAAATGGATGCGACATGTAGATGGCGATAGTGAGCTCGCATCCAAGTCATGTCGTAACTTCAGTGATCTGGCCTACACGTCATGTCGTAACTTGATTGAAACAATGGGACAGCAGAAAAATCAGGGTTTTTTGAAGAAACCTGCATTAAAATGACGTCAAATATTCATGTTTGTAACTAATCACGCTAGATGACACTCGCGTTTGCGTCCAACACCAATTACACAGGCATTGACTAACTATCTTACTTCTATATAAACAATGCTTTCACACTTGAAATCAATTTTACTGGATTGAACACAATTTTCCTTTTTTGATAAATACAAAGTTTTGAACAAAATTCCCCAGACAAAATGAACTTGTTATTTTTGCATCAAAGACGCTTTTCGATAATTGTTTTTTCCTGAATCGTTCACACCTCCGGGAAGGAGAATCGAAATTGCGTTTCCACCTGCAAAACATAAAATTTGATTCGTAATAGCTTTTCGTTGCGGAAACTTTCAATGAAATTTGATCGGTGACATGTTCAATATTGACATAAAACTTTTAACTCTTTGTTCCACTATTCCATCCAGCCCTCGTTGGAATTTAATGAAACTAAAGTCTCATTGCAGTGGTATATATTTAATAATACGTTTGTTGTTTCATTTGATGTGAATGAAATACCATTTAAACTTTATATTTGAGTTATATGGAGTTCCGTATCGGCTTTTTATTTGTATTCTGAATGGATCAATTGAATTTGTATTATGCAGATATTTTAGAAAGGAATTTTCATTTAGCGACAAAAATTTCCGTAGGTAACCGGGATGATAAAATTCTACGAAAACCAGTTCAATACATTTTTAGGTACATAATTTTAAATAAATGTACATGCAAAAAAAAATCCTGGAGTTCACGTTTGTTTGGATCACTAAATATGTATGGGGATATCAGCTTTTAGAACAAGGAAAGCTGTGGAAAACCGCTTTGTGTTATCATGAACTTTTCTTGTAATAACAAGTGTATGTCTGCGAAAAGCTTGGAAGTTAAAGAGCCTAGAAGTTTTGAATACTACGACTGAAATGTTAATACTAGGACAAAAACATGAATAACATCAGTTTAATGGCCACGAATTACTCTAATTTATCATTGAGCATGATTTAAACTATAATTGATGGACATCAATAATTGAATACTACGACCGGTTACTGCACTAGACTTATTCGAGTTTCAGAAAAAAACGTTAAATTTTTCTGAGTCAACTTCTCATTTTTTTTTTTCAAAATATTAAATAACTCAATAAAAACTTTTTGTGAACCTGTTCGATGCCAGTATAACTGTTCATAAACATTTTTTTCGGCAACCATCCGGGAAGTGTTCACTTCCCGGACACTTTTTCTTTGGGAAAGTATCACTTCCCGGCCTAGTCCGGGAAGTACGTACTTCCCGGACTAGGCCGGGAAGTGCTCGAATTTTAATACAAATATTAATATAAATAAGAATTAGAATGTTTCTGTTGATACCTATCTTCTGTTCGAATTTCAATATACAGTGCGGTCCAAAGGTATGGAATAAATTCATTTTTAGCGTTATTATGTATTTTATGAAAAAATCCTGAAACAGGTCAATTTTTATTGGCAATTTGACAATTTACAGTATGAAAATATTACCCCCTTCTTGCACCCCCTCTGAATTATGAGCACCCCCTCAAAAATTTTAAATGAGAAGGGGGGTCGTGTGGCATCTTGTTCGAAAGGGATTTTCATTATCTGTTCAGCAATACTAAGTTTTTCATATTTGGTGCAACCATAACTGAGAAATTTTTTTATTAAAATTTAAAAATATTGACACTGTAAATTATGTATCCGTTGAAAAAACCTGAAACAGGTCGATTGCTATTCTCAATTTGACAATTTATACTTTCTTATCTGTCTTGCTAAAAAAGTCAGGAAAAAGTCGTTGAAGACACCAAAAAATTATTCACAAAACCCATAAATAATATAATGTCAATCTAGTAAACTACTGTTATTTTGATATTTGTGAGTTGCTGGCAGACGTCGGTGTATTGAAAAATATTTTTGTGTGTATTCGATTCATCTATGGCTCATTTATCCGAAACTCAAAGAATAGACATTTTAATTATGCTTGGATGCGGTAATAAAACACGAACTCAAACGGAAGTTTGTGAAATGTTCAATAATAAATACCCTGGTCAACACGTATCACAATCTACAGTTAGCAAAATAGAAACAAAATACCGTGAAACTGGACATGTAAAAACTCGTCAAAAACCAGGTCGAAATGCTGCATTGGATGAGGAGAAAAAGTTAGATGTACTGTTAGCGATTGAGGAAAATCCGCATATGACAAGTAGACAACTTGCCGCCGACAATGATGTAAGTAAATCATCGATATTGAGAGCTTTACATAAAGAAAAATACCATCCTTATAAAGTTCAGTTGGTTCAGGAGTTAAATGAGGATGACCCTGATAGAAGGCAACAATTCTGTGAACTGATGATGGATAGAATCGAAGCAGATTTGCAGTTCATAAACAAAATTGTGTTTTCTGATGAAGCTACTTTTTATTTAAATGGAACGGTTAATAGACAAAACTGTAGATATTGGAGCAGAGAAAATCCTCATTGGATGTGTGAGGCTCACACACAATATCCCAAAAAAGTGAACGTTTGGGCTGGTATCATTAAAAACAAAATTAGTGGCCCCTATTTTTTTGAAGGCACAATTAATGGTGAGGTTTATCTAGGTTTTTTGATGAACTTTTTAGTGCCTACATTAAAAAGACTTTTTCCCGATGTTAATGATCCAAATGGAATAGATAGATCAATTTGGTATCAACAAGACGGAGCTCCACCGCATTACACACGTATTGTTCGAGATTATTTGACAGAAGTTTTTTCCAATAGGTGGATTGGCAGACGTGGAACGATTGAATGGCCGCCTAGATCCCCCGATTTGACTCCTCTCGATTACTTTTTATGGGGTTATTTAAAATCAAAAGTATATTTCAATAGACCAGACAATATTGCAGATTTAAAAACTAGGATATCGGAAGAAATTAACAACATAACCCCTGAGGTCCTACAAAATGTTCTACGAGAATTCCAAGATCGCCTTGCTTATTGTCAAGAAGTGAATGGTGGTCATTTTGAACATTTAATTTAACTGTAAAACAAATTGAAATATACTTCCTAAACATTATTTCCTTCAGTCTATCAACATTTTACATATTCAGAATAAATTTTCTTAGTATTGCTGAACAGAGAATGAAAATCCCTTTTGAAAAAGGTGCAACACAACCCCCTTTCTCATTCAAATTTTTTGAGGGGGTACTCATAATTCAGAAGGGGTGCAAGAAGGGGGTGATATTTTCATACTATAAATTGTCAAATTGAGAATAGAAATCGACCTGTTTCAGGTTGTTTCAACGGATACATAATTTACAGTGTCAATATTTTTAAATTTTAATAAAAAATTTTCTTCGTTATGGTTGCACCAAATATGAAAAACTTAGTATTGCTGAACAGATAATGAAAATCCCTTCCGAACAAGATGCCACACGACCCCCCTTCTCATTTAAAATTTTTGAGGGGGTGCTCATAATTCAGAGGGGGTGCAAGAAGGGGGTAATATTTTCATACTGTAAATTGTCAAATTGCCAATAAAAATTGACCTGTTTCAGGATTTTTTCATAAAATACATAATAACGCTAAAAATGAATTTATTCCATACCTTTGGACCGCACTGTATGATACAAATAAGAACTGAAATGTTCGAAATATTCAAATTTGGAATGGTTTCATCCGGTTAACAGATGGGTTAAAGTCGACCTCTCTTCGTCTCTTAGACTAAATGCGTCTCATTGATTTGTTATTCTACATGATTGCCGAAAAAATAGTGTACGCAACAAGTACGAAAACAGTTTTTTTGGACTCGTAGACTTCCAGGACTCGCTAACGCTCGTCCTAGACTTTGGTCTACTCGTCCAAAAAAAACAGTATTTTCCGGACTTGATACGTAAATTACTATGTCGGTATCTTGCTTCGTTTTCGAATTTTTGACATTTACATAAAAGTTGCATAATCCTCAATTATTCGTTTTTAAAAAACATTTTCATGACCATTGATATTACGGAAAAATTCTTACACATTTTTGGTAGATCTAGTTGAGGACAAAAAAATTGTTCACACATATTTTTGTTCTATTTCAATTTTGAATTTTGGTCAATTTAAATGTTTCCTGTCAAAAAATGCTAATTGTTTTAGGTTCAGATGAGTTTATTTACCAAAATATACATGGAAAAAAGTGGTGAAACTGTAAAGCTGTTCAAGGATAATAAAACTATAGGTATACATTATTGTGACATCACGTTTCGTTTTCAAGTTTTTGGATATTTTAGAGGGAAAATACAATTTTGTAATTTTTCTTCACTCTTTTGATCTTTTTTCCACTTTCTACTCAAGTTGGAGGAGAACGGTTTGGAACGTCGGTGGGGCTTGTGAAGTCATATTCAAAGCGATTTGAAAAATTTCAGTTTATCATTATTACGGTCAATACCTCAATTTTTCCGTTTTTTTGAAATATTTCCCAGACTATTGATTTTTTCAGAATAAATGAATCTACATTTTTTGTAGATTTTCTGGAGGCGGATCTTGGTTACTTGTTGAAATATCAACTGCTCCTGAGATATTTCGTATTTTTGGAAGATTCAAATTTTTATTTTCAGAATAATTAAGGCATTTTTACCATTTTCCGAGCGGTTTTCGAAAAACGGTACGTTGAAGCTCTATCGATTGAAATTTTAGTTTCGTTTATCTATTTAGCCGCATTTGAACTTTCTCAAAAACTACACTTGTGCATACCGGGTGTCTACGGAAAGTGGCTCGCCCCGATAACTTTTTTGTTTATGAAGAAAATGGAATTAGATTTCGAGGATTTGTATAATACATGAAACTGCATCTTTTGAGTGAGCTAAAATCGAAAAATATGTATTTTTTACCAAAATATTCCAATTGTATAGGATAATTGCAATGAGCTGTCCTGTCAGGACATTTTGTTTCTTCATTATTATGATCATTGTGAACAAATCCAGATTACTTTACTTGTTAAAAAAAGGTTACAAAAGTCATACATGGTTGTATTAAAAATGTCATATGGAGACAAAAGAGCTGAAAAAATTTTGGGTGTCCCATTGAAAAATCGAAAGTTAAAGTCACTTTCGGTTATAATAAATTTTTGTGGGTAGGTTTTCAGTCGAGCATATTCCAAGAACGAACACATATTTGGAGGACAGCAATTTTGAATGCCCACTTACAACAGCTTCTTCTTTTCTGTTGAAATTCTCCGTGTGTTTGTGGATCTCTATTGCCTCCACAAACACACGGAGAATTTCATCAGAAAAGAAGAATTGTGAAAGGCTTTCGCGGCCGTCGTTGAATGAATGATGGTTTTTCGGGTTTTTAGGCCGACGTTTATTTAGAGAAAATCTCGACGTTTCGCCAACACGAGTGGTTGGCATTTTCAAGAGAAATGTTTACAGCTTCGATCAGTGAACACTACTTGTTTGGTATGCGTTGGCTCAGCCAGTATTTATGGGTCGACGTACTCGTACCTGCGGTCCGATCTGTGACCCTAGGAACATACGGCAGGAATGCTTTACTTTGTTCCTGGCAGCCATTCGATCCACTGTCGCTAGAGTTCTTTCTTTTGCGTTTTATATACCGATCAATTTCGCTTTCCTTATATCCATTTGAAAGAAGTGCGCTTTTCAAGTGTTTCAGTTCCGCTTCCAAATATTTGGGTTCACATATTCTTCTGGCTCGGTCTACTAGTGTTTTGATAATTCCTTGTTTTTGACAAAAAAATATACGAACAATTAGATGGAGTCTCAATGGGAAGCCCACTGAGCCCACTTTTGCAAATTTTGTCATGGAAAAGCTAGAGAAACAAGCAATATAGACGGCAAAGTACAAACCCAAGGTATGGTTGCGATATGTAGACGACGCGTTCATAATTTGGAGTCATAGACTGGAAAAACTCAACAAATTCCTTGAGCACATTAACAGCATACACCCTAATATCCAATTCACAATGGAAGTTGAAAAGGATAGGGAACTGCCCTTCTTAGACGTTCTCATTTTTCGAAAAGAAGGACGTTTAGGGCACAATGTATATAGAAAACCAACACATACTGATCGATACCTCCACAGTACCTCAAATCATTATCCGTGTCAAAAACAAGGAATTATCAAAACACTAGTAGACCGAGCCAGAAGAATATATGTGAACCCGAATATTTGGAAGCGGAACTGAAACACTTGAAAATCGCACTTCTTTCAAATGGATATAAGGAAAACGATATTGATCGGTGTATAAAACGCAAAAGAAAGAACTCTAGCGACAGTGGATCGAATGGCTGCCAGGAACAAAGTAAAGCATTCCTGCCGTATGTTCCTAGGGTCACAGATCGAATTGGCCGTATATTACGAAAGTATGATATCAAAACCATCTATAAACCTTCAAAGAAACTGAAGGATCACTTGAGACCGGCGAAGGATAAACGTAATGCACTAAGCTCATCTGGGGTGTACCGCATTCCATGCACCTGTGGCAACGTTTATATCGGAACCACGAAGCGTTCCACAAATACCAGAATAAAGGAACACAAGGCCAATTGCCGGTTAGGACACTCATAAAAATCCGCTGTCGCAGAACATGCGCTTAACAATAACAATCACAACAAGAGTGAAGTTCGAAGAAACCCAAGTAATTGCCACAACACATGCATATTATCCAAGACTCTTCCGAGAAGCAATCGAAATCAAAAAACATCCCAACAACTTCAACAGAACTGAAGAAGGTTTACAATTGAACATAGCATGGCTACCTGTTCTCAAGAAAACGGTAATAACACCATACAGGGACGATGGCACCGGACGCAGGTACGAGTACGTCGACCCATAAATACTGACTGAGACAACGCATACCAAACTAGTAGTGTTCAGTGATCGAAGCTGTAAACATTTCTCTTGAAAATGCCAACCACTCGTGTTGGCGAAACGTCGAGATTTTCTCTAAATAAACGTCGGCCTAAAAAACAGAAAAACCATCATTCAGAAATGAAGAAGCTGTTAACCTCAACCGAATATGGAATCCCATTCCTAGAAATTCCAGAATAACAAAAGAAAACTACGACATTAAGACAGCAGGCAAAAAGGTGTCAATTAATATTATCGAAAATATGCTGAACCCAGTTACGGTAATAAGCAATTCTGAAATAACAAAAGGGGTCAAATCCAGATACGGTAATTAACGCACAAGACTACCTAAATCAGAATAAATACAATCTTCGCAGACGGAATCTCCAGTCAACTGAGATTATTTATGATGTATAAGCCTCTGAAGAAGCTAGCCACTCGCGCTAGCGAAACGTTAGGAAGAAATTCCAAAAAACGACGGCCTTCAAACCCGAGTGAAAATTGTGACACTGAAAACTTCGGCCGGGAAAGCCTTTTTTCATTAGTATTAGTATAAATCGGCAGAGGAGCGTTACTACAGGGTGATATTCTTGGACGTGGCCAACTCTAATTATTTCTTACAAATCAAAATCCAACAAATGAATCTTTCCAACAAATGAACCCATATCCTGTGAAACCTCTGTTAGGTATACGAAATAACCAGCATTAAAGTTCATTATATAAGAGATGCGGCAGCTGTGATGTGTGGAGGAAATATATCTCCAAACAAGACAGGCATCGCAAATAGGATTGAGGTTTTTTAGCCACAACAAAAATGCATTCATTCATTTCGAGAGTGAAGCGATATAGAAGTGACAACGACTGGTTGACAAGAGCTCGACAATCGTTTTGATGCGCGATAAAATGGAATACGATGCGGGGAATTTCATTTATTTCTTTTGTTCGACAACAAACCTATACAATTCCGAAATCTGAAAAGTTTTATAACTATAGCTCAGGTATCGGAAAGAGTTGAAAAGTAATGATAATACACAAAAACTTATTTATTCGTGGAAACACTTTCAATGGAAGAATGTGAAGTTTGTTTGACTTTCCAATATGTTCACAGCAAGTCAGCTGATTTCTAGAAGAAGTAGGCTCAGTTGAGTAAGAATAAAGTCCATGATGAAACTAATTAAACGACATGGCACGGATTAAATGGGTTTCTGGGGTTCCATTTTTGATATGTGATGTAGGATGGGAATGTGATTGAAAGTAACCATTTGCCCAAACGTGTGGCAAGCATGGTTTGGCCACAAAAGCCATCCTAAAAAATGGCGGATCCGCCAATAGAAAATATTCATTTTGAGTCCTACTCAGATTCCAATTTCGGGAAATTGATAAAAAAATACTCCGGTGTCAGGTGATCCTGGGATCGATGTACGATTACAAAAATCCATGTACTGTACTGGGTGTTCCACAATCAATGTAATGTTGACTTCCTTTGTTTCTAATTTTACATCCAAGTGTTGTACATCTTCGCACTTGAGTTTACCGTACTGACGAGAGCTTAAGCACGAAGCACGTGTCTACGGTTGCACAACATTTTGAGTGTTATAACTTTTCTATTTATATTTTCATATATTGCCCCTCGCTAAATCACTCCTAATTTATATATAAATATATATTTATATATATATATATATACATATACATACATATATATAATATATATATATATATATATATATATATATATATATATATATTATATTTTGTTATGATATGGTTTTGAAATGAGTTGAATTTAATTTATTTTGAGTTATTTGCTGTTGTATATACCTATTGTATAGGTTTATCTATTTATAAAGCCAAATTTAAAAAAAATGAGACTAACAAACTCAGTAGGACAGTCAAAATAATGAATCTGAAGGGCTAAATTAGAACTTCCATAAAGAAAGTAACATGATATCTTCAGTATGAAAACGACAGAAATTAGAAATTGACAATGATTGAAAAATGACGGATAAAGATGGTTTTTGATTTAAAAAATGTTGAAAAAAGAGGATAGCAGAATAAAAGTCGAACAGAAGGAAATGTGTATTGGTGATTGAAAAGAATATTTGTGAGAAGATCAATTTTTGTAAACAAAGTAATAGTATAAGAGAGAAAATATTAGAAATGGTAAGTGGAAGATAGGTGGTTGTGTATTTTTGAACCGAAATTAGAAAAATGTGATTGGTGGAGAAAAGAAAAGAGAAGACGATGACGACGGAAGTTTGTTGGGGAAGATTTTGTTTTTATTTCTGGGAGAAAGAAGGAAGAAAAAGAAAAGGCGAGTTTTATAATCAATTTACAACGAAGGAACCACCCATTTTTCCATAGCTGCTGGTGTGCAGTGCATATTGTGGCGATGCCGGGCCTGAACGCTCACGTAGACCGCGGGTGAGCGCGAATTATTTCCGAGGCGCCTTGCTTCGAGAAGAATCTGGTCGAATAGGAGAACGTTCCTAAGGCTTTCTAGAAATATCAGGAGCGTTCCAAGAAATGAACGGTGAATATAAAAAGAACCACGCAGCAGAGTTGGGACGGTCAGTGGAAGTCGAACATAAATAGTCCAGTGATTGTTATATAAATTAGAGTATTGTGTTGAAGTTATTGAAACATTGTATTTCGCGAAAAGAATTATTTTAGAGTGAATTTGTTTAAATATACTAACTACAGTGGTGACAGAAGTGCGAGTTTAAAAGATAAAATACAGAGTGTTCGTGTGACAGTGTGTGTATTTCGGACAATTGTTTTCGTGAAAATAGACAGTGACTGATAAACATTTTTTCGTGAAGTTGACAGTTGTGTGCATTAACTGATATACTTCTCGCGCGTGAAAATAATAATAGACTGGTAGTTCGTGAAATAGACAATAATAATAATAATAGACTGGTGGCCCGTGAAATAGACTGTGTGAAATTGACTAATACAAAATGTGTTCGAGAAAAGTTCGCCTGGTCGATTTGAAGGTTGCCAAATTGAAGCAAGAACTGGAGGAGAGGGAACTTGATACAAGTGGTAAAAAGGCCGCGCTTCAGGCAAGACTTTCTGAGGGAATAATCCAGGAGGATGAAAACCCAGAAACCTTTTTATTCGAAGTTTCTGGAATAGTAATGAGTTCCATAATGAGTACTTTGAAAGAAGAACTTCAATAAAACTCGAAAATCTACTACAATATTATGTAGGATGACCCCTTTTGTGCAGAGAGTTTATTTCTACTGTACATATCAATCCTGGAAATTTCATGGTTCTGCTTAGAAAATAACGGAAGATACGGGGGTGTTTCCATGAGAAGTGAAACAAATTCTGTTTTTTCAGGAATGAAAATTGTTCAGGAAACAGGTTTATTATTAGTAATTTGGGAATCCTGAACACGAATCCAAAGGAATTTTGGACCAATTTTGCCTCCTAATATAACTTTCTGGGATAATGGGTTGTTCCATCGCGAGTGGTGGGCAGTGTATATCACTAAGGCCAACCCCATTCAGGTGGTAGGTGCATTTCGAGCATTTCCATCAATCCTAAGAGTTTCATCATTCTACCTCAATTATTACGGACGATACGGGGGTGTTTCCATGAGAAGTGAGACACGCTGTATATATCCAAAAAAAATTACTAATTTCTATTTCTATTGAGTGCGTTGATTTTACTACTGATGATATCAGTATTTGTCTTTCAGTAGTGAAATACGAAAACTAAAAATACAGTCATACCAATACTGACGTTTCCATATTTACCGTGATTGTAGTAACTATGGAAATGTAGGAATCTTCGAAACACTGATTCGTAAAATACCACAAGCTGGAAGCAGTGTCTTGAGAACGTTTTGTTGACATTATTTTAGAATGACAAAATGATTATGATTTGATTGGTTTATACACTATGATGGAAATTGTCAGTAATAATATCCCGACAAAATGCACTTTTCGAAAAATACTTTAACCTTGCTATCACGAAAACTGTGCTGCTTAGAAATACTACGAGAGCTTGTTCGAGTGGTGTTTTGGACAGAAACACAGTTTGAGCGACAGCAAGGTCAATCTGTATTTCTCATTAATTTATGTCACTACTGCTAAGCCAACTCTGTCGTTATGTCTATTTGCAATTAACTGCGGCGGTACTTGAATTGCCATCTCTGAGCGGGGGACCTCCTTTTATATTCACAGCTGTGATGGTTCTCCAGCCAACACCCTGTAGAATAATTAAATCATTAAATAATATGCAAGATAACGTCAAAACGTAGGGAAAATAATTGAAACAATAAAAACCCCATGGTAGGACAAAGTACAGAAGGAGACAATCTAACGTAAATACTATTATTCCACACGAATGAAAGCTTTCAATTAATTAGTCATCAGATTGCAGCTTAAAAAATAATAATTGTCATTGACGCTGGACGCAATTTGAATGCATTAAAACCGACATGTAACCGAGTAACATCATAAAATATATGATAAAAAGACTATTAAAGTGTTATTAATAGCTGTAATTGATGTCGCTGCTGTCAAGTTTATTGTCAATTAAAATAAGATATACAGTTTCTCGAGGATATAAAATGACCAATAGCGTATTCTTGGGCAGTTCAGAATCAGCAGTTCATAGTTTGTGGTACTCATCCATAGTTCTCAATGTCCAGTTTATAGCCAGCGAGTTCTCAGCAAGTCCGAATTAGCAGTTTCAAAGTTTGTGTTTCTCAATAGTCCGTTCGCGATGTCCAATTGCGAGTGTCCTAGAGCCAAATGTAGATAATAAGAAATTACAGCGTTTTTTTTATTAAAAGAAAAAGTGTGCTGGTTGTTAAGGATCGGATTCAATACTGCCAAATATTCGATGGAAAGTCCATGACGAATCAGCAATTGTAGTCGAATCTACTAATTTTTTCAAGCCAGTAAACACTCCCTTTTTATCCAGTCACGAAAGTTACGTTCAAAAGTCATAATGAAAGTTTTCACAAGTAAATTGCAAGTCTCAAGATGAAACAGATGTTTGTTTTGAATTACAAACCTTAGTTAAGTTCAGTCCAAATTCAACAAAGAAAAGTGAAGTGTCTCCCAAAACCTTGGTCGTACTATTTCGTGAAAATGCCAGCATTCGAAAACCAAAGCGAATTTTCGTTTTTCAACAAGTGTTAAGACTCAAGGTTAAGACTTAAGATTTAGCCTTACTACGCGTCGACATTCACAGCTGAAAGAGGGCATTACCCTCAAGATGCTATTTTTATGTAAGTGATACCCTATGAATTACTATCCTAATTCAGCTGAAAATTTTAATGTTATATTACCCTTGTGTTGAATAGTTTTTTTTATCACATTGTTTTTCTGTTTTACAAATCAATTGTGAATGCGTCCTTGAACACTTTTAATAACTGTAACTGAAGTTTCTTTTCCATTATTAAAGAGAAACAGAGTTTAGCCCATAAGATTTTTAATGTCACTATCATATACTGGGCCGTGCGAAACGAATTTTCAGTCCGACAGTTTTCGATTTATTTTTAGAGTCAAAGAAAATCATTTGATTATTGTTTATGAGTTATATAAGTGATGTTTTGAGTTTCGCATATTATTTCAAAAATGTATAAATTAATTCAGTGTGTTGCGAACCATAATCTATAGCTGTTGCAGCTCATTTTTTTTTCATTATAACAGACGAATTTTATTATTGCTTACCGTGGTCAATAATCGTATTTGTTTATTTTTAGATTGAATTAAATTAAGATTAAGGATAGATTTTCTGAGTTTCTTTCACTGTCCTGAATTGCCAAGCATTATATACACGTTTCGAGTATTGATATTCTGATACTGAGACGGTTCAGAATTTTTTTGTTTTGATACTAGATTAGCCTCTTGGCAAAACAAAGGTGCGCCGTTCCGCCTAAGTATCATTACGTATGTAGTGCTCTATAGGGTGTTACACTTGGACGACTTGAGTTTTCGAAAAGCGGCGAAAGGTGTCGTCGAACACTTCGGAATGCTCATCGAAGCGACGCGATGAATACCAGTCGGGTCTGTCTGCAATATTATTTGAACCGTTCGGACACATTCCAGGGCGATGATGAGTCATACGTGTTCACAAGTTGTTTTCAACAGTGGTCAGGTCCGGCTCCAGGGGAATCGTTACAACATGTAAAGGATTTTATCAGAAACAAAACGTCAGGAAAATTTCGAAAGAGAATGTATCGTGTTTGTACCAAAAAATCTACCAGGCACTGTATTACGATCCAACAATAATATGACTTCAGCAATAAACGTTCGTTTCATGATATAGAGACGCCAATTATGAACTAATGTATCGTGTCCCTAAATATAATATCTTCCGAAATAATCAACTACACACCCCAAGAGAAATACATCAACCCTCTTGTGAGATCCCAAAACTGTTCCGCAACTATAACCGGCTATTACAGAAGGGTGAATCGACTCCGATGATTCGACGTGTGAAGTGGGAGTAAAGGATGCATTGTAATGGGATGGGGTTTGCATTGTTCCAGCTAGCAATAAAACTCTCAGTGAATGATTGTCAGAGGAACATGCTGGAATACGGGAAAACTTTTGCTTGAGGGAGATCTGGATGATGGAATAATATTTCAGTTAGAGTGTTTACGGCCATTGGGCAGAGGAAAAGGAATTCTCGAATCAGGAATCTACGTAACTTTTGTGAGTATACAATTTGAAAAGCACGTGCAACAGTGGAGTCGGAGTGGGTTCTCAAAGGTAAAGGTACCTCATCGAATGTGAACGATGGCAAGTGGTTTCCGTGAATACAATCTCGAGATTCAAGGTTCTATAAATAAACAACTGAAAGCTCAATTCATAAGAAAGGAGAAAGATGCCAACATTATCCCTCGATCCTACTGAAATAAAAAAAATTATTACTTTTTACATATCACAAGGTAGGAGAGTAGAACAGTTTGTAGGGGTTCTTCAATAACAGAAAGTTGAGGAGCTAGTGGAATATTCTAGCATCAAATCTTACCAATTTCATCAGTGCAATCAGTCAATTTTTAATGTCGTCGTGTGCGAAAATTCATCAAAAGGTTTTTTATTCATTTACTTAATTATTTATTAATTCTCAAACAGGTATATGAACTTTTTAACATAAGAGAACTATTTTTATACCCATCAATAATTTATAGTCTAGGTAATTATAAAATATGAGAAATATGACTTCAGCCACGTTAAAATTGTTTAGGGGGAAAACAAATTGATGCAGAAGGTAATGTACTTTTGCAAGAGGATCTGTTACAGTTCCAGCACGACGGTGTTCACCTCATTATTTTCTTTCCTTTCGACAGTGGTTAAACGAGAGATTCCCGTATAGATGGATTGGCAGAAGGAGGGCGTTGAATTGCCTCCGAGATCACCGGATTTAACTCCCTTGGGTTTCTTTCTTTGGGGTCATCCTCAATCCGATGTTTATAAAACACAACTTGCTGATATTGGTGAACTTAAAAGATGAATTACAGGAGCATTCCGGTCAATTACAGGTGAAGTTTTCCGAAATGTTAGTGATGAGTTCGAAAACAGACTTTATGACTGTTTAGACCAAAATGGACAACATTTTGAACAGTTCATAAGATAGGCGTAAGTAGATCCCATATTTAAAATTTCTTTCTTGCAAATTTAAAGGTTTTTTCTTAAAGGAAAATACCTAAAGAAATAAAAATCGCACATGCAGAATAGATATATTCCTGTTATTTAAGGGTTGACGGTGCCACCTACTCTTCTAACCATTTCTATTTAAAGGAGAGTCAATACAATAATGCATCATCTCAGTGTAGGCAATTTCTAAGTTTTAACACAATTTTTCGGAAACTGCACATAAAAAAATGATAGGTTTGTTTTAGAAACATTAAAAGGAAGAATAGTCGAGTCATTCTCTTACAATCAAGATATCACGAATCATTTTGTTGAATTCTAGTCATGCCACAAGATTGATTGACAGAAAAGTTGACACAGCTTCTGTTTTTATGATTTAAGGGGTTATTTCTTGAACCTTGGTTTGTATGTACAGGATTTGCTGTTTGGGGATCTGGTTCGATAACAAATTTTTTGAAAACACTGCGTGTTTTAATATTAATTTCAATGTTTCGACGGGGGGTGCTCGTCTTTATCAGGAACATATAAAATTTGTAAATGCTGAGAAGTTACATTTTGATACTGGAAAAACGATTTGTATGATTTCTTCCATAGATTAAAGAACATTGTCGTTTATTTTAGCAGATTTCTATAAAGGAATTATTTTAATTAACTATTATTATTACTGAAAAACATGGTTTCAATGGCACAATGTTTCATGTTCATGTTGATGAATGGAGAGTACTGGTAGATGTATTTTCGAAAAAATTACCAAGAACTTCGTGTATTCAGTTGTTTTTCGTTTACTTGTGTTGGTCGGACGATAAAATGGCGTAGTACCTGTTTTGCAAGGACTCGAAGGGGTTGTGATGCTATCTGGTGTGTATTTTATGTAGTTTGTTGTGGTAACTGTGATTGGTCCGGGTGGTGTTTCTTTTTTGGATTTTGGTTCATAGGTGGCTATTTTGAAAGATTAGTTATTCCTTTATTTTTAGTTTCTTATGTTATCTGTAACTGGTTTGGGAGTGTTTTGTGGTTCGGGGATCGATTCATAGGTGGCTGTTTTGAAAAGTTTATTCCTTTATTTTTCCTTGGTAGGGGTGTTGTTATGTGGATGGTTACAATTCGGTATTCTGAGACGGTATAGGGTTTTTGAATTCAGAAGGTCATTAGAGTACAACATGAAGAACAGAACCCTGCGTTACACCATGCTTACTAACCGTAATTCTTCACATTGTCTCTTTGTGATCTGCATGTGACAAGTTGCAATTTACTTCTAATTATAAACGACTCTCTTTGATATTTAGGAAGGAGGTATTGATGAGAGACGAGTATCGTTTCGGAAAACAAAGAACTGACGGAACTGCCACGTTACAAGAATTACTTTCATATCAATATTAATGCAGCTCATTCGAAGTATCGCGTGGCGGTAAACGTGGAAATAATGGCGGAGGAAAACGGGTATTTTCTCAAGTCGAAGGAAGCAGTTATATTTATGTTTTCAATGAAATCATAACTTTAATGCCGTTCCGTTCGCCACTCCGGTGGATAATAAAACAAATGTCGATGTTTCGTGTTGATAATGAGATGCATTCAAATGTCTTATATTGATTGGGTTTATTATAGACTGGAGTTTGATTCCTTTTGGTAGCAAAAGGGAAAACAACTAAAAGCGAAGATGCGAAAAAAATTAAGCCAGCTGGAGAATATCAATTTCCAGGATATGCTAAGTATACAATACTTTTTTCAACAATTTTTTTTTTATACAGAATGTGAGGGGGACGGCTGTCACTAATCGTAATAGGTTCATGATAATTTCTCCGAAACTCTGTTCTCAAGACATGGCCATCCAATTTTACAGGGTGTTTCAACATTCAGTATCAAGATTTTAGGGGACTATTTTTCATGTCAAAATAAGACAGATAGATAGATAGATAGACAGATAGCGTTTTTTTGACTACGTTATGTAAACATTTGTAGCAAGTCAATAACACAAGTAGGCCCGATGCTAAAATCAGGAAATCACATAAAAATATCTATACAATATGTATGAAGAAAAATATAGTATAAGAAAGTAAAAACACTAAAATATTTTACAGAAAAAACAAATATATAAGTACTTACATTGAGTAAGATCAGACAAATAGGTACGTAGGTATATGTGCATATCCTACATGAATACACTAAATACACATACACACATGAACACATATAAAATAAATAGACACAATGAGATTATATGTATACCGATCTACAAAGCGTTGAACTTTCAAGATTTTTGAATTTTTTTTCATAGCTCTTTCAGTATTTGAGATATTGATATCAAATTTGAAACATAGGTTACATTTTGGCGTTTACACCATCCAGAATGATTGGAAGAATCCACAGGAATAAGTATATTTTTTCAGGACTTGTGAATTCTGAAATACGAAATGAATTTTTTGTTTTTATTATAAAACTTTTTGTTTCTTAAAATTTTCACGCATCTGCGACCGTTATCGAGAAAAAAATAAGACTTTTAACAAAAGGGGAAAACCTATTATCACAATGAAGACAAAAAACGCTACTTTATTTGGTTTTCGATTCAAGTTTCCTCGAAAATTATCCATAAAATAAGGAATCCAATAAACCTTGACTTTTTTATAAAAGATGCTGGAAATGTCTTCCTCCTTCTTCGACACAAACCTCCATTCTTCTTCTCGACTGCTGTACACTTTCTAAAATTCCGGGAGCGTTTCTTACGATTTGAAAGGCATCCATAATTCGTTCAGTAAGAACTTCGATAGAAGGCACTGGTTCTGCACCATAAAATAGGCCCTTTACATGTCTCCGTTAAAAGAAGTCCAACGGGTTGCAATCTGGGGTCCGAGGCGGCCAAAAATTGACCTGCTTTGCCAATCTACCAATTAGGAAACACTGATTCGTTTGAACCTATATGCCTCAAGTATTTCCAAAAGTTTGATAACCGGCGACGATTCTAAACTCAAAAAATTTAACATCAAAAAATTTCCAGGGTACCAAAAAAATTCAGGAAATCGATGTGGTTACCAAGGTAATATGTCAAAGTAAGAGCATTCGATTGGTTGAAAATTGTTGTTGTGAAATTTTCGTAGTAGTATTTTGCAAGCTCTGAAACTCACTGTGGAAAAAACTTACAGATCTATGACTCTGGGTCCATATTAGAAAATAACACGAGCCGTAAAGAGACTAATTAATTCCATATTTCCTGAAAGCTATCTGAGTGCATTGTAAGAAACATTATAAAAGAGAAGCATCAATTCGTCTCTTGATTAAATGGTTTATAATTCCGAAATCCACTTTGTACTTCCAGTCCCGGAACAGGCTGTTCCGAAGACAAAAGCAGCAGCCGAGTAATAAGCTTTCAAACAACTTTTTGGCGGAACACCTACTATAACTTTCCTCGGCACCGCAATAGCGATGTTTCATCGGTTTAAATTATACGTTGAGACCCATTCGAGTACTCCCGAATCTGCAAACCGAACAAAGAATCCAGTCATTATTATTCAAATTAATATTATCTCTTCCTCAAAATAAATTACCGACGAATGGTTAAAAGCGTTCATCTGCGCCAATCGGCAGCTATTACTGGCAAATATTCAAAGTAAGGGCGATGGCCATTTCCATTTAAATAATTTTAAATAATATGGAAAGCGGCACTTTTCCTTGTTTGTGGAGTGCTCAGGGACGATTCGGGATTCTACGATTCGTGCATCCCCATTATGGTCCCTTTCACTTGTTTGTCACGCTGGCATTCTGAAGTGTCACACGGTAAACGTTCTGGCGAATAATTGATCTGGGAGAGGAGGATTTTTGCCAGGAGTGCTTGATTCATGAATAAAAATAATGCAGGGATTAACTGTCATCCGTCATCCTCTGAGTGATGACTGCTTAGAAATACTCAGAAGTTCAGAGTTTTGATCTTGATTGAGAAAACCTATTAAATATTGTCATAAAAATACACTTAACCTTGTTCCACTTATTTACTTAGACGCAAAATGTAACTGCTAATTTATTTCCAAAATAAAGTGTCTAATTTATATGATCAAAATCACTATTGTGTGAGTGACTCTCTTTACATTTGTGCTAACGGTACATTGTCTACTCTAACTTAACTCAGACTGCCGCTCTGGTCAATGACTCTGTATTTATATTCACGTAGATTTCTTTTTCAATCGTGTATTGCCTTATATAATCAATTATAGAGGATGTTCAAATTTCAGTATCTAGATATCTGAGGCATTTATTTTGCAGGTCAAAATAAGACGTTTTTTCTATGAACATTTGTCCTTACACGCTTCGTTACCGATCTACAGAGGGTTGAATTTTAAAGATTTTCATTATAATAGTAAAAATAATATTGCCTTTATTCGATATAAAGATATACAGCATATCAAAAAGGTGGAGATTTACTGTGAAGTGCTTTTCAGCTCTACCTAACTAGCCTAAAATAATACAATCATAGTTTAATCGATTTACATAAATTAATATTATGGATATTGATATAAATAAAGAATATAATTAATTAATGCAAGTGGACTTAATCATGTTTCATTGTGCATAGCAGTGGTTCTTTAACGTCTTAACTGTCTTGCTCCCTTAGATTTGTTTTCAGTTTTTTTTTAAATTGAGTAGAGAATCATTTTTTAAACTGTTTGGTAAATTATTGTAGAGAACCCACGCATTATACTGAAAACTTATTCTGAAAATTGCCGTAGAATATTTTGGCACAACTAAAGTTTATCGATTTCACGTTCCTAAGTTATCTACATTTTCAAAACGCTTCAGCATATCAAATAAGTAGTGAGGCTTTTTATGAATCGAAACCTTGTGTGTAAGAGAGAGCAAATGTAATTTTCTTACCATATCCAGCTTGAGTTTTTTAGAATATTTGTATATGTGTCTATTATGATCGTAGTTTTTATTAGGTATGAAAATCGCATGCATGAACGTTGAACTCTTTGTGAACAGGAAATATTAGTCTTCGTTAGAGTTGGGCCGTATATAGCATCACAGTAAGATATTCTGGATAGAATCAAAGAATCACATATTTCTGTTTTCAATGTATTTGTCATCAAGTGATTATATGGAAAGAGACTTCGCAGAGTGAAATAGGATACTCTGCATATATTAACTATGTGACAACTTGGTATCAATGGATTCGTAATGACGATCCCTAACCAAATATGGAAAAATATACTGGGTGTCCAATTTAAAACCATCACCACGAAGTCATCTTTACTCAATTGCGGATAACCCTATATATTTTGGGTGGGGTTCAAAAATTGGCCCATCGGAAAATAAAATCGACCTGTCCAAGGAATTTTCCGAAATATCTTCATATTCAGAAATAATGAAAATGTTCCATAATTTAGCGTCGCACTGTATATGTATATCTGAATGAAAATAGAGTATTTTTCGATTTGATTCCGAGAGTTCCAACCTTTGACAGCTGTTTCGTGGTCACCCACTCATCGGAAAGGATTTATGGATCTCTGGAAATCAAAACGAATCCACTCAAAGTTAGTACCGTGAAGGCAAGACAAAATATTACAGAAAGTTACTTGTGACATCTACAGTCACTAGTTGAAACACAATTTGACACGAACGAAGTAACTTTCTGTAATATTTTGTCTTGCCTTCTCGGTACTAATTTTGAGTGGATTCGTTTTGATTTCGAGAGATTCATAAATCCTTTCTGATGAGTGGGTGACCACGAAACAGCTGTCAAAGGTTGGAACTCTCGGAATCAAATCGAAAAATATTCTATTTTCACTTAGATTCTGCCTGCGTTCCTCATAACGTACTAGAAACTTGATTGAACCTTGGGTTGGTCAGAACAACGAATTGTTAGCTGCCTGTCAATGAGTAGATAAACATCTGACTTTGGATTTCTTGGTTCGTGTCAAATTATGTTTCAACTAGTGACTGTAGATGTCACAAGTAATTTTCTGTATATATAAATCTATATTTTATAAAAAAACAAACAACAAAAATAAATTTCAGAGAGAGGAAGATAAAAACTCTTCAACAATAAAATGGCTGTTCTACAAGTATTTTTTTTGTTGCCTTTCTGAACCTACAATAGGCTTCAGTACTTTTAGCTGGTTCTGGCAAGTGGTTAAACATTTTTAAACCATTATAAATGAAAGAATTCTCAACCATGTGATGTTGGAATTGGCAGTCTCATGTTGTTATCCTGTCGTGTGTTATACATATGAACTCTAGAAGGGAATGACGCAGACTGTTTCAAAAATGAAAAGAGCTGGAAGGGTCAATATTTCATGTATAACAAAAAGATTCGTCACTGTAGATATTGAACTCCGCCTTTCATTTTTTTCTGAAGCTATAATATGTTATGTATTATTTTCTATTCAATAGAACGTACTCTTGAAAATGGAAGAAAATAATGAAGACGGTATTATTATAGATCTATCAGTTTTTCCACAATGAGTTTTGGCGCATGCCAGATACTACTTTGAAATTTGCACACCAACAATTTTTGAACAATCGAATGCTCTTATTTTGACGACATAATACCATGGCTACCACATCAATTTCCGGGTTTTTTTTCTCCATAACGAGGACCGCCCCCCTCCCATCTAGTTCGCTCGATCCCCAATCGCCAACTCGTCGGAATGTCAGGCAAGAACCTAACTTAATTCAGTTGACTAAACCGTTTTACTGTGTACCATAATATTTAATTTTGTGTTATTTATTTTTATTAAAATTGAAAGCTTTTATTTAACTTGCTCTGTGTGTTAGATGGGGACAGATCTTGCAAGCTGAATTACAACCACTTCCACTTATCCTATGAAATTGAAATTTCACTTGTTGGTTCAGTTCCGATGACGATATATAAAGGTCGAAGAAATTGTTCCCCTGTCCCCCACCCCGAAAGCTAGATAGAGAACGCGTAGGGTTTCGGAAATTTTCTTGACGGATTTTGACGTCAAAAATTACAGCAGAAGAAAAAAATAGGTAGGGAGGCTTGCCTCCCCACTTTTCTCGAAAAAAGTTGGGAAACTCGCGAAAGTAAAATCGGAAAAATCCGTAAAAATAGTGAAAAATATCTGACCGTCAAATATTATGGTTTAAAAAAACGCAAAGGAATTCGGAAAATGTTTCAAAGTTTCAGACATGGAAAATAATGATGAAAAAAAAAAAAATCGTTTCCTGTCACGAACAAAATTAGGAAAACTTGCGAAATAGAAATCGAAAAAATCGGTAAAAATAGTGAAAATTATCTGACCATTGAATAATACTATTTCAAAAAAAAATTACCCCTTTTCCCCCCTCGAAAGCTAGATAGAGAACGCGTAGAAATTTGGAAAAATTTCCAACGGTTTCATACATGGAAAATTACGACAAAAATGTCTGCCGGTGGGCTCGCTCCCTCCCCTCTTTTCAAAAAAGTTGCGAAAACAAAATCGAAAAAATCTCTAAAAATATTGAAAATTATCTGATTAATGAAAGAGATAAATTAATAAACTCAAAAAAAACTTTTTAGAGGAAAGTTTTTATTTAAATGTGAATGTGAATTAAACCCATAATTTTGTTGATATGAAAGCTTGTCACGAGAATAAATCTTGGGGAAATTTTAAATTTAATTTACAATAACAAATACACAGACACTTCTCGCGACAAGCTTTTATATCATTTGAAATTTCATAATGTTACAAAATGATGGGTTTAATTCACTTTAAAATTTATCTTATTTTTTTAGTGCATTTGATTGAAAGTTTTTCTCTATAAAGTTTTTTAAAGTTTATTCATTATACGATAATGAAATCAATAAATATATTTTGAATTTGAATTTTATAAATGAATAATCAACAATTCCATTCGGACACGCGAATCTGCGGTTCTTAAAGGAAACAAAATAATTTTAATAGCGATATCAAAACCTTCAACACAAGAAGCTGTTAGTCTGTGTCCATCCCCTCATCCAGCCCTGATATTGCCCTGTCTGGTCCATAATGAATGTAATCTGTCTTTGGTATTACTCTGGTGGCGGAGAGAGAAGACTATTTCGCTTGAGATATAGTTGGGATATTTTATGCAGCCACGTTTCGGAAGATAGGGTGTTGGGGTTATAAATTTTAGTTTAGCGTTTAGTGGCTGGATGGGACAGATTGAATATCGTTGGGCTTCATTAACTTATTTGACGATGTAGGGTAGCAGTGTAGGAGATCGAACATTAGAAATGCAGCCTGTGTCTCCAAGAATGGGTTTAAGATGAACGTATTACATAGACTAGTCCACTCTTCTCAAGATATTCACGTAATCTGACCAATCACAAATCAAGGACAACTTGTATTATCGCGAAAACACCAGCCTAGTTACTTTAGCAATAAAGTTCAGCAACATTTGCATTTTTTTTTCATACGAATAGTTGAAAACAGTAATATATTTGTCAATCAGAATGGATTGAGGAAAGGAACCACATGGCCAAAATAATTTTTCTGGGGAATCAGGGCCGGTTTCACTCCAGCAATATTCCTCAACTTCCTTATTAAGAACTCTACCATCATCATAATCTAGGAAAGTTTTCAGGATAGAGTGCGGAAAAAAATCACATGGTCAAAATAATTTTTCCGGGCGTCCAGGGCCGGTTTCACTTCAGCAATATTCCTCAACGTCCTTATTAGGAACTCTGCCATCATCATAATCTGGGAAAGTTTTCAAGATAGAGTGCGGAAAAAAACACATGGTCAAAATAATTTTTCCGGGCATCCAGGGCCGGTTTCACTCCAGCAATATTCCTCAACTACCTTATTAAGAACTCTGCCATCATCATAATCTAGGAAAGTTTTCAGGATAGAGTGCGGAAAAAAACCACATGGTCAAAATAATTTTTCCGGGCGTCCAGGACCGGTTTCACTCCAGCAATATTCCTTAACTTCCTATTATGGACTCTGGAATATTGCTGGAGTGAAACTGGCACTGGACGACCGGAAAAATGATTTTGACCATGTGCTTTCTTTCCGCACTCTATCTTGAAAACTTTCCTAGATTATGATGATGGCAGAGTCCATAATAAGGAAGTTGAGGAATATTGCTGAAGTGAAACCGCCCCTGGACGTCCGGAAAAACTATTTTGACCATTTGGTTTTTTTCCGCACTCTATCTTGAAAACTTTCCCAAATTATGAAGATGGCAGAGTCCATAATAAGGAAGTTGAGGAATATTGCTGGAGTGAAACCGGCCCTGTACGCCTGGAAAAATTATTTTGACCATGTGGTTTTCTTCTGCACTCTATCCTGAAAACTTTCTTAGATTATGATGATGGCAGAGTCGATAATAAGAAAGTTGAAGAATATTGCTGGAGTGTAACCGGCCCTGGACGCCCGGAAAAATTATTATGACCATGTGTTTTTTTTCCGCACTCTATCCTGAAATCTTTCCTATATTATGATGATAGCAGAGTCCATAATAAGGAAGTTGATGAATATTGCTGTAGTGAAACCGGCCCTAACCCCGGAAATATTATTTTGGTCATGTGGTTCCTTTCCTCAATCCATTCTGATTGACAAATATATAAAAGTTTCCAACTATTCGTATTAAAAAAAATGCAATTGTTGCTGAACTTTATTGCTAAAGTAACTAGGCTGAAAACACCAGCTGTCTCTCAATTCTGATTGGTGTTTTCAACGATGTAACCATAGGTGACAAGCAAAGTTCGACATTTTGACAGATCATAATAGGGAATATGCAAGTGATTTAAATTTACTTGATTTTTTTACCTCAAATACTTTACTGTCTTGAAATTACACCTAAATCACTAGTTTATCATTTAGTTTGTATTTAACTCCATAAAACTTTAATCAAAAAGTGCATATTAAGCGCGCGGAATTCAAATTTGCGAAACGCATCACCGTTGGTCGAAACGAAGAATGGCGTCACATGGCACGTTATGAAATTTATCTGTGTTGATATTCATACTGTGCTAGTCGTCTTTCATAGAAAATTTGTTCTCACTTATATATTTGTAGTGTTTTCCATTACATAGTGCGATTTTGGTCTAGTGACAATTGTAAATTATCAAGAACAATGACTGAAAGTGGTTTTGTCAAAGCACAATCCGACAATACCTGAACTGATAAGTAGTAATAGTTTATCAATTGATAGTTTTCCTTAGTAATTTAGGTGAGACAGGTATATACAAAACATTTATGCATACAAAACTTACTTCTGATCAATTCACTTCATGTTAACTATCGAAATACAATGTACTCACAACAATGTAAATGTGATATTGGAGATACTTCGCCTCTTCTCATAACATCTTTACGTATTTTCGCATCTCTTGGAACAGAAAAAAAACTTTACTTGGTGTACTTATAATTGTGGTTTGGCATTCCGGTACTAGACAATACCTATAAAATGCTTTTTTAGCAATTTTCATTATCGTAATAGCGATTAAAATTGAAAATCCCTAACCTAATTAATAACTGTCAATAGTGTCATTGGCCATAACCATAGAAAGGCTTGTTCATTGAAGACTGCTCTGGTTGATCGAGATCACTTTCACATATGTTCATCTCTCTCTAACACTTGTACTGCATTTGTCTTACTCTTTTATAATATATCGAGTTCATGCAAGTAGAGCAATCAGAGTACGTTTCAACGAACGACACTGAAGAAGAACAACACTGATCGCGCCATGTGACGTCATCCACAGCGCGCGAAAATGGAGGCGTACAAATAGGTCAAATTCAATCGGTATTTTATATATTATTTTAAAAATTAATTCCAAGACTTTCAACCGAATTCATATTTTTTACTATGTTGTAACGAAGTAAAAATTTTTTTAAACAAGTAAAAAAAATTATGCATATTCCCTATTGTAGGCGAAAACGTCAAAATGAGTCGCATCGTAACTATATAATAAATTATTGATAGTTATATTACGTTTTTTGTGATTATAGTTGATTGATTATGGTTATGATGAATTGCTTGTTCATGTTCATGATAATTTAATGCTTCGTGAAATAGTCTAATAAAATTCCACTCGTGATTGAATTTATCTCATCAAGTCTGTCTTTTATTTCTGAACTCTCGAAGCAATTCAGTTTCGTTCACAAATGAATCGACAGACTTATCCCGAAAATTCAATCACTTGTGGTATTACTACTGACAATTTCCCTCATCCCAGGGAATACCAATATTGTAATACCAATATTCCACTTAACACCACCATGCACCCCCTAAGGTTGAGGCCCGGAAGGATGAACGCCCCAGCACTCGTACGTACTCGAAAGCTCACCCCCCCTATCCACCACCACCGCTCGTTAAAGCGGTTCCTCATCCTGATGATTGGCGATCAGCAGAATAAAATCTGATCGTTTGATATGGAGTGCTCGGCCAATTCTCGGCCTGAAACTCTCTTATATCTGACATGAGTTTAATTTGATTTTACAATGACTTTACTTAATGTGCATGGTGCCCCCCTGAAACTGGCTGAAGGCCTGAAAAACACTTGGCTGAGGGCCAAGTGTTGTGTATTGAATTTACTGAGTTTACCACTTGGTCGGTTCTTCTTGGAATCTGAAACATAAAAGCATGATTATCGAAATTTTAAGCCTGTTGAAGTAGACGTTGGCGTCGCCGAACATTCCACTTACATCGATGGAAAACTATATTGTACAGGGTGTTTCTTAAGTACGTGTAGAAACTTCAGGAGCATGTTGCTGACGTCGAAATAAGAAAAAAAGTTCCCATAAACACATGTCCGTAAATTATTCGTTTCTAAGATACAGAGTGTCAAAGTTAAATTCTTATATTTGTTTTTTGTGAATAAATTCCAAAATATTTGTTATATTCGAGTAAAGTTTGGTATCTGAGATGATTTTTCAATAAGAAAATCAAATTTTATGTTAATTGTGAAAAAACTTATTTCTAATTGAATTTGTTTTAAATTTTAAAATCTTGTCATTCAAAATCACTTGCTTCGATTATTTCAAATCTCAATAACTCGAAAACAGTTGCTCGCAGTGACCTCTACCAGGAATATATTTTTAACACAAACTAAATAATAAATATTCCCAGATACCAAACTTTACCCAAATATCAAAATTATTTTGAAATTATTCACAAAAAATGAAAACATGAATTCAACTTTGACACTCTGTATCTCAGAAACGAATAACTTGTGGACATATGTTTATAGGTACTTTCCTTCTTATTTTGATGTCAGCAACACGCTCCTAAATTTTCTACACGTATTTAAGAAACACCCTGTATATGGGTCAAAATTCCGAAACTATGATATTTGATGTCCAGCGTCTTTAAAAAAAAATATTCGGCAACTTTTAGACAAGAGTAATTGAGGTATACTACTCAGACATACATTCCCGATTCACCCATTCAGAAACATTCGACAAATTTCAACTATAAATATTTTATTTGTTCAAGCAAAGTGATCAAAAATCATTCCTCTGGACTGTCACTGTATTAAAGCTATAGTATGATTTAGCGTACTGTCCAGACACCAGTAACTTTCATATAAGCCAATAACTGATAAAGCACTAATATAAAGAAAAATTATTTCAGTATTTCTTTCTTAGATTTTTAGTAAATTAAGTGAGAATCAATGTCCCTAGCTTTTGTCGTCATTCTTCTGCCATAATTTCAAAATTCACTTATTGTACATTAGATGACACCTTTTTAGTTGTGGCTGTTACAGAAGGCAAGTTGAAGTTTCATGAGTTGAAAAATAGGGTTGTTAATAAAAGGAATTGTCGTGGTTGTTTGTTACTGGTGGATTTAAAAGGAAATCGTGGTGAGTCACACTCAAAAATATTATTCCTCCGATAGTTATTTCAGGAACATCAATTATACACTTTCCGTTCAAACATTATGGAGAGTTTCATATCATTCTCGTGTATTTCCTTATGCAAAATGTGAGATTATGAAATTAATGAGAGGCGAATCATTTTACGGAAACATGAATCGTCATTTCTCTGGCGTCATTCCTATGGCTCCTTGTCAGACAGAGGAATGGTGTTACTATGACCTAGGTCTTTTTTGTAGTAAATATTGGGAATTGTTTGAAGCTCGAAAAGACAGTTTAACAGATCATATTGCAACTGTAATTACCATAATGCTCTATTTTTAGCTCTTGGCCTTTAGTTCAAATACATTGGCAGTAGTAATTTCAACTTTGTCATCATAACTTGAAACCATTTATTAGATCCAATTTATTAACTGCTGATACCATTGAAAGTGATAGTTTCTTTGAAATTGGTGAATTCAGTTAACAGTTTTACCCATTCTAACAATTTGTTTTTTCAAGAATGAAAGTTTTTAGAAATTTACTGATGAAGCTTTTTTCAAAAACTCGAAAAATTGAATTTAAAATGATCCTCATTTGATTCCTATAACTCAATAATAAACAATTATAACTAATATAACATTCAGCCGCCAAGGTAATTCAATTTTTTTCTTAATACAAATAACATAATTCACATTGGTTGAATATTATTTTAACTATATTCAAACAATCTCAAATTGTTTTAATCATATTTACCAATATCGATAAAAAATTGCCTTTATGTTGTTTCCAACACTTGAATTAAATATTGTAATCCCATTATTCCTCTCATATCGATTCTAAGAATAAAAGACTATATTGTATATTTAGGTTTGATTGTACATTGGTTTAATATCCTCTCTCAATATTCCTCTCATATCGATTCTGGGGATATTTAAACAATGTTAGAAGTAAGATAGTTAGTTAGTTAATGCCTTTGGAATCGGTATTGGACCGAAACGCGAGTGTCATCTAGCGTGATTAGTTATAAATATGAATATTTGACGTTATTTTAATGCAGGGTTCTTCAAAGGCGCATCTCAAGAATGACCAGAGATATTGAGTCAGTCACTTACGCCTATAAAGCTTAGAATTTTAGGTTTATTTTGGATATACGTCTTTTTTACTTATGTTTTGGATGGCATAGAACGATGATATCCTGCCAAATTTGATATTCAAGACAACACTTGGTTATAGGGAACCTGTAGAAAGTGAAATCTGAAATATGAAAAAATTGAGATACGCCGTTTGGGCTTAGGACGACAGTATTATTCCCATAAGGTTGGCTTGTATTTAAACAATGGTTGAAAGGTATGCTGTCCAAATGATTACAAATATACCAAATGAGAACCAAACTGTTTTCATTTAAAAAAGAACGCCAAATACTTTTGGGCACTGTATATCATCTAAGCGTATATAGCTCGAGAATTCAGAGGTGTATTTAAATGCCCTTTATTAATGTCCGTCAGTCTATCAACTCTCTTGTAATTTTTTTGTTTTTCCGTAGTGAATAATATGACATAAGATGATATATGTTTGGGAGTGTTATAATTTCAGGTAAACAAAAAGTAATAAATGAACAGAAGACATGATTCCGATAAGCGTGGCCTTATACATGTGCCTGATGAAAGTAATTGGGTATATGAATGATGATATTAATAACCGAATAGGTGTTCCAAACTTAGAAGTCAGAAATTGAAAAAATGCCATATCTTGAACGGAAAGAACATTTTAGAATTACTGTTTTTGTAATTCTCACGAGTCTTTCAATTCTTAATTTCTCATATCTCGTTTTCTAAGGATATAATGATGTATGATGCAGTTTTGTTGTCTCAGATGAAAGCAGAGAAAATTATATCTGAGCGCTTATACCAAAATGCACACTAATTTTATTTATTTATTTCAGAAAACATTGTAAAAAGTTAAGAGCAAACACTACCTTGGCAAAACGGGAATCCGCTTTACGCCTACAGTTTGTGTTTAATAATATTTTTTTCTTCAGCAAATGACTCAATGTTTTTGTGTAAATTCCGGAACTTCAGTAATTTTTGGCAATGATAATTTTTAAGACAAAAAATTGAAATGACATAATGAATAAAAAAAAAATCTCATACATGAAATCAATGGTTTTTGCACTAAACGTATTCTGCGATCGGGAAATGTATACCTGATTGGCACTGTAATCGAGAAGGATAGGTGCTGTGTTCCCAATGTTCATCGAGTTCGTTATCTTCACTCTCATTCTTGATAAGTATGCCTACAAACCTTTGCTGGAAGGGGTGAGGAAGAAATTTGACTTTTCGGTGTGACGCGCTGATAGTGGCTCTAAATAGTGAACAATGTTTAAGAAATATTGTCAAAAAACAAATCGACTGTATATATAAAGACGCACAAATACAAACAAGTAACACGAAAAATACAATCACAAGCAATAAACATATTGAGATATTGTCTCGTGGAAAACTTAAGAAAGTTAAAAAGTTTCCTAACAAAAACAAGGTAAAGAAACCATATACAACAATAACAACATAAACAGAATTCACAGGAAAATTATTTAAATATGTCAGAAAAAAAGTCCTCCTTAACAAAACAACTTTTGTTGAAAAGTAAATCGCGTTTCTTGAAGGGGTGTGTTGATGACAGGCGCTTTATTTCATCTGGTAGATGATTGAAACATCTGCAAGCATTAGACTATAGACTTTTTTGCCACCAGACATTTCAATGATCTCAGACTACCTGTACGTCAACCCTCATTATGGACTCGATTGTGTATAATGGTCTCAAGATGTATAATCATCTACCAGATTACTTGAAAACTTTGGATAACATTCGTTTCAGAAAAGCACTAAAAAACCTTCTCAGTGTTAGACCCTATTATAGTCTGCAGAAGTTTTACAACGACAGTTTTTGAAAATAATTTTATAGTTTTATACCTTTATACTCTTAGCTTTTATCATATTTTTTATTGACATTGTTGTTATTGCATGTGTACCTATAGTTTTTCATTTAATGTGTTGTTCTCTATGCCCTACAATGTTAAATTTATCGGTATACTAACTGTTTTTAAATATTTTTTAATGACATCATTGTTATTGATTTTGCAGTGTACCTAAAGTTTTTAATGTGTTGTTCCATGCCCAATAATTTTAATTTTATCGAATAACCTTCTTTCTTCAATCATAAATCTTTGTCAATAAGATTATCTTCTTTGGACAATAAAGCATATTATTATTAATATTATTTTGGTATAAGCTTGTCTTGTCTTTCACAGGTATATATTTTTTAATCTAATGTTATAGTGACTTTGAGTTTCAAGACTCTTGTCTTTATTTTTAAAAGCAAAACACAGTAACTCATAAATGTACAAAGCTATGTCAATGATTTGAAAGCTTCCCAGCAAGATTCATCAATTTGTAAGTTAACCAGAGGCTAACGCATCGTACTCAGCCAAGTGTTTGCCCAAAATTCCGATTAATGTTCTATACGGCTGTTGTCTTTTCGGATATAATTCAAAATAAATTTGTGTTGTTTTCGTACTATTCCTATCAAATTTATAATAAAGTTTCAACATATCTCGTTTTTCTTCATTTGAGAATGAGGACATTTCGACTGAAGTATTTGTGCAAACTAATGATGTTTAATGAGTTCTGACAACTAGTGTTTATTAAACAAAATTTTTCGATGGAGTCATGACCATCTCAGATGAAGTTGTTTTTTTTTAATATCTGTGGTTTCAGAAGTGCAAATCATAACAAATTATACATCAATGAAATCAGAATGAGAATCACTATTTTTCTGTATAAAAAACAATATGGCGCCTATAACAGAAAAAAAGTTGATGATGAATGCCAGAAGACGAAACGTCGGATAGTAAATCTGAACATGAAAAAGTGTAGCTGAAAAAAGTATCAATGAAAATGTACTTTTGGTTTTGAGCTATGTTGTCAATAACGATAGAAAAAAATAAAAACGAAAATTCCGATTTTCAGTTTTTCCCGATATTTCCGGAAATACTCGGAATGTTCCAAGTTTCAAAACAGTATTTCGTTAAGCACCAGAATACGCAACTTTGCCCCAATATAAGCTTCGACGTATCTCCTGTAGTTTAGGAGATCCCAATGGTGTCTGTCGAATTTGAATTGCCCTGTATTTTTACATTTTTACATTTTATCTTTTTACATTTTTCAGATGTTTGTATTTGTGAATTTTATTATTTTAACATTCTCACATTTTTTTTACATTCCTGAATTATTTAATTTTTTATTAATTAGACAACTTGCTCATCCACAAGGTTTTACCTTTTATGGGCAAACCTCCGATTTATTCGCTTTGAGAAACATTTATTATTACACAATCTCATCACGAGATTGTATTTATTTGTATTGTACGCTTACAAACAGAAGAATCTGTCTGCATCGTAAGCTGTTTCAATTTATTTACCAACTAATTTTATATTATTCAAAAATGTTTTACTGTTAAAATTGTGAGTGAACAAATTATTATTATTATTGGATATTTCCATTGAAACCAATTATGTTTTATTTAATTTTTATTTGATGTTGAGCGATGAGTGAATTTGGCAATTCGAGTAGATACCATCAGAAAACAAGAAGAGTAATCCTCGAAAGTTTACTGAAAATATCTGAAATTTCGTTTCGGGATAATTGAATAATCTTTGCGGTAGACGAGGGTAATGAAAGAGAAGCGAGTAGAAAGTAAATACATTTTCATGAAAATATTTTGTATCGGTTTATCAAAGCTTCATGAAAGCCCGACCATTCGATTTCAATTTGCAACTCAAAAGTTCACTGGGATAACTGATCAAATTATATCCACTTAATTTTTGATTGCTAACCAAACCCGAGTGAGCTTCTTGCGGCATTCAACTTTAAAGTTTGCGAATATAGTTGAAATTTGCTGAATGATTTCAATTCGTACCTTTACTGCAAAAGCAGTAAAATTCCACAATATTTTCAGTCAGTCTGTGGATAATGAAATCAGATTTTATGTAGACATTGAATGGTTACACTTTTTATTTTTTGTTTTTACGACGTTAACTCGAAATCCTGATATTGAATTTACAAAATCCTGTTTCTCCATTTCGTACATTTTTAAACGATACCGATTTCAATGTCATGAACATATCAATCAATTTATTCATCACTAAAAGACACATATCAATGCAATCAACAAGGACCAAAAACAGATACGTATTTAACGAAATAGTCAAAAATAGAATATACCGGGTATTTGCAGAAGGAGGCTTGCTATTTTGTTTATGAAGATAACGGAATGAAATTTGGAGGATCTGCGTTAGACATAAAACTGTGTTTTTGACAATTTACTCAAATTCAAGCAACTTTCGGTATCACAGTAAGTGATATATACTTTCGATTTTTCAATGGGACAGCCAGTATATTTTCACCACTTTTTTATTCATATGACATTCTGAAAACTACGATGTACCACTCAAATCACTAATTTCACCCGTCTCATTTTGATAAAAAGACAACTTCACTGTTTTCGGTCAAACTGTATATGATACGTGAAATTTATTTTCAAATTGAAATGACTACTAATTTTTCCAAATGGCAACATGGTGGCTCGTCGGGTTAGGAAAAAAGATCATTTTATTACGATGAATTTGTTTATAACAAACTTCCGTTGAAAATGAGATTGGAGGTTTTAGTCCCTTTTCCGGAAAATTTCTAGATCGGAGCATAAAGCATTTATTTTCGGAATCAGCTTGAAATTTTTCTTGAATAGTGCAAATTTCAGATGGATCTGCTGACTTTGTATTTTTCGAGTAATTTTTTTCTTCGATTGAGTTGAAATATTAAGAGTATACTAATTTGACCATTCTGAATCGATTGGCGTTCGCAGAATTACTCTAACTCCATTCGTTCTCGAATTGAAAAATCCAAATCGATTTAAAAGGGGGTTTTAGTCCCTTTTCCGAAAAATTTTCAATTCGGAGCACAAACAAATATATATTTAAATCTGCTAATTTTGTATTTTTCGTGATTTTTATGGGTCTACCCACCCCTTCAACTTTTTTCGAGTATTTTTTTTTCTCGGTTTAGTTTAAATTTTTCAGAATATGCTAATTCGACCATTCTGAATCGATTGGCGTTCGCAGAATTACTCTAACTCTAATCGTTCTCAAATTGAAAAATTCAAATCGAGTGTAAAGGGGGTTTTAGTCCCTTATCCGGAAAATTCTTGAATCGGAGCACAAACAAATCATTTATTTTCGGAATCAGCGTAAATTTTTTTGTAAATTTGAAAATTTCAGATAAATCTTCTGATTTTGTATTTTCCGTGATTTTTAATCGTTCTCAAATTTGAAAAATTCAAATCGAGTTTAAAGGGGGTTTTAATCCCTTTTCCGGAAAATTCTTAAATCGGAGCACAAACAAATCATTTATTTTCGGAATCAGCGTAAGTTTTTTGTAAATATTGAAAATTTCAGATAGATCGCTGATTTTGTATTTTTCGTGATTTTTAGGGGTCAACTTTTTTCGAGTATTTTTTTTCTCGGTTGAGTTTAAATTTTCAGAATATACTAATTCGACCATTCTCAATCGATTGGCGTTCGCAGAATTACTCTAACTCTAATCGTTCTCAAATTTTAAAAATTCAAATCGAGTTTAAAGGCGGTTTTAGTCCCTTATCCGGAAAATTCTTAAATCGGAGCACAAACAAATCATTTATTTTCAGAATCAGCCTAATTTTTTTTGTAAATATTGAAAATTTCAGATAGATCTGCTGATTTTGTATTTTTCGTGATTTTTAGGGGTCTAGCTACCCCTTCAACTTTTTCGAGTATTTATTTTTCTCGGTTGAGTTTAAATTTTCAGAATATACTAATTCGACCATTCTGAATCGATTGGCGTTCGCAGAATTACTCTAACTCGAATCGTCCTCAAATTTGAAAAATTCAAATCGAGTTTAAAGGGGGTTTTAGTCCCTTTTCCGGAAAATTCTCAAATCGGAGCACAAACAAATTATTTATTTTCGAAATTAGCGTTATTTTTTTTGTAAATATTGAAAATTTCAGATAAATCTGCTGATTTTGTATTTTTCGTGATTTTTAGGGGTCTAGCTACCCCTTCAACTTTTTTCGAGTATTTTTTTTCTCGGTTGAGTTTATATTTTCAGAATATACTAATTCGACCATTCTGAACTGATTGGCGTTCGCAGAATTACTCTAACTCTAATCGTCCTCAAATTTTAAAAATTCAAATCGAGTTTAAAGGGGGTTTTAGTCCATTTTCCGGAAAATTCTTAAATCGGAGCACAAGCAAATCATTTATTTTCGTAATTAGAGTAAATTTTTTGTAAATATTGAAAATTTCAGATAGATCTGCTGATTTTGTATTTTTCGTGATTTTTAGGGGTCTACCTACCCCTTCAACTTTTTTCGAGTATTTTTTTTCTTGATTGAGTTTAAATTTTCAGAATATACTGATTCGACCATTCTGTATCGATTGACTTTCGCAGAATTACTCTAACTCTAATCGTTCCCAAATTGAAAAATTCAAATCGAGTTTAAAGGGGGTTTTAGTCCCTTTTCCGGAAAATTCTTAAATCGTAGCACAAACAAATCATTTATTTTCGGAATCAGCGTAAATTTTTTTGTAAATATTGAAAATTTCAGATAGATCTGCTGATTTTGTATTTTTCGTGATTTTTAGGGGTCTACCTACCCCTTCAACTTTTTTCGAGCATTTTTTTTTCTCGATTGAGTTTAAATTTTCAGAATATACTGATTCGACCATTCAGAATCGATTGACGTTCGCAGAATTACTCTAACTCTAATCGTTCTCAAATTGAAAAATTCAAATCGAGTTTAAACGGGGTTTTAGTCCCTTATCCGGAAAATTCTTGAATCGGAGCACAAACAAATCATTTATTTTCGGAATCAGCCTGAAATTTATTGTAAATAGTGCAAATTTCAGATAGATCTGTTTCGTGATTTTTAGGGGTCTATCCCTTACCTACAACTCTTTTCGAGTATTTTTTCTTTATTTGATTAAGTTGAAATTTTCGGAATATACTAATTCGACCATTCTGAATCGATTGGCGTTCGCAGAATTACTCCAAATTTAACAGTTCTCGAATGAAAAAGTTCAAATCGAGTTGAAAGGGGGTTTGAGTCCCTTTTCCGAGAATAATTAACGAACTTCTTCTTAGACTGCATAAATATTGATCAAGAGATGTTGCAAAAGGGTTAAAAGGAAACAAAAATAGGTTGTATTACTGCCAAGAAGTAGGTAAATGGGGAACATTTTGAACACCTTTCACATTGAAGAAATGTTAATGTGTAGTTAACATCTGAAAAAGTTTGTAAAACCCACAAAATCTATTAAATTGTTACCAGGTATGTACTCAACTATTTCTCGCATAACTCAGATATCGTAATTTGTGGAACTGTAGTGTTATATAATTTTTAGATCAGTGCTTCAAGATCTTTAAAATTAGATGTAACATGATGTACTTTTCTCATTTCGAAAAATCGAAGAGGGATCATGTAAAGATCGAAACTTGTATGTCATAAAATGATATGATTATTATAAAAATCGACCTGTCCGAACGTTTTGCTGATGAAATAACAATAGAACTTATTCCAAGGCACTGTGATGAATATTTACAAATTTTAAATTGCACTGGTCGGGCCAATTATATAGACGCTTTGAGGTTCCCATCCTAAATACGTGTACAATAAAAAGTCCGATTTTATGTCGGAAGTTTTTACGTTGAGTGGTCGCTAACACTGCGGTATCCCATGGGGATGAAGGAGGGATAGAAAAAACATTAGGTTGCTAAATGCACGACAAGGTCGGTGAATTACGTACAGATAGAAAGCAGTACGAGTAAACCCCCTTTTAGAATCGACAGATTGAGTTTTAGAATGGAATTTTGAATTTAAATTTTGTTGAAAAAAATAGTGTTGAATCGTGATGTTCTTTACTACTTCCATTTGTCCATTTCCAGCTGGATGCAGTTACGTATGTTTGTAAGGAAACATAATTGTTAAAGTCCAGCTATAGATGCGAGGATGTATTAAAAAATTCTTTGCGTACTTCAGAAACAAATAAAATTTGAAAGTCAAAAGATTCTATTATTCAACATACTCTCCTCTTAAAAGAATCCATCAAATCATGTCAAAATATACTTTATTGTCTTAAGAATTCTTGGTGAGAAAGCGTAAATATGCATTAATATTATAGATAAAGAATTTAGACAGAAATAGTGTAATATGTTCCTTAATTCAAATCTAGGATTGATCAATCCTATTCTGTGAAAATGTTTTAGCCGATGTGTAAAAGTTTCAAAGTTAATGTAAAATGACTAATTATAAATCTAGGATATAACACAAACATTGAGATTGTACATAGATTTTGGAAGGTGAACCATCCAAATCAAACTGTGGCAATGCCAAAATAATGAGTTTATTCTCAATTCTTAAGTTGTTGCGTTATAAATATATGACATAGAAATTAACTATAAAACAATCCCATGAAGTAAACTTGTAGTGGATTATTCATAGGTTTTTTTTGATTTAATTATAAAACTCTAAAACAATCTTTGTAGAGCTTGTTAGTATTGAAACACATAAATTTATATTTTATGTATTTTATGAATAATTATCCAAAATACAATTTTTCAGATTCTTTTTAAATGATAAAATCGATGTGATGACTTTTATTTTGTTAGGTACCCTATCATAAAGATGAAGAGCAATAATTGTATACTTTTTTGGTCAATTGTTTTGTAGGTCAATATGTCATAAGAGTATAATTGTCTAATGCAAATTCTTTGTCTTTCTTTGAATTAAAGATCAGATGAATATCTTACATCTTTTTTATGAACAATTTTTAGAAACCATTTCTGGAGAATTTCTGAAGTCCTTAAATAATTATCATTCACACCCCCCATCCAAGAATGCCATAGTATAATTGTGTTTGTAGAAGTGAATAATAAAGCAATTCCAGTTGAGGAATTTTTAGGAATCGTTTGGAATTTACTTGTAAATTCCATTTGAAAAGTCTGTCAATTATTCTTTGTTTGTAGAATTTCGTTAACATTATCAATATCAATTGATACTAAATTTAAATTTGAACGAGTGAACCGGATGTATTTTGTTTTTTCAAAATTTCTTGTTAATAAATTGGCATTAAACCAATTTTTTAATGATTGGAAACAGATTTTTCCAGTTTTCTGCCTGGTAGGTTATAAGGGTATCATCAGCATAATTTTGAATTTTCTTACAGTCTTCAAATAAAAAAAATCATTAATATATACCAAAAATAAAAGTGACCCTAAAACTTTTCCTTGAGGAACTTCGTATTCAAATAATTTTGAACCAGTAACGTATGGTCAAGATAATTTTTTAACAATTTTAGTATTTTCCTACGTTATCCTGTATTTTACTAGTTTTTTGAGAATATGTGAATGCGAAACTGCTTTTGATAGGTCAAGAAATATAATTAGGCTCATTTCAAGTTAATCATGTCTGGTGTATTGAAATTACTCAGATTTTCTGAACTGGTTTTTTGATTGAATATTTCTGAGTTCATTTGGTAGGTGGTTATATATTTTGGCTGCATTGTAAATCAGTGACTTCTTCATTAAGTTGTTTGCTGGTATTGAAAGTAACAAATTGCTACTTCAGCAGGTTATTCCCATTTTAACATTGTATATAGATATATTCTTATGCACCAGACAGACTGTGTCCTGGATAAATAAGGTCATGAAGGTAAGGAATTTTTTCTCTTTCAATAGTATTAAACAGGAAACCAGTCAGATCTGGTGGTTAAGGGTGGTGTTCAAGTAATTCGAACCCCAAACTAGGATTTATTTGCATGGCAACATGCAATTTTTAAGCAGAGGCATCGTGTTGCGTACACGTTCATGTGTTTGTCTTTATATGTTTAATTAATTTACTACCAATCATTCACCCTTCACTTACTTTTATTTCCACACAATTTCAAACATATTGAGTGTTCACCGGCAACCGAAACCTTTCTTTTGCTCCCCGTGTACATTCATTTATTTCGTTCAATATAAAAAACCTCAAGATCCTCCGATCCTCTCTGCCCGAGAAGAAAAGGACAGACAATGACTGCGATTTTCGATATCGTTCGAAGCGCACACAAGCTTTCTTAGCATCTCCCGCAATTTTCAACAATTAGTAAAACCGCATATTTCATATATTTTGCTTCCCGGTGAATAATATCCCCGGTAGTGAAAAGTGAACTAACTAGAGATCTCTAGCCGAAGAAACAAGGCCAGGCGTTATCTGACAACATTCCAGACTCTCCGAAGAAACTTCAGTTCCGTCATCTCGAATTGTTCTGGAAGAAACTCCAAGGTAAGATCTTGAGGTCTTCGGGTTAGTTCATCCATTTTTTCATTCCCCTTTCAACACCCGCGAAATTACAGTCCATTAAATCAACGAGCTTTTATCGAGCTTTCAGATCAAATCGTTGATTTTTTTTGGAAGTTTTTATCACATTCATAACACATCGTCTTGCAAAAACAAAACACCTTTGTACAATTTTCAACATGTTTTCTACGTACCAGGTGTACGTCCTTAAAATAATTGTAATGAATTTTGCGCCTTGAATAAATACACTAATCTGAAGATTTGAGACAGTTGAACAGTTGAAGAATTGTGACTCACTCATCTAAGAACCCAGAAACAAGACCAATTCAAATTTCAAATGGACAAGTATGAAATAATAATTGACAAACATCCACCCTCAAAACAGTTTTTGTATTGGTTCAGATACGTAGATGACTTTTTAGTATTTTTTAAAGGTACAAGCAGATAATTGGATACCTTTCATAAATATATCAATACTATTCATCCAAACATAAAATTCACAATAGATATAGAAACAGAAAATTCAATTAATTTGAAGGTTTGACAAAATCTAAATCAAGTAACAAACATCACTTCGAAATTTACCATAAACTGTCCCATACAGATATTATCATTCATATCCACATATCGTATATATCGTACATCCATATCAACATAAAATGTACAAACTGGTAAATGTTCCTCTTTCAGAAGAAATTTTTACCATCTAACTAAAAAATATCATAAAGCAAATAATAGTCAACACCGAATATCGCGTTAAATTAATATAAAATATTCTCACAATAAAACTATATGAGAAGGCTATCCAAGAAGTTTGCCCCACTATTAGGAACGATGGGAGTTATTACAGAACTTCAACCTATTCAGGATCAGTTACACAAAAATAAGCTTAAAATATACATAAACAAAATTTAAGAGTAGCCTGTATAAGAAACAACAAATTGCCACATTGGGAAGGTTTATAAAAAATAAAAAAGAAGACAGAAAAATCAGGAGTTTATAAATTAAATTGTGGATGTTGTCTCAAAGTACATGCAGGTCAGACAGGTAGACCATTCAAATGCCGAATACGTGAACATGTCAAAATTAACTCAATTATTTAGAATTCTTAGAAATTATTATAATGAAAAATTCAAATTGCTTACTTAACGACTAACCTGATCCCAATAATTCGCCTTCGTTAAATTTATTTTCTCGATGAGTAGTTATTAAGGAGATTTCCATCAGGTACATTGTATTTTATCAACAAGTTTTATAGGTTCTGGGAATATGAGATTAGATTAGAAAAACATGTCGCGAATGTAAATGAACCTGTCGAAATCTTATCGTCTTTACCTCAGTGTTAAAGATCAATTCAGCTGAAAATAAAACTTCTTCGGCAATTACTGTTTGATATCGGAAGTATAATCTCGTCGCCCACATCGCACTGCTTGTTTGGAGGTAATAGCTATGAAATAGCCAACGCAATCCCCTACGAAATGGGGAAATTGCTTTATTTAACGCATGGAAGGTTGACCGCGATCACAAAGGCTCACTCAGGTCATCATCATTAAGGAAGGTACGGGCGAAACGTTTTTTCAAGAGGGATATGAATACGATGAGGGTGTCTCTGAATGAAACTCCGGGGGAGTTGTTTGACTTTTTGAAGGGAGTGTTGGTTCGGTTTGGTTTGGAGATGAAACAGATACGCGCGCTACCTATTTTTAGAACGTACGAGGATGTATTGATATCTAATTAGCCTAGACCAGCTTCCTGCATAAACAAAATATTGCGTTACCATAGCAACGAACAATAACTTATTAGAAGTGTCAGTGTGAAGTTTGACGTCAAAAAAGTAAACCAGAGTTACGCAATAAATTAAAAGAAAAAATATGTCCACCGAAATTGTGAAAATCGAAAAATTGGAGTATCGAGCCATCATCAAGTACCTGTATTTAAAAGGGTTAAGAGGTAAGCAGATTTACGAAGATATCCTCAATACCCTTGGTGATCAATGTCCTTCGTATGCGACCGTGAAAAATTGGACTGCAAGCTTCAAAAGAGGTAAAATTTCCATTGAAGATGATGACCGATCGGGAAGGCCAGTTTCTGTCCCCAAAAATATCGATGCAGTTCATGACATGATTTTAACAGACCGTCGAATTGGGCTAAAACGAATATCTGAAGCACTGAATATTTCATATGAACGCGTTCATCATATAGTTCACGTCAATTTGGACATGAGAAAAATTGCTGCAAAATAGATCCCCAAATGTTTGAATGTTGACCAAATGCGTAAAAGGGTAGTAGCATCGCGTTCGATCTGTGCTCGATTTGAAAACGATGTAGACTTCTTAAACCGAATTGTTACTATGGATGAGACTTGGGTACATTTCTACGATCCAGAAACAAAGCAACAATCGATGGAATGGAGACACTCCGGTTCTCCAACACCTAAGATGTTTCGTGTCCAAAAATCTGCTGGAAAAGTTCTTGCTTCAGTTTTTTGGGATTGCCATGGAGTCATCATTATTGAATTTTTGGATAAGGGTAGAACAATAACTGCAGATTACTATTCGACATTACTGATCTCTCTACGGGAAAAAATTAAAGAGAAAAGACGCGGAAAGCTACCCAAAGGTGTTTTGTTTTTGCAGGACAACGCCCCTGCATACAAATCTCATGTTGCCATACAAAAAATTCAGCAGATTTGGCTCCGTCCGACTATCATCTCTTTCCTCAACTGAAAAAAAGTTTAAATGGTTGTAAATTTTCTTCCAACGAGGAGGTAATAAAAGCTGTGGAGGTCTGGTTTGCAGAGTAAGAAGAAACATTTTTTTTGAAAGGTCTAGAGACGTTGCAGGTTCGCTGTAATAAATGTTTCCAATTAAGAGGAGTTGAGTTGAGTAATAAAATATTTTGACATTGAAATTTTGTTTGGTTCTATAGAAGGCTAAGAATTTTTCAATATATCTTCGTATGTGGAAGGCTGTGAAATCGAAAGGATTTTCATTTAAATTATTGAATTCGTTGGAAAAGTCAGTATTTATTATTTTACATTTTTCGATTCATAGGTTAAGTAAAAAAATCAGTGAAACTACTTGATAAAGTACCCTTGTCACAGGAACACACATTCCGGGTGGTTCGCAGTTGATGGAACATTAGAAGTCTCTGTACAACAGAACGACAGATCATTTCGAAAATTTGTGAGCGTGGTTAATCATACATGATCTATCCATCTAAAATATTTTCATCAATGAAGTGTTGCCGCTTGTATCAGAAAGTAGTAGCTACTATGTTATTTCAAATGGAACACCCCATATATTGTATCATTTTTGGAATACATATAGGATTCATCATAACTTTTTTCAGTAATTTTCTATACCTATCTGTGACGGTTTTCGAGATAAAAATTATTTTGTCCAATTTTTGTGAATTTTCTCAAATTCATTAGTGGTGAATCAGGATACTTTTCATCGAACTCCTGGCATGTTTTGCTGATATTCTTGTTACATTGACCATGAATATTCCTATTGTATAAATAAAATAAATGGAAAATAAAAAATATTGCTACAAATATTATATTAACTCATTGGCTTCCTGATTTTCAGTCTAATTATCCAATTTTTAACTAATTTCTGGTTTCTGGGAAAAGGATGAAAGGCACATTTGCAGATAAATAATTCTTGCACTGCGGCACTGAACCAGATTTTTTGACTACGCAGTCATATCATGATATGCTTTAATCAACAATTTATTAACGCGATATTTTATGGCAAAATGTTTGTTCCTCCGGATTTTTTTGTACAAATTTTGAAAAGTAGATGTCGCCTACTCCATGGTGATCTCGAATACATTTACGGTCACCGAATTTACTTTTTGTCCAAATACCTCTTATACTTTTAAAATACTCTTGTCATTCCTTACATAGCAGACTTGAATACTTCCCGTGACGGAAAAATTTAGTAAACGCAGCTTTCGACACTCCACCCACTAGGCATGGGGAAAGATATACCCTTCCTTCCGGCTTCACCGCAATTTTTCGCCCCTTTCACACAAATCTATTCGGAGGTCGGCCCGACTTGACTTCCATAATTAACGCATGAATGATTGATCATCCAAAAAGGAAATCGCACTTTGCCACACTAATCTAGTTTAATTTCCCCTTTTCTCATAGATTTATCATCGGGATAATTTACGGGATCTCGAAATTTACCTTTCGTTATTGTAGTGAGGCTTCGGATTTCGAAGAGAATCGCTTAATTTTTCATTGCCTCTCTTTCCAGAACCGCCAGTGAAATTGAGATTGACGTAAGACATTATCAGACCCGAATTGAGAGCAGGTAGATAAAGAGGGGACTTGGTAGGAGCGATCCAATGATCTATTTCAAGGCCAATATGTGCAGTGGCGTATTTCACACGTTGGTTTCATACATGTAGGGATCTCGTTGGGATAGGTCAAAGATACCCTAGATGAGTTCAATTGACCTATTACGAGGATCTATTAATATCTAGTTTTCCTAGAGCGGCTCCATGGTTAGAAAAAAGTTGCGTTACCATAGCAACGATCAATAACTTTTTAGAAGTGTCAGTGTAAAGTTGCTAGTAAAAAAGTCAAACTAGTTATAAAATTTAATAAAAAGGATGTCGACCGAAATTATGAAAACAGAAAAATTGCAGTATCGAGCTATCATCAGGTAGGTACCTGTATTTGAATGGAAGAGGTAGGCAGCTTTTGTACCCTTGGCGATCGATGTCCTTTGTATGCGTTCATGAAAAATTGGATTGCAAGCTTCAAAAGATGTACAGGGTGTCCCAAATTCGAGCCTCATCATTGGGATCTCGGAAACCAGAAGAGATACGAGGTCGGTTAAATGGAAGCAAAGTTGCAACGCAGCTTTCATATTTGAAAAATTCCGAATACTTCCGAAGATTTTTGGAAAAAACCGATTATTCGCGATTTCATTTTTATTTTTTTGTGACTCTATTTGAATAGATATAACAAAACAAATTTCACATTCTCATTGCTACTTTTTCTGTTATATGAGATGGTGTTATCAGATTTTCAAACAGACGTTTCGTATTTGAGCTGCCATCATCAACTTTGTTTTTTTAAATACGGCCCTGGATTTTTTATTATGGATTTTAAAATCTTCTAATGTCCCAAAACAAATGATGTATCGCACTTATTTGAAAAGTTTATATTAATAGCATTTTCCATAAGAACTCATGTGTTAGAGAGAGACAGAGAATATATTTTTGGTAAGATCTTAGCAGGACATCGTTAAAATAATTTTTTCGAAAAACAACGATACATCATTGTTTTAAGGACCTCAGAAGCTCCTAAAAATTGATATAAAACAATGTGTGATGTTCAACAATAGGCATGATGTTTTAATTATTCAAAAAAAAGTCAAACAAAAACTATAAAATTGAATACCCAATGAAAGTTAAAGCAAATATTCAAATTGTAATCCACCTGCTTGAATGCATTTTTGTGTCAGTCTGTGAAGTTTATGTATGTCACGCTGAATGGTCCTTGCAGGGATAGCCCTGATCTCCCTTATTAGGTCTTGTTGTAATACTTCAAGATTTTGTGGCGTGTTGAGAAATCCCCAAAGAAAGTAGTCTAAAGGGTTTAGGTCGGGGCTTCTAGCTGGCCAACGTACGGGACCTTGGTTTCCAATCCATTTATTAGGGAATAATTCATTTAATAAATTTTTAACCATCTCCCATTATGAGATGGTGCACCGTCTTGTTGCCACCATAGTTGACGTAATACGCCCAAAGGTTCTTCCATTAAGGAATCCAATATATTGGTCCTTATTAATTCTGCATATCTATCGGAATTTAATTTTTCTTGAATAAAAAACGGACCGATAATTTTATTGTGCCACATTCCGACCCATACGTTAAATGATTGTCATCCCTGAGGTCTTACTTCTTGATTCTGCCTTGTGTTTTCTATTGACCAATAGTGTTCGTTATGTCTGTTAAATAGTCCATCTTTTGAAAAACTGCATTCATCTGTCCATATAGTTTTATTTAGGAAGGCATCATTTTCATTAATTTTATTTTGCAACCAGTTACAAAATTCTAATCGTCTCTCAGCATCGCCAGGTCTTAGTGTTTTACTAATATGGATTTTGTAAGGTTTATATCCACGCTTATTTAAAGTTTTCCAAACTCTCATTCGCGGTAATCCTACTTCTTCTGAGAAAACTCTAACTGAAGCTCGAGGATTATTAGTGGCCTTAAAAAATAATTTAAAATTATTCAATTTACTTTCTACTTTGTAACAGTTTTCAAACTTACAGTGTTCAAGATAATTTGTTCCTCTTCTGGATCGATTAGTGTTCCATAGTCAACAAAACTTCCTTACTGAGCTAAATTATTATCAATATTAGCAAAATAACTATAATGCGGCTGCCGTCTTTCTGGATATTCCAACAAATAGCGCTCACAAGCCGTTTTTGAATTTCGATTCGAAATATAATAAATCCTTATCATGTCTCGTTTTTCTTCGTTAGAAAAAGTCATTTTCGTTTAATAAGCGTTAACGATTAGTGAACGAACAGTGAACTGTCAAAATATTGGATAATTTAAACATTAACAAATGAACTAAGATAGCCAGAATGCACGATGCACAGCCACTCTGATAAAATGCAATTATTTTTGTAAATATAGCCTAGGGCCTAGAGTTTGAGGGATGACACTTCAATAATATTATTTATTAACCACCCACTTTTATGTTAGTTTTTGAGTTTTATGCAGTGCGTTATTGCAAAAAAAGTTTGTTTTAATTCTATTAAAAATCTAATTTTTGTCTCTCTCTAACTCATGAGTTCTTATGAAAAATGCCATTAATATAAACTTTTCGAATAAGTGCGATACATCATTTGTTTTGGGACATTAGAAGATTTTAAAATCCATAATAAAAAATCCAGGGCCGTATTTAAAAAAACAAAGTTGATGATAGCAGCTCAAATACGAAACGTCTGTTTGAAAATCTGATAACACCATCTTGTAGAACATAAAAAGTAGCAATGAGAATGTGAAATTTGTTTTGTTATATCTATTCAAATAGAGTCACAAAAAATTAAAATGAAATCGCGAATAATTATTTTTTTTCAAAAAGTACTCGGAATTTTACAAATATGAAAGCGGCGTTACAATGAGCACCAAATTGCGCAACTTTGCCTCCCTTTAACCTACCTCGTATCTCTTCTGGTTTCCGAGATCCCAATGATGAGGCTCGAATTTGGGACACCCTGTACAGTGTGTCTCACTTTTCATGGAAGCATCCCCGTAACTTCCGTAATTATCAAGACAGAATTATGAAACTCTCAGGACTGAAGGCAATTATGGAAAGGCACCTACCGGTTCAATGTTGATGGCCTAAGTGATATACACTTTATTTACACAATATTTTAGTTGAGAAGGCCATACTGTAAAACCCAGCAACCACAAAATTTCAAGTTTTCATTCTCGGAATGATTCTACAAATATTCCTAACGAACGCTCTTCTTGAAGGACCCTGTATAATACACATTTATCTTAGACATTGTTTGGTTAGTAGTGACATTTCAGCGACTTATCCTGGTGATTGCCTTAAGGAATATATCTCGTAGAACTCCACTTGAAACCAATTCCATTTCAGGACACATCCCCTAGCGAACACTTCATTCCTTGTTTATGACAGATCCTCTTGAAGAATCTTCCTGTGAGAGAAGGCATAGATCTCCGTCACACATGCAAAAAAGACCCTTTTCCTAGTTCCTGCACCTACATCACATTAAAAGTTAAAATCCATTTCAGCATGGGGGTGTTAACGTTTTCCTACATCAAAGCTATTTGCACACTCTGAAAAATAAAACGCTAAACGTATATTCAATCTCCCAAATTGGCTCGGAAGCAAACGCAGAGGCAGGAGAAAATACCGAAGTGTGCTATATGTAAATCAGTCTGAGAATTCATCACTAACAATATATTTCACGTCAAATATCAATCCGGATCTGATATTGGAAATACTCCCGGGAGTGATTCTTAAGCGTATATTTTTGCAATAATTTTGAGAGATTCAAACAAAAATATCAGAGTGAATATTATGTTGGCTCACGTTCGCGGAATATTTAAATGAAATTTCTCACATTACATAAAAATTCAATATTGATTACCGTACTATAGTAGATTCACCCAATTCTTCGGATAGAAGATATGGAAGAAAACTAGAATGAGTTATATCTCAATACCCAAATAAATTAATGAAATCCACAAAAAATCAATATTATAGAGAAAAATTAGAAATGTTAAACAGTAATTGTAAAAAAAGTTGTAAACTAAAAAATATGATTTCAAATAATCTCAAGTGCAAAAAATCAATCGCAAACATATACCGGGTGTCCCAAATTTTATGTGACAGGCAATATCTGGTTTGTTGGAGGAGATATACAAAAATGTTTTTCACAAAAGTTTTATGAGTTCATGAGAGCTATATTTTGATATAATTTTTAAATATACAGGGTGTTTGGTGTAGGTGCTACAGACCAAAATTACATTTTTTAAAATAGAACGCCCTGTATATCATCACATATTCAGATGTTACGTTAAATTCTGTTATCATTTCATGTTTGGTTTTTGAAATTCGGTTACGGCGTTGTTGAGTTATTGCACTTTTCCTTAAATATCAGGTTTCAAAAAAACTTATTTACTCGTACACGAATCCAGTCTATATCTTTTATTAAATTCAACTAGACTACTACTGAATACAAACCATTATTCTCACCTCTACGATACGATATCGATATCAGTTGAATATAATATTGAAATTCTTGAGAATGTGACTAACTTGAGGGTGAATTGCTTTATATTGCACAATTTCATGTTCATGTAGCTTATGCTTGTTGATGCCATAGTAACAAATGTTGTTGAATTGTATCTACTGTCCAGTTCGATTCAGTGATTCTTTGTGCGAAAACTCCAGTATGCCTTTCGCGTTTAGCCCAAGTGATTGCATTGATATGTAATTAATTTTTGGGGAATGTCAGAAAAACTGCCGTCAAGCACAACGTCTATACCAAGAACGTTTTCCAGACAGACTCATTCCGTCACGAATGACTTTTTCTAGAGTTGAAAAAAAATTGCGAACTGGGTCATTTCCTTCTACTATAAAGCATCGTCATCATACGAGATCTGCTAGAACTGAAGATTTAGAGATCAATGTGTTGGCTATATCATTATTCATCCACATGTTTCTGTCCGTACTCTTGCAGAAGAAGTCGGTGTGAGTAAATCTAATGTACAGAGAATTCTGAAGGAAAATAAATACCACCCATTCAAAATTCAGTTGGAACAACGTTTGAAACCCACGGATTTTGAACGACGACTTGAATTCATTGCTTGTATTCAGGTAATATTACATGAAAATCCTAACATATTCAGTCAAATTTTGTGGAGCGATGAATCGCGATTCCACAATGATGGAGTTGTGAATCGACATAACAGTCACTATTGGTCTCAAGAAAATACCCACTGGGCCCGCGAAAGTAATTTTCAAACTACTTGGGGTATTAATGTATGGTGTGGATTGTTCAATGGCCGCATCATAGGACCTTACTTTTTCAATGAAAATCTCAATGGATTGCGATATTTACATTTTCTAGAAAATGATTTGATCCAGTTGATGGAAGATATTCCCATAGCAGAACGACAAGGAATTTGGTGGCAACAAGATGGTGCTCCTCCTCACAATTCACAGGTTGTTACTGAATATCTGGATAGAACGTACCCAAATAGATGGATTGGTAATAAGGGTCCAATTAGGTGGCCGGCTCGTTCCCCAGATTTATCACCGCTTGATTTTTTCCTATGGGGTTATTTAAAAGATATTATTTTCACTACTTCCCCTTTGAATGTGGATAATCTGAAAATGAAAATTCGACTAGCGTGCAGTGATATTACGCCTAATATTATAAGAGCGACTTGTACGAGAGAAGTGATTCGACGTTTCGAAGCCTGTATAATAACTAATGGGCGTCACTTTGAACAATTTTCATGACTTATATCTAGGTACCTACCATTCTCATGAAATGATTTATCAAGTTATATTATTTACATTGTTATTAACGATTTGTTTTCGAATACACCTCTTTCAATTTCGCAATTGTTTCATATTCAAAATGATTCCTGACTGAATTCCACAACTCAAAATTGAAACCATTACTTCGAACACCCAATATTTTGACTAATTTTCATGTGATCTGATGCAGAGAGAATAATTGTATGAGATTTAAAAAAAAATAATAGTCGCTCTCAAGACTTTACATTTTAAGCAATAACTCAACAACGCCGTAACTGAATTTCAAAAACTAAACATGAAATGATATCAGAATACAACGTGGAATCTGAATATGTGATAATATACAGGGCGTTCTATTTCAAAAAATACTATTTTGGTCTGTATCACCTACACCAAACACCCTGTATATTTAAAAATTATATCAAAATATAGCTCTCATGAACTCCTAAAACTTTTGTATGAAACATTTTTGTGTATTTCCTTCAACAAACCAGATACTGCCTGTCACATAAAATGTAGGACACCCGGTATATGTCAAAAATACGGCCGGAAAAATAATAATTGATAACTGTTAAGAAGCATTCAATGAATATTTCATAAATATTGTCAAAAATATGGCACCAATTTGACAATAGCTTAAAGCCTCCACCGAACTTTTCAATTAAATTTCCGTAGGTCTCACATTATTTTTGAATCCTTTAATAAATAATGAAATAATTGAGATAATTTCAAACCTAAAAAATAACTCATCTTCTGAATCAAATGAAATAGAAGTAACAACAAAAACAACACACTTATATAACTGAACCACTATTAATTTTATTCAACTTGGCATTCACAACAGGAATATAACCAGAACAGTAGAATCAACCAACAGTCGTTTCTGTATATAAAACGGGACCCAAATATGAATTAGGTAATTACAGACCCATTTCTGCCATCAATAATGTTACAAAAAATTTTTGAACAAAGCATTAAAAAGAGATTAGTTAAATTCCTTGTCTTGACATCAAGTGATTACCGAAAAACAGTTTGGATTCGGAAAAAAGGCCATACTTGATCTTACCAAAAAAATGGCATTGAGAACTTAGACGAATCAAATAAATGCCTAACTACTATCAGACAGACTATACCATCATGGCATTCGGGGACCATCATCAAATATTTTGCGAAATTATTATTGCCTTATGCGTCATGAAAAGACTTGTGAAAAAGCTTATGTTTGCTCTTGCTGGTTCGTCTCTTCTAGTTGTAGTTCCCCAGTAGCATTATGGGCTACCATATAAGTACCTTTTGTTTCTATCCAGTATTGGGATATTTTGTTGTGTACCTATTTCTTTTCCAAGTTCATGAAGTATTTTGCTGATACTTATTCCGCAGAAGGGTTCACGTCCCAGAAATAGTATTTTAGTCCCTTTTTTGCTAGTACGTCTGCTATTTCATCACTTTCCAATCCCGTGTTTCCAGGAACCTAAAGGAGTGGAACAGTGTTGTTCTCACCTAGTTCATTTAGTTTCTCTATGCACTCCCACATCATCAGCATTTCAACAATCGATTGATCTATAGAGGCATCTTCACAAAGGGAAAATTGCATTTCGTGTACCATGTAGTTTAACATTTACCATTAACAGAAACACATTATTTTTGCCAGGACTTGTAGCTAAAACACTTTGATTACTACTTGTAACATTTGATTCGGACAATAAATTGGCTTCTTCATTGCTTCATTATTATTTTTGTTCGAAGTGGTGTAGATTTAATTTCGTGCAGCGCATCCAGGGGAAAATTAATTCGGGTTCACTACTTGAGATTCTTCAGGATTTCTCGTGTAACTCAAACCTGAATCCTGTTCTATTTATATTCCTAACGAAAACGCAATTCGCAAAACTGAATTAATATTTCTGTACTTCATTTGGCTGATTATACGAATAAATTAAAAAACACGTTGTGATACATTGTTTTGACGTAACCCTCGCTTTAATTAAGAAATTTTCATTAAACTCTTGCACAGCTCTCTGGGCAAAGTGTATTAATTATTGGTGGATGTTTGTTCAATTCAGGAAAAAAGCACCGTTAATGGAAATAGGGTAATTGATACAATCTTCAATTCGAGAAATTGTTTTCCGGGGATATTGTTCAATGAAAATGAGCAGAAAAAGAAGAGATTATATTTTTGTTAGTATTCTTCTAATCAGATGAATATTGATTCAGAAGTAGCCGTGATTTGAGAACTAGCAATAATCCGAAATTCAGATTGGATTTATGATCATTCAATTGCTTGATATTAATATCTTTGTCACGTATCAGAACTGATCCAAGTTAAAGTGTTGATAAATGATGCCAAAAAAATCGAATGAAAGAAAAAAACAAAATCAATAATCAAGTGTTTGTATTGTAAATTCATTGTGTTGACTACCAAAACTGCACGTCAAATAGTTACTATTGTTGAATTCCTCAATTTCACCCAAATACGATGCATCTTTAGTACAGTTGAAACAGATAAATTTTTTTTCATTCCATACATTATTTAGAGTCTGACAATAGGCGATGAACAAATTTTCACACTGGAGAATATACTGGACGAGATTTTGAAGAGCAGAAGTGAGGTGAAGTAATTGATTGAAGCGAGCAAAACACGTATCCTTTCTGAAAATAGAAACCACGAATAAGAAAATACAATTATTACTGGAACAAGACACATTACTGAAGGAAAAAGTTAAAGTTTTAGAAAGAAGAAGAAAAGCAAATGTCTTTTCAATATTTGGGATCAGTTAACCAACAAGAGAGAAATCCCTGGAATTCATCTGTGGAGAAATCAAACTCCTCTAGGGCGTAGATCTCAAAGAAAATGAAATCAATAACTTCTACTCATTAGGCAACTAAGTCAATAGTCCACTCAAAGTAGAACTTATCTCACACTTGAAGAAGAAATTGATTTTCCAATTTGTCATAATTTGAAGGACGGAAATTTATAATATTGTTATTCATCAAACCGAAATCGAAAGGACAGAACTAGAATACTTCGAGAAAAAATGAAAATTGCAAGAGCACTCTCAAAAAACTTCTACATCAAAGGTAGACAACTGTTCGTGGAAGATGAAGAATTCTCTGTGAAACAACTGAAATCATAAGAAGAGAGTAACGTCAACCCAAATACTGCTCCAGCTACTCCAACAGTAGAAAAGAGGAGATTTTTTACCAGAAGTTCTCCAAAATAAAGGCACTCAGAATAGGAAGTATACCCAGTATACCCAGTATAAAACATTCGAAATGGATAAACACAATAGAATCGCGTGAACAACTTTTAGAAATGACGGAAATGGTATACGCTAAGGTAGGTGAGTGGTCTAAAAAGAACAGCCAAAAACTGAATACGCAAAAAACAACTGTAATGAAATTTAATCTCCGTGGAAAACTAGACAATTTCATTATTTTTAGTGAAGATGAAAGGAGAGTAGATCCATCTGAGACAACTAAGCTGCTAGGAATAATTTTGGACTATAAAGTCACTTGGGAACCCCATATTGTTTCACTTTGTAGTAAACTACGGAAAAATTGTTATGCTTTGAAATTTCTTTCGAGTCACTGTCACTCTGGAGTACTGTTAACTCTTTACTATGCAAATATACACTGTCACCTGAGATATGGCATACTGAACTGGGTTATCTACTGGTTTCAATAGATTATTTGTTCTTCAAAAATTCGCAGTGAGGACTATTGCTGGTTTGAGGTGGAAATATTCATGTATACTAACACTCATAAGTGTATATATCTATGAATTGTGCATATATGTTTACAAAAATCATGATAAATTTAAGAGTAATCCACAATTTACCTATAACACAAGAAATGGGAGTATTCTTGTACCAGATGCACATCGTACAACATCATATCAGAAGTCGCATCTTTTTATAGGTTGTAAGGTGTATAATAAGATTGACAAGTATATTAAGGAAGCCTCCAATATACACATTTTCAAGTCTCGGTTGAAGAAACACCTTATTGATAAAACGTATTAAACTCTTGATGAGTTTTTTATATAATATTCTATATGTTGAATGTATTTTATTTTTATTGGAAATTACTGTATTTTTTGTATTTTCCTTCGTGTACGTTTCAGGATTATCTTTTTTGGAAAGTAATGTATTGTGCATTTCTGTTTTTTTTATCTATACTTTATGATGACGTTTTCTTTGTTAAATTTCCATTGTGTAATGTCCTTATACTCTGTGTATGTTGAAAAAAGAAATAAATTTATTATTATTATTATTATATTAATAAAGCAACTGATAAAATAAAATAACTAGGTATAACTATTGATTGCCATCTTCGCTGGGATCAATACATTAACAATAATATGAATATGATAAGAATATTTTTGGGTTGCGTCGAATACCTAGCAAAAATTTTAACTCTAAGTACGCTAAAAATGGTCACTACATCCGAGGACCCCCAGCCTGGTCCATCAGACATCAAGAGAAGAAAGTCGATAATGATGAAGAGAGTGGAAAAATAGAGAAGTTGAGTGAGATTTGGTGAAACGAGGATAGAGTGAAGTAAAATGTGTAGAGAGTGATATTGAAATCTATTTTCGGACTACCTAATTTTATATTTTCTTTGTTTTTTGAAAATTTACAACAAATGTTCTTCTAAAACATTTCCTTTTATATATGAGCCTATTTATCAATCTGTATATAGCAACATTCAGTTTTCTCCACCATTAGCAGATGTCGGTAAAATGAGTTTCGCGTTTTTTTTAACTGGCGGGTTCGCTAATATTTCAAAAAACTTGCGGGTTCACCAGTTTTTGAACCTATGAAGCGTCAAATGTCTAAGTGCGTTTTGTACAGAACAAGTAAACTCGCTCTAGCTGCTAGGGATTGGCCTTTGAAATTTACAGTTTCTTAGCAATTGAACTCAGTTTAGTTGAACTGTTGGTGAACTTGTTTATTACAACCCGCCCTCAGTGACAAAAAGTGACCATTTTTAGAGTGCTCTAGCGACGATTTGGAACATCATAGGAATTAAGTCGATATAAATTAATTGTAGAAAATTTAATAAATTTTATAGTCATTGATAGTCATATCGCTCGTAAGATATAAGCGAAAACCTCCAAAAAAACATGGTTTTTCTCGGGAGGAAACCGTTTCGGAATTTTTTCCTGGATAATACCCCATATGATTGTACTATTATAGCTCTCCGTTGTTTCGTCCGGTGTCTCTGTGAGATCATTTATTTCACCTCCTTTGACAATTTTTGTTTCAGTTCGATTCAATTAGGAGAGTTGAATATATCAGACAGACTACGCAACTTTATATTCGTGAAAATATTCAGGAATTTATTACAATACTCGCTGAATCTCTATCAGCTGAAGAAGATGAGAAAAGAAGCGGGTGTGTATTTATCTAACGTAATTAACAATTTAAAATTAAGGTGCGTTTTATTGTGGAAATGTTTATCCACCGAATGTAATTACGTTTCTTCAGGGTGCAGGAAGAAGGAATTTTAAATTTACGCCCATTGCTTCGTTGTTTGTTCAGCCGGAAAATGTAGGTTAAACAATTCGTCATTCGAGTACGATTTTGATCTGAAATGAAATTAACAAGCATCCTCTGGATGGTATTGTGAGATAATTGAATTTTGGGAATTTATTTAAAATAGTTACCGAAATGCACTGACATCATTTAGTCCACATCCGGAAGCCTTCGAATTCAGCATTCATAGGCTGGCGCTAAAAATAAGAAAAAAATAACAGGCAAGGACCTGGTAGAGAATGTTGTTGGAGTTCCAACTTCAAGGAAAAATAAAATTTAAACACGAACAGTCAAAATGGTGAAATGGGGATGCAGTTTAGGAGTTGAAAGCGGTTTTTGCGATTTGCGGCGAAACCTGTTAGCGGAAAATGTTGAGAAGAAAAGTTGTGGATAATGAAGAAATGCTTTTCGACATAACCTGAAATTACCCGTCAAAATGACGAAAAAATTATTTTTCCTTATTTAATTTTTTTCTCACGTGTAAATTATTTAATTTACATGAAAAATTTGTTAGCATATGTCTTTTTTGGTGTCGAATAAGCATAATTGTTTTCGCAACTCAGAATATAATTATGTACATTTTTCGAAAAAAATACCCTTATTTTCCAAGAACAATTGTCTTGATATTTTTTTTTTATTTCGAAGGTCTAAAGAGATCATTTCAATTATTGAAATATCTTTTGTTAAATGGTCTATGTAACTTGATAGTTTATTGATCGATAAACCACTTAAAATTAAGAAAAAAAAGTCTCTCTGAATCAGGACGTTCTCAATATTTTCAATGACTTTTCGACTTTCTTCATTATTTTTATAATAAAAAGCAGTTTATATTACCAACTAAAATAATCACGTATACAAAAAACCAACAAATCAAAATACAAAAAAAAATACAGCAATAATTGTTGGTGGAAGATTTATTTTAGAAAAATAATCGTTTTCTGTATTGGGAAAAAATCTTGCTTTTTCGACAACTAAAAAACATATTTCTACAAATTTTCTTTTAAATTAAATAATTTATACGAGAAAAATAAATTAAATACTGAAATTCCGAGTTAATTTGAGATTATGTCAAAAAGTGTTGAAAACAAAAGTTTTTGTTTTTTTTATTATCTACAACTTTTTTCAATTAAAAAGAAAATACCCAAACACCAAAACTACATCACAATCACACTCGACGCGCCTTTCGCGTTTAGCTCCTGAAGATGCTAACTTTGTTGGCGAAACGCGAGTCGAGTGTGATTGTGACGTAGTTTTGATATTTGGTGGTTTCTTTTTTCTTGAATTGTATTCACATCACAGGTTCCAAAATATTCATTTACTTGATACAACTTTTTTATTGAACATTTTCCAATAGGGGTCACGTTTTGCCGAAAATCAGAAAAAATTGTCTTCAACTCTTTAACTGCATCCCCATTTCACCATTTTGATTGTTTTCGTTATAAAATATTTTTTGAAAGCATTTATTTAACTTGCTCTGTGTGTGTGTGTGTGTTAAATGGGTACAAATCTTGCAAGTTGAATAAGAACCACTTCTTTTTATTTTACATGTTGGTTCAGTTCCGATGACAATACACTAATATCAAAGAAGAAAACTTTGGGAGATCGTTTGCTAACGAACAGTCGTTACCGACCGATGATGAACCCTTTACTCTCATAAACACCTACTACGTAGGCTTATTATGGCAAGTACCTGTCAGAAAACAAGTACTCCCCTGGCTAAGACCACGACGGGTATTGAATTAAAACTAACAGCTACTTCCTCTGCTCGCTAAGTGGAGCGGCCTAGAAACTACTTCCATCTCGTGAACCAGAATTGACTAATCAGTGGAGTGTGTATTGGTTTGGACGGGGAACAGATGGCTTCAGTGCTGTCTGTGTTGACCTGCCCTTGCACTGATGAGAGACAACAACCTCGAAACTAGTCTGCAGGTGGTCACCCTGTCCAAATCAAAACATAATTCTGCTGGTTGGTCACTTGCAATTGCGTCCTCTGATGCTTTGAGGAACGTTGCACAAGTAGCTGTTAGTTTTAATTCAATACCCGTCGTGGTCTTAGCCAGGGGAGTAGTTGTTTTCTGACAGGTACTTGTCATAATAAGCCTACGTAGTAGGTGTTTATGAGAGTAAAGGGTTCATCATCGGTCGGTAATGACTGTTCGTTAGCAAATATCAAAGAAATTGTCCCCCTTCTCCCCGAAAGCTAGATAGAGAACGCGTAGGGTTTCAGAAGTTTTCTTGACGGATTTGGATATCAAAAATTACAGCGAAAAAAATTTATGTAGGGAGACTTGCCTTCCCTTATCTCGAAAAAGGTTGAAAAACTCAAGAAATTGAAATCGGAAAAATTCGTAAAAATAGTGAAAAATGTTATGGTTTAAAAAAATGTCACCCTTTCTGTCCCCCCTCGAAAGATAGATAAAGAACGCAAAAGAATTCGGTGAATGTTTCAACAGTTTCGGACATGGAAAATAATGATGAAAAAAAATCGATCGGTGGGCTCGCTTCCCTTTCCTGTCACGAAAAAAAATAGGAAAACTCGCAAAATAGAAATCGAAAAAATCCGTAAAAATAGTGAAAATTATCTGACCATTGAATAATACGGTTTCAAAACAAAATACCCCTCTTCCCCCCTCGAAAGCTAGATAGAGAACGCGTAGAAATTCAGAAAAAGTTCCAATGGTTTCATACACGGAAAATTACGACAAAAAATGTATCTGCCAGTAAGCTCTCTTCCTCTCCTTTTTTCAAAAAAATTGCAAAACCTTACGAAAACAAAATCGGAAATATCCGTAAAAATAGTGAAAGGGTTAAGTCACTCATTGAAGAACTAGATTGTAGTAAAGTAACAGGCAAGCTACCGTGCAACAATGACGCATTCATTGAAATGAACAGACTAAGAAACATATCCAAATAAAACTAAAAAAGAAATAAATAGATAAACTTAAAAAAAAACCTTCAAGAGAAAAGCTTTTACTTAAATGCACTAAAAAGAAGAAATTACATTATGAAATTTTAAATGATATAAAAGCTTGTCGCGAGAATAAATTTTGAGGTGATTTTGAATTTAATTTACAATAAGAAATGATACTTCTCGCGACAAGCTTTTATATCATTTAAAATTTTATTATGTAACAAAATGATGGGTTTATTCACTTTACAATTAATTTTTTCTCTGTAGTGCATTTGAATAAAAACTTTTCTTTAAAAATTTTTTTAAAGTTCATTTATTTTCCTCAAAGTTGGAACCTCAACATCATTTTTCAATTTGGGGTCGTTTCTTTCATAAAATCAACCATTTCTTCCGGAGTAGTAAATGAATATTTTGGAATTCAGTCTTACTAATTTTCCAGTTGTAATCCACAAAATCTTGGAAATAAACCCCAACAAATGTGCAAACGCACCTCTGAAACTTCGTCTCATCGATCGTCGGATCTGACCATTAAAAGTGAAAGCTTCCAGAGATTACACGTACTCATATTCTTTTCGAACGACGCACCCTTATTTATCACAACTCTTAACTTCACAAAAAAGTACAAAACGGCCATCAAGCAATAAATAAAGATAAGCAAGGAGCGAAGGTCCCCCAACGCCTACTTGAAATCCCTGGACAATACACAAGTTCCACCAAAACGTGATTTGGCAACTACGACACGTACCTCCGTCGGTTTTTCGAGCGGGACAAAAAGTTTTCAACTACCCAACAAGTTGGAAGAGTTGAGAACATCAACAGACAGCTGTGTGTCTGGATAACTTCCAGTTTGAATTGCAGGTCATGTTCTCACGGCCAAATTGATTTAAGCTGGTAATTTGAGGAGCTTAACTTCTTAAACTTTCCTGAGATATGGCGGTTCATCTGCTCACGGGTCAGAGAGATTAAGCCGATATTCAGAAAACAAAGTTCAGTAAATGTCAGAAAATTATACAAGTATTCATCGATAATACCTTGTTAACATTGGAACGTCAAAATTTTACTTTGAATTTGTCATTATTGACTGCTAAAAGTGCTTAGTAGTTTATTGAAAAATGAACACAAACCGATTCAGTGCCATCCAAGATAATATTGAACATTTAATACAAAATTCCACTACATAACACACACTTAAGTCCGAAAAATGTATATGGAATCAGTTTGAAGAATTAATTTGGCAGAATCACAAACTACCAACTAGAAAACGATACGACTATTCAAAGTAATGCAAAAATTCTGGAAGACTGGGCCGCAAATATGGAAAAATGTAACGGCGAAGATTACAAAGAGTATACGTTGAGGGCCATTTGGAATTTAACATCCAAGTTGATACAGGTAAAATACTTCCTAGAATCTAATCTAAGCTTTAATCTGTTTAAAGATTTGGAGTTTAAAAGAGCAAGAAATGTGCGAAATGCCAAAAGGTGGGAATAAAATGCAGCGACACGATATGGTTGACACCTAACTCAGAGAATCCTGAACGGTGCCCCATAAGATTGTATAGTAAGCTTATAGATAAAAGAGGTAAAAATATCACCACCAAAAATATGGAAAAAATTAGAACGAACAATTCGGCATTTATTGCTAATATATCAACAACTGCGGCAACATTAAACAATTTTATATCCACACATGAGTTGGAAGAGACAGCTGTTCCTGTTGGCCAAACTATTTACAAAAACCGTGTTTTCAATAACTTTCATTTTTCAAATAAGGAATTCTTTCTCTTGTTCAAAAAGTTATACTTTCAGTTAGTTTATGTATTCTTTGAGTTCGTAGTTCTACACTGATATGTTCATCTTCTTTTTTGTGTAGAAGAAGGTGATGGTTTTTTTGCAGTCATTTATTCCGCATATCTTTTCCTTATTTTACACATAAATATTATGGTATGGTATTAGACAAGCAAAACAGATTTTATTTCTTGTTACTAGTTCCCAACAGTGAATGCTTTGAATATGGGACATCCGGTCAAAGAATGTATTTCATCCTTGCAGCATATTCACCTCAACCATAGTTGTCAATGTCATCTCCTTTTTGTGAAATGATGTTAACGTTTTCGTGTCATTGTCGTCATGGACTTTTGGAATTCAAATTTTACTTGCTATTTTTGTTTAACCACGAGGCAAATTCTACTGAGTTATGTAATGGAGACCATATGCTGGAAATATTTTCAACCCACATCATCTGATATGAATTTGTGAGTTTCTTCAGAAGTTTGTGCAATAAAATAGGGTTCTGTATGTGATTTTGGGCATCTAAAGATTCAATAGTTCCCATCAAATGTTTTACTTCGCCAGAGAAATTTGTCAAACAGTCCAGTTCATCTTCTTTCAGAATTCAAAAAGGCTTCAATTGGCCAAGAAGTAATAAAATTATTTGTTCTGACATTGATTTGACATTTATTTGCGACATTCACACATGGACAATGGCAAGGATGTGATGAACAAGATCCTCTTACCTGACATGCTTTTTTTATAGTCCTTCTGGCATTTGTGCATGTTGATTTTCATTCACTGATTGACCATTCCAGAGAGTCTTGCCATCGATCCAATTTTCAATATCAGGATCTGAATGTGACCTGTCATATGACACACTCGACTCAGACTCATCATTTTCATTTATTTTAGAGCTAATCCCAGGTCTAGCTGTTCTTGTTTCTTTCTATACTCTAACTCCAGGATTTATTGTTCTAGAGTATTCTTCTTTAACGCAATTTATAACTCCACTTGACGTCTTCTTGATTCATTAGTTTGAGTACTTTTAGTTGTATTTTTTTGACATGAATCTTGCTCTTTCCGCAACCTTCTGATCCATCAGACTCTGATGTCTGCTTGAAGAAGATTGAAGAGTTCACACGAAAGACGATTTTTCCAGATAGAAAAAATTATTTGATTGAAGTGCCTTTATTTTTTTTCTGTCTTATTTTTTTTGTCAATACTGTTTTTTGTCTTCAGAAGTTACTAATATTCATATTTATAGTTATAGAACCTCGGATTCTTCAGAAAGTGACTAGTAATCATCTGACAAAGCGGAAGACGATATGGTTGAGGCGCACAATTTTGCGCCCAAGGGTTAACGAAAAAAAAAATAAGAACCCCGCTGGAGCGGCTAAAATGAAAAATCGAAAACTGCACTTGGGTTCAATCTTAAGCGTCCAAATTTTGCTTGGAGCATCTTCAGAGGCCAGAAAACCTAATTTCCAAATAGAAGACTTCCCGGTCACCTTTCCACCCCTTCCCACCCCTTTGAATTTTCTCTATTTTTTCTGTTTATTCCTGCTAATCTTTTTCGTGGGTGGAAAAGGGTGACATGTTGGTCGAAAAGTCTTCCCTTTGGAAAACAGGTTTTCTGGCCCCTAAAGAAGCTCTATACAAAATTTGGAAGCATGGACACTCGAAGAGTGTACCCAAAGGCATAGACTGTGCTTGGGAGGACGGCTATTATTATTTGCAGTGGCGCTCCGGTGCAACTTTTTTTGGTGTCAAATTCACTTTTCAGCTGCAGGAAAACCGGGAAAACCAACATTTTTTTTCACTCTTATCATCAACGTACCTTCATATTACTGAATATCATTCAGATGGTGCAGATTATATCATTACGTACAGAGTGAAAAATAAAAACATTTCAGTATAATATCTGAAAATTTGATGTAATAATGAAATATTGATAAAGTTATTTTGGCATGCAATATGATATTCTTATTCTATCATTAATCACAATTCATACATTTCGTACAGGATGATTTGAAAAGTTGGTAAAATATATGGCCGCTTCTTCCTGTATATGGAAGTGAATTATCATCCTCTGAAAATAGCTGATACCGTATAAACTTGATTTAGTTTCATATTTATCAATTGAGAAACTTATTACCATTTGCATGACGAGTTGAAGGAACTTGTTCAGGCGTACATTCACTAGTGTCCAAGATTTTCACAAATAGTGAAACATGAGAAGATGGAGATCAAAATGAAAGTAAAAGAGGGTGAAGATTAAAGATAACAATCACATCAGATATATGAATTTGATAATGTGACGTACAGATAGTTCAGTGAATTTTGTTGGTTTAAGGTGCCCGTTTGATCAGGCTTGACAAACTAATCCGACAGAGCCATTCGAATGAATATTTATCCAAGTATGCAACCATAAAAATGAAGCATTGTTACCGACATCAATTGCTACTATGATCGTAAAATGGAAATTTCACGCCGCTCAGCAGTGATGTCAGATGACACAATTATTTTAGTTTTATTTTATATATTCAATCATTAATTCATATTCTGGCTGAATAATATCTAGAGAGATATGTCTTTTGACATAAATGCCGTTGAATAATGTTCTTGATTGCAATTGAAGATTTCGTTTGTGTATGATTCATTTCAACGGATTTGTAGGTTGATCAGTGCAGTGCTTTAATTATTTGAGTAAAATAAGGGGATTATTATTTTTGTATATTTAAGTTTTGAGTGGTGTAAAAAAACATGAATTCGGGTAAGTGAAATGTGTGATCAATGTAATCGTGGTAGGTTAGTAGATATTTCTTGTTTCTCAATTATATGGAGAAATAGTTATTTGAAAATCAGAAAACTGCAATAAGTGCGTGTAATGTTTGATTGCAGAGCAAGGTGTCCATTATTAAACCAAGGACACCTATTATCAGAACCACAATTTTAACAGAATGCTTTGGGTGAAGCCTGCAGAGTTCAATGAGTATCGATATTTATTTAATTTTTTTTCTCTTCCGACTATGTTCGTTTCGACAGAAGCTAAAAACTATGACGAAAATGGTTTTACTATGATTATTATTATAATTATCTATTATTATCTTTGACTCACAGTATGTGTACCTATACAGTGCGGCTTTTTTTAGTCCCCCCTCATGTTAACTTTTGAACGGTTTGACGTAGAAACATGAATAAAAAACCGTTTGGAGGGTTTCACCGATACTACTTTTTGAAATAAAAAATATGGTGATTGCTCGAAAGTGGGCGCGGGGGGGCACATCAACTTAAAAATTTTAAATGGCATGGGGGGTCAATAATAATAATAATAATAATAATAATAATAATAATAATAATAATAATAATAATAATAATAATAATAATAATAATAATAATAATAATAATAATAATAATAATAATAATAATAATAATAATAATAATAATAATAATAATAATAATAATAATAATAATAATAATAATAATAATAATAATAATAATAATAATAATAATAATAATAATAATAATAATAATAATAATAATAATAATAATAATAATAATAATAATAATAATAATAATAATAATAAAAATAATAATAATAATAATAATAATAATATAAATATAATTTATTGTCAAAAAATTGTCAATTTTGTAGACAAGCATAGTTGTACTCAGGAATACCCGTGGGTACAACTGCGGCACCCCCAGCAACCGGAGGCATAAAGTCACCCATCTGTTTTACATGGATGACCTCAAATTATATGCCTCTGGAGAAAGGGACCTACATCAGTCCCTTAGGGTGGTGGAAGAGTACACGCATGCTATCGGAATGGAATTTGGGATCGACAAATGTGCCACGGTTCATCTCAAAAGAGGACGATGCGAGGAATACGGAGAGGATGTCCAGCTCGTAGACGGAAGCATCCTACATCATCTGGATGCCGGAGAGACGTATACTTACCTAGGGGTGGAGCAACGCCACTCCCAAGAGGTATTCACAGTTAAGAACTCTCTCCGCGGCAAGTATCAGCATAAACTCCGACAGATCTGGTCATCAGAACTGTCGGGGAAGAACAGAGTTGCTGCAACCAATATGCTTGCCGTTCCGATCCTTCTCTACTCTTTCGGAGTAATGAAGTGGACTAAGGAAGAGCTGCGACAACTCGACGTTAAAACTCGCAAAGTGATGCATCTCAATAGGTGCTTGCATCCTAAATCGTCCGTTCCACGGTTATACTTTCCCAGACAACGGGGAGGCCGTGGACTTTTGAGTTTGGAGTGTATGCATAACAGAATGGTTCTGGATGGGGCCTGTAAAGTCATCAGGAGTTCAGATCCCCTTCTCTGCATGGTCCGCGACCATGAAAAAGCAGGGATTGGAGCATTTCTTTTTAAGGCAGCAACCCGTGCGGCCGATGAACTCGGTCTCGTATTCGACACTGAACGGGCTAACCCAAACTCTGTCACCGAGTTGGGACCCGTTCAGCAAAAAGCTCACATCAAAGCTGCGGAGACAGAGGTCCTGCTACAGCTACATATGGATAAGCCAATGCATGGTGTCTTCTTTCATAACATCGAAGACCTTGGCTTATCCAAAAGCTTGACCTTTGCCTTCCTCAGGGCGAGTGAGCTAAAGTCGGAGACCGAGGGATTCATAATGGCCTGCCAGGATGGTGTCTTCAACACCCTCGTCTACCGTAGTCGCGTGATGGGTATAGACGTCCCTGACACCCGATGCAGGGCATGTCGTGGGGCACCTGAGACCGTAATGCATTTGCTATCAGCATGCCCATCTTATGCGGTCTCAGCCTATATCCACAGGCATAACGCGGCGCTACGAGTGTTATACTACCATCTACGACACTCGTACGGTATAGACGAGACACCGGTGTTGCCTTATGTTCCGGGGGATATTGAGTCCGTGGTGGAGAATGAGAGGTGCCGGATCTATTGGAACTACTCATTCCCCACCCTCAGGCAAATACAAGCCAATAAGCCTGATGTTGTCCTCCTCGACCACCAAAGTAGAACGATATTCGTCATGGAGTTTTCCGCTCCAGGCGAAATGAATATCGTTCGAAAAGAGGAGGAAAAACGGACTAAATATCGAGATCTTCTCTTTGAACTCCGCAGGTTATATCCGGACCATTCTGTCAAAATGGTGGTTCTGATCATAGGAGTCCTTGGTGGAATGATGGACACACTGCTCTCCAACTTGAAGATAATACCTGCGTGCCGTAATATGGCAGAAATCTTAGCAGCAAGAATGCAGAAGGCCGTCATCCTTGGTTCGCTCCGTCTACTCAGGGCACATGATTCTCGGACCCAATAGTCACTCACCCTACGGACGTAGGGAGTGGTTATTGGGGTTAACGACACCAGCGCGCCCTCCGGATGTATCGGAGCACCGGAGACAGGGCCTGACTGGTACATTCCCAACGGGGAAAAAAAAATAAAATAATAATAATAATAATAATAATAATAATAATAATAATAATAATAATAATAATAATAATAATAATAATAATAATAATATAAATATAATTTATTGTCAAAAAATTGTCAATTTTGTAGACAAGCATAGTAAGTATACATTAAATATTGTGATAAGACGATATACACGTTAGTCAAAACTAGACAAAAATACACAAATATGGTCAATAGAATAAAAATATACAAATATATATGAGAGTGTAAAGGTGTACATAATAGTAATAAAAACGTGGGAATATATAAATATATACACATATATATATATATATATATATATATATATATATAATATATATATATATATATATATATATATACGTATATACATACACACATATACACACACACACACATATATATATATATATATATATATATATATATATATATATATATATATATATATATATATATATATATATATATATATATATAAATGCTCAATACTTGTTTCAAGGAGCAATAAATGTTCCAGTGACTGTAAAACAGTCGAAAACAATCCTTTAGGAACTCACTATACCTTTGTATAGATTGTATGGCATATGTCCGACAGAAAACAACTACTTCTCTGGCTAATACCTCGACAGATATTGAATTATATCTGTCAGACATATGTGCAAAGATATGCCATACAATCTATACAAAGGTATAGTGAGTTCCTAAAGGATTGTTTTCGACTGTTTTACAGTCACTGGAACATTTATTGCTCCTTGAAACAAGTATTCAGCATATACCATTTCGTATCCGAAATGTCCTTCTGGAGCGCTCTCTAATCTGTTGCCGTGGTGGATCCTGTAAGCGATTGCAGTGTTCATCCCGGCGAACGATGACGGGCACCGGGCCCCCGCGTGTATACAACCGTGATAACCTGGACTGCACTGATGAGGGACTACATCCCGAAACCGGTCTGCAGTTGGTTCCTTGTTTTGATCAGGCGGTGTCCTGCTATCTGTCTCTGAGAGCTCTTGCAAAGTTGTTCCTTCAAAGTAAGGATCTTTGCACATATGTCTGACAGATATAATTCAATATCTGTCGAGGTATTAGCCAGAGAAGTAATTGTTTTCTGTCGGAGATATGCCATACAATCTATACAAAGGTATAGTGAGTTCCTAAAGGATTGTTTTCGACTGTTTTACAGTCACTGGAACATATATATATATATATATATATATATATATATATATATATATATATATATTTATATATATATATATATATATATTTATATATATATATATATAAAAAAAGAAATAATAATTGAATAAGAATATTAGAATTCTTTCTCAAAAAACTCTTCTGTACTGTAGTATGGTCTGGAGGAGAACAATTCTTTCAGGGCAAGTCTGAAGTGATCATATAGAATAATCTCCCTTATATATTTTGGTAAATGATCGAACATTTTACGTCCATTATAGAATATTGAATCTTTTAACAGATTCGATTTTGGAATTGGAAGATTTAGTTGGTTATTACTGGTTTGACGTGTAACATGATGAATCGGATTACTAGGGAACTTACTCTTATGTTTGTGTATGAGAGACACAGTTTCCATTATAAAAATTGAAACAACTGTGAGTATTTTGTGTGTTCTAAAAATCTCTCTACAAGAATCTCTAGGGTGAACTTTGCAAATATTTCTCACAGCTCGTTTTTGTATGACTAAAACTGAGCTCATCAGGCTAACATTACATGCTCCCCAAAATGGTATACCATACCTAAGGTGGGAATCCACTAAGGCATAGTAAGCCATTTTTTGCGGGCTGAAATCCGAGTTCTCTTGCAATCACTCTCACTGCATAACATCCAGATGATAATTTATTTTTAAATTATGAATGTGATTTTCAAATTTTAATTTGCTGTCAAGGAGGAGTCCTAAAAATTTTGTACAATCTTTATTTTCAACCACATAGTTATTCATTGGTATGTTTCCTACGGTACATCTGAAAGATATGACATTCGTTTTTTAAAAATTGAATGACAGCAAGTTAGCATCACACCACTCCTTGATACGATAGAGATCTATTGTCATTACATTCTTCAGTTTTTCCTCGGTTTTGCTATGCCTCCTGATAGTTATATCATCCGCGAAAAGGGTAAGTTTTCCTGTTAAACTAAGTGTCACATCGTTGAAAAGAGATTTCAATTATCTTTACAATCATCTAATTTTTTTTAATTTAGTTGAATTTTTTTTCACAATCCAAATTCGAAATATCAAAAATAAATGCTGATCTGAAAACTACTTATACCTCGATAAATTTGAACGGTTTGTTGTGGAATAATGAAACCAAAAATATTTTGAAGAGTATTACCGATACTACTTTTTGAGAGAAGAAACATTGAAATTACTCGACAGATGGCGCTTGGGACAGATCAACTTGAAAATTTCGAAAGGCATATAAATCTATATTGAGAAAAAATTTCTCAACAAAATTTGAAAATATTCAGATGGTTGTGAAGAGAATTGAATTCTCTTTTCAACGATGTGACACTTGACCCCCCATGCCATTTAAAATTTTTGAGTTGATGTGCCCCACCCCCCCGCGCCCCTTTCGAGCAATCACCATATTTTTTGTCTCAAAAAGTAGTAACGGTGAAACCCTCCAAACGGTTTTTTATTTATGTTTCTACGTCGAACCGTTCAAAAGTTAACAGGGGGGGAACTAAAAAAAGCCGCACTAGACAATTTTTTTTCTCTAAAACTTTATGAAACTGTGATAGTCAAGAATTTATGTCAGACCATTTTAAAATCTCAATCAATATGCAAATTTCCTAACTCCTCGTAAGTTTGGCCTCTGCTAATAATTCAATCATACTGTGAATCATTTTGATGATTTATCTGTTAATGATTGTGTAACTGCGGATTTTTACCAACACAAATTTTATTCAGATCTGTTCTACCATTATGATTATCAGATAAAAATTTCATTATACCTATATGAAATTGAAGAGACTTATTCCTTTCATTATTGGGTACATATTTTTTTTTCAGAATAGCTCTAACACTAAATTTTTATTTCAATTTTACAATTTTCTACTGTGAAATCACTGTCCCCTCTATCAATCCATCAATCAAAATATGCTTTAATATAGGAAGAAATACAATTCTCGTGGATATAACCTATAGACTACAGATGGTAATTTGAAATATTTAAATGTAAGACATTTTAATTCAGCAACGTCCGGGTCAATTCATCATTAAAAATAAATTATTATTATTAAATTGAAGTTTATGTGGATATGTATAAAAACGATCTATGAATTCAATACAACCCTTCCATACTTTAGTGACTCTTATCAGAATCTGATTAATGAATTAAAGAACAAAATAATATATTGAGCTGCCCCTCATATGCACCAAAACACGCCTATGATGCGAAAAAATTTTTAAAAGAATTTATAAAAATCATTTCTCGCCGCTCAATGCGAATATTCGTCAACATATTTTACTCTACTCTATTCATAGTACTGTGCTTGTTCATTGCCATCACCCAAATTCCAGTTCATTCATAATTTTGAAGATGATGAATTCTACTGTGGCGCAATCTATTCGCGAATTGCTGAACTGACTCGGTGAGTAATAAGATGCAATTTCTTATAAATTTGCTAGATTTTGGAATATTGCCGCCTAATTCCGAGTGCTGCTCGCATTTCTCAAAAACACAGTGTAAAAAATTGGTCAATGTTAGGTTTTGAACTATTTCAATAGGTCTTGTTGACACATTACAAAAACGTGAATTTTATCGATTTGTTGACTTCCGCAAAAAAAATCACTAATTTTTTGATAAAAATTTATTTCGAAGTGTCAACAAGTACTCTATTATGTTCTAAATATATTTACCAAATTTGAGTTAGTCACGTGTCATCGATTCGCCGTCCGAGCAGTACCAGCATGTATGCCATTGAACGGCCACCTTAAGCTTTGTCGGAATAAAAAACGAACTATCTGGGAAAAGTAAAAATGATTAATAGAACGCTTTTATTTCTAATAGGAGAATTTGAATCTGGGCAGCGACGGTTTTTATCTAATTCGTGTTCCACTCGGATAGAGATTTCCATAATTTTTATAGTTGCTGGCTATCAATAGAAACATATGGACATCTATTATATTTCATCAATATAGGTAACTCAATACGTATGACAGGGTGTTGTATGGGACGCAAGAATTTTTTTTTACATTTTTTAAAAATTTATGCTCTCACTCTACCACATCTTTGAACTATCATTAAACTATTATTTTTGAATTATCATTATTGAATGTACGCGTGAACAAGTTCCTTCACCTCGTCATGCAAATGGTAATAAGTTTCTCAATTGATAACTATGAAACTAGTCATGGTAGGAAGCTGAATTTTTGGTACACTGTTGAGGAGAGGATGATGAATATATTAAATGATAATAAAATAATTTCACCGAGTAATTCGAGAATTACAGGGTGATTTCTGAAACAGTGATATTTTGTCATTTTTATCATCGAAAATGTCCATGATCACCCTATATATCCCAACAAAATTATGTTTATACGGTATCAGCCATCTTCGGAAGATGATAATTCACTTGAATATACAGGATATGTACGAAAGAACCGGCCATATATTTCACTAATATTTCAAATCAACCTGTACGAAATGTATGAATTGATTAATTGAATGATTGGTAATGGAATAAGAATAGTATATTGCATGCCAAAATAATTTTATCAATATTTCATTATTACATCGAATTTTTAGATATTACTGAAATGTTTTTATTTTTCACTCTGTACATAATGATATAATCTGCACCATCTGAATGATATTTAGTAATATGAAGGTACATTGATGATAAGAGCGAAAAAAATGCAGTTGGTACGTTCAAATCCCGAGAAAATAATTAAATCAAAATTACTGATTTTCAACTTGAACGCTCTGTATTTCAAAATGTATCCATCAACGAACTTTGCGATTCTGCAGTTCAATCAGTACATCGAATACTACAATATACTAAATATTCAGACAATTTCACCGAGAACCATTTTACCTATAAAAAGTGCGGGGTCCTTTCAAAACACCATTGCACGTCATATTGTGAGAATGAGTTTAAAAAAGTTATTAATTCCAAGGAAGTTCACCGACTATTTCACTTCCCATAAAATGTCTATTTCCACCGAAGCATTAGCAGTCGATTCGCTTGGTATATCAGACTCTGAGTACGTTGAGTAAGATTGGAAACAAAGACAAACATGAACTGTTCACCCCTTTCCGTAATAGTTTACTGCCAACAATGAAAACCTGTCAAACTCTCGATAAAAGTCATTATTCCTCGCATTTTACGTCGCTTGTTTTGCTTTATTCGGCGTTGACAATTTGCTGGCTTTGAAACAGTCGGAAATAGTAGGTGGTGGCGTTGGTCTGTCGATATCCGAATTTATGGGCGATATTTCAGGGAGTATATGAGAGCTGGCTACATCAGAGCGAAATTATTGATGTCTCTCATAATAGGTAGCCTCGGACAAAATGGAACGCTTTCCACCTGAAATATGCTCCTTTCCGTGGAACAAAATAAATGTTTGGAAAGTAGGTCGCTTGAGAGTTGGAGCTGTGGAACTTCTAATAAACAGTTCTTTTAGTAGCTGTGTGTATGAACGATTTCAAACAAGAAAGACAAAGATTCATAGGTAAAGAAGATTTCAATCACACCATAGTCATTAGTCATATGTGAGTATTGGTATGTGGCTGAAGTTAGCTTCTGATTTAAACTTGCGCTCCCGCCAATTCGTAGTTGACCAAACGCAGGGGCGTTTTGTTGTATGTAGGCAGAAATGTTCTTTCTACTCATAGAAGTAGAAGTTGACATAGCTGTTTTTTCGACACCAAGTATATCTACTTTCTCTTCTTTCGCTACTATCTAATTTGAGGTTGACACAATAGTATGGGAGGTGTTGATTTCATTGAAATTATGAACAGGATGTTCATAAAGTCAGTTGTGGAATCATCTGCGACTGAAAGTTGGAATTTAGTCGCTATTTTCCATCGTACAAGATAACCTCTCGAGCAAAATTTCGATATAATCGGCACACGTGGCAGACGTTATTAATAGCAATAATTATACCTTTAGATAAATCGAGGACCGCGTCTGCCACCATGCCACCTCTGATAAACTCATATGAGTAATCAGGAAGTAATAAAAACAATTGATGAACTAAAAGTAAAAAAATCCCCAGGCATAGATACAATAAAGAATATCAAAACGCAAATAGAACCATTTTCTTATATAATGAATAACTCAATGGATGGAGGCATTTTTCCAACAGCTTCAAAATCGCAGTAATAAAGCCTATATTCAAATCAGGAGATAAACTAACCGTATCGAACTTTAGGCCTATCTCACTCATCTCGAATTCATCGAAAATATGTGAAAACATTTTGAATTTTGCAAAAAAGTATAACCTTATTTCAAATAAACAATATGGATTTTGGGAGGGGCGATTTACGGATGATGCTATTGCGGACTTGGTAAATGATATTTATAAAGCAATGGATGAAGGAAAACCGGCACTATGCGTGTTTGTAGATATGGCTAAAGCATTCGATACTTTAGAAATGAATGGCTTTAGGGGAAATACTTATAATCTACTGAAAAGCTATTCAAAGGATCGGAAACAATGTGTTGAAATTGGTAGGGAACTGCCAAAGTGAATTCAGGACAGTCACATTTGGAGTACCTCAAGGTACTGTACTAGGGCCTCTACTTTTTACACTATGCGTCAATGAGCTATTCAGCCTTAAAACGCGTGCCCAAAACAAAAGTTTTGCCGATGACACAGTCTTACTTTATGAAGCTAACTCTTGGCAAGAACTGAAGCAGATTGTTGAAACAGACTTTAAAATAATCAATGAGTTCTTCAGACAGCAGATTCTCACAATAGATGAAGAGAAGACGTATTTTCTCTCATTCTCATTTTATTCCAGTAACTTGCCCAACTACAAAAAAATTCGATTCAAAATAGGAGATGGAGATGAAATTGTATAACGGTTGACTGCCATTTGAGGTGGGATGAGCATATTAATATACTTGTTAAAAAATTGCGTTCACTGCTATATCAATTCGGCTTCTTCAGGCATTTCTTTGGCATCCAACATCTGAAAATTATGTATTTTTCTTTGGTCCAATCACACCTATCATACGGCATCATAGGCTTGGGACGTGTTTCAAAGACCTGTTTGAGGAATCTGGAAATTATATAAAAACACATTTCAAAAATCATATTAAAAAAAAGCAATACTTACTCGAGCGACTGTTTATTATCTGAGTCACGAATACTTGATATAAGGCAGATATACTACAAAAAATGTTAATTCAACAATATCGAAAAAAATCAAACTCACCAATAATCGAACAGACATACAGCACACGCTATAAAACGGAATCACTAACTATTCCACGAGCCGAGAAAAATATTGGACAAAGATGCCATGCCTACATCGCACCAAATTTTTTTAATGAACTTCCGTTTGAGATCAAAACCACACATTCACTGTTTAAATCAAGAATATCAAAATGGTTTTGACAGATGAGGTTTATATTGGTAAATTACATTGAGTTAGTGTATAGTAAACCAGCAAATAAAGATATTCTTATGTAAAACATTTCTTGTAAGCATTTGCGTTAAAGAATTTGAGAAAAATTAAATGCTTTGAATTTATAATTTTGACAACCCAGGTAATTTCCATAACCTCCAGTATTGAATTTATATCGTTTCACCCCTGTTCATTTAATTTTATTTAAATACCTCTCCATCCAGTTTACCTGCAAACTCCATACACAGGGTAGCTGATATGTATGGAAACGGTCGATTATTTCCTAAAGTAAGATAGCTAGCGAAAAATGTTGAGATACAAAAGTTCTAGTGTTTTTCAAAATCCATCATATCAACGAAAAATTAAGTATACAGGGTCAGTCAAAAAATCAGGACGAAACAAAGTTGCTTTTTCTCTAATGGGACACCCAGTATATTATTTCACACTTCAATTTTTCTCAAAATTCTGAACAAAATTTATTCAGCACATCATTTCCTAAATTTAACAGTTTTCGAGATATCGAATTTTGAAAATAAGTTTCTAATAAATTATCCAAAAATGTTTTAGTCCATTATTCATAGTCCATCAAGTTACCTTTGAAAGTTTCCAGCTCCATAACAACGCCGCATCGTTCTTTTGTCTAACAGTGATGATTTTGACAACACATGTCAAAAATACATTTAGCATAAATAGTTTTCGCGCAAAAATGGCACGTTTATCTGATACTGAGCGTATTGAAATTTTAATGATCATAGGATACGGTGATAGAAGACGAAGTTGTGACCAAGTAGTGGATATTTTTAATAAATTGCATCCCAATCGGGAACCCATTTCTAAATCAACCGTTTCAAAAACATTGCAGCGTTTTCATGAAACTGGAGGTGTCAAAGATATACCAAAAAGTGGAAGACCAGTAAGCGTTACGAATGAAGAGAATTCTTTGAATGTCATGATGTGGTGGAAAATCCAATAAATTCAGCACAACAGAGGGCTTTGAATCATAACATGAGTCGATATTCCATTCAAAAAATTTGCAAACTGCAAAAATTCCATCCATATAAAACTCATTTGGTACAAGAATTGAGTGAAGACGACTTTGATCGTAGAATCGAGTTCTGTGAAGTTATTATGGATAAATTAAACGAAAATGACAACTTTGTCAACAACATATTGTTTTCTGACGAATCTACATTTTGTTTAAACGGGCACGTAAATCGACACAACTGTAGGTATTGGTCAGACCAAAATCCACATTGGATTGAGGAAGTTCACACTCAACGGCCACAAAAAGTAAATGTCTGGTGTGGCATTATTGGTGGACACGTCATAGGACCTTATTTTATTAACAGAAATTTGACCTCTAAACGATATTTGTCACTTTTACAACAGCATATTATTCCAGAACTTAGACGATTATTCCCGAATAATAACAATCCCAATTTGCTGGCAGAACAAATATGGTTTCAACAAGATGGGGCTCCTCCACATTTTGGGCGTGTGGTACGGACATATGAAACTTTTCCTGATAAATGGATTGGGCCTAGGGGAGCAATTGAATGGTCATATCGGTCTCCCGATATGACCCCACTTGACTTTTTTTATGGGGTCACATAAAAAATGTAGTCTACAAAAATAGGCCGCCAAATATCGAAGAGTTGCAAGAAAGAATAAGGCATGGAATTTCTACCATTCCTCCTCATATGGTTTTAGATTCACTACAAAATTTTGTTCAGCGAGTTCATTACTGTCAGGAGGTAAATGGTAAACACTTTGAGCACCTTATTAAATAGAAGTCCAAAGAAAAATTTGTTGTTTATTAAAACTTGTTTTCTCTCTTTTTCTCCTGGCATTACTATTGTTTCATAAAATTTCAAATATCCTAGACATTCATTAAAAAATAAATTTTATCGTTTCATGCATTTTTATCAACCCTGAACAAATATGCTTTTTATATTTTATGTAAAATAATCATAACTAAATTGTAATCATATCCACATACTCCACCTTGTATGACTTTCATAATAAATATCCATTATTTCGTGCTTTTTCTTTAATAAATATGAGAGTAGTAACAAGTTATTTTCAAAATTCGATATCTCGAAAACGGTTGAGTTTAGGAAATGATGTGCTGAATCAATTTTGTTCAGAATTTCGAGCAAACTTGAAATATGGAATAATATACAGGGTGTCCCAGTAGAAAAAACTTTGTTTCGTCCTGACTTTTTGACTGACCCTGTATACTTAATTTTTCGTTAATATGATGGATTTTAAAAAAACCCTAGTACTTTTGTATCTTAACATTTTTCGCTAGCTATCTTACTTTAAGAGATAATCGACCGTTTCCATACATATCAGCGACCCTGTATAACTAGGTTTTAGAGTTCAATTGTATTAGTTAGTTTTTATACTTGATAATGGGATAAAACCCCAAACCGGTCGTGAAAATATAAAAAACTAGTGGAAATAAGACAAAAGTGTGTTTCTTTCGTTTCATTAATGTGTTTTGACTAACTTGTATATCGTCATAACGATTTCATTATTGTATAGGTACCTACCATGCTTTGTCGACAAAATTTATAATTTTCTGACAATAAAGCATATTTATTATTATTATCATCAAAATCGTCAAATAGACTTTTGAGTAATTGATGAAATACTGATTTTTAAATGATTCTGTGACACCCCTTTTCTCGGAAACGAAGCAAGTCAGGACACACGTTTTTATGAAATTTCATTTATAAAATATGACAAGGAATCACTACCATTTAGTATACACCCTGTATAATACCCTTTTAGTATTGAATTTATTCAAGATTGGCATTTTGCCTGGACTGGAAAAAAAATTATGGACAGAAGTCTCCTGATCAAATTTGATTGGCGTGTGTCAAAATACGGAGATTCTGAATTGATTCCATTTTGCTGATACACACTGTACATCAAATCACAATATGTGCAACGATTCACTGAAATAATGGCAAACTGAATTTCTTTGTATCATCAGAATGCACAAAAAAGGAATCGATACGGCATTCCGAACGTGAAACATGCTCAATGATATCCGCTGGATCTCCCTTCTATTTCGTTTATTACATTTTGTAACAATTTAACTCGCCTTTCTCCCCTATGCATAGTTAGCGCAGGGATGTTCTTTATAACAGAGTGACACTGATGACATTAAGGGGCGATGGCGTCACACCTTATCTGAGAGCAAAATACTGCTGATAGAATGGATATTTATATCCCAATCAGCTTTTGCGTTGAAGGAATTCGCTGTAGAAACTTGTTGTCATGAAGTATCACTAGTGAAAACAAATTTTCCAGTTTACATAACAAATTAGGAATCATGAATAAAACTATTCTTTCTTGAAACAATTCAAATAATGTCTGCATCGTCCTCTCTTTTGACCTTTACGTTTACTATTGCTTAAAAAATTTACCTCAGGAACAAAATTGTAATTTCGATTCATATTTCTAGCTAGGAAATGAAGTCAGAGATATGCTTTCAAGGGAATCAATGAATAGCACTAATTGAATATTGGAGAGTTATAACCCTCCATGAAAATGGGTTAAATTATGCTGCATAGAAGTTTAATTCTGAAATCTTCTGCGTTCTATGTTTAAATTATCATGAAGAAGTGATTCCTAAATCATCACACCTTCCACCTTTGATGAAGCATTGAGTGAACAAGCAAATAAACTGGAATTATCTATAAAAAAATGAGAGCACTTTCGAAGGTTGGGAACAAATAGGAACCGAAAAACATTTTTTTATTTGGTGCCCCATTTTACCTATTTCAAGCACGCCTCAGCGTGTTTAAATCGAACTTTCAAAAACGCGCGTTTTTTAAAGTTACCATGGCAACATCAAGAACTCGAGAAACGTGAAGTCTAAATGATTTTGATTATTGATCTGACAGGTGTACCTTCTAACGTCGAACAAAATATTACTAACAAATGCAAGACAGCATTACTCGTTCATTTATTTTTTCCATCTATTTGATGAACTTGTCATGTCCTTTTTTATAGGCATCATCAGATTTTTGTGAGTACCTATTTATGATTTCAAAGTGTACCAATAAAAAAAAATCTCGCAAAGTATTCGTGGACTTTCAAACACTTGCTCTATTTCGAAAAATCAGGCGTGTTTGAAAGACCTTTTTATCCACTTATACTTCAATATACTATTTTTGATATATCTCTGGTAAATTTTTCTCATTTCATCATACATGAATTGAATAGGAACAATATTTTTCTATATGATCCCACTGATGTTTTTGAACACTCGCCGCTTTCGGGGTCATCAACTTCTTTTTCGATATATTTTTTTTGAAAATCGGCGAAAAAACTCTTGAGTAATTAATAAATAACCGATTTTTTATTACAACTTTGACACTCCACCTCTTGAAATCAAAGCAAGTCAGGACACACGTTTATATGAAGTTTATTTCATATAATATGATAAGGAATCACTACCTGAAATTAATGACATCATTTTAGTATATCTTCAAGATCCCAAATAAGAAAATGTTAAATTCCACCTTCAAATAATCAAAGACCACCCAATAATTATTTGTTTTTTATTGTCTGAATTTGTCATTTTCAAAGACAAACAATTTCCTAATAAAAATAATTGCGTGTAGGGTGACAGCGATTTTTTTTCTGTAGGTACAAATTTTCGTTGCATCGAGACCACATTTTAACTCCCATAATCGCTCCCATATCTGTAGAGAACCAATCAATCAATGCCAGATGTCAATAAATTGAATTGGGGCATTGCAGCGGCCGGTTGTGAAACATGGATTATCGTTGATTTCATAAATGTATATAACTTCAAATGGCAAATATTCAGATGTCATTAAATCAACCGGAATGAGTCTATTCTGGTTATAATTTGATCCCAAATTGAGGAAACATCAGTAACAGCGGGATGTCTGATTTCCAGTCGTTTCATCTTCAAATTAAACACTATTGTGAAATAAAAACCGTTTTAAATGCAAACGAACTTTTCTCATGTCAAATTTTAATTCCAGAATCATTGTCAACAAAGGTTGATATAAGTCTTCGATTAATTTCACAGTAGAATCAGAAATGGACAATCCGATAAATTTCATAGGCATAACTAAAGTAAAACGGATATCTAGGGCACTGAATATTTCGTACGAAAGCGTTTATCATATAGTTCACGTCAATTTGGACATGAGAAAAATTGCTGCAAAATGGATCCCCAAATGTTTGAATGTTGACCAAAAGCGTGCAAGGGTAGTGCATCGCGTTCGATCTGTGCTCGATTTGAAAACGATGTAGACTTCTTAAACCGAATTGTTACTATGGATGAGACTTGGGTAGAATTCTACGATCCAGAAACAAAGCAACAATCGATGGAATGGCGACAGTCCGGTTCTCCAAGACCTAAGAAGTTTCGTGTCCAAAAATCTGCTGGAAAAGTTCTTGCTTCAGTTTTTTGGGATTGCCATGGAGTAATCATGATTGATTTTTTGGATAAGGGTAGAACAATAACTTGAGATTACTATTCGACATTACTGACTACTCTACGGGAAAAAATTGAAGAGAAAAGACGCGGAAAGCTATCCAAAGGTGTTTTGTTTTTACAGGACAACGCCCTGCACACAAATCTCATGTTGCCATGCAAAAAATTCGTGATTTAGGGTTTGAATTACTAGAACACTCCCTTTATTCAACAGATTTGGCTCCGTCCGACTATCATCTCTTTCCTCAACTGAAAAAAGTTTAAACGGACGTAATTTGTCTTCCAACGAGGAGGTAATAAAAGCTGTGGAGGTCTGGTTTGCAGAGCAAGAAGAAACATTTTTTTTGAAAGTTTCGCTGTAATAAATGTATCCAATTAAGAGGAGAATATGTTGAGTAATATAATATTTTGACATTGAAATTTTGTTTGGTTCTATAGTAGGCTAAACATTTTTCAATATATCCTCGTACTTAGTTTTCCTCCCAGTACATCAAATTTTAATGAAGAATGTTAGGGGCGAAATTAAGGTAAGGAGAGCAGTGAATGTGCAATGATGTTTCACGCCACTAACAAACCCGGGAGCTCAGTTGGCGTGTGTTCGACAATAAAAATAGATTTCTATAAGATTTAAATATGGGGTTTAATTTTCCTACCAGAAATTCCCCCCCCCCCCGATCTTTGCCCCACCGAATATGGGTGGATTGAGAAAAATAACAAATATGCATTTGTCTGTTTCAAGGGAGAGCAGGTTCCTCAACTCGTCGAATATACAGGGTGTGATTTAAATGATGTGATTAATTCCAGGTGGTGATTCCTTGTCATATTTTATGAAAAAATGTTCATATAAACGTATGTCCTAACTTGCTTTATTTCAAGTGACTGATTGTCAAAGTTTTAATAAAAAATCGGTTATTTATTAATAACTCAAGAGTCTTTTCACCGATTTTCATGAAACCTGGTGTGTATATTGGCAGTAACAAGGGGCTTGTTTTCATGAGGTTAGATCTCAAATTATAAGCAGCGAAGTGTCACCTGATTGATAAATATGGTAAAAATCATTGTACGCCATTATTTAAAAATTTTATCAAATTAAACTTTTGAAAATTCAATTATCCTATAATGCCGTGAATTTGAAATAGCAACACTTTATCAATCGATAGATTTCCTTATTTAATTTATTTCCACCTGAACCCTTTTATTGGTTTCGTCGTTGGTGGACTGGTTGTTTGTTGTGTTCCTGGGCCCATTATTGTCAACAATTTCTATCAAAACTTAAGAATATATTTATACCTAAAATTAAATAGAATTTCAAGGACATATGGAGTAAGTAACTGAAAAAAGATCATTCACACAACTTTCTGAATTTTGATGGTGCGTAACCACCATTTCTACGCCAATGACTTTGATTGGAAATTCATTAGCATTATGAGGAAGCTGTATTTTCAATTATTTTCTGTTCAAAAATATGAAACTTAGGGAAAAACAGTGGCGTACAATGATTTTTACTATAAATATATATCAGGTAACCATCTGCCACTTATAATTTGAAATATAATTTCATGAAAAGGAGCCCCTTGCTACTACTGATAACCACACCAGGTTTCATCAAAATCGTCAAAAAGACTTTTGAGTAATTGATGAAATGCCGATTTTTAAATGAAACTTTGACACCCCGTATCTCGGAAACGAAGCAAGTTAGGACATACGTTTATATGAAATTTTCTTCATAAGATATGACAAGGAATCCACATGATATTAATGACATCATTTAAATTACACCTTGTATAATAATCCATCCAGAACTATCGGATGAAAACGTAATTCAGAGAATATTGAAAGCATTTCGGAAGACGTTCACTTAGATAGCCATAGCGATACTGATAGCGACGATTAAGCTCTCGCATTAAGAATGTGGTCGTTTTTTGTTGAAAAAAAAAATTATGATAAATATTGATATATCACATTATGATTTTTTAGTGCGCTGGGCGATGCAGAGCAAAGTTTGAGGGCCGGCAGTCACTAGAAAGCAACGGCCTTGAGGTGGCAGTCACCCGGCAATGGTCTTTGGATGTGTTCAATGACGTCATATACTTTTTTCATTCACTTTGTGATGAGTCGGATTCTCAAAATATGTATTAGTCCGTTTTTGATTGACAGCCACGGCTTTGCAACCGATTTCGAGTGGCAGTCACTAAAAATCATATTTATGAATGTTTTTTCTTTGTATAAACGAATTTGGACGCACAACGCAATTGGTCGGATTTTGGCCTACGATGAAGTATTTATTTTTTTTTAAATTAACGTATGCAAGGTGCCCTAGCTAGCAGTCACTGGTTTCCATATAATACAACTTTGGGACTACAATATATAATTTTTCCATCCACTATGCGATCAGCCGGTTATTTTCACGCTATTTCTTGGTCCAGTCCATTCGAAACTCCTGTTCAGAAATACAAAATTCATACTCCACAGGACCACAGGTTGCGCTACTGAATTAGGTTTCTATAAATATTTTTTTGACGGGAGTGGTCTAGCCACGAATTCGTGAATAATCATGAGCGAATGTGAATTTCAACTTGGTGTATGGAACCAAAAATACTTGGTGTATTGGCTTTGAAAAATATGTATATTTAAGGTGCAGTGGGAATCATAATGACTTTTTTGTGATTGATGCTACATTTAGATCTAGATAAATAGTTGGCCTTTTCGCTATCCTCTTTCCACGAAATGAAGTGAATAATGAGTTGATCTATCGCCTCATTATCCATGATCGATCATTACAAGTTCCATACGGATACATAATCAGACGGATTAAGATGAACGTTGATCGATTCCCACAAGCAGGGGCGGCTGTACTTGTTTGTATTTCATACGAAACTCATTTAATTTCAGGATTAAAACAGAACGAGACTGTTTGCATCTAATTAAAAGAGGCTGCCTGGAAAGAATGGAGGAACGAAACGGGTTTTACGACTAATCTGCTTTTGTACTAGTTTTTAAATGGATTGTGTCGACTAGAGTTGAAGGGTTTTTGCGAAATAAAATTGTAGGCATAACAAAAATGGGATTGGACTTTTCGTGACTGGCATGATGAATAACCCAACAGTTCAATTAACGCCGACCGGTAATTTGAATTGTGGTTGAAACGACAATCAAATTAGACCCAGACAGCTGAGCGTCGTGAATGGGCAATTTTTAATGCATTTATTGAAATTTACGTGACCAAAATGATTGAAACCGTTCATTTTCATCCATTGTTTGACTCGTCACTAAAATGATTATATCTCTTCTACTGATGAATGTTTTCATCACAACACTATTGTTGGAATCAATAATTCACACGATATTTCTCACTCTGTCACTTTTAGTTTTCAAATTATTGGAAAAAAACGGAAAATTGTAATTTTTGTAATTTTCGTTTTCATTTTTTAACTAGTAAATTTTTACAAGGAATCTTAAATCTGTCATCGTATATTTTAAGGCGTTCTTGATGCCCGAAATACTCAACTTTTGTTGGTCGCCATGTTGGATTTTTGAAAAGTATTTTTTCCTGATTCCGGTATGATCGAAACTTACATGCTGATCAAACTTAGGAAAACATTGTTTTTGCGAAAAGTGTTTTGTTTAACAAACTAAATTTCGACAGTCCTATTGAATTTGGATCTAAGATTTTGAATGAGGGATGACATGATAATCTAGAGGTTGATTATTATTAATACATGAAAGATGCTCGAATACTCCACCTTTCACTTCTAAACACAATTCTACTCGTTTCCTCAGATTCTGAATAGCCAGCGATATGTTCCGTCTTCTTATCTTAATCCCAATTTTGATGATTATGGTTCTTCTCAGCTCATCATTATCTGTGTGTACGGTCCATATAGACCATCAGATGATGACAGAACTTGCTGACTGATTTTCTCTTTTCTGGGATTGTAACCAGTAAAAATTATGTCAATGTTGAGCTCAAAAAATTAAATTTTAGCGATCGGACTTGTACTAGGGATATGGATTCAAACCCTGGGTGATTTTTTTTTTCAATTTCACTCTCCGCTTACAAAACTGCATCTCATTTACATTCTCTCTGTCGTTGTACGTTTGTCTAGGCTTTAGAAATAACCCAGCTAGCACAAAAACATCTCAGAGATGTTAAAAGTAAGAGTTTTTAAGACATTGAAACCTCCACTGCGATGTTCTGTTTTAAACAAAACTGTGAATACACTCTCATAATAATACAGTGTCCTTGACTAATCACTTTACATAGATAAGGTATACATAATGATTATCATGATGATTTTACAAGTCAGAACCGGTATATGTTTTTGAGGTTATTTATTTTCTGAATATCGACAATTCATTCCTTACTTTGCTGTCCGTGATCAACTTGATTACTAAATATAATATTTTTTCTTTTGGCAAAACGTTTCACTTCACTCTAAAACGACTACTTTTACGGAAAACAAAATGGGGTAAATCAAGTCGAAACTAGAAACGATACTCTCCGTCAACTCAAACATCACTGAGATCACATGATCACATTTGCGATTGCGCGAACGCTAGATATATTCTCGGTGAACATCTCAAAGGTGAACTATGTTACGCCAAGTGAAAATATCCACAAGATAACATTTTGTGCACATCTGGACATCTCCGATATATTCCTATAGGCATTTAAAAAAACGCCACAGAAGAACAAAAACAGAACATTGAATATCCTTCAGGGACCTCTTTGGGAAGTACATATTACGTCTCAAAGAAACATTGGCGTGACTACATTTTTGAAACATCTCAAAACCTCCCAGAGATGTTTGTGCTCGCAGGGAAACCATAATCGGCAAAATTTCTATGGAGCAATAGAAAATGATCCTGAGCTGGTTGCTCTCTCTCTCTCCCTCTCTCTAAATACCGTTAGAGATACGCTACAGGCACATCACAACAGTGTGGAAATTTAATTGCAGTAATTAGCACCATACAAGGACAAAACGTTGATATTAGCATTTAAAAAAGCTGAAATTGACATTTGAAAGACTTCCATCCTAACTAGCGCCATCTACTCCAAGCTTTTCAGATTACCTACCATAAGATACGGCTCGTTTTTGCAAAGGATCATTGGCACTACTGTTAGCTTTTAAGAGCAACTTACTCGAGTATTGTAGAATTCATCTAAAATAAAACTTTTTTGTACAACTGTGAAAAAAACTTGAGATTTCTGCATCTCTATTGATGCGGTAATGTTTACTTTTTTTCACCGTGAAAAAAAGACTTTTTTTCACTGCCAAAATGATTCACAAAATAAACATGAAATAATACTTTTTGAAGGATTTATTTTTAACAGGGTCAATTAATAATTGATTATTCATCATAAAACAATTTCATTTACTGGAATAATGATTGACAGTAAACAATTACTTCCAACATAAATTCCCGAAGATGTTCCATGTTGCTGCTGATCAGAAACGTTAGATATTTCTTGAAGAGTTGATTTCACAATTTTATCAGATATCTTAATTTGTTTGGAAGAAGATGGACAATTCAATAATTAGCTAGACATTCCAATTTTGTTTTTCAAACTATCTTCTATGCATGCTTCTGCTACGGAGGCAGATTTCCAGCCACCGTGACGTTTTATGGATGTAATGTTGCCCCCTGCATTGGCCAGAAGAGTAACAGAGCTTCTCCTGAAACAGTGACCTGTGTAGCTCTTATACATGTTTTTCCAAACCATTTTGCAATCAAGCTGGGAATTTCTCCTATTTCATTTATCCCCACATGTTAGTTAATACATTTTCCTCTCGTATATTTCAAAAATAATCTGTTACTTTTTGTACGAGGCGGTATATCTTCATCTAATCAGTAAACGTTCTTGCGCAATAGGTCTTCGTATCAGGTATTTTAATAATCAATATAGATCCAGCATCTTCAATGGCATCAATAGTTATATGTAATAATTTTTCAAGGCGACCAGCACCGCTGTAGGACAAACTACAAATAAAAAAAATTGAGGAAAAATTGCAGTTCAGGGTAGTAACCCCGAGTTTGACGAAATTTTTTTTGGGGGCTATTTCGTGGTCCTTGAACATAAATCTGAAGTCAAAAAGGTATTTTCAAGATCAAATTTCTTCCACAAAAAGCAACCAATTTGCGTTTGCTTTATATCAGCACAATCTAGACACATTAATTCATGCATTTTTGGCACAGTTTGCAGTATTTCCAACTTTCCGCGAGTTCGGTAAATGAAAATTTGACAACTCGATTCAATCTGTAGGAGTGGTTTCCCTATAATTGTAGTGGAAAATGGAGCAAACAGATTGAATCGAGCTGTCAGATCTGTAAGATTTGTAAGTAATGGCATGGCATGGCAGTATGACAGATATGGATAGCAAACGGTCGTGTTCCGAGACTCCCTTAGTACTTCCCGATGCCCAGTAGATCTGGTCGTTCCGATTTTACTGAAATTCACTAGACAGTTTTCGCGATACCTCTCATGAAACCCTGTTAGAAGCTGAAAATGTAGTGACATTAAGTGGAAACAAACGTTCTTCAGAGGTAACTGACATTCGACTAGGTATATTGTGGAAAAAAGAGTGTTGAATTTTTATTTTGATATTTTAGTAAATTTTGAATTTGTAACTTTCTTGGGATGCTTTATTTGTTGATAAATTAAAGCAACCTAAATAAAGGTCAAAATCAACATGCAGTAAAATATCAATATAAAAATTCAAAACTCTTTTTCCTACTATATGGACTTATGTCAGTTACCGCCAATGGGCCTAGCACGGCAATATTATTTGATGAAGGTGTATAGCAAGAACTACAAGCGAGCAAAGCTTTTCTACTACTATTTTACCTTTCTTTATCCACTTTTAGTAGAAAGGTTCATCCCATATTTCTTGGTGCAGATCCATAGCAAGAAACACGCGAGCGAAGCGAGCGCGCGCTTTTCTACTACTATTTTATTGCCTCCACTTTTTGTAGAAAGGTTCATTCCTTATTTCTTGGTGAAGTGCCATAGCAAGAAATACGCGAGCGAAGCGAGCGCGCTTGGACGACAGTTCGCAATTCTCCACTACTACTATTTTCCACTACTATTTTATTCTCTCCACTTTTTGTAGGAAGGTTCATTCCTCATTACTTGGTGAATATCCATAGCAAGAAATACGCGTGCGAAGCAAGAGCGCTCGCCCGACATTTCGCAATTCTGCGCGCGCGCGTTTTTCTACTAATATTTTTTTAAATTTTTTGAACTTTTTTAGAAAGGTTCATCTCTTATTTCTTGGTGAAGATCCATAGCAACAAATATGCGAGCGCGCGTTTTTCTACTATTATTTTATCTTTTTTCCAAAATATCCGGGCTGTCGCCAGACAATAGTTAATTTTATTGTGCCACGTCAAATCTTTTATTTCCAATAAAGAATTCAAAATAATATACAAAATGAACTGAAAATGCTTAAATGAGAGTGTGTAGGTTGTGCTGATATGAAAGAAAACACCAAGTGGTTGCTTTTTGTGGAAGAAATTCGATTTCGAAAATATCCTTTATCCAATATTTGATGGGCCACAAATCAAAAAATAAGCGAGAGCGAAGAGTTTTGACTTTAGATTTGTGTTCAGGGAACTCGAAATGACCACCAAATAAAATTACGTAAAAATCGGGGTTACTACCCTAAGCTGCAATTGTATCAAAATTGAAATTACTACTAATCTTACAAAATTATGATTATATCTGTACCTTATAAAGTAAATTTGTTTCGTTATCAGCATCTTGAATAAATTTATTGATGTTATACCTTGATAAAACTTTAGATGTCTTTCCTCGGCATCCGACGCTTTTGTTCTTAATAGCGGGACCAAATTAGCATATAAGCACATTTTTAGAAACATTTTTACATGTTTCTTGTCGCACCATTCACGAAATTGGTCATATGTTTTCTCGTATATCAACTTGGATTTGGCCGGTAACATGTTAGATACTATTGCATTTGCTTTCTCAGATATATCTGATAGGGTATCAGTACCACTATCATAATCAACATCCATCTTCTTGAAAATAACTTGGAATTGAAGCAACTACGAGCAAACGCAGTCAAACACGTGGCGTGCCAGCAAACCGTGTCTATAGTAACGACACAGAAAGACCACTGGATGCTGTGAAATTGTATTGGAAGTATTGATAACATTGAAGATAACATGTATGGAAAAGAGAAGTATTATTTAAATTGTTGAAAAAGTCCATTTCTCGAAGTGGAGTGGATAGTTTTTATGTAAGAATGAATCTCGAAGTCATCTCCACAAGTGTTTTAAATTTAAAATTTAAAAAATGTTTGGTTTCACAAACAGGCGAAACATGTTTCGGGTTCAGAAAAACCCATCTTCAGTCGAAGAGAATCTACAATAAATTGAATAATTGTTAAAATTTGAAGTGAAATATAAATAATGGGAGTTTAACAAAATGGTGTATGGTATTACTTACATTTAGTTATACAAGTTGGAGATACATTAAAAAATTGAAATATTGTTCGTAAACCAAACTACATTGGCTACGCTAGTGAGCACGCCCTTAGGAGGGAATTTCCACTCATTTAGGCTCAAAGACTGAGAAATTATAAAAATGATCATGACAAAACCCACCATCTTACTTGGTTTGTTTTGAAAGAAATTTTATTGGTTGGGTAAAAGTTTGACGTGAAAGATTGAAGATCTAGCGCCATCTATCGGCTAAAAAATTATTCGCTTTAAAACGGTAAGCAGATAACTGTTTTACAATTAGACACATGTGACAGTGACGAAAGCTTAAAGATTATAAGAAATAATGCGTGATATCTGGTAAGAAGGAACACCAATGTCAGTTAAACAAATTGAAAAATTATTGTAACAATCTAGAAGGTTAGTGAATTGAAAAAAGGGATACAACTTTCGAGTACGATTTTACTGAAAACAGAATAATATTTTCAAGACTACAGTCGTTTAAAAGCGAAAATTTATCGGGACAAAAAAACAGGTCAAGATCTTTTGGAAGAATTCATTTTTAATATATTTCAGACGATGTAAATTCACAGATGTACAAAAAATGTTGTTCGTATTTCGTGTATGAAGTTCGTGTTTTCATGACACATTAGAGAGAATTTTTGGCTCCGACCTGCGGTCTTGGCCAAAAATTAACACTCTTGTGTGCCATTAAAAAAACACTCATTTGACGCACTTGATACAAAAATAACTATTTCTCTGATATGATAATGTTTTATCACTCCACATTATTCATAATTAGGGAAAAATGATTTGCATAAATTTGGTATATTTATCAGCTAATCCTCCAAGTTGTCGGGGCTTTGTATCTTCTCACCATGCTGCTATGCTATTCACTCAAACAATAAATTTCATTCAGAACCCCTTTCGGAATATTTGATTATAAACTTTCTCGTTCTTTATTATGTGCCATTGAATAAACTCTAAATAAATATACATCAGAAGAAGGAGGATTTACTTCCTCCAGATTAAAGTTTTGGAACTTTGGGTACATGGTGTGAATGAGCAATTCATTTTCGCGAAGGAACGGAGACTGAAAATGCAGCAGAAGATATTTTTATCAAGGAATTGTATTCTCGAAAAAGTTTCATTCCCGATCGAAAAGATATGGAAAAATTCCATGGGAACCATTTGTAGATCTGTCTGAGGATAATAAAACTGTTCATACAGATTTTTTCGATATCTCGTTTCGTTTTAGAGTCTTTGGTGTTTTTAAGAAAAAAACAAAAAATTTCATTTCTCAATTTTTTTTAAGATATGAAAAAAATTGTAGGACTGTTCAAAGACAGTAAAATTGTTAATATACAACTTTTCGATATCTCGTTTGGTTTTCGAGTTTTCGGCGATTTTAGAAAAAAAAGTTCAAATTTCACACTTTTTTTTATTTTTTCAAAAGCTTTCCATTTTTTAATTGAGTTGGAGGAAAATGGTTTAGGAATATCGATGTGGCTTGTAAAGACATTACACTAAGCAATTTCAAGATTTTCATTTATTTCATTAATACCTACGGGTAATTTCCTGATTTTCCAATTTTTTTATTATGTCCAAGACTAATGATTTTATGAAAAAAAAATTCAAAATCAACCGGTTCTGAGGTATTTCGTAGTATCCAAAATTTTGATTTTCAGATTTTTCAAATTTTTATGTTTTTTTTATAATTTTGGTGAAAGATTGTTCCTAAGGATTTGTTCGTCTATTCGAGCTGGATTTGTCGCATTTTCGAAATTCGAGAACGGTCAGAGATAGGTAAATTCTGCGAAAGCCAATTCAATTCAGCATGGTCGCATTAGTATATTCTGAAAATTTCTCGTGAATTGAAGATATACAAAATTACTCGAAAAAAGTCGTAAGGGGTAGACCCCTAAAAATCACCAAAAATACAAAATCAGCAGATCTATTTGAAATTCGCGCTATATACATAAAATTCTACGCTGATTCCGAAAACATTTATTCTGCTCATGCTCAGATATGAAATTTGTCCGGAAAAGAGACTAAACCCATTTCAACTCGATTGGAATTTTTTAGTATTTTCCGATAATTCTCAAGAACTGAATGTTGGACATATTGAAGTATATCTTCAAAAAAAAATCCATAACCTGTATCGTTGGAGGTGTAAACGAAAAAAAAACAGAAAAACTCCATAAAATTTTCTTAAATTTTCCGATCGCGAATAAATTCGAACTGACAAATACTGTCTTCGAAAGATCGAAATGATTCAAATTTCAAAGCGACATCTCCAAGGATTTGGAAAATATAACGGTTTGAAGTGTTCACAGAAGGACGGAAACACAGACAAACAGACAAACAAAAAAGTTATTTTTTGACAGGGATCATTTTCTCCAAAACGTCTTATGAAAAAGTTGTGGTCCGCCAGGAGCAACTATAGGTCGTGGTATAAAAATACTGTCACTTTGTCCGTCACTCAAACTGTACTGCTATACAAATCACGACTCGAGCAAGCTCTCGAGGTGTTTCTAATCAACACAGTTTTCGTGACAGCAAGGTGAAAGTAGTTTTCGAAAATTCTGCATTTTGTCGGGAAATTATTACTAACATTTTCCCTCATATTATATACCAATCAAACGTCATCATTTTCTAAATCTAAACCATTGACTACAAAATTTTCTGAAAACACTGCTGCCACCTCCTGGTATTTTCAAATTGGTTTTCCGAAGATTCTTAAGTGCTACATTTCCATAGTTACACAATCACGGTAAATACAGAAACGTCAGTTTGACGTCTGATAGACGCCAAATTGTTATTTTTTTGTTTTTCTTGTTTGTTGAAATTGTTATTCTCGTCAAACGATTGCACCCCTACGTAACAATCTATTCTTAAAATGGTCTGATCGAATATCCCTTCAAAATGCAGTATTTTTGAAAACAACTTCCTCCTTACTGTCACGAAAACTGTGTTTTCCTACAACTGCTATGAAAAGTAGCGTATTTCTCATAGCTTACTTAATTTCAAAACGATGCATTGCTCATACTGTGAGAAGTATTTTTCTCTACGACTATTGTATTCTACGTTCATAACATATTGATTTTTAGTTGACTAATAAAGGTGATTCCAAGACATCGTGGATCCTAACTCATTATTCAACGGGACTAGGCCAATCACAGGTTCAGAACTTTCAGAATCCACGGGAACTGAGAGGTTTAACAAATAAATTTCTCAAGAAGGCTTTGCTTCATTGAACTTTTGTCACAGCTTGGCATCCGCGAATGTCAGATTGACTATTTTCATTGTTTTAACTTTGATCTGTGTGACAAGTACCTAATATAAAAATGAATAGAGCGGATTTATCAATGAAGCTCCTGATGAAATATATCTTGCAACAAAGGTATGTCAAACAATTTTCACTTGAACGTTCCACACTCTCTCAGTTCTTGGTCAGAGTTTCTCTAGTAGGTATTTCATTCACAAATTTTCGAGTGCCGTTATAGCTCAGTTGGTAGAAGCGTGTACATGAAGTAAATGTATAACGAACGGTGTTTCATAATAAATGCGCAGGACTTCCGGATGTGATAGCTCGTTCAAAAATATGAAAAAAAGTTTCTAATAACTTACCCTCTAAAATTCAACATTTTCGAGATACGGGGTGTTGAAATTAAGAAAAAAAATGATAGTTTTTTGCGAATATCTCTGGAACCGTTTATCGCACAAAAAACAGATTTTGAATGCATTTTCTACTCATAATAAGCTATGTTTTGTGTAGATTTTATATTTTTTTAAATTCATAATTGGTCAAGATTTGAAGGGGTAGTGGGTGTTTTTTTCACCAACTTCTACGCCTCTGGAAAAAGTATGATTTTGAGCAGCCTATACTGGAACCGCCAATGTTTTCTACACAAAAAAGGTGCTCACGGTTATAAGCTCTAAAGTTGACCATTTTCAAGAAAAATCAACTTTCATGTTGAAAAACATGGTAAATTTTTTTAAATAATTTTTTTCCTAATTATACAGAATTTATTTAAACGTTCAAACAATTAACAAAACCAAACGTTGACTTCTTAATTGCATAATAAAAAAAAAACAATAACAATCATACTCAGTTGAATTGTTGGAAATGTCCGCCGTTAGCTTCAATGCACGCAGCAATTTTTCGAGGAAAAAACATTATGTAAACAACATGAAAGTTGATTTTTCTTGAAAACGGTCAACTTTAGAGCTTATGACCAAGAACACCTTTTGGCGGTTCATATAGGAGGCTCAAAACTGTACTTTTTCCAGTGGCGTAGAAGTTGGAGAAAAAAACATCCACTACCCCTTCAAAATTTTCACCAATTATGAATTTGAAAAACTAAAAAAACCACACAACACATAGCTTATTATGAGTAGAAAATGCCTGCAAAATCTGTTTTCTGTGCGATATACGGTTCCAGCGATATTCGCAAAAAACGATTATTTTTTTAAAATTTCAACACCCTGTATCTCGAAAATGGTGCATTTTAGAGGGTAGGTTAATAGAAACTTTTTTTCATATTTTTGGACGAGCTATCACATCCTGAAGTCCTGCGCATTTATTATGAAACACCCTGTATGGGCGTGAGTTCTCTTGGAAGTTTTTTTAAACATTATTTTCAATTGAGGTATTTATTACCGATTATTCATGTATAATTGTTATTATCAAATAAATCTGAAATCCAAAATGAATGAATGAATGAAGTATCTATTATTTTCATAAATAATATTTAGATTTCATTAAAACTCTGAATATCGTATAGTCGTAGAGAAAGTATAGTCTTCTAATCGCGTATAATAGCTATAATTTTCTCGGATTTTATCCTCGAGAATAATAGCTATCATTATACGCTCGTTGAAGAATATACTATTTCTTACGGCACTTTGCCCACAATCACCAAAAATCGACAAAAACTAGTTGGCTAGGTAGTTGTTGGCTGCTGTCAGATTATAGAAGTTTTTTAAACTCTTCAGATAGTTTTCATTCGTGCTTTCATAAAAATTGCTATTTCTATTGAATATAATAAATATTGAGGTATATTACTTGTTTTTTTTTTTTAATTTTTGCAGTTGTAGGAAAAGTATAGTGTGAAACATGTGGGGAAAGTACTTTTTCTCACTTCCACACTCGTGAGAAAAGTTGAACTTTCCCCACTTGTTGCACAATATACTATTGTACAGCAACACAGTCTGAGTGACAGGCAAGGTGAAAGTATTTTGAAAATTCTGCATTTTGAAGGGATATTCCATGAGAAAATCTAAAGAATGGACAGAAGATGTTTAATTTTACTCGTTTTGCCAAAACTGTTCATTTTGAGTATTTGGCGTCTTTTAGGCGTAAAACTAGCGTTTTCATATTTACCGTGATTGTTGCAAATATGGAAATGTATGGTCGAAACCGATTTGAATATACCACGAGCTGGATGCAGTGTTCTCAGAAAGTCTTGTTGTCATTGGTTCAGATTGAGAAATGATGACATTTGATTGGTTAATATAATATGAGAGAAATTGTCTAGAAAAATAATATCAATGGTAAACATCCCTATTATTAGATTAAGTAAAAAGAACAGAAAGTGTGTATTCCATCAGACATAAAATGGTGAAGTCCAATCTCTATTAGTGTCCAAGAACATATTTCAAAAAATAGCTCAAATAAATAAAAAAGTGCGGTTAATAATTCATTGAGTGCGTACTTTGTGGAGAATACTCTCGTTATCTTAAACGAACGTTATAAAACGGTAGATAAAATTCAACAAAAAAAAAACAATAAAATGAATTCACTATGCTGGATTTTATATCAAGAAAATAAATGTGTCAAGGGTAACTTATGGCCTCAATTCGTATCTTGTATAGCCTGTGCTTTATCACTAGCGGTAGAGACAGAAAGGGTGGTTTTCTTCCACATATTTTGTCCCGCACACCTCCATTATCAGTTTTATCGTTTTATAGAGCAATTCTCCCTACAAATTGTTCTATAATGTATTGTCAAAATTACTCTTCCTATGAATTCCATACCGCTCTTGATCAGGGGTAGAAAGAGAGTGCAAATGTATTTAATTATTTCCTTTCAAGGACAGAGTATCTGTATAGGAATAGTCAAACATTCAAAATTCACCCTAAACTTTAAATCTATAAAACACTGTTAAAATATTCCTGTAGAAAGTAAGATCTATTTTGTATTGAACAATTCTGTATTGGTAATTTAAAAGATTTTTCAAAACGAAAAAGAAGTCAACTTTGATACAAGAGACCTCCAGGTCAAGTGTTGTTCTATTTGTCCGGCCGGTAACGACACATTTCTTGAAGCGTTTTTTTAACGTATGCTTTTTTAAAATTATGATTAATATAGGTTTATAAATGTTCTCACCAAATATCTAAGACTGCTCGCATGCAGCGGCGGCACCAACCAATTTTGAATTTGCAGAAAAAATTCATATCTCTGAACGATTTTTTAATGTATGCAAAGTGGTTTTTCCGACAGTTTGAACTGAAAAAGCCACAAAATTAAAAAACATACTCTTCTCTCATGTAGAAGGCCCCGAAATTATCAACTGAACATGTAAAAAAAAGGTGGTATCTCAAAACGATTTTTTAACGTATGCTTTTTCACAGGAAGACTTTTGGTGTTATATGGATCACGAATTTCAAAAAGCATACAATCGCGGCGTGCACATGCGTTGCAATTGTTCTGTTAATATGCAAATTTTTTGTAATAACTCGGAACAATTATTTAACACTTAAAACCGGGTTTAATATAAAGTTCATATGGCGCATTGACAGTATATTCATTTGCATACTGTTCTGGCGTGTAGAACTATTCAAAATACAATTAAAAATTTCGGCTATCTTTGAACAATTATTTAACGTATGCTTTTTTACAGGCTCATTTTTGGTGTTAATTAGATCACGAAAAATGAAAAGCATACTCTGCTCTCGTGTAGAAGGCTTTGAAATTAACAACTGAACATGTAAAAAAAAGTAGTATCTCAAAAAAATTTTTTAACGTATGCTGATGATTTAAAAAATATATACAGGGAAAATGTTTTAAAAATGAAGCTCAAAGAATTTCTGATTACCGGTTGATTTTATAGTATTAATGAGTATTTGAATCGATGATACATATTTATATTTATTTTGTGGAACTGTTATGCTTCTATGTAACAATTTGGATTCAGAAAAAATCATTCAACAACTTTGATTATCAGCAGATTGACACAAATGGTGAATAAGGGTTTCGAAAATATTGATTATATTTATACAAATTAACTGGACTTGACAAAGCCGTTTGATTACGTCTCACATAATATTTCACTCAAAAAACTTCAATATTATAATTTCCACGATGAAAGTATTTATTTTATAAATTCTTACCTAGAAAACCGAGTCCATTTCGTTCTTCTCCAAAATAGAAAATCTTCTTCGCTCAATTTACAACACGGAGTCCCTCAAGGGCCCGTTTTAGGACCACTGCTTTTTATAGAATTAATAAATGATTTGTCCTATTCATCTCCCCTATGCTGACGACAGTACGTTCATACATTCAGAAAAAAATTGAATACTCTTATTTCCACTGTTGAAACTGAAAAAGAACAAATAGAGCGACGGTTTCTATCAAATAAATTGGAAGTCATCGAGTCGAAAACAAGAACATATGCTTTTCACCATGAAAAATACTGACGTAATTAGATTCACATCAAAGAGCACGAAATTTTTAGGTGTTTATATTGACGAAAAACTGACATGGCAAGAACACAGGGAATTTCTTTGTAAAAAACTACCGAGTCTTAATTTCTTAGAACGAAGTCTCTCGGAAATTGTAAAACAATGCACTTTACTTACAGCCTTTACAATATTGTTCACCAAATCGTCACACAGTTTTTAAATCAGTGATTTTTTGTGAACTACTGAAATCGACTACCTGATCATTTTATTCAATGATATGGCTTGGCTTCCCAAAATTAAACCCGTTATTTCATGTCAGCCACTTTTCTTTTGTTCCGATGTTACTCCATACTAAACATTCTCAACAAAAATAAAAAAGTGTGCGCGTGCAGACAACACGTGTGTATTAAAATTTATATAGACGGGCAAACACAGTTAATGTATTCTTTTTATCTGTATTCCCCAGGCTGAAATATGCTGAATCGTGGGTGTTTATTAAAGAGGGCCTTCTAGCTCGCGATCACTTCAGTCTGGGTGAACACCAGTGTTGCCAATGAGCGCATTTTTCTCCACTTTTCGCAGAATCTATAGGTCGTCGGAGAATTTAGCTTAAAATAAACTACTGATAGATAAGAGTTGTCTTGCTGCTTATCAAGGACTACGTGATAGTGTAATTAATATCATTCTCATTTTCCCTAATCTATGTGAACACAACACCCACACATCATGATTTCACTTCTTACACTGTTCAAACGATGTAGTTGTACCCTTCATATTCATGTCTTGTTCCAAGTTCTTTTGTCAGCCTCATTTCGTTGAGTTCACAGCGTACTGTTTTCCGATTGGTCACTGAAAGACAGAACAGCATGTTCTCAGTCAGCAGTCTACTAGAGATGTGTTCCGTATATCCACAAAACACTAACCAGAGTGTAGCTGTCACGAAAACACAGTGATTTTCAATACGAAGCTAACCATTTTTATAACATAGTTTATTAGCGCGTTGGCAACACTGGTGATTACAAAAATCCCAGTAAATAGATGGATAGATAAATAGCACTTTATTTCCAACAGGTATACACAAAATTACAGGAAATGTACAAAAATTTCCATAAAAATATACAAATATAAAAATGTAGAAATATAAAACTAACTAGTGAGACATAGAAAATATTTCAAAAAAATAAAAGGAAATAATGAAAAGTTGAAGATTCTATTGAGAAAGTATTTCAAAATATACTCGATTTGAACCATTCAATTCGAGAACGGTTAGTCGATTCAGAATGGTCGAATTAAAATTATTGAATCTATGATTTGTAATGTTCAGAACAATAGGAAAACAGCGGTATTTGTAGATTTTTTGTTCAAGAATCTGTGTTGATTTTTTGAAATTCTTTCATAGTCTTGACAAAATGACAATAATCTGTCTAAAAAATAATACTCTGAGGGTGGATTTAGTCAAGTTTAGCACAAGCATTATCATAAACGTAACGGTAACATCAAAGGTTTTTAGCATAAACTTAACATTGTTGTATAAATGGTGCCATTTGATGTAACAGATTCAACTTTCGCTTTTGACTTATATTTGAGCACAATTTTAAAACGATGTTGACTAAATGCTCATTGACACTTCGAAAAAGTCGATGGTACTGTGACTGGTCTGTAATTTTCAAGGCTCTGACGACAGTTTTTTTATACAAGAGTGTTATTTGACCACATTTCAGTTAATCTAAAAAAAACAGTAGAAAATGAGAGAATATCCATAAATGTTGGTGGTATAATAAGTTCTGATGATCATTAGATTCGTAGGTATCTCATCCGACCCTAATTTTATTTTGTCAGTTTATTTCTGAGTAAGGGTGGATTTAGTCAACTTTAGCACAAGCATTATCATAAACATAACGGTAACATCGAAGGTTTTTAGCATAAACTTAACATTGTTGTATAACTGGCGCCATTTGAAATAACAGATTCAACTTCCGTTTTTAACATATATTTAAGCACAATTTCAAAATGATGTTGACTAAATGCACCTTAACTGGAATAGTTCAAGCACCTGATATGACATAAGACACAGAGAATTGAAAGATGATCAAACGTCACGCAGAAAAACATTGAGATCCTTGTCACAGGAGACTATACCGCTCAATATATGATTGGGAGCATCTCTGTAGAATTTATTGAAGAGAATGGCAACGTCTCTTGGATCGTTAACAATGGTGTTATTATCATTTATTGTTATAATGGAATTCATAGCATTTGATTTATTTGAAAGCTCTGACACTACTTCCCACGCATATAGGTATTGAAGGGTTGTCTAAATAAGTTATTTCGTTTTGAAATATTCCTATTTTGTTTTGTTTTAGTTATCAATTTTGTTTTGTTTTAGTTATCAAATTATCGTGGGTCTTTTTTCTGACTTTGAAGATTTTTTTGAATTCTGGTTAAAAAATTGTTGGTCTTTAAAATTTCAACTAGATTGTTTTTTTACATATGTTATTATACATTTCTTTTTATTTTGATTTCTTGAACAAGTAGGTAATTTTAGAAAAAAAATCAAATTAGTAAGAGATGGTTGACAAAAATGCCTGAAATGCATGATTAATATAAGTTTTATTCAAAACTTAAACCCAATTTTTATTGCCTATTAGAGAACATAATGTGTTGAACTAATTTATCATCAATAGAATCAAATCTTCAAACGATATTCACAAACTATTCACAACTGTGGGAGTCCATTAGTTGATTATGAGCTTAATAAATTATCAGTGTATCAAAATCTAGAAAGGACAAAGGCTCTTTCATAACTTGCCCACCACCACTCAAAAGTTTGATACAATCCGACATCTCCAAGAGGATATAATCAGTGAACGGCACTCTACATTATTGGATGAACCAATCTGTGATGGCGTCACAATCCTCATCGTCAAACACAAAAGCTCTCCATTCTATCTTGAGACCGTTTATTTATTTATACAATACAATATATCTCAATGAAATGAACGAAAAAGTTGTTCATTGAAATTCTCTCGAGTTTGGTAATATTCGGAGCAGTCGTTAAATTAACTAAACATTATAACCTTCAATAGCTTTTTGAAGCTTCGGAGAGAAGTGGAGAAAATATCTCATTATAGTATCTCATGCATCTAATGAACACTTTAGATGCCAAATTTCAAATGATAGCACAAATACATGAGTTTCAAGAATCAAAACAATACCGACTCTAAATCGCTCTATAAATCGTAATTTACTCCTGCAGAAATTAGAGCACTATGGAATCCGATGTTTGTCTAACGATTGATTAAAATCATATCTCTCACAGCGAATAATGTGTAACATAAAACGTTATGTGATGTGTTATATCTAGATTCAGAACATACTCATTTACAGACTTGTGTACCACAGGGATCACTGCTGGGCCCAATATTATTTCTATTTATGTAAATGACATTGTCTGTAGCTTCCATTACAGTTTTTTCTGGCGACACGAGCATACTGAGTGATGACAAAAATACGGGCTTACTCACTACATCGTCTAAAGAGGTAATGGAGGGATTGTCAGACTGGTTTCGGGCAAATAAAATGTCTCTCAACTTCTGACGTTTTAGTTAGATTATATGAAGACGTTGACGATGTGACCATACATAAAAAAATCATCGCATGCTAATAACAAATCGCTATATAAAAAGTATCCTATACAGTGTCTTTCAAAAGTCTGGGAACGGTCTAATATTTCAGAAACGGCATGGACAAAATTCATGAACATTTTTACAAGATAATTTTTGATGATGCTCGATTCAATGGTGTGATATCAATAGTTTTTCAGATATTGAGGGTAATTCAATTTTTTCAAATGAAAAACCCTATTTATCTTCATTTCAATCAATTCAGCGCCTTCTCATTACCTATGTCTCCAATTATACAAAGGACCCCGCACAATAGCATAGGAAATTGGCCCACTTGGGATTTGCCTGAAATTTACAAATGTTATTGGTATTGAGTTTCTGATCAAATGTTTTCATGGGCCCAATCCTCTAAGACCAATGATTTAGCTCTTATGGCCGTAATTAGTATAGGTGGTAGATAAATAATGATAATTTTTCCTCAAGTCCATAATTTTTTTATTTCCTATTAGATTTTAATAAAATAAGAAATATTACAAAATCTCAGCATTTGTCTTTTAACACAAGTCCTCTGTGAAACATGTTTTGCCCTACAGGACCGTATTTAGTAAAACTGTATTTTCCAAGTGATCCACAAAAAACTGAATCAAATTGATTTTGTTATGACTTTCTTATTTCTTGATCTATGTCAGTGGTTGATGACTCGTTTGATAGATGAATGTAGCTTTTTTTGTGTACATAACAAAAGTGGTCGCCATCTTAATATCCAAGATGGCCAGCTTAACCTATATACTTTATGTAGGACTTATCTTGTAGCTTTAACAGAAATAAATAAGAACTACAACGTTTTGATTGTTTAAATTGGTCATTAAGTGTTTGAATTATCTAACTCTATAATATAAATATAACTCTACTATCTGAACTTAGAGTAATAATTTCATAAGGTTCAATACATTAAAAAAAAATTAATGAACCTGGATTTGTTAGACTTATAGTGTATTCACGATTCAGAAGGAGAGAAAAATATCAAGAATGTATTCAATAAACTATGCACAAAATCCAGCCTGGAGAGAATAATGAAGAACATGTATTGATAATAGGATACTGCAGTGCAATCAGGGGCAAGGACACCAGTCACATGTGCTCATATTTGTAGCATACTGTCGTATATGGGATTTGCACGCCATAATCAAAATGCGAATTATCCATTTACTTCTGTGTTACAGCATTTTAAAGATGCCGCAAATGGTCCAGTGCAAGATGCAATACTCCCGCATCTGTAAGTGTTCAAGTATTATTTTGTTGATTTTGATTTTTTGTTCTCTTCCACCACTTTGGAAATATCGGTTTCAACGTTGTTTGTTATGAATTACATATAGTTTTAATAAGATAGTAGAGTTATATTTATATTAAAGAATTAAATAATTCAAAAAATAAATGACTGATTTCAGCAAACGTTGTAGTTCTTATTTTTTCCTGTTATCATCTTTCTCAAAATGCTACAAGATTTACCGGGTGACACAGCAGACATGTAGCAGCCTGTAGTTTTTTTATTTGAATAGATAAAAATTTGAAATTTGCAGAAGTTACATAATCAATGATAGCGCTTCATTTGAATCTAACGACAACTTTTTTCCACTACCTGTTTGATCGGCAGTAACTCCAACTTCTTTTTTTTTAATGACACCCTGTATATTTATCCAGCCTATCTTATTCGTCTTAAAATTCTCTATTCAACCGTGTATCATAAAGTGGCATTCGTTTCTCAATTCGCAGATGAATTGCATTTTATTGAAAAACATCCCGAATTCGACAATCTTTCGATGCTTGGTAGGCTTGGAAATCCAAAGAGTATCAGTTAAACGATTTAATTTCAGTTTTTTCCATACCTGATCGCTTCCTACAAATTGTCAATAATTTCTTTAATAAAAAGAAAAAACATCTGAAAATAATTCACGATATTGCAAAAACTGAGATAGGAACATGTTTTTTTCAATTTGTCTACTTGTGAAGAAACTATCTGTCTTTCTCTTTGGCCATGTAGCCATATCATGATCTTTCCATTTGGAAACATAAAATTAAAATTGTTCCCCTGATCCACCAATTCACAAGTCTATTAATCTAGATATTTGCAATAATATTTTGCCTAGTAGGCGGTGTACACAGAATGTTTTGTGTTTGACAGGTAAACATCATTTGATTGTATATGACACTAAGGTAAACACGATTAAATTTCCACAGATTTATTGTCTTCGCGACATGTTTCGATACACTGTATCTTTTTCAAGCGAATGTAATACATTAAATTATTCTACCTTGAACATTACTTAAATACCCTTCTTAACAATTGAGGTAATTAGGAGCTACCTATGATAAAAATAAAATTGACAATACAATGTAGGTAGATACCTGGAAATCTCAAAACATATCTACTACTTAATTAGTTGAAAAGGTTCAACAAAGGGGAACTATTAAGGTCCAATTGATCATTTAGTAAACAATTCGAATTTTTCAATTTATTAATTTCCAAGAATTCTAAATAATTAAGTCTAATACCTTTATTTTCAACATGAAGGATTTCAAAGTTTTCATCGAAGTCATGGTCTTCTTCCAAAATATGATTGGCATATGTTGAATGTGTTTTATTATTTACATAATTCATACGGTGCTCACGTAAACGGCTTTTGAATGGTCTACCAGTCTGGCCTACATATACTTTGGAACAAGAACCACAATTCAATTTATAAACTCCTGATTTTTTAGATTTTTGTGTTTTATCTTTATTATTTTTAATAAACCTTCCCAACGTGTTATCTGTTCTGAATGCTACTCTTAAATTTTGTTTTTTCAAAAATGACGCTATTTTTTCTGAAACGGGCCCTGAATAAGTTAATGTTCTGTAATTATTGTCAAGGTTCCTCATAGTGGGGTACACTTTTTGGATAGCCTTTCTATGTAATTTTTTAGCAAGAATATTCTCTATTAATTTGACTTGATATCCATTGTTAACTGCTATCTGTTTTATAATATTTAATTCTTTGCAGAAGTTTTCTTCAGAAAGAGGAATATTAACTAATCTATGTATCATACTATGGTATGCTGATATTTTATGTATATATGGATGTATCGAATTATTATGAATGGTGATGTCAGTATGGGAAGGTTTATGAAAAATAGAAAAATGGTGTTTGTTGTTGGTTTTACCTATTGTCAGATCTAAAAAATTTAATGATTTTTCTACTTCTATTTCTATTCAACCTACATTGTATTGTCAATTTTATTTTTATCATAGGTAGCTCCTATTACCTCAATTGTTAAGAAGGGTATTTAAGTAATGTTCACGGTAGAATAATTTAATGTATTACATTCGCTTGAAAAAGATACAGTGTATCGAAACATGTCGCGAAGACAATAAATCTGTGGAAATTTAATCGTGTTTACCTTAGTGTCATATACTATGAATTTCCATCAAGTAAAGGCCACGTCAATCCATCATTTGATTGTACTGATTATCTCCGTCAGTTTTATGCTGATTAAAATTGCATCGTTTAATTAGATACTAAATATGTAATTCAAAGAATGAAAAGGTCGATATGTTGTTGATATTCGGACAGTGCAAGAGAAATTGTATGTCGAAAGATTTGCGGAAAGACGCCATCCGCCTAATAATTATTTCGCTAGAGTAGAAGAGCAGTTCAGAAGAGAACCGGAAAATCAAAACAATCTCCAATACATTTTCGACGAGGAAATGGAAGTAAACGTTTTGGCCATATTACATGCAGATCCGACGATATCACTGAGACAAATTGAGGACGAAATCGGCGTGAATCGAGAGATCTCTAGAAGAGGTTTGAAAAGAACTGCTCTGAACTGCTCTTTTACTCTAGCGAAATAATTATCAGGTGGGTGTCATTCCGGAAATCTTTCGACATACAATTGTTCAGCCTGTCTACAATTTCTCTTTCTCTTTCCGAATATCAACAACATATCGACCTTTTCGTTCTTTGAATACATATTTAGTATCTAATTAAACGATGCAATTTCAATCAGCATAAAACTGACGGAGATAATCATTGCAATTAAATGATGTTCACCTGTCAAACACAAAACATTCTGTGTACACCGCCTACTAGGCAGAATATTATTGTAAATATCTAGACTAATAGACTTGTGAATTGGTGGATCAGGGGAACAATTTTAATTTTATGTTTCCAAATGGAAAGATCATGATATGGCTACATGGCCAAAGAGAAAGACAGATAGTTTCTTCACAAGTAGCCCAATTGAAAAAAATATGTTCCTATCTCCGTTTTCGCAATATCGGGAGTTATTTTCAGATGTTTTTTCTTTTTATTACAGAAATTATTGCCAATCTGTAGGAAGTGATCAGGTATGGAAAAAACTGAAATTATATCGTTTAACTGATACTCTTTGGATTTCCAAGCCTACCAAGCATCTAAAGATTATCGAATTCGGGTAACAGCCAACTTGATGTTTTTCAATAAAATGCAATTCATCTGCGAATTTAGAAACGAATGCCACTTTGTGATACACGGTTAAATAGAGAATTTTAAGACAAATAAGATAGGCTAGATAAATATACAGGGTGTCATTAAAAAAAAAGAAGTTGGAGTTACTGCCGATCAAACAGGTAGTTGAAAAAAGTTGTCGTTGGATTCAAATGAAGCGCTATCATTGATTACGTAACTTCTGCAAATTTCAATTTTTTATCTATTCAAATAAAAAAACTACAGGCTGCTACATGTCTGCTGTGTCACCCGGTATATGGTTTATAGGTTTGGCCGACCATCTTGAATATTAAGATGGCGACCACTTTTGTTATGTACCCAAAAAAGGTACATTCATCTATCAAACGATCCATCAACCACTGACATAGATTAAGAAATAAGAAAGTTACAACAAAACCATTTTAATTCAGTTTTCTGTGGATCACTTGGCTCATACAGTTTTACTAAATATGGTCCTGTGGGGCAAAACATGTTTCACAGAGGACTGGTGCTAAAAGACAAATTCTCAGATTTTGCAATTTTTCTTATTCAATTAAATTCTAATAGGAAATACAAAAATCATGGACTTGAGAAAAGTGTCATTGTTTATTTGGCACCTTACTAAATACGGCCCTGAGAGCTAAATCTTAGAGGATTTGGCCCATGAGAACATTTGATCAGAAACTTAATACCAATAACATATGTGAATTTCAGGCAAATCTCACTGTGAGCCATTTTCCTATGCTTTTGTGCAGGGTCCTTTTAAATTGATGTGGTTTTTGAAATATGACATGACATTTTCGTTGAAAAGTCTGGGAACGTTCCAATACGGATCGAGAAAAATTCATAAAATTCCATACAAGATGGTTTTTGATTATGCCCCGTTCAATGGTGATATGGGCAATGTTGCCAAATCAACAGTTTTTTCAGATTTTGAGAGTAATTTAATTTTTTTTTTCAATGGAACTTTTTTAATTTAAAAAAAAAAAACTGTTCACCAAATTTTATGCAGAAAATATATTTTCACACGTTTGTATGAACTATTTATCTTGATATCAGTTAAATATTTACCATTCAAAATTTGTACAAATAATTGATTTGTCTCTCTCAGCTCAAAAAAAATTGATAGGTCTAGCTTTTTTAAGGAATCCGAGTGAAAGCATTTACTTAAGGTTTATGCTTCATCTGGTTGGCTTTTTTATATTTAATCATTTTTAAAAATAACTCAAACCGAGAAGCATTATATTACAGCTTGGCAAATCTAGCTCTGAATGTGAAATCGCCAGTCATATCGATGCGCGAAAGCAGAAGAGCTCAGTATAGTCCGAAACAAGTATGATTTACTGTCCTGGTCAGTTCTATTGTATTTGTCGCATCACGAGGTGCACTGTGAAGTTTTATTACCGAATGTACAATTATCGCCCGATTACTTTCTCATTCTAAATTTGCGCATGTCATACGTTTCTCGACATTCAAAGCTAGATTTGTTAAGCTGTGAGTTAGACGATATGGTAATGATTATTCAGATTTCAGGATATAGGAACTTGTCATATACTGAATTTATAGGCATTTGACTCATTATGTTGTTATCTTTTAATCTATAAGTAACAACTCAATTAAATTTGAGCTTTGCTATGTTATGCAAAGCCCTTGGCAGGACAGGGGGTACTTCTCAGTATATTCCTTTCAGTCTTCGGTATAAAGTTTCTACATAATAGCCACTTCAACCACCCCTATAAAATAACTAACCAAAACAATTCAGTACTGCAACCCCAGCACATTGCAATATAATACTCAGTTTTGTTGGTTCAATTCTACATCGAAACCCTCTGTTTTAATATTTGCAGATCCCATGAAAAATTTTCCACCCCTCGCGACTACTCTCTCCCTTTTATCCCCTTCGAAACAGATGGGAATTTTTATTAACGCTCAGAAAGGATTTTGTATCATAAATATTGTCTTATAATATTGTATGAAAGCAGTGGATGTTGGTAATCCCGTATGTATTCACTGACGGAAACAGTGTCTTATTCGTTGACAGGAGGACTCAGAGTTGATTTATTGAGCACAACAATGAATTCAATAGAACGAGATCGTGAACAAGTAGAATCCTGAATCAAGCTCCTTTGCTGCAAGTAGTATTAGTTGTTTTGAAGTGGATATAAACTTGAGTGATATAAATTTGAGTTATCTGAAAGCTTTTACGGTCCAGAAATCTGTATGATTCCAAAATAAGTTTACATCCATATGTTGAGGAGTAAGACGACTCTAACGTTGTCCGACCTACCCTTGCACTGATGAGAGGAGGCAAGAAGATAGATGGATAGATATAATTTATTTTGCCAAAGATCACATTGTTGCAATTGCAAGAGTCAATTAAATAAAAAAACAAACAAATATATATATATATATATATATATACAGCGTCCTGCAATTGCACTCCGGTGGTCCATAGCTTCTAAACGACGCAACTTAAAAATTTCTTTCGAATGTAAGCATGTTTCCTTCTTGAGAGAGTATCTTTGGAAAAAATTCCGAAGTATACAAGGTGACCCAGAAAAGTTCACCAAACCAAACTTATGTTTTTTGTAATGGAACACCCTATATTTCATCACTTCGTTGAATAGAGATTACTTTGACCATTCAAAAAATATAGGGTCATGTATGATCATCAACGTTATTTCTGGAGATATATCGATATTACTTCAAAAAACATAAGGTATTCAACACTCTGTAACTCCTCGTGGAAAAATAATTCTAAATACTTTTGGGAGGCGAAATGACTCCAGTATGGTCTAGTTTCTGTAACACGACACACAGTTGAAATTTCATTACTTTTTGCGTACCGGATAGATCGAAACGCAAATTGAAAGATATCTTGGTTTTTTCAATTGGAAATATTTATTTTCAATGTGCAGTAAATACCAAGTGTGATATATCATTCGAAAGGAAATTTTATGGCCTTTCCAATAGGTACTGAAATTGAATATATGGATTTCCATTTGAAAAAAACAAGATATATTTCAATTTGCGTTTCGATCTATCCGGTACACAAAAGGTAATGAAATTTCAACTGTGTGTCATGTTACAGAGTGTTTAATACCTTATGTTTTTTGAAGTAATATCGATATATCTCCGGATATAACGTTGATGAACATACATGACCTTATATTTTTTGAATGGTCAAAGTAATCTCTATTCAACCATGTGATGAAATATAGGGTTTTGGATTGACGTGGCCTTTACTTGATGGAAATTCATAGTATATGACACGATTAAATTTCCACAGATTTATTGTCTTCGCGACATGTTTCGATACACTGTATCTTTTTCAAGCGAATGTAATACATTCGCTTGAAAAAGATACAGTGTATCGAAACATGTCGCGAAGACAATAAATCTGTGGAAATTTAATCGTGTTTACCTTAGTGTCAGAAATATAGGGTGTTCCATTACAAAAAACGTAAGTTTGGTTTGGTGCACTTTTCTGGGTCACCTTGTATACTTCGTAATATTTCCCAAAGATACTCTCTCAAGAAGGGAAGATGCTTGCATTCGAAAGTAATTTTCAAGTTGCACCGTTTAGAAGCTATGGACCACCGGAGAGCAGTTGCAGGACCCTGTATATATAAATCAGGATGGATTTTTCGAGGGGCAATATATAAAAATATAAATAGAAAAGTTATTTGGTATAACCCTCAAAATGTTGTGCAACCGTAGACACGTGTTTCGAGCTTAAGCCGTACTGACGAGAGCTTAAGGGTTGTCACGCTGGTAGCTATAGCTGCCTCCGTGGCGACGTTAGTTGTTGCCTTGTGAGCACAAGGTCTTCTAACCGATGCCACTAATGTGTGGTTGGCTTCCTGTTGTTGACTTCCTTTGTTTCTATTTCTACATCCAAGTGTCATATATCTTCGCTCTTGATTTTAGCGTACTGACGAGAGTTAAGCTCGAAACACGTGTCTACGGTCGCACAACATTTTGATAATTTTTCTATTTATATATTCATATATTGCCTCTCGCTGAATCCATCCTAATTTATATTCATAAAGGTACATACATAGATTAAAACCACACATTAAAAAAAAAAAATAATAAGTAGACATTTGGTATATAATGTAAAACACAAACAAACAGATCATTTAAAATACTCAGGCACATGGTAAAAACACTTATCCATTGAAAATTCCAAGAGAGTCTTCCTGAACATAATTAAGCTCTGAATATTTTTCTTTTTTTCTGGCAACCTATTGAAAATACGCAACCCTATATATTCGAGTGAGTTATAGATTATACCCATTTTTGCAAATTGTACACTGTAGTCATTTTCACTCCTGGTATTCATTAAATAAATATCTTTGATCAGTTTGAAACTGTTTTTATCTTACAAAATATATAATGAAGTAAGCGTTAATACCCTAAACTCTGCAAAAATATTCCTGCAAGAATGTGTATATTTTACACCAGCAATACATCTGATGCGTTTTTGAGAAATAAACACATCTCCTGCTAGGGTGCTGCCAAAGACAAATACCAAATCTAATGCAGGAGTCCACTTGTGCATAAAATAAATTCATCATCTGTCCTCTAGTTAGAACACATTTAACATTTTTGAAAAGGTAATGTATTAAATTCAGTTTGGAAATCAGCGTTTCAGTGTGGTTGCCAACTAAGAGTTGGATCAATTTTGATTCCTAAAAACTGATATTCTCTACATTGTCTCGAACCATACAGTTGTTAATAGATATAATAGAACCTCGAAAAATGTCTACAGAAGGACATCCCCAGCCGAATGAAGGATAATCTTTGGTTTGTTTACAATAAGCACTTGCAATTGAGTCTTCTTGGAAGAACGTTGCACAAATATCTGTCAGATGTAGTTCAATATCCGTCGTGGTATCAGCCAGGGAAGTAGTTGTTTTTTGTCAGATTTCTCGCTTCATATTTCCACTTGGTGAAAATACTTTATCGATTTTATTCATTTCATTTACTTGTTCTCTCCGGCAAAACGTTCGAACTTTTTCGAAGTTTCGCATTCCCTCTTCCTGTGGTCTTTGCTTTCCTGATGAGCGCTCAACCTCGAAACATGTCTGCAGGTGATCATCCTCAGAGTTCAATCAGTTAGTTGGGATTCTGATTATTTTGGTTTGTAATGATTGGTAGTTTAGGCAGCTCAACTTTCAGTGTCGATTCTGGCCGCGGTTCGCTATTCGAAAAGAATGAATACATCGAAAAAGGACAGTTAGACGAATTGTAACGATTACTCAGTGTGAACGCGTCGTCGATAACAATGGAAAAATCGGGGGAATGCGAAATTGAATGAATATTTTCCGGAATGCTTGAAGACCTTTGCGCGGTCGATGTGATCCATTCTGAAGCTTGACTGAATGATCAGTCGTATGAATGCAATAAACATTTGTCAATGTGGTGAACTTACTTTTCATTTTGGAATAATTGATGGATACCATCGAGTAATTAGTTTTGAAATAAAATAAACGCCTTAGCAAATATATTGAGATTAATCCTATTTTTTGCATTGATTTGTACCCATTATCCACTTCCAGTCTCGTTCGGTTTGAGATCTCAAACTAGAAGAGATTTAATTTTGAGAACAAATGTTACTGTTACTGTTCTTGGTCTGATAGATATTTTAAGCCTGTTCGTTTGCTATGCTCACATCGATCTAAGGTGATTTGATCAATAATTGGTTGCTCGTTTGTTATAACAAACAAACGAATATATTCAGTATATAAACACTCAATTGAGACAAAAGTATGACTCTCGTCTTACATCATTTTATACGAGCAACTGCTCAGAGACCATTCGTTTGTCAAGAGCAAGTTGCTACAGATCACATAAAGCAAGCTTTATCTGCTCTACCAATTTTCAGAGAGCAGAAAAATCATAGCAAAGTGATCAGGATTCAAGAAGTAAGGCAGGTGGTGGCTTGACCAAACGATAATTAAATAATTATGTTATGTTTCGCTTAGTGTTCGTTTGAGTTTGAGCAATAAATAAATACTGATATTGGACCATAAAATTTGTTTGTGAGTTATTTTAATAACAACGATTGAGAGCTACGAGGAAACGCCAAACGTAAAAATAGAAAAATATTTAAAATTATATAAAAAATAGAAAAATTTTTTTTTTACACAACAAATGGCACATTGTTGTTTATATTCTTTTTTGCAGTATTTAAAAAAAAATGTATCGTAAAAATGCATTTGTTTATAACAAAGTGTTTATTAAATAAACAAAGAAAATATAAATAAATATTTTTTTTTGAAAATCTAAGAGCATAGAAAATTGTGATGAAAAAAATGGTTCCTTAATATTAATATTTGGTAGCAAAAAAAAATAGTTAATCAACAAATGCGTTTTTAAGCAATAACATTTTTTTATGAAATCATTTTGTTCTTTAAGATCATAATATTTATTGCTGATTGAAATTCCGAAAATAAAAATTTTAATATCTTATAAACAATGCATTTGTTTATAACAATTATTTAAACAATCAGAGTAAGAAATTTAAAAAATTCGTTTTTATGTAACTTTAAATAATACGAACATGGTGGAATATTGAAAAAAAATTCATAGCTTTATTTGCATTTTTCATTTTTCAGTCTATTAAATTGTTAATAACAAAGTGGAAAATTAACATTTTTAAAAGTTTTCAATGGGGATGTTTTTCAAAGCCTTCCAAGAATAGCTCCAAGAAGTGAAACAAATTTGAGGTTTTGACAGTCATGTATCGAAAACACATATTTTTGTGAGAAATTAGTCAAATCAGTCATGTATTGAAAACGCGTATTTTTATGGGAAATTAGTTAAGACAGTCATGTTTTGAAAACGCGTTTTTTTTTGGGAATTTATTCAAGACAGTCATGTATTGAAAACGCGTATATTTGTGGGAAATTAGTCAAGACAGTCATGTATTGAAAAAGTGTATTTTTGTGGGAAATTATTCAAGACAGTCATGTATTGAAAGCGTATTTTTGTGGGAAATTATTCAAGACAGTCATGTATTGAAAACGCGTATATTTGTGGAAAATTAGTCAACAGAGTCATGCATTGAAAACACGCATTTTTGTGGGAAATTAGTCAACAGAGTCATGCATTGAAAACACGCATTTTTGTGGGAAATTAGTCAACAGAGTCATGCATTGAAAACACGCATTTTTGTGGGAAATTAGTCAACAGAGTCATGCATTGAAAACACGTGTTTTTGTGGGAAATTAATCAAAAGAGTCATGCATTGAAAACGCGAATTTTTGTGGGAAATCAGTCAAGACAGTCATGTCCTGGAAAATATTCTTGGATTTTCTCTCAAGTCTCGCATTAGTCGTTGTATTCAAATTATTGGTGTCCAATTATAGTTTCAAATTATAGTAGTTGTATTCATATAATTGGTATTCAATTATAGTTCTGAACGCATCAAATTCGTTGTATTCATATTATTGGTATCCAATTATAGTTTTTGAGTCATTAAGGTCATTGTATCCATATAATTGGTGTCCAATTATAGTTTTAAAGGCATTAGGGTAGTTGTATTCATATTTTTGGTATCCAATTATAGTTTTAAAGGCATTAAGGTCGTTGTATTCATATTATTGGTATCCAATTATAGTTAAAAATGCATTGAAGTAGTACTATTCAACTTCTAGAGTTCGCGCGAAGCGCGAATTCGAGCGCGTGGCGCGAGAGTCAATCAGTTCAACTTCCGAGCTCCTCATCTTCCGAGCTCCTCAACTTCCGAGCTCCTCAACTTCCGAGCTCCTCAACATCCGAGCTCCTCAACTTCCGAGCTCCTCAACTTCCGAGCAGTTAGCTTGGTTTAACAATTATCAGGGTTTGTATGTAAAGGACCCCGCAAAATCCTTATGGAAAATGGCTCTCGGCTAAATTCGCTGAAACTTTGCAGAAAGATAGTATTCGGTATGCTGATCAAAAGTCTCAATGGGCACAATCCTCCATTTTCAACCACAGACCCCATATAGCCCCCCAAAGCCTCCAATGTACACTTTCTGGTGTGTTAATGCATACTTTTCAATTGATCTTTAAAACGTTTCTTTTCACTGCCCACCCCTTTCTCCAACCGAATCCTATATTCTACCCTCACCACACCTCGCCCCACCCCTGCACTCTTACTCAACCCTTCATTAACGCCCCATTACTCACTTTCAAGGTTAAAGATTTTTTAATTGTTTCATTTTAATCTTCTGAAGCTTACATTACAGTACAGTAGTTGTCAATAAAAACATATATTATTAATGGTGCATCAATGATGAGTGGGGTGAGGGAGGGGTGTGGTGTAATGTATATATCCATATGTATAATAAAAGCTTCAAAACATTGAAATGAAACAATTAAAGAATCTTCAACCTTGAAAGTGAGTAATGGGGCGTTAATGAAGGGTTGGGTAGGGGTGCAGGAGTGGGGGCGAGGTGTGGTGAGGGTAGAATGTAGGATTCGGTTGGAGAATGGGGTGGGAAGTGAAAAGAAACGCTTTTAAGATAAATTTAAACTTATACACACCGGAAAGTGTACATTGGGGGCTTTGGGGGCTATATGGGGTCTGGGGTTGAAAATGGAGGGTTGTGCCCATTGAGACTTTTGATCAGCACACCGAATACTATCTTTCTGCAAAGTTTCAGCGGATTTAGCCGAGAGCCATTCTCCATTAGGATTTTGCGGGGTCCTTTAAAACTTGTGAAAACTAGTTAATTAACAAAAGCATACGTAACATAATAATTACGGGATTTTTTTTCCATGGATTTTCGTTTACTCAAGTGTCTAAAGAGTAATGGAATTTTCTTATTTCACAATATTCATATTTAATGGGTTAAAATTATTTTTATTGTTCAAGGGTCCGTATCAGTCAGCGCACGCGGGACTCGCGTCACTCGCATTTAGCGCTATTTTCGCCTCTGAATCTGAAATCTAAATATTGGTGATAGAGTTCCGGGAAGTGAGAATTTTTTTAGAAAATTTCCTCCTGTTTCAGGATCTTTTTTCAACTTTTGGATATCTTTAAAAGTTCTCGAGATATTTGCAAAAAACCAAACTCCTTCCTTTTGTTTACTAAATTGTTCATAGCTTTTGCAATTGTTGCCGGCGCACCTTAAAATTTTTCAAAAAGTTTCTTGAGGTCATTCCGAATCGAATGAGCCCTGGATCATAATTTTCGGTGCTCTTGAAGAGAAATTCACCAAAATAGTTCTTGTAGACTAGACTATTTAATGTTTACTTGTCGAAAGTCTTCAGAGAGCATATATTGAATCGGACCACCCTGTCGAAACCACCCCAGCTAAACTTTCCCATTACAAGAGACATTTCAGGATAAATGAATAAGTTGAAATTGGAAGGGTGGATTTTTATTGAAGATGTCTCCTCGGAGAATAGGTGGGTATTCCTAAGGGGTGTACGGAAAATCGGGGGCGGAATCGAACACCGCCAGACAATCCTCTAAACGGCCATCAATCAAACTCGGAAGCAAAGGGCACGACTGCCAGAGGGTCGTAAAATAATTTTCACACATCGACGAACTGTGAACACAATTTCAGGAATTATTCAATTGAGTTATAGAGGTGCAGAGTCGAGTCCGGGCGAAGAAAGAGGATACTCCTGTTTGCAGAGGATGCTGGGATGCGGTTTACAGTGAACGAAAGTGCGCGTTCATATGCTCGAAGTTGCTATATTTGATGAAACTACCAGAATTTGTGTGAGCAAGTCGAAATAACGCCGTTGTTCAAAGCATATGTTCAAATGGCATGTTACCGTTAGACTCTGCTATTTATATTTCGAGCTGCGGTCAAGATCGAGTCACATTCTAAGCACAATTTTTACTGCCGTTTGTTTCGCGGCAATTATCTGCTTATATACATTGTATACAAGCAGATAATTCAGCAGAAGCTCAGCTTTGCCGACTTTTGGGTTGACTGTATGCTCGAATAAATCCACTCTACCCACCTTTAGCACGCTTTATGTCTCAGATGACTTTATTATTGAGTCGACAAACAAATTCAAGTATCTCGGCGTAATTCTAGATAATCACCTCAAATGGAACTTCCACATCAAATTTATAAACAAAAAACTACAATTTCTGATTTACAAATTTTACAATCTGAGGAATAAACTGAACAACAAAGAACTGAAGATAATATATTTCGCACTAGTCCAATCTCACAATTCTTACGGAATTATTATTATCTGGGGCGCTGCTGGCAAAACTTTGATTAACAGTCTTACAATAATTCGAATGAAACTCATAAAAATATTATTCGGTAAGGACAGAACCTACTCCTCAAACAACCTCTACAGGGAAACTTGATTCTTCGACCACCGACAATTATTTCTCCTTAATAGTAATATACAACAATACAAAACTCCGAGAATTGAAAATGAATGAACATGCCCATAATACTCGAAATAGGATTTCCAACTTCCTAGCACCCACGATAATTAAAACAATAGGACAAAATATCTTCTCTTTCCTAGATCCTAAACCGTAGACTCATACCCTCAGATATCATAAATGTTCATCGATTTAAGAAAGAGATGAAAAGCTACATCCTCACACTGCCCCGTGAAACCATCCACCAAATGATAGATAATCCAAGTATGCATTAGTATATTCTATGTTTCTGTTATGTCACCGTGCTATGTCTGATTCAATTTATTACATTTACGTGACTTTTGAAAAAATGTCTGCCGTAGTTCCATCACCCTCTGATAATCAATGTGTTTGCATTTTAATTATCTTAATTTTGTACAGATGTAGCATTGTTATAATATGTCCTAATTCTATGTTCCACATCAAATTAAATTTTATATTTTTAATGTTAATATCTCCCCCAACATTTCCATCATCGTATTATAAATAGTCACTTTTATTCTCTATTATTAATTAACATTGTTGCTTATAATTTTAAAGTGTTTGTATGTGTATTTTTCAAATCAAATTGTATTTTTGTATATTACAAATCATTTTCCCAAAATTCCCGCCATCTTCCCATGTCGACACCTGTCACATTTTAAAGTGTATATCTTTTTATTCATTTATTAAGGCCTTCAACTACTGAGGTCATGTGGCCTGTTCAAGTAAATTTCATTTCTAAATTTTTTAAAATATGTCTAGTTCTTGCATGCAGATTACAATTATTTTTCTACATATCCTTATTGTCTGCTAAACAGGATTCTACATTTTGTGGTATATCTAATCTCTGCCTTAGTTCCACCAGCTCTCCACAGCACAGTATATGTTGTACCGTCTTTCTTTTTCCACATAGTTCGCATCTGAGTTGTCTTTCGCCACTGAGCAAAAACTGTTGGTGAGCCACGTATTTCCAATTCGTAGTCTAGTTATTATCACTTGTTCCCTTCTGGACAAGTTATATAAAAATGTCCATGGTTTGACTGACGGTTTTACTTTTCTGAGTTTTGATTCAGACCCAGCCCAATCTGCTTCCCATTTCTGATTTACCATATGTTTCAAGTAAATCTTCACGTCTTGTCGCTGCCTTTGCTGCCTGGTCCGCTACTTCGTTCCCGGGAATGCCGATATGACTGGGGATCCACAGGAATTTTGGTGATTTTCCTTCATTTATTAGCCATGTGATACGAGAGAGTATAATTTGAATCTGAGGGTCTTTGTTGAATGGATTCTTTAGGTCTTGCAGGGAGGATAATGAGTCAGTGCAGATAAGGTATTCATTTCTGGGCATAAACTCTAGATACCACAAAGCCTGCAAAATAGCATATAGTTCTGACGTGAATACAGAAGCCTCTTTTGGCAACCTCCAGGAATGGGCGATTCCTTGGTGTGCCAGTGCCGCCCCCGATCCTGACTCAGTTCTTGATCCATCTGTATAAATTATTTGTCCCTCCGAATAGGTGTCCTTCATTCTATAGAATTCTCTCAATATGATATCTGGGCAGGTTTCCTCTTTGTTGAATTTGGTAAGTTCTAATTCCATGTCGGGTCCAATTAACTTCCATGGAGGGATTTCGCATGGAATCCAACGGTAAATATTGGGGAGTTCATAATCGATTGCGCTCATCAGTTCTCTGCAACGTGTTTCCACCTGTCTGGTGATAGTTTCTCGTCTGGCATATATATTGTAATCCTCATCTGATGGAATTGGGGGGTAGCAGGGGTGATGTGGTTGAGCTGTTACCCCACAACAGTAGTTTAACAAAAGCTGTTCTCTTTTAAATTTGAGTGGGGGTACACTCGCTTCTGCACAAAGTGATTTATAGGGACTTGTGCGAAATGCACCCAATGCTAGCCAGAGAGCTACTCCTTGTATAGAGTCTCGATGGTCTTGCTGATCCATATATAATACACCCATAATCTATTTTCGAGCGTATAAGGGATTTATAAAGACTCATTAAGATTTCTCTGTCACTTCCTCAATTGATGTTGGATATGGCTCTGATAGGGTTCAGAGCCTTTTTGCATCGTAGGGCCAGATCTTCTATTTGTGGACCCCATGTCAGCTTTTTGTCAAATATCAGACCAAGTAATTTAATGGACTCTATACACTCTATATCTTGTCCATTCAATTTCGAACGTGGATCATTATGTGCAGAAGTGTATTTATCACATAATTTATATTAGTCCCTACTGTTTTATATTTTAATATTTTAGATGTTTTTAAATGAAAAATTATTATGAATAATTAATTTTAACCCACACAAGAATTTTTCAAATTCTTACTGGTTATACCATTATTGTACAATTTCCTTATGTATTTCTATGAACTATGTATCTTTTGTACAATAAATTACTATTACTGCTATTACTATTACTGGCCTTCTATTTTCCGCGAAACAAGCGGCAATAAAAATTGTGTAAAGAATGTGAATGTAAATAACGGAGTCTAGCCGTAATATATCATTGGTTCAGAGGGAGGTTTCTGGAAAATTATATCAAAATTGCTACATTTATGGGGATGGCTGCTGATTAAAAAAAAAGATAATAATAATAATAAACTTCATTTATTGGAAATACACTACAAAAAATAATGAGTATACATAAAAAATTGTCATATGTATATGTATTGATAACAATAACTTATTAGAAGTGTCAGTGTAAAGTTTGACGTCAAAAAAAAACAGAGTTAAACGATAAATTAAAAGAAAAAATATTTCTACCGAAATTGTGAAAATCGAAAAATTGGAGTATCGAGCCATCATCAAGTACCTGTATTTAAAAGGGTTAAGAGGTAAGCAGATTTACGAAGATATGCGTAATACCCTTGGTGAACAATGTCCTTCATGTGCGACCGTGAAAAATTGGATTGCAAGCTTCAAAAGAGGTAAATTTTCCATTTAAGATGATGACCAATCGGGAAGGCCAGTTCATGACAAGATTTTAACAGACCGTCGAATTGAGCTAAAACGGATATCTGAAGCACTGAATATTTCAAACGAACGCGTTCATCATATAGTTCACGTCAATTTGGACATGAGAAAAATTGCTGCATAATGGATCCCCAAATGTTTGAATGTTGACCAAAAGCGTCCAAGGGTAGCAGCATCGCGTTCAATCTGTGCCCGATTTGAAAACGATGTAGACTTCTTAAACCGAATTGTTACTATGGATGAGACTTGGGTACATTTCTACGATCCAGAAATAAAGCAACAATCGATGGAATGGCGACACTCCGGTTCTCCAAGACCTAAGAAGTTTCGTGTCCAAAAATCTGCTGGAAAAGTTCTTGCTTCAGTTTTTTGGGATTGCCATGGAGTAATCATTATTTATTTTTTGGATAAGGGTAGAACAATAACTGGAGATTACTATTCGACATTACTGACCACTCTATGGGAAAAAATTGAAGAGAAAAGACGCGGGAAGCTATTCAAAGGTGTTTTGTTTTAGCAGGACAACGCCCCTGCACACAAATCTCATGTTGCCATGCAAAAAACTCGTGATTTAGGGTTTGAGTTACTAGAACGCTCCCCTTATTCACCAGATTTGGCTCCGTCCGACTATCATCTCTTTCCTCAACTGAAAAAAAGTTTAAAAGGTCGTAAATTTTCTTCCAACGAGGAGGTAATAAAAGCTGTGGAGGTCTGGTTTGCAGAGCAAGATGAAACGTTTTTTTGAAAGGTCTAGAGACGTTGCAGGTTCGTTGTAATAAATGTTTCCAATTAAGAGGAGAATATGATGAGTAATAAAATATTTTGACATTGAAATTTTGTTTGTTTCTATAGTAGGCTAAGAAATTTTCAAAATATCCTCGTAATAAAGCAGATCCTGTTTGTAACATTCATAAATTTAATTATTTCAATGGGTCAGATAAATTACGTTCCTATGTACAATGTATCATTCATTGCAATGCCAAAAGAAAAAAATTCAAGAACCCTCAAAAACCACAGAAACAACAAAAATTCAGCTACAGTATACATATTTTTACTCATATTATTCTTCCATTCGGTAACAGTTTACTGAATGGCAGACTCACATGAATGATTGGATCCAAAACCAGATTGATTCGTAAATAGTATATTATTTTCATTGCAATATTGTTACAGCTTGTTACAATATTTTTCAGCACAAGGTAAGATATTGCTGGGTCGGAATTCATTTCATTTATTTGAATTAGCTAACTTTTCAGTTGTAGTAACAGAGTACTAATCTTCAGTTCTGTAGAAACTATACCTTTTTCAAACGAAGTGTTTATGGAATGACACCAATATTTTTGGGTTGATGAGGCCGTTACTTGATGGAAATTCATTGTATATGACAGTAAGGTAAAAAACGAATAAATTTCCACAGATTTATTGTCTTCACGACATGTTTCGAAACAGTATCGTTCTCAAGCGAATGTAATACACTAAATTATTCTACGTAGAACCTTACTTAAATATTAGAGGTAATGAAAAAAATTGTTTCCCCTTGTTAAACCTTCTCAATTAATTAAGTAGTAGCTAAGTTTTGAGATTTCCAGGTACCTATATTGTATTGTCAATTTTTATTTTTATTATAGGTAGGTCCTAATTACCTCTTTTGATATGAAGGGTATTAAAGTAAGGTTCAACGTAGAATAATAGTGTATTACATTCGCATGAGAAAGATACTGGGTGGTATGATTGGGAAGAGTATTTGCTTGTACTTCAAGTTAATGCTCCATGGTGTAATTTTCACTTCGAAAAATGAAAGCATTTACTCCACATTTTCTCAAAGTAACACAATGGGCTTCATTCATAAACGGTAGCAAATGCTTATACTATATATAGGTTTGTCTCCCTCATAACTCAACAAAATGAATACGTCTAAGAGCAATGACTTCATACTTTGCTTTATTTACTTCGATATACAGAAGAAGTATTTTCTTCATTTGGGAGTGTTTGGTGTAGTTTTTGAGAAGCTACTCATAGAGTAACTTCACATTTTTTATTGAAAAGATTTTCATGAATTATAGTAAGAAAAGGAGGAAAATGTGTGATCGTAGAACGTATGGGGAGGAACAATATATAAAATTATTTTGGAAAGTCAATTATTTTAGGTAGTATGCTACTATTAAGCTTTGCAATTTGATCTTAAATGCAAACAATGTCAAATGGATAGCTAGAAGGTTCTTAGGAAATTATATTGATATGAGGGGAGCACCTTTATCAAATGTAACGAAAATTGACGTATTTTCAAGAACTCTCAACAATCGAACCAAAAAAAATACTTTTGACAGGTAGCAAAAGTGACGTGACCACATCCGAATACCACCAAATACACCAAAAACTAAATCAACATATTCGTTTGGTGAAGGTGAGAGGCATTTTGATATTTAACAACAATATCAAGACTGATAGCAATTTGTGATACAGATAAGTAGGAATAAAACAAAGCACAAACAGTTATAACATTTTATTGTCTCGTTTTCTTACCATTCAGTTTTAATTCAGCCAAATGAATAGTACCCATTAACAAATTCAGTTATCTTGACTTACTGTTTTCTCAACTACATATTATGATATATCGTTGAAGAAGAAATAAAAGGGTTCTATGTTGAACTAGTGCAAACATCAGAGTGCAATTCGATAATTTCCAATGGGGTTGTTTTCGCTACACTATTTGGAAAGGATTGTGGCATACCACACATACTTCTTTGAATTAAATATCTGCTGGCCTAAAAGCTCTGGGACACCCGGTATATATTTATATATTGTATGTTGTATTCACTGCGTTATCCAATTAATACTATAGGCTGTGGGAAAGAGGCTGTTCCAGGTCCACTAACATATGAATCATTGAACCTATGCAATTAATAATGAAATACATTGAGCGATACGTTGATGTGAGCTCGACGTGAGGAATCAAATATTGAAATATCTGCTCACCGATTCAATGGTTGTTTCCCTGAATAATTTGGTGGGTGGCTATACACCTACGAACTTTCACGTTCCACCTCCGTCAGCTGAACCTACAAGGAAATCTGAGGCATACCTGAGAATTTAAGATTATACCAGTCTTTAGTTAGCTTTTGGATTTCTGCATTTTAATTATCTCATTATGTTGATACAAATCTAGAGTTCAGAATCCTTTGAGATAATTTAAGAGAATTATTATTTAGTGGTACTGTTTTGTTACAATTTGAAATTGTATTAAGCTTATTTACAACTTCCAGGAACAACAAATTCAATTTCAGACTTACACTGTTGATTTTTATCCAATGTTTAGAATCTTCAAAGATCACTAAAACTCTCGGTGACAACCACAACAGCAACAAGTTTATTCAGTTTCTTTCAAAGCACTGAACTGAAGTTACTGAAACTCCAAGCAGTCAATACCGGCGATGTTTCCTTGATTGATAGCAAATTCTCTTTGAGTTTTAGTTTTCCTGTTTGGTTTTCTAATGGTAATAAACGTTACTTCGTCAACAACATCATTAATTTTCAAATTCTTCAACTATTCCTTACGGCAAGCTCCAAACACACCAACCATCATTGGAACCTACAAAAGTAATTTTCAGTGTAATAGTCATCTGGCTCTATTTGTTGTATAATATTGAGGCGAAGCTGCTTGCGATGCCGGACCTAAACGCTCACGTAGACCGCGCGTGAGCGCGAATTATTTCCGAGGCTTCGAGAAGAATCTGGTCTAATCGGAGAACGTTCCTAAGGCATTCTAGAAATATCAAGAGCATTCTGGGAAATGAACGGTGTATATAAAAAGAACCACGCAGCAGAGTTGGACAGTCAGTCAAGCAGAAGTCAAACATAAATAGTCCAGTGATTGTAATATAAATTAGAGTATTTTGTTGAAGTTATTGAAGCATTGTATTTAAACGCAATAATAGTTATTTATGTATCAAGAGCGTAAAGTGGGCGTTTATGGTCTGGACGTGAATAATGGCCCGATGGCGTCAGCTGAGGGTCATTACACGCTAAAGGCCATAAACGTATTTTACGCACGTGATAGATACAAAATCAGAAAATCAACGAGATCAAATACCACGAGTCCTTTAGAATTTATTTCTCTGTCACACTTGATAGTTCTCTCAAAGTGTTCCAAATATTATACTATATGTTTTTAACTTCCAAATTATGATAATAATAATCATATAAAACCATACAACATTGATAAAATAAAATATTTCCACTCAAATTTCTACAATTTTTTTTTTGATAATTTGACACACTACAATATTTTTAATTCAACTTATCAGAACAATGTATTTGAATAAAGTTGTATGCTTTGGGAGCTACCTCTATATGCAGAGTTTCCAAGAAAGAGCAAGTACCAAATTCGTATATTCAGCCTGACGAAAAAGACCATGCTTATATCTATAAATTAAATGATGAGATCTAATCCAACGAAGCCGGTTTGATATTGTAGCTAAATACACTCTGATTTACCTTTCGGCAGATCGCAATAATGGGCACATTTAATCACCAATGAAATTTGTTGGATTAATTAGAAATTTTCATCCGGGTTGACCATGAATTGTCGATAAACACTTCGCGGTGGACATTTGTGACAATATTGAGATTAATAACAATGCTATCGAATTGCAATTTATGCATCATGGAATCGACGAGCAAGTGATTGACTGCCAGATGAGATATTTTGAATTAAATCCAATGCGTTCTGGATGTCAGAATGATATTACATAACAAATGACTAGGCTGGTGCCAAAACGAATTTTAAACGTTGAAAATAAGAAAAAAGTAACAGGCAAGGACCAGGTGGAAAATTTTGTTGAGGTTCCAAGTTTGAGGAAATAAATATTTAAACACGAAAACACTCAAAATGGTGATATGGGGATGCAGTTTTTTGCAATTTGCGGTGAAACGTGACGTATTAACGGAAAATTTTTGGATCAAAAGTTGTAGATAATGAAGAAATCAAAAACTTTTGAAAAAAACACTTTTCGACATAACCTCAAATTAACCGCCAAAATGACGAAAAACCAAAGGTATGTCTATTTTGGTATCGAATAAAATTGATTTTTTCGCAATTCAGAAGACGACTAGTTTTCGAAAAAAATACCCTTACCCATCTTGTCTTGATATTTTTTTGTATTAAGAAAGTCCATAAGTAAGTGATCATTTTAATTGTTCGTAAAACCGCTTCAAATTGACAAAAAAAGTCTCTCCGAATCATGATTTTTTTCAATATTTTCAATAATTTTCGACTGTCTTCATTATTTTTATAACAAAAAGAGTTTATTATTGAATTATTCATAATAAAAATTTGAAAACATAATTATACCACAAAATTAATTTATTAATGTCGTTATTATTCTTTTTTACAACTGTTGAAAATTTTGTTAAAAAATTTTGTATTGTTTTTTACAAAATACAAAAAAAACCAACACAATTGTTCGTGGAAGGTAAAGGTATTTTTTTCGAAAAATGTACATGACTCGAAAACTATAGTCTATACAACTCCAGGTCAAGACGCGTCAAAACAAATGCACGCTGTTACTTCGTGATCATCGATGTCGGAGTGGTGAAATAGGCAGGGCCGTATTCAGAACCGTTCTTGAACAATTCGAAGAAATATAATTTTTGACAACTCAACTGAAGAAAAACGCCAAATTCGGCAATGCTTTATTTAATCTGAAGTAGATGAACTGCTATCATCGAAATCAATTATAATTGGTTCCATTTCAGCGTGTGCTTCCATAATGTTATCCAACTCCTACATATTTTTTTCTACCTTGTCAATAACATATGACACACAATGGGTAAAATTTCAAAATAATACTGAATGAAAAAGGGACGGAACGCTCGCTTGGTTAATTCGACGCACTTATAGAAGTAGATCAAAATTAAGTAACAATATATGATTAGACATTTTTTCAATAAAAACGAAACTTCCTTAACTAAATATCATAAACCCCTTTTTGCTCACCACTGGTGTTAATTATCTTCACTAGAAGTATCCCTTGTTGCAGTTTAGATGGTATGGCTGTCATTGTTTAACTGAAATCGCCACAATTTAAAATAAAATCAGAATTTCATAAAATGGCGATATTTCCATAGCAACGCAATTTTTCAAAACTGTTTCAAAGGTATCTCGAGCTATAGTCCCAACAATTCACCCAAGAACTGAAAGAAAATTCTAGGGTCCCTCACATTTCCCAAATTATTGGTCAAAAATTTGAAATGTTTCCGGCTCTAAATTCTCACCCTGTACAAAACTAACGAATTGCAAAAAAAGAATCCCGACGACAATGATGCATAGACCAAGGATGACGCTTTCCACCTTTAGTTGAAAATCCAACATCGGCCAAGAAATGTCCAAGTTGGGACAGCCAAAAAATTGCCTAATTTTGACTAGATATATATAGCTAGTCAAAATTAGGCAATTTTTTGGCTGTCCCATTTTATCTGGCAAGTAGTTTATATTGTTATGATATTACTAATTTAAACTTCACAATACTCAGCATTCAAGAACTGAAGACAAGTCATGTCATGTCGATGGATAAATGGTATAGGAACGCATAAAACCGAAACATTCATTTTTATAAATTATATAAGTATGATCTCGTAACGAATTTTATTGATTTGAAATGATAGTATTCATTTGTAATTATGTACGTTAAGCATTGTCACTGATACATATATTCATAAGTATACTTACATGTTCGAATATCTTACCCTGAAGTAACTCATAAACTCACAATAAAATCGATATATAAAATATATCAAATATATGTAAAAAGTTCAATCAAATCAACAATCCCAACATGCGTCGAGTATCGGCATAACATGCATTATCGCAGAAAAGTCCGTACCTGTTCGAAACGAACAGTGCGTGTTTCCCACTCAAACCTGCCTGAGAAACATACACCAATAGCGGCCCGACTTTCCTCGATCACGAGCAAAGCACGCGTTGATCACGTCTTGGTCACCATTGTCAACTGTCTTGAGTTTAACTTGAATTTACTGTAGTCGTCTTCTGAATTGCAAAAAAATATGCTCATTTGATACCAAAAAAGACAGATTTCAACAAAATTTCATTATAGCATTATTTGACAACATAGCGCAAAACCAAAAACACATTTTCAGTCATCCTATTTTTCAGATGCACGTTGGCATTTTTAGATTTACTATCTTCGTCTTCTGGTAATCATCATCAACTTTTTCCAAAACTTGCCAGCCACCTCACAGATCTAGAATTTCCTTACCACCTATTAGGAAATCTTTTGTCTAAATACTCACAAACTGCTTATTTATTGTCTCACCAGCAGCTGTTATAGTTTACAATTTACATATTTTCTTCGAATTCGTTTCTTCTGTAATAAAAGTTGACAAATCTTTTTGATGCGTTTTTTAGTGCGATGACAGAATATTTACCTATGTTGAAGTTCAATTTGAATTTGATACTCCACTCGATTAGAATATGGATATCTCTTCGAAGTGCCACACAATCTGTTCGGACACGTTTAAAGATTTTCAAGTCATCAGCAAATAGTAAACACTTGGAGTATTTGTGGGTAGGTCGTTTATGAACGAGAGAAAGAGTAAAGGCCTTAGGTTAGATCCCTGTGGCACTCCAGAAGCAGCAAGAAACTTACCAGAAGTATTTCCGTTATGTTTTATCATACAATGGGAAATGTGAATAAAATAAATTTTAAGTAAATGCTTATACTTTCTTGAGACAGACTTATTCATTTCATAGGAAAATGAAAGAGATACATAGCTAGTATGAGCATTTGATAGGTTTTATTCACCTCACCCAATATCTTATGAACATACGCTAAATGTCATTTTAGTTGTGATTGAAAAACTTCATTATCATCATTTATATCGGGTGAGTATTTTTTTATATTCATTAGGGTGAAAATTCAGTCTGTTTCATTCAGAAGGGCCTTTGATCGACTAACAAAATTTCAACAAATTCATCACTTTTCCCAGTACTTACATGCTCTAGTTTATATCAATAACAGTAACGTTTCATATAAAGTTTATTCCTTGTTTCCAACAATACGTAATAAAGGAATGAAATACCTAATACTAAAACGGATTTCACAAATGACATAGTAAAACAACAATAACAATATGCTGCAGTGGAATAAACGACATGCTATATAAAATACTGTGAAAATACAAGATTGGATTCTGGAGTTATAACAATAATGTTCTCTTCAACGGTGTTTAGGTGTTAGCACTGCTTCTGCATTAAGTTCATTTATTTATGACTACTATACAGCATGGCTTTTTTTAGTCCCCCCCCCCTAAATATTTTTGAATTTAGTTGAGAAATTTTTTTCCAATTTCGATTTTTATGCCTTTCGAAATTTTCGAATTGATGTGCCCCCAGCGCCATCCGTCGAGTAATTGCAATGTTTCTTATCTCAAAAAGTAGTATCGGTAATACCATTCGAAATGTTTTTGGTTTCATTGTTCCACAACAATCCGTTCAAATTTATCGAGGTATGACTAGTTTTCGGATCCGCTTTTTTATTTGATAATTCGAATTTTATTTGCAAAAAACGTATTAACGAATTTAAAAAAAAAATTAGGTAGTTATGAAGAGAAATGAATTATCTTTTCAACGATGTGACACTTGACCCCCCATGCCATTTAAAATTTTTGAGTTGATGTGCCCCCCCGCGCCCCCTGTCAAGCAATCACCATATTTTTTGTATCAAAAAGTAGTATCGGTGAAACCCTCCGGTTTTTTTTTCAAATCTGTACGTCGAACCGTTCAAAAGTTAACAGGAGGGGGGACTAAAAAAGCCGCACTGTAAATTATATATGTGACACAGTATGAAGTCAATCATTATTCCCGCGGATGAATGAATGATCGTATTTGACACGAAATGTCTATGAAAACAGCCATGACAATTGTTTGACTCAAACTGTCAGTGTTAATAAATAATTGTCAAAAGTGTGTTATTTGTGATTTAATGACGGATAGTGAAGGAAATGTGATGGAAAGTGATATAGAAGAAGAATTTTCCTATTAGGATTTTATTGACAATTAGAGTTGTTCACTAAAAATCTGAAATAAATAAATAAGTCTTAAATAAAGTAGATTATACTACTAGCAATAATGGCTATTATTGACTTGTGGTATAATCTACTATTATTGGATGATTCGTGCTTAGATCATAAAGAGGTTTCTTTAATACTCTTCATTTGAGAACATTGTGAGCACCCTAAACATGTATTGGCTGTAAGTTTCAAACACTCGGAGGAGTCAAAAATCTTTTTCTTTTTTCCTTAATTCTGATATCCCTCAAAGAATTTCAATTTCAATCATGGGATTCCAACTTCAGTCATAAGATACCAATTTCAATGCAGTAATTCAAATTTTGATCTCCGTACTACAGCCTTGGGATATCACATTTAATTCGAAAACTCGTGTTTGCAGTTTATTACTGCAGAAATTCAATGACTGGTCTAAATTCTTTGATGTTTCGAAAGACTTCGTTAAAATTGTTAAAATTGTTAAAATTATTAAAATTATTAAAATTATTAAAATTTTAAAAATTGTTAAAATTGTTAAAATTGTTAAAAATTGTTAAAATTGTTAAAATAGTTAAAAATTGTTAAAATTGTTAAAATTGTTAAAATTAATAAAATTGTTAAAATTGTTAAAATTGTTAAAATTGTTAAAATTGTTAAAATTGTTAAAATTGTTAAAATTGTTAAAATTGTTAAAATTGTTAAAATTGTTAAAATTGTTAAAATTGTTAAAATTGTTAAAATTGTTAAAATTGTTAAAATTGTTAAAATTGTTAAAATTGTTAAAATGGTTAAAATCGTTAAAATTGTTAAAAATTGTTAAAATTGTTAAAATTGTTAAAATTGTTAAAATTGTTAAAATTGTTAAAATTGTTAAAATTGTTAAAATTGTTAAAATTGTTAAAATTGTTAAAATTGTTAAAATTGTTAAAATCGTTAAAATTATTATTTCCGTCAACCAATTATGGAACTTTTACAATTTAGCTTCCAGTTGATTTTTTCAGAATCGTTAAATGAAAATATTTATAATAAAGTGGTAAGTAATCTTGTCCTACAGAGTGTTCCAGAGATTCTAGTTGTACCAAAAGAAAATACGGAGTCCCAAACGAAAACGCCCACCACCAAGAATTTTTGCAAATAAAAAGTGATAGACTTTACAGATAATAATAATAATGTATATTCATCTGAAATACGATACAATATTTTGAGACGGTTTTGTAAATGAACGTGGAGACCACAGATATTGAAATATTCAGCTTGTACGTGGTATAGGAGAGATGCATTATGTAATGTAATAGGTTATAGAAAAACATGGACATAATTTTGAGACCAAGGTAAAATTTAAAATTTAAAAATAGGTATAATGAAATTTATTTACTTAGCAAGAATGTAACAATAAAATAAGTTATTCAATACAAGTACTACATGCTTATTATATGTAGATCAATTTACAGTAATAGAACAATAATAGTATGACAGAATTAGTGAAAAATACAAACAAATCAATAAATATGGTAAAATTATAACAGTAGAATATAAAATGTATTACAAGTCTAATATTTTGAACAATAAATTTGGATGTCTCTTGAGGATATTTGTATAATCAAAAGTTATTTATTACTTTGTGAAATAACTGAATCTTTTTTTCTAGTATCCATTCTTTGTTTTAGTTTTGAATTCATTATGTTCTATCTCTAATGCTGGTTGGTAACTCATTATAGAGTTTGCTGCTCAAGTGAATATAACTACGATTCCCAATGGTTTTCTCACATTGTATAGAACAATAATTCTCTTTGCCTCGTCTCATATTTATGAGATGGTAGAGTGACATTTTTTCTTGAAGGCACTTGTTATAATATTCAAGCTGATGAGCTGCCTAATGTCATATATTCGGACTTCGATAAATAGATCATCGGTGGGATATTGTCGGGGTTTTGCTAAAATAATTTTTAAAATCTCCTTTTGTATATCATACATATTTTCAAGATGTACGTCATTCACTCCTCTCCAGCCCAGAGTTCTGTAGGAACGTAGAGACTTTACTAAGGAATAGTTGGGTTATGTTCAAGAATTTTTTTTTTAACCTTGCCCTTGATAAAAGTCCCCAGATTTTTTCCTCGTTGTTTTTTATTTGGAGGTCCCACCGGAAATGTCTGTCGACTTCAGTTACTAGGTATTTCATTGACTCGGCTCCAGAAATTTCAGTAACATAATCAATTTTGATGTTTCCTGAATTTGGTAAATTAGTGTTAATTATAACTCGAAATTAGGAAAAAATTATTGCATGTCCTCCCTTCGCTAATTTCATGTTACAACTCGAAATTAAGCTAATTATTTCGAGTTGCAACTCGAAATTAATAAAAATGTTTCGCATGAACATTCTACGCCTTCGTAAAAAATGCCACACAATTTTATATATGTATACCCTGTACATATTTTCCGCACTAATTGTACAATATATGTGGCACAATGGGTAAGTGAGTATGGATTTTTTGGCAGTGTTGCTTGTTCCGCTCAATGGGATTTCTACAAACAAATGCGAAATTACGTTAAGGGTACCATAAATATGGAAAAAAGCATATTTCAACTTTGCCTTGAGAAACAAAAATAGTAAACAGTTATGGATTAGACTGAAACAACTTAATGTCATTTCAAAAGAATAAAATGAAATGACTACCAATCTTATGAATGATGTAAATTCTATGAACCTGCATTTTAGCAATATACCACAACTCAGCAAAACTGCCATCCAATTGGAATGACTAGATATATATAAAAATGTACAAAACGTCAACCGTAATTTCACATTTCAAAAATTCCCTCAAAAAGTTTTGGACTCCATCAACACTATCAAAAGCAATCGTTGTGGAAGTGATGGTAATACAAAACAAATGTTAGATCTTGTCTCTTCTCGTTTACTCAACCACATTACGTATGTTATCAATGCTGCCATTGAAACGGGAACTTTTCCAAACTCCTGGAAATGCGCTAGGGTGTTACCTATTCCAAAACTAGATAAGGCTACAGATTTCTCACACTTTAGACCTATAAGCCTCTTGCAAATTCTCTCAAAAGCTTTCGAAAAAATCTTGAAAAATCAAATTACTAAATTTATTATTCATGAAAAAATTATTCCAAGATTTCAAAGAGGATATAGAGAACATTACAGCACAATAACTGCCTTAGCATGTATCACAAATGATATACTAACTGCTACTGATCGGAAAAAAATTACTTGCCTTGCATTGTTAGATTATAGCAAAGCCTTTGATATGGTAAATCCAACAATACTTTGTGATATACTGAGGTACTTTGGTTTTTCAGGTATAGCCGTTAAATTAATCAGAGACTATTCAAGTCATCGTCCAGTATGTCATTTCTGATGGAAGAGAATCAAATCACCTTCCAATCACTCGAGGAGTCCCCCAAGGCTATATACTTGGACCACTATTATTCACAGTTTATATCTTTGATTTTTATTCTCATCCAGCTAACTGTCAAATGCATTTGTATGCAGATGACACACAGGTGTATTTCAGTTTTGATAACGAAAAAAGGATGGAGTCTATCACCTTAATAAACGACGACCTTGACAAACTTCATGACATATCTACCGCACATGGATTAAAGCTGAACCCAGAAAAATCCAAAACTGTAATAATTGGTCGTCAATCAAAGAGAGAAGTCCATTTGAACAGTCAATTCCAAATACAAGGCACTCCAATTCCCATTGCGAACGAATGTGAAATGTTAGGTTTATTGTTGGACAAAGACATAGTTATATACAGGGTATCCTGTTTCTCTCTGAGAAGTATCTTCCATACAGGCACTTGATTACCAATACATTGAAAACACAAATATGTGATTCTTTGATTCCATCCAGAATATCTTACTGTGATGCTATATACGGCCCTGCTCTAACGAAAACTAATATTTCCCGATTACAAAGAGCTCAACAATCATGCATGTGATTTTCCTACTTAATTAAAAAATACGATCATTCAGCCACATACACAAAAATTCTAAAAAACTCATGCTGGATAAGGTAAGAAAATTACATTTGCTCGATCTTACACACAAAGTTACGATTCATGAAAAGCCTCACTACTGATTTGATATGCTGAAGCGTTTTGAAAATGTAAATAACTTAAGAGCGAGAAATCGACCAACTTTAGTTGTGCCAAAATATTCTACAGGAGAAGTTGTCAGTATAATGTCAGTGTTCTCTACAATAATTTACCTAACAGTTTAAAAAATTATTCTCTACTCAATTTTAAGAAAAAACTGAAGACATTTCTAAAAGAGGAGGACAGTCAAGACGTTGAAGAACCACTGCTATGCACTATGAAACATGATTAAGTCCACTTGCATTAATTAATTATATTCTTTATTTATATCAATATTCATAAAATTAATTTATGCTGAAAAGCACTTCACAGTGAGTCTCCACCTTTTCCATATGTTGTTTATCTTTATATCGAATAAGGGCGCATTATTATTATTATTATGATTATATTTCATTGAATTTGGTATTTGGTTCAATTGTCTTCAGTGTTTTCCAAAGTTCATCAGGATCATGCATGTTGTTTTTACTCCTGATCATCACGAAATTGTTCTCATATTATCTTCACCCGAATATATTTGAAAAATACCCCCTTTCCATAATTTCCCGATTCTCCCCAATACGAGCCATCGAACTCAGAGTGACACCGTGCCGGTTAATTGCAGAAACGTGTCAAACGTGATCTGCATATCCTCACGACCAGCTCGGTCCGTTGTTGAACAAACTAAGCTACTTAATGAGGCCACCCCTATTCTTCCCTCTGACAATCTCAGTGGGGACAATAATTGGATCTGTCTAGAAGGAAACTATGTTCTCCGTGTTTTTCAAATTTCACAACATATGCTGTTTGGTTCATACAAAAATCCAGATGGGCAGTAATTGCCTGATTCGCTTTTTCTATTATTTGCCTCAATAAACTCGTAAAATTGTCATTTCTGATGACATCTTTGTGAGTTATCTTTCAATCTTTCAAGACATGCCTCCAGGCTACTTTTAATGATTTGAAACAACTCAAGTCCAAACGTTGGCATGAATGAGTAGATATTAGTGATAAAAGGATGAATTTGATGTCGTTTGCTTCAGTGATAATCATCTCAGTGAAAATGGATTATAAAAAATTCAGTCTTCCGCAAATTTCCTATACAATAGGAGTTTCGTCAGCAAGCATTGAACAAAAAATAATCCAACAGCCCCCTACGACTGCCGAATCATTCCTGCACAACACTTGGTAAAGCATTTCCACAAGAACACACTTTGCACTGATCCCTGTAATAACTAGCAGATGTTAACAAAAGAGATGTGACATTATGGTTCTGCCAATCATCAGTGCTACTATCCAGCATCCTTGAATTGATACCCATTTGCTTTTGTCCTAGCTAGATTAACTCCTATTAAATGTTTGGTCTACGAGGTAACTTTTCGAAATAATCCAGAGCAGTTACGAAGCAGTCTCCAAATATTTCTTGATCAAACCATCCCAACTTACTCCAGTTATATCTGGCTCCATTTGGACCAAGCTCTGTCCACGTTTGCCAAATATGATCCTCCTTTTATACATTATAAGGGGGTAACATAACCCCCGAGGCAGCAACTGAGAACATCACGGATGATTTACTCTACTACTACTTTTTCTTCTCTCTTGGATCCTCGTCGCACGATATCATTACTCCTACCAGGATCGTCGCAGAAATCCGTATCATCGTAATTTATTATTCCCTCTAGTTGAATACCATTCACATTAACCACCAGTTTACCAAAATATTCAGTGATAATACTGGGACTTACTGCTACAAGACTGGCTTTGATCCACTGTGAAAATCCAGATGATAATCAAAAAACTGTTATACTGTTGCTCCCCAGTGAACATAGGAATCAGACTAGTCATAGGCCGTGGTGGTAGAGCGAAGGGTCGAGGGTTCAAAGCCTCGCATGGTCATCTGTCTCGTGCATGGCGTCACACGTTAAAAGGTAAGCGCTGCGTTTTCCCTAGCTCACACAAGTCTCTCGAAGACTTCCAAAGGTTACGCGTAGGGGTGCAATCGGTTGACAGAAATAACAACAAAATACAACAACAAATTCTGTTGAGATACGATTGAACAAAAAGTTCAACATCTTTGGGTTCAGATGAATAACCCCAGCATTAACTAGAGCTTCCTCTTTACCTCTGTCGTCACCTTTGGAAAATTGAATTTGCCTACCAGGTGTTTTGGGATGTTCACCTTTGACATTCCCGAAAATTGAAGAATCAGGAATACCAAACTTTTTCTCATGCAGGATCTTTGTAGCTTGTTTCTACCGTTTTTCGTTTATCAATGACCAGTTGCAATGTTTTCCTTCATAATTCTCATATGGTCTGGCTCCAATCTTCCTTTTAAATGTCTTTCCCATTTTGTTTCAAATAACCCCTGAAATTACGAATATAAATAAAGCCGGTCCTGTATTTTTTGTTCATGATATTGAAAGCTGTTAAGAGTTATAATCTCTAGCCGACAGTGGAGTGGAAAAATAAATAGTACTCACAATTTCATTTCTAGGGTGGTCCATTACCTATTATATTTCACATGATTTCACGTAAATAATATTTACTTCTTCTCAGACTAGTACAAAATGAACTATTTGGCACTAATGCGAAATACGTTATTTTTTGTGCTAGTTCACAGTGCGAAATGATACGTATTTCGAGAGGATTGTCAGAAAGGAAGTATTTGTTATTTTGTTGTGAATGTTGGAAAACATCACGAAATATTCATTGAAGAAATAGAAAATGATGAAATTTAATAGAAAGAAGAATATGGGCCAGTTTCGCAGGTTCCAGACAAGCTTCAGAATAAATAACTGATGGTTAGAATGTGAACCATTCAACACCATTTAAACAATGTCATTCACAGTCTAGTAAGTTATCTGGAGTTTAATTGGAACTGGTAAAACTGGCCCTAAAGGTACAAACATTGGAAATATTCAATCAAGATTGAGTCTTGAAAGAAATAATACAATGTTCGATGTGAAATGAGAAGTGCTATGATCTACCATGGACAGAAGGAGCAATTTCATCGAAGAATCATTTCATCAATATTTTTTTTTTCAGTTTGTCATTGCCTATCTCTGTTACCATATTTCTTGCTTTCGTAACAATTGCAAGGGTGGAACAATAGCTTTTTTTATAGGTTTCTCATCTGTCATTCTGCTATAGCGTTCTGTCATCATGACAAACATAAAACTCAAATGGACGCCATTTTCTATGAGATTATATTACGTTTCAAACAGTTGCATACATAGTGGGATTACTACAACATTAAGAGGCCATGAGCGCAATTATATTTGTGGCGCTTTTAAGGGTAAAAGAGTCAATTGATAACTCGAAAACGGTTCGTCGTATCGATTCCCAACAAGGACAGGATTCTAGAGGACATTCAATTCTAGGTACGTGCTGTAATGGAAATTGAAATTTCAATCCACTTTTTCACAAAAAAAATCTCAAAAATGTCGCAAAAATGCAGTTACTTTGAAGAAAGTTTTTGGGTAGATGAACAAATAATTTCAAAAAAACATTACAGCACGTACATAGATCAACGTTTTAACTTTCCTCTGATACCAAATTTGTTTCGATTGGATGAAGATTGCTTCAAGTTTTAATGGAAGTGAAATACCATTGCAGCTTCCTCGATAATCTGTAAAAAGCATCGTGAGGTGCTGCCGCAGACGTAGGTACATAGAATCGACCGTCCTCTAGAAGCCTGTCTTTGTTTGAAATCGATACGGTGAACCGTTTTTGAGTTATCGGCTCTTTTACCAAAAAAACCGCCCCTAATATGATCGCGCTCATGGCCTCTTAATAGAAAATGCAATTTATTAAAAAAAAAAGTTTCTTTGATTGTTATTATATTACTTTTAACAGCTAGATTTGAACAAAGAGTGTCTTCCTTACACTTCAGTACCACCTAAATGAAACAGTTTGTGGTCTTTGAAAAAATATGCTATGTAACTCGTGCAATAATCACTTACTTTTTGCACATGTTGCATAAATAACTATCAAATATTGCCTTTTCATGAACTAGTCTTAATGCAATCATGTATTTCATGGAATCTTTCAAGCAAATGTTTACGTTCAAACATCATATTGCCTCGAAGATACAAATAGTTTCCACTGCTTTTCAGTTGCAATAACAAACGACAGGGTTTGTCCTTTCTGTATCAGCAGCCATTAGGAAAACAAAAAATAACATTGGAACAGATTCCGGTATTTATTTTCTTTCCAACTTCCACTTAATGAAAATCATTATTGCAACCCACAGTTTTGTTTATATATCCCCAGTGAGTTCTGCGATAGGATAAAAATAATAAAGTTGGGGCGGAAAGTACCATTAGTGGCTGGTTTAACCTAGATAGTTCACTTCGTAATATTACATCATTAGGAAATATTTTCAGAGTTTAATTTAATTGAATGTTCCTAATTGCGCTCACTAATATGGAAGTTGGAAAAAGATGCAGTGGAAATGAATGATGAATAATTTTATTTCAGATTTATTTATTTTATGGAAGCGACCCGCATCATCCTTGTGAAAATGGCTTTCTGATAAATTCCCTTATTGGGTATGTTTTACATTTTTACTACCTTGGCAAAAGTGTCCATGGACACAAAAAAATCGGCCCACTAGTTTTTGAGATCCAGGGTGTCAAAGATGAAAAGTGTATCTTTCTGCTCAGAATTGTCGAAAATTGCTGCAAAACGCCTATTTATTCTGGGAATACCATGCTTCAATGATGGTAGTGACACTTTGATCTTGTACCAATTGTATTTTTACGTTTTGTGCTCTCCAACAAGATGAACAAGGAAAAATCCAATTCGATTAATTTTAAACCAACCAGTGTAAGTTCTCTGGTGAGAATTAAAGATTCAACTCTTTTTGCTTATCATATGCATATCAAACATTCTTCAATGTTGAGAACGTCAGATAGTCGTTTCAGGCAAACAGAGTGAGTAAAAAGATACTGTACAACTTTCTTTGAAAAATGTTTTTTTCCAATGAATACCCTGTATTTCGAAAAAGAATCGGTTGATTTTCATGAATTTTTGATATAATGTACGGTACACTTTTAAAAGCTTTTATTGAATTGCACTAAACAAAGAAAAAAAATCTTTTGGGTTGTTACGTTATGCTGTGAGTAACAAGATTCAAAAACTTGTCGATTAACAATTAATATTTGTTTTCAAACTGAAAAAATTGCGCGGTAAACTCTTGCATCTGTTTCTCACAGAATAATATACGTCACACATTTGAAGAAATAATTTTTGTAATTCAATAAATACTTATTTTTGAAAAGTTTATTCATTTATATTTATTCATATTTTTTTGGGAAATATGTTCGAATACATTTCAAAATTAGTTCATTGAATCAATATCCACAAAACTTAGATATTTACTGAGCGAACAATTGATTTTTTTCGTAATACTGGGTTTCATTGAAAAAAACTTTTTTGAGAATCTTGGGCTGTATCTTTTTACTCACCGTGTATACATGAAATGACAAAAATGAGACCTGCGGAACACCAACGCCCATATTGACTAAGTCTGAGTCTGTATTATACCATTTCACATACATACATTTAGGATATAACCAGTGGCGGAGATAAGGATTCGGAGGCACCCCCGCCAAATATTGTTAGAATATTCATACGTGTGGCAATACAATCTGGAAAGAGGAAGAAGGGGCCCTTTCTGGAGCTGAGGTCCCCACGCTCGGCGGGCTCTCGGGACCCATATCGCCGCCACTGGATATAACACATGCAAGAGATTTCCCTCGAACACCTACTGCAAATAATTTGTCAGCAAGTATATCAACATTTATTTTATTCTTGGTTGAATCAAAGAAAATTGTATTTACTGGTCGACAAGCATAAGGATGCCTCCGAGAATTGGTTGCGCAGTAGACACAACCCTGGAGTGGGGCACGAGCTCACTCGCTCTGCATTATTCAAACAGTTAACGTCGTGAGTGTACAGTCAGTGGAATAAAATTATTGTGGCGTTATTAGAGAGTTGAAGTGCTGCCATGAACGTAAACGTTAACGTACAAATTGACATCTACGCATGCGCATTCGTCAGCTATTCACGTTAACGTTGAAAATAGGTTTACGGGAATACGTAACCTAACGGTCTCACACGGATACCTTAAAAATCAACGCACGTTAACCGAAGAATATACGAATCACACCGATGAGTTGCGAATGAGCAAATTTTGACTTTAAAGCCATAAAATCAAGAAGTGACAAAGCAATATTTACAATTTTACATCAATCATCATTTTTTCAATGTATTTTTGATGATCTTGCTCGGTATTTCGCTTTATTCAAAACAATGAACATTTCGAAAAGCCAATTCCGGAAGAATTTGATTTGCATTTGGCAAGGGAGGTATATGGTCAAAATCCCTATTAAGATCCTCAAAGTAGAGTTCATCTTCCAGTTGTTCATAGAAAACTGCATAAAAGCGAAATAAACACAAATTAACATGTTAGGGTTAGCGGTTGACATACGTTCAACTTCAACTCAATTTCATAACAACCCGTAAACGTTATATTTCGTACGTTAACGTCTACGTGAAGGTTCACGTACTGTAATCACTTCAACTCTCTGCGATTGTGTGTTGAATTTGAAATCCTTGTGTTGTGTATAGTTTTGAAATATTATTAGATAGGTTATAGTGTAGTTTGTTGTGTTTGAAAATGCCTTCAAAGAGTAAAGTGAGAAATAAGATTCTGAGTGGACAAAGTAGGGAAATTGTCAGTAATGTCATCAAATTTATGCAGGCAGAAGCAATGATAGGTTAAACCAGTATTCCTCTTGTGAAGGTTCAAGAACGAGTTGCTGCCGCAACGGGAGTTTGCAATAGAAGCATTAGGAAAATTAAAACAGAAATGAATAAAATTGAAAAAGGTGAAATGGAACAATTCTCAACTCCAAATAAAAAGAGAAACAAAAAATCAAAAGTTACCATGGACAATGCTGATTTGGCAGTGGTCAGAGGTCATGTGATATTGTTAGTCAACTTCTGTAAGTATGTTCCTCGTGTTCTTTATTATATTTATTTACCTATTTCTGATATTGTGTGGCGATGCATTCTTTTTCTAGTCATACTTTATTTACACTTATGGCTTCGGGAAAATTATGCAATTTTCATAAACGGTCCAGTGATCACAGACAATTATATTATTCGAACAGTTCATTAGGAATAAATGAAAATTCAGATAAGAACCTACGTTCCTACGTGTTGCAGAAAAATTTCTCTCCCGATTGTACATTCCGATGATAACCAGCAGTAGTCGATCTTTGTCGCACATCTACTCACGCTTTCTATTGTTTGCACATCTCAGAGGCATCCTTATGCTTGTCGACCTGTACAAATTTTCCCCCATCGATACCATTATGAACAGTATCCATAAAAGTTGCAGTGGCAAAAAAGGGAATAATGTATTGTAAACATATTTTTCTATTATTAGTTATCAATCGAATGAGATGTTTTTTCTCCACGATCATCACAGAATTTGCCAATTCTGAAATCAAATTTGATTACAGAATGCTGGAATTCTCTCTCTTGAGATTGAAGAAATATTCTGCAACACCTCTGCCCCCATGCAATTTAAATGTATTTACATTCTCTCTCTCTTGTGATAGAATAATATTCTTACACTGTTTAGTAATAATAACATTAGCCTTGACGCATTTGATTGTCAAATTAGTTGCAAAATTTGTGTCAAGTGTCAAAATTATTGCTGTCATGTTTCCTATCTTTGATCGTGGAGAAAGTATAGTCTGCTACTCGGTTAGAATGAAAATTCGTGATGCTCGTGGTTCCTCACGCTCGCCTTCGACTCACGCTCGGAACTTTCCACTCGCATCGAATTTTCATTCTAACCTTGTTACAGAATATACTATTCTTGGATATTGAAATAATTTTTCATATTTTTAGTAGATCTGGAAAGGCTTCCTCCTCAACCAAGCGCCAAATTATGGTATTCAGTAATGACTTGATGAAGTCAAATCATTTTTAAAATTTGGGCAATAATTATTTAAATTGCGCTTGAGACTTTTATTTATTAATAGGTACCATCTACCATCTTATACGTTCAATAAATCACTTGGACATTTTTACATAAAGTAGGTTCCAGCTTTTGGAGTCGTTGTACTCTTATCTCAAATTTGACAATTTGGCGCTTGGTACTTATTAGTTAAACGCTATCCATATGCCAGCGGTTCACAAATATACTAAGATATTGCTTTGATTATTCTTGTAGGATTCCTGTAGAATTTTTCTTTTTTAGTTCATGAATAACTTTTGAAAACTTCAGTGGCTGTGACAGGGTTAAAGTGAAAACTATGCATGTATCTAGTTGATTAGTAGTGATTAATGACATTTCATTTTTAAAATGATGTTCTAAATTATTTGGAACTGTTGAAGAATGATATTCTCCAAAACTGTCAGCAACGTTTGTTTTATTATTCACAAGTTTGTTTTCGATGTACAATTCCTGTGGTTATTCAATTTTAGTTTTTTTTCGTTAATTTATTTACTGTTTTTGGCTACTCTGATTCAGAATTTTCTTTCGATAATATGTTCGTTTATAAGCTTTTATGTTTTTCCTATGGTGTTTATTAATTGTGTGATATGAATCTAGTACATTTTGATAGTTAGTATTTTCTATTAAACAATGAAGTTCCTCCAATTTCCTACCTTTTGCCTTGAGTTTCTCTGTTATCCATTTATAAATTTATGCATTCTTGTAAAAGACAATATTCTGAATCGAATTTTACTAGGAAGTCATCATTTGATAGTTTGACTAAAATTAAAAACTTCAAAACATTTAACAATTGCTACAATTTGCCAATCGAATGACTGTCGTAGAAAAAATATTTTATGATACATTTTCGTAAAGAGCTTTTTGTAGTAGCTACTTTTGACTTTTGACTCCACGCTCATTCGAAAAGGTCCTACTTTACGAACTTTAATTTTCACTGAGCTTATTTGTCGCTACCGATAAGACCACCCTTATATATAGAAATAACAAGAGACGAAAATATGGAAAATTGCCATTATGAAATTAATCATTTATTAAAACAACAAGAATATAAATTTCAGAAAAATTTCATCAAATCATTTGTTTTTTCATTTTTGATGTTGTGAATAAGCTTAGTACAATCAGAAAGCTGTTGAATTGGTCATGTGAAGACTGTTTTTTCTTTCTGAGGAAAGTAATAAAACATTCCGCCAAGAAAATTAACCTGTTGCTGCCAAACACAATAATCATGTTTGGCACAACGACTAAAATTTTGAATTTTGTGTGACCCACGTTGAGCATGAATTTGTCATTCCTGAAATTAGAATACTTTTCAGAACTTAGGCGGCTAATGGGTAATTCAACGCGCTGAAGCTCTACATTGCATAACTTTGTTTAAAGCTATAAATACGGTGAGCCGCTCCAGAAATTTATTGGTTTGTTGGTTACGCGTTTTCGCATTTTATGCGAATTCTTGTAAGAATAATTTTTCAGCAATCTTAAGTGCACATGCACGGAACAATACTTGGGAAGCACAATCTGATGAGAATGAAATGAACCAATTTCATAAAATAAGAAAAATTTCGATAATCTGGTCTGTTTCAATAACAAAAATTAATTGATGGTACTACATTTCCTAATGAAAAATCTCTTTCATCTGATCCACTGAGTACAATTTTTTTCTAGGTCGATGTATCATTTATCTATACATCTATGAGAATAAATAGTATTTTCCCCTTCAAGTTATCTTCATCAAAAGGAATACTGCACTAATAGTAAATATCTAATTAATTACTATGAATCAATAGTAACAGTAAAAACATTGACTAAAAACCAAAATAATAATCAACAAATCATGAGAGAAAATGACCAACTGAAAAGAGTTTCTCCACGCCATTCTATATTTTAACCAAAAGATGAAAGAGAAGTTATAAATCTGATCAATTTCCTCAAATCCAATAAAGCACCAGGAATTGATGGAATCAAATCAGAAACATTGGAAGATATTGAATATTGAAACGTAAGTTTACTGACTCATCTAGTAAACAACTTACTAATAGAGGACCATTTTCAGTCAATTTTAGGAAAAAATCACATATTGTTATTGTTTTCCTTTAGAACAATTGGATATGAATCAATATGCAGCTGGCAATGATTCCTTTTGTTGCTACTTCCTCTACGCTTTGTCCAATCACAGCGGATCTACCTTCAGTGGACACTACACGGCTTTCTGTAGACACACTTTAAATGGCTGTTGGCATGAGTTCAATAGTGTGTCAATAGTATTTTCAAATTCTTTTGTGTGCGGAGATGCTTGTGTTCTCTTTTATGAGCAGGAGGGTTCTTTTCCCTGATCATTATTATTGTTGAACATTTTATTTTATTGTTGCTAATGTATCTTTTTATTATTTATATTTATAAAAATATAAATAGAAAAGTTATTGGGTATAGCTCTCAAAAACCGGAAAAATCAAGTACGAAGATGTACAACACTTGAATGTTAAAATAGAAACAAAGGAAGTTAACAACAGGAAGCTAACCACACATTTGTGGCTTCGGTTAGAAGACCTTGAGATTTCAAGGCAACAACTAACGTCGCCACGGAGGCAGCTATAGCTACCAGCGTGACAATCCAACCCAGGAAAATATAAATCAGGATGGACTTATCGAGGGGCAATATATAAAAATATCACATTTTTCACAGTTTTTCAACATATTCCTGAGTAAAAACAAAGTACTGAACAGCCTAGTACTAAGTAAGTCTATGTGATGTGACCAATTCAGACAAACATCTACTGCAACCCCAAGCAATTTACAGTGGTCACCTCTCGTAATTTGGTTATTACTGGAAATAACTAGGTTTTGGGATTTTCTCCTGTTTATGTAAAGATTATTTACAAAAAACCAAGTTTCTGCTTCAAATATTATTGTTTCTGCATGTTCAAGAAGAAGAGAAATATTGTATTAGTAATGAAAGACATATCATTCGCAAAGAGGACAATCTCACACTTTGTCATGGAAGCATAGGTCATTTATGTATATCATGAAAAGCAGTGGCCCCAAGACAGATCCTTGGGAAACACCGTGAAGAATCTTTTTCATTTCAGATTTAGAGTTATTGGGATAATAGGTAATTGTTCCCTTATCGAAATTACTCAAATGGTTTAGAATCCAATGGGACATAGAAATTTATTCGAACTGTTCTTATGAATAGCAGTTCTTTCATAACAATATAATTTTCTGTAATGATCGACGGGTTTTAACGATTTGAAAATTTTAATGTTAATTTTATGGTGAGATCTGCAACACTTTTTCTCTCGTGAATATTTAGCATTGCCCAAATGATCACGGAACCTGATAATCGTAGATCTCTTGGTTAGACCATACTATACCTCATCATTTTGTCTTTCGAAATTTGCATCTCGGAAGATAGTGTTAATTATTTCCCACTGAATAAATCAGATTTGTTCCAAACAGCATCCTAAGATGTCTAAAAACCCTGGTGTGTCGAGTGATTAGATTTTGTTTAGATTTTACAGAAGACAAATAAACAAATGAAATAGTGGTCTGTTTCTTTAGTCGGTTCCAGAGATGGCGCCCTTATAGAATTTTAGTCCTGTCAATATTCCAGGGATATGGTGATTGATGACTGTTGCAAATTTTATGGAATTTCAACAAAATTTAAATACTATTCAAAAATGAATAGTTGTGACGGAATCTAAATTTCATAGTGCAATTTCCTTGTTCCTATCATTGTGTTTTAATTTTCTTAGAAGTTTATCGTTCATTCAATAATAACTCAATTTGTCTGATTGGCTCGTCCGTTAAGATCCATAGAAATTGTATAAAATACACAGAAACGATTCGATCTCCACAAAATTTATTCAATCAGACAGTGAAGAAGCTACTGTGCTGGCGAAACATGTCTGATTGAATAAAATTTATGAATATTCAATCGTTTTCTGTGTAGTTTGTACAATAATAATTTGATCATGTTCCGTTTTTGTATCATTTGTGGGCAATCCAAAATAATTCATCTATATCCAGTACCGAAAGTACCTGAAGATTATCGCATAGTATCTTGTATTATTAGAAAACATTTCAATGAAAATAATGGCACGAATACATCTCACACGGAATCCCGCCATTCCTGCTTATATTAGCACAAGATTGACAGGTTCTAATGGTGAATTTTCATGAAGCTTAATTATTTCAATCCTTCCAAATAAAATGCGCGGTTATTAGTGTACTTAATTGCATTCCAGTAAAAAATAATATAAATAAGTCGAAAATGTAAGAAATGAAACTGATTGGTGATAGTGATTCAGTAAATTCCAATAATTAGGTCTCTTTATTCAGTTCATTCGTCGGCAATACTTGAAAACTTCTGTGCTTGTACCATGGCGGTACACGCAAATGCGGAATATTTGGGAAACAGGTCACGATTTCATTTGTTTTCTCTTAATCAAGCTGTCGAATTGTCTCCCGTTTTATCCCACACTTTTGCAGGTATGAGTTGACACACCAGGATTTTTAGACATCTTACAGCATCCTGTAGCTCTCAAATAACGTCAGTGTCAAGTTCCAATTGTCACTATTCGTAATGTCTGAAACACAGAACAAAAATATTTCAGATCAGTCTTTGAAATCGTCAGAAGCTCAAGCTGCCGCCGATGAGAATGAGAGCGATCATGCTTTCCTCCAGGAAGGTTCTCTGTCGAACAGAACATCCAGCTCTGAAGATATTGATCACAAAAATGAAAATTTCCAATCAAACAATTTAACTGAAGACGAGATCGCCTCAGAAGTTTGTCATCTAGCCGGAAACCCCAACCTCTGCAAACTGGTAAAAGCTGCTCTCAAAATGGAATCATTTGACAGTATTAAGAAAAAAACACGTGCAGACATAGTTTCGTTGCCTGCCAGGCAATACCTGGATGAAACAGTTGTGCCAATTTTGATGAATGCCTTGTCGTATCTTACGAAGGAACGCCCACCAGAGCCAATAACTGCATTAGCCGTTTTTTTGTTGAAGAACAAATCGAAGTTCGAAACACAAACCGAAAGTCCATCGACTCTGACGAAGGAAAAGGTGGCGGAAAAACGTTGAACATTTTTAGCCTTTCATGTACACTGAATATGTTTTATCCATATGGCCCTGAATAAGTTTTTTTCTTCAAACTTGAATATGTTGTATTCATTGTTTCATGAATGGTATCACAATAAACATTCTTAAAAAAAAAATCTAAACTCTCGTAACCAATCTGGACAAGCAGTGTTTTCATTGGGTACCACAAATAACGCAATCTTCTCGTTGCTCGAAAGTACTTACGTGACTTTGAATGATGGAGAAGCAGCTGCAGCAGTGTTCTGCGATTTATCGAAGGCGTTCGATTGTGTTGAACACAAACTACTGCTGCAAAAGCTGGAGTTCTACGGCTATAAGAATTCCTCTTTGAACTGGTTTCGCTCATACTTATCAGAAAGAAGTCAGATATTGAAAATCAAATGGAACCATTCTCAGATAAACAAAGTTACAATGGGCGTACCACAGGGGTCAGTCTTGGGCCCAATCCTGTTTCTTTGGTATATAAACGACCTAGCCACTATTCGCATTCAGGGAAAGTTCACCTTCTTTGCGGATGATCAATCAATCAATCAAAATATACTTTATTACACAAAGAATTACATTCTCATTGGCAAAGCGTAGTGTTAGGTTACGATACAATGGGTATCATAGTCATAATTAGATAGTGTAAACCCATCCGTAAAATATAACATAGTCAATAAATAATACATACGCAATAAATAACAAAGATAAGATAAACACATGAAAAGCAGTCTTGATAATAATACGCTCCACAATGCATCATTAGGTAGAGCTAATTATACAATAGTGTACATAAAATTGTGAATACACATATAAACACAATTCGTAAAAAAAAATTTAGAACAAGTAAGGCATGTTTAGAAGTAAAAATATTGAGATCCTTATATCTGCTAAAAAGGTTGGTCATTAAAAAATTCATCCAAACTATAAAAGGGTCTACAAGAAAGTAATGCCTTGACTTCTTTTCTAAAAATAACTCCAGATACCACTTCTTTTATATTATCCGGCAAGTGGTTGAATATCTTACATCCAATATATATTATTGAGTCTTTCACTAGAGAAGATAAAGGAATTGGTAGTTTCAACTGATTTTGTTGTCGGGTGGAATAAGTGCTTATTCTTTGAAATTTGGATTTATTTTTGTATATTAGGCATGAATAACTTACTTATATATATATATATATATATATATATATATATATCGATATGACAGTAAGTATTTTGTGATTTTTGAAGTGTATTCTGCATGAGTCTCGAATTCTTAATTTGCATAAGCTTCTCAGGGCACGTCTTTGTTGAACAAAGACACTTTGTAGAGAGGAACTATTACGTGCTCCCCAGAATGGTATACCATACCTCAGTTGCGAGTGTATAAGGGCATAATAAACTATTTTCGCAGCTGAAAATCCCAATTCATTTGATGCCATTCTGACGGCATAGCAACCAGAGGATAACTTTTTATTGAGGTTGGTTATGTGTTCCTTGAATTTTAGACCATAGTCTATGTATAGCCCCAAAAATTTAGATTTTATTTGTTTTTCTATTATTTTAGTTTCTATGGATACATCCCCGATTGTGCATCTGAAAGAAACTATATTGGTTTTGGATGTGTTGAATGTGAGAAGATTTGAGTTACACCACTTCTTCACTTTCTGTATGTCGTTGCTGATATTCTGATGTAGTTCAGTGTCATCGTTGCTGTGCCATACAATTGTAGTATCATCAGCGAAGAGAGTAAATTTTCCTGATATATTAAGGGCTGGCAGGTCATTTACATATGGCAGAAACAAAATGGGGCCAAGGATTGAACCTTGTGGCACACCACAGTGTATATTTGCTAAATTGGAAATTGATATTGTTTTTACTATCTGCGTTCGATCTGATAAGTATGATCCAAACCATCTAAGTGCACTTAGTCTTATTCCATAGCGGTGGAGTTTCCGCAACAATATTTCGTGATTAACACAGTCAATGACTTGGACAAATCACAAAATACTGCCGCAGCCACGTCACCGCTATTGATTTCACTATATAGTTCATATAGAAGAGAAAAAATTGCGTCATTCGTGCTTTCGTTATTTTGGAAACCAAATTGTTGTAAACTCAATATATTGTGGGTGCATAAGAAGTTGTTTAATCTAGTTTTGACAAGTTTTTCAAATAATTTTGATAGCGTTGGAATGAGAGAAATAGGTCTAAAATTTGAGGGTGAGCTCGTATCACCACCTTTATGTAGAGGTGACACTACTATTGCACGGGAAGGATATAAACCACTTGAAAGAAAAAATTGCTACGGACCGCGGGGATAGCTCGAACGGAGAGCGCCGGTTCACCGATATCTGAAGCCAAGCAATGCTATGCGTGGCCGTGGTTTGGATGGGTGACCTACGGACCTCCTTTTGATTCTCCTCGGATCGTGCTAGGAATCGCACGTAAAAAGGTAAGACCTCGTTAATCCTTGGCTCGCACAAGTTTCGACTTTTGAGGGCTGCCGTTCGTAAGGGGACGACAGCTGGTTAACGGAAAAAACAATTTTGATAATTTAATTTAACCTCACTAAAATAAAGCAATGGTGGCTAGGTAGATATACTATATATATATATATATATATATATATATATATATATATATATATATATATATATATATATATATATATATATATATATATATATATATATATATATATATATATGAAAATATAAGTAGAAACGTTATTGGGTATAACCCTCAAAATGTTCTGCAACCGTAGACACGTGTTTCGAGCTTAAGCTCTCATCAGTACGGTAAAATCAAGTGCGAAGATGTACAACACTTGGATGTAAAAATAGAAACAAAGGAAGTCAACAACAGGAAGCCAACCACACATTTGTGGCTTCGGTTAGAAGACCTTGTGCTTACAAGGCAACATCTAACGTCGCCACAAGCGCAAGGTCTTCTAACCGAAGCCACAAATGTGTGGTTGGCTTCCTTTGTTTCTATTTTTACATCCAAGTGTTGTACATCTTCGCACTTGATTTTACCGTACTGATGAGAGCTTAAGCTCGAAACACGTGTCTACGGTTGCAGAACATTTTGAGGGTTATACCCAATAACGTTTCTACTTAAATTTTCATATATTGCCCCTCGCAAAATTCATCCTTATTTGTATTTTCCTGGGTAGGATTGTCACGCTGGTAGCTATAGCTATATATATATATATATATATATATATATATATATAGAGTAAAACTGTTTGTAGGGCCTGCAGCGATGTAAAAGGAAACTCTTTTAAGTTTTTTCCAAGCTTTCGGAATCTTTTATTCCATCATCAGGGAGACTAATGTTCATAAAAGTTATTTATAAGAACCATTTACGTTTACAAGATTAAGTTTCTGCTAAATAAACATATCAGTGATGCAGAATTTTCAGTTCTTTTTTAAAAAATACAAAACTGAGAAACTGGACGAAATGACAAATTAGTTGTACATAGAGACTACTTCAAGTAAAGGACAAAAATGATATTTTCTCTCTTTCAAATGTTGTTTATAGCATCCCTTGTCTTGATTGTGAAAAAAATTACATTGGCCAAACTAAAAGATTACTAAATTATAGAATCACTTCTCATAAAAGTGATAGTAGACTACATCCTGAAAGATGTGCTTTAGCAAAACATGTCAATGACCTTGACCATCGAATGAACTACTCTTCAACAAAAGTTCTTGCAAGAGAATCACATCTTTCAAAAAGATCTTTCTTAGAAATGGCCTTTATCTCTCAAGAGAATAACCCCATCAATAAACGAACAGATATAAGCCATTTGAGTGAAATTTATTCTTTTTTACTTTCTCTTGACATAAAACACCATGAAATTAGAGTAACCGAACGCAGAAATTCTAACCTACACTAAAGTTTATTTCTCAGAACAAAATAATGTCACTTGTCAAATTAATAACTGTCACATTTGACAATAAACAAATGAAGTAGTCTCTATGTACAACTAATTTGTCATTTCGTCCAGTTTCTCAGTTTTGTATTTTTTTAAAAAGAAATGAAAATTCTGCATCACTGATATGTTTATTTAGCAGAAACTTAATCTTGTAAACGTAAATGGTTCTTATAAATGACTTTTATGAACATATATGTAAGCATCCTCAAATAAGATGTGAGTACTTATAATTTTGAATTTACAATATTATATGACATTTCCAATTGTAGTCTCCCTGATGATGGAATAAAAGATACCGAAAGCTTGGAAAAAACTTAAAAGAGTTTCCTTTTACATCGCTGCAGGCCCTACAAACAGTTTTACTCTTAACTAGTCAGCGACTATCCTTTTTTTCATTCTATGTATATATATATATATATATATATATATATATATATATATATATATATATATATATCTATATATCTATATATATATATATATATATATATATCAAGTTTCTAGTACGTTATGAGGAACGCAAGCAGAATCTAAAAGAAAATAGAGTATTTTTCGATTTGATTTTGACTGATCAGAAAGGATTTATGGAGCTCTCGAAATCAAAACGAATCCACTCACATATTAGTACCGTGAAGGCCAGACAGTATAGACAGTTTTTCTTGAATGATCTCCCTCAATTCCTCTAACATTATTTTTTTTATACAGGGTGGTTTGGAAATAGGGGTACATCTTCATTGTTGAGAATGTCGCATAGTCATTTCATGAATACAGAGTGAGTAAAAAAAGTCCAAATTTCTTAGAAAAATACGAATAATTTCAATGAATACCTTGTATTTCGAAATTTTCATGAATTTTTGATATAATATACGGTTTGAGGGTACGAGATATTGTTATCAATATCAGCATAGGTCTCCGAACTCGATTGTTGGCTACATATTCTAGAATGTACGAAGTTTATTGATACTCCATCGGAGACCGAAATGGGCTATTTTCAAGCAATTCTTGTCGTTAAAAAATATTCGGAGTGGATTAGTGCGGTACCTATTTCTAAAATGCATTACCTAATATACATGGTGAATGAAATGTCTTCCATTTGAAAGCCCTGTTTCCAAAAGAACTAGAACAAGAGAAAATTGAAATGTATCAGAAGCAATATCCCTCTCATGGTTGGGACTGAATCTCCATTGTTTGAAAGCTAAATTCAGTTAGATGGAGATATGATTTCTAAGAAATGTGGAGTTTCTACAAAATACGGAATATTCTCCAATCAAGTCGACTAAAACCTAAAAATGGGGTAATGGACAGCCAACAAATGAATGGTTAAGGTATTAATATAATTTCCAAAATTCTACAAGATGGTCCCCGATAATAAATTTTTACGTGAACAATGAACCAATTTTGAATATGTTTCACAGATAAAATATGTCTAAATATAAGTAAAAAACTTTTTGAAGACAAGCTTTTAGTGAATTGCACTAAATATAAAAATATATTTTTTTGGGGGTGTCATGTTATTCTGAGAGTAACAGATTCAAAAACATGGAAATTGTGGGGTGGTTTGAACATCAGAAATTAATGAATCTCAAGCAATTTCTTGAATTTTCAGATAATAGAATATGAATGAACTCGTTTGCACCAAATGATAATTTCTAGTTTTTCAACCGTCACTCATACATCAAAGCTGCATTTTCACGTTTAAAATGAAAGTATATTCACTTCCAGTTTGTAACGATCATATTACAGCCCATCGAATTCCATGAAATTACTTTGTTTGTCTCTTCCATTTTCATTCATCATCTCCTTTGCATTCCTCTCCCTGTTAAGCACATTATCAAGGCACGCAAATTGAATGGCATATTAGCTTCTGAATATCTGATGGGTAGATATCAGCTATTTGTATTATGTAATTGAAATTTGATGGTGTGTAGATACCGATTGACGTATGGGATATTGCACAAGATGACATCCTCAAATGTACTTCGCTCCTCATATTTCCAAATAACCTTCCTGAGTATTTAGTTCGAATCAGATTTAAAATTGTGAGCATTGTTTCTGAGTTGATGCATGAGTACGGATTTTGAGTGGATGTATTAATACAGCAAAATGTATGAATAAACCCATTCAAATTGTCTTTGGAGAAGGGTTATAATCTTCTAATTAAATCCTCTCTTATTTTTGAAACTATTTATTTACTCGAAGATATCGATGTAGATTACTGGATGAACACTACTAAAAAAAGTATGAATACGGACCAAAATATCTAAGACAAAATTCGGGTACATTTTTACAAATGAAATTAAAAATGAATCCTATACTATGCAACCAAATATAGGAGACCACTTAGATATCATTCCTACATCGAAGCCAGTGATGAAATTCTCTTAGGAAAATTAAGACCTTTGGTATGAAAACAATAGAAATACATCTGATTGTTTTTTGGATAGTATATGACGTAAACCAAGCATTTAATGTATTTATATCCAATATTAATTTTGTAATCGAAGCAAACTGTCCGCTAAAAAGGAAAACAAAAATTGCCACACTGAAATAGAATGGGTAACAGAGAAAATTGAAAAATTAAGTGAAATCTTTAAAATAATATTCATCCAAACAAAAAAAAAATATAATAATCCTGAAAACTGGGAACATTTTAAAAAACAGAAAGAACTTCAGCAATACAAGTAATACAAAAAAAGAAATCTTTCGACTCGAATATCATAAGAAAAAGTGAAAACAAACACAAACCGGTATGGCATATTGTGAATAAGGAAATAAACGAAAGTAATAACAAAAAATATGAATTTGAATATTGAAGATGTTAAAGTAACCAAACCGAAAGAAGTAGCAGTATGCTTTGCTTCGCATTTTTCTCAAAATACTCAAAAGAAAAATGAACCTACAAAATGTACTGTGCCAATAAGACATATCGGACAGCGCATTTATTTTCGAAATATCAGTAGCCAAGAAATAGCTTCTGTTATTTCCAAAATTAAAAACCAAAAAATTACAGGAGAAAAATAAGTGTTATAATAATAAAAACTCTGAAGGAAACTAATACCTACCTAAATAATTTGATATTGGTGTATTTCTATCTTACTTGAGACTAGGCAGAGTTATACCAATATATATTTTGAAGAAACGATCGTACCTCTATGGATAATTAAAAACAAGTGACAATTATTCTATATACCATTTCCAATTTTTTTTTAACAAACATGGATGCAGGTAGATTCGTTTGTGGCATCTTCTTTGATCTTTCGTGTGCCTTCGACAGTTTGCAAGTACATTTTATACAAAAAAACAAACTCAAATGGAATTGGAGAAATATTTCTCGATCAGTTATATCCATACCTCACTCATAGGCAGGCCTACATACAAATTAGCAATAAATGTTCTGAAAATTACTCACTGGATACTAGGATCGATACTAGGACCACTGCTTTCCATACTTTTTGTATATGACATGTCAGACTATGTAACAAATAGATTGATAACGACATTTTCAGATGATACTTCAATAGTGGTATCAGCACAGACTATCGAGTAATTTCAAAATACAATAAGTAGCGTTATTAAGTCCTTTGAAAACTGCTGTAGAGATAATAATTTGATAATGAGTTCAACAGAACATCAAAATTCAGAGGCAACTAAATTCTTAGGGCTCTATCTAGATTAAAAGAAAATGTTGGAAAATCATCTGCATCACACTTAAAAAAAACTCAAATCTGGAGTTTTTGCAATTCTAAAATTGAAGAAAACTTTGGATATGACAATTCTGATTGATATGTATTATTCTTTGGTATATGTATAGTCATGTTTCCTGCAATGTGACTCTATGGGAAGATTGCGCTAATTCTGAAAGAATTTTTGTTGATCAGAAGCGTATTCTGTGCTTTGGTTTGGAATCCGACTGTTTGTGTTAGGAATAAGATAATGTTCCTTCACATAGTACTGTATTTGATTTTCCGCAATCCTTCCAATTATTTTAGACCTTGTAGGCACTAAAATTATAGGCCTTAGATCTTTAGGTTCTGTGGAAATTGATTTTTTTGGTATAGGATTATAAACTACACAGTGACCAGAACGGATAAATAAAGTAAACGCTTAATTAAACCCGAAACTATATTCACCCAAAATAACATCAACACATTAACATTAATAAGAAGTGATCTCAGATCAGATTAGCTTTGATTTATTTGCGACATGTGATCATAAAAACTAAAATATTTTACCACATGATCTTTTTACTTTCATTGTAAATTTTATTTTTACTGTAAATTTTATTTATATTGTAGTATATTTAAACAAATTCACTATAATATAATTTATTTAACGAAATACAATGCCTCAATAACTTCAACACAATATCCTAATTTATATAACAATCACTGGACTATTTATGTTCGACTTCCGCTTCACTGACTGATTCAACTCTGCTGGGTGGTTCCTTTCATATTCACCGTTCATTTCTCCGAATGCTCCTGATATTTCTCGAAAAGCCTTAGGAACGTTCTCCGATTAGACCAGATTCTTCTCGAAGCAAAGCGCATCGGAAGTAATTCGCGGCCACGCGCTGTCTACGTGAGCGTTCAAGTCCGGCATCGCCCGCAGCTTCGCCACAATATTATATTGTCAAGTATGAGAAATAGCACCTAACCTAATCACTTTTCGAAATTCAATATTAATTCATATTATTTAGCCTTCAGTAAAAAGTCCCATATTTCATATTCATTCATTAGACTCTTATAATCTATGATTAAATTTATTGAAATAAAGTATTTCCTGCAAATTCAAAGTTCAAAAAGTCATTAACCAGCAGGTATTGGGTTACATTCCCATGCAACAACACTCGATGGCTTGAATGCTGATTATGCAATAATCAGCGGAATTTTTAACATAAATTGGAATGTTTCCTTTGATTGAGGTTTTTTTTCATTTTGAGAGGTCTGGGTGATAAAGAGTTTTTTTCAATTTCAAAGTTTCAAGCATCATGGGCAGCTTGACGCATTTCATCCCCTTGGTGGTGTTCTTTATGTAAGTAAATTTATTTGTACATACCCTTTTTATTGTTCACTATATTTTTACTGGTTCACTTCACTTGTGTTCTGTAGCACAGGGTGATATTTGTTCACATGGCTCTAACTAGATTTTAAATAAATAACTAATTTCACTTCAGTATTCTATTCACTATACCAGGGTGGTCACAATATAGTTGGTCAATGATTTAACCTCTCGCAAGCCAAGCAAATAGGTAATTGGGCACCCTAGACACCTAGGGGTCCAGGAGTTCTTCAAACCCGTTCGTGACAATTTTTGAAAATAAGCATTGTTAACTAGTAAGAAAATAAAATAAAAATGTTAGGTAATTGTTAAAAATTATGATTCACTTCTCCTCTTCAACGCCCTGTATCAGAAAAACCACCAGACAGATTTCTCTGTACCCATGGATTTTTTTGTTGGGGAAGTTAAAATCTACAACATACCAAAAATTCGGAAAATTTAACGAAAAGCAATACTTGATTTGAAAGGAAAGTTGAAGTCGACCAAACGGTCTCAATGGACGATTCCAGTACCCCTGTTCAGTGTTGCCACAAATGATTTTCTGGTTGAACTCTGACATTTTTTAGACCTTCTCTGATATAGTTCAGGGTCGAAATGGATACAATTTTCAATTAGAAAGATTCCTGGATGTTCCCGGATATGCGAATCAAAATACTAATGGTGATATTGTCAGAAATAAAATATTCTAGGGAATTTCACGCTAGTACGTTTTTCAGTATGACAGATAAAATTCCCTAGAATATTTTTGTTTTGTCCATTTCATCAATGTTACTTTGATTCGTGTATCCGGGAACACTCGTAATTCTTTATAATTGAAAAATGTATCCGTTTCGACCCTGAACCATATCAGAAAAGGTCTAAAAAATGTCAAAGGTTTCAACGAGAAAATCATTTCTGGCAACACTGAATAAGGGTACTGGAATCGTCCATTCTCGTCTCACTTCCTTCAATGGACTCTAAATAGCTACAGGACTATTACTATGCAATAGTGATTCCAATTCGGCCAAGTAACCCTCTTTACCCGTCATCCGGTAGAATGTAGGAGCTAATCGTCCGAGCTTTGTGAAGGAGAATCCATTAAGTCGCAGTCTAATAACGTATCTGGCATGACAGGACCGAGAGGAGAAATGCATCCGGAATGGAACAATTTTCGTGATATTGCACTTCTGGGCATATTCAGGTGGTCGTGAACTTTGTTAATTAAATCGTTCATATGGAAATGACACAACAGAGGTCTTTTGGACTCTCGATGCGGGTTCTGAAGAGTTATTCTCAAATCGTTTCATCTCGGGTATCGTCACAATAGGATGATGACAGCGGAAAAAGAAATTGAAAGAATCTCGCCCGAAAACAAATGGAAAATTGGCTATCGGTCGAGTTGGCTGAACTTTTGTTAGTCTGATGAACAAGTTGAAAGACGTGAAAAATTGAGGTAAAGCTCAAAGCTCCTAAAAATATGAGCGAAAGCTCATTGGATTCGTAATATCAACTAGAAAAATTATTTATAGGTTTATTACCGCACGTAAAAATTGTGATTGTTATTAACAAAATAAGATGAAAAATATGTATTTGGTTTTTTATTAATAACTCAAAAACTATTGACATTTAAGAAAATTTGAATAAAGTTTCGTAAAGAGGAGGAAATATCCAATAAAGATGTCCAATTTTCTAGAACTCTATCTCCATTATTTATAGTTTTATTTAACTCTAAAGCTGGTTTTACACGAGGCCGTTTAAACACGTTTAAAAGACAGCGAGAAAATAATTTTTCTAAAGTATTGAATGTTAATTTAAAATTCTGAGTAAATTATGATATGATGTGGACACTTGAAAGAATAAATCCTCATTAGAAAAAATGTGCAAGTCTATTATTCAAATAGTTATACTATTGCATTAATAATTTTTTTCCGGTCACCGTTTTCATAAATAACGACATAAAATTTTAAATAATTGACTTATAAATCTTCAGCTTCCTGGAGCCCTTCCAATATACCTACTCAACAAGATCATACAGTGAAAGTTTATAGAAGTTTAATATTTTGTTTATTACAATTTTTTATAACTAAAGAAAAATCAAATATCCAAAATGCTGTTATATAATTTTTTTTAGACGAATGTTTTATTATTACTGTTTTTACATCTAACAATGGCAGAACTTGATACTGGTTACATTTTTTTTCCTTAAAAAAAAATAATATTTTTATTTTTCAATCTTTTAAAAATAGGTGAACAAAAAAAATTCTTTAAAAATAATTGTATTGTTTATTAACTTAACAATTTGTTATAAACAAATTCTTACAACGCTTTTACATTTTTCCGGAACTAAAAAAAAGAACAAAAACTGTGACTGCTTTTTGTCTGGCTTTGATGTATTTTCTCAGATTTTATACATATTCATTTTTCCAGAATATTAACTATTTCAACAAGTATCCTCATGTTTGTGGGAGTATATGTTCATGTTATCATTTCACTCATTCTACAATTTGTCAATAAGAATTCAGTTCGTCGGATAATATATTATATTTCTCCTCCATTCATCACAATACGTCGATGATCATTTCGTCAAATGAAAATTAAAGAAATAAAAATTTCCAATTCACAAAAGATTTTGAGTGAATTGTTTTTTTTTCGTATCTATTTATCAGTTAAGATGAATTGACACGTATCAAGTGCCAAAATTATAGAAAATCATATCTTATAACAATGTAATTAACTACACAGTCCAAAATGTTCAAGTGTTTGCTAATATTTCAATCAATATCAACTCTTTCTGCTATCTCTTTGTTTTATTCGTTTATGTTTATTATTATTTTCTATTTGTTAAAATTGATCAATGTAATTATTTTTCCAAGGTTAACCAAATATATAAATCCTTTATTTAGCCCATTTGGCTAATTTACAAGTAATTGCAGTCATTACAATAAAAATAAAATTATCGCTATCTTATATTAATGTAAAATTGTTCTAAAAATTAGCAATAAAAAACATACTCTCCCATATTAGGCCTTCGTACCCTTGTCACAGAAAAACAAAAAAAAATCTAAAAATTACAGTTATTCATATACACATACATATATAGACACATATATATACACACATATATACTTCACATATACATACACATTCTAAAAATATTTGATGAATAACAAAACTAGTGTTGAACATACTAAAACATATGTACACCTGTCAAAGTTAAATATTTAAAGGATCTAACATAATGAAGAAGTGGCTACTGGTTTATTTTATTGATGCAGTAAATATGCTTTCAACTTTGTTCTGAAAGAAGTTAAAGATGTTAAACATTTGATCTCTTCTGGTAGATTATTGTACCTATCAAGCCCCTTGAAGAAAATAGAATTTTGGGTATGTGATAGTGTGACTTGTTGAATATGAAAGTCCGTTCTGGATCTAGTATTGTATCCATGAACTTGGTCATTGTACCTAATTTTTTCTTGTAAATATGTCGGTGAAATTTTATGTCTTATTTTAAAAATTAGGATTAAAGTATTATAGAGAAGAAAAGAATTAATTGGTAACCATTCTAGTTGTTTCAACATATCTTGTATTGGTGTTAGTCTTTTGCAATTTAAAATTATGCGCATGGCTCTATTTTGAAGTTTCTGTAAACGAGCTAAATCATTTTGTTTCAGTAGATACAGAATTGAAGAACAGTAAGTAAAATGAGGAAGCACTAATGAATTGTATAATAACATTTTTGTCCATCTTGTCAAATATGGGGCACAACGAGATAAATAATGTATTTTAAATGCTATCGTCTTTAAGATGAAATTGGCATGTTCTCTAAATTGCAATCCCCTATCAACATGAACCCCAAGATATCTGAATGTGTTGACCCGTTCCACCTTATCAGGACCCAGCAGTATCTCAAAATCTTGCTCACAAAAGTTTCTGAATAGTTTTTCTGAACTAATTACCATGTACTTTGTCTTCTCAACATTGATTTTCAAATAATTAGCACAACACCAACTATAAATTGATTTTAATGTTCTGTTGATGGTTTCTGTGAGTTCCGTGTGATCTTCACATGTAAAGTAAATGAGTGTATCATCTGCAAAAAGATGAACTGAGCTCTCACCTACCACCTCTGGCAAATCATTGATATATATCAAAAATAATAGGGGGCCCAGCACACTCCCCTGTGGTACTCCTTGATCACATTCTATCTCCTCTGATACTTCATTATTTATCTTTAGCTTTTGTTTTCTGTTCTTCAAAAAGCTTTCCAACCATTTCAGGACTATTCCATCTATTCCTACTGCTACTAATTTTTGTACTAATCTGTTTCTGTGTATTGTCTCGAAAGCTCTCTGAAGATCCAAAAATACTGCAACAGTAGTAACATTCTTTTCTAGGCCAATTTTCCAATCATCCAGTACACACTGAACTGCTGTTTCACAGCTATGTTTATTTCTAAACCCTGATTGGTACTTACTCAACAGTTTATTATTTTCAATATAATCCACTAATTGGTTATAGACTGTTTTTTCAAGTATTTTTTCAATTGAGCTCAACATGTTTACTGGTCTTAGATTCGAGGCTTTATTAGAATTTGTTTTTTTAAATAAAAAATCAACTGTTGAGTTTTACTAGACTGAAATAATAATCTGTCAAATTAATTGTTACATAATGGTCTGATGGCAAATGTAACAATTCATCATTTTGAAGAAGTATATTTTAGAAGAAATGTTACAGTAGTTGGATGAAAATCAATATCGACATATTTTCGTAATTAGGTACTCCAATTAGGAATATATCAAGTGTCTTGAAGTATACAAACTTTCAAGATATTCACTGCACTACGCTCAATATTGGTATCAAAAGACAAATTTTAGTCTTTAAATTTTTCAGAGAAATACTATTATATTTCTTAAGTTCTTAATTAACTTTAACTTGAATCAAGACCTGTTTCGCTCTCTCATTGACTGATAGACTTTTTTAATTGTCACATTATTATTATGTTTTATTGTGGATCAATATCGTTTGTTAATAATTATGCTTCACAAATTGTTTGTTCACTATTTTTGTTCATTGCTAACTTTCTCGTAGTTATTATCTAAAATAGGTTGAATTTCACAATGTTAGGAATCAATATTATTATTAACAAAGGAAGACTAATTCAAGGTATTTTATATTGTGAATATGATATGTATGAAAAATATTGTGCAAAATCCACGCGCAACTTCAGTTTCAGCGGTAATTCCATGTTTATTCACAAGTGCACAAGTACAAGCGAAGTACAAGCGAAGTGGTCGTGGTGTAAGGGCGTTTAGCTTCCACCCAGACTTCGATCCCCGGTCGCGTGTCACTGAGCTGAAGTGGTTCGGATTCCACTTTTATTTAAACTGTAGGTCCCGGATCTCCCTTGCTCGCACAAGCTCTGCTTTTGAGGGGTTTTCTCCGAAAACCTGGGAGTTTCGTAAAAACAAATTTTACAAAAAAAAATTTCAACAACAATTCTTGTGTTAATTGTGTAATAACATTTTGGTAAATAAATTTATTATATTATTGTTATTATAATTGTAGTGAACCATTCAGTATTCTAAACGGATTCCCAATCGATCCCTGACTCATTTGACATATTTAATTTTCCGAAACATGAGTACGATTTAAAACAATAGGTGCATCCGCCATTTTCTCGGGTCATCTGTGTGATTTAAAATAATTTTATTGCGGCGCATCCGCCATTTTCTCCGGGTGTGAGCAACACTTTTAGTAACTGCTATGATTTAACATTTTTTCTGTGAATAGGATATTCACGAAAAATCTCATAGGAGACCTTTGAAGTAGTGTAAAATTTATAGCCACATTTAGAATATTGTTAAATTATGCAAAAACTTAATTAGCATAAACATCAGTGTTTCCAATGTTCGAATTCGAATTAGTTCAGTTCCAATGTTCAATAATTTGTAAGGGATGTTTTAATGTTTATTGAAGTAAATCAAAAATCTAATACATCTCAATTATAACAAAAACCACTGCAAAAAGACAGAAAATTTTCAAAGCCATTTTTCAGTCCTGCTTGACATATTCACATTCACATATTGATAATATAAATATAGAAGAAGTAAAACTTATACATGATAACGATCGAGCCAATTGATTTGGATTTTTTTCTTTACATGTTCTGAGTAAAAATTTCCAACATGACAAATTATATTGAAGTGAAACCAAAATTATAACTACAATATTTCCACATCTGTTCGGATTGTTTTCATTTGTAGGTACTTGATGATGAATACTGACAGTTGAAACTGATGGCAGCTGAAACTGAAGTTTTTGGGAGATAATACATAATTGAGTTTCCTCAAGTTTCAAATTACGAGTAACTATGAAATGAAATTTGTTATTTGTTGCCTCTCAAGTGAGTATGATCAATAACTATCCATATTATATTTGTTTTTTTTATTTCTTCTGGAAAATTTGTTTTTACCAATCTCCCAGGTTTTCAGAGAAAATCCCTCAAAAGTAGAACCGTTCGGTACTCCTACTGATCAAAATAAGCTTCTAAAACTTTCAGAGACAGCCACAACAATACTCTTAGTTAATACATCTAAACAAATGGTTTATATTCTGGAATCTAAATACCTTAAATATTAAAATTCTGGATGAAATGACACTTTCAAAATAATTTCCAGATTGTATAGGTCATGAATTCGTAGTCATTGTTGTGTTGTGAAATAAGCTGTTGTGATTCTAGGAGCACTCTTCTTTTAGTTATGAAGGTGGAGGAGTCAATCAACATTTTCACGTTGCACCACTTTCTTTATATTTTGGTTCCCAACTGGAATGTTCAGAAAACACCGTTAGAGATAAGGGAAGGTAGGTAGTTCTTTCGAATTTCTGAAAGCCGTATGCCTCAGGGAATACTTCTTGAGGCAGTGAGTTCGAAAGCTTTGCACTATGGTCACTATGGTTAAAACGAATCAACCTAGTCATTTGGTTAGAAGCTCAAACCTTCATGTTGTTGGAAAGTACGCTGAATTAGTATTTCCATTAGAATCGAGATCTTGTTCTGTTGAAAAACTATATTCAACTTTATGAAAATCCCTTGCAGAGTATAGGTGGTGCAGTTTCTTATGCAGGGGATAAAGGGTGCGAAGTTATCTAGAACCTTGATTGAAGCTTAGCCAAAGAATAGTAGTTGAAATGTTTGATGAACCTATATTACAAAATCCATACCTACAAAACAAAAAATAAACAATCAACCAAACCAAATATAATAAGTGGTATGATTATTACCGATAATTTTTTGGAATATTAATGAATTGCAATCCCTGCTGAAAATACAACGAATCCGCAGGACGAGTTGTATTTTATTGCATTGGGATTGCCAATGAATTGATATTCCAAAAAATTATAGGTTACTAATCATACCACGAATTACATTTAGGACGACAATATATCGATTTGAAATAAAGAAAAATCGTGTCACCGTTTTAATTTGAAGTAATTCACAGAAATCAAAATCTAACAACGTGAACACTAAAGAGAAAAATTGGGGTCATATTTCAGGCATAATCTTTCAAAATATCAGCCAGCTCCACAATTGTGGTATTCGCATTAACAATATAACCCCCGTTTGTGCAAAAACTGTTGAATTGCCTGGTAATTGATTCTTTATTTCTGGCCGTATTCAACGGAATACTCTTTTCCACTATGCTTCATCTATGATACCAATAGCCATTAGTCCCCAAGGATCGCTCATATTGATTAAGAAATATAACTAGTCAAAACACAAAGATTTGACATTTATAATTTAAATCATTATTTTCACTAGACAGCTAGTAAAACAAAAACTAAGCAGGTTTATCACCGTGAAAATACAGCGACAAGCTATATTTTCACTTGTAATCTCCCAAGTGCTTGAATTATTGCCGGAAATTTTTCGAGTACATGAATTTTTTGTAAATTACCCGAGTCGCGCAGCGACGAGGGTAATTTTCTTAAAAAATTCATGTACGAGATAAATTTCCTGCAATTAATTCAAGCACGCGGGGGATTCGGTAAGAAAATTTTACATACACCAAAATATATCCAACAATTCATAAGAAATAACTAACTATGGTTCACCTGAACTATTTATATGCATAGTACAAAAAAGATTCATGAAAATATTGATATGTAAAACACACTTAACAAAATTTCAATTTGATTTTTTTAAATTTAATCGAAAAAAAAGTAAAAATGTTCTTTTCTTGCTCCACTGGGAATTGAACTACTGACCACACGACCACGAGGCGGACACTTTACCGACTCGCCACGGGGCCTTTGATTTACATGTAGACAACTGGTGTATTGAAGTGTTTCTGAAATTTGATTTCAGAATTTGCAAATTCTGCGATTATCGTGAAGAAAATATTCAATAAATACATAAATAAATACATAAATATGAAATATTATCTCATTTCAAATGAAAAATACAATTCCATTTGTACATCAAAGCAAAATATAAACTATCACCTGTCAAATATTTGACAGAAAAATTTCCACTTATTAATTTCGGCCAGGGTACCCAGGAGGATAAAAATTTCCGGAAATTTTTTGGGTTGCCATGGCATCTAAATAAGAACGAATGTTTTGGTTCTCTCTAAAAGTGAGGTGTGAAATTTTCACTGTAATTCCGATTCTAATGGCTGAATTTCAAAATTTGAAATAGACTGATTGGTTGTTAAGCAAGGAGATATATTGTCAAGTATATAAAATAATCATAAAATAAGTCAAACCTATTTAACCAAATGCAAAGTTTGAAGATCTTTCAACTCCTAAATTTTAAAATCAAAACACTCAGTATTCACAATTCCATAGTTCAATTTTCCAACTTCATTGACATGAAAATTGATACAATTACCGGATACCGAAATATAGAACAGCACGAAATTCACAAACTCGGATAATGAGCACTTTTATGCGGTACAGCGACCTGACGAAAAGGCAAGTTCAGCTTAATTTTTCTTTATAAATATGCCTATTGGGCACGTCAAGATTCATTCATTCTTTATCAGTTATTTTAGTCACTCGTCATCTAGAGTTGAAATTAATTATTATTTAAAATGAGGTCTTGCATCTCCCCATCTATGTCTCTGCTGGTTGCCAGCACATTGTAAGTAATTTCCATTTTTATATTTTTTATAATTCATTTGTTCATTCATTCACCTGCTTTTTGCAGCAGCTTTGTTCCTTTACTTTACTTTTTATTTCAATAAATATTTTTTTTTTTATGAATTCCTCCATTACTTGGATCAATGTGGGTTGGGTGAATACAGCTTAAAATCCTCTGGAAAGAGCCAAGCGAGTACTGAGTTGCGACAACATGACTAAAAATCACGAGAGGAACTGGACAGTTCTGTATACCATGATTATTCTTGACCGCTATGGCCATTATGACCGCTACTAGGTATAATTTCCAGTGGTGCCATAGCGGTCATAATGACCGCCGATTTTGCACCTCTACTACGGCTGCTTTAAACACTTTTTCTTCAAAGGAGTCGTGATAATCTATTTGAATAAATTTAATCTTAGATTGGTACTCCTTAAAACTCTGTCATTGTACTGGGTGATATAAAATATAGGTCATATTGAACTCACATTTTTTTTGTAAGTGATGTGATCAACACATGAATCGTTTGTGAATATGGTTGAAAAGAGAACGGTATCGATCTTTTATATGCTCCGAATGAAACGTCATCGACTTAGAAAACTTAAATTAGAAGTTGGTTAGATTGCACGCAAATTTGGCCACTTTTAAAATTTCAAGTTATTGTGAAAATCCGTTCCCATTTTAACTCCATTTTGTTTCAATTCTCTATCTTTCTGGTTCAAATATTATAAAGGGGTAGTTCTGTCGAACACTGTATAAATGATTGTGAACACAACACAATTAATAATAGAGATAGAGAGGTAATTGTATTGATTCACCTCAAAACATGCAAGAATATTTTATCACACCGAAAGCAGACTAGCATAAGAGGTACGCCTACAGTCTGTTACTATAGATAATGTTCAAAATAACATGGATTTTTCACAAAAATATATAAGTAGGTACATTTTACTACTGAAAAATTGGGTTACAATGTTTTTTGACTCTCACGGCATTTCCTTCTGTTAGAGCAGACGATGGACTTTATTCAAAGATCTTTTATAACTGATTGAGGTGTATGTTGTTCTTGGGTCACACGGAGGAGTTGTGATTGTTTGATGGTCTCGTTTATTTTAGAATAAATCTATTGTGGTTATCTAGCGTTACATCATAAATGCTCATTATAGCCACATACATCAGAAACATCTACAGAAGCTTGTCTTTTATTATGCTGTATAAATTTGCTTCTGGTTCATCGATTGCACATCTAAATTTTTTAATATATTTGATTTCCATATAGCTTTCATTGAGTTGGGAATTTCGGACACATTGATACTGTGTTTGGCGGTATTTGGTACTGAGACCGAATATTTTTCTATTTAACCTTCCACTAAATAACACAAATTACGAGATCGTTTTGTATTGAACAAATATCATCTTTTCGCCTACTTTTGTTATCGATTTTGTCAGTTATAAGTACTTTTTCTTAATGCCTGAAAAATTATGATGCAGTAAGTTCTTTTGCCAACAAGTTTGGTAGCCAGCGATACACTACTATAAAATTATCAGCAATGGTTATTCTTCTGGATTATAAAAGTTTACCAGACAAAAACAACACATTGTTTGTTGCGACTGATGTATCAGAAACACGTTCTTTCACAAAATAGTGGACGAATCCTAACAAACCATACATTTTTATGATGAGTATTTCTGGAAAATTGATAAGCACTTCTGACTCGTCCTGCAGGAATATATCAGGAACGTTTCAATAAAATTTCATATTTTTCAATCATATACCTCTACTTCAAATATGAAATCTCTATATGAAGCGATAACTGAATGGTAGGCTCATCTCATATGTCATTGTTACACGGTACCCGTTTTCTGTGGCACCATGGGTGAGTAAGTATGAATTTCTTGGCAGTCAAGGTGTTAAGGGACATGAGGAACTGTATGCTCATGTTCATGGTACGTTTGTTGAATAGAATCGCCGTGGTTTGGGTTTTTAAGTATTTTTATTTGTTTTTGAATCCTCACTCTTTCAAAATTTGATATATCTATTTTTGACTGCATGGTAGGTTTTCTCCAAAAGGAAATCAAAGAATATTACTAAATCGGTATTATTTTCACTCTGGCATTTCTTGTTATCATAATAATGCATGTAATAGCTGTGTGTAATTCTATTGGATATGCACCTAGCAGTAATTCCACTCTATGAATAATGTGACACATAATAATATACATATTGATTCCTGTTAACTATTCTGGCTTAGGTTTAAATTATGGGAGAGCCCAATTTGGAAACTAATTAATGAGCAGATATCCTATAATTGGGAGATAAATCAAATGTCAGCCTCAGTTTTATCAAGATCCACGAAACTGTATACAGGAAGAATGTAATATACACTCTTTGTGACATCTTGATTATGTCTCAATGATTTTGGATGCTATGAATAGCGTAAGACAGACTGAACAGGGAATAGAATGAAATTGATTTTTCTTTTCTGAATTTTTACCAAAAAGAAAAATATACGGTTAATATCAATTGTGGGGTACCACAAGGATCAATTCTGGGACCTGTTTTATTTTTTACTCATTTGAACTCCATTACAAATTTGGAACTGAAAGGAAAAATCAAACCATTTGTCGGTGAAACACACAAATATATTTTGCCAATGACCTCAACGAGATAAGTCAAACTTAATTTTAATTTTAATAACTCCACATTATTGTATGTTTAAGAAAAAACACAAAAACAATTTCATTAATCCACTCTAATTTTGAACTGATTCAATAAAACATAAACAAGTTACTGAAGGACATCGCAAACTCCTTTGGCCTTCTTACGGGTATGCCAATGGGTGGAGTCTAAATAGTTCCAATGTTCCAAAAACACCACGAAAATTAGGTCCGATGTTTCAACTAGTGACACATGTCAAAAGTCAATTTTTATGTCATTGCCGTCATTGGAAATGTTTTCAAAACTAGTTTTAGCAGATTCACAGTAAAGAAAGCAGATTGTCCCAAGTACCAAAATCTTCTGATGAGCCCTGCTGTCACTGATCCAACTTAGGAATATGTTGGTTACTTTTTTTACTGATACAAATATACCTTTCTTCTGAAAGTGAAGTAGCTATTGTGCAGTGAAAACCTGCAAGAATACCGACAAAAGTCATACATTATATTGTATTCTCAGAGGTGAGTTCAAGATCATTTTGTTTATAAATTGTTAATTAGTAGATTGAAGGATATATTTTTCCCATTTTCTTCTCTAAAGACAAATACAGATTATATTTTCATTCAAACTTTTTTTTTCAGGATTGAAACAGGAAAACTTGAGAAAGAAATGGCTATCAATACTATCAATATCGAATAACTTAGTGTAAAATTGTGACAGAAATTAGGACTACAACTAAATGTATACTCAACAGATGATTTCAGTTCCTATATAATATAACAATAGAGAGAGAGAGAGAATATACTTTATTATCATAAGAAATTAAATTCTTGTAGACAAAGTTAGCTTATGTTTAAGTACAAGTTTCAAAGTATGTCTAATACCCACTAGTCAATAATTATAATAAAAAGTACTAAGATATTATAATATGCCAATTTCATCAAAGTCAATATATAAAGTAAATGTATAAATAAAATAATAACAATACAATATATGTTTCAACCATACCATATAGAGATTCACTATCTCAAGAAACTTCTTATTTATGATAGGAATACAAAAAAAAAGAATTCATTAGGTATATAAAGGAATTTTTAAAATCATACAAATGAGAATGTACAAAAATGTACAGGTGAGCCAGAAATGCAGTGTTTCAATCATGTCAATATTTTTTGGATGTTTTGTAATACCTATATGTCTGATAGGTAATAATTTTTGCCTTAAGTTTTTTGCTAAAGCTTGATTTCATCTGAGATGCATTTAGCAAATATATTTGACACGTGTTATGTTCACGAATGCTAGGCATTCAAATTCGATATTATTTGGCTTTTGAGTTATTAGCAGTACCTCAAATTGATACCCAATTTTGAAACTTTGTATTGATCAAACAATGGTATATATTGACTAAGAAGTATTTGGGAGAACAGTAATCTCTAATTTTGAATAATGAACCCATTAATGGAGAAGTTTCAGTGTTTTTATAAAGGGTTTGTAACTCTGTGGATATATTTAATCAATCATTGGCAACTTTTACACATCATTCTGAAAACAACACTAGGTTCTGCCTTCTGCCCTTCTAAAAGAAACTCTTGTGTCTGCAGCAGAGATGGTCGACGGCTGAATCTCCATGTTCCATAATGGCTGGTGGTCGGGCCACAGCATATCGATGCTTTTTTGAAATTCGTGTCAATTGTACACCTGACAATTTCAATCCATAACAAATTAGAATTGATATGTATCCATTGAAACTGAACATGATATCCATAATTTACTTATTTGACATTCTGACTTAAAAAAGAAACATAACCCAACTTTTTTTCAAAATTACCGATTCTTTCTCTTATAACCCTTGCTTCCTAATTGGCGCTTTTGTGGGTTATTTGGAACATTGGAACTATTTAAAGAGATTGGAACTATTAGACTCCACCCATTGGCCATACCCGTAAGAAGGCCAAAGCCTTCTACGATTCAGTGACCCTAAGCAAGGTATGAATTCAACGCCCTCTAGCAGCAAAACCGTTCATTTTTCTGGGTTGTCACAATGGTAACATTGGTTGAGAATTACATGGACTACAGCATACCAAAAATTCAGAAAAATGGACCGGAGCCCAAATTTCATAAGGAGTTTGCGGGGTCCTTTGTTTGATCAATATTGACGAAAAACTGTTATGGAAAAATCATAGAGAAAAAAAATCCAGTTAATGGTGTTTTGTTCAAAATGCCTTTTTAAATTTTTCAAGTTTCTAATTAGAAATATAATAGTATATTCTGTAACAAGGTTAGAATGAAAATTCGATGAGAGTTCCGAGCGCGAGCCGAAGGCGATCGTGAGGAACCACGAGCATCACGAATTTTCATTCTAACCGAGTAGCAGACTATATTTTCTCCACGATCAAAGATAGGAAACGTGACATCAATAATTTTAACACTTACTCAAATTTTGCCACTGCGATGACAATCAACTGCGTCAAGGCTAATGTTATTATTGCTAACCAGTGTGAGAATATTATTCTATCACAAGAGAGATAATGTAAATACATTTAAATTGCATGGGGGCAGAGGTGTTGCAGAATATTTCTTCAATCTCAAGAGAGAGTATTCCAGCATTCTGTAATCAAATTTGATTTCAGAATAGGCAAATGATGATCGTGGAGAAAAACTATACTAGATGTGACGATCAGATCCCAATTTTTCTGAGATCACCTCAAATTATACCGAAATCAACTGAGTTTTGGAGCTCAATGACCCATGAGATTTTTACCAGGACCTTAAAATATTGAGCTACCTACCAAAAATGTTACTAATCCTTACCTTCTTTTCATTGCTTTTCTTGTTTCTAGCAATATTTTCTGAATATTATCGGATTTACTCCACAGCATGAATGTAAAAAGAACAGGCGTCAAACCTGGCATCATTAGTTTTCATACACTACATGTCATATTGCACTAGCGTTTGTTTCATTTAAGTCACGTCCTTCCAAATGTACAGCAAAGTTTTAATTTTAATATTCTCCATGTCATAACATAATCATCGTCTACTTCAAACAAAACTAATATATTCACCACCTCTAATGGTCAGCTTCCAATTCTTCCGCCACCTCACAAAAGATCCTGGTAATGAAAACTCAAATTCATCTGAAAACGTGTGTGCTTAAAATTAAGGAACGTGATAAAACTGCAAATTATTTGGGAGCATACGTAGAATGACAATGACGCATTATAGTCTGTGATATACGGAAGTAATCTCTGAGGTTCGTCTCACATGCTAATTCTGTTAGAGAATATATTCATATGAATTCTGAAACTGAAATATACCATACGTTTTCTTATCGAATATGGTGATGAAAGACATTTTTTTGTAGATGATGTAGTTTCTAAAGGAATGATGTGACTCAAAGAGTAATCTGGCTCACTTTCTTAAATATAATGATTAAAATCATTCTTCGAAGAATAAAGCTATACTCAACAGAACAGATTCATAAAAAGAACAAGGTGAGTAACATTAGGTGTCTATATATTTATGATGTTTACTCATAAATATCTTTACTATAGCGAAAATATGAAAAATAATATTTCTTCTATAAATTTAAAAATTATTTTCCCGTTTTTATAAAAATCTACTTTAGTCCTGAATTTTGCAGTATAATAATAATAATAATAATAATAATAATAATATTCATTAGGGCGGGGATTAGCGCAGTGGTTAAGCGCTCGCCTGGTAATCGAGAGATTGCAGGTTCGATTCCCAGACGGTGCGATCTTTTTTCATTTTCAGATGTGAAAGTCTGAATGACTGAGGCTCGTGTCGGCTGGGAATAATCCTCCACGATTCACTGTTGCGTTAAAAATTAACAGTGCTGCTCCTAAAGTGGCGTATGGAGTTAGTAACAATGCCTATCCAGAACACATGGCTAATGACCATAGCAGTCGATGCCAAAACACCAAGGAAAAAAAAAATATTCATTTGTTTCAAAATAGCATCATAGAATACAAGAATAATAATAATAGATAACAAATAAATAGCTGAAACCGCATGGATATGGTATCCGCTCGCGGCCGACCTACTTATATATTCAGAATTAGATGTTATTTTAATAACCTTAGACATAGATATGACTATATATAATAATACAATTGTAAATATAATTATGAACATAAAAAAATATAAAAAAAATATAAAAAAGGAAAAATTCAATTAAATCTTTTTATAAGACATACACATTTACTTGAATATTCAGATGTAGATGTTATTTTTATATCCTTACACATAGATATGACTTTTATAGATAACAATATAATTATAAATATAAACATAAACAAGGGAAATTCAATTAATGATTTCTAGAAGGTGGTGTATATCTGTTCTTGACTTTTGGTTCATATACTTTTTTATTTTTGAGTTGAACATCTTTTGGGAGTTTATCGACTTGATATCAGATGGCAAAATGTTATAGAGTTTTGGACCCATGTAAACGAAGCTTCTTTGAATTAGAGTTTTGTTGACTGCGGGTAATGTTATTGAAAAGTGTTTGTATCTTGTATTATATATATATATATATATATATATATATATATGTTCTATTTTTTGGTTCTTATTTCGATATTGCTGTGATAATATTGTTTTATAATAAATTTGCCTTAAGTCATGCATGCCACTCAAATTATATAGTGCCTCGGTTGGGTATCGGTAAGGTTTGTCGAACATAATTTTGAGAATCCACTTCTGAGTAACTTCAATTTTATTCCGTAGATAATTTGATAAACTACCCCATGCAATGATTCCATAATTCAAATATACCAGCGCACTTTGAAAGAAATCTAACATTGGTTAAACTATTAAATAGTAATTTACGTAACAAGTCCCGAAAATACTGTTTTTTTTGGACGAGTAGACCAAATTCTAGGACGAACGTTAGCGAGTCCTCGAAGTCAACGAGTCCAAAATAGTACATTATATACCGCGGGACTGAAGTAGTACATTTAATCCTGAAGGTAAAGTTTATGGCCCGACCGCAGGGAGGGCCATAATTTACCTGAAGGATTAAATGTACTTCAGTCGCAAGGTATATACGATACTTTTCGTACTTCCGGTATGATTTTATTAATTATTTCAATAATTTCAATCAGTTTTTTCTCTCTTCAACTCATTTAATAAACTGTCTTTAAAATAAGTTACCATAGTAACATTGCGTTGTGACAGTTATAATTTAGAAACATTGTCATTACTAGTGTCATTGTAAAGAAACATTGTTATTGATAATTATTGGTATCATGAGTGAAGAAGGTGTATCTGATATTGATAAAAGAGCAGCCGAAGTAGGTGAAGAATTGTTACCACCGAAATCTAGAAAACTATACGAGCAGCAGTACGATGCTTTTAAAAAGTGGTGCCGCTTAAAAAATGTGAGACAACCTACTGAAAATGCGCTGTTAGTCTACTTCGATGATAAATCAAAAGCGGTTTGTGCCTCAACTCTCTGGGCACATTACTCAATGCTGAAATCGGTTATTAACATTAGAGAAGATATTGATATAAGTAAATTTCCAAAATTATTAGCTTTTTTGAAGAAAAGAAATATCCCTTAAATTCGTTTGTTTGTGATTTAATCGTTCCGGGAGTTTCGTCAATATTTAATCCCGGAGGGATTAAATGTGACACTTTAGTACCTGTCACAAGGGAGTGAAGTTGTCACTTTAGGCCCGGAAGTACGAAAAAACTGTTTTCGGACGTGTTGCGTACACTATTTTTTCGGCAATCATGTAGAATAACAAATCAATGAGACGCATTTAGTCTAAGAGACGAAGAGAGGTCGACTTTCACCCATCTATTAACCGGATGAAACGATTCCAAATTTGAATATTTCGAACATTTCAGTTCTTATTTGTATTATATATTGAAATTCGAACAGAAGATAGGTATCAACAGAAACATTCTAATTCTTGTAGGAATGTAGGCTTTCACGGCTCGCGTCAATGTTTTGGTTGGTTTCCGGGTTTTGCCGTGGTCTTCTTTGGTTTAAATCTCCAAACGTTTCAACTGCAACTGCGGCAGTCATCTTCAGTGGCGTGGTCGAAGTACTCTTCTAGACGTGTCAACTGAGTTTCAGTTGACACAGTTTAAATCTCCAAACGTTTCAACTGCAACTGCGGCAGTCATCTTCAGTGGCGTGGTCGAAGTACTCTTCTAGACGTGTCAACTGAAACTCAGAAGTGCTACTTTCCCAAAGAAAAAGTGTCCGGGAAGTGAACACTTCCCGGATGGTTGCCGAAAAAATATATATCTTCAGAATTTTTGGGTGGCAGTTTGTTGACCAGTAATAGTTATTTTTGTATCTAGTGCGCGAAATGCTACTTTGGTGAACGAGAATTGATTTTTTTCAACAAGGCGCAGCCGAGTTAAGAAAATAGTAGAGATCACCAAAGTATATCGCGCACGAGTGGCAAAAAAAGTGATTTAATTAGCTTAATACAAAAAATAGTGTTGAACTGGCTTAAAATGTTTTTCCAAATCCTATAATTACTATAACTGGAAATAAAATGGCATTTGTTGACAAAAAATTATATATTGTATTTTTGCTTGATTGAGAACCATAAAGGTTTCCTCAAACCAAAGCGGGAACGAGATGAATCCGAGACTAAATCCTATAGTGGGGCATACCGGTGTGATATAGGTGTGATAAGCATACAAGCAACGAGATATACCGGGTGGCTACGGAAGTATTGCCTACGGAATATCTCAGTTATTGTATGAAGTAGGTTTGTGAAATTTGGAGCGTCGATATAATGACATATGAGCTAGAATTTGATCATATTGACATGTCGAAGTTAACTTCCGGTCTGACCGGAAGTAACTTTCTTATTTTAAATGGAAACCCTATTTTTTTTCTTTTCGCTTTATTCAGTATTCAATTCCCTTTCTAATGACATATCACAAGTTGGTATCTAACTAGAAACTAGATCAGAAAAAAATTATTATTGAAATTCACCGAGTAGGCCGTGGAAGCAAAATGAAAGACAAAAATTGAAAAGTTGGCTATGGAAACCATACGTCACTTGATAACAGTTGCTACTACTGTGATATTTTATTTTCATTCGTCGGCGTTATAAAAACCCGCCAAAAAAAATATCGGAAAAATTGGAAAAAAACAATACTCTGTAGGTCCATAACTTAAATAGGAACATACAACTTTTTCTTGCCTGTACTATTCAGCATAACCATTCCTTTCTAATGATATAATAGAAAGTAATTTTTTGAAATGAAATACCAAAAAATCCAATTATTATTCTTCAAATAACGAAAAAACAGATTTATCGAAAAAAAAAATTCAAATTGATATGATTAAAGATAAAATAAATTCAAAACAAATGTTCGAAATGCATTCCCTCAGCGTCAATACATTTATTGACTCTGGTGATATTTTCATGTAAAACGTTTCTCAACATTTGGGGCGTGATATCTTGGAAAGCTCAACGAATTTTTACTTCTAGCTCATGTAGAGTTGTAGGCTGTGTGGAATACACCCTATTTTTAAGATGCCCCCATAGAAAAAAGTCGCACGGAGTAAGATCAGGTGACCTTGGTGGCCACCTGACGGGACCATGGGTTGTTATAAGTCTCTCTTGAAAGCGATTTTGAAGATAATTTCTCGCTATTCTTGAATTATGCGGAGGGGCGCCATCTTGCTGGAAGTACATTCTACATTCTCTCAGTTATTTCCGCTGGTAGGTTGTTAATGAATTCCGAAATTTCATTTGTTAAAAAATTTAAGTATCTCTCTTCGGTTAGTTGGCCTTGAAAAAGAATGGGGCCAACAATATGAGTTCCAACTATTCCTGCCCAAACATTCACACCAAATCTCTCCTGGAAGCCGCCTTGTCGAAACCGGTGCTCGTTTGCTATCGCCCAGTACCTGGAACAAAAGACCGTTCACACTTTTAGCACTTTACACTTCGACTATCGACAATAATCCAAATAAAGTACAGTACCTACCTTGTATTATTCCTGTTAAATAATCCATTGTTGGTAAATCTTGACTCGTCCGTAAACAAGATATAATAGTTAAATAGGTGATTCTCAGCATTTTGTCGAAGAAACCAATTACAATATTCCAGGCGCCTTTCACCGTCATTTTCATACAAATGTTGATGCAACTGATACTTGAAGGATTTCAATCGATGTTTTTTCAAAATTTTCCTAGCAGAGTCCTTACTTATAGCTAATTCGGCGCCAATCTGCCTTGAGGAAATTGTGCTATCATATTGTACTAAAGCTAATACATTAATTTCCTCATTAATAACAAATGCTTCTTGGTCTTCGTGAACATCAGGCTCAGTTCTTAATTTTTCTTCAAGCCACTGGAAATACCTTCTTGACGGTTGCTGCCTCCCTGGATATCGCTCTAAATACAATCGTTCAGCGGCATAAGAATTTTTTAAACATTCACCATAAATGAGAAGCATGTCAATTTGTTCGGTTCGTGAATAACGGGGCATTTTTTGAATATTCCACTAACTGATTTCGATTTCCAAACCCTTTTAAAATGGCAGAATCAAAAACACTACTTCGAACGTCAAAATAATATGGATAGCAGCGTTCGTGACAGCTCTCATTTCTTTTTTGTTTCATTCCAAAATACATCTTAATCAGCCTACTTGTTAATATTTTGGTTCGAATGATTATTGCAATGGAATGATTATTCTGAATAGCACAAACATCGTCCATAGGTAGATATTATTTTAATTTATTTTTTAATTTAATTTTTGCGTATGGCGATAATCTGTTTTGTTATTTGAAGAATAATAATTGGATTTTTCGGTATCTCAGTTCAAAAAATTATTTTCTATTATATCATTAGAAAGGAATGGTTATGCTGAATAGTACAGGCAACAAAAAGTTGTATTTAAGTTATGGACCTACAGTGTATTGTTTTTTTCCCAATTTTTCCAATATTTTTTTTGGCGGCTTTTTATAACGCCGACGAATGAAAATAAAATATCACAGTAGTAGCAACTGTTATCAAGTAACGTATGGTTTCCATAGCCAACGTTTCAATTTTTGGCTTTCATTTTGCTTCCACGGCCTACTCGGTGAATTTCAATAATATTTTTTTTCTGATCTAGTTTCTGGTTAGATACCAACTTGTGATATGTCATTAGAAAGGGAATTGAATGCTGAATAAAGCGAAAAGAAAAAAAATAGGGTTTCCATTTAAAATAAGAAAGTTGATGTTACTTCCGGTCAGACCGGAAGTTAACTTCGACATGTCAATATGCTCAAATTCTAGCTCTTATGTCGTTATATCGTCGCTCTAAATTTCACAAACCTACTTCATACAATAACTGAGATATTCCGTAGGCAATACTTCCGTAGCCTCCCGGTATATGGTTTACTACGTGTATTGTTTTTCTAGCAATTCGCACGGTTCCAAAGTTCCGTTCCCGCTCCCGCTCCCGCGTTCCCGCTTTGGTTTGACGGAACCTTAAAGATTAAAATATAATAATCTCATAATTATAGTTTACATGCAGTCTGCGAAGTAAGTATTTCGCACACTAATTCGCAGATGGTGTCATGGTAACGAAGGAAAATGGAAAAAAGGGTCACTTCGCATATTGTTGTCAATGCGCCAAACTTGTTATTTTTTGATGTTTGTAGAAAATAGCTATTTATGATACAAGTTCGTAAAGTGGGACACGCGAGTATAAAAAAGCCCTTTACGAAAGAGTGTCATACAAAGTTTTTTCTTCGACAGTTATTGTATTGCCAAATTGTAGCAATTATGTCATTAATTTGAATGTTTAATGATATGAATTGTCGTCGTATTATCAAATAAAGACTTCCGAGTTATATTTGACGCAAAATAAAACGCAAAGTAAACAGTGCTTAAAACCTTAGTTTACGCAATGTAGTAGAAAAAAATTATTTATTACTGCTGTTGATTGAACAAAAGATAAGGTAACTTCCTGATGAATTCAGTTGTTTAATATCAATATTACCTTTCATTCAGATTCAGGAGTTGTTGAAGACACTTACAAAAAAGGCAGAGACAGAAAGATGAATTGTATATATAGGATGGGAAAAACCTAAAAAATGTAGAGATTGATAAAATTCAAAAAAAATATTCAAGGAGGACGACTGTAAGAAAGCATCTGTTCATTTCTGTGAAATATATGTATGTATTGTTATGAAAACTTGGTAGATAATGAAAAAGTGTGTCAGAAAGTTTCAAAATTATATAAAATATCAGATAACCCAAACAAATACTATGCCTCCACTCTGAAGACTCTTACAATTCCAAGTTCTAGATTGAAATAGGAGAGTACGAGTCAGTCTAAGATGCATATCAAATAATGGCAACAACATTTCCGGACAATAACTTTAAATTATAATGAAATATCACACACTATAGGAAATTTGGTATTCAGTCAAAGAAATCTAAGATTTGACAGAAAAAAAATGGATGGTAGAAACTTCAAATGAAACAAGTCAAATGAGTTTCTGAATTATATTTTCAGGAATAAGAAGAAAATGTGAAAACTTTAGAATAGATAAAGATTATTTCAAAATCATAGAATCATTAATAATATGTGTACATAGTTCGAGCATTAATTAGGATAATAAGAATAAGGAAAAATTTAAAATGATTTGTGATCGCGAGTGTTGTGAGAAAACCGATGGAAAGGATCTTGGAAACGGAAAAATGAAATGGGAGGATTATATATAGAAACGGGTGGAAAAAAGTTTTTTGGAAGAGAAGTCATTGTTTTGGCCAGAGATTGTTAAAAACCAAAAATAGCAAGAGAAATCAATGTAAACCAACCAAGAGTGGAAGATTTATGCAGAAAACAACTTATAAGATCGGCACAACAAGGTTCCACTTACCTTGGAGGAGCACCACAAGAAGTCAGAGCTGGAAGTAGCAGGCCGAGCAGCATCCTATCTCCAAACAGTCCAGACAAAAGGTATTTCTAGACTAAAAATATTTCCAAATACCGAACCACAGCTTATGTGTTTATCTAGCTGAAATACCAGCACTTCGGAAAAATGAATTATCGTCAAATACTTCGTCAATTCGACAATCCTCAAGGAGACTTGGCATCTAAAAATTTCTTGAACTCAGCGAACAAACTTTTTTAAAAATAAACAATAAAGTCAATAACCACAGACAAGGTTTATTGATAATAACTATAATTAATATCTATCTGTGTTAGAGAATCTCACATCAAAAACAATTATGAAATATTCAAGGTTATGTTTTATGATAGACACTTCTTCTTCCTTCAATGGGAATGTTCAATGTAATAGGCAGTAGTTAGATGACCGGTAACGGAGTCGTAGTAAAATTGCACAATTGAATTAATAATTTTGTATATTGTCATTATTTCTGAAGGAAAACTTATTAGATATAAGGTATATGTCGCAGGAAATAGGCAAATTAAGGTTTTGAATACTTGGTATTTACAAAGGTGTTCACATTTTCTTATTAATAACAACTGGTTTATGAAATAAAAACAAATTTGAGTTTGAATCTACTATATTATTTATTTTCTACAAAGATTTCTATTTCTATCACAATACATTTGACTTTAAGTTATCAAACGTCCTTTTCCAAGAACTCCGCTTGAAATTAAGATCTACATGTTTGGCGCACCGACTGAGCTGAGTAGCTGAAAAAGAAAGAAAAGGTAAGATCTGAAAGAGTGTAAGTATTTTGCCTGGGCAATCTGAAATTTGAAATACTTAGCAATAATTTCAAACTATAAAACTCAAAATATTATAACAGTATATAGAACTCAACTCCCTTATGTCAGTTCTTTTGTTGACAGTATCGGTTTTATCATTGATGTGAACCATTTCCAAAAAGAGTCTTTTTCTCAAATTACTTTTCACATCAAGACATTCTGCATTCTCATGGTCGATACGATGGTCGTTATTTATGGTATGTTCTGATAATGCAGAAGATCCCCTACATGTTTCCCCTACAATCACTCTTATGTGAAGCTATCTTTGGGTAAACGTTTATATTGACCAAAATACACTTGTTCACAGTTTTTGCATGGAATTTCATATACAATATCAGATTTGAAAAAGGTAGGTATTGAAGTTTTCAATTTTGAATGTAAATTAGAAATAGTGGTCAATGACATTTCTTTTATTAATTTTTACTTCTTCATTTCTGAGGACATTTATTAATTTCGGAGTCTGGTCATGGACGTGTGGGTAAGCTCTTATGAAGGATATTGTTATTTTTATTCTTTATATTATATTCTCAATTTACTACAGAGTAAAGTGACAATACTATACAAAATATCGAAAAAATGCATTGAAAACAGTTGTTTGCAATTGTTGTTTAGTTTATCAATTACCAATTTTAATTTTTTAAAGAATACTGGTATTATTTCATTATCTTTCCATTACTGTTTTTTACCCATATTCAAGATTTTGTTAGATCAGTTAATTGCTTCGACAGATAATTTATGCGAATTTAATGATTCATTACCAAAAAAATTTAGTGGATACTTCCCATTAAAAATTGAGGCCAACTAACTCATTAAGTAGTTATTAAAATCAGTCAAATAAATAAATATTTTGGAACTTTTGGTGTGAATACAATTCAAGAATAGAAACTACCTAAACATCAAAACTACGTCACAATCACACTCGACGCGCGTTTTGCCAACAAAGTTAACATCTTCAGGATCTAAAAGCTTACTAGTGACGTAGTTTTGGTGTTTGGGTAGTTTGTTTTTCTTGAATTAGGAGCATTTATGCGAATTCTTTAGTATTTTGTCTCAATTATAATCATAAGAATTTGACCTTCAAAGTTGGCAATTTTCAATATTTATGCTTATAATTAGGACGACGCATGCACAACGCGCATATGCGCCGATCCCTATTTGACAAATGACAAAAATAATTATTCATTTCGACTATGGAAGAGAGTATTCGTATTAAAATGATTGAAAAATGTCCCTACCTTTGAGATCAATTTGGCCCTAACAACTATATGTTGGAACAATCGGTTACTTTGCGAATAAAATGCCTGTTTACTGAAAGTCTTTTATTCTAATTATTTTTAATTGTGAATATGTAATTAGCAACAGTTTTTATGATGTATGGAAGTATTTTTACGGTTTAATGATCTTTTGCATATATTTTAAGTAGATTACAACTTAGTTAATTGTTTGATAATCGAAAAATGCTGACAACTAATTATTGGAACAACCGGTTTTCAACATACTAAAATAAAAATTAATAAGGCGAAACATTGCCCTTAGCTCGAATAACAACCTGAACTCTATTAGGCATTGTATTAACTAGGCCTTCACAGAGTCTAGAGTTGAAACTATCCCATATATCTTGCAATTTAGCACGTAGTTGTGGTAAAGTACGCTGAGGATCTTAATTCAGTACAGACACTTTGGTATAAAATGAAACGATGCCTAATTGTTTCATTTTGTGCCAAAGTGTTTCTACTGGAATAAGATCCGGGCTGCTAGAGGGATGTGACAAAACCTTGTGTCATGATCTCCCATATTCTTTTTGGAAAATTCAGCAGTATGGCATAATCTCCCACTTTCGTTAATCTCCCACAAATACATCAAATTTGTTTTCGTCGCTATAGATAACTTTGTCCTAGTCTTGTTTGGTCCACGAAAGCTTTGATTTGGCCCAACTGTACCGTTTTCTTTCTTGAGTTTCCGTCAACAATGGCTTTTCTTTAGCCTGTAACTCAAAAAATAGAAAATGTATACCGCAAGAGTACCTATCAAACATATCTTATAAAAACTAAGACCGCTCTTGTGGATATATTTGCGACAGCATTCTCTGGAAATATCCATCCCAGTTTGCCTATTCCACCTTGCAGTTACTTCTGGTGGTGTATTTTTTCTTCCAGACTAACATATTCTATTTAAATCAAATCAAATCAAATCAAATCAAATCGAATCGAATCGAATCGAATCGAATCGAATCGAATCGAATCGAATCGAATCGAATCGAATCGAATCGAATCGAATCGAATCGAATCGAATCGAATCGAATCGAATCGAATCGAATCGAATCGAATCGAATCGAATCGAATCGAATCGAATCGAATCGAATCGAATCGAATCGAATCGAATCGAATCGAATCGAATCGAATCGAATCGAATCGAATCGAATCGAATCGAATCGAATCGAATCGAATCGAATCGAATCGAATCGAATCGAATCGAATCGAATCGAATCGAATCGAATCGAATCGAATCGAATCGAATCGAATCGAATCGAATCGAATCGAATCGAATCGAATCGAATCGAATCGAATCGAATCGAATCGAATCGAATCGAATCGAATCAAATCAAATCAAATCAAATCAAATCAAATCAAATCAAATCAAATCAAATCAAATCAAATCAAATCAAATCAAATCAAATCAAATCAAATCAAATCAAATCAAATCAAATCAAATCAAATCAAATCAAATCAAATCAAATCAAATCAAATCAAATCAAATCAAATCAAATCAAATCAAATCAAATCAAATCAAATCAAATCAAATCAAATCAAATCAAATCAAATCAAATCAAATCAAATCAAATCAAATCAAATCAAATCAAATCAAATCAAATCAAATCAAATCAAATCAAATCAAATCAAATCAAATCAAATCAAATCAAATCAAATCAAATCAAATCAAATCAAATCAAATCAAATCAAATCAAATCAAATCAAATCAAATCAAATCAAATCAAATCAAATCAAATCAAATCAAATCAAATCAAATCAAATCAAATCAAATCAAATCAAATCAAATCAAATCAAATCAAATCAAATCAAATCAAATCAAATCAAATCAAATCAAATCAAATCAAATCAAATCAAATCAAATCAAATCAAATCAAATCAAATCAAATCAAATCAAATCAAATCAAATCAAATCAAATCAAATCAAATCAAATCAAATCAAATCAAATCAAATCAAATCAAATCAAATCAAATCAAATCAAATCAAATCAAATCAAATCAAATCAAATCAAATCAAATCAAATCAAATCAAATCAAATCAAATCAAATCAAATCAAATCAAATCAAATCAAATCAAATCAAATCAAATCAAATCAAATCAAATCAAATCAAATCAAATCAAATCAAATCAAATCAAATCAAATCAAATCAAATCAAATCAAATCAAATCAAATCAAATCAAATCAAATCAAATCAAATCAAATCAAATCAAATCAAATCAAATCAAATCAAATCAAATCAAATCAAATCAAATCAAATCAAATCAAATCAAATCAAATCAAATCAAATCAAATCAAATCAAATCAAATCAAATCAAATCAAATCAAATCAAATCAAATCAAATCAAATCAAATCAAATCAAATCAAATCAAATCAAATCAAATCAAATCAAATCAAATCAAATCAAATCAAATCAAATCAAATCAAATCAAATCAAATCAAATCAAATCAAATCAAATCAAATCAAATCAAATCAAATCAAATCAAATCAAATCAAATCAAATCAAATCAAATCAAATCAAATCAAATCAAATCAAATCAAATCAAATCAAATCAAATCAAATCAAATCAAATCAAATCAAATCAAATCAAATCAAATCAAATCAAATCAAAAAAAATTATGCAAGAAATAAATCAACATAGGTACATTGGATAAAAAAATATGAATAAAAATGAATAAATGTGTTTACTCAATAAGTGAATTAACACTTGCTTTGAGGAAAAAATGTTAAACATTAACATAATAAATAAATAAATAAATAAATATAGTGCATGATGAAAATTAGAGATAGTCTCGTTGAAGTGATAATAAATAGGTATAAATAAAAACACAAATGCATAACATAACAAGTATAAAATTACATAAATTTGGAGTAACATCCATAAACTGATTTCAATGGTAGCGTACATTAAAATTTAAAATTCGTAGACAGTAACGATGGAATAAAAAGGTACAAATACGTCGATATTGGGAAACTTGGGAATAAATGCCTTAGACTCCGTTGAGAAACAGCTTGTGGTCGGCCTGAGCTTTTACTGCGAACATTGATACTGGCAGTTTCCCCATATTTTTTAATTACATTAAACAAAGTAAGTAGTTGTAGTTATAGTCAAGTCACTGGAAATTTCACGCATTGTTTTCCCTTCATGGCACTGATTTATGATAGTTTCTCGCACTTTTGGAACACTAGGTATTCCACGTAAGATTATTGTATTTAACTCGTAATAAAACTGACAACACCTACTCACTTTAAATATTAATACTCAAATGACTCGTGATAATCTTTGTTGATAACACACTTACTGGTATTTTTCATGTCAAAACCTCCTTTGCGTCGATAAAACTCAATAAACGTGAGGAACAGCAAAACATGTCCCAATATTTAGTTGTCAGCATTTTTCGATTATCAAACAATTAATTAAGTAGTAATCAACATAAAATATATGCCGGAGAAGAAAACTGTAGTTCACAAACAACAAATAAAATAAATGTAATATATAATTAAACCTTAAAAATAAATCTATACAACATAAACAATGTTGCTAGTTTAATATTCGAAATTAAAAACAATTTGATTAAAATAATTTAGGTAACCTGGCATTTTATATCCAAAGTAACTGCTTGTTCTAACATACAGTTGTTAGGGCCTTGTAATTAGGACGACGCATGCACAACGTGCATATGCGTCGATCCCTATTTGACAAATGACATATATAATTATTCATTTAGACTATGGAAGAGGGTATTCGCATTAAAATGATTGAAAAATGTCCCTACCTTTGAGATCAATTTGTGTCAAAATTTTATGATTATGAGTGAGACTAAAACTACTCCTACTGAAATGTACAGTTTTATTTTAAATTTATTATCAACATAGTGACTATGATAAAGACTATAATGATAATATTGTTGCATAAATTGGCCCTAAAAATACGTTGATAAAAATGTGTCATTATTGGCAGGTCTATTAGTGGCTAAACTGATACCAGAAAAAAAAATATTAATACGCCTCTGTTTTCACTTAGGTTTGATGGAGTTTTCCAAATATTGCCCACCGAGGCGCGAATGCATTCCGACTGATTGTCGCATTGCTAGTGGTCCAATTCAGATGAAACTGAGAGATAACCATCAACTCGATGGCACAAAGCCAGGTGGATGCTGCACATTCAGAGCGGATATTCTGCAAGTTCTTAACAATCCGTCTACCTGCCAGCGCTCGCAGGTGAACCGAAACGTCTACCCTGTCAGGTATGGCCGAGAATATAAAGTTTTCGAAGGACCAGTCCAGATGAAAGGCCGAAGGAATGAATGGGTGGCTTTGAATTGTTGAGGTTCAGCTATATTCAGCATGTTTTATTTTTTTCACAAAGGCGCCTTCATATTTTTAAATTCCATGGAGTTAAACTACAGTTTTGAAATACTTGTTTTGTGTCTACTTCATTTTACGCATTGTAGATTATTTTATGTTTATTTAATGATAATTTATCATTTTTTTGGATTATATTATTTTCGATAGAAATGAATATACTGAAAATAAGATCACTTATTGGTATAAAACACGACTCGATCTATGATATTGAGAGATTATGATTTTTCGGAATTCATTCCTTAGGGTTTCCTTCGAAATCAATGGTATGTTTAATTATTCACATAGTCTTTTTACAATATCTATCAGATGTAGTCCAATGTCCAGCTTGGCTTTAGCCGGAAAATTAGTTGTTTTCTGTTAGATATAACAAAAAGTAACTTCATTTTTATCGTAGGGTTTTCCCATTTCCAGAGGAGTCATGTTTGGTTTAATTATCAAAACTTTTCAACATCAATGGTGACTCAGAAATCTTTTAAATAAATAAAAAATTATGCAATATTTTTCAATTCGTCATGTCAGTTAAAGTTTATACTTGATTTTTTACAAGTTTTTACGTTTTTTTTTTAATTTCAAGCAAACGTTTTTTTACTGTTCCTGAAGTTGAAGAGGAAGATATAACATTACAGTGCAGAAGGTTCGCATGATTACATCTTTAAAAACGGTTGTTTTCTATTTGACATTTTGGAAAACATTAAGTAGTAAGTGAGCATGTCTGACAATATTTTCCATTAAAGTATCCAAGAGATGGAAAATTCCAAGCCAAATGCCAGAAATTCAAAACTGGATCACGAGATGAACGTGATGCAGGAGAGATTTTGTCTGTAGTATTCAATTTTATTTATATAATTATTCTTATTGTATTTTAACCAATTCGTATTTTAGCTATACTACATTCTATTTATATTCTGTATCATTCACAATCATAACATTTACACCCATTTCATCTCATTGATTTTAGATGACACAAGAGCAACATCACTTTTTGTTCACTAACTTTATTCTCATAATATTTTATTAGATTTCATGTGGTTTTTTTAAAAGTTTATTTTATTATTATCCTATTCATCACTTTTTGATGAGAGTGATCGTTTCCAATAAAAACGAACTTAATAATTATGCGCAAATAATTAACACGCCATTTCAAAAATATGTAATTCAAGAAAAATCTCTTTTGACATTTTTTAATGTTAGTAGGAAACCTCAAAAGATAGTGTTTGGGAAATGGTGTAACACCAATTTTTCTAAAAGTCATGAACGAAAGTTGATTTTTCTTCAAAGGAATATCCTGTATATTATTTAAAACTGATATAGCCCATCATATCCTAAATTTAACTGACTTCGAGTTATCGAAAGCCTGAAATATTTATTATCAAAATTATAAACGGTGAAGTATATGGATATGATTTTAATTAATATTTTTTACAGAAAATTAAAAAGCATAGTTGTTCAGGATTGATAAAAATGCATGAAACGAAAAAAATGTATTTTTTATTGAATGGTCCTAGATATTGTAAATTTTATAAAAACAATCAATTTTAATAAACAGCAAATATTCTATTTAAAATTTTGTAGTCAATCAAAAATCATTTTGGGAGGAATGGTGAAAATTTCATGCCTTATCCATTCTTTCTTCCATATTTTGCGGCCTATTTCTGTAGACTACATTTTTTATGTTACTCTACAGACAAAGGTCAAGTGGGATCATATTAGAACACCCAGCGGGCCATTCAATTGCCCCCTACGTCCAATCCATTCATGAGGAACATTTTCATCTAGATATGCCTGTACCTTATGTCGAGAATGTGAAGGAGCCCCATCTTCTTCTAACCATATTTGTTCTGACGGCAAACTGGGATTGTTATTGTTCGGAAATAAACGTCTTTGCTCTAGAATAATATCCCCTTGCAAAAATAATATATATATATCGTTTTGAGGTCAAATTTTTGGGTATAAAATACGTAACCACCAAAATGATTTTCAAAATTCTATACTTCGAAAACAGTTCAATTTACAGTATGACGTGCTATATCAATTTTGTTCAGAATTTTGAGAAGGATTGAAACATCGAATAATATACAGGGCGTTCCATTGAAAAAGCAACTTAGTGAATCCATGACTTTTTTGAGTGATCCTGTATACCAAATTTTTCTTGTGTCAACAGTTTTTGATAGTTACCTCACTTCAAGAGATTATTAACAGTTTCCATTTATATTAGCTACCCTGTATATTCCAACTTACTCTGACTTTCAACACCCAATATTTCAACAAAAATGTATACAGGGCAATTCAAATTCGACCCCCACCATTGGGATCTCCTAAACTACAGGAGATACGTCGAAGCTTAAATTGGGGCAAAGTTGCGTATTCTGGTGCTTAACAAAATACTGTTTTGAAACTTGGAAAATTCCGAGTATTTCAGGAAATATCGGGAAAAATCTGAAAATCGGAATTTTCATTTTTTTTTTTTCTATCTTTATCTGACAACATAGCTCAAAACCACAAGTACATTTTCATTGATACTGTTTTTCAGCTACACGATTTCATGTTCAGATTTACTATCCGACGTTTCGTCTTCTGGCATTCATCATCAACTTTTTTTTCTGTTATGGGCGCCATATTGTTTTTTAATACAGAAAAATAGTGATTCTCATTCTGATTTCATTGATGTATAATTTGTTATGATTTGCACTTCTGAAACCACAGATATTTAAAAAAAACAACTTCATCTGAGATGGTCATGACTCCATCGAAATATTTTGTTTAATAAACACTAGTTGTCAGAACTCGTTAAATATCATAAGTTTGCACAAATACTTCAGTCGAAATGTCCTCATTCTCAAATGAAGAAAAACGAGATATGTTGAAACTTTATTATAAATTTGATAGGAATAGTACGAAAAAAGCACAAATTTATTTTGAATTATATCCAGAAAGACAACAGCCGGATAGAACATTATTCGGAATTTTGGACAAACACTTGGCTCCGATTTTCAGTTTTTTCCCGATATTTCCGGAAATACTCGGAATTTTCCAAGTTTCAAAACAGTATTTTGTTAAGCACTAGAATACGCAACTTTGCCCCAATTTAAGCTTCGACGTATCTCTTGTAGTTTATGAGATCCCAATGGTGGGGGTTGAATTTGAATTGCCCTGTATAGGTACTCGTCTTATATGTACAAACCCTGTGCATTCAAATTGAATTGTGATTGATGTCTCATCTTCGGAGATATTTCTTCTGAAAAGTTTTTTTCTGAAATATCCTTTTGCGTGATTTCCAAGAACGAGCAAACTTATTTGCTTTGATGAAAAATGAAAACCTAATGAGTCCGTCCTACTTTCCAAGCGAGTTATAAAAGAACGCCAAGTAGAAATTTCCTTCGCCAGCCGAAAGTACTTTAATCCCTTCAATTACTTATTTTTGTCTTATCCGGATTATGTCACGAAACAACTACTGAAAAAAAAATGAATCCAGACCATAAATTTCCCAATCGAGATGAAATCAGACCACGCGCTAAGCACGAGCGTTCGACTTTACTAGGTTCTCTTCGTGCTCAACCTACTGCAACTTTATACGATGAACAGGTCCGTAATGCAGAAAAGTTACGGCGTTAAATCGATGACGTACAGAAAGTCTACGTCAGTTTACAGTATGAAAATGATTCCACGTTAATTACACTGTTTAACGGGTCAGGTAGCATCTTTTATTAGATCAGTTCCAACTGAAATATTTATTTCATTTGTCAACTGAAAATTAAATATGATTAAATAAAAGTGTATTGTGGGTGAACGAGATATTTAGTTTACTTGGAACGTTTGAGACTAGCCAGATGCACAGTCAACAAAGAAATGGATTTTGCACATGAATTATTCGTAGAACAATCCAAAAATTCCATAAAAAAAATCTTGCACACCGGTCGAATGAAAGAAAACCAATTATTCATTGCAGCAAAATCAGTCGTGGATGTATTTGCTAAATATTTTGATTACGTATGTCTCAATATAATGATGACGTTAATGATATTAGGTAATTCAGCAATTGATATTCCTAAACGAATTCTACAAGCATTTCCAGGAAAAAATATCAAATGTAAAAACATAATGGGTATAAACTGGTTTAACGAAAATCTGAAAAAAATTACAAGTCAACAAGCTATAAATACTATGAAACAATGTATAAAGTCACAGGAGGTAAATGATCTTTATAAAAAAATTAAATCGAATTATAAAAAAGCCATTGTTTATGCCAAATGAAAAGCCAATACAGATTTCATACAAAACTCGAGCAACAAATGCAAAGTAATTTGGAAATTGATTAATTCACAGACAGGAAAACATACCAACAAAAATAAAACAATCTTTTTTGTCAGTGTGGGCAAAAACATTGATAACTCAATACCTCGTAGCGACACTGATTTCATGCATACACTGCAGACTACTCATAGTTCTCCTTGTTTTTCTCCTTTTATCAGCCCTACTACTGAGGAGGAAATGAAAAGTATGATTAGAAACTTAAAAAGCTGAAATAGTAGGGATGTGTATGATATGAGCGTAGGGGTTGTTAAATATCTCTGTGATGAACTGGCTCCAACATTGTTACATTTTCAATAAATGCATAGAACAGAGCATTTTTTCAGATAAACTGAAAATTGCAAAGGTAATACCGATTCCTAAAACAAACGACGTTAACGTAGTTGACTTATTTAGGCCCATTTCAGTGCTTCCCATTTTTTCAAAAAGTTTTGAATGTTATCTAGGACAGTTTTATATTTTGAAGATAAAGAACTTTTTGCAAAGGAGCAGAATGGTATCCGCAGTGAAAAATCAACCACAAAGCAATAATAGTCATTTTGGAAAAAATCTTGGATGTGACTGATGAAAATAACTTTTCGTGTGCCAGAATGTTGGATTTATCTAAGGCATTTGATTGCGTCACACATGAGTATCTACTGAGTAAATTTTATTTCTATGCGATCAGGGGTAATGCACAACAACAAGTGGTTCTACCTTCAGGTGAGAAGTCAGACACACTGTCTATAGATATTGAAGTTCCTCAAGGATCAATATTGGGACCCTTATTTTTTATTATTTTCATAAATGATTTACCAAAATATCTGAATACTGACGCAGTGACATTATATGCTGATGACTCAACAATTTTAAATATAAGCCCAGATATAATAAACCTGAAACTCAAAAATACTGAAACAGAATGGTTTTCGGCAAATAATTTAAAACTGAACACAGAAAAAACAAGTGAGCTAATTTTTTTAAACGGTGTTGAAGAAAGTAGCGTTAAGTTATTAGGTATATATATTGATACGAAATTGAACTGGAAAGAACACATCAAATACTTATCCAACATCAACCTAAATTCCTGATATCAGATCTCAATAGCCGGAAAACAAATTAACATGTGGTTTAACTAAGCTCGACTATTTGTGGCCATACTTTTCAAGCACGCCTCAGCGAATTTAAATCGAACTTTCAAAAACGCGCGTTTTTTCAGACTTCACGTTTCTCGGGTTGTTGATGCTGTCGATTGCTCGTGGTGAAACCCCTGGTTACCTTTTCCATCCATTTGATGTACTGTCGTAATCTTTTTTATATGCATCATTAGATTTTTGCAAGTATTTATGATTTCAAAGTGTACCAATGAAAAAAAATATCGTAAAGTATTCGTGGATAACTGGTCTTTCAAACACTTGCTCTATTTTGAAAAATCGTGCGTGTATGAAAGACCTTTTCATCCACTTATACTTCAATATACTGTGGCGAAGCTGCGGGCGATTCCGGATCTGAACGCTCACGCAGACAGCGAGTGAGCGCATATGACTTTCGAGGCGCTATGCACCGAGAAGAATCTGGTCGAATCGAAGAACGTTCCTAAGGCTTACTAGAAATATCAAGAGCGTTCGGTGAAATGAACTGTGTATATAAAAGAACCACGCAGCAGAGTTAGGCAGTCAGGGAAGCAGAAGTCGAACATAAATAGTCCAGTTATTGTGATATTAATTAGAGTATTGTGTTGAAATTGCTGAATCATTGTATTTCGTCAAATAAAATATTTATAAAATAAATTAGACTTTAAAAATACTACAATACTAATAAAAACGAAACAGTTTTCAAATATTGGAAAAATAGCTAGGATCTGTCCGATATTTAAATCAAACTATAGACCCATCTCAATTATACAACACTGACAAAAAAAACACTAACCATTAGTGAATTTCGAAAATCCACAAGTGAAAATTTGAATACTTTATGGGACATATAAACAAGTTGCTTACCACTGAAAAAAATGTGTTCCTGGGAAATAAACACTACTTACCCTTTTTGACATATTTCAGATTAATACCCTCTATTGGCCATTTCACTAGTTCCAATTGAATTGTTCAGTTATGAGTAGAATATAGGTGCATTATTATTAGTATGTTGATCATTAACCTCAATTTATAATTTTTGAGCAACTACTTTTTTTAGTCCTATCATCGGTATTATTTTCCATATACAGTAAAGTAGCAGTTCTCTCATAATTGGTGGATTACTTACTTGAATCGTTTTCTCTGAGTAGCCTATTTGGACAGTTTCTAAAATTTGTACTGTAATTGGATAAAAATTGCCTCAGAGAAAAATATACTTCAAAATATAATTTCAAAATGTGAAATAATCGATTATTGTCAAGCATGATTTTCTCTTCGATTGCATGTAAACATATTTTTTATGTACTTTTTCAAATATTGTCTCTTCAATAATTTGCAGACATCAAGATAGATATGAAAATATCTAACTTTTTTAAATATAATCGTATATACATCCTCGTCAATATAATCAATAGTAAGACCAAATAACTATGTATTATTGCGTATTTTGCCAGACGTAATTTATGTGCCCTCAAAAATATATATACTTATTGATTGAAATAATCAATAAAAATTATATCATTAGTACATATCTTGAGTGACGATAATTTTGAAAACCGAAAATAGACGTATTATTTATATGTGTTTCCAAGAATCGTCTCTACATAGTTTTCCTGGAATCAGGAAAAATATGAATATTTTACATATTTCCTAATATAGTAATGAAAATATTATATTGTATTCGATCCATTCAACGTCCGAATTACTATGTATTTTTGCATACTTCACCTGACGTAAGTTGAATGACTAAAAGAATTATATTCATTTATTGATCAAAATAATCGATATAAACTATTCCATCGTGGATACATCTCCAGGGTGATAATAATTTTTAAAATCGAATGTAAACATATTATTTATATGTTGCCAAACTTTGTCTCTCGAAAGTTATCCTGGTGTCAGACAAAATATGTGTACTATTCGTTTTCCATGATATGGTAATAAAAACGTTTCATTCAGATCAATACATTTTCTGACCAAATAACCATGTATTTTTGCATACTTTTTCTAACGTAATTTAAATACCTGAACAAATATGTTCACTTATTGATGTAAAAAGTATTATATCATTTATATATCTCTTTAGCGATGGTAATTTTGAAAATCGAATATAAACATATTATTTATATATGTTTCCAAACATTGTCTCTCCAAAGTTTTTCTGGCAACAGGAAAAATATGAAAATTTTACAAATTTCCTAATATGGTAATGAAAATATTATATAAGATTAGATATATTTAACGACCAAATAACTATATATTTTTTTTGCATGCTTTGCCTGACGTAAATTGAATATCTAAAAAAAATTATTTATTTATTGATCAAAATAATCGATATAAACAATTATGTCATAAGTGATGAGCGATGGTAATTTTGAAAATCGGATATAAACATATTATTGATATGTTTCCAAACATTGTCTAACATTGTATCTCCAAATTTTTCCTGACATCAGGCAAAATATGAATATTTTTCATATTTCGTAATATGGTAATGAAAATATATTTGAATCGATCCATTTTATGAACAAATAACTATGTAACTTTGGGTACTTTTTTGCATACTTTACCTGACGTGAGTTGAATATCTAAGGAAATATGTTCATTTATTGATCAAAATAATCAATATAAACTATTATTTGGTTTATATATCTCCTGGGTGATGATCATTTTGAAAATCAAATGTAAACGTAGCATTTATGTTTACAAAAATTGTCCCTTCAAAGTTTTCTTGGTATCAGACCAAAGTGCATATTTTTCATTGCTCATAATATAGTTATGAAAATTATTCATTCAAATTGATACATTTTACGATCAAATAATTATGTATTTTTACAAACTTTGCCTGACGTAAGTTGAATACCTTAAAAAATATGTTCGGATATTGATCAATATAATCAAAATGAAGAGTTCTACTCAACGATAGGTGTCGCTGCTATTGAAGTTACAAAGCATCATCTCAAACTCAGTAAAAGTATATGACTACTATCAAAAGCTTTTGTGAATTGTCCATTAGTTATTGGACCTCTTGGGTTACCATGATAACATGCACAAAAGGCATAATAGGCTGCTTAGCTTGTACCTAAAATATACCATGATAACCATTTTCAGTCTTTGGACATTGTGCATAATACGTCATTTTGATAATGAAAATATGATCAATGAAGTATGACGTCGATTCAACGCTGAAACTTAGGACATATAGCCTCAGAAAGGACCGTAGTCTTGGGAACATGACTTTTTAATCACTTACTTGATATATATTATGTTATGTTCTTTGGACATTGTGCATAATACGTCATTTTGATGATGAAAATGAGATGAATGAAATATGACGTTGATACAACGCTGAAATTTGGGACTTATCGCCTCAGAAAAGACCGTCGTATTGGAAACATAAGTTTTGAATCAGTCACTTGACATATGTTATAATATGCTATTTGGACAATGAGCATAATACGTCATTTTGATAATGAAAATATGATCATTGAAGTATGACGTTGATACAACGCTGAAAATTGGGACTTATCGCCTCAGAAAATACGTTTAATGGATACATATTGATGATGTTGACCATATTCATAAGACGTTAAGTTTATGTTCTACATATGTAACAATTTAAAAAATGTTCACCGGGAACCTACGTAACCCAAAGAAGATAGGAAATCATCGGCATTACCCTTGGATCCCCCGGAAGTGTTAGCAAATTGGGAAGTGGTTAATCTCAGACGATACCTCAAATTTGTATCACCGATTTGGCCAGTGAACCGGCCAAAAAATATATTAAGACCCGATGAAAACCAACTGGCTGAAATATCGGGAGGAGCTTAAGGAAAAATTAAGAATTGCCAAACCGAATACGCATAGTGCTTATTACATAGAGAAAACCTTGAAAACAATCCGAGAGGACATGTAACTTCGTATCAGAACAACTGAACTCCAAAAGGCAGACAAACTGAAGGAGAGGTGAGCTGGTGGACCACCAAACTTTTAACTTTTATGTATTTTCGGTGTGCCCTGTATACGACGGTTCTTAGTATAATAAACCATACATATATTTTTTCTGTTTCATTTCAATGATACCGTCAGAATTCTTTTCTCACAACTCATTCAGACTAAACAATATCAAATTTTTATGATATTGGAGACATGGGCAGCGAAACGGTTCACGAGAGTGAGGGTTTCGTTGACAGATTTGACAGAGTGGAGACGGCCGGTTCGGAAGCTGGTCTCGGTACCACCTCCTTGAGGGGTGTACTAAACGAGAATAATGTTCTGTTGGGCCGAAGAGTTTTTTAATTTCAAAATGTGTTCTGAGCATTTTTCTTGGTAAACTTATAATTAATGTAAGTAATCATTTCATTATAAATAAGGGGGTGTTTAACCGTAACCGTATCGTTCAATATAATACTTGAGAATTTTTTTTCAGTAACAATAATAATAATAGTAATAAGGATAATGGTTAGCCTAAAACTTAGGGCGTGTTTGATGTGTTTCAAAGATATGATGGTTTGGATAGGAATCTGGGTAATGCGGCTGCATCAGCGAGGGTGTTTGAAAATAAAAGAGACTACCAACAATGAATTTGTGAGTAGTGTTTCCAATTATGAAAAGGAACTGATGTACAAAAACAATTGGAGTATTTTTTTGGTAAGTTGCCTGATTTTAGAAACCGTTTTATGATAGTAGAGCAAGCTTTGATTTTCTTTATGAGAGGGTGACTATTTTATTTGATAAACTGATTATATTTTCGATTATTTACAAATACGTAGTGTATATATGAACTCTATCGATAAAATCTACTTTGGAATTCATTTCCTTTTACGAATTGGGTTATTTTCATATGTTAAATGTTTCCTTCTTTGAATATTTTCCATTATTTCCTGTCATTCATTAGGTCTGTTTATTTAATCCAGGGCTTGTTATTTTGAAAGTTCAACTACCTTTTAAGACCCCTAATAAAGAGATAGTTTAGCCACAAGATCGTCTCTTATAGCGCAGATGGCCGGATCTAAACCTTTATCGGCAATAAGAGCTAAAAAGAGCATGTGGAATTCCCTAGCCAGCAACATTATTTTAGCTTGGTTATAATAACACCAATAACCCAAAATCAGGGTGGTTACAGCATTTTGCTATTTATTTGTATTGAAAACTTTCCAAGAATTGTCAAACAACGTTGTTTCAAGGGCTCCACCCTGAGAGAAAAAATTTAATTATTGGGTACAAAAGTACCAAGTACATTGAGGAAATTTGTGTCCGTACCTAATTACACAAGGTTTTCTGCAATTGAGACTTGTAACTGCAACTCTAACTGAGCCCAAGAGACAACAGTTCATACCATTACCCCACATAAAAAAAAAATAAAAATGAAAAAATTCTAAAACGTTAACACGAATGACGAAACACTGTTGGTTAGTGTATTTTTGTTATTCTGCGGTCCGACCCTGTCTGTAACAGCGTTGTTAAAATTCATTGCACCGTCATCTAGCATCTAGGAAGCGGATCGATGTTGACGTGCTAATGGTTTCGAGAGAAATCTTCATCATGCATCTACCTTTGTGTTGTGAAGACCATCTGTCAGATTACGAAAAAAAATAAAAAAATTCCCAACGATGGTAGGTATACTATAGGATAACCTTGGTTGGTCTAGACTAGAGACAAACGATTTCACGAAGTTGGTGTTTATTTTTGAAGTAACTCGCAGGAAACTTATGGAGTGTGAAGTTGTAGCCAAGCCGGACAAAATAAATGTGGGGGAGGTTTTATGGCTGAAGTTGATAACGAATTGTTCGCCGCCCTTAGATTAAAAAATACAACACTCAGGCAATGAAGCGGTAAATTAGAAAGCGGCGAAAGTAGTTTTGTTGCTGTTACGATTATCAATTACTGCTTCAATCTGTTAGCTACCACTCCAATTTAATTCGGAATAGCCGTGCAGATATGCAAGTTTTAAAAATAATTCACAGTGGTGTTGTGCCTAGAGAGAAATTCTGAATTTCAAATAACATGGCACACTTTGTAGGAATCTGACAATAAATATTTTGCAGACAATTTTTAAAGTCGATTTTTTCACCTTCACAGAGAGAAATAAATGTATGTTTTCTACACAATTGTGAATAATTTCAACACAATTTGTTTTTGAAAAGTTGACATCACCAATTTGTTCATTTTTCTTCTATAATATTGTATTAGAGATATTGTGTATGAACAATACACTACAGTGTTGTATAATTCTGAATAGTTTTGTTTTAATTTTATACAAGAAATATAGAAAATGAATCGGTATGTTGTGTAACGAATGTCGACAACTCGTGTACTGTTTATGCATAAATTGTAATGAATGGCAACAATTTGTGTACCTAATTTGTACAAATTGTGTGGGTATTTCAAATATAGGATGCAAAAAATGTCACAAATTTGTATACTCCACATACATGAATTGTGTAGGTATAATGTACATATTTGTGTACAAAGCAAGGCCAATTTTTATAGATACCATTTATAATTTTAAGAAAGTATACACTTGAGGCACATAACATCCAAACGGAATAAGTTAAGAATGAGCATCAGTTTCAATATGCTCGCTTCTTCATATCTTATTCTGTTCAGAAATTATAAGCTTCATTTCCCAGAAGGTAAAATTAAATGTCATTCAAATAATGTTTATTTCATTACAAAGAATTAATAACAAAAATAACTGATCTGTAAACTCTTATTACAAATTAAATAACAGAAACACAAAATACCAAACATAACATAACATAATTTCGTTATTTTGGAACACGTTGTATAATAATAAAGTTTAAAGTAATCTTCATGTCAAACTATATTTGTTCAAGTAGGAAGTAGGTACGAGGATGAGTCAGTTTGTAGGTTTCATGTAATAACAAAAAATAATAGCAATTCCAACCTTCAAATATTGGCATCAGTTTGCAAATATTCTAACACTTCTATTTGACACAAAACCACATACACATGAGCAAATAATAAATAATAGGTAAGTACACTTAACCCGCTTCGCCCTTCAATCAGGATAAAACAATCAAACAATGATGGACTGGACATTTGGAGTGCCGCGCATGCGTATTTAGTTGGGTGAGACGACGCCTTGGTAAAGTTGTGGCAAATTACACAATTGTGTTGAAATAGTATACAATTTATGCATATCAAATAGAAAGTACACAACGGGTGTGAGATGAGATCAATGCGTTGTAGATGTTTTCCATATAAATTGTGTTATGGTAGATGTGCATATTTTTGTGTATTTTTAGGCACTGTGGAAGTGCATGAATACTATACAAATCGACTTTCACAAATATTTATTGAATTTCACAAAACACGTATGATGAAAGAATGGACAATTGTGTAAAATATCTACACAACAATGTCTTACACAACATTGGGTATGAACCTGCTGCAGTATTTTCTCTCTGTGTTGCCTTACATATTTTAAAACCTGTATATTGATACGTTTGGAAACGATTGATCATTTCCTAAAGTGAGATAGCGATGAAAAAGTTTTAGGTTTTTTTTTTAAATCTTTTGTATAAAAAATTAGGTATACACGATTAGTCAAGAAGTCATGACGAAACAAAGTTGATTTTACGATCATATTTACGATCATATTATAAATTTAATCGTTTTCGAGATGTCAAATTTTGAAAATAATTTTCTAATAAATTAGGTATTCAAAAATATTATAGTCTATCAAGTTTATAGTCCATTCAATTTATAGTCTATCAAGTTACCTTTGATAGTTTCAAGCTTTATAACAACGCAGCGTCGTTCTTTTGTCTAACAGTAATGATCTTGGATGCATTAGTACACAATTACAGATATAGGTGTGTCTCAGGGTTTCGTACTCGGACCTATACTTTTTATATCATATATCAACAACCTTGATCAGCTTCCTGTAACAGCACATTTCACGATCTACGCTGATGATACCTCACTTGTCAGTTCAAATTCATCAGAGCAGTCCTTGACAGATATGTTTAGTGAAGTATTAAGTCGTCTTAATAACTGGTTTTCAGCTAGTTATCTCTATGTCAACGTAGACAAAACGAATGTGTTAAGATTCCATCATGCGCCATATCTTTCAGAACTCATGAAGAGTGTCCAGTTCTTTCAACTAACTTAGATCATACCACATTTTTCAGTATGCAGATAAACAGAAATCTGTACTGACACACCTAGTTCCTAAGTTGAATTCAATTTCTTTTCAGTTGAGAAATCTGTGATGAGTTCTGAATATTGAACAATTGTTACAAGCTTTCTACGCTCAGGCTTATCTACTTCACCTGAAGATGGTTTTATGCTCAAAAACGAGTATTTACCTCTATGATTGGCCTTTCAAATCATGCAAGCCTTCATTCATAAATCATAAAATATCAACTCTAACTTCTTTAACCCTTTCTCAGTTATATGTAGGTACATGTTTTTATGAGCAATGAAAATACATTTATTAAAAATAAACAAAAACATAATTTGAGCACAGGTCAAAGAGAAAACTATTTTGTTTCATTTACAAAATTCCAACTAACTTCTAAAACACTTCAGTGCTCTCCCATCGGATTTGAAATGTTATGAATTTACTCACATCTACTCACGACACAACTGTAGGTATCAGTCAGACCAAAATCTCACACTCAACGACCACATAAAGTAAATGATTGCTGAGGCATAATTGGTGGATACGTCATAGGACACTATTTTATAAACGGAAATTGGACCTCTGAACGATATTTCTTACATTTGCAAAGCAAGAGCATATTATTCCAGAGTTTAGACGAATATTCCCGAACAAAAACAATCCCAATTTGCTAGCAGAACAATTATAGTTAGAACAACAGCTCCTCCCCATTATGGACGTGTGGTACGGGCACATCTAAATGAAACTTCTCCTGATAAATGGATTGGACGCAGGGGGCAACGGAATGGCCAGCTACGTCCCCCGATATGACCCCAGTTGACTTTTTTCTGTGTGGTCACATAAAAATGTTGTCTACAAAAATAGGCCCCAAAATATCGATAAGGCATGAAATATAATTCAAAAGAAAATATTTGTTGTATATTAAAACTTGTTTTCTTGTTTCTTTTCAGTCATAACTATTGTTTTTATAAAATTTCACTAGAAACTAAATTTTGTCGTTTCTTGCATTTTTATCGAAAATAAACAATTATGTTATTTATTGTCTGTAAAAATAATAATTAAAACTCAATCAATTCAATTTTCATAAATATCCGTCACTTCTGTGTTGTTTAACGGAAGGCGATTGTGAATCAGACTCAGAACTCAGAGAACTACTCTAAATGTAAGTACCTTCCTATCAATGTTGGATTTTTTTGTCTGTACTTCATTCAAGAATTGCATTGCAATATTTTCCTGTTTTCATACTTCAGAATCCTGAAGATACAATAATGATTGATATAGGCGAGTGCCCTGCTACAATATACTGCGATTTGAGCAAGGTAGAAAAATTCTTCAAAGGACGCGATATCTTTTTCAATGCAGATAAAACACACATGATTATGTTTCGGAATCGTCAGAGAGTTGTACAGAATTTTCGAATTCCGATAGAACACATTTCTCTTTAATTCACACGAACCAATGAAAATTTTAGAAATTTGTCTAGACACATTTTTGAATTGGAAACCTCAGTATATGTTCGTCAATCTACGTACTGCATTGGAGAAACGTGAGTTTTGAATCTAGATTGAAATGTGGCAATTGCTCTGGGACAGATCCACACTTGCTCGTGATGTTGTCATCGTTCAGAAAAAAAAATTGTGGTGGATTTTCCAAAGTTTTCAAAGACCACATATCAATTGAAATCAATAGAAATTCAGAACTAAGTTCGAATCCTTTACTACTCGTCAGAGTTATTTGAAACAATGGTTTTGATTTTTCATCGTCCATCGTTTTTTCATTGTAATAAAATAGACGAAAGAAGTAAAAATTACTACTAGATCACGGTAGCTGAGTAAATTCTATTGAAACAGAATATCCTGGAATTAGTATTGTCAACTTTCAGACTACATTTATCTTTTTCTCAAATAATTAATTTATCGCTAATTATGTCATTTTTGTAACTCGCCCTATAATTGTAATAATCTAGATTCAACGATATGTTAGTTGGGAACTCATTAATCTAAGTAGAAATCATTATGAACTGTTATGTTATTGTTTTATCCAACTTCTGCATTCTTTCTCATTGCCAAATGAAGATGTCCTTTGCGTAAAATTCAAATAGAAACTAAACACAAAGAACTCTCAATTTTCCTATGCCTAAGAGTTTACCACCTTTCTTCACGTCTTGCATTGTATCAAGTTTAAGAGTCTGATCACCTATAAAATCATCCATCTTAGTGTGATTGTATTTCACAGCAGCATTCCTTGGAGTCGAGTTACCTCGGAGGGAGATAAATCAAAGGGCAAGGGCCGATGCATGCAACGAAACAAAAGATGCTGGCTGGCTTGAATGCCCGAAGGGTCTCACTTTTATACCTATTACTCCTGAATTTGTACTGGACTTGTTGAATAGAATAACAGAATGGTATGAAAGTGGAATTGGATCTAGGATGGATTTGTTTTTGTTCGGAGGTTTGAGATTTGTATGGAACTTTTAAATGGGCGATATGTTTTGTTTGTTAAGGGTAGAATAATTATACAGGATTTGGATGACTTAAACTTGTTCATTTGGAGCAATCAATCAAATATACTTCATTGTATGAAGAACATAAATGTACTTGACAAAGTCCTTTGCCAATAGAAAAGAACAAAACAATAATTATATATTATGACTGATTTTGTTTTTTGGGGATTTGCGGTCTTAAATTAAACAAAACTTAATATCTTTAAAGAAATAGAGTTTTCTTCAATTTAAGACTTCAAATTCCCAAAGAAACAAAATCAGTCATCATAACAAAGATAGTAAAACTTTCATATTATATGTGATAAAAAACGAGTACAAAATAAATAATATACCTAAATTCAAATTTATTCAACAGTAACATTTATATACATAGGATAGATCTTTATATAATAACATCTCAATGGGGATGCAGTTAGTAGGGTGGCCACAAATCAAAGTGGTCTCTTTGGTATGTCTGACCTTTCAGAATACTTTATTCCATTGTCAAAGACATCTACAATATAGTAAAAGATAAAAATACTTAGTAAAAAATACTTTCATATTTTACTTACATCATGAGTTAAAAGTGAAGCATTTCATGAAAAAAAAATCAAATGGGACAATACCAATATAAGTGATGGAGTCCTTTGTCATTGTAGTTGTCGGTATTGGCAGTTTGATGGTCCGGTTAGTATTTTGTCGTGTTCTATACATGGCCGCCGAAAGCCAGTGCGGGCCCCGGGATAGCTATATGTTTCGGACCCTCTTGAATATTAACTCGTTCGCTACCAAGCGTCTCATATATAAACCACTCATGATTTTCTGCAGGACCACCGTCTCAAATATGAGCCATTAGCAATATTACTATTTCATGTGATTGTCGGAACCGTCTAATGTAGAGGATTCATATTTTGCAATAGGCTATAGGAAATGCCCTTTTTTACATCTGAATTTTTACTACATTGATTTACAGCACAATTAATATTATTTTATCTCTAAATATTTATTTGTTTTGGTCACTCGGTACCCAAAACTTTAGGATCTTGGTATCGAACGTGTTAAAATACAGCTCGTTATGTCGGGCCCCTTTGTGGCCTGGGCCCCCGGATTTTGTCCCGGTTTCCCCGCCCTCTCGTCAGGTCTGGTTCCATAATAAGTAGAAGCAATTTTTCGAATGTTTCAAAATTAATATAATTTTTTTGTCTCTTCTTTCAGTTTGTTTTTATTCTGCAATGGCAATGGTAATTTATTTTTCAATTTCGGTCCATAGTAGGATATAAATTGCTGTGTTTGATTTTTTAAATGCAAACAAATTGTTATAGGAATTACTATACAGGGCAATTCAAATTCGACCCCCATTATTGGGATCTCCTAAACTACAGGAGATACGTCGAAGCTTAAATTGGGGCAAAGTTGCGAATGCTGGTGCTTAACAAAATACTGTTTTGAAACTTGGAAAGTTCCGAGTATTTCCGGAAATATCGGGAAAAAACTGAAAATCAGAATTTTCGTTTTTATTTTTTTCTATCGTTATTTGACAACATAGCTCAAAACCAAAAGTACTTTTTCATTGATTCTTTTTTCAGCTACACGTTTTCATGTTCAGATTTACTATCCGACGTTTCATCTTCTGGCATTCATCATCAACTTTTTTCTGTTATGGGCGCCATATTGTTTTTTTTTACAGAAAAATAGTGATTCTCATTCTGATTTCATTGATGTATAATTTGTTATGATTTGCACTCCTGAAACCACAGATATTAAAAATAAAATACTTCATCTGAGATGGTCATGACTTCATCGAAAAATTTTGTTCAATAAACACTAGTTGTCAGAACTCATTAAACATCATAAGTTTGCACAAATACTTCAGTCGAAATGTCCTTATTCTCAAATGAAGAAAAACGAGATATGTTAAAACTGTATTATAAATTTGATAGGAATAGTACGAAAACAACACAAATTTATTTTAAATTATATCCGGAAAGACAACAGCCGGATAGAACATTATTCGGAATTTTGGACAAACACTTGGCTGAGTACGGTGCGTTTCAAAAACCAAGAATGAAATATGGAAGCAGAATGGAACAAAATATTAGACGTAACTTATTAGCCGAGGTAAAATAATTGTTCATTCCATATTCGAAGAAGTATAATTATTTTTGGTACTTTTTTAGATAAATGCAGATCCTTCCAAATCAACAAGTCTCGGCACAAATAGATGTGCCACAGATGAGCGTTTGGAGGGAATTCAAAAAAAGTGGTTTGAAATGTTATAAAATACATATTTCACAAAAATTACATCCAGGTGATCCTGAGAGAAGGATGGAATTTTGTAGCTGGCTCTCGAATAGGGTAGACCCTAAAAACTTCTTGAAAAACATTATTTGGACCGACGAAAGTACTTTTTCAAACTGTGGTGTTTTAATAGAAATAATGAGCACATTCGGAGTGAAAATAATCCACGACACTTCAGAGAAGTCAGACCACAAGTTCGGTTTCGTTTGAATGTGTGGGCTGGAATTTATGACGACCGAATACTTGGACCTCATTTCTTCTCTAATACTTTGAACGGGGAAACCTATCTTCGGTTCTTAAGAAACGAATTCAAAGAATATATGGATACGTTTCTCTTTGTTAACTATAACAGCTGCTGGTTTCAGCATGACGGGGCTCCTCCACACAATAAAAGAGCAGTTTGCGAATATTTGCACCAAAGATTTCCTAATAGGTGGTTAGGAAATTATGGACCAGTGAGGTGGCCTGTTTGGATACTTTCTTGTGGGGCACTTTAAAGAACAGAATTTATGGAGAGCAAGAATATGACACAGTAGATGAACTTAGAGACAATATCATCACGCAATTCAGGTCTATCAGAAGAAGGGATATTGTTAGGGCTGTTCTTAATTTGAGACGACGAGCTCGGTTATGTATTCAAGAGGAAGGCCATCATTTCGAACACTTGTTGTAATACCTTTTGTGCATTTTTTACAAGCTCATGATTTCATTCTTGTTTTTTGAAACGCACCGTACTCAGCCACGTGTTTGCCCAAAATTCCAAATAATGTTCTATCCGGCTGTTGTTTTTCCGGATATAATTCAAAATAAATTTGTGTTGTTTTCGTACTATTCCTATCAAAGGACCCCGCAAAATCCTTATGGAAAATGGCTCTCGGCTAAATTTGCTGAAACTTTGCAGAAAAATAGTATTTGGTGTGCTGATCAAAAGTCTCAATAGGCACAACCCTCCATTTTCAACCCCAGACCCCCTATAGCCCCCAAAGCACACATTCCGGTGTGTTAATGCATAAGTTTCAATTCATCTTCGGAGCGTTTCTTTTCACTGCCCACCCCTTTCTCCAACCGAATCCTACATTCTACACTCACCACACCTCGCCCCCACCCCTGCTCCCCTACCAAACCCTTCAGTAACGCCCCATTACTCTGCCATTTGACTGCCTGTGTTAAATAATTATACTACCCAATTGTTATGTTATAGCTATACAGTAGCAGTCAATAAAAGCATATATTATTATTGGTGCATCAATGAAGGGTAAGGGAGGGGTGTGGTGTAATGTATATTTTTTTAAATTGTTTAAAATTGGTTTTTCTGTTAACCACCTGTCGTCCCCTTAAGAACGGCAGCCCTCAAAAGTCGAAACTTGTCCGAGCCAAGGATTAACGAGGTCTTACCTTTTTACATGCGATTCCTAGCACGGTCCGAGGAGAATTTCGAAAGGAGGTCCGTTGGTCACCCATCCAAACCCCGACCTCGCCTAGCGTTGCTTGGCTTCAGATATCGGTGACCCGGCGCTCTCCGTTCGAGCTATCTCCGCAGATTCAAATGTATAATAAAAGCTTCAAAAGATTGAAACAAAACAATTAAAGAATCTTTAACCTTGAAAGTGAGTAATGGGGCGATAATGAAGAATTGGGTAGGGGTGCAGGGGTGGGGGTGATGTGTGGTGAGGGTAGAATGTAGGATTCGGTTGGAGAAAGAGGTTGGCGGTGGAAAGAAATGCTTTGAAGAAGAATTGAAACTTATGCATTAACACACCGGAAAGTGTACATTGCGGGCTTTGGGGGGCCATAGGGGGTCGGGGGTTGAAAATGGAGGGTTGTGCCCATTGAGACTTTTGATCGGCATACCGAATACTATCTTTCTGCAAAGTTTCAGCTAATTTAGCCGAAAGCCAGTTTCCATGAGGATTTTGCGGGGTCCTTTATAATAAAGTTTCAACATATCTCGTTTTTCTTCATTTGAGAATAAGGACATTTCGACTGAAGTATTTGTGCAAACTTATGATGTTTAATGAGTTCTGACAACTAGTGTTTATTAAACAAAATTTTTCGATGGAGTCATGACCGTCTCAGATGAAGTTGTTTTTTTTTTAATATCTGTGGTTTCAGAAGTGCAAATCATAATAAATTATACATCAATGAAATCAGAATGAGAATCACTATTTTTCTGTATAAAAAAACAATATGGCACCCATAAAAGAAAAAAAGTTGATGATGAATGCCAGAAGACGAAACGTCGGATAGTAAATCTGAACATGAAAACGTGTAGCTGAAAAAAAGTATCAATGAAAATGTACTTTTGGTTTTGAGCTATGTTGTTAAATAACGATAGAAAAAAATTAAAACAAAAATTCAGATTTTCAGTTTTTTCCCGATATTTCCGGATATACTCGGAATTTTCCAAGTTTCAAAACAGTATTTTGTTAAGCACCAGAATACGCAACTTTGCCCCATTTTAAGCTTCGACGTATCTCCTGTAGTTTAGGAAATCCCAATGATGGGGTTCGAATTTGAATTGCCCTGTATACAATACGATTATTATACATTTTTATAATGTCTCAAAGCATTCGCGAATAGTTCAAAAAGGTAAGAAACTATGATAATAGGATGAAAGATATGCACGACATTCTTTGTATTCATAATTTTTGGAACACCCTGTTTGCACGTTCGTCATTCAGTGGCAACCTCATATTCCAATTAATAATGGCCCCGTTTGAGTTTATTCATTGCACCATTTCGTTTCTCTCCGATTGTTATGAATATGTTACAATCTCGTATACTGAATGTTATTACTGAAAATATACAGTGTTTTGCTCATTGGCCCTTTTGAAGCTTTCACTCTGCTTTTTCAAATAAAACAACATTTTTCATGTAATTTGAGAAAAATGTTACTTATTTCATTAAACAACAAGGATGAATACCGTATTGAAACTCGATGAACATATTAATTCATGTCTCTACCAATATTTTTTTTTCAGGTTTCTACTGCCTCAGGCCAATGATAATAATAATAATAATAATAATAATAATAATAATAATAATAATAATAATAATAATAATAATAATAATAATAATAATAATAATAATAATAATAATAATAATAATAATAATAATAATAATAATAATAATAATAATAATAATAATAATAATAATAATAATAATAATAATAATAATAATAATAATAATAATAATAATAATAATAATAATAATAATGATAATAATAATAATAATAATCTTTATTGACCTTTGGTTGCCATATAAAATGAATAAGGTACGTCAGTTGAAAAATAAATGAAATTGGTGTATATAGTACAATACAACAAAAAAAAACAGAAAATAACGTTAACATGACAATGACATGACATTAAAATTAACATAAATAAAATATTCAAGAGAAATCCAATATATCAGCTGCTGGACACATGTTCCAAGAATTCGTCTATTGAATAGGACACGTTATTAACCAAATATCGCTTTAGATCTGTTTGAAAACTTTTTAGTGATCCGTGATTTTTGAAACATTGGGGTAATTTATTATAAATGAAGGAACCAGCATAGACAGGTGATTTGTTGTAGTTGGTATGATTGCAGTATGGTTGGTGTAAGTTTTGGGCATTTCGAGTATTATAGCCATGTATATCACTGCTTTTCAGCAATTTATTTGTTTTGCCAAAAATGAAAGACAAGAGTTTGTATACATATATTGACGAAAGGGTTAAAATACTGTTGTTTCTAAATATGTTGCGACAGCTGTCTCTATAGCCCATACTGAAGATAAGTCTGAGGATGCGCTTTCGTATGGTAAATATGCGAGAGCATTCTGAGGCTTGACCCCAGATGATTATGTTTTGACTCAGTATAGAATAAACTTGAGCATAATAAATTTCAATAAGGGATTTTGTTGACATGTCGTTTTTAAGGGAATGCAACATGAAGTATGCTTTGTTTAATTGTTTACAGATATTTTCTGCGTGTTCTTTAAAATTAAGGTGACTGTCAATAAATGTTCCAAGAAATCGTGTAGTTCCCAATGCCTTCATCAATATATGTTTGTCTCTCAGTTTTATTTCGATATGTCTTTGTTCCATTCTACTGCCGCCGTATGAGAATTGGATAACTATTGTTTTTTCTAGATTCAGGACCAACCCATTTCGATCATACCATTTATTGAATGAAACAATTATTTGTTTAACCTTTTGAATTGATTCTTCTCGGGTGAGAGCAGATATAACCATTGTCGTGTCATCAGCATAAATAAAAACATCTTGTTGAAAGCTTAAATACTCTGGCATGTCGTTAACGTACAAAAGGAAAAGTAAGGGTCCTAATACTCCACCTTGTGGTGTTCCAAGGTTGTTATGAAAAATGTCAGAAAAAGTATTTTCAACGGAGACAAAGAATTGACGATTGGTAATATAAGAACGTATCCACGAATTTACCGGATCTCGAATTCCTGCTGCTTCCAGTTTTTTGCATAATATTTCTGGGTTCAAGCAATCAAATGCTCGTGATAGGTCGAAGAAAACACCGTAAGTGTGTAAGTGTTTGTCCATTTTGTCATGAACAGTCTGAACGAAGTCTACTGCAGCCGTTTCACATAAACATTATTTCTTAGAAATGTCAGCTGTGGAGAATTAGAAGTAGTGAATTTAGTGAAACTACTCATATCAAGAAGGACGAAATTCGTCAAGTAGTTTTCGAACTCTCAAATTCGCATGACTTGAAATTTTTGTTGGTCAAATAGTAGTTCATAATATTTTGCGTCAAATATAACTTGGAAGTCTTTATTTGATATTACGACGACATTTCATATCATTAAACATTCAAATTAATGATATAATTGCTACAATTTGGCAATATAATAACTGTCGAAGAAAAAACTTTGCATGAAACACTTTCGATAAGGGCTTTTTTGTACTCGCGTGTTTGTTGAACTCGGCTGCGCCTCATTCAACAAACTTCACGCTCATACAAAAAAGTCCTACATTACGAACTTGTATCAAAAATAGCTATTTTGAGAACAGAAAAAAATGTATATCTTTGTAAATGGCGTCAGGTCGCCATTTTGAAAGATTTCTTCAAATAGTATGGGGGGGTCGAGTGATACCTCATTCGAATCGTAAAATCATCAAATATTTTTTGGAATCATTGATTACAAGTTTTTTGCCCCTAAAAATGGCAGATGAGTGCCGCCTTTGAATGAAATGCAAGTGACTAGGCAGGTGAAACCACGTTTTAGCAAAATCAAGAAAATCATCCAGAATAATCAACAACGTTTATTTTACATAAGCTTGTGAAAAATTGAGGAAAAAACAAGTTGAATGTTCGCCAGTGACTTTCTGGCACATGAAAGGACGATTCTGATATTGGCTTCTTACATTTCCAAATATTTCTGGCGTAATAGTCCTGCACAAGTATCTAATGAGTTCCTCTAATTCAATGATCGTTCCTTGACTTGAATGTCCCAGAAGAAAAAATGAAAAGGGGTCAAATCAGGCGAGCGAGCTAGCCATTCAATAGGACCATCCATCTTTCTATCTATCTGTGAAAGTCAAATCTTCTACTCAGTCTATCATCTAGATTCAGGAGGCAATGCAATTTGGAATTGAGGAAAAGATTTATCTCTTCATAACTCGTCTGCAATTTTCTCGAAAATCAAAAACATATTAAAGCCGAACGCTATATCTGCATACAAAACTAATAAATCCTAATAATAAACAATACCGCATTACTTTCAAGATTTCGATAATATTAGGTACTGTTCTAGTTCTCAAGCATTTCGTAAACAGAAATATTGATGTATATTCCAGCCTCTGACTGTCGAACAATAGAACAATCATATCCAGCTACCCGAGTTATTAATTCAAATAACATAACTGCTCACTATTATTGTGCCTGAACAAAGAAACCATTTTTGTGTACTGCTTGATAACAGTGGGAAAATACACTTGCACTCTTCGGTTACAAAGAATACATGCTCCGTCGACCATGCATATAATGTGTGTTTCCTCTTTTGGTTCGTTATAATAATTCTCGTTTGCAAATGCTAATGATTGATTAGTTGCGAAACTCTTGATCAACTATTTTCATTAGATATTTTCAATATTATTCTTTTGACATTTTCATAAAGAGAACGGAATTTCATCAATGTAGGAATGATTCATTTTGCAGGGTATCAATAGAGACAGAAAACAGGGTGATGTAGATAGTTCCTAATGAATTTGTTTGTATCACCTACTTTTTTTATTTTGGATTTAATTTGAGAGATTTTAGACATGTGAAATAGTGTATATGTCCAGTAACCAGGGGTTTTAACCTGTCACTAAAACCAATAGAAATGATTTGCACACCAACAGTTTTTGGTGAGGAGTACTTTCAGAAAAAAAAATTCTGCACGCTAGCACCTACGGAAAGTGGGGAAAATCCCGTGGAAACTCAGAAAATTGGTGTTCCATCCATACCTTGGAAGGGGTTGAAAATTTCTATATAATCTTGTAGAGCGTGAAAATCTACAAAAAAAAGGTTTCCACTTGTTTTTTCAAAAATTGTTTCTTATGAGAGATAATGTGCTATAATTCATATTTTCAAATTTCTGCGTGAATAACTCGGGATATTTTAAGATTCACCCCAGCGTTCGAATAAACTTATTTTTTGTTTTTGGTCGAAAATTCATAAACTAAACGGTACTTTTAAAAAAATTCCTTAAAAATTATCATTTATAGTTGGCGGGTGTCGGCAGAAGTGGTTATTATTTTGATATTCGAAGGTGAAATAATGATCTTTGATGAAATGTAATTTTAATAATTTTTTACATTTTCCTATCGAATTAGCTCGTAAAGCTGAGTTTGCTCAGAGATTCAGAAGTTGAACATATCAGATATTATATTAATTCCCAATTTATCTTGGGCATAAATAAATCAAGTTTTTCAGTACACTGATAAAAATTGGAGGAAAAATACAGTATATTTTCTGTAAAATAATGCAGAATATTTACTGAATTCTCACAAAATCCAGTAATTTTACGGAAAGTCTGTCTTGTAATATTGTACTTTTCAGGTATGTATTATGCTTTTTCCATTTTATCATGTATATGTCAGTTCGTTCATTAAATGTCATTTGTAACAGTTTCGAATCACAATGCGAATCTCAGCTTCACTGCATATTTGCCGGGAATGATTTAAATGTGCAGTAAATCGGTGATTTTCAGCTACGCATTCTGTAATTTTTGCGTGACGTCTGCGCAATGATGACCGCTAACGCCGAGCGAGACCGAAATCGGTAAAATATTAGCATCGCAGTTAATCCAGCCGGTGTCCGCGCGTGAGTCCCATTGAACTTATAAATTATAACCTCAAATAAATTCAGTAATATTCAGTTGAAAAAGGTATAAAGGTAAGACAATATCATTATTATTATGAGTACCCATGAATACTTCAATTCCCCTACATGCAGTATGTTTGTATGTAGAACCTGTAGTTTCAAGAGTTTCACAATAGAAAAATATACCTAATAGACACCAGTATTTACATAGACAATATCGAATTTCCTTGCAGATATGACATAATAATATCAGTACTAACTTGATTTGTGATATCTGCCAGCAAGTGTTCACCGATAATAGGAAAGCTTTGATGTCTCATGTCATTGGTCATTTCTCAGATAATAATGCTTTCCATAATGTCCATTAAAAAAAGTAAAAGTAAAACTTTGTTCGGAAGTAAACAACAACTTCGAGTTCACCTAACCAGACAACATTTCACTGAAACATCAAATGCCTGTGCAAATGTTTTGCGAATCAGTCTGAAGATCTTTATGATATCCCAATATTTTGCAGAGACTGAAAGTGAGAATTATTGTAATGATGACTCGGAAAAGCTAAGCACTGAAGCCAACATGTATTTAACTCTATAGTCTAAATATTTTTTATGTGAAAAGAGTCTTAAGACTATAATTGAAGAAATAATGGATATTGAAACACTCATTAATGAAAATGTGTTGAAAGAATTGAAGGAAAAGTTCCCAGAATTGAATATTTCAAATTTTCAATTCAAATTATTATTTAAAAAAATTCATGATACCAAAAATGGTCATTTACGATCATCGTATTCAAGAAAAAATATTACTTAGAGCACTACGGTTTTGTTTCTCCTAAGAAAAGCGAACTTTAAATTTTGAAATAATAATTATGCATTGTTTTGTGCGAAGATAAAATTCGGAAATCATCCAAATGCCAACTGCAGGGAATGATATCGATTTCACCTTGACAAACTCAGGAGAGAAAAATGGACTGCTTGCTAAATCGGAGAAATTCGTGCCTTTTAAAACTCTTACCTGTTATCAGATGCGGTGGTTCTGGATGGGATATAATCTTGCGGTTTATCATGTAATCGCTTCCACGGGCCGTGATTGGAGTTCACAACACTTCTAGATTGCGTAGGACAACTAATTTTGTGGAGTTTTTACACACGACGACTCTCTCACTCACTGTCGAGAGTATATCAACGAATGTGTAGGCGGTACACATTCCCATACACAAGTAAAAAAGCTTTAAAAGGCTTATTCACGATAAAATGAGAAGTTATACGCGGTGAGCCAAATAAGACGAGCTGAGGATGCGTTGCACTTTATAATTTAGAATAATAATAAGAGTAATAAAGAACAATAAAAATAAACTTTTAGAATACATAAAATAACAAAACAAAAGGGAAGTTGAGCGGAAACGCGACATGCATCTTGAAGAAATAATTTTTTTTTGTACAACTTTTACAAGAGTCAGAAATGTAATTTTTTCAAACCTAATATGCATTGAAAAATAACGTGATTTTATTTTGCAGATCACCCCATATCAGAAGTATCAAATCATCATAGTTCAAATATCGATTCGCATTCAGAGCCAACATCTATAACATTTCATAAAATCTGAGCCCAAATTATGATAATTTTTTATTTATTTTTATTTGTTGGCCGTTTAAGATATTATAAAAAGTATTGTTTTCACTTACTTATTTTCATGCTTATACAAGGTATTTCATAATAAATGCAAAGGACTTCCGGATGTGATAGCTCGTTCAAAAATATGAAAAAAAGTTTATATTAACTTATCCTCTAAAATTCAACATTTTCGAGATACAGGATGTTGAAATATAAAAAAATATATAGTTTTTTGGGAATATCTCTGGAATCGTTTATCGCACAAAAAAAAGATTTGGAATGCATTTTTTACTCATAATGAGCTATGTTTTGTGCAGATTTTTTATTTTTTTAAATTCCATAATTGGAAGATTTTGAAGGCGCAGTGGCTGTTTTTTTCTCCAACTTCTACGCCACTGGAAAAAGTATGATTTAAAGCCAATGTTTTCTACACAAAAAAGGTATTCTTGGTCATAAGCTCTAAAATTGACCGTTTTCAAGAAAAATCAACTTTCATGTTGAAAAACATGGTAAATTTTTTTTTATAATTTTTTTCCTAATTATACAAAATGTATTTAAACGTTAGAACAAGTAACAAAACCAAACGTTGACTTCTTAATTGCAAAATAAAAAAAAAACAATAACAATCATACTCAGTTGAATTGTTGGCAATGTCCGCCGTTAGCTTCAATGCACGCAGCAATTTTTCGAGGAAAAAACATTATTTAAACAACATGAAAGTAGATTTTTCTTGAAAACGGTCAACTTTAGAATTATGACCAAGAATACCTTTTTTGTGTAGAAAACTTTGGCGGTTCATACAGGAGGCTCAAAAGTGTACATTTTCCAGTGGCGTAGAAGTTGGAGAAAAAAACACACACTACCCCTTAAAAATTTTCAGCAATTATGAATTTGAAAAAATAAAAAATACGCAAAAACATAGCTTATTAAGAGTAGAAAATGCCTGCAAAATCTATTTTCTGTGCGATAAACGGTTCCAGAGATATTCGCAAAAAACGATTATTTTTTTTAAATTTCAACACCCTGTATCTCGAAAATGGTGCATTTTAGAGGGTAAGTTAATAGAAACTTTTTTCATATTTTTGGACGAGCTATCACATCCTGAAGTCCTGCGCATTTATTATGAAACACCCTGTATATGTATAAATATAGATATGTTGTATAATATATATATATTTTTATTTATTTTTGACAGTCGAAAACATAGAACTTGTTTTTATCTGTATTGAATAAATGTTTCATTTCATATGGAATTTTATTGGACGAAAATCCTACCCTATCACATTATAAAGTTACAGTTTAAAAGTGCATTGTGAAAAATACATATTTCAATACTAATAATACACTGAAAAAGTACAGTACATAAACGCAAAGCAACATCACACAGAACTTTTCCAGAATACTAAGAAATCACTTTGTAAAATCACAAAATATATATCTGAAATTCACAAAGTAATAAACAAGTATGTATATTGTATTAATATTCAGGTACAGATACTGTAAATGCATTTCACAGAATCGATGGTAAAATTCAGGTAAATGACGTTGGTCATAAAATTACCCACGTTATTTACCTGAATTTTACAAATCTGTTTTTATAGTGTACCCGTTGTTTTTTAATTCGCTAATTTTTCATGACTGATTTCTTTACAATCGACTTAAAAATATCAAAGTGCGGGGATTTCTGAAAAGGCGTACTTGCCATTTTATTGCCAAGACCTCGTACTTTCTGAATATGTATCTAAAAACCTCCGATGGCAAGTTTTGATTCATCATTTTCTGTTTTTTCCGGAAATTTCCCAAAACGCATGAAAATTCTTCTTATATAAGTCTGGCGTATTTATCTTATCGACTATAGCTTTATGAATATGAAAATCTGTAGTTGAGAATCTGCTCTTTCTCGAAGTGTTTTTCATTTTCTTGTTAGAATTCTGCAGGCCAGTTTCATCTTGAAATTTCAAGAGGCAATTTCCCACCTCGGGAACCGAGTCGGCACAAATGTACGCGAGGGGTTGAGGGCGCCAATGTCGACTTGATCACATGACGTCGGCTCCGCGTGGCGTGTTGTAAAAACACACGTCCCTGGTATTGTTTTTGAGAAAAACTTGATCAAAAGTTGTATCAAAGTGTACACATATCTGTCTTTTCATAACTTGTGATTCCGTAATTTGTTTCATTTGTCACATCGAGACTGACCCATCGAGCTCAGTTTTCGCATTCCTTTGTCGTCATTCAGTGCCTCGGGAGGTTTTCCTTGAGGCATATAGGGGTCAAAATTCCGAAACTATGATATATGATGTCCGGCGTCTTTAAAAAAAAAATTGGCAACTTTTTGACAAGACTTTGTCATCATAACTTGAAACTATTGATTACATCCAATTTTTTAACTGTTGATACCATTTAAATTGATAGTCTTTGAAATTGGTGAATTCAGTTGGCAGTTTCACCCATTATAACAATTCATTTTTTCAAGAATAAAAGTTTTTAAAAATTGACCGATGAAGCTTTTTTCAAAACCACGCATAAAACTCGAAAAATCGAAAATTTAGTATGTGAGTCATATAACTCAAAAGTGAACAATTATAACTAATATAAAATTCAGCTGCCACGGCAATTCAAATTTTTTATAGTTTCCATGATACAAATAACTCAGTTTCGGAATTTTGGCACATAGACGTTGTCTTGTCTATGAAATTAGATTAAGGTTCATATAAAGTCAAATATTATATAATAAAAATGTAACAAATTACAGACCTATAACACTTATTAACAACTTCACAAAAATCTTTGAAAAATGCATTAAATGCAATGAAAATAATATTCTTTCTGAATCCCAGTTTGGTATTCGAGAAAATAAATCAACCGAAAAAAGCGGTATATCAGATAATCAACCAAATTGACAATTGCTTCCAAAACTAAGAAAAATGCATTACTGTATTTTTGGACTTGGCCAAAGCATTCGATACGGTAGATCATGACATTCTTCTCCAACTCCTGTCTGACACTGGTATAAGAGGCATCGCATTGGACATTTTTCAGGATTATTTGAGTAATAGACTGCAAGTCATGAAAATCGACAACTCAGTAAGTGATCCCTTACCAGTAACCAGGGGTGTGTCGCAGGGAACGGTGTTGGGGCCAATACTGTTTCTGTTGTACATCAATGATATTTTTAATATTGCTAATTTTAAGGGTAAAATAACATCATTCGCTGACGACACAGCAATTACATTTATTATAAACACTTGGGACGAAGTACAAACTCTGTCTGAAACAGGTATCAGGACAATTTTCTACTGACTAAGTGATAACTTACTGAGTGTCAACGTTGAAAAAACGAAATTTATAGCATTCTCGCCAACAAGCAGTGACCAACCGAGAGAAAACATTATGAAAATACACAAACCATCATGTTAAACTAATATGCATTGTGGCTGCACTTTCATAAACAAAACAAATACAGTGAAATACTTGGGTGTACTTGTGGATCAATGTCTTCGATGGAATAATCATATTGATTGTACTGTTGTCAGATTACGTAAACTCATCTACAAATTCTACCAGCTGAGAAATATAGTTAGTCGGAGGTTAATGCTAAAAGTTTATGATGCTTTGGCTGAATCCATTATGCGTTATTGTATTATAGTGTGGGGTGGAACATTCAAGTCATCTTTGAAGAACCTAGAAGTAATCCAAAATACTCTGTTGAAAATTATGTTGGGAAAAAACAGACGACATTCTACAGAGTTGCTCTACATGAAAGTGGTTTGTTAGATGTAAGAAAACTGTATATTTTCTACTCTATTTTATGGACTGTTAGCTCTCCAAGAACAACTATTCAGCATGCTCATAATACTCGGATAAGTGAGGATCTGACTTTATATGTGCCAAGATGTAGACTCACCCTAAACCAAAAATTTATATCGAATTTAGGACCAAAACTTTACAATTAAAACAAATCCACAGTAAATTTAAACTGAAAAGAGAACTGAAGACATTCATAAAAAATAATAATTATAAAATTTTTGAAATTATTCTCGATAGATAATCCACATAAGGCTTAGGCCGTAACTTATTGTAAACTACTGCTACATGCGTTGTCCTTATCCACATTTCTTTCTTTCTTTTCTTTTTTCTTTTTATCTATCTTTCTCTTTCGTTCATTCTCTCTATTTTCATCTTTCTACACTTCTTTCCCTTGATCTAAGCTGAATATATTTATCTGTTATCTGCTGTGTTGAGTTTATTTGGTTGCTCGCTACAACACAAGCTTGCTTAGGTAGCGACAATCGCATTAGACTCAACAGAAATACACCTAATTTGTACCTCGTTGCTGACGACGACCTGTAAACTTATTTTTCTGAATAAATATTTCTGATTTCTGATTTCGTGTTTCTGAACTGTAAGATGGCACTGACAAGATATGTTTTTCATACCATAGTTACAGCGATCTTTTATAATATTTCCATATAAATTACAGTTTTCTGCAACGGTCAACCCTACTGCTAATGCATTGTTGTCAAATCTCAACTTCATTCGGAGTACTGCGAAATAGCTCACAGGATTATTAACTATTATCTGGTATTAATTGTGGTAATGTGGTCCAATGCATTATGTAGCTATATTACGGATAGCCGGATTACTAGTAATAATGATTATTATTACAATTTTTGTTCGTTGTGGAGTTGATTTTGTGATTTTTTTCTCTTCAATAATGAATTATTTATTTACTGTATTATCTACACTAGAGATATAGAATATAAATAAAATGTATATAAGACGAAGGGTAGTCTTGACTGACTAGTTGAGGAAAAATGCGGATGACTGCATCCTCAATGCAGTCAAAATACTGGGCTGTTTAAAATAATACTCTTTGTTATTTAGTCGCGCTTTCGGAAATGTTTAGGTTTTGAAAATCATTATTAAAAATATAAATCGTTTAATTCTATGTCTGAAAACTAGTATGAATAGTTCCTCAATGTTCAGTCTTCTAAATTTCATATAAATACCACTTGCAAAAGCGATTTTCTCAACTGTCTTTGATTTTATAACAACATTTTCAGAATTTTTTTTAATTGTGAGGGATCGTTGAAGTTGAAAATTCTGATAAAAATCGTGATTATATTTTACTTTGACACTGATATGTCATGATATTTGAAATGGAATATGATTAGTGGTTTTTGGAAAAACTCAAAAAAACCTCTAAAAATTAGGTTTATATTTTTTTCCTCGAAAACTGTTCATCAGATTTTCTTCTACATCTCTCCTTTTATTTAATTTGAATGCCAAAATAACTCTTTTTTTCAGAATTTTTAAACTTGCCGTTAATTTTTTCATAGGTTTATATGAACCTTAGGAAAGATTAAATATTTATATTTTGACGACTGCAATACAATGTAATTTTGTCATTGTTATTAACAGTTTGTCTTGATACAAATGATGTAAGAATTACAATATTTGATTTTTCTAATCGCCTGAATTTAGAGGCTATTTCGAAATATTTCAATAAGCTGTTAAATACGCAATGGGTCCTTCAAAATTGCCACTCAATTTATGGTTGGTGTATATAGCGTTATTTGTTTTACATTATTCTACTGAAAACTTTTATAACACGGTTTCTTTTTCGAAGAATCTTAAAAACTCAGTATGAGCCCTTGCAGTTTATAAGTGAATATATCTACTATGGATTTGCGTGATCAAAGAAATTCAATAGCGGAACAGATGGCTGAGAAACTGGTTTCGGAAACTAATGGACCACCTATAATTTCTAACTACAGTAATTTTGTTTTTCATCGTTACTTTGTTGTTTTCTACGTTAACAGCAGCATCGATACAATGTATGTCTCAGATATTTTCAAACAAAACGTCAAAAACATCGCAAATATTCTCGGCTCTCTAACCGATGTTTTTTTTTAAGATGCGCTATTAGATTCTGTAATTAACAAACAATGTAATAAAATCTTGGAAACAAGAATAAAAATAATAATAATAATGATGTGAATTTATAAATTCAATTTTCATCTACTTCCAATGGTCCGAAAAATCTGAAATTTGGCACTCACATCAAGGACCGATGACAATACAAGAATTTCATAATTAATGATTACACCTTGAATGATATTTTATTGTGTGAATTCTCCAATTTATTGCACTTTTGTGTATTTCAATTCCATTTCAATATTCAACTATACTGAAGTAGATTGTTCATTCCATTATGGTCTTTTCAATTTCATCAATTATTGTGTGTGAGGTTTTTCCAATTGTTCCAAGAGAGCAAATAGCTTTTTCAACAGCTAAACCACTGGATTATTCCAGAGATTATCAATCCACCAGTCGAATAAATTACTATCCTTCGTTCGGTTTATTTCCATGATTGTGAATTCAGTGTTCCGCATTTCTGATTATTGATCCATCCGAAGGACTCAACAATCAAAGAGAAAAGCCGCATTCGAATAACAATACAAACTTTACGACACTGGAAATCTGCTTTCACATTAATCATTCTATAACCAAAACGAACGAGGTGAAGAGAGACGATATAAAAAGGTTCGAAAGTTATTGCTTCGAATTTTACAGTCCTTGCAGGAATTAGTAGTTGAACGTTGAACTATTGAATTTGCAATGGCATCAGTTGGGAAATTCTATACAAGCAAGCACGTACGAGGATGTATTGATATCTAGTTAGCCTAGACCAGTTCCCTGCATAAACAAAATATTGCGTTATTATAGCAACGAACAATAACTTATTAGAAGTGTCAGTGTAAAGTTAGACGTCAAAAAGGTAAACCAGAGTTACGCAATAAATTAAAAGAAAAAATATGTCCACCGAAATTGTGAAAATCGAAAAATTTGAGTATCTTGCCATCATCAAGTATCTGTATTTAAAAGGATTAAGAGGTAAGCAGATTTACGAAGATATGCTTAATACCCTTGGTGATCAATGTCCTTCGTATGCGACCGTGAAAAATTTGACTGCAAGCTTCAACAGAGGTAAATTTTCCATTGAAGGTGATGACGGATCGGGAAGGCCAGTTTCTGTGTCAGTCCCCGAAAATATCGATGCAGTTCATGATATGATTTTAACAGACCGTCGAATTGGGCTAAAACGGATATCTGAAGCACTGAATATTTCAAACGAACGCGTTCATCATATAGTTCACGTCAATTTGGACATGAGAAAAATTGCTGCAAAATGGATCCCCAAATGTTTGAATGTTGACCAAAAGCGTCCAAGGGTAGCAGCATCGCGTTAAATCTGTGCCCGATTTGAAAACGATGTAGACTTCTTAAACCGAATTGTTACTATGGATGAGACTTGGGTACATTTCTACGATCCAGAAACAAAGCAACAATCGTTGGAATGGCGACACTCCGGTTCTCCAAGACCTAAGAAGTTTCGTGTCCAAAAATCTGCTGGAAAAGTTCTTGCTTCAGTTTTTTGGGATTGCCATGGAGTAATCATGATTGATTTTTTGGATAAGGGTAGAACAATAACTGGAGATTCCTATTCGACATTACTGGAATTCTACGGGAAAAAATTAAAGAGAAAAGACGCGGAAAGCTATCCAAAGGTGTTTTGTTTTTGCAGGACAACGCCCCTGCACACAAATCTCATGTTGCCATGCAAAAAATTCGTGATTTAGGGTTTGAATTACTAGAACACCAGATTTGGCTCCGTCCGACTATCATCTCTTTCCTCAACTGAAAAAAAGTTTAAAAGGTCGTAAATTGTCTTCCAACGAGGAGGGAATAAAAGCTGTAGAGGTCTGGTTTGCAGAGCAAGAAGAAACATTTTTTTTGAAAGGTCTAGAGACGTTGCAGGTTCGTTGTAATAAATGTATCCAATTAAGAGGAGAATATGTTGAGTAATAAAATATTTTGACATTGAAATTTTGTTTGGTTCTATAGTAGGCTAAGAATTTTTCAATATATCCTCGTAGATTAAATTATTTTCAGTATTTAAACTTTTGAGTTTAAAGTTCATATCACGTAATGATTGATCATGAACATTTATACCGTGACCGAGGTAAAAAGAATCCTTCAAATCATCATTGGCAGCTGCGTTCAAGTTCTGAATTCATTATCTGAATCGTCTATTTCTAATATTGCGTGACCACTGGACTGGCCTCCTACAGAACGCGAACGGTGCTCCGTTGCAGTTTTCATTCTCTTCTCCGACTTCTTCAGGTCATTGCCTTCAGCTGATGGCGATTCTACAAACCGCGTTGAACGTGAGTAAAAACCCAACATGTTATGCCTCTTTCCATCTCTGTAATACAGCAAGTTCACTTTGTGCCTGGTTTATTTATTGTGTTGTTTAATCGGCCTGGCCTGCACACATGGCCTTTTATTTTTCTCTTGGATGTTGGTATCTTCAGTAGGATGGATATAATTTCTAGGAATGAAAGTACCAAAATTTACTGAAAGAACTTTGTTTGCTATGAGACGTCATGAAATAGGTACGTAGTCATCCTAGGATTGTGATAGATATAGATAGATAGATACATTTATTATCCTTTCAGACCATCACATAAATTGTATGGGACTCGTCTACATAAAACTAATACTGGGTATCGAAGAATTCGCTAACGCTATAAAAACAATTGTCAGTTAAAAATATTTTTAAGTTTTTTCAAAAGAATATTATGTTGAAAAACTTTTTATTTTTGTTGGCAGCTTATTAAAAATGTTGAGTCCGATATTGTTGGGCGACTTATAAACTACCTATATTAATTAGCCTTACAATCCGGTAGATGGTAGTAATTTTTTTGGCGAGTATAGAAAATTATGAATGCTTTTATTCAACTTAAAGGACCCCGCACATTTAGTACGTGAAATGGCTATCGGCTAATTTTGCTCAAATTTTGATATATTGTAGATCTTGGCATCCTCATTTCGTAGTCCAATTTACAGATCGATCCTATAACCAGTTTTCGAGGTACAGTGTGTCAAAAATTCGATTTTCGCTATTTTGGGTATTAAGCATCGATTTGATTTTTGTGCTCTAATTCGAAATTGAACTGTCTTAGAAATGAACTTAATGTATCTAAGTTGTAGCTCATGAGTCACTCCATACGAATGAAAAATAATATCTAACAAAGGGTGTTGCATTACAGCATGACAAGACAATGTTCTTAGAAATAGATAAAAATCAACAACATAATCGTTTTGATTTTCACTCAATCCGTTAAAATTAGAAAATAAACTGCTAGAATTTGACAATTTTTTTATAAAGTATGGGCCTTGGATCAACTACATGAGGATTCATATGATTGCTTGTCCAACAGTATATAGTTTTCCAGGTACAGGGTGACGATTTGAATGAATATAATTATATCATTACGAATTGTCCATAACTGTTACTAGGATATGAAAGTTAAACTGACTCATGAAATAATCCTTCCTATCACCCCCCCCCCCATTATAGCCAACCCCCATCACCCCCTTGATTTACAGCCACCTGCATTCAAATACTTTCAATAGAAATCTTTACTTGTGATACCTCATTGAATAGCTGGTAAAAAATGCTCTCCCCTTCCTTCCTTCATCCTCTTCATCAAATATCAAATCAAACATCAAATATTATTTTTGTGAACACCTCTTCATATGAAAATAAAATGGAAAAACGCATCATCAATATTTTATTTACCTGAATAAGTATTTTCAAATTCTAATTATTTAGTTACAAAAAATATTTATTTTCAAAGATACCTACTTGAAATAGCATTGAAAAATAAACTTAGAAAATGAAAGTTTTTAGCAGATTTATGTTCATTGGTTACTACTGTACTTGTAAATCTGGAGCCCGGACATTAGGTTGTGGTTCACACGTGGCTAGCTTTGTCTGGTATATGGTATACTCGAGGTATCTGGAAATACGATATCTCTCAGCCACCCTATTAAATGTTATTGAAGATGCTAGGAATAGGAATAATACAGGTGCTAATATCCCCGAAAACAATGAAGAACAATGAAGAACGATATTTGCCCTCTTTGTACACGCTTTTATTCAACTTACCCTGCTAGTATGTAAATGAAATGGACACTAATCCCTTTCCTAGTGATAGGACACATAGTAACGCTTACCTGAAATAGACAGTGTTAGTAATAAGAAATCTCCGTGTGTGGGTCAAATCTTGCAACTGAATTTTGACTTACTTCTAGTTGTCCGATTAACTTGAAATTAGTATCGTCCGAACCGCCATAAGGTGAGGACGTACTTTCTATTCATGTACTTAGCGCAGGGGACAAGTACTGCGTGTACAGCGATTTACGATTCTGAACCTTAGTGCAGTGTTCATCCAGCATACCAACAGAGGACCACTTAATTGAGGGAACCTCGCATAGCTCCCTCATGAGTCAAATCTCCAAGAGCGACCACCAACACACGGTCAAAGTCTCCTCCACCATTTGCAGGAAGGGCGAGAGCACCCTCTCGTTATCCCACCGTTGGAAGTACCGACAATGAAGGCGCGACGTCTGGTAGCGACGCGGATGGCAGAAGAAGGATGAAAAGGAATCCGAAATCTCCCAAACCATCAACAATGAAACAGTCGAAGAAACATATACAGGTCCAACAAAATGTCATCCTTGAGGACAAGGCCGGCGAAACCCAGTGATAGGAAACATATTAACCCCTTGCCTGAAATAGACAGTGTTAGTGATAGGAAATCTCCGTGTGTAAATATAACAAAAAGTGATCTAACCTTGCGATATCTACTTCCTCTGATATCTCTTAACCCGGAGATTCGGAGTGTTCTTCCTCTTCTCGCTAGGTGGAGCGGCCTAGAAATCACTTCCGGAGAGTGAGATTTTATAATAATTGTTGTGATAAAATTGGTTCTATTCAATGAAAAAAAAATTCATAAGAATGAAGCCAGCAACAATAAATGGATTACAGATGAAATTAAGAAATCCAGTATAAAACTGAAAGATTTACACCACCTTGAAAAAAAAACCTCAATTAGCTATTCAGGCCAAAGAATCTAAAAAAGAACATGAAGTTTCATTGAGAGGTTTAAAAAAAGATACTACAGAAATAGAATCGCTAATTCTAGTGATGTCTTATTTGATAATTTTTTCATAAATGCTCAATTACAATGCTTAAAAATGGTGAAAAACGTAAAATTTCCAATGATTTCAAGGTAGATATGAAGAGTACTGATTTTTTCTTGAACTGTCTCGAACTGTAATCAATATTAAAATATAAACTGAAAAAATATTGTTCTCGGCATGATGGAATTCCACTTTTATAAAATGCTATTGATGCTCTCACACACTTGGTAAATTTGTCCTATATGAATGGTGAGTTTCCCCAATGTCTGGAAGTTGGAAAAATTATTCACATCTTTAAAAAGATGTCTCTGCAAAAGAGCGGATGGGAAACAATTTGTATTTCTGAAAGTAAAAAGTTTAATAATGAGTCTAAATTTGTTGACAAGGCCCCCGAGAAAAAGAGATGAGGTACAGAATCTCCACAAATACAATAAAATAGTAATTCTCATTATCTCGAAAACGGTGAGATTTTTCTGAGGTGAAATTCTGATTTTCTGATGAACGGTAATGACCTAGGGTATGGTTATTCTGGACTATCATTGTCTAAAAAAGAACAAAGAAAAATTCAATTCTCTGCAATTTTTAATCACGACGTTTCAACTAGATTTTAACAGTTGAAACACCATTTCAAAGGCAACCGCTCCGCGTTACAACTTCGCAATTTATTTTCATTGCATTTTCATGCAAAATCGCGTCATAACATTTTATTTATAAAAATAGAAACGTATCATTTCGATTAGTGAACGCTTTCAAAATAACTCAATAACGAAAAGCAAATTTCAATTTCAAAACTGCTGCATCTACCATTCGTATCGGATTTTCCATATCCCACCTTTTCCATCGAAATACCAGAGTTGGATTGAACGTGTCGTTTCCCTGACACCACCACGCTCCATTGTCCTGAAAATGCAATACTCGTTCTTGGTTGTCAGTGTTGAAAATTCCGACACATTCAAAATTTCAATGTACGTCGTTTCGCAATCATTTGTCATAGTCAGTGGTCGTACAACAAAAATTCGTCAGAACAAATCAGATTGCATTTAATCGAATATTTCCCTCATATACAGGGTGTTCGGTACACATTGTATAATCTTGGAACTGGGGATAGACTAGGTCATTACCGTTTGTTTGAAAGTGGTTGACATTGTTTCACTTTGAGTAAGGTTATTCTGGACTTTCATTGTCTAAAAAAGAACAAAGAAAAATTCAATTCTCTGCAATTTTTATTCACGACGTTTCAACTGTTAAAATCTACAGTCGTTATCAAGTGTATAATGCGACAATCTCAAGGATACTTCTTATATATGCTGTGGATAATTTTGTGTCATTAGCCTAGGAGTAATTTGGCGGTATTCAGGTGAGCTTGTTAATTACAGTGCCAGGCCCCTCCGGTACAGCATTTTTAATTCTTATCGCAATTTCAATTGATCCATGCCACTAATTAAGGGTTTCCACACATTACGGATTTCTATGCTAGCTTGACTGAAGACTTTGTTGTTCATAATGTATGCACTCTCTTTAAACTTCCTTCTATACCAGCCCTTTTCTTTATGGATGACTTCGGCTTCAGTCCATTTTATGTTGTGTTGGGTCGTAGATGCATCTACCGCATCCCTTGTGAATGCGGCGAAGCTTATCTTGGAGAAACTAAGAGACCACTTAGCGTTAGACTCGCTGAACACAAGAGAAAGACTCAACAAGGAAAAACATCAAAGTCAGGGATAGCGGATCATGTCTGGACGACCCAACACAACATAAAATGGACTGAAGCCGAAGTCATCCATAAAGAAGAGGGCTGGTATAGAAAGAAGTTTAAAGAGAGTACATTATGAACAACAAAGTCTTCAGTCAAGCTAGCATAGAAATCCGTAATGTGTGGAAACCCTTAATTAGTGTCATGGATCAATTGAAATTGCGATAAGAACTAACAATGCTGTACCGGAGGGGCCTGGCACTGTAATTAATAATAATAATAATTTGTCTTTATTTGTCCTAAAAAAAAAATACATACAGAGGGCAAATAGGCGAAGTCTAGTCATGACCAGACGAATCTAGTCAATTCCTACTCAACTGAATACCGCCAAATCACTCCTAGGCTAATGACACAAAATTATCCACAGCATATATAAGAAGTATCCTTGAGATTGTCCCATTATACACTTGATAACGACTGTAGATTTTAACAGTTGAAACGTCGTGAATAAAAATTGCAGAGAATTGAATTTTTCTTTGTTCTTTTTTAGACAATGAAAGTCCAGAATAACCTTACTCAAAGTGAAACAATGTCAACCACTTTCAAACAAACGGTAATGACCTAGTCTATCCCCAGTTCCAAGATTATACAATGTGTACCGAACACCCTGTATATGAGGGAAATATTCGATTAAATGCAATCCGATTTGTTCTGACGAATTTTTGTTGTACGACCACTGACTATGACAAATGATTGCGAAACGACGTACATTGAAATTTTGAATGTGTCGGAATTTTCAACACTGACAACCAAGAACGAGTATTGCATTTTCAGGACAATGGAGCGTGGTGGTGTCAGGGAAACGACACGTTCAATCCAACTCTGGTATTTCGATGGAAAAGGTGGGATATGGAAAATCCGATACGAATGGTAGATGCAGCAGTTTTGAAATTGAAATTTGCTTTTCGTTATTGAGTTATTTTGAAAGCGTTCACTAATCGAAATGATACGTTTCTATTTTTATAAATAAAATGTTATGACGCGATTTTGCATGAAAATGCAATGAAAATAAATTGCGAAGTTGTAACGCGGAGCGGTTGCCTTTGAAATGGTGAATATTTTCGATTCATACCGTTTAACAAATACGCATTCGCTTCGGATTTGAATAGAAATAGTTTGATAGATGTCATTCAGTGATTGACACTAAATTGAAGATTCTCAATGCGTTGAAATGTTATGAATGTTATTTTACAATATTTTTATATTTCTGGAAATATTTAATATACATAGGCTCAATATGCTAGACCTTGAAATGACGCCCAAACGCCAAAACTAGGGATAGGTAACAAAATTAAGGAATGACATTATTAGCTAGCACGTTTGTGCACCCAATAAACATATTTGTGTACATAATAGTTACCGTAATTGTTACCGTAATTGTTACATCAACTATACCTTGAATGACTTGAATTTATTTAGTTAGATAACTGGAATATTACCATACCCAATGAAGCATTTAAGATGTTACGAACACCTTCGTTAAGTAACGATATGAAACTTCAAGTTTTCTTACCAAAAGAAACAGAAACGTTCTGGAAACCGCTATATAACTTCTTAAATAACACCTTTAGTCACGTATATTCACTGTTATATGTTTTTCAGAAATAAATTCTGCTACTTCATCCTTCCACTTGTCAATCCTATAATATCTCAATAGATTATACGTTTCTCTCTCTTGAACACGATTTTATTTATGGCTTTTTCTCATTTCAAGATTATCCTTTCACATGTTCACACAGGATCACAGGATCACATTCTAAACTATTAGTTGGTTATCTGCAGTTTAACTGGAATATGAAAAACTGGCCCTTAATTGGATACATTTATTACAGTGAACCTGCAACGTCTCTAGACCTTTCAACAAAAATGTTTCTTCTTGCTCTGCAAACCAGACCTCCACAGCTTTTATTACCTCCTCGTTGGAAGAAAATTTACGACCTTTTAAACTTTTTTCCAGTTGAGGAAAGAGATGATAGTCGCCAAGTCGGACGGAACCAAATCTGGTGAATAAGGGGGGTGTTCTAGTAATTCAAACCCTATATCACGAATTCTTTGTATGGCAACATGAGATTTGTGTGCAAGGGCGTTGTCCTGCAAAAACAAAACACCTTTAGATAGCTTTCCGCGTCTTTTCTCTTTAATTTTTTCCCGTAGAGTGGTCAGTAATGTCGAATAGTTATCTCCAGTTATTGTTCTACCCTTATCCAAAAAATCAATCATGATTACTCCATGGCAATCCCAAAAAACTTAAGTAGGAACTTTTCCAGCAGATTTTTGGACACGAAACTTCTTAGGTCTTGGAGAACCGGAGTGTCGCCATTCCATCGATTGTTGCTTTGTTTCTGGATCGTAGAAATGTACCCAAGTCTCATCCATAGTAACAATTCGGTTTAAGAAGTCTACATCGTTTTCAAATCGAGCACAGATCGAACGCGATGCTACTACCCTTGCACGCTTTTGGTCAACATTCAAATATCTGAAAGTGAAAATTTGCATTTTCATTCAGATAGTTGATTATTTATTAAATGTCCAGTTTCCATTGGAGATTCTCATCTATGAATGAGATAAGGGAGAATGTTATTCAGAAGTATCACTCACAGAAAATCGCTCATTTCATTGACGCGTGGATTGCATCACTTTCGCTAGGCCTCCAATACATTTTGGTCGACAAAAATCTATTTCACTCTTCTAAGATCATCAGGAAAGTCGGAAGAATCCTCGGACAGGTCGATTTTCTTTTCCGATGGGCCAAGTTTTGAATCCTACCCAAAATATATAGGGTTATCCGCAATTGAGTAAAAATGACTTTGGTGATATTTTTAAATTGGACACCCAGTATATTTTTCCATATTTGGTTAGGGATCCAGTGATACCAAGTTTGATGGGATTATGTCAAACGTTTGCGGAGATATGGCCAAAAAACTTCCTCGTATGTCTGATGAGTATGACTGCGAGATTCCACACGATTCAAGGGTGGGATTACGTGAGCCATAGAATTCTATAGTCGACAGTTATGTCTCTGTCTCTTCCGTGAATGCAACTAGATAGATAGATAGATAGATAGATAGATACGTTTATTGCCTCTTAAAATACATTTTATGGCAAGAGTGTGAGAGAAAATAGGTACATACGAGTACATATAACTATATAACAATAACTTAAACCTAGACAATCGTATTATAAGATATGTGAAGCAGTAGCAATAACTGAAGAGTAAGGAATCAGCATAATAGTTCAACTAAACTTAATATTAGGTTATAAGGGAAATACAATATTTAAAAAATAAAAAAAGCAAAGGGAACTGATAGAACAGAAGGTTAAAAGTTTCTGTCGCACTCATTGGATATATGGAGAAGTTTTATGGCCATATCTCCGCAGCCGTTTGACATAATTCCATCAAACTTGGTATCACTGGATTTGTAATGACGATCCCTAACCAAATATGGACAAATATACTGGGTGTCCCACTTAAAAATATCACCAAAGTCGCTTTTCCTCAAATGCGGATAGCCCTATATATTTTGGATGAGGTTCAAAAATTGGCCCATCGGAAAATAAAATCGACCTGTCCGAGGATTTTTCCGATATATCTTTAAATTCAGAAATAATGAATTTGTTCCAAAATTTAGCGTCGCACTGTATAATAAATTATTGATAGTTATAATTCATTTTTTGAGATTATAGTTGATTTATAATGGTTATGATGAATTTATTGTTCATGTTTATAATAATACTTTTAATGCTTCGTGAAATAGTCTAATAAAATTCCCCTCGTGATTGAATTTATCTCATAAGTCAGTCTTTTATTTCTGAATCGACAGACTTATCGCGAAAATTCAATCACTTGTGGTATTACTACTGACTATAACACTGACAACTACTGTCATACATTCAGACAACAATTTGCCAGGGCCAGACGCTTTTCTCAAAATTAAACAAAATTTTTTATAGGTTTTCAATTTCATAAAGAGGTCAAAGAGGAAGAAAGTTGGTATTGGCCGCTGTTACATGGCACAGATTGTATAGAAAGTTTTTGTTGAAAAAATGCGCCACTGAAAATACCAATCGACGTGTCCGACAGTTTTTTTCAAAAATTCTCCCATTTATTCTCCATCGAATTTATTTCATTTGGCTGATTCACACTGTATATTGAAGCAATACAGGTTCATTCGATAAGTTTATAACAAGAAGTTCAATAATACCTAGCAAATGTATGAATTTAGCACTATGACTTTTTTCATCGTAACTAACTTTAAAATTCTCAACTTTCCTGAAAATTCCATTTCTCTGCAACACGTGAGAATAAAAAATGTATATAATTAGCAGGAAAAAAATAGTGAAAGAAAACCCGCTGTTCGCACAAATGAAGTCATAACGAACATACCGGAGCTCTATGATAATTATAATGTGTAGAGAGGCGCCACCCTTTAACAGTGTTGTCATACACAGGGTTGTATGACGAACTCAATGTTTGTATCTAATTAAAGGCTATACTGGAAATTTGTGTGAAATGAAGCTAGATTCGTGTAAAACAGCTTTTTAATTATCCACGTCTCTCTTGGATGTTTGAAGACTGCTGAGCAGCCCTGAACAAAGAGGACATGAGAAGAAGCAGACAAGATATTTATAATGATCAAGTTCAAACAAACTTAAATATAGGTACTTGTTTGTAAGGCAATCCACAAGGACGATTCACTAACACAAGACGATATCAAAAAATGCTCAAAACTGTTTCTAGGAAAGGAACGGGAAACTAAAATGAGAACTCACCCCCATCAACCTCGTAGGGCCCACCCATTGGGCCCACCTACCCTAACTAAAAAAATGTGAATAGGAAACCCCTACTTGTGATACATCATTGAAATAAATGCCTATAAAAAATGATATCCATTGATATGAATAATAATTGTAAAGGGTGCATTCAAGATTATCCAACTTGTAGAAAATATTGTGTCCAAAATAAAAATACATGTTGTATTGAAAACGATCAAAGTTGTAAGAGAAATGTGTTTTGAACCCTTCCAATCAGACTATGGATGTTTCAAATCCTAACTAACTCCTAAAGAAAAATATGGCTTCTGACTAGGAAAAAGTCAAACTTATCAACTTTCAAATTCGACTTTGATAACCTATCCTTAATCAACCCCTCACCAAATTTCTAGTTATATATAGGTACCCAGATGACAAACTGATATTTGGAGTATACATACATTGAGGAGGATTTTTAAATTATCTTTTTCTATTCTATGTTTCGAATTTTGAAGATGATCATACATTAATGATTTTTTTATCCGAAATGACATGTTTTTGGTACCTTATATTAAAATTTCTACCAGTTTTTCCTGTATATATTCACCACATTCTAGTCGATATATACCAGATCTCTTCATTTTGTGTAATTTAGGTTTTTGGCATAGAATAATATGTTTCTTAAATTTCCTTTGGTTGTGTAGGATGTTTGTAGATTGAATTTTGAAAGATAATTTCTAATATTCGCGGAGATTCTACCTGCGTACTTGATACTAACATATTCGTGTTCTAGTTTTGTGGAAATTGAATATAGTTCTTTCATTACTGATTTCAGTTGATATTTCTTTATAATATTGTTATTAGAGTAATAGGTATTTTGTTATTAACTGCTATTTGTTTAATGGTTGCGATTTCACCTCGAAGGTTTTGAGTAGAAAGGGGTATTGTGAAAGCTCTATGTAACATTGACTTGAATACAGACAATTTCTGTGAAATCGGGTTGAAAGAGTCAAAAGGTATTGTGCAATCCGTGAATGTGTTTTTTCGGAAAATGTTTAGTCGAATTTATTATTGTTTTTGGATATTGTCAGATCTAAAAAATGTATCTTATTATTATCTTCTATATATATATATATTATATATATATAATATATATATATATATAATATATATATATATATATATATATATATATATATATATATATATATATATATATATATATATATATATATATATATATATATATATATATATATACATATATATATATATCTACGGTGAATTTGATTTGATCGTGTAGACTATTGAGAAATTTCAAGTAATGAGTTATTTGTTTCGTTGAACCATCGAAACCTACCAATATGTCATCCACATATCTAAACCAGAACACAATATGTTTATGGGAAAGAGTTATTCAAAAGGAGATTATTCTATAAATTATTTAGGAGGATATCTGCTGGTAAACGTGATCCCATCGATAGGCCTGAGTTTTGTATTGATTCTGAGAATCGATATACTGCTACTAATTAAGGTATTTCCTAGGTATAGGCAATGTAGGTATAAATACTCAGATTTGAATATAATCTAGTTAGTTTTGAAAATGGTGTAATGACCGAAACTAGTCAACAAATATAAAATTATCGTGAAAAATAGACCGAAAGTGTTTTATTGTGTTTCCTAAGTCTTGTATATTTCATAGTAAGTATAGTTATTTAAGTAACAAGGAATGTAAAGACGTGTTAACATTCGAGGTGAGCGAGTACGAGCCGAGGCTTGTCGCTTGCCGAGGATGATAACAGTCGATACATTCCGTGTTACTTATTACGTTTTTCCCGCTGCTTGTTGACATTTCTCAAAATTTGCCTGAATTGAAGTTTGTTTTCTTACCCTTCCTTCATGATTATTCGTTCGCTATTTCATTCTAAGTTGCTTGTGCGTGTAACTAAGTTACCGAATAAGCAGACAACAATAATATTCAAAAGGTCTAAAAATTGATATGAATGAAGCTGAAGGTATTACTTGTCAAAGGCAAAGTCATTATTACCCTAGGCAAGTAAATGACACTATTTACATTCCGTTGTCAAGATGAATTAGTAAACGAATGATATAGGCCATTTACCTGTTTTGTTGCTAAGCATGTATGGACTATTTACAGTGTCGGCAGCGGGAAAAATATTTTTGTGTATTTATATGTATCTATTATGTTTATGCATATATTTATGTGTGATAATTTTTGTTTGGTTGTTTCTGATTCTTCTTGACAAAGCTATGTCAACAAGAATTTCTTTTGGACATTAAAGCATTTTGATTGATTTGAATTATTTGAACATGAAGGTATTAACTGAGTACTTAAAAATTGAAACTCTTGAAAAACACTCAATATTTTCAAAAAGTATGTGTTCAAACTTTATCTTTCATTTTGTTCATTTACAATTAAATATATCGTTCTGCATAAAATAATTATAGCAACAGCAAAACTCATCTGAATGAGATGAAAATATCTGAATGCCGTTGCTGTCAACAATTTTTGAAGTTTGTAACAAGTCTGACAATTTTTACTTTTTTTACAATAAAAAGTCTATCGATCCTATTAAGTATTTTCACCACATCAAAAACCAGCAATTCACAAACAGTATGTACATGTTAGCATGTAAAAATGATATATCCCTTCTAGGGCATAAAATTGTCGCTATTGAAAACTAAAGATTTTTGACATAGTTATTTCTTGTACCAAACTACACTTCTATCTGCAGGAAAATCTTTTCATTATTTCAGCATCAGACGATCTGGATTTCCGATGAAGTCGTTTTCCACGGCCTCCTACGCGGAAGTTATCCCAATCATTAAAACTCCGACCGGATGAAAGAAATACCAAAAGATGTTATGAAGGACAAAGTTTGTCGGTGGACTCTTAATGGGTTTGAGGAAGTTCCCAAGGTTTTGCGTCAGTTGAAGGATATTTTCTTTGCCATCAAATGAATCTTTTGAATATCAGTTAGTCGAGATTGAAAAATTGAGGTGGAACTATACGTTGTTCACAAGTGAGTAGAAAAATCTCAAGAACAAATTCTTCAAAAAGTCGTATTTTTTATAAACTTTGAGAGCGAAGGCCTCTATTCACAAGAAAGTTGAAATTTTTAATAAAATCCACCTCACTTACATAAAAACCATTGAAAGGAGGGTTATGAAATAAATGAGACGCTCACATATTGGTTTAATGTATCAAAATGTCACCTGGACAACGGAATACCTCAGGAACACCTTCTTAGGTAATTGGTTCCACAGCTCTGATGTTCATTGACATAACGATCTAAGGACAGTCTTCTAAATGACGACAAAGACATGTGAGAGAGACAGATTGCGAAATTTTTTGTGATATTCCAGAGAAGAAAGAAAGTTTGTAAGCGAGGCATCTTCGACGAGACGCACTATCATTTTTGGGTAGAATCTGAAAGCTTGAGTTTATTTTTAGGCGCTGTAATGCATGTTATAATAATAAAAATAATAACATTTATTTATTTCAGAACACAAAAAATGAATACAAACAAGATAGGTAATGGCTACATGGTTAAACGGAATTAATTGATTTAACTATAAGTACAGCGCACTTGTTTCGCGAAGGAATATTACATGTTGTGGATACTTATACCTACATTATACAATTTTGATATATCAAAATCTAAAAATATCCAAATTCAAAAATATATAAATGTGAAAATATAAAACTGTGAAAATATACAATATAAAAATGTAATAAAATAAAAAAAATTAAAAACATAAAATTATGAAAATGTAAAAATATTAAAATGGAAAATCTATTCTATCGGGGATTCGGTCAAATGTAAGAAGAAATTAGGTGCTTCACGAGCTTTCGCCAATGTTTATTTGCTTTTTCAAGAGCTACAATTTGAAAAATATGGACAATAAATATAGAAAAGTACAGTTAACAAATACATGTGCAAACTGAGGTTTTTTCGTTTTCGAGGAACATCTTTGAAAAATAAATACTTTACTTTTATATATTTACTGTCCATATTTTTTACATTGAAAATGCTAATAAACATTGGCGAAAGCTCATAGTCCGCAAGCCCAAAATCTTAGGTGATAACCAGCAAGTTATAACTTTGTATACTGTTTGAATATGCAGAGTCCGACAAGATCTCGCAGAGAGGAAACCTTGATAGTGGTAACTTTTCCTTTGGCTTTCTGAAAAACATGTCAATTTCGCATATATATGTGAGGTAATGACCAGCATGTTGTTTTTAAGTTGAAGTGAAAGATATTTAGAGTAATCTAAAAAAAATTGTCCGACAAGAAGTTTAGGTACTTCTAGTTTGTCCGCCATTCTAAACGTGTCAATTTCACGACTTTTATGTAGGCGACAGCCAGCAATCTGACTTTTCTAGGAGCATACAATAATTAAATGAGATTTTCAATGGCACCATTGTCCGACAAAATTAATAGGGATCTTCAGCAGTCCGACGCTCCAGAGATGTCGATTCGACGACAACAATGTTGGTGATAACCAGCAATGTTGTCTTGACTTTTTTTTCAAATAAATTGAATATATAAAACAACGTTATACTTGTCAGACAATAAAGTTGGTAAATTTGTTGGAAACTGACAAAAAATATAAAAAATTTACTTTTTATGTATTAACACTAACCAAAACCACCAAGCTGTACAAAAATCCACACATTTAGGCATGTAAACATATACAGACTGTTTATTTCTGAAAAACAAATAGAAAGATAAAAATATCTGAATTATTTGATGGTTGCATTTTAGATTAAAGGCCATGTACAATTATTTATGAAGAATACGTTTTTTCCTAAAATTGATAATCAAAAAGTTTTCCATTTGGTGCCGACTCAATTGGACACACTGTATATATATTTCGATCTTAATATAGATTTAGATGACGTTCACTCTGCCAGTGCAGCACAGTCAGAATCGGAGACAAGCGAAGAAAGTGATACTTTGAGTGAGAGCGAAGAATCTACGGAAGAAGATGACGAATGATTCTTTTTTTTTATAAAAATTCATGTTTATTTATTTTTCAAGTTAAAAAATAAACTTTAAAGCAACCTCGTATTTTCATATAATTTTGAATTCTTACTTCTATCGCGAGAAATATTGAAATTACAAAATTTCAACATTTGTTGTCGGACAGGCAAAACAGTCCAATATTTTTGTCGGACAATCGATACTTCCGATAAGTATTATATTTTTTTCTCTGTTGCCCCTTTTGTCCGACAGCTGGTTATCACCAACATTGTTGTCGTCAAATCGACATCTTTGGAGCGTCGGACTGCTGAAGATCCCTATTAATTTTGTCGGACAATGGTGCCATTGAAAATCTCATTTAATTATTGTATGCTCCTAGAAAACTCAGATTGCTGGCTGTCGCCAACCTAAAAGTCGTGAAATTGACACGTTCAGAATGGCGGACAAACTAGAAGTACCTAAACTTTTTGTCGGACAATTTTTTTTTAGATTACTTTTAGTAAATATCTTTCACTTCAACTTAAAAACAACATGCTGGTCATTACCTTACATACCGGGTGACACAGCAGACATGTAGCAGCCTGTAGTTTTTTTATTTGAAAAGATAAAAATTTGAAATTTGCAGAAGTTACGTAATCAATGATAGCGCTTCATTTGAATCCAACGACAACTTTTTTCAACTACCTGTTTGATTGGCAGTAACTCCAACTTCTTTTTTTTTTAATGACACCCTGTATATTTATCTAGCCTATCTTATTTGTCTTACAATTCACTATTCAACCGTGTATAACAATGTGGCATTCGTTTCTTAATTCTCAGATGAATTGCATTTTATTGAAAAACATCAAGTTGGCTGTTACCCGAATTCGATAATCTTTCGATGCTTGGTAGGCTTGGAAATCCAAAGAGTATCAGTTAAAAGATATAATTTCAGTTTTTTCAATACCTGATCACTTCCTACAGATTGTCAATAATTTCTTTAATAAAAATAAAAAACATCTGAAAATAACTCACGATATTGCGAAAACTGAGATATGAACATATTTTTTTCAATTTGGCTACTTGTGAAGAAACTATCTGCCTTTCTCTTTGGCCATGTAGCCATATCATGATATTTCCATTTGGAAACATAAAATTAAAATTGTTCCCCTGATCCACCAATTCACAAGTCTATTAGTCTAGATATTTGCAATAATATTTTGCCTAGTAGGCGGTGTACAAAAAATGTTATGTGTTTGACAGGTAAACGTCATTTGATTGCAATGATTATCTCCGTCAGTTTTGTACTGATTGGAAATTGCATTGTTTAATTAGATAAGGTCGATATGTTGTTGATATTCGGAGAGTGCAAGAGAAATTGTAGACAGGCTGAACAATTGTATGTCGAAAGATTTCCCGAAAAACGCCATCCACCTGATAATTATTTCGCTAGAGTAGAAGAGCAGTTCAGAGCAGTTCTTTTCAAAACTCTTCTAGCGGTCTTTCGATTCACGCCGATTTCGTCCTCAATTTGTCTCAGTGATATCGTCGGATCTGCATGTACTATGGCCAAAACGTTTACTTCCGTTTCCACGTCGACAATGTATTGGAGATTTTCTGGTTCTCTTCTGAACTACTCTTCTACTATAGCGAAATAATTATTAGGCGGGTGGCGTCTTTCCGGAACTCTTTCGACTTACAATTGTTCAGCCTGTCTACAATTTTTCTTGCACTTTCCGAATATCAATAATATATCGACCTTTTTATTCTTTGAATACATATTTAGTATCTAATTAAACGATGCAATTTTAATCAGCATAAAACTGACGGAGATAATCAGTACAATCAAATGATGTTTACCTGTCAAACACAAAACATTCTGTGTACACCGCCTACTAGGCAAAATATTATTGCAAATATCTAGACTAAAAGACTTGTGAATTGATGGATCAGGGGAAAATTTTAAATTTTATGTTTCCAAATGGAAAGATCATATGGCTACATGGCCAAAGAGAAAGACAGATAGTTCCTTCACAAGTAACCAAATTGAAAAAAACATGTTCCTATCTCAGTTTTCGCAATATCGTGAGTTATTTTCAGATGTTTTTTTCTTTTTATTAAAGAAATTATTGACAATCTGTAGGAAGTGATCAGGTATGGAAAAAACTGAAATTATTTCGTTTAACTCTTTGGATTTCCAAGCCTACCAAGCATCGAAAGATTATCGAATTCGGGTAACAGCCAACTTGATGTTTTTCAATAAGATGCAGTTAATCTGCGAATCGAGAAACGAATGCCACTTCGTGATACATGGTTGAATACAGAATTTCAAGACAAATAAGATAGGCTGGATAAATATACAGCGTGTCATTCAAAAAAAAGAAGTTGGAGTTACTGCCGATCAAACAGGAAGTTGAAAAAAGTTGTCATTAGATTCAAATGAAGCGCTATCATTGATTACGTAGCTTCTGCAAATTTCAAATCTTCATCTCTTCAAATAAAAAAACTACAGGCTGCTACATGTCTGCTGTGTCACCCGGTATATATGCGAAATTGACATGTTTTTCAGAAAGCCAAAGGAAAAGTTACCACTATCAAGGTTTCCTCTCTGCGAGATCTTGTCGGACTCTGCATACTCAAACAGTATACAAAGTTATAACTTGCTGGTTATCACCTAAGATTTTGTACGAGGGCTTGCGGACTATCAGGAAGCAGAAAAGAGCAATTTCTTCTTTCATTCGACCGAATCCCTAATGAATAATTTTTCTATAATAATAAGCCGGTCGAGATACTTTCTTCAATGTTAAAATATATATACAGGGTGTTCCAAATTAAGTCGGCACCATTGCCAACTCCGTTATTATTGATGCCACGAAATCGGTTAAATGGGAAAAATGGTAGCATTTTTAATGGCCTTCTCGAAGCCGAAAACAAAAAAAAATTACTGTCGCGTTTTCAAAATATTTCATGAAATGATATTTTTTTAAATGGAACACCCCATATTTTATTGCATCTTAAAATTCTTCCTGAAAAGCTGATTTCATTAATCTATCACAGTTAGGGTCTAGCTGAAATGATTACAGAGGAATGGAAACTATTATTTATTGGTCAAAACGGCTTGCATGTCCCTATATTAACTTTTGATTTACTATCTACTGACATTTAATTGGGACAGATACAGGGGACCCTGTATTTGTTTCATTTAAATCTTAGTAGATAGTGAATGAGTTTCTAGTACGTTATGAGGAACGCAAGCAGAATCTAAGTGAAAATAGAGTATTTTTCGTTTTAATTCCGAGATTCCCAACCTTTTACAGCCGTTTCGTGGTCACCCACTCATCAGAAATGATTTGTGGAGCTCTCGAAATCAAAACGAACCCACTCAAAAATTAGTACCGTGAAGGCAAGACAGATATAACGGAAAGTTACTTGTGACATCTACAGTCACTAGTTCCAATATTTTGACAAAGTTTATTGTCATCATTAGGGAAAGATACAAAGTTATTGAAATATAGTGATCAATCAGTGTTGTTTATTTCTAAACTTTTCATATGTTGCTTACATTTCAATATTATTAGAATCTTTGCGAACATTGTGTGCCAATTTTTTTCATCAATTAATTTCATTAGCCTTTTTGTAATCCAGGGAGTAAACTTGTGATTTTTTCTAGTATGCTTTTTTACCCTATAATGCTCGCTGTATTGGTTTATCTTGCTTCATGAAATTGAGTTCGCTCATCCTATAAATTACAACCATGATACGCAGAAAAACCTGCCTCTAAATTTCGATAACAATCATACACTAAATACAAATTTTCTCGCTCCCATATACTCGCAAATTCCGAGTACGAACACACAGCGCTTTTTTTTCTTCCCGAATAAATCGCAACAGAGATAACAACGCGAAAGGGCCCATATTATTCAAGGGGCTGAAAGCAGAAATGAAGCGCCGTATGGTGCGTGTGCTGCCCTCCAGCGCCACATGCCTGACAGCCACGCAGTGTTGCCAACTCAAATTTTGAAGAAGATGAAGGCAAGATTAGAAAATTACGTAGAAATAGTAAAATGTGTGTATGAAAAGTTCATAGATCTACATACTTTTTTCTGAGTGACATGAAAGGGCTAACACTGAATAAAACGGGTGTTTTGTTTTACAATTTATTTAAATAATTCATTTTCATTATTATTTCCAGTCAAATTGAATTTATACTTATATATTTATTGAAATGTTTAATATGTTCTTGTGAAGGCTCGCGGTTTTTTTAATGACACTTTTTCTAAAAAGTAAGCCGTTAGCCTTATAGTGGAAAGTTCTCCATTCCCTGCCTAATTCCGTCAAATTTGCTGGTCATAATCTTGAACATAAAGAACTAAATGAAAACAAGTAAAACTCAAATGAGCTAAGATATTATTGGACGTTCTTCAGCTTTTTCTATGTCAAGGGCGTTGTTATTGGGGGGGGGGGTAATGGGGGCAACTACCTACCCCCCCAAGAATAATTATGAAGTAATGTTTTTAGTAGATCTATATTACAGTATGTTTTTTTTTCATTACCAAAACAAAAAAGCCTTCACTCTCCCTCCTAAAAAAAAAAATTAGCAACGCCCTTGGTCTATGTACATATGGTCATCTTCAGAGGGAAACGATTTTTGATTTGATTTATACTTTCAATCTAATTTATTCGATCTGGATGAATACTGTTTCTGTTCTTTATAAGTGAAGCAGCACCTTTCAAGTAAAGCTCTTCCAGGGGTAAATGATTTTCTGTTTTTTTCAAAGTTAATATTCAATGTTTTTGTTTCTAGTGCTGAAGCTTTGTCATGAATGGTAATTTTTTCCTGTTCAATCGATTCCAAATATTTCGGCTTCAAGCACATCCCAGTATAGACTTGTAGATTCTAAAAATGTTTTCAGACTTCTTTCCTTTGTTTAAATCTTTGAAGTTGCCCTACTTCAATTTGAAAACTCTAAATGTAATTCTGTGGTTGATTCCAAGAACGTATCAAGGATTGATTGAGCTGCAAGCAATCTTTCAGTTAACACAGCCCTTTGAAAATTTAGTTTCAATGCTGGTAATTGTTCTAGATGCATGTTCACAACTTGGAAAAAAAGAAAATTATGCCCATTCAGCCTAATGAGTTATGTTATTTTTATTTTGCATATTTGTACAACTTGATAGAAAATATGTAGATTCTGAAGTATGCTGATCTACGTAAAAAGACGGAGAGTTGGCAACGCTGCCAGGAATAGCTCCAGAGCAGACCCATCACTCATACCGCTATAATTCGATAAGATCGTGCTTCTCGCTCGGCCAAGATATAATAACATATCTGTGGTAGCCTGACGGGAGTCCAGTGAGTGCACTAATCATTTCGACAGAAAAAATTGACACGAGTAGCGCGAGGTGAGAGCAGAATGATGTAGAATTCTGATACAAATCTAGTTTGTTATTGAAATTCATAGAATATAGAGGAAGTAAAATCTTCCAGTTTATGAAAAAAACAGATTCATACTGAAGCAAAGCTGCTGACGATTTTTAACTAGCTCACCTTCATACCTTACCTCACCTTAAATATCGGATAAATACATGCGCAGGTACCAAATATTGTAAAATGACATTTTAATAGATGGAATAGTTATTTTTGTTTTGAGTGAGTAAAATTAGTGTTTTCTTAATGGCACATGAGAGTGTTAATTTTTGGCCGAGACCGCAGGTCAAGGCCAAAAATTCTCTTGAATGTGCCATGAAAACTCGAATTTTATACACGAAATATAAACAACATTTTTTGTACAACTGTGAATGTGAGTTTACATCGTCTGAAATGTATTAAAAATGAATACTTCAAACACATATTGACGTGTTTTTTAGTGCTGATAAAGTTATCGCTTTTAAACGACTGTTGTCATGAAAATATTATTCAATGTTTTCAGTAAAACCGTATTCAAAAATTTCCTGTCTGAAAAAAATTAGTCCAAAATAACTAAATAATACTTCTCTTTTCCATACATGTTATCTTTAATGTTATCAATTCTTCCAATACAATTTCACAGCATCCAGTAGTCTTCCTGTGTCGTTACTATAGAAACGGTTTGTTGGCACACCGCGTGTTTGACTGTGTTTGCTCGTAGTTGCTTCAATTTCAAGTTATTTCCAAGAATATGGATGTTGATTATGATAGTGGTAGTGATACCCCATCAGATATATCTGAGAAAGCAAATACAATAATAGTATCAAATATGTTACCGGCCAAATCCAAGTTAATATATGAGAAAACATATGACCAATTTCGTGAATGGTGCGACAAGAAACATGTAAAAAGGTTTCTGAAAATGTGCGTATATGCTATTTTGAGGAAAAATCAAAATTTATAAAACCTCCTACGTTATGGAGTGACTCAATGTTGAAAAGTACATTGAATGTCAAGGAAAATATTGATATAAGGAGGTTTTCAAAACTGGTCTCGCTCATTGAGAACAAAAGCGTCTAATATCGAGGAAAGAAATCTAAATTTTTATGAAGGAGTGACATCAATAAATTTATTCAAGATGCTGATAACGAAACGAATTTACTTTTTAAGGTACAGATATAATCATAATTTTGTAAGATTAGTAGTAATTTCAATATTTTTCATTTGTAGGTTGTCCTAATTTTGGGTATCAGCGGTGCTTGTCGCCGTGAAGAATTATTACATATAACTATTGATGCCATTGAAGCTGCTGGATCTATATTGATTGTTGAAATACCTGATACGAAGACCTATTGCGCAAGAACGTTTACTGTTTCAAATTCTAATTATATTGAGATATACCACAAGTATAGAGCACTACGTCCGCCTCATACAAAAAGTAACAGAATATTTTCGAAATATTCGAGAGGAAAAAGTATTAACCAACATGTGGGGATCAAAAATACAATAGGAGAAATTCCCAACTTGAATGCAAAATGGCTTGGAAACGACATATATAAGAGCTACACAGGTCACTGTTTCAGGAGAAGCTCTGTAACTCTGTAACTCTGTAACTCTGTAACTCTGGCCAATGCAGGGGACATAAAACGTCACGGTGGCTGGAAATCTGCCTCCGTAGCAGAAGCATGTATAAAAGATTGAATAACAAAATTGAGATTTCTAACAAAATATTCAATTGTCTTCTTCCAAACAAATTAAAATATCTGATAAAATAGTGGAATTGTCTCTTCATGATCTAGCGTTTCTGATCAGCAGCACCATGGAGCATGTTGTTGAAGCTGTGATATCGCTAACTTCCACACACTCGATCTATTTCGAAGTTGCGACTTCAATGACCAAAAAAATTTTATTAAATAAGGGCCCTAAAAAATCTGCGTGCAACCTTGTCTACGGTTCTTTTGACCAGTTCCAAACTTTTAACGAAGCCTTTGGTGGATACTAGAATACACTGAACAAGTTTTACAAATTTTTGCAATATTTTCAATGTCATTATCTATTAGAGGCCACCACACATATGATCGTTCTAACGATTTCATTTTAACCATCCCCATATGTGCGCAGTGTAATTCCTCTAATATATGTTTCCTAAATTGTTGTGGAATAATCAAACGATATCTCCACATGACACAGTTCTGTTCTACAGTTATTTAATTTTTACGAGAGAAGTAAGGCTCAGGTTATCGGAAGGACAAAAACCAGGCCAGCCATTTCGCAAACAAAAAATTATTTTACGTAGAACAGAGTCCGTTGAAGTTCCCTTTCTAATCATTTTAAAATTTATCGGTAATTTCGATTCTTCTACGTACTGAATATATGAAACAAGTTGTATTAGAATATAAGAAATGATTTCCATCTATATATTTCTCAGAGGTTTTTAGTGGTGCTCTAGATAAAAAATCAGTTGTATTATTTTCATATTTCATATATCGCATATCATACCTACTTGAAAGCTGAAAGTATGTGAGCCCATCGTTGCAATCTGTTTGCTGCAAAAAGTGATAAACCTTTTTTATCTCCAAAAATCGCTAGCAGAGGTTTATGATAAATTTAAAAAAAAAAAAATTGTTAAAATTGTTTTTTCCGTTAACCAGCTGTCGTCCCCTTACGAACGGCAGCCCTCAGAAGTCGAAATTTGTGCAAGCGAAGGATTAACGAGGTCTTACCTTTTTACGTGCGATTCCTAGCACTTTCTCGAGCCATCAGAAAAAGTTCTGCAGTCACTAGGGTTTGAACCTTTGACTGTCAGCCAAAAGTGATTGAAACAATGTCGCTTTAACCACTCGGCTACCTGGCCCCGTTAATGATAGGTATATAAATAAAAATGTTGACCATAAATATACTGAAAAAAATTTTTTACACCAATAATTATAGCTGCGGCTTCTTTTTCGATTTGAGAATAACCCACTTCAGCAGACGAGATGCAAAAGAAAGCAATTGGTTTTTCTGAGTTGTCGTCATATAAAGGACCTAACGTCGCACCTAAGGCAAATTGTGAGGCATCCACCATCAACTTTATTTTTTTCTCGGGATGGATAGAAATGTGTCATTACCGATGACGATAATAATATATTTTTGGCATTTTCAAAACTTTCATTGCAATCTGAAGACCAAACCCACTTCGAACCTTTTTTTTTGGAAAAGAACACAAAGTCGTCTCCACAAAGTTTAATAGTAACACAGGATAGAAATCCTATATCATAAAAGACATGTTTCGAACATATATATGTTCGTCATCAATTAAGTACAATCAGAAGGAAGCTGAAATAAATATTATAAGGGTAACAACGTGTTGAAAAATAATGTGCGGAGAGAAAAATAGTTAAAACAATAAATTTAAGTGGTGAACATGAATATCATTTTTATAAATTACATGATTTAAATGAAAATAGGGGTAGAACCCCCGTCCGTTAATTCAATCGACATAGTTAAAAATGAACCTGTAACCATTCACTTGGCTTGGTCTTTACAGAATGGAGGGGACCTTGTTCTTTTCTAAAAAGACTTGGTCTTTCACTTCGAGTGTGGACTACTAACACTTTTTTTGAAAGATTGTACAGTGGCTTCATTATTTTTGAAGCATTTGGTAAAGTATACTCTCATGAAAAAGAGGTAATTGAGACTATGATTGATACACGTACTGAATATGCATTTCTTTTCAACAACGCTGGCTCTATGCACGCCATTCCTCACTGCGTTTGTCGCCGGGAAGCAGTAAAACAATGGTGTCCTCTGCTTGTTTTCCATCGGCTCATTCCGAATCAGAGCACACATTACCGCCGAATCTATATTCCACGCGAGTATTCCAATATTCCCTATTCGGAGGAGCGCTTTGAACTGTGTGTATAGGGAAGATAATAACTAATTATAAGGCTATGATACACGTTTCACTTAATGTCCCCCGTTAACACTATTAGCCATCGATTGTGTGATTTGCGATGGCCGAATTACGAATTTACTGGTTGTTTGATGACGAATTATCGAAACGTTCGCAGTTCGAGGTCGGCGAAAAGGGTGCATTTTCTCAGGAGTACCAACAATGAACAAAGAGAAAATCTTGAGGTACTGATGATATTGTCGCGACTAGGGCTGCTATGGTAGCACCCTGAGTCGTATAAGGGGTTGTTTCCCTGATACGAAATGCAACTTGGAGTGTAGCTACAGATGGTAGCTATAGAAACAAACATAAACATTTATTAAATAACAACTGGGATAATGGGGGGAAAGCTAAATACATATTGAAAATAAGGGACATTCAATAATATAATATGGGATACTTAAAACAACTCTTACCTAAAACTATCACTAAACCAATAATAAGTCCTTTGTCCTTTTATGGACGACTTCAGCTATGGCCAAAAGGGCCTAGCCTATAAGGCTAACTGAGCGCTAGGACTCTCTCATCTATTACTAACTATATCCTATAATTTCATTCATCTTGTATTTATATAATGAGAGAAATATTTATATGACAATGAACTTCTATCGTGATCGAAATAATAAATAACAAGAGAGATCAATGCACTAAAACAATTCAAAACCCATTGCTCGTTAACGACAGTATCACACGAAACGAAATACTCAAAGAAATACTAGTGTCCGTCAATATGGTTATTTTTATTGATTCGTCGCACCTGGTATACGACGTAAGCATAGGAAATTGTTCTATGTAAGACAGTGGTTGGTACCTTGTTCATATTTTTTTTTCAGATTCGGTATAAACTTGAATATCTGGAGAGTTCACTTTAGTTGTCAAACTTCTGATTCCGAGGTGCATAATCTTCGAATTATATTCGTGAATCGAATCTCCTCAACATTTCTTAAAAACGCCGGACGCAGGCACCTTCTGGCCATCTCCCCATTGAAGTTAGGGAGAAAGAGAGAATATGTTTTATTTTCCAAAGATGTAAAATCTTAACAAACAGTCGTTGCCGACCGATATATACCTACTACGTAGGCTCATTATTGCAAGTACCTGTCAGAAAAAAACTATTCCCCTGGATAAGACCACGACAGGTATTGAATTAAATCTAACAGATCCTTTTGTGACGTTCCTCAAAGCATCAGAGGACGCAATTGCTAGTGCTCTCTGTGACCAACCAGCAGAATTATGTTTGGATTTGGACCGGGTGACCACCTGAAGACTAGTTTCGAGGTTATTGCCTCTCATCAGTGCAAGGGTAGGTCAACACAGACATTACTGAAGACATCTGTTCCCAGTCCAAATCATTACACACTCTGTCGTCTTGGGGCGGCGTTGGTTTGGAACGAATCAGAAAAAATATTTCTGATTCTACCCTGACTAGCTCGGCGAGGGTTGGGTTCCTCCGCAAGACGCAAAAAATTCGGATTCATTTTTCCGTGTCAGGAAATTTCCGAAAAGGAAAAAATGAAGAAAAATAATTTGTTTAAATACCCGGTGAAAGCCCTTGAAGAGGAAAAATAATAATATATTTCACAAGGTGGATAATCGCTACGCGAATGTCCAGCCTTAGTGAAGTAGAATATTCGAATAAATACTTTGAATATCTTTATAGAAATATAAGCACTTTGGTCATAATTGTTGTAAGGCTTTTACATCGTCCCTCCTGTACTCTTATACGAATTCTTTCAATTTGTACTGAAAAGCACAGTTTGTTTCGAAAGCAGCTACAGTACAGGATGGGGGGAGATGCTTGAAAGAGAACCGGGACGTTAGCCCGGGTATTAGTAAAATAAATAACAACAGTCAATCAAAATATAGTTCCTGTTACATCCGAACGTTAGTCGGAAACGGAATTAAGAAAAATTCAACAAATAAAACAAGATAATTCTAGCGCCTCAGGACGTTAGCCTTTTTGTCACTAGAAGTTCTCCAAAACCGCCACTTAAACACGAATATAATTGTTTGTAAACAACTCAAAACAACTAAGATTGTTTGTTTATTCTAGAAAGTCCAAAGCACTAATGTTTGAATAATGAAGAAATGTTAATAGTTAGCACTAGCTTTTGCAAAAGTAAGGAGCAGTAGCTTAGCGTATAAGCTACTGTTCTTCAGAATGAAATTTTATGATTTCGGAAAGTTTCACTGTATAGTCGAGTTTTAAAAAATTTCGAAGATTTCTCAATGGTTTTTGTCTTACCGACAGTCAGCTTTTCAGCTGTGGTCTTCTCTGCAGTGGGCCCAATGCCCGCAGTCTCGAAGCGGGTATAGACTAGATGTTGAAATAATACAAACGATCGTTTGGTACTACTCCCTCGCCTCCTCAGGTGCTGATGTTGCCACTTTGCCGGCCGCAGATTTCTCTGATATAACCAGTTGGTCAGGATTCTCCCAGAAACAGTAAATGCTCGGAGTATATCGTCAGCCAGATAGCCGAAACTCTTCGTATTGGATACACTCGGAGTGAATTCTAATACTCGATTAGGATTCGAAACAGGTCCCTAAGTTGTAATCAACTATAGAGAAAACGAACACACGATCAGAAGCTCTTCTGATTATCACTTGAAATATTCGGTACTCTATTTGCAAACTACAGCGAAGCGTTCCATAAGCAGAACAGAAATCAACTGATTTCGCTTCGCGAAATTTCTTCCTTTATAGAAAGACGTCCCGCGGTCGCGGGGCGTGGCCTAACGGAAAATTCCGCGGAGATATACTCTCCGACATGAATTTGTTGAGCACTTCAGTTCTGTATTTCCTGACCATTTAGGTTTGTATATCACCTGCAATAACATCCGTTATTGCGGAAGGACAACAACTCCGTTGCTTGGTTACCTCTGGTTCACGCGATGAAGCGGTTTCTAGGCCGCTCCACCTAGCGAGCAGAGGGAGAACTCTCCGAATCTCCGGGTTGAGAGATTTATGTGAAAACAGAGTTCTTTTGGGAGATCGTTTAGTAACGAACAGTCGTTGCCGACCGATGATGAACCCTTTACACCCATATACACCTACTACTTAGGCTTACTATGGCAAGTACCTGTCAGAAAACAACTATTTCCCTGGCTAATACCACAACGGGTATTGAATTGAATCTCACTCGGTAGAATGCACACCGCATTCTACAGACAACTCATTGGAGTATGTTGTCGTTTTTACAACTAGTCTAGGACCCGACAGATACGAATAATTACTATAGATATTCATATATTGACACTTTGACACATGAGTATATATCAGAAGTACTCACGAGATAGACCTGACAGCGGAGTACAGAAATGTTCAATGCAGAGCTACCGGCCTATCAATAATAATTAAAAATAAATTCACGGAATTTAATGGAAAAATTCCAGACCTTGCTCTCCACCGAGTGTGGGCGCCTCTGTCCTTGCACGATCAACAATTTAGTCGGATCGAAAGCGTGCATTTTCTACGGATAAACGTCGATTCTATGGAGATGTACTCACTGGAATATTTGCTAATTTACTGTTGATTATCCCAGTAAACAAAGTAGGTGGACCGTTCATGCAGATGAGGCGGTCATAGTTACGATTCGTTAATTATGTTAGGAGAGTCGGGAAATCCTGAACGGGGTGGCTATAGCTGTAATATAGTACCAAAAACTGTTCACTGTAGTATATCATCTGGATGTCTTTTTAGACTTTTAACAACCTGACATTGACAAAAAATCAATATAACAAAATATCAACGATGATCAGATCAATATATAACATTCATCCCCCTAATCCAGTCAACACAGAATGGTCTCAGAGAAAAATTCATGTTTCAGATCACACCAGTGAATCGCAAAGTGACTTCCATTATTATCGCATAAACGTCTTTTCGGTGCCTCCTTGGTCAGTTCGAGACATCAAAATGTGATGCAAAATGTAACTCGAAATTAGCCCAATGTGACATTTCATTTGTACCTACTTCGGAATCGAATGCACATTGAGACCCCCTCGATGTAACAATGTGAAATTGAATGGACTGGTACTTATTTAAAAAAGCGCTTCACTTTCTGATTTTCCTGTATGTCAAGAATAAAACAAAGCTCTCCATGTTTCAACATTAATAGAAATTATACCTCAATATTAGTATTCTTACTAATGCATTACGGTTCATATGGAATGGAATGCTAGAAAACAAATGCGTGAGTTGATTCCGTAGTATTTACTTTTCACAAACAAAACAAAAATCATCGAACTCTATCTAAATCATTAAAAAAGAAACAATATACAGAAATGTAGAAAAATCTATAATTTAACTCCAATCCTCTGGACAGCATTTTCTTCGCGCGAAATCAGTACCTATCCTGAAAATGCCAAATTTTGTAAATTACTGAATTTACCTTCCTAAGTTTCTACTCACCGTTCCGGTCTTTGAAGGAATACAGTTCTTGATAGAAATAATAATTGGGCAATGTTAATAAACACATTTGATTCAACTATTGAAATAAAAAGAATCAAACAAAATACTACACACTATCAGATGTACCTATAGAATATTTAAAGAATGGCGTCGACCAAATCAAAATTCGACCTGACTCTCCACTCGACAAACATCTCTGGCCATTTTGTGTCGTGATGGTGATGTCATGCTCAATTTTGTTACCAACCTAATTCCTTCTATACCGACAAAATCACAATGAAACCAAAATTCATGTTAATGTGCTTTGCAATTTTCTTCACATTTTGTGCTCAAAGCGACACTAACGAGAAGAAAATTGTGAACAATTCATAACATTTGGCATCACTAAGTGGTAACAGTGATGTCTAAATGCAACTCATTTTGTTATCATGATAATCAAGAAAGCAAAATCTCCTAGATGTTTCTGTTAACTGGGAGGATCCTCACGAAGTCTTCCTAATACTTCCGAGGATTCGTAATTTTAACTGGTCGTCCAACAGTAGTCAGCAATATCATCTGTCCTTTCAGGCATCCCTACTTTCAGCTGTCTCCTGTGGACGGGATTATCGCTTCACTTTTCTCTTTTACGAATAACGATCACCAAGTCTCAGCGAGTTGTTGATGATGCACAACAACGAGAGTACGAGGCTATACTGGAGCTTCTTCAATATCTCAGTAGATATTGTCGCGACTTGGCTGCTAGGGTTGCACCCTGAGTCGTATAAGGGGTTGTTTCCCTTTTACGAAAAGCGACTTAGGGTGTAGCTACAGATGGTAGCTATTGAAATTTAAGGGGTGACAACAGAACATAAACACTTATTAGGTAACAACTGGGATACTGGGGGGAAAGTGAAATACATATTTTAAATAAGGGACATTCAATAATATGATATAGGACAAATAAAACTCTTACCTAAAACCATCACTAAACCAATACTTACAGCTAAGGCCAGAAGGGCCTAGCCTATGAGGCTAACTGAGCGCTAGGGCTGTCTCCTCTATAAGAGTCTATTACTAACTATCCCTTGACTCCAATCACCTTATCTTTATATATAGAGAGAAATGTTTATATTTTCATTCGGTCAACGATTTTAGCTCGTCACGCGACTTTGCTAATTTCAATGTCGGTCGTATATGACAATGAACTTCTATCGTGATCGAATAGATACATAACAAGAGTGAATGGATGTACTAAAATAATTCAAAGGGTATTGCCCGTTCACGACAATATGTCGTCTGCTCCAGGAGCCTTCTACACGTTGTGGCACCTTCTGGGCGACCTGAGCTCTCCTTTGGAGGCAGCATGAATGACATCGTTCTCAGTTTCTTCAAGCAGTGCCTCTGCCCTGTCTTTCCACAAGTAATCCCGTCCCTGGTCGTCCTCTTGGCTCACATTAGGCTCGGAGTAATGTTGCAGCGAAGGCTGTTGCTTTGTCTTCAGAGGCGTAGGACATTCCGCGCACACCAAGAATAAATAGATGCTCTGTCTTCTAGTTCTTTTTGCCTTTAATAATTCGTCAAAACACATTGACTCCGGTATAGAGCCCCTAAAGTGTTTCGGTGCACTTTTCATTTCTGTAGTCGCTTAGTATACAGGGGTCTGTATAGATCTTATGTTCAGTACTCACAGACGTACAGATCTGGTGTATGAGTGATAACCTCAAGGTAAACATACAAAAAAACACGATTGTTACTTTTGTTACTTTTGTGAAAGCCTACATATATCAGGAGAGACAAAATACCTGGGGTTAAACCTAGACTTGGAACAAACATCTGGAAAAAGTGATTACAAACTTGAGGACATGGACAAAAACAATCCCTTTGACTATACACAGCAATAGTGAGGCCCTCGTGTGGAGCCCTGCTGTGATGGCCAACGGTAGAACCAGTGACAACCAGAGGGAGGCTGGATAATTTAAAAGGACTGGAAATGCTTGGAGTCACTGGTGCTCATCAAGTTACGTCTGAGGAAAGTTTGCAATTTTTCGAAAATTGGAAAATGAACTTTCAAGAATATTGCATTTTTGGATAATTGCATGGGAATATTTAAAAAATGCGTAATCCTGCGGTTATTACTTCGTCTTATAGAAAATTTCCTTTTGAATCCGATAATGTACTCATTTTCTGGATGAAAAGGCAAATTCCTTCAGAAAATGTCGATTTTGTGGATGGGTGCATATTTTCGTCTAAAAAATTGCCCTTCACCGGTTACCTCTTTGTCAAGTTACGTCTGAGAGGAGTTCTCGATTTTTCGAGAAATGAAAAATAAAAATTTTAGCAAAATTCGATTTACTTCTATATAGAATATTGCATTTTTCGACTTGGAAATATTCCAAAAATTCGGAAAAATTTCGTATTATAGAAAATTTTCATCTGTATCCGAAAATGTCCTCTTTTACTGAATCAGAAAATGTCGATTTTATGGATGGGTGAATTTTTTCTTCGAAAAAACTGCCCCTTTTCAGTTACCCCTTTGTCGAATTAAATTTTTTGAGGTGATATTCGCAATCAGCTCGTCAAGTTACGCCTGAGGAAAGTTTGAAAAACGGAAAATGGCAATTTTTGCTAAATTCTATTTCCTTCTATATAGATCGCCTGGGAATATTTCAGAAAAACGGAGTCCCACGAATATTACTTCATCTTATAGAAAATTTCCTTCTGAATTCGAAAATACACTCGTTTTTTTTAAATCAGAATGCTGAATCAGAATGCTGATTCGTGTAGAACATTATTCAAAAAATTAAATATTTTGCCCCTTTCAGGTCTCTACATTCTGGAAGTTCTGTTGTACATTCATAAAAAAAAAGAAGTTTTTAAACAAAACAAATCTCTTCATGGTTATAACACTCGTGTCAGAAATGATTTCCATATACCCAAATCACGTTTATCTCTATGTCATAAGTCGCTCGAAATTTTGGGCCTGAGACTATATAATGCACTCCCGGAGTTTTTTTAAAATATTACCAAGGAACAAGAATTCAAATACAAAATAAAACAGTTACTTTTTCAAATTAGCCCCTACACAATCGATGAGTTTTTTTCTTACCAACAATAATAAAATGTTTTGTATTTTTTGCTTTGTACTAACTCAGATTGTTTTAATGCATTTTGTTAGTTATAATTATTTTTGTTATGTTATTTTTTAAATATGTACATTGTATGTGCATTGCTGTTCTGCTCAGTCACTCGATTGTTTTAATACTTTTTTGTTAGTTCTGAATGTGTTTTGTTATAAATTTGTATTTGATATGTACCTGATACTGACTTGTCCAATTGCTTTTGTAAGCTCGTTTTAATGGATTAATAAATACTTGACTTGACTTGACTTGATTCATTTTGAAAAGGTCGATTTTGTGGATGGGTGCATTTTTTACTTGAAAAAATTGCCCTTTTCCAGATACCTCTTTGTCGAATTCAATTTTTGAGGTGATATTCGGAATCAGCTCATCAAGTTACGACTCAGAGAAGTTGTCGATTTTTCGGAAAATGAAAAATAAAAATTTTCACAAAATTCGATTTCCTTCTATACAGAATACGGCATTTCTCGACTTTGATCTCCTGGGATTATTTAAAAATGCGAAATCCTGCTAATCTCACCTCGTCTTATAGAAAATTTCCTTCTGAATCCAAAAATTTACTTGTTTTTTCAATCAGAATGCTAATTTACACAGAAAATGTCGATTTTGCGGATGGATGCTTTTTTTTTCGTCAAAAAATTGCTCTTTCTCAATTACCCCTTTGTCGAATTTAATTTTTGATATTATATTCGGAATCAGCTTGTCAAGTCACCTATGAACAAAATTTGCAATTTTTAGTAAAATGGAAAATGAACATTTTCGAAAAATTCGATTTCCTTCTATAAGAAGTGTTCTTTATTTAAATAAAAGGACTTATTGAACCGGTCCTGAATATATCGGGTAATTTTGAAGATGAAATCTGTTCATTTCCCCAGACCCATTATGCCTTGAAACGAAATATATTTTTGCCATTCATTCTCATTTTCCTTTGCCAGTCGAAGCGTATGTGCATGTCTTCGGAGAATCAGAAAAATTCCATAACGGCCTTATAATGGATTAAATTGATTTATTTCCAATTAGCCATGTTCAGTCAACGATGATATTGGTATCAAGTTACTCGTAATGGATAAAAGCATTTCGAAACAGGTTTTTTGCTTTTTATCAAATCGCATAACTAAATATTATTCGACGATTGACGACGTATATTCATCGAACGGCTTTTGTTATTCGTTACAACACTCTATATGGGTGAGTTAAATTTCCACAATTTCAGCTGAAAGACTTTTCTCAAAAGGTTACGTGTGGTTATCTGAGAATGCTTTATTGAATTATATAAAATGGAATATAAAGAACATGGGTAAATAAACTCTTTGAAGAGATTGTTTGCGAGAAGGTATAACGTTCGCAGTATGTGAAAAACGTTTTTATTATTTATTTCTCAAAAAAAAAATCATTCCTCATCCCAAACCTGAATTGAAAATACCAATATCGAATTTTATATGATCCTATACGAGGGAGATTAAAAAGCATGCTTTGTTTTCAAAAATGTATGATCCCATCACTTCATTCCTCGCGGTAGAATCAAAAGTCAAGGGTAAATATCATCAAAAGATGATACAGAAATTCTAATCAAGGCCGCCTATGGCAAATTTAATTTTTCAACTTTTTTCCCATCTTCTTATCATCGCCTTGTAAAGGACATGAGGAATAATACCATGCTAGACGGATTCGAATAATCTTAGATGATGATATCACTCTCTGAATGTCCTCACCTTCCTCGCCTTTATCAGAAAATCACATTAATTGAAATATGGACGGAATTTCACAAAATCTTACAGCAAATATTATATAAAAATGAATTATGATGACAGAATGAAAATTGATTTATTTTCTTCATATTCAGATAACATGCTTTCTTTCAAAATTATTGGTAATTTTTATCCACTTGTGCATTTACAACCGAAAATTGCTTTCCCTCAGACTTTTTCCATTTGAGTAAGAATAGCATACCAATAAAAATAATAATAACAATTTATTTCCCAGAAAAATAACTAGTACAATGTACATTTTTCAACTAATAATAGAAATAAATAAGGGGGAGGGGTGTCTGAAGGGACTTGTACCTATTCTGCAATTTTGATTGAACGACATATTTCATCAAAACCAACACGGGTTCCATGAGGGTCGTTCAACGATGACTGCTATATACTCTCTCTATGAAAAAATTTTGGAAGGTATGGAAGCAAATCAAATCACTACTGCTGTATTCTGTGATATGAGTCGAGCTTTCGACTGCGTGCAACATGATCTTTTGTTGCAAAAACTTTTTACTTTTGGAGTCAGAGGAAAATCTTATGATTGGTTCGAATCGTATCTTCGAAATCGTACGCAAAGTGTTAAAATAAATCATAGAGTAGAAAATATTCAAACTCAGTACGTATCGACACCTATGCCCAATGGAATAGGTGTACCCCAGGGCTCTGTTCTGGGGCCGGTATTGTTTGTACTTTATATTAATGAGTTGCCTGCAATTTCACCAGATGCGTTCTCTTGTTTATATGCTGATGACACAACACTTTTGTTCCGAGAAAGAAATGAGTGTACTCTGCAGGATACCATTCAATTCACTCTCCAAAGTCTCCATGGCTGGTTATCTGGCCATTCTTTATTCCTTAACCCATGCAAAACTCAATATATGTCTTTTCAAAAACGTCATGGTAATAGTACGACAGAACTAGATATAAATATAAATAATAAATCAATAGAACAATCAAACTGTGTTAAATTCTTAGGAGTAGATTTTGATACTAACCTCTCATTCACCACTCATTGCGTGAATCTCATGAAAAATCTGAATAGCAAGTGTTATCAAATTAGAATTTTGAGAAATGTTTTGGATAAACAAGCATTATTGTTGTTTTATTATGGTCAAATTCAGTCCAGACTGATATATGGTATTTTGATTTGGGGTAACTCATCTTCTATGAAAGATATATTCATTACACAGAAAAGAATATTAAGGAACATTGCTAATGTTTCTTCAAGGACTTCCTGCCGAAGATTATTCAAAGAATATAATATTCTCACAGTCTATGGTTTATTTATCGTTGAATTATTGACGTATATACATAAAAATCGTGATCAGTTTATGAAAAATGAATCAATACATCATTACAATACAAGAATAAAAAATGATCTTCATATTCCTAGAAATCGTACATCATTGTATCAAAAATCCTACGAAATAATGGGCCTTAGGCTGTATAATATTCTACCATACGAATATAAATGTTTTACTAAGTTCGATCAATTCAAGAAAAATCTCAAATTGATTATGTTAGACATAAGTCCTTATAATATTGAGGAATTCACTGGTTATTTTAAATAGTCGTTTTGTTGTGTCTTTGGTTTTGAATGTTTTCAAATGTTATATGTGTATGTGTGAGTATGTATATGTATATTATATTAGTATAAGTATATATGTAAATATTACGTTTTAATTGTAAAATTGACAAAGTTTTATCTTTTACTCGTATGAGTTTTTTAGTGACTTGTCCTATAACTTGTGAAAGTTCTTTTAAATGGACCAATAAATTCTATTCTATTCTATTCTATTCAAAACCTATTTTTAAGATGGACGAAGAGCTACTTTCAGTAATAATATCCCGACAAAATGCAAAATTTTCGAAAAATACTTTCACCTTGTTGTCATGAAAACTGTGTTGCTTAAAAACATCATGAGACCTTGCTCGAGTGGTATTTTGTAAAGCAACACAGTTTGAGTAACAGGCAAGGTGACATTATTTTGAAAATTCTTCAATTTGAAAGGATATTCGATCAGACAATTCCAAGAATGAATAAACGAAGTTAAATTTTATTTAGAATAATGATATATGAGTATCATTTTGCGTATTTGGCGTCTGTCAGGCGCCAAATTGATGTTTCTGTTTATACCGTGATTGTTGTTAACTATGGAAATGTAAAACAAAGGAATCGTCGAATTACCAATTTGAAAATACCCCGAGCTGGAAGCAGTGTGTTGAGAAATTTTATCAATGGTTTAGACTGAGAAACATTTGATTGGTTTACCAATATCAGGGAAATTTCAAATTTCATTTCTACAATGCTATTCTTCTTAAGAAAGTGAAATGCTCCAAAGAGAAAAAAACATGGTTCAACAATGACAAAAACAACTATACCACACTGTATACAAAATGACCAAGTTGCGGTCAACACTAAAAAACATTTTAATCGATATTCCAACATAAAATTGTTTCGCATGATTTCAGTCCTCTAATAAAAATCAATCACAATGCAACTGCAGAAGTTGACTATATACAATTTGTAGGCCTAACTCTCGACAAAAAAAAATCACCTGGGAAAAACACACCGAAAACGTTACTTCCAGAGTAGCATTTTTTTTCTTTTAAGACAACTGAGGGAAACGGTCTCGTTGAATGTTCTTAAAACAGCACACTATGGTCTTGTACACTCAATTTAAGTATGGATTAATATTTTGGGGTAATTCAGCCCACACACAAAAAGTTTCCATTATGCAGAAGAAATTCATCAGGTGAATGGTGAAAGAACCTGCCCAAGAACATTGCATTCACATATATATCTAACGGTTTTTGAGATATTGGTTATTTTCCATATTTTTTATCCAAAACATAGCTCGAATTGAATGTATATTTCTGCGGTACCTATTGGATTCTTAGGAAGTTGTAATTTTGTGTTTAGTTCATCAAGATCATGTACATTGATTCTGTATAGAGAAGATTGTTCTGCGTTATACAGGGTCGTTCAAAATTCATGATCTTACTGCTAGATACGAAAAGGGTTGAAAGTGCGTTTTTTTAAATGGAACATTCTGTATATTATGAAATATCCTGAAAGATGACTAAATTCCCTTCGAATTCATATAACATGTTCCTATACCTAAATAGCCAGAATTCCGAGATAATAGCAATTTTCACTTGTAATCTCCCAAGTGCTTCAATTATTGCCGGAAATTTTTCGAGTACATGAATTTTCATGTACAATATAAATTTACGGCAATTAATTCAAGCACGAGGGGGATTCGGTAAGAAAATTTCACGAAAATCATCCAACAATTCATAAGAAATAACTAACGATGGTTTCACCTGAACTATTTATAACCACTGAAATATTGATATGTAAAATACTTAACAAAATTTTCATCAATAAATATGTATAAATTTGGAACAAAAATAAATAAAAAAGTTATGTTCTTATCGTGGATTGAACCATCGACCTAGCGACTCATAAATAAATAAAAGTATATTCTATCAAAGTTATTATTTACAATTCATCATTCTACCCGAAGCAGCTACTCTTTCTTCAGTCCATCTTCGCCCGGCGGGGGGATAGGATGAAAGGAAGGAGAGGACGGTAAGTGTGCTTCACGCCACCCTGCTGTTGCCAGCTCTGGTGACGTGCACGATGCTTTTTGACAGTGCCAAGGGTCCCTATATAGAGAGGGCGCTGGTCACTGCCTCCGCTGGTGCACGGAAATGTCGACCTTTGGCAGAAATAATGGTGGTAACTGGAAAACTGGAGTATTCGCGCCTCCTGCAAAGCTTATGCGCGTATTGTCGTCCCATTCAATGTAAAAAGTTGAGGGTTGGCAGTTTGTGAGGACCATAATTTGGATGTTGCCCCGGAAAAGGCTAGAAGCAAAAAACCGGGTTGAAGTACTTGACGTTTTAGATTCTCAACTTGGATTCCCTACGGCGCCGGTTCTACCCAGCGCTCCTGGAAGATATCCAGCGACTCATAGAACACCCCACCATGTTTGCAGGGTAGGTTGTCATGTACTCTTAGCCTGGTGAGACCAGCCGCAACACTACCGCTGAGCTACGGGACTTGTGATAAAAACTTGTGACAAATGGTGTATTGAACTTCTTCTGAAATATGATTTCAGAATTAACAATTTCTGCAATAATCGTGGAGAAAATATTTTCAGACACATTCCAATTATCTAGTAAATACATAATTATCTCCTTTCATATGAAAACTAGACCTCCATTTGTACATTAACGCAAAATGTCAACTTGTCACATGTCAAATGTTTGACAGAAAAATTTCCACTTATTATGGTTCAATCCACGATTAGAACATAACTTTTTTATTTTTTTTGTTCCAAATTTAAACACATTTATTGATGAAAATTTTGTTAAGTATTTAACATATCAACATCTCAGTGGTTATAAATAGTTCAGGTGAAACCATCGTTATTTATTTCTTATGAATTGGATGATTTTCATTTCTCGGTGTGAAATTTTCTTACCGAATCCCTCTCGTGCTTGAATTAATTGCCGTAAATTTATCTCGTACATGAATTTTCAAAGAAAATTTTCAAAAAATTCATGTACTCGAAAAATTTCCGGCAATAATTCAAGCACTGCTTGGGAGATTAAAACTGAAAATTGCTATTATCTCGGAATTCCGGCTATTTAGATATAGGAACACGATATATCAATTCGAAGGGAATTTAGTAATTTTTTAGGATATTTCATAATATACAGGATGTTCCATTTAAAAAAACGAACTTTCAACTCTTTTCGTATCTAGCAGTAAGATCATGAATTTTGAACGACCCTGTATAACGCAGAACAAACTTCTCTATACAGAATCAATGTACATGATCTTGATGAACTAAACACAAAATTGCAACTTCCTAAGAATCCAAATACCGCAGAAATAAACATTCATTTCTAGCTATGATTTGGATAAAAAATATGGAAAATAACCAATATCTCAAAAACCGGGGAGTATGAGGCAGAAATCAGAAAGGAATGACAAGTTCAAAAATGCGGTAATATACAGGGTGACCCATTTGAAATAACAAAGATGCTGCTACTTTCTGGTATAAGCGGCAACGCTGCATTGCTGAAAATATTTTAGATCGATGGACCAAGAGCAACTACTGGAGAAACCAAATTTTCAGAATGATACTATTTCCCGTTCTTCGTAAACGTCTAAGGTACCATCGACCGTGACCTACCCTGTATATTATTATTCAATATTCTTCTGCACCATGCTGAATATCTTATTATTTTTTTGTCAGCTGTTATCAATGTCTAATTTATTTTCATATGTGTTAATGAGAGTGAATGTTAGTATTTTACATTCTGACTTTTTTCCCTTTGACTAGTCTGGTTAGTAACAATGTTGTTTGTGATTTGTTATTACTTCAAAGATGGGTAAATATCTATTCATGGATGACACATAGCAACACCAGTGTTGCAAATTCAGAATAACTAAATTAGCAAACATCGTATTGTATTTTCATGGCTTTATTATATTTCGTTCTGAAAAAACTTTCGTGATTTGGTTAAAATTTAGATTGCCCCGAACCAACAACTCTTTATACCGCTGATAGCAAAAAATACGTTTACATTAATGTCATTAGTGGTTACTACGAAATATAGATTTATCCAATTTCCAACTATCAAACGGCTGTGAAACAGGAATATTGAATTTTCCATCTTCCGATCCATTTGAAGTTCTTGCCAGTTTGGTATATCTAAAATTTCATTTTATAAAGTTCACTCGTGTCATAAAAATATTATTACCATTTTATCATCTATATATTACACCCAAAATTGTATTTATTAGAAAACAAATGGAATTTTCAGCGGCTTACTTTCCTTTTAGGGTGACCCATTTTCACGAGTTCCTTTTCATACCATTAAAAAAATGAGTTTGTTCGTGAAAAAAAGCATAAGAGTGTTAGTGAATGCGTTCTGAAATATATGTGTATTTTAATGAACAGGATTTTTCCTTTCCTAGTTGTAGGTTATCATCAACAAAAATGGGATGGCAAATCTGTATGACTTTTTTGTAAAATGCTTAACTATGCTAATTTTTTGAGAAAACATTAATTCAGAATACCCTTTTTCGCAAAAAATTAATATAATTAAGAATTTAAAAAGTCTGATGAAAATTTGCAGTACCATTTTTCTTGATGATAACCTACTACTATTAAAATCAAACAAGCTGTTGAACAGGTCAATATTATCGAATAAACCTACAACACATTCACACCAAAACGATAAAACTAATAATATTCATCCAAAAATACTCTATATTAAACATCTATCAGAGAAACTAATAACGGTTCTGAACAACAAAATCATAAAAGTTTCATATAAAAATGAGAATACAATAAAACAAATATTGTTCACAAAAATCAAAACTCCTACCCCATTTGAACAAAAATCAAATATCATATATAAAATTCCTTGGAGTATTTGTGATAAATGTTATATTGGACAAACAAAACGTTACATAACAACGAGAATGCAAGAACACGAACGAGATAGATCTCTTGTTCAGAAAACAAATCATAATTTTGACTTTGAGAACCCCCAAAGAACCCCGCACCATTCTTATGGAAAATGGGTCCCGGTGAAATTCGATGAATTTTTGATATGATGTAGTTCAAGTCAAGCTGATCAAAAGTGTCCATGGGCCCAACTCAATCCTATGGCTAGTTTTCGAGATACAGGGCGTCAAAGTTGGTAAGTGGTCATTTCTTTAAAGTAGTATTGCTTTCAGGAAAACATCTAAAATAAAAATGTATTTTGCGACAGATATTGCTCACCCATACAGCAATACTTCTAGACTAGTTTTTGATGAAAAATATTGTTGGATACAGGGTGAGTCCAGCATTATTCAAAATGAAATTCTCAATCAACCCTACGAAGAGAAGATGTGACCAAACCAAGTATCACACTGATATGCTCATCATTTAAATATGTCAAAATTGATAAATTCAACATTTTATACAGGGTGAGTCAAGATGTGACAGTTTTTATGGTGACATTTTGTATATTTTTATTTTATATTTCGATCTTTAGGGATACTTGACCAGCAACCATTCAACATATTTCTTGAACAAAATTGATATACAGTATGAGACAAACACTAGGTGATGACAAAAATTACGAAAAGGAGATTTTTTATAACTCATCGTGTAATTGAATTGCTGAATTTTTGATATGAAGTTCAAGTCAAGCTGATCAATAGTGTTCATGGGCCCAACCTTGAAAAATAAACAGTTTTTTCTCTACCAGTTGTTGAAGGTTTATAGATAAGACTAACTCAGTTATCCACATATTACATCTAGCTTATAATCATATTTCTTGTTTTCAACTCTCACTTCAAGAGTTTGGTAAAGGATGTTCATTATGTACAGGATGAATCATTTGCAATGACCAATGTTGACATAACGACGAAAACCAGACACCATTATTGAACTGATCCATCTAACATAGTATTCTGTGATAATTATACTTACTTACCGACTGATCCTTCGATCATTACCAATTGAAAAAAAGTTGTACAAAGAATATTAAAAATTCTGATATATTTTAAGCATTTATACTGATATTTCAATTCAGGAATATTTAAGAAAAAAGAAAATACTAACATAACATACATTTATAATAACATTTCAATTCCAAAGAAAACATCACCACGAACATTTGAAAGAAAAATAGAATAAGAAAGTAGACCTGAAGCAGGGAGATCAATTGTTGGATCCAAACTGTTTAAATATGACAAAATAAATTAGATATCAATGAGCACCGGTAGGTTGTATTGATTTACTTGCTGACGTCTATTAGCAGCATCAGATATAACATCTGTGAGTCTTGTAGAGGGGTGGCGAATATTTTGCTCATGTCGAGCATATCCCATGAACCACAAAACGCTGATTATGTGTGAGCATACACCTAGAGTACGAGCTCCAGACGTGCAAGTACAATAATACACTTGAATTTTTTTATCGTCATCATCTTCTTCTACATCGTCGAATTCATCAATGTTATGCGGGCGATACGAAACCCATAATTGATACTTCGTTGAATTTCTAAATCGCGAGAAACTCCTTACTCTGATTAGCCCAGGTTCTGGAATTATGTCTACGTTTGTTAACATTTCAAGTTGAAATTCGTCCTCATCTTCCTGTCTTTGGAGTTTATTTTGAATATAAGATGGAGCTAATCGAATTTGATAAATAACTATCGAAAGTTCTCTTAGATAATCTAATGTTAAAATGTCACCATAAAAACTGTCACATCTTGACTCACCCTGTACAAAATGTTGAATTTATCAATTTTGACATATTCAAATGATGAGCATATCAGTGTGATACTTGGTTTGGTCACATCTTCACTTCGTAGGGTTGATTGAGAATTTCATTTTGAATAATGCTGGACTCACCCTGTATCCAACAATATTTTTTATCAAAAACCAGTCTAGAAGTATTGCTGTATGGGTAAGCAATATCTGTCGCAAAATACATTTTTATTTTAGATGTTTTCCTGAAAGCAATACTACTAAAGAAATGGCCACTTACCAACTTTGACGCCCTGTATCTCGAAAACTAGCCATCTGATTGAGTTGGGTCCATGGACACTTTTGATCAGCTTGACTTGAACTACATCATATCAAAAATTCATCGAATTTCACCGGGACCCATTTTCAATAAGAATAGTGCGGGGTTCTTTGAGCTGGTAAAAAAATTATGAATTTAACTATAAACGTTTTCATTCCGTATTTTTATAAAAATTGTTTTTCCTGCGAAATTTTTCTTTTGTAATTGTCCATAATTTTATATTTTAGAGCCTGAGAATGGCGAAATATATTACCGACACGTTACGATTCGACGTAGAACCAGAATAGTAGAGTCAATGCCAATGAAAAAAGACAAAAGGTCTACTATTATTCATTTACATTCTCCTGAGTGTAACATTCATCTTTGAAAACAACTTTTGTTTTTAATTATTATAAATTCACCCCAATAGAATATGCCCACTCTACAAATAAACATGAAAAAGCGTAGGGGTTATAGTAAATTATTCAAAATGTTGTTTTGAAAATCAGAATAGAAAAATATAAAATGGTAATGGACGAATATCCTCTTTCATCAATCTATTAATTTTCCATTATGAATAGTTACTTATTCAGTGAATATTATTTAGTGATTACTTCAACTATGGCAAACATACGATTCCAAACAAGAGTTAATTTTATTTTCACTAATTGATATTTTGATGGAATTGGAAATAACGGATTATTGAAATGGATACTTCCACATTAAATAGAGTTTCCAGGCATAAAAACTATTGCATGGATAATTTTTGTGAATAACGATTTGTATAATAAAACAAATAGGCTACCAGTAACAAGTTTAACCTAATATTTTATGGGCATTCAATACAGACATGAAATACAGAGTGTACCATCTAAAAACCTTGTCACCCCCCATATTTTCGAAGATGTCAAAAAATTTAAAATTGCTCAGATCTTTATTTCGAGGGGAAACTCTTCCACTAAATACGTCATCATTGTACTGTCAACCTCCTTATCCCCACTACCCCCTAATTCATAATTTTGAATAGGACTACTGTAATTGTGATACATCTGTACTGAAACCCGAATGTTCAGACTAGTTGTTGAAATTATTATGTTATCTATCCGTAATATTTTGCTTTGTTTGCCCTTAGTTCACATTTTGTGTGCATTTTTGGTGCACTGGTATATTGTGGGATGACATTTTTTCCTTAAACGTATTCCCGGATAATTTAAGTGTAAAAATGACTCATTCGAAATAAGGCAACGTTGTTTGCATATATTTGTCCTACTATTTGATCAGAAGTATCGTGCGACTACCACCTTGGTTTTTCTAGTTGGCTGTAAAAGTTTTTGTTGATTTGGCTGATCGGTTTTTGAGTAGAAATTTGTCGAGGCACTCTCGCTGAGATTGTAAAGAGAAAATCGATACAACGCATCTCTTGAGGTGAACTCTGAAATCCACAATTTTTACATTCATTTGTGAAATAAATGTAATTACGAGTTTGGTCACTCTCTTTAGGTGAGTTATTATTTACCGAAATTAGTTAACATGAGCTCGTTTTGTTATTATAAATGTAAAACTGTTTTTAGATACAAAATCTAGTTTTGTCAATACGAAATCTATTAACACCCATAAATGAAACTATATTGCCGCAGAGCCGTTGTACAAGGTGTGCTTTTATTTTCCTGTCATCCACAACTCAGCTATCACCACGACCCACTTGTTTCACTTCACATCATTGTGAAGGGTATCGTTGTAATGTAAATTGAGAATAGGTCAATTGTAGTGGGAGTTTTAATGAAAACTAAGTGTAACTCAATGTGATTTTTTTTCATCACCTGAAATGATATCATCATTTGAAAGTTTCAACCGTTCAGTGCCATAACGAAGAGATTTTCAAACAATTTTCGAAGTGAGATCCGGAATCAGCTCGTTGAGAAATGCTTGAGGAGAGTTCGTGATTTTTTTATTGATATAAAATGAAAATTTTCTCAAAATTCGATTTCCTTCCGTATAGAATATTGCATTTTCGACTTAGATCGCCTGAGAATATTACAAAAATGCGGGATTTCGCTAATATCACTTCATATCTCATGTGCAATTTCCTTCTGAATACGAAAATGTACTTGTTTTTAATTTGGAAGGCTATATCATTTGGAGAATGTCGATTTTGTAGATACGTGCATTTTTTCTTTAAAAAATGCCCTTTTTTGTCGTATTCAATTTTTGAGGTGATATTCGGAATCCGCTTGTCGAGTTACGCCTGAGGAAAGTTTGCGGATTTTCGAAAAATGGTAAATAAATTTTTTGCAAAATTCGATTTCCTCCTGTTGCAAATATTGCATTTTTCGACTTTGATCGCATAGGAATATATGAAAAATGCAGAATTCCGCGAGTATTCCTTCATCTTATAGAAAATTTTCTTATGAATAAAAAAATATACCCGTTTTTCGAATCAGAGAGCTATTTCATTTAGAAAATGTCGATTTTGTGAGCGGATGCATTCTTTCGTAGAAAAAATTCCCCTTCACACTTACCCCTTTGTCGAATTCAATTTTTGAGGTGACATTCGGAATCCGCTCGTTGAGTAACGTATTCGGAAAGTTTGCGATTTCCTTCTATATCGAGTATTGCATTTGTCGACTTCGATTACATGGGAATATTTCAAAAATGCGAACTCCCGCTAGTATTACTTCATCCTATAAAAAAATTCTTTCTGAATCAGAAAATGTACTCTTTTTTGTGTCAGAAAACTATTTAATTCAGAAAATGTCGATTTTGTGGGTGGGAGCATATTTTGGTAGAAAAAAATGCCTTTTCACATTTGTACAAATCTTAGCTGAATAGGAAATTATACTTCGTTGATTAATTAATTAAATATCAAATCTCCTACAACAGTGATTGTGAGTTTTTTCTGGACT